>JBBDGP010002794.1:0-1232500 GCA_037952835.1 Lithobates septentrionalis | reverse complement strand
AATTAACATTTTGCTGTGACCCCAACCATATCCCTGCCTCATCACATCATCTCATCCCAATTCACCACGTATTGTTTCATCCTTTGTCCTACCTGTTGTCTCATTTATTGTTTTATCCATCATCTAGTCACTACCCCAGTAACTTACAGTCCACGTGGAGCACGTGTATGGGTATACCCGTCTCCCACCCATTACCCCTATCCACATAGCCCTAGTATATAACACATACCATTTTTATTTTTATTCCTATCTTTATTTTTTATTTTTATTTTTATTCTTATTAAAAAATATTTTATTTTTAATTTCCTTATATATTTTTTAATTTTATTTATTTTTTATTTATTTGTACTTGTATTTTTACATATATATATATATTTATATTTATCTTTATTTTTATTTATATTTCTATATATTTTTATTATTTTTATTATTTTTACTTTTATTTATTTATTTCCCTGTATTTCCCATAACATTCCTCTCATTCCCAAATACCCGTCTGGAAACACACTCCCCCCCTTCTTCTGTCCCAATCTTACGCGTCATTTAAATGTGTATATATGTGTATGTGCGTGTGAAGGGATCCTTTTTAAACGGTTCTTTGTGTTTACACACGTATATACATTGTACATGTTTTATCCCTTTTCCATCATTGCGTCATTTCTTCTCATATATACCACCAATCTCTCCCTATAATTGTATACCTATTTAATTATATACCATTTTCTGCATTTTTGTATTCCCTTCCCATATATGTATATATATTTTGTTCCCGTCCACTATGATTAATACAACATTCCTCTTCCTATAGACCGCCTTCTCCTTACCCCACATTCCATATACACACATATATGTTCTTACCACAACACACTCATTTGCATATCTCCCTTTTTTTTTTTTTTTTTCCCCCCCTCCTCACTCCCCGCCCCGCCCACTCCCCGTCTCCCTCCACTCCCCTTCCACATTGTGTACACCCCATCTCCATGGTTACCTACGTGCCCAATCATTATACATAGTCCCGCCCTCCTCTCAATTACCTCTCCACCCCTCCCATTGCCTATGGTATAAATTCCCACACTGAATATGGCCACCAGCATAGCCTGATGAAGGAGCACGCATGCTCCGAACGCGAAGCACCGCCCGCCTCACCCCGCTCCCGGAAGTGAAGACGCAGGTCAGCACGGCGCTCCACGGAGGATCCATGACCGATATCCTGGCCGCCCGGAGGCTCTGAGGACCCTTGGCACCACCGGAACAGCTACCAGGACCCAGGTTACAGGACTCACATCCCAGGAACCCCTGAACTGGCCCGTGACACCCACATCCCCCGAGAGCACGCGGATGAAACTACTTTACATGCTGGTTTTTAGCAACTCAAATGTGAGTGTTTTTATCTATTGTAATAAATATTTTTAACATACATGCTGCACTTAGAGGGCGCCGTCCTTCTTTCTTTTTTATTTGTTCCAGAGCTTCTTCTAGCTTTTATAGACTGGCTGCCTTCCATTTATTCAGCATCATTTTATCCTTACATGGACTAATACCCGAACTTGTTGTGAAACATTAACTACCACCATCAAGTTCCCCCTCTCAGGAACCCCCAACCCACCCCCTTCCCCCCACCATTTTTAGTTATATGTACCCGGCTACCTCCATTGTGCGCCATATTAACCCCTTGATAGTATTTGAAGGCAGCCAGAGGTTTGAAGCCACGTCAAGGCAGGTGGGCACTTTTTTTTCAAGATTCATGTTTCATATAATCTACAGGCCAGGATCAAAAAATTTCAAACCTGATGCTTTGCCCCGAATGTTTGATGACCCCAAGGATCCACCTACCTTGGGTACTATATTATCTGCAGGGAACTTTTTGTTGCTGCAAACAGATCTCCTGTCACAAATCAATCAGGCTTCATTGGGGTCCCCCCCCACCTGCAATGACGCTAGCTGCAAAAAAAGGCTTACTGTGGTCTGGGGATAAGATATTTGTACCAGAGAGTGTCCGCATAGTAGTTCTGGGACTATGCCATGATCATCCCTTGGCAGGACATTTCGGAGTTCATAAGATCACGGATCTGGTACAGCGCCTGTTCTGGTGGCCTAATGTGGACAAGGATTGTAAGGAATATGTGAGTTCTTGCACTATTTGTACCCATAACAAGAGTAGCAGAAAAAAGATCTGGGGTTTACTTAGGCCCCTTGCAGTCCCTGATAGACCCTGGAAGATGCTATCCATGGATTTTGTTGTGGAACTACCAACATCTGAAGGGTGCTCAGCCATATTTGTCCTGGTGGAACGGTTTTTCTAAGATGGCTCACTTTGTGCTTCTAAAAGGGGTAACCTCTGCAATAGAGACGGCCCAAGTCTTTATAAAGGAAATTGTGAAGCTCCACTGTGTTTTTGGAAACATTGTCTCTGATTGAGGAGTCTAATTTACATCAAAGTTTTGGAGGACTCTCTGTGAAACACAAGTTAGAACTTTAATTTTCCTCTGCATACCACCCACAGACTAACGGTCAGACAGAAAGAACTAATCAGACCCTTGGACAGTATATCCGCTGTTTCACTTCTTTTTTTAGGATGACGGTTCAATTATTACCTCTGGCTGAATTTGCATACAATAACTCAAGGCACTCTGCTACAAAACAATCTCCTTTCTTTGCTAACTATGGGCTTCATCCTTTATTTCTGTCCAATGATGTTCCTGACTCTTCAATTCCAGCTGTACAAAACACCCTTGAATTCCTCCAACACAACAACAGAATCTTGCAGGGGACAATCTCTAAGGCACAGGAGGACAACAAGAGACTCTTTGATAGGAAGAAAAGGGGAGACTTGATTCTGAAACCAGGTAAGCATGTCTGCTTATCCACAACCAATTTAAAGTTGGCATGTCCTATTAAGAACCTTGGTCCCAAATTTGTGGGGCCTTTATATTGCCAGACTCGCTGAAAATGGAACTCGGGTCCTACTGAACCAGTGGTCATTATTGGCAAAGAAGAATATGAGGTAGAGACCATTTTAGATTATAGGAAATGAAGGAATCAGCTCCAATATCTGATCAAATGGAAGGGTTACGGACCTGAGGAAAACTCGTGGGAACCAGAATCTAATGTTCACACCCAGGAACTAATTCAGGCTTTCTGCTGCAGGTACCCTGAGAAATGTACTCAGCTGGGCATCCGGAGGCTGCCCGTAAGGGGGGGGGGGGGGGGGCAGTGTCAGGAAAGGAGGAATATGCCTAGGCACATAGTTATGGGCAGAAGGAGAATTCCTGTTAGCCAAATCCATAGGCGAAGAAATCCTTATAGCCAAACCATGGACAGAGAATCTCCGTTAGCCGTATGCGCACGCATGCGCAAACGTGAGTGCGCGCTCGCCACCAGAGTGGCGCCAAATGGACTATATAAACACCTCTGCTGCATTAGGACTTTGCCTTATGGTCTACAGCGTTCTGCTACCTGCTACCTATTTCTTGTGTTTGATCTCCTGTTGCCATTCTGATCCGTCTGACTACGCTTATACTGTACCTAAAGTGACCCCTGGCTTGCTCTTTGACCACGTTTCTGCTTTACCCCTCTGTCTGCCTGTTTTCCGCTGCCAACTCCAGCCTGAATCTGACTACTCTGCTCCCTACTGCTCTAATTGTGACGTGCCTGCAAGTGACCGACCCGGCTTGCCTGACCCTGCACTGTGTCCAGCCATCCTTATATCTGCTGCCTGCTACCTGTCAGCCTGTCAAATACCTGCTGTCTGCTACCTACCAGTCTACCAAGCACCTGCTGCCTGTGACCTGCCAGCCTGCCAAGTACCTGCTGCCTGCTAAGTAGCTGCTGCCCTGCGTCACGATCCAGCCTGCATCAATGTGCACACAGACCTCTCATCTACAGCCTTCATCATCTGAACTGCTAGGCACTCGTGCCACTCCAGGCTTTCGTGCTTTCTGTTTACTTTATCAGGGTACCAGGCTGAAGGTGTAAGAGATGGCCTTCTTCTCCATGTCAGGCTCCATCTCCAGGTACGTGACAGGTACACTAGTTCTGGTGACCTTTGGGTCACCAGGAGATTCCCTTGATTTACAAGGATTTCCTCTCACTTCCTGTTTGGCTATCTGACGAGAAGTGAAGGGAAATGTCCCCAATGGGACACAGATGGCAAATAAAATTCTAACAGGGGTTATAACCCTCCCTTACTCTATCCAAAATTAAAAAGTTTCACTTTAAGCTGCTCAGTACAGAAACTTACATCTTTACCATGTAGTGGAGAACAGTAGTGTATAGTGTTTTAACACAATTACTGTAAAGGGTACAGTTGTAAGGAAAAGAGTTGTATAAAAAAAAAGTTTTCAAATGTGAAGAAACAATGGCTCACATACAGAATTAAAAAAAAAAAAAAGCTGTCCACCATAGAAATATTTTTGCCCAAGCAGCCTAATCATAACTAAAGCAGGTGGAGCAAGGGTAGGGTCATTATGCCATCCATTCCAGATTTTCTCACATTTTTGAGAGCAACCTCTATGCTTGTATATCTATCCATAGATGCTTTCGTGGAGGTTCAGGAGACAGCCAATACTGTGCTGTTGTTTTCCTGGCCAGCTGTGTGAGTCTCAGGGAGGGAGATATTGACATCTAAGGAACTTTTTGCAGTTCTTGAAACCACTGCTCATCCATTAGCAGTTCCAAATCTTGCACCCATTTTTCCTTACTTGATGAAGGTACAAAGTTGTTGGCAAGCAGAGTTGTATGGAGTTTGGATATACAGGTGCCTCTCATAAAATTAGAATAGCATCAAAAAGTTAATTTATTTCAGTAATTCAATTCAATAAATTCAACTCATATATTATATAGATTCATTACACACAACGTGATATATTTCAAGCCTTTCTTTCTTTTAATTTTGATTATGGCTTACAGCTAGTGAAAACACAAAATTCATTATCTCAGAAAATTAGAATATTACATAAGACCAATAAAAAAAAGGATTTTTAATCCAGAGATGTTGGCTTACTGAAAAGTATGTCTGTTATGGAATATGGACAGCCTAACTGGGTATCTCTGCCAAGAAGCTGCTTCCCAAAGCTCTGGAACACTAGACCAGCTAATCTGTGTCATGTACCAGATAAGACCAGAACTGTGTGGACTGCAACAGAGGAAACCCAGACATTTATAAGTGAAATATAAATGATTTAAGTAAGTAAGTGAATAATATAAGTACAACCACCTCCAATATGACACAGTGCAATAACCAACCAACAGACAGAGACCCACAAATAACAATGGATAGAAAAGTACAATAAATGGGAAATGCCAGGATCATAAACAATAGCCAGGCCAGGGTCATACACAGTGGATCAGCAGATGGACAGGGAATGTTCCAGAAACATAAACATAAGCCAGGTCAAGGTCATACACAGGGAGATCAGCAGATTGGGTAAGGAACACAGGACAGGGAGAGGATGGATGGAACAGACTGCAGGGCAGGGATGCAAGGTAACAGGTGGGATAGGATAGGGATCAGGACAGGGAGACAGGATCAGATACACGGGTCACAGGTTCAGGGCACAGGAACAGGTTCAGAATCAGGATCAGATCACAAGCTAGCAGGTCAGGGCGCAAGGACGAAACCAAGGCAAACATGTGAGTGCTTGCCGGGCATTTATAGGCCTGTGATTGGCCTCAAGTGACACCTGATTGTAGGAGGTGCTGTCTGCTCCACACTGCCAGGATCCATCTGCTGGTGGACGTCAGTACTGCGGCCCAAAGATGACATAACATCAGCAGGGAAAAGCTCTCCTGACACTTCCAAACTGCCAGGAGACACCTGCTGGTGGACCTCACTACTGCACGCCAAATGACAGATATTACCAGCGGATGGAACATTTCCTGACAATCTGGCTATAGTCACCCCAAGTCACCCCAAGAACTAGACAACACCAGTTTTGAAGTAAACCAAAATAATAACTGTTTATTTGAACAAGAATATAGGCTTTTATATACCCCAGCAGGACGTCACCCCTCAGTCTAGGGAGAGGTCAATGTTAGATGCATTAGCGGATTTAGATGAACTTGACTAATGAATTGAAGCCAAACTCCAGTTAACAATTTTTAGGCAGTTACAACAAACAGTTTTTATGCCCGTTGCGATAAACTTTTTACATAAATGAATAAAAGCTGACCATTGTAAAAATAACAGTTACATGCCAAATCGCCAGGTAAAATTAAGGGAAAAATGTCCTAAAAACTGGAAATGAATACAACCACCACGTCTAAAGATTAATAAACTGCAATGTAATACTATTTTGTTTTTGGGCTTAATACCACTCAAGTTCTATCTAAGGCCCCCTGGAGAGAAGAATGTTTTAAAGCAGCCTTTGACCTTATAAACTCCACTACCTTTTCATTTCAACTTAAGATCCAGCAGCACTTCTGACCCAACTTGTAAGTACACAAACATGTTCCAAACTGTGGATCTGTGTGAAATTTAATACCACTTTAAGTTCTTCCACTGGTTGGTAGAGTGGTTTAGAAGCAACCTAGGGAAGATATAAACTCCACCATCTTCTCATCACAACTTAAAGTGGAAGTAAACCCTCCTATTGTTTTCAGCCAATGAAGCTGCCATCTTGGCCTCTGTTTAAACTACAACTGCCATGATGCTGCAAATGTGATCAGTTATGACACAGCCTTTGGATGGTTTGACAGTTCGGAAGAGAGCACAACTGATGGGACAGTTCAATTCGTGCCAGAAATGTAACTGTTTTTTGAAACTGTTAAATGGATGGGTTTACTTCCACTTTAAGATCCAGCACCACTCCTGACCCAACTTATATACACAATAAAATTTGTCAAATTCTGCATCTTTGTGGAGGAAGCCATCTTAGTAGAACAGGCTTCGTAATGGCAGAACAAGCCCCCTGATGACCACCGCTGATTAAAAAATAATAATGGCCCAGATACTTACCTGAATCTGTGGTCACGTGACATACCAGTGATATTGATGCTTCCTATTGACTGCCATTGGTGGGGTCCTCAAGGGTTCAAAAGATTCCAGTAGTGGAGTGATGAAATGGGGTGGCAGTCTCCTTTTGAAAGTGGTGCTGTGGAGAGTCATGTCACAGCAGACTCAGGTATGTAAAATCAATCATTAGAGGGGTGTTTTTTATATTATAAATGGGTGGGATAGGGATTGATAGGAGACTGAGGTAGGGATACATTTGTCCATAGATAGGTTTAACATTTATGTACCTAGTGTATTTAGCTGTTTACCTGGGCCAGGCATGATATGTAGCTTAGTAACAGGACTGCTGTTAGAAATCATGGGGCCCCTTACAGCCTAGTTGACAGGAACAGTGAACTATGCCTAACAGGCAGCTTCAGCCGCATGAACAAATCGCTCATTCATGCACGTGGAAACACGTGGAAATGGTTCCAGTAATTGTGGCCACTCCTACTGCTCTGGACCCCCTGTTAAACTTATGGGGCCTGGACCCCCTACAGGAGGGCAGGTGTTACCCCCTTATCAGTGGCCCTGCTTAGTAAGTATTTTGGACACTCCCACATCCAAACTTTCTACCATTTATGAGTTCTGATTTTGTCCACCTGCTGAATATGATATTTTTTCTGCGATACAGATACTTACTTCTGCAGCTTAGTATGAAAAGATTATGAAACAGGAACAAGTAATTGAATATCGAAATTCGGTCGAAATTTCCGACAGAAAAAGTCCGATGGGAGCTTTCCATCGCATATTTCGACCGTGTGTATGCCCCATTGGACTTTTTACGTCGAAAATTCAGACAGACTTAGATAGAGAACATGTTTTATATTTTTCTGACGGAACAAATTCCTATCGGGAAAACCGCTCATCTGTATGCTGTTCCGACGTACCAAAAATTACACATGCTTTGAAGCAAGTACGAGACGTCGTACGTGTTGTATGTCACCGCATTCCTGACTAGGGATGAGCTTCGTGTTCGAGTCGAACCCATGTTCGACTCGAACATCGGCTGTTCGCCCGTTCGCCGAATTGCGAACGATATGGGCCGTTCGCGCCAAATTCGTGTGGCGCGTCACGGCCCATAATTCACTGCGGCATCGCAGTGCATTGCTTGCTGATGATTGGCCAAGCATGCACTATGACCCGCATGCTTGGCCAATCACAGCGCCGCCTGAACAGAGAGCCGTAATTGGCCAAAGCCAAGGAGGCTTTGGCCAATTATGGCTCAGGGGATTTAGTACACGCCCCACACTATATAAGGCCGCCTGCACAGCGGCCCTGTGTAGTGTGTGTTCCGGCGTTCATAGATAGAGAGAGAGAGAGACAGACAGACAGTGTCATTTGATTTGAGTTAGATAGATTAGGCAGAACAGTCAGTCAGTTAGCTGCACTTACAGTGTATTGTGTATATATATGCATCCCAGGTGTTGCATATATATATATACACTGTATTCAGTTTAGCTAGATCCGTTCCTGTTATCTTCTAGACTATTTACATTTAGTGCAGTGCGTCCTGCTCACAGTGTTCAGCTAGATCCGTTCCTGTTATCTTCTAGACTATTTACATTTAGTGCAGTGCGTCCTGCTCACAGTGTTCAGCTAGATCCGTTCCTGTTAAATTCTAGACTATTTACATTTAGTGCAGTGCGTCCTGCTCACAGTGTTCAGCTAGATCCGTTCCTGTTATCTTCTAGACTATTTACATTTAGTGCAGTGCGTCCTGCTCACAGTGTTCAGCTAGATCCGTTCCTGTTATCTTCCTACTGACAGGCAGGCTTGTCTGGTTACAGTATATAAAGCTACCTGAAGAAAATTACTGGTGTTCTATTTGATCCTATTAGTACCACGGTCAGGCAGCTAGACTATTTACATTTAGTACAGTGCGTCCTGCTCACAGTGTTCAGCTAGATCCGTTCCTGTTATCTTCCTACTGACAGGCAGGCTTGTCTGGTTACAGTATATAAAGCTACCTGAAGAAAATTACTGGTATTCTATTTGATCCTATTAGTACCACGGTCAGGCAGCTAGACTATTTACATTTAGTACAGTGCGTCCTGCTCACAGTGTTCAGCTAGATCCGTTCCTGTTATCTTCCTACTGACAGGCAGGCTTGTCTGGTTACAGTATATAAAGCTACCTGCAGAAAATTACTGGTGTTCTATTTGATCCTATTAGTACCACGGTCAGGCAGCTAGACTATTTACATTTAGTACAGTGCGTCTTGCTCACAGTGTTCAGCTAGATCCGTTCCTGTTATCTTCCTACTGACAGGCAGGCTTGTCTGGTTACAGTATATAAAGCTACCTGAAGAAAATTACTGGTGTTCTATTTGATCCTATTAGTACCACGGTCAGGCAGCTAGACTATTTACATTTAGTACAGTGCGTCCTGCTCACAGTGTTCAGCTAGATCCGTTCCTGTTATCTTCCTACTGACAGGCAGGCTTGTCTGGTTACAGTATATAAAGCTACCTGAAGAAAATTACTGGCGTTCTTTTGATCCTATTAGTACCACGGTCAGGCAGCTAGACTATTTACATTTAATACAGTGCGTCCTGCTCACAGTGTTCAGCTAGATCCGTTCCTGTTATCTTCCTACTGACAGGCAGGCTTGTCTGGTTACAGTACATAAAGCTACCTGAAGAAAATTACTGGTGTTCTATTTGATCCTATTAGTACCACGGTCAGGCAGCTAGACTATTTACATTTAGTACAGTGCGTCCTGCTCACAGTGTTCAGCTAGATCCGTTCCTGTTATCTTCCTACTGACAGGCAGGCTTGTCTGGTTACAGTATATAAAGCTACCTGAAGAAAATTACTGGTGTTCTTTTGATCCTATTAGTACCACGGTCAGGCAGCTAGACTATTTACATTTAGTACAGTGCGTCCTGCTCACAGTGTTCAGCTAGATCCGTTCCTGTTATCTTCCTACTGACAGGCAGGCTTGTCTGGTTACAGTATATAAAGCTACCTGAAGAAAATTACTGGTGTTCTTTTGATCCTATTAGTACCACGGTCAGGCAGCTAGACTATTTACATTTAGTACAGTGCGTCCTGCTCACAGTGTTCAGCTAGATCCGTTCCTGTTATCTTCCTACTGACAGGCAGGCTTGTCTGGTTACAGTATATAAAGCTACCTGAAGAAAATTACTGGTGTTCTTTTGATCCTATTAGTACCACGGTCAGGCAGCTAGACTATTTACAGTTAGTGCAGTGCGTCCTGCTCACAGTGTTCAGTGCGCCCCCTAAAACGTCACAGTCCCAGCATGCCCAGGGACTGTGACATCATATGGGGGCGGGGTCTCCGCCTATATAAGTCACAACGCAGCCCTCAGAGACCAGTCCAGCCGGAGAGAGCGTCGTGTCAACATCTGGGGGAAGAGAAGAGAAGAGAACACAAGAAGCCAAGAAGCCCAGAAGTCCGGACCTCCGCTGGCAATAGAGCTACCTGAAGAAAGCGGAGGGGCCGGCCGAAGACCTGGGACACCGGGAGAAGAGGCCGGAGAGCGGAGAAGAACCAACCGGACGCCGGGAGAAGATGAACCGGAGGGACCCCCGAAGACGGAAGAAGACCCCCCCCCCGGAGCTGTTTAATAAATTATTTTAAAAACCTGTGTTGTGTTTTATTACTGACACTTTTTACCTAGGTAAATGGGTAGGGGTACCATGTACCCCATACTCATTTACATAGGGTGGGGGGCCGGGATCTGGGGGCCCCCTTATTAAAGGGGGCTCCCAGATTCCGATAAGCCCCCGCCCGCAGACCCCGACAACCAACGGCCAGGGTTGTCGGGAAGAGGCCCTTGTCCTCATCAACATGGGGACAAGGTGCTTTGGGGGGGGGCGCAGGGCGCCCCCCTCCCCCAAAGCACCCACCCCCCATGTTGAGGGCATGCGGCCTGGTACGGTTCAGGAGGGGGGGGGGCGCTCGCTCGTCCCCACCCCCCTTCCTGACCGGCCAGGCTGCGTGCTCGGATCGGGGTCTGGTATGGATTTTAGGGGGACCCCACGCCGTTTTTTCGGCGTAGGGGTTCCCCTTTATAATCCATACCAGACCTAAGGGCCTGGTATGCCCCGCGCTCGCCGCAATAGGAAGATTTGTTTTTCCTATTGCAGCGAGCGCGAGATGCAGTAACCTGCTCCTCCGTCGTATCTGGTCCTTCGGACTAGCATACAGACGAACGGGCTTTCCGTCAGGAACTGAGTCCGGCGGAGGTACGACGTAAAGATTTGAAGCAGGCTTCAAATCTAAAGTACGTCGGATTTCCGCAAAAATCCGACCGAAACGGTCCGTCGGAAGTCCGATGGAGACCACACACGGTCGGACTTTCCGCCGGACTTTGTCCGGCGGCGTCCGTCGGACTTTTGCAGGTGAAAAGTCCGACCGTGTGTACGCGGCATAAGAGTTAATATGGGAAAACAATTTCTCCTTTCCACTGATGCTTTCCAATCCTTGTTCCACAAAAAAACCCAAATTTTCAAAAAACATTTTTCATTGGGACAAAAAGTGAGGTGAAATCTTCTGAAGAGGAGGAAAGACAGCAAAACAAATGTCACAGGGGTGATAACCCTTCCCTATGTTTTCCAAAAAGCTTAAAAAAGATTTTTTGGCTGGAGCTAAACACGTTAAAAATGTACCCGTTCAAAATTACAAAGAGATTCTACTTAACAACAAACCTACAGTCCCTGTCTTGTTTGCACCGCCTGTATACTGCTGTTCAGAGTATATAGGGCCTTTCCTTATTTTAATTTGGGTGCAGGGTTCCCCTTAATATCCATACAAGACCCAAAGGGCCTGGTAATGGACTGGGGGGTACCCATGCCGTTTGTCTCACTGATTTTCATCCATATTGCCATGACCCGACATGACATTAAACCCGCAAGCAGTTTTAAATGAGATTTTTTCCTTTAAAAATGACATTTGGTGCAGGGACTGTTCTAAACACGGGAAACACGCGTCACTTTACAGGCATACTATAGACACCCCCCAGGTACGATATTTAAAGGAATATTTCACTTTTTTTTTTTTTACTTTAACCACTTGAGCCCCGGACCATTATGCTGCCTAAGGACCAGAGGTCTTTTTCCAATTTGGCACTGCGTCGCTTTAACTGCTAATTGCGCGGTCATGCAATGCTGTACCCAAACGAAATTTGCGTCCTTTTCTTCCCACAAATAGAGCTTTCTTTTGATGGTATTTGATCACCTCTGCGGTTTTTATTTTTTGCGCTATAAACGGAAAAAGACCGAAAATTTTGAAAAAAAATGATATTTTCTACTTTTTGTTATAAAAAAAATCCAATAAACTAAATTTTAGTCATACATTTAGGCCAAAATGTATTCGGCCACATGTCTTTGGTAAAAAAAATGTCAATAAGCGTATATTTATTGGTTTGCGCAAAAGTTATAGCGTCTACAAACTAGGGTACATTTTCTGTAATTTACACAGCTTTTAGTTTATGACTGCCTATGTCATTTCTTGAGGTGCTAAAATGGCAGGGCAGTACAAAACCCCCCCAAATGACCCCATTTTGGAAAGTAGACACCCCAAGGAAATTGCTGAGAGGCATGTTGAACCCATTGAATATTTATTTTTTTTGTCCCAAGTGATTGAAAAATGACAAAAAAAAAAAAAATATTTACAAAAAGTTGTCACTAAATGATATATTGCTCACACAGGCCATGGGCCTATGTGGAATTGCACCCCAAAATACATTCAGCTGCTTCTCCTGAGTATGGGGATACCACATGTGTGGGACTTTTTGGGAGCCTAGCCGCGTACGGGGCCCCGAAAACCAATCACTGCCTTCAGGATTTCTAAGAGTGTAAATTTATGATTTCACTCTTCTCTGCCTATCACAGTTTCGGAGGCCATGGAATGCCCAGGTGGCACAAAACCCCCCAAAATGACCCCATTTTGGAAAGTAGACACCCCAAGCTATTTGCTGAGAGGCATATTGAGTCCATGGAATATTTTATATTTTGACACAAGTTGCGGGAAAGTGACACTTTTTTTTTTTTTTTTTTTTCATAAAGTTGTCACTAAATGATATATTGCTCACACAGGCCATGGGCATATGTGGAATTGCACCCCAAAATACATTCAGCTGCTTCTCCTGAGTATGGGGATACCACATGTGTGGGACTTTTTGGGAGCCTAGCCGCGTACGGGACCCCGAAAACCAATCACTGCCTTCAGGATTTCTAAGGGTGAAAATTTTTGATTTCACTCTTTACTGCCTATCACAGGTTCGGAGGCCATGGAATGCCCAGGTGGCACAAACCCCCCCCAAATGACCCCATTTTGGAAAGTAGACACCCCAAGCTATTTGCTGAGAGGCATGGTGAGTATTTTGCAGCTCTCATTTGTTTTTGAAAATGAAGAAAGACGAGAAAAAACATTTTTTTTTTTTCTTTTTTCAATTTTCAAAACTTTGTGACAAAAAGTGAGGTCTGCAAAATACTCACTATACCTCTCAGCAAATAGCTTGGGGTGTCTACTTTCCAAAATGGGGTCATTTGGGGGGGGTTTTGTGCCACCTGGGCATTCCATGGCCTCCGAAACTGTGATAGGCAGTGAAGAGTGAAATCAAAAATTCACGCCCTTAGAAAGCCTGAAGGCGGTGCTTGGTTTTCGGGGTCTCGTACGCGGCTAGGCTCCCAAAAAGTCCCACACATGTGGTATCCCCGTACTCAGGAGAAGCAGCAGAATGTATTTTGGGGTGTAATTTCACATATTTCCATGGCATGTTTGAGCAATATATCATTTAGTGACAACTTTGTGCAAAAAAAAAAAAAAAAAAAAAAAAATTTGTCTCTTACCCGCAACTTGTGTCGCAATATAAAATATTCCATGGACTCGACATGACTCTCAGCAAATAGCTTGGGGTGTCTACTTTCCAAAATGGGGTCATTTAGGGGGGTTTTGAACTGTCCTGGCATTTTATGCACAACATTTAGAAGCTTATGTCACACATCACCCACTCTTCTAACCACTTGAAGACAAAGCCCTTTCTGACACTTATTGTTTACATGAAAAAGTTATTTTTTTTTGCAAAAAACCCCCAAACATTATATATTTTTTTAAAGCAAATGCCCTACAGATTAAAATGGTGGGTGTTTCATTTTTTTTTTCACACAGTAATTGCGCAGCGATTTTTCAAACGAATTTTGTGGGGAAAAAACACACTTTTTTAAA
The DNA here is from genome assembly GCA_037952835.1 of Lithobates septentrionalis. NCBI lineage: Eukaryota > Metazoa > Chordata > Amphibia > Anura > Ranidae > Lithobates > Lithobates septentrionalis. The sequence continues at coordinate 1,218,312 of JBBDGP010002794.1, read as the reverse complement.
TTTTAATGCACTAAAACACACTATATTGCCCAAATGTTTGATGAAATAAAAAAGATGATCTTAGGCAGAGTACATGGATACCAAACATGACATGCTTTAAAATTGCGCACAAACGTGCAGTGGCAACAAAATAAATACATGTTTAAAAGCCTTTAAAAGCCTTTACAGGTTACCACTTTAGATTTACAGAGGAGGTCTACTGGAAAAATTACTGCACTCGATCTGGCCTTCGCGGTGATACCTCACATGCATGGTGCAATTGCTGTTTACGTTTGACGACAGACCGCCGCTTGCGTTCGCCTTAGCGCGAGAGCAGGGGGCGACAGGGGTGCTTTTTTTTTTTTTTTTTTTTCTTAATGATTTTTTTGCTTTTTTAATCTTACTTTTAAACTGTTCCTTTCATATTTTTTTTTTTAATCATTTTTATTGTTATCTCGGGGAATGTAAATATCCCCTATGATAGCAATAGGTAGTGACAGGTACTCTTTTTTGAAAAAATTGGGGTCTATTAGACCCTAGATCTCTCCTCTGCCCTCAAAGCATCTGACCACACCAAGATCGGTGTGATAAAATGCTTCCCCAATTTCCCAATGGCGCTATTTACATCCGGCGAAATCTAAGCCATGAAATGCTCGTAGCTTCCGGTTTCTTAGGCCATAGAGATGTTTGGCGCCACTCTGGTCTCTGATCAGCTCTATGGTCAGCAGGCTGAATCACCGGCTGCATTCTCAGGTTCCCTGTTGAGACAGGAGAGCCAGAGAAAAACACGGAAGACGGTGGGGGGGGGCATTCCCTCCCACGGCTTGTAAAAGCAGTCTAGAGGCTAATTAGCCGCTAGGATTGCTTTTACATGAAAGCCGACCGCTGGCTGAAAAGAATGATACCAAGATGATACCTAAACCTGCAGGCATCATTCTGGTATAACCACTCAAAGTCGTGCATGGCGTACCTGAAGACAAAAAAATGGTTAACAATGGTTAACAATAAAGCACAGTAAACAGTAAAGTATAAATAATTACATACCTGAAAAACAAACATGATAAAACATAATAACAATAACAATAACAATAAAACATTGCAGAATAGAATACAGTAAAAAAAAGAGCAGAACAATAGAGAGAGAATAGAGAGAGAGAGAACAATAAAACGACAACTATTTTTTTTTATTTTATATATATTTTTTTTTTTACACTTTTTTTGTAACTAACTTTTCTAACTGTAACCGGTTCCAGGTTCGGGTCTCTCAAAATGCGATGGCATCTTGGGAGACCCTGTGAAAGTGTGCCTAGTCTGTGGAATGCTGTACCCTACGCTAATACTCAACTAGTGCATGGTAGCGTTCAAAACATTCACCAATGCAAAGACCAGGATTGTCAGGACAGGAGGGACAATAATAGCGGGTGTCACGCCTATATCCGCGCTTGCTGCAGACACAACATCTTTTTGGGGGGGTTCCTTGGGTAGGGGTACTCGGGAGGACATAAAAATGCCTCTCATGCAGCCGACTGCATTTGGTTGGGGATGTGAATGGGGGAAGTACGGGCGCTGCAGAAGCGGTGGGTTCCCAATTAGGATTGGCGAATGCAGCAGGAACGGCATTATGGGCACGACGGGCCTGTGTTTGTCTTCTTGGTGGCAGCGGGACACTACTTGTGCTTGCCACCTCACCAGCTTGAACTGCACTTATGGGACTCGCCACGTCACCAAGTGTTACTGCAGTGCTGGTTTGACTACGACCGGGGTGTACTACGCCGCTGGCGCTTGCCAGTTCCCCAAAACGCTACCAAAAAAACTGTTAGCGATCGCAGGGATCAGGCCTGACTCTGCGAACGCTGCAGTTATGCGTTTAGAGTTTTGTAAGTGACAGTGATCGATCGATACTGCACTTGGGTGGGCTGGGCCGGGCCGGGCGGAGGGGCAAAACGCAGGTGCTAGCAGGTATATGGGCTGATCCCGCTAACACTGCGTTTTTGGGAACCCTAAACTGCTGGGGACGCTAGTATAGATCTGATCGGATCAGATATTGATCCGTTCAGATACTATACCACTAAGGGAGGTGTACGCTGCGTGCGTGGGTGTTAGCGGTACTGGCGCTAACCTGACGCTGCCTGGGGCTGGTGCTTGCCAGTTCACCAAAACGCTACCAAAAAAACTGTTAGCGATCGCAGGGATCAGGCCTGACTCTGTGAACGCTGCAGTTATGCGTTTAGTGTTCTGTAAGTGACAGTGATCGATCGATACTGCACTTGGGTGGTCTGGGCTGGGCCAGGCGGAGGGGCAAAACGCAGGTGCTAGCAGGTATCTGGGCTGATCCCGCTAACACTGCGTTTTTGGGAACCCTAAACTGCTGGGGACGCTAGTATAGATCTGATCGGATCAGATATTGATCCGATCAGATACTATACCACTAAGGGAGGTGTACGGTGCGTGCGTGGGTGTTAGCGGTACTGGCGCTAACCTGACGCTGCCTGGGGCTGGTGCTTGCCAGTTCACCAAAATGCTACCAAAAAAACTGTTAGCGATCGCAGGGATCAGGCCTGACTCTGCGAACGCTGCAGTTATGCGGTTAGTGTTTTGTAAGTGTCAGTGATCGATCGATACTGCACTTGGGTGGGCTGGGCTGGGCCGGGCGGAGGCGCAAAACGCAGGTGCTAGCAGGTATCTGGGCTGATCCCGCTAACACTGCGTTTTTGGGAACCCTAAACTGCTGGGGACGCTAGTATAGATCTGATCGGATCAGATATTGATGCGTTCAGATACTATACCACTAAGGGAGGCGTATGCTGCGTGCGTGGGTGTTAGCGGTACTGGCGCTAATCTGACGCTGCCTGGGGCGACGCATATCACCGCCGGGTGATCAGGGGGCTAAACCTTTATTCGGTAATAAACGGCGGGTGCCCTGACACTATAAAAAATAAACAAACTAACCAGCGTCAACCGTAACAGTTATACGGTGATCAGTGGTGAAAGGGTTAACTAGGGGGCAATCAAGGGGTTAAAACATTTATTAGGTAGTATATGGGGGTCCCTGACGCTATAAAACGCTGACGGCGAACCTAAATATTTACCTCACTAACTAGCGTCACCAGCGACACTAATACAGCGATCAGAAAAATGATCGCTTAGTGACACTGGTGACGGGGGGTGATCAAGGGGTTAAAACTTTATTAGGGGGGGTTAGGGGGGTACCCTAGACCTAAAGGGGGCTAACCCTAATTGTCCCAACACTGTAACTGTCACAAACTGACACTATGCAGTAATCAGAAAAAAAAAAAAAAAAAAAAAAAACTGCTGGTGTCAGTTTGTGACGGGGGGGGGGTGATTGGGGGGGGATCGGGGTGTAATGTGTGCCTGGCATGTTCTACTGTGTGTGTGTGTGTGTGTTGGTGCAGTCACTCACTTGTCGTCTCTCCTCGGGCCGGAACGGAAACTACCGACCCGAGGGGAGATGACATCATTTCCTTTGCTGCTGTTTAGCATACAGCAGCAAAGGAGTGTTCCCATTGGCCGGCGGCGATCGCGAGGGGGGGGCCACGAACGGATGGCCTCCCCCTCGTCTCCGATCGCCGGGGGACAAAACGGGACCACCTCGGGCGGCGGGGGGGGGGTCCGATCAGACCCCCCACCCGTGGAAGGCAAATCACGTGATTTTGCCTGTCCGTGCCGCCTTGCCGACGTACATCGGCGTGAGGCGGTCGTCAAGTGGTTAAGCATCATTAAAATCACTGCTCCCGAAAAAACGGCCGTTTTTAAAAGTTTTTTTTGCATTGATACATGTCCCCTGGGGTAGGACCCGGGTCCCCAAACCCTTTTTAGGACAATACCATGCAAATTAGCCTTTAAAATGAGCACTTTTGATTTCGAACGTTCGAGTCCCATAGACGTCAATGGGGTTCTAACGTTCGTGCGAACTTTCGGTCCGTTCGCAGGTTCTGGTGCGAACCGAACCGGGGGGTGTTCGGCTCATCCCTATTCCTGACGTACAACACATACGACATCTCGTACTTGCTTCAGAGGATGTGTCATTTTTGGTACGTCGGAACAGCATACGGACGAGTGGTTTTCAGAGTTTATTCCGACGGCAAAACCGGTCGTGTGTACAGGGCATAAGTCTTCAGTTTTTATCCCTTCTCAGCTTGAGTGTAATCCTCAACTCTAAACACAGCCCAGCGCTCTCTATATAGTAGGGCAACTTCAATTCGTAAGAAGGGGCTTCAGAAATAAATAACACAGCATGTCCTCTACAGTGTTTATATTGCAAGCGCTGTATTGACAGCTGAAATCTGCAGGTTACGACAAAAGAATGAAAAATAATTATAGATAAACTCTACTCAATATTTCTAAACTCACTTTTATTATCCAGCAAGTTCCAGCTCTCTATGAGTCCCAGCTATTTTGTTAGCTGAACATCCTCCAGACATATTCAGAATATTTGTTCAACACTGCTTAAGAAAAGCAGTAGGAAACTTCAAAGAAGGAAGCTGGGAGAAGTGATATTAAATAGATTTTGTTGTACAAGCAGCATTCTGAAAGGACAGAGGATATTGATCAGGGTACTTTTATCTGTTGAGGGTATGCCTCACGCAGGCTGTAAATTTCAAAACGTTTTAAAGGGAAACTTTAATGGCATTTGATTGATCGTATTTTGCATTTCTTTTAAAGTTTATAAACTGATTTCTCATACCAGTATTATTATTTCTTTTAAATCCTAATGCAATTTGGGGTGTTTTAATGCTTCAGTATGTGCAGTCCATCTTTGGCTGTCCATTAAAGTGGGAGTAAACTCCCATGCCTGAATATAGGTACTGTAAATATCTTCTAAATGTGCACCGCCTAGGAGATATTTACTGTACATGCAGTCGATGATGTCACCGGCGCATGTTGTCTGAAGGAACAGCCACCCAGGCCATTCCTTCAGAGTCCTGTGCCATAAACGGCAGCTCCGACGTGCATGTGTGGGAGTGATGTCAATGTGGCTTCAGCCACTCACACAGCCAGAGTCTGTAAACCTGGAAGGAAAATCCGGTGAAGATTTAAGCGCCTTATACCAGGCAGCATAAAGTGTCAACATGGAAATAATGACAGCAATAAGCTTTGGGAATACCATACTGACAGTCATAGGATCACAAGCAGAAATCTGCAACAACGTTACAAACATTAAAAAAGACCCAATTTGTGGGTTAAAGGAGAAGCTCGTTTGGCTGTACTTCTCCTGTGGATCACAGGAGTTCAGTTCTTCCTCTATATTACCAATGTTTTGGACCGGGGTGGTGCTGTGGACATAGCATATATTGATTTCAAGGCATTTGATACAGGTCCACATAATAATCTAACAAAAAAGTTGTACAAGCTAGGACTTAACCCTTGGGTGGTTCAGTAGATATGCAGTTGGCTGAAGGATACATACCAGACTGTGGTTGTAAATGGGGTTCACTCAGAACAGGAACCAGTCACTAGTGGTGTACCACAAGGCTCTGTACTGGGTCCTGTTCTATTTAATCTTTGTAAGTGATATAACTAAAGGTTTGTTGGGCAAAGTATGTCTTTTTGCTGATGACACAAAGGTGTGTAATAGGCTTGATATCCCTGGAGATGTCTGTAACATAGAACATGATTTGGCATTGCTGGAAGATTGGTCAAAGCAGTGGAAACTGCAGATCAATGTTTCTAAATGTAAAATAATAAAATAATAAACTAAATAATAAAATAAATAATAATAAACCTAGGGAAAAGCAATCCCCTGGTGGAGTACAGCATTGGGGGTACAGTGTTAGCCACCGCTACAGAGAAAAAAGATTTGAAGGTACTTATTTCAGATAATTCAAAAAATGAGCAAACATTGTGACCAGGCAGTGGGAAAAGTGAATAGAATTATACGATGCCTCACTAGATTGATCACCAGCAGGAGGAAGGAGGTTCCGATAGCTCCTAATGAGACCTCATTTAGAATACTGGGGCTGATTTACTAAAACTGGAGAGTGCAAAAACCGGTGCAGCTGTGTATAGTAACCAATCAGCTTCTAACTTCAGCTTGTTCAAGTAAGCTTTGATGATAAAACCTGGAAGCTGATTGGTTTCCATGAAGAGCTGCACCAGATTTTGCACTCCTCATTTTTAGTAAATTAACCCCACTGTGACCAGTTCTGCATACCTCACTTACAAAAAGATATTGATGAGAGTCCAGAGATGGGTAACAAATACAGTGAAAGGACTGGGGTGAAAAACATGTCATCAACTTCAGGAACGTAATATGTACAGTCTAATGCCCCGTACACACGGTCGGACTTTGTTCGGACATTCCGACAACAAAATCCTCGGATTTTTTCCGACGGATGTTGGCTCAAACTTGTTTTGCCTACACACGGTCACACAAAGTTGTCGGAATTTCCGATCGACAACCACGCGGTCACGTACACCACGTACAACGAGACTAGAAAAGGCCAGTTCAGAACCAAGCGCGGCACCCTTTGGGCTCCTTTTGCTAATCTCGTGTTAGTAAAAGTTTGGTGAGAGACGATTCACGCTTTTTCAGACTCGTGGCTTTCAGATCGTTTTCTGACGTTCAGTTTGTGCTTGTGGGTTTGTATCTGCTCTTCAGTGCGTGCAAGCAAGTTCCACGTGACTTTAGTCACTGTATTCTTGTTCGTTCGTTACTGGTTTTCAGGTCGCTCTTCACAGGCCTTGCTGTTCTTCAGTGCGTTCTGTTACTTCGTTCTGAGCAGCCGACCGTTTTCTAGCCATGTTTCATATGCGTACTCCTCGTAGAGTTCGTGCTGTGCGGGGGCTTGGTGTTGGGGTCCTGACCTTGACACAAGTCCAGTCCATGAACAGGGTGGGGAGGAGTTCATGGACCAAGAATTGGTTGCTTCAGCGTGACCAGTTCTGTCATATGCCTTTGCTCCGTGAGATCCGTGAGAATAATCCTGATGATTTCAGGAACTTTCTCAGGATGACGGACCCCGTGTTTCACCGTCTGTTGGCTTCGCTGACCCCCTATATCAGCAGGCAGGATACCTGCATGAGGCAAGCCATCACTCCGGAGCAGAGGTTGGTCGCTACCTTGCGGTATTTGGCGACAGGGAGAAGCCTGCAGGACCTCAAGTTCTCGACAGGCATCTCCCCCCAGGCTCTGGGGATCATTATCCCAGAGACCTGTTCTGCCATCATCCAGGTCCTGCAGAAGGAGTATATGAAGGTAAGATTTTTATCCTTTTATATCACATTTTATGGTATTGAATGTTTGCTAATACATTGTATTTCTTTCCTCATTCCCTAATTACCATGATTGTAATATTCTGTGAATGTCCCCTTTGTCTTCATGCATGCTGGATTTTTATATAATTATTATTTTAGGTCCTTCATACATATTTGCCCTTCAATAACCTCCCCAGCATGGTGTCTCCTGGCCCTATATTCACCTCATGTAGTCACTTAACAATGTATTTTTTCAGCTCCATAGTAGTGCTTTACCCCAAACACCCCCTAAAATGTTTGGAAATGTTATTTTTGATTTAAATTCAGGCAGAGGGCCAGAGGCTTTTTTTTGTGGTGTCCCCAAATTTTTTGTAACCCTCCCTCCCCCAACTGCTAAGTCAGCTGATCCCAATTCTCTATCTATCCTCAATCATCTATCTGCTGACTTTGCCAAACCCATACACACTATACCCATCTCTTTAGTGCTCAGATTTATGGATGAATTGCCCAAAGCATGTAGTGCAAGGGCCTGCCTGTATACTTTCCAATGGTACTGTTTAAAGTTCTTGTATCCTATTATGATCTTGATAGGTAATAGCAGAATGTCCAAATGTGCTCAAATGTGTACAGTGTGTATTTATATCTTTGTATTATGACACTTCTTACCTGTCCAGTGGGCTGCCAATAGTGTAACTAAGGAGGGGCTGTTCCAAGTAATACCTATTATTTAGGCATTCATCTCTAAATGAAGTGAAGAGGGTTACCTGTCCAAGAGTTCCCCCCCTATAATGTTAGAAATGGCCCATGAGAGGGGGGGGAGGGGGAATATGATAGGTGTACCTTATACTTTGTTGTTGTTAAATTCCCCTTAATAAATGCTATCTGGAGGTTGCCTCATAATGTTTGTGTCTAATCTGCTTGCCATGTTTCTGTGAAAAAATAGTAATGTTTATTGTTTTTTCCTCAACAGTTTCCTTCCACGCCACAGGAATGGCAGACTGTGGCCTCCCACTTTGCCCAGCGGTGGGACTTTCCTAACTGCGGAGGGGCAATTGATGGGAAACACGTCCACATCGTCCCACCACCCAACTCGGGGTCGTACTATTATAATTACAAGGGGTTTAATAGTATAGTGATGTTGGCGGTGGTGTCGGCTAATTACGAGTTCTTGTATGTGGACGTGGGGAAGAATGGCCGGATGTCCGATGGTGGAATGATCGCCCAGGCGGAGTTCTACAGGCGTCTCCAGAATGGCAGCTTGGACTTGCCACCTCCAGAGGACAATGTTGAAGGTCTCCCATTTGTGTTCGTTGCTGATGAAGCGTTTGCGCTGGGGGACCACCTGATGCGGCCATTCCCGATGAGGACCCTCACCCCAGAACAGAGGGTTTTTAATTACCGGCTGGCCAGAGCCCGAAGAGTGGTGGAGAACACATTTGGAATCCTGGCCAGCCGGTTCCGATTATTTCTGACACCCATCCATATGGCGGAGTATAAACTGAACCATATAATACTTGCCTGCTGTGTTATCCATAATTTTCTACGAAAACATTCAGCCAACTATGCTGGCTCAGTTGGGCCTGAGGCCGGAATCCCAAATCCATCAACACTGACGGCGCTTGAAAGCGGCCGTCCTGGCTTGCCCTCCCTGAATGCCCGTGATGTCCGGTTACGATACCTGGAGTTCTTTGCGGGTAGGGGGGCTATCAATATGCCAGACAATCTGTGACACCTTTTTCAAATAAAAAACAACCAAAAGAAATTCTTTGTGGCCATTTACTGCTTGTGTTTGTTTTAGCTGACCCTGACAGAAATGTGTGGAGTGCAGAAAATGGCGTGATTGGGTAACCTTATAAAAAACACTGTTGGCTGGTACTTCCTAAATGCAAAAACACATTTCACTACAAGTGCACTTGCAACTGCACTGAACCTGCACTTGTAGTGCAAAGTGTATTTTCCCTTAGGAAATAACCCGCATTTTTGCATAAAACAGCAATTACATCACCCCAAAAGTGTTGTAGTGTTGAGACAATAATCCACACATTCTTGAGTAAGGCACTTTTTTATACCTGCACAATCACATGTGCATTTACGAAAGGTTTTTAAAACAAACCAACATGTTTGTTGTATAACAATTTTTGCAGTAGCATTATCAAAACTCGAAATAACCATTTCAGATAAAACAGGCCTGTGTAAAACCAACAAGAAAGCCAAAAAACTTGAACTTACAAAGTTCACATTAGGTAAAACCTGAAGGCTATATCAGACATCAGTATTTAGGAACTGGGTTTGATATAGCGTTCAGATGGGGGGAAATCACCCCTGGAAAAGCCAAATTTGGAAGATGCACACCAATTTACGAATGTCAACATGTGCTATCTGCCATCACGGGGGATCAAGGGACGTGTTTTGGGGGAGCAAGCCCTTCCTCAACGCTACTTTATAATTGAGGAAGGTGCTGCACCCCCAAAACGCGTCCATTGATCTCCCGTGATGGCAGATAGCACATGTTGGCACACTGTGTGCATCCTCCAAATTTGGCTTTTCTAAACATTTAAAACATTTTTGGAAGATTGGACCACAATAAAACAGGTGATTTTGTGGGGTTTAAATTTGCCCCAAAACATCAATGATGTTATTATTTTTTTTAATAACATCACTGATTTGTTTCTGGATGTTTTGCAATTGGAGATTACACCCCATGATCTCCCTGATCAGGATCTGGGCACTTTCTGAAGTAAAGCGTTCAGGATCCCTCACATCACGATCACCTAAAAAGAGATAAAGAACAAAAAAAAGGTCTCAAAAATCTGCCACCATCCATCTCGTTTACCTGAGTCTGTGGTCGCAGACACTCACCTGTTGTGGTGCCAATCTCCACCACGTCTTCTTCCTCCTGCTCTTCTTCTTCGTTTGGGGGTATTTCACCTTCTTCCATAGGTGGGGGGTCTGTGGTCTCCTCAGATGAGGGGTGTCCTCCGAGTCTTTTCTCCCCTATGTAAAACAAAAATGGTATACTTAGCACACAGATATTTGATGGCAGAACTAGAAATAGGAAACATTGCTTGGAAGTGGGGTACAATTGTCAATTTTAGCCGAGTTCCAAGATGTATATTTTTTTTATTGCCCTTTGTCAAGCTGCAATACTTTACCTGTTTGGTACAAGCTTCACAGATGGAGACCCCCCTATAGTATACACTGGAGCACCTGTGTGCCCCCCCTAATAAAAATGGTGTTCTGGGGTCCCACACTAGTGCTCCAGTGTCCAGATGTGAAAACAGCTGCTCTGTGTCCTCTCCTTACACAGAATCTAGTTGTCATTTCATTCTAGTAACAAACTTATCTACACAAACAATTATTTGGCATCCAAGTAGGCCCCAAGAAATGTGTGAAAATGCATATGGCCTAAACAATGGTGTTCTAGAGGCCGAAATAAAAATGTTTGATACGAACGAATAATGGGCCCATGAACATTAAAGTTGCCCTTTTAAACGTTACAATTAATAAAAGCATATGGAGCAGAACGAACGTAATAAAGACAGAAAGAATAGGAACACAGCACAACTACTTACTTTTTTGCAGCACTCGCCGGATCTTTCGGTACTGCTCTGGCTCTCTCAACTTCAGGTCCGACCACCGCTTCCTGAGCTGATCTTTAGATCTTCGTACCCCGAAATTCCTCTCCAGACTCCGGACCACTTTACCAATGATTTTGGCCTTTCGGATGTTGGGGTGGGGATAAGGCCCATATTTTCCGTCATAGTCGGACTTCCTCTTGATGTCTACCATCTCCAACATCTCCCCAAACGACATATTTGTGGCCTTAAAACGTCTCCTTCTGGATCGGGACGTGCCTGGATCCGGGCTTTCCTCCTCCTCCTCCTCCATGCTAGAATTAGCATGCACCTGCTGTAACTCTGCCATCATGCTCTTCACCCACTGCGCCGAACGAAAAGGGGCGGGGAATAGACTAGAAAGAACGTCAGGGGCGGGCGGAGTTACACGCATGCGCAGTGTGTATAAAGCGTAACACGCGTGCGTATTACGTACGATCTGTGAGCGGAGGAAGGAGCATTGCACGCGCCGATCGTAAAAACGAAGGTAAGAGACAAACTTGTGCCTATACTGCTTCTAGATTGAGGCCTATATTGTAACAAGATTAGGAGAGTTTTGTCTGACATTAGGCTTTGTGTTGTGTCTTGCAGTGAACATGGATATCTTATTAAAAGATACTGACTTCATGTCATTATTCCTCGAGATGCTAAGGGAGCTGCCCTGTCTGTGGGAGATTACCCACCCCCATTTCAAGAACCAAGCAAAGAGGAAGGCAGCACTGGAGCAATTGTGTGAAATTGTGAAGCAGGTGATCCCCACGGCAGACATCAACTATTTAAATCAATTCATTGGTGGCCTGAGGAGCACATATCTGAGGGAGCGCAAGAAAGTCCTGGATTCGCAGAGATCCGGAGCAGCAGATGACATCTATGTCCCCAGGATGTTGTACTACGACAGGCTGCACTTTCTGGCAGGCCAGACTGAACCCAGGCCATCCCTCTCAAGTCTTCCTTCCACGCTTCCTTCCCGTCCGGCTGAGGCTTCTGATGCCCAACCTGGGCCTTCCAGGCGATATGTGGAGGAGCCCAGATTGAGCCAGGTATAGCATTCCTCTAAATATTTCTGCTTATCCAATCAATGATGTTAACTAGATGTTAGTTGGGAGTACTAATTTATGATTGTGATTGATGATGCAAAAACTAAAACCATGTCTCTTTTTCATACACAGGGAAGTCTCAGCCAGGAGGTGGCCGGGCCGAGCCGGCTGGCTGATATCAAGGTCCCTCCACCCCCCCTGAAAACAGAAAGTGGCAGTAGAAGGAGTACCCTAGAGGAGGCTGCTATCAGATTCTTTTGGAGGGCTACAGAGGTCCTGGGAGCACCCCACACCATGCAGGAGAACATTGCTGCCTTCATAGCATATAAAATGCAGAGGATGGAGGAGGGCCAAAAAGTAATGTGTCAGGCCCTCATATCGGAGGCTCTGGAGAAAGGTATGAGGGGCCAAATTACACCTCAAACACACCTTTGCGATGGTCCTCCTCCTCCTCCTCCTCCAGGTCCTCCCAGTCCTCCTCCTCCTCCAGGTCCTACTCCTCCTCCTGCAGGTCCTCCTCCTCGTCCTCCCTCTCCTCCAGGTCCTTCCAGTCCTCCTCCAGGTCCTACTCCTCCTCCTGCCACATCTCCAACTGCACAGCCACAGCCGGGAAGGAAGCGTGAAAGGAAGACCAGAAAGTGAGGACCCTGGATCCAGTCTGGTCGGCCAAAAAATGTAGCCTCTTGTGGTACCACATCCTGGGGACACAGATGTCATCTGCTGCTATCCGGATCTCTGTGAATTCTGGACCAGACTGCCCTCCCTTACATATGGACTCCTCAGGCCACCAATTTTTAGGTTCAAGAATTGATGTCTGCCATGGGGGTCCCAGGCTTCGCTAATTTCTCATGTTGATCCAGTGTTGCCTTCCTCTTTGTTTGGTTCTGATCCCTTAATAAAGGATTTTTGTTTTGAATTATACTCTCCTATGTGTTTTCCTTCAAAAATGACAGTTTGTTTGTGAGGATTCAGGTACATTTCAAATATACAATGTGAAATGAACAAGGGACACCAACAACAAACAATCTCCTTGAGATTAAATAATAAAAGATATCAATGGTGTTGGGGTAACTTGACACACAAAACACACACAAAAATATTCTGGAGTAAAAATAAAAATAACATTGAACAAAGATCAGCCTTGGAAAAAATCCAAACATTAAAGAAAAAAAAAGGCTTAAAATACAAAAAAAAACCCAAAAAATATAAAACTGTCAGATGTGACAACTAATAACAATATATTGAGGGAATCCCACTAAAAAAAACACAAAGAAAACTTTGTGAGAAGTGTGTGTGAATATGAGCATCAAAACTACTTAATTCTTGTCACATTATAAAGAAGAAGAGAGTGCGCTGTATTAAACCATTTTGAACATTGCAGCGTGACGAAAGTGCTGTATCCATTGCGAACGCTAAGTTTACCAGAACGAGCTGTCCCGTGTCGGAATTTCTTCTGAGCATGCGTGGCACTTTGTGCGTCGGAACAGGCCACACACGGTCGGAATTGACGCGATCGGATTTTGTTGTCGGAAAATTTTATCTCCTGCTGTCCAACTTTGTGTGTCGGAAAATCCGATGGAAAATGTCCGATGGCGCCCACACACGGTCGGAATTTCCGACAACACGCTCCGATCGGACATTGTCCATCGGAAAATCCGACCGTGTGTACGGGGCATAAGAGGAAAGAAGGGAAAAGGGAAGCCATAAGTCAATAATGTTCAGCAGGGCAGTATTTTCAATATGAAACCAAAATCAAGAACACGGGAACATGACCTCAAACAAACTGGAGGAAAGTTCAAAGCAAATCTTATAAAGTATTTAATTAGAGCTTAGTTGATGCTTGGAACAAACTTGCAGCAGAGGTAGTGAGACAGTCAATAGTAAACTATGCTTGGGACAAACATAGATCTATAGTCAGACAAAAAAAGTTAACGAAAAAACAAAAACAAAACATGTAAAAAAAACTTGTTTAAAAAAAAAAACAAGAAAAAAAAACAAAAACGGGCAGACTTGATGGACGACTCAGTCTTTTTTCTGCCGTCACTTTTCTATATTTCAATGTTTCATGCTAGGCACAGCACTTTCTCAAAAAATGACAAAGCTACTACCCTTACATCATTATATGAAAACATTAAAGTTATTGTAAATCTTTATTTTTTGTTATTAAATTATCAAACATATTATCATGTTATACTTACTTTCTCTGTGCAATACTTTTGCACAGAGCAGCCCCAATCCTCCTCTTTTCGGGCTGCTTGCTTTGGGGCACTCATGCGTGCTTGCTCCTGAGTCCTACCATGTCTGTTCATAAGACACACAGACTGTGGCTTGCCGAGCTCCCTGCTCCATTGTCACTGGCTGTGATTGACAGCACTGGTAGCCCATGGCTCCCTCTGCTGTATCTGAGCCAATAAGGAGAGGGAGAGCCTCAGCTCTTGTGTACATCACTGGATCAAAATTAGGCTCAGGTAAGTATTAGGAGGGCTGCGCGGGAACTGCATGCAGAAGAATTTTTTTTCATGCATAAAATGCAGTAAGGTAAAAAACCTTCTACCTTTTTACAAGTACTTTAATTATTCCACATGATCATTAACCTTTTGATTTTTTTAAAATTCTAAATGTTTAACACATTTAATTCCATTTTGCAATACAAAAAACGAAAAACATTTTTCCATCGTAAATAATTTACACAGCATTTGCATTGGAATGTAATGTATATTGCACTACATCACAAAAAAATCCAATAAATCAAGAGATAAAAAGGTAGCAACAAAAAAAAGGGAATACGCATAACAAATGCAATTTGCTCAGTTTTACAGTGCGCCATCAAACGGCAGAACTGCTAAAATACAGCTTTAATATTACTAAACTACTCTTCTTGTCAACGTGAATACAAATAAATGCAAACAAATACCATAGAGACATGCTCTAAAGCTATAAATCATATAAATACATGTATAGTATAGAGCTGTGCCACCGCACAGTCGCACATGCTTTTAGGGATATTAGCCCAGGTGCAATTCATAAAAAAGTATGTAAAATATAAATATGAAGCAGGCAGCAGGTGCAGTCAACAGTACTTACAAAAGGAGACATTTTCCAATGTAGATTAATAAATGTCAATGTTTCGGTGGGGCACAGCCCGCTTTACTCAAGACAAATGCAATTGTGACATACACAGGTATAAATTCCCACGTACACATAAACATTTTTTTATTATATTTTATGTTTAACCACTTCAGCCCCGGAAGGATTTACCCCCTTCCTGACCAGAGCACTTTTTACAATTTGGCACTGGGTCCCTTTAACTGGTAATTGCGCGGTCATGCAATGCTGTACCCAAACGAAATTTGCGTCCTTTTGTTCCCACAAATAGAGCTTTTTTATGCTATTTGATCACCTCTGCGGTTTTTATTTTTTGCGCTATAAATGGAAAAAGACCAAAAATTTTGAAAAAAAACTATATTTTCTACTTTTTGTTATAAAAAAAATACAATAAACTCAATTTTAGTCATACATTTAATCCAAAATGTATTCAGCCACATGTCTTTGGTAAAAAAAAATCTCAATAAGCGTATATTTATTGGTTTGTGCAAAAGTTATAGCGTCTACAAACTAGGGTACATTTTCTGGAATTTACACAGCTTTTAGTTTATGACTGCCTATCTCATTTCTTGAGGTGCTAAAATGGCAGGGCAGTACAAAACTCCCCCAAGTGACCCCATTTTGGAAAGTAGATACCCCAAGGAAATTGCTGAGAGGCATGTTGAGCCCATTGAATATAATTTTTTTTGTCTCAAGTGATTGAATGACAAAAAAAAAAAAAAATTATAAAAAGTTGTCACTAAATGATATATTGCTCACACAGGCCATGGGCATATGTGGAATTACATCCCAAAATACATTTAGCTGCTTCTCCTGAGTATGGGGATACCACATGTGTGGGACTTTTTGGGAGCCTAGCCGCGTACGGGGCCCCGAAAACCAATCACTGCCTTCAGGATTTTTAAGGGCGTACATTTTTAATTTCACTCCTCACTACCGATCACAGTTTTGAAGGCGATAAAATGCCAGGACAGTTCACACCCCCCCCCCAAATGACCCCATTTTGGAAAGTAGACACCCCAAGCTATTTGCTGAGAGACATGGTGAGTATTTTGCAGCTCTCATTTGTTTTTGAAAATGAAGAAAGAAAAAAAAATGTATTTTTTTTTTCAATTTTCAAAACTTTGTGACAAAAAGCGAGGTCTGCAAAATACTCACTATACCTCTCAGCAAATAGCTTGGGGTGTCTACTTTCCAAAATGGGGTCATTTGGGGGGGGGGGGGGGGGGTTGTGCCATCTGGGCATTCCATGGCCTCCGAAACTGTGATAGGCAGTGAAGAATGAAATCAAAAATTTACGCCCTTAGAAAGCCTGAAGGCAGTGCTTGGTTTTTGGGGTCCCGTATGCGGCTAGGCACCCAAAAAGTCTCACACATGTGGTATCCCCGTACTCAGGAGAAGCAACAGAATGTATTTTGGGGTGTAATTTCACATATTCCCATGGCATGTTTGAGCAATATATCATTTAGTGACAACTTTGTGCAAAAAAAAAAAAAAAAAAAAATTGTCTTTTTCCTGCAACTTGTGTCACAATATAAAATATTCCATGGACTCGACATGCCTCTCAGCAAATAGCTTGGGGTGTCTACTTTCCAAATTGGGTCATTTGGGGGGTTTTAAACTGTCCTGGCATTTTATGCACAACATTTAGAAGCTTATGTCACACATCACCCACTCTTCTAACCACTTGAAGACAAAGCCCTTTCTGACACTATTTGTTTACATGAAAATATTTTTTTTTTTGCAAGAAAATTACTTTGAACCCCCAAACATTATATATTTTTTTAAAGCAAAGGCCCTACAGATTAAAATGGTGGATGTTTCTTTTTTTTTCACACAGTATTTGCGCAGCGATTTTTCAAACGCATTTTTTGGGGAAAAAACACACTTTTTTTAATCTTAATGCACTAAAACACACTATATTGCCCAAATGTTTGATGAAATAAAAAAGATGATCTTAGGCTGAGTACATGGATACCAAACATGACATACTTTAAAATTGCGCACAAAGGTGCAGTGGCGACAAACTACATACATTTTTAAAAGCCTTTAAAAGCCTTTACAGGTTACCACTTTAGATTTACAGAGGAGGTCTACTGCTAAAATTACTGCCCTCGATCTGCATTCTCAGGTTCCCTGTTGGGACAGGAGAGCCAGAGAAAAACATGGAAGACGGTGGGAGGGGGGGACATTCCCTCCCACTGCTTGTAAAAGCAGTCTAGAGGCTAATTAGCCACTAGGATTGCTTTTACATGAAAGCCGACCGCTGGCTGAAAAGAATGATACCAAGATGATACCTAAACCTGCAGGCATCATTCTGGTATAACCACTCAAAGTCCAGCAACATACCAGTACGTTGCTGGTCCTTGTTGGGCATACATTGTAATCTTTTTTTTTCATGCAGCCTGTGGGCTGAACGAAAAAAACAGATTGATTGGTGGGTATGCCCACCATTAGAATACCTCCCTTCATCCACCCACTTCTAATGATGGGCATACATGCACCATTTATATATGCCGAAGCATGGGGGCATCCGCCCCAAAAGTTAGGAGCAAATCGCTCCTCCGCCCCTGCTGCCCCCTTGCTTCGGCATATATTACCTCCACTGGAGTCACGGCTTTATATATCGTGGGAGCAAACGCTGTTGCTGTCAAGATAAATAAATCCGTTCTGCAGCTGAATGGCGTACCTGAAAACAAAAAAATGGTTAACAATAAAACACAGTAAACAGTAAAGTATAAAAAAATTGCATACCTGAAAAGCAAACATGATAAAACATAATAACAATAAAACATTGCAGAATAGAATACAGTAAAAAAAGAGCAGAACAACAGAGAGAGAATAGAAAGAGAGAGAACAATAAAACGACAACTATTTTTGTTTTTTTTATTCTATATATTTTTTTGTGTTTTTTTTTTTAACACTTTTTTTTGTAACTAACTTTTATAACTGTAACCGGTTCCAGGTTCGGGTCTCTCAAAATGCGATGGCATCTTGGGAGACCCTGTGAAAGTGTGCCTAGTCTGTGCAATGCTGTACCCTACGCTAATACTCAACTAGTGTATGGTAGCGTTCAAAACATTCACCAATGCAAAGACCAGGATTGTCAGGACAGGAGGGACAATAATAGTGGGTGTCACGCCTAAAACCACGCTTGCTGCAGACACAACATCTTTTTTGGGGGGGTTCGTTGGGTAGGGGTTCTCGGGAGGACATAAAGAAAATGCCTCGCATGCAGCCAACTGCATTTGGTTGGGGATGTGAATGGGGGAAGTACGGGCGCTGCAGAGGTGGTGGGTTCCCAATCAGGATTGGCAAATGCAGCTGGAAGGGCATTATGGGCACGACGGGCCTGTGTTTGTCTTCTTCTTGGTGGCAGCGGGACACTACTTGTGCTTGCCACCTCACCAGCTTGAACTGCACTTATGGGACTCGCCATGTCACCAAGTGTTACTGCAGTGCTGGTTTGACTACGACCGGGGTGTACTAGGCCGCTGGTGCTTGCCAGTTCACCAAAAAAACTGTTAGCGATCGCAGGGATCAGGCCTGACTCTGCGAATGCTGCAGTTATGCGTTTAGTTTTTTGTAAGTGACAGTGATCGATCGATACTGCACTTGGGTGGGCTGGGCTGGGCTGGGCTGGGCTGGGCGGAGGGGCAAAACGCAGGTGCTAGCAGGTATCTGGGCTGATCCCACTAACACTGCGTTTTTGGGAGCCCCAAAACTACTGGGGATGCTAGTATAAATCTGATCGGATCAGATATTGATCCGTTCAGATACTATACCACTAAGGGAGGTGTACGGTGCATGCGTGGGTGTTAGCGCTACGGGCACTAACCTGACGCTGCCTTTGGCTGGTGCTTGCCAGTTCACCAAAATGCTACCAAAAAAACTGTTAGCGATCGCAGGGATCAGGCCTGACTCTGCGAACGCTGCAGTTATGCGTTTAGTGTTTTGTAAGTGACAGTGAGCGATCGATACTGCACTTGGGTGGGCTGGGCTGGGCCGGGCGGAGGGGCAAAACGCAGGTGCTAGCAGGTATCTGGGCTGATCCCGCTAACACTGCGATTTTGGGAACCCTAAACTGCTGGGGATGCTAGTATAGATCTGATCGGATCAGATATTGATCCGTTCAGATACTATACCACTAAGGGAGGTGTATGGTGCATGCGTGGGTGTTAGCGCTACTGGCACTAACCTGACACTGCCTGGGGCTACGCAGACCCTATCTGACCCTAAAACCTAAGTTATATCACCGCCGGGCTATCAGGGGGCTAAACCTTTATTCGGTAATAAACGGCGGGTGCCCTGACGCTATAAAAAATAAGCTAACTAACCAGCGTCACCCGTAACACTTATACAGTGATCACTGGTGAAAGAGTTAACTAGGGGGCAATCAAGGGGTTAAAACCTTTATTAGTTAGTATATGGGGGTCCCTGACGCTATAAAACGCTGACGGCGAACCTATATATTTACCTCCCTAATTAGCGTCACCAGTGACACTAATACAGCGATCAGAAAAACGATTGCTTAGTGACACTGGAGACAGGGGGTGATCATGGGGTCAAAACTTTATTAGGGGGGGTTAGGGGGTACCCTAGACTTAAAGGGGGTTAACACTAACTGCCCTACCACTTCTAACTGTCACAAACTGACACCAGGGGGGTGATCAGGGGGTGATGGGGTGAAAAGTGTGCCTGGTGTGTTTTACTGTGTGTGTAGTGTTTGTGCACTCACATCGATGTCTTCTCTCCTCTGCGCCGAAACGGAAAATACCGAGCCGAGGAGCGATGACATCACTTCCTCTGCCGCTGTTTACTATACAGCAGCAGAGGAAGAATTTCATTCGTGGGGAGCGATCGCGAGGGGGTGGCCACGAATGAGTGGTCTCCCCCTCAGCCTGGATTGCTCCCCTAACGAAGCCGACCGCTTCGAGCACCGGGGGGGCGCGGTGCGCCCCCCGCCCGCGGGAGGCAGATCATGTACCAGGTACGTGATTTTGCCTGCCCGTGCCATTCTGCCACAGTATATCTGCGTTAGGCGGTCGGCAAGTGGTTAAAGAGGAAAGTAAACTCCCTCTGCAGACATGTACCTATAGGTAAGCCTATAATAAGGCCTACCTATAGGTAGTGTAAATATCTCCTAAACGTGCGCCGTCATTCCTGCTCTGGCCACTCACATCGCTGGAGCCCGCGAACCTGGATGTAACTCCGGGAAAAATGTCAGCCATCTCTGCGGTGTGCGGGCGCCGCTGGAAGGCTTTGTTCTAAGGTAAGTATTTCATAATGAGCTAGTATGCGATGCATGCCAGCTCATTATACCTTTGTCTTACAGGTTTGGGTTTTTTTTTTTTGGTTGTTTTTTTTTTGAGTTTACAACCTCTTTTTTTTATTAAGTTTTGCAGATATTAAAGTACAAAAGACAAATGTCCATAATGGACCAGAAAGGATTAAACATATCCATAAAAGGAAAACAGACTTACCGTACATATAAGTGCTTTATGCCCTGTACACACGGTCGGACATTGATCGGACATTCCGACAACAACATCCTAGGATTTTTTCCGATGGATGTTGGCTCAAACTTGTCTTGCATACACACGGTCACACAAAGTTGTCGGAAAATCCGATCATTCTGAACGCGGTGATGTAAAACACGTACGTTGGGTCTATAAACCGGGCAGTAGCCAATAGCTTTCATCTCTTTATTTATTCTGAGCATGCGTGGCACTTTGTGCGTCAGATTTGTGTACACACGATCGGAAATTCCGACAACGGATTTTGTTGTCGGAAAATTTTATAGCCTGCTCTCAAACTTTGTGTGTCGGAAAATCCGATGGAAAATGTGTGATGGAGCCTACACACGGTCGGAATTTCCGACAACAAGGTCCTATCACACATTTTCCGTCGGAGAATCCGACCGTGTGTACGGGGCTTTACAGTGAAATCAGTAGAAATTATAAAAATGTGGTCAAATTATACCAAAGAGAGAGGACGAACACAAATCCTCATAGCAAAAGCTAACATACATACTAGGTATGGTAATAAAAGTCAAACAAACAGAAAACAATAGGTTCCCATTTATAATATAGAGGAGATAACATACATGGATGTCCATTTGGAAAACCACCTCTGTGTTTAGGATGCTATCATTAAGTGTTGAGCCTGAAAACAGGATAACACAAGGAAAAAAAAAGTATCAAAAGGAGGGATAGAGAAAAGAAAGAGGGGAAGTGAAGGAAAAAAAAGGGGGAGGGGGGATGAAGGGAAGAGGTAACTTGGTCACTGAACATTTATAAGAAGGCATGTGCACCAAATGGAATCCCGGAAGTACGTGCATGCTCAAACAGTAGTAGCTTTATTATATTTTATACAGTGCTGTATACACATTCTACTTTATAGTATATGCATTATACACCCTGCCCTAGATTAAGGAATAACTCCACTTTTGTTGAAAAAAAAATCCCCTTTGGCTGATCTATGTACATTGCAGGAATCCCATAGTTGCCAACAGTCCCGATTTTCCCGGGACAATCCCGATTTTGGGACCCTCGTCCCGATTGGAGAGTGTCCCGAATTCGGGATTTCCCATAAGGAAAATCGGGAATGTTGGTTTTTGTTTTTTTTTGTTCTTTTGGAGCAGCGGGCTCCAGCAAAATGGCGGCCGGCGCCGCCGCTCTCTCTTCCTCTAGTGTTCAGTGGAGAGGGGAAGGGGGCTCGATCCGTGCAGCCAATGAAGCGCCTTCTTTAGCTGCACGGCCCCTCCCCTCTCCACTGAAGCGAGCAGAAGATACGGCGTCTTCGCCGTGTCTTGCTGAAAGCTCCCAGCCCCGTACTGCGCAAGCTCTGCGCCTGCGCAGTGCAGGGGGTCCTCCATTGCCGAGTGGAACTTTCTCGGCAGAACACCGGCCGCTCCTGCACTGAGCGGGGGCCGGGCAGCATGGGGGGGGGGCTGCACTAACTGAGGGGGGGCTGCACTAACTGAGGGGTGGGCTGCACTAACTGAGGGGGGGCTGCACTAACTGAGGGGGCTGCACTAACTGAGGGGGGGGGCTGCACTAACTGAGGGGGGCTGCACTGAGGGGGGGGCTGCACTGAGGGGGGCTGCACTAACTGAGGGGGGGCTGCACTAACTGAGGGGGGGCTGCACTAACTGAGGGGGGCTGCACTAACTGAGGGGGGGCTGCACTAACTGAGGGGGGCTGCACTAACTGAGGGGGGGCTGCACTAATAGAGGGGGGCTGCACTAATAAAGGGGGCTGCACTAATCGAGGGGGGTGCTGCACTAAGGGGGGGCTGCAATAATAGAGGGGGGTCTGCACTGATGGAGGGGGTCTGCACTGATGGAGGGGGTCTGCACTGATGGAAGGGGTCTGCACTAAGGGGGTCTAGACAGACTCTGGCGGGGGCACCTGATGCAAGGACAGACTCTGGCGGGGGCACCTGATGTGAGGACAGACTCTGCTGGGGGCACCTGATGCAAGGACAGACTCTGCTGGTGGCAGGCGACGTGGCTAGTGACACGCTCAGGGATCCCACTGATTCGGCATTATGGTGAGTTGAATGATTTAATTTTATATTACAATGTAATAATAGAAATAATGCGCTTCAATCATCCTGACACCATAACAATCATGGTGCCGGAATGATTGAAGCGTTAACACCAGGTGTTTGGAGTATCCTTATCTGCTGATTGTTAAACTTTCTAGAATACACATATTTTTATTGTGTAGGATCTGGGGCTGCTGTCCCTTCATTTCCCTCTCCCCCTTTCCCTCTCCATCCCCCATTCATCTCAGACTCTAACCACACCCTCTTGAGCCACGCCCATTTAAGCCACGTCCACTGTTCACATAAGCTACGCCCACTTTTCACATAGGCCACACCCACTTTTCACATAAGCCACGCCCATATTTCGCCGCGGCGCGCGAAGCGCACCGCATGTATCAACTTTTTACTAAGCCACGCCCACAAACGAATGCCCCGCCCCCTAATTATTGTACGGCTCCGCCTACAGCCAAAAAAGTGTCCCACATATTTTTTTCCAATGTTGGCAACTATGGAATCCTAACAAACTTTGTTGCAGATTCCTACCTGTTTCTGCTCTGAATAAAGAGCTTTTTGTTCCACTTTGTGTCTTTGGATACTGATTCTGAATGGGAGTGACTTTTTGATTATTAATCAGCTGATGCACTTGCAGTATTCAAATGAGAAAAGTTGCAGTGTCAGCATCCCTGTAGAAGTTATTAACCCTTTGGAAGCATCTCACCAAAAATGACATTTTTTTGTTGCAGAAGATGCCTAAAATCTAACTTATATCTTAGTGTAGACTGCTGGGAAAATCAGCAAGCCAGTCACACAAGCAAGAAGTGATGATTCTGTGGGTGTTTATTACACCAATAGTTTAGGAGACGCATCCAGGCTACCATATTGCATTGTATTTTACAAAAAATCACAGAGCTGCAGATTGAAAAGGAAAGGTCTTTTTTAATAATATTCAATTACAATATGGCTTGTGTGGCATTTATATATAGAAATATTATTCTTTTTTTATTTGAAATTTGTTTTTTCATGAAAGTGGAGTTATCCTTTAAATACATCGTTACATAGTTAGTCTGCTTTAAGACACGTCAATCTAGTTTAACCAAGAAAAGTGAAAAAAAAAAAAAAAAAATGCTATAAAAAAAAATAAATCATGTAATCCTTTATACACAATCCTATACCCACAGTAAATCCATAGCAGGGTGGATAAAAAACTATGGGTTTTTTTTTTTTATTTAACCACTTGCCGACCGCCTAACGCAGATATACTGCGGCAGAATGGCACGGGCAGGCAGAATCACGTACCCATACGTGATCTGCCTCCCGCGAGCTGGGGGTCCTATCGGACCCCCCCCCGGTGCCAGCGGCGGTCGGCATTTCACTGGGAGCATTGGGAGGCGAGGGGGAGACCATCCGATCTTGGCCCCCCCCTCGCGATCGCTCCCAGCCAATCGGAATCCTCCCCTGCCTGTGTGTAGTTTCACCCAGGCAGAGGATGTGATGTCATCTCTCTTCGGCTTGGCAGTTTCCGTTCCAGCGCCGAGGAGAGAAGACAGGTAAGTGCACACAACACAAACACACACAGTAGACCATGCCAGGCACATAGAACACCCCCGACCCCCCCCCCCCCCGATCGCCCCCCGATCCCCCCCCAATCACCCCCCCTGTCACAAACTGACACCAAGCAGTATTTTTTTTTTTTTTTCTGATTACTGATTGGTGTCAGTTTGTGACAGTTATAGTGTTAGGGCAGTGAGTATTAGCCCCCTGTAGGTCTAGGGTACCCCCCTAACTCCCCCTAATAAAGTTTTAACCCCTTGATCACCCCCTGTCACCAGTGTCACTAAGCGATCATTTTTCTGATCGCTGTATTAGTGTCGCTGGTGACGCTAGTTAGGGAGGTAAATATTTAGGTTTGCCGTCAGCGTTTTATAGCGTCAGGGACCCCCATATACTATCTAATAAATGTTTTAACCCCTTGATTGCCCCCTAGTTAACCCTTTCACCACTGATCACCGTATAACCGTTACGGGTGACGCTGGTTAGTTCGTTTATTTTTTATAGTGTCAGGGCACCCGTCGTTTATTACCGAATAAAGGTTTAGCCCCCTGATCGCCCGGCGGTGATATGCGTCGCCCCAGGCAGCGTCAGATTAGCGCCAGTACCGCTAACACCCACGCACGCAGCATACGCCTCCCTTAGTGGTATAGTATCTGTACGGATCAATATCTGATCCGATCAGATCTATACTAGCGTCCCCAGCAGTTTAGGGTTCCCAAAAACGCAGTGTTAGCGGGATAAGCCCAGATACCCGCTAGCACCTGCGTTTTTCCCCTCCGCCCGGCCCAGGCCACCCAAGTGCAGTATCGATCGATCACTGTCACTTACAAAACACTAAACGCATAACTGCAGCGTTCGCAGAGTCAGGCCTGATCCCTGCGATCGCTAACAGTTTTCTTGGTAGCGTTTTGGTGAACTGGCAAGCACCAGCCCCAGGCAGCGTCAGGTTAGCGCCAGTACCGCTAACACCCACGCACGCACCGTACACCTCCCTAAGTAGTATAGTATCTGAACGGATCAATATCTGATCCGATCAGATCTATACTAGCGTCCCCAGCAGTTTAGGGTTCCCAAACACGCAGTGTTAGCGGGATCAGCCCAGATACCTGCTAGCACCTGCGTTTTGCCCCTCCGCCCGGCCCAGCCCAGCCCACCCAAGTGCAGTATCGATCGATCACTGACACTTACAAAACACTACACGCATAACTGCAGCGTTCGCAGAGTCAGGCCTGATCCCTGCGATCGCTAACAGTTTTTTTTTGTAGCGTTTTGGTGAACTGGCAAGCACCAGTGGCCTAGTACACCCCGGTCGTAGTCAAACCAGCACTGCAGTAACATTTGGTGATGTGGCGAGTCCCATAAGTGCAGTTCAAGCTGGTGAGGTGGCAAGCACAAGTAGTGTCCCGCTGCCACCAAAAAGACAAACACAGGCCCGTCGTGCCCATAGTGCCCTTCCTGCTGCATTCGCCAATCCTAATTGGGAACCCACCGCTTCTGCAGCGCCCATACTTCCCCCATTCACATTCCCAACCAAATGCAGTCGGCTGCATGAGAGGCATTTTCTTTATGTCCTCCCGAGTACCCCTACCCAGCGAACTCCCCCAAAAAAAGATGTCGTGTCTGCAGCAAGCGCGGATATATGCGTGACACCCACTATTATTGTCCCTCCTGTCCTGACAATCCTGGTCTTTGCATTGGTGAATGTTTTGAACGCTACCATTCACTAGTTGAGTATTAGCGTAGGGTACAGCATTGCACAGACTAGGCACACTTTCACAGGGTCTCCCAAGATGCCATCGCATTTTGAGAGACCCGAACCTGGAACCGGTTACAGTTATAAAAGTTAGTTACAAAAAAAAGTGTAAAAAAAAAAAAAAAACACATACAAAAATATAAAATAAAATAAAATAGTTGTCGTTTTATTGTTCTCTCTCTCTCTATTGTTCTGCTCTTTTTTACTGTATTCTATTCTGCAATGTTTTATTGTTATTATGTTTTATCATGTTTGCTTTTCAGGTATGCAATTTTTTATACTCTACCGTTTACTGTGCTTTATTGTTAACCATTTTTTTGTCTTCAGGTACGCCATTCACGACTTTGAGTGGTTATACCAGAATGATGCCTGCAGGTTTAGGTATCATCTTGGTATCATTCTTTTCAGCCAGCGGTCGGCTTTCATGTAAAAGCAATCCTAGCGGCTAATTAGCCTCTAGACTGCTTTTACAAGCAGTGGGAGGGAATGCCCCCCCCAACGTCTTCCGTGTTTTTCTCTGGCTCTCCTGTCTCAACAGGGAACCTGAAAATGCAGCTGGTGATTCAGCCAGCTGACCATAGAGCTGATCAGAGACCAGAGTGGCTCCAAACATCTCTATGGCCTAAGAAACCGGAAGCTACGAGCATTTTATGACTTAGATTTCGCCGGATGTAAACAGCGTCATTGGGAAATTGGGAAAGCATTTTATCACACCGATCTTGGTGTGGTCAGATGCTTTGAGGGCAGAGGAGAAATCTAGGGTCTAATAGACCCCAATTTTTGCAAAAAAGAGTACCTGTCACTACCTATTGCTATGATAGGGGATATTTACATTCCCTGAGATAACAATAAAAATGATTTAAAAAAAAAAAATGAAAGGAACAGTTTAAAAATAAGATAAGAAAAAATAATAATAATAAAGAAAAAAAAAATAAAATAAAATAAAAAGCACCCCTGTCCCCCCTGCTCTCGCGCTAAAGCGAACGCAAGCGTCGGTCTGGCGTCAAATGTAAACAGCAATTGCACCATGCATGTGAGGTATCACCGCGAACGTCAGATCGAGGGCAGTAATTTTAGCAGTAGACCTCCTCTGTAAATCTAAAGTGGTAACCTGTAAAGGCTTTTAAAGGCTTTTAAAAATGTATTTAGTTTGTCGCCACTGCACGTTTGTGCGCAATTTTAAAGCATGTCATGTTTGGTATCCATGTACTCGGCCTAAGATCATCTTTTTTATTTCATCAAACATTTGCATTAAAATTTTAAAAAGTGTGTTTTTTCCCCAAAAAATGCGTTTGAAAAATCGCTGCGCAAATACTGTGTGAAAAAAATAAATGAAACACCCACCATTTTAATCTGTAGGGCATTTGCTTTAAAAAAATATATAATGTTTGGGGGTTCAAAGTAATTTTCTTGCAAAAAAAATTATTTTTTTATGTAATCAAAAAGTGTCAGAAAGGGCTTTGTCTTCAAGTGGTTAGAAGAGTGGGTGATGTGTGACATAAGCTTCTAAATGTTGTGCATAAAATGCCAGGACAGTTCAAAACCCCCCCAAATTACCCCATTTTGGAAAGTAGACACCCCAAGCTATTTGCTGAGAGGCATGTCGAGTCCATGGAATATTTTATATTGTGACACAAGTTGCGGGAAAGAGACAATTTTTTATTTTTTTTATTTTTTTTTTGTGCAAAGTTGTCACTAAATGATATATTGCTCAAACAGGCCATGGGAATATGTGAAATTACACCCCAAAATACATTCTGTTGCTTCTCCTGAGTACGGGGATACCACATGTGTGAGACTTTTTGGGAGCCTAGCCGCGTACGGGACCCCGAAATCCAAGCACCGCCTTCAGGCTTTCTAAGGCCGTAAATTTTTTATTTCACTCTTCACTGCCTATCACAGTTTCGGAGGCCATGGAATGCCCAGGTGGCAAACCCCCCCCCCCCCAAATGACCCCATTTTGGAAAGTAGACACCCCAAGCTATTTGATGAGAGGTATAGTGAGTATTTTGCAGACCTCACTTTTTGTCACAAAGTTTTGAAAATTGAAAAAAGAAAAAAAAAATTTTTTTTCTCGTCTTTCTTTATTTTCAAAAACAAATGAGAGCTGCAAAATACTCACCATGCCTCTCAGCAAATAGCTTGGGGTGTCTACTTTCCAAAATGGGGTCATTTGGGGGGGGTTTGTGCCACCTGGGCATTCCGTGGCCTCCGAAACTGTGATAGGTAGTGAGGAGTAAAATCAAAAATGTACGCCCTTAGAAATCCTGAAGGCAGTGATTGGTTTTCGGGGCCCCGTACGCGGCTAGGCTCCCAAAAAGTCCCACACATGTGGTATCCCCATACTCAGGAGAAGCAGCTAAATGTATTTTGGGGTGTAATTCCACATATGCCCATGGCCTGTGTGAGCAATATATCATTTAGTGACAACTTTTTGTAATTTTTTTTTTTTTTTGTCATTATTCAATCACTTGGGACAAAAAAAATGAATATTCAATGGGCTCAACATGCCTCTCAGCAATTTCCTTGGGGTGTCTACTTTCCAAAATGGGGTCATTTGTGGGGGTTTTGTACTGCCCTGCCATTTTAGCACCTCAAGAAACGACATAGGCAGTCATAAATTAAAGGCTGTGTAAATTCCAGAAAATGTACCCTAGTTTGTAGGCGCTATAACTTTTGCGCAAACCAATAAATATACACTTATTGACATTTTTTTTACCAAAGACATGTGGCCGAATACATTTTGGCCTAAATGTATGACTAAAATTGAGTTTATTGGATTTTTTTTAGAACAAAAAGTAGAAAATATCATTTTTTTTTCAAAATGTTCGGTCTTTTTCCGTGTATAGCGCAAAAAATAAAAACGGCAGAGGTGATCAAATACCATCAAAAGAAAGCTCTATTTGTGGGAAGAAAAGGACGCAAATTTCGTTTGGGTACAGCATTGCATGACCGCGCAATTAGCAGTTAAAGCGACGCAGTGCCGAATTGTAAAAAGTGCTCTGGTCAGGAAGGAGGTAAAACCTTCCGGGGCTGAAGTGGTTAAATGAAAAAATATGATTTTTTTTAAAAATTTAAATCGGATTTGTTTGATTTTTATCAAATTTATTTTAATAAAATGGAGTAAAATCTATTTAAAGATAGTTTTCTATTTGCGATACAATAATTTAGTTTATTCAGCATGAAATGGAGCTTAATTATGTAGCATGAGGCTGTATATTTTGCAATATTTACATTTTTGGTAAACACATTCAATGAATGCAAGCTCTGCAAGCTGAGATAACATGCACTGCATTGATGCATTCACACAATTTCACAGTAACCATGAGATAAACCAAAGTTCTGGAATATTCCTTTATCCCATTGTTTTGCAAATCTATGTGCACTACAAAGTTGCCTTTTATTCTAAATAGGAAACCTTCATTTTGTTTGAAAATATTAAAGATTCTAACTACCAGCAAGAATAGGTTCTTACTTTTAACCACTCGCCCGCCGCAGTTTTACTTTGGTACTTTGAAGAGGAATATCGTTGTTATGGCAGCAGCTAGCTACCATAACCCCAGTATCCTCTTCTTCAGCGGGCGGTCCGCTTTCAGATAAAAGTGGTTTCTGTGGCGGATTCACCACAAGATCACTTTTATCGGCTGCGGGAAAGGGGCCTCCAGCCGCGATTCGGTGCCCTCCGCCGATTACCGGAGCCGTCTGTAGCGGCGGAGGCGATCAGTTCCTTCTCCTGGCTTGACATGGAGCCGAGTGAGGGGAAGATGGCCTCCACCCGTCTCCATATCATTGCAGGGCGGAAGCGACGTCAAAACGTCACTTCTGCTCATTGCTTTTTTTTTTTTTTCAAATGACAACAAATTTTTTTTTATTGAATTTTAATGTAAATATGAGATCTGAGGTCTTTTTGACCCCAGATCTCATATTTAAGAGGTCATGTCGTGCTTTTTTTCTATTACAAGGGATGTTTACATTCCTTGTAAAAGGAATAAACGTGACACAATTTTTTTTATAAGAACAGTGTAAAAATAAAAAATAAAAGCTAAAATAAATAAGAAAAAAAAAAAGTTTAAATGCGCCACGTCCCACCGAGCTTCCGTGCAGAAGCGAACGCATATGTGAGTAGCGCCCGCATATGAAAACAGTGTTGAAACCACACATGTGAGGTATCGCCACGATTGGTAGGGCCAGTGTAATAATTCTAGCCCTAGACCTCCTCTGTAACTCAAAACATGCAACCTGTAGAATTTTTTAAATGTCGCCTATGGAGATTTTTAAGGGTAAAAGTTTGTCGCCATTCCACGAGCGGGCGCAATTTTGAAGCATGACATGTTGGGTATCAATTTACTCGGCGTAACATTATCTTTCACAATATAACAAAAATTGGACTAACTTTACTGTTGTCTTATATTTTAATTCAAAAAAGTGTATTTTTTCAAAAAAAGTGCGCTTGTAAGACCGCTGTGCAAATACGGTGTGACAGAAAGTATTGAAACGACAGCCATTTTTTTTTCTAGGGCATTAGAAAAAAATATATAATGTTTGGGGGTTCTAAGTAATTTTCTAGCAAAAAAAACAGTTTTTAACTTGTAAACAACAAATCTCAGAAAGAGGCTCGGTCCTTAAGTGGTTAAAGTGCACCTGTCATTTCAGATCCTTCATGGCAGCGCCTGTTAGAGGGCGTCCACTCACCTGCTGCCACCACATCCCTCACCTTGTTGTGTCACTGCCACATCACCAGCCGTCCAATTAAAGTGAATGGGACTGTCGGTGAGTCAACAGCGGGTCAGAGGAGGAGCCGCTGCAGGACAGACGTGACAGTTGCTCTTTAAAAATTATGATTAAATCAAGTTGACTTAAATCAAGCCTTTTTACTAGTGATTTAAATCCTGATTTAAATTGACTTTATTTATCCTCCCTGGCGGTATGATTATTTCAGATTTTTAAAGTTCAAAGCGGTACAGTCTTTTGCATGGAAATTTGGCATTTTATATTGTAGGCCTATAATTCTTATAGGGCGTACACACGGTCGGACTTTGTTCGGACATTCCGACAACAAAATCCTAGGATTTTTTCCGACGGATGTTGGCTCAAACTTGTTTTGTCTACACACGGTCGCACAAAGTTGTCGGAATTTCCGATCGCCAACCACGCGGTTACGTACACCACGTACGACGAGACTAGAAAAGGTCGGTTCAGAACCAAGCGCGGCACCCTTTGGGCTCCTTTTGCTAATCTCGTGTTAGTAAAAGTTTGGTGAGAGACGATTCGCGCTTTTTCAGACTCGTGGCTTTCAGATCGTTTTCTGCTGTTCAGTTTGTGCTTGTGGGTTTGTATCTGCTCTTCAGTGCGTGCAGTCAGTTCGTATTGGAGTTTTCTGTGCGATCTTGTCCGCTCGTTGCTGTTTTTCAGGTCGCTCTTCACAGGCCTTGCTGTTCTTCAGTGCGTTCTGTTACTTCGTTCTGAGCAGCCGACCGTTTTCTAGCCATGTTGCGTATGCGTACTCCTCGTAGAGTTCGTGCTGTGCGGGGGCTTGGTGTTTGATGTCCTGACCTTGACACAAGTCCAGTCCATGAACAGGGTGGGGAGGAGTTCATGGACCAAGAATTGGTTGCTTCAGCGTGACCAGTTCTCTCATATGCCTTTGCTCCATGAGATCCGTGAGAATAATCCTGATGATTTCAGGAACTTTGTCAGGATGACGGACCCCGTATTTCACCGTCTGTTGCCTTCGCTGACCCCTTATATTAGCAGGCAGGATACCTGCATGAGGCAAGCCATCACTCTGGAGAAGAGGTTGGTCGCTCCCCTGCGGTACTTGGCGACAGGGAGAAGCCTGCAGGACCTCAAGTTCTCGACAGGCATCTCCCCCCAGGCTCTGGGGATCATTATCCCAGAGACCTGTTCTGCCATCATCCAGGTCCTGCAGAAGGAGTATATGAAGGTAAGATTTTTATCCTTTAATATCACATTTTATTGTATTGAATGTTTGCTAATATATTGTATTTCTTTCCTCATTCCCTAATGACCATGATTGGAATATGCTGTGAATGTCCCCTTTGTTCTCATGCATGCTGAATTTTTATGTAATTATTATTTTAGGTCCTTCATACATATTTGCCCTTCAATAACCTCCCCAGCATGGTGTCTCCTGGCCCTATATTCACCTCATGTAGTCACTTAACAATGTATTTTTTCTGCTCCATAGTAGTGCTTTACCCCAAACACCCCCTAAAATGTTTAGAAATGTTATTTTTGCTTTAAATTCAGGCAGAGTGCCAGAGGCTTTTTTTTGGTGGTGTCCCCAAATAATTTTTAGGAACCCTCCCTCCCCCAACTGCTAAGTCAGCTGATCCCAATTCTCTATCCTCAGTCATCTATCTGCTGACTTTGCCAAACCCATACACACTATACCCATCTCTTTTGTACTCTGATGTATGGATGAATTCCCCAAAGCATGTAGTACAACGGCCTGCCTGCATACTTTCATATGGTACTGTTTAAAGTTTTTGGATCCTATTATTATCTTGATAGGTAATAGCAGAATGTCCAAATGTGCTCAAATGTGTACAGTGTGTATTTATATCTTTGTATTATGACACTTCTTACCTGTCCAGTGGGCTGCCAATAGTGTAACTAAGGAGGGGCTGTTCCAAGTAATACCCATTATTTAGGCATTCATCTCTCAATGAAGTGAAGAGGGTTACCTGTCCAAGATTTCCACACACCCCCTATAATGTTAGAAATGGCCCATGAGAGGGGGGGAGGGGGAATATGATAGGTGTACCTTATACTTTGGCGTTGTTAAATTCCCCTTAATAAATGCTATCTGGAGGTTGCCCCATAATGTTTGTGTCTAATCTGCTTGCCATGTTTCTTAGAAAAAATAGTAATGTTTATTGTTTTTTCCTCAACAGTTTCCTTCCACGCCACAGGAATGGCAGACTGTGGCCTCCCACTTTGCCCAGCGGTGGGACTTTCCTAACTGCGGAGGGGCAATTGATGGGAAACACGTCCACATCGTCCCACCACCCAACTCGGGGTCGTACTATTATAATTGCAAGGGGTTCAATAGTATTGTGATGTTGGCGGTGGTGTCGGCTAATTACGACTTCTTGTATGTGGACGTGGGGAAGAATGGCCGGATGTCCGATGGTGGAGTCATCGCCCAGACGGAGTTCTACAGGCGTCTCCAGAATGGCAGCTTGGACTTGCCACCTCCAGAGGACAATGTTGAAGGACTCCCATTTGTGTTCGTTGCTGATGAAGCGTTTGCGCTGGGGGACCACCTGATGCGGCCATTCCCAATGAGGACCCTCATCCCGGAACAGAGGGTTTTTAATTACCGGCTGGCCAGAGCCCGAAGAGTGGTGGAGAACACATTTGGAATCTGGCCAGCCGGTTCCGCCTATTTATGACACCCATCCATATGGCGGAGTATAAACTGAACCATATTATACTTGCGTGCTGTGTTCTTCATAACTTTTTAAGGAAACATTCGGCCAACTATGCTGGCTCAGTTGGGCCTGAGGCCGGAATGATACGTCAAACCACACTGACGGCGCTTGAAAGTGGCCGTCCTGGCTTGCCCTCCCTGAGTGCCCGTGATGTCCGGTTACGCTACCTGGAGTTCTTTGCGGGTAGGGGGGCTATCAATATGCCAGCAAATCTGTGAAGCCTTTTTATAATAAAACAAAAAAAGAAATTCTTTGTGGACATTTACTGCTTGTGTTTGTTTTAGCTGACCCTGACAGAAATGTGTTGAGTCCAGAAAATGTCGTGATTGTGTAACCTTATTATACAAAGCACTGTTGGCTGTTATTTACTAAATGCAAAAACACATTTCACTACAAGTGCAGTTGCAACTGCACTTAAACTGCACTTGTAGTGCAAAGAGGATTTACCCTTAGGAAATAACCCCCATTTTCGCAGAAAACAGCAATTACATCACGCCAAAAGTGTTGTAGTGTTGAGACAATAATCCACACATTCTTGATTAACCAAATTTTTTATACCTGCACAATCACATGTGCATTTACCAAAGGTTTTTAAAACAAACCAACATGTTTGTTGTATAACAATTTTTGGAGTAGCATTATCAAAAATCCAAATGTCCATTTAAGATAAAACAGGCCTGTGTAAAACCAACAAGAAAGCCAAAAAACTTGAACTTACAAAGTTCACATTAGGTAAAACCTGAAGGCAATATCAGACATCAGTATTTAGGAACTGGGTTTGATATTGCGTTCAGATGGGGGGAAATCACCCCTGGAAAAGCCAAATTTGGAAGATGCACACCAATTTACGAATGTCAACATGTGCTATCTGCCATCACGGGGAATCAAGGGACGTGTTTTGGGGGAGCAAGCCCTTCCTCACCGCTACTTTATAATTGAGGAAGGTGTTGCACCCCCAAAACGCGTCCATTGATCTCCCGTCATGGCACTTTCAGATGTGGGCACTTTCAGATGTGAAAGGATCTGGATCACGATCACCTAAAAAGAGAGAAACAAAACAAAAACAGGTATCAAAAATCTGCCACCATCCATCTCTTACCTGAGCCTGTGGTCGCAGACACTCACCTGTTGTGGTGCCAATTTCCAGCACATCTTCTTCTTCCTCCTGCTCTTCTTGGGTTGGTGTTATTTCCCCTTCTTCCAGAGGTGGGGGGTCTGTGGTCTCCTCGGATGAGGGGTGTCCTCCGAGTCTTTTCTCCCCTATGTAAAACAAAAATGGTATAATTAGCACACAGATATTTGATGGCAGAACTATAAATAGGAAACATTGCTTGGAAGTGGGGTACAATTGTCTATTTTAGCCGAGTTCCAAGATGTCTTTTTTTTATTGGCCTTTGTCAAGCTGCAATACTTTACCTGTTTGGTACAAGCTTCACAGATGGAGACCCCCCTATAGTATACACTGGAGCACCTGTGTGGGCCCCCTAATAAAAATGGTGTTCTTGTGTCCCACACTAGTGCTCCAGCATCCAGATGTTAAAACAGCTGCTCAGTGTCCTCTCCTTACACACAATCTAGTTTGCATTTCATTCGTAACAAACCCATCTACACAAACAAATATTTGGCATCCAAGTAGGCCCAAAAAAAATGTGGGAAAATGCATATGGCCTAAACAATGGTGTTTTAGAGGCCGAAAGAAAAATGTTTGATACGAACGAATAATGGGCCCATGAACATTAAAGTTGCCCTTTTAAACTGTACAATTAAGAAAAGCATATGGAGCAGCACGAAAGTAATAAAGACAAAAAGAATAGGAACACAGCACAACTACTTATTTTTTTGCAGCACTCTACGGATCTTTCGGTACTGCTCTGGCTCTCTCAATTTCAGGTCCGACCACCGCTTCCTGAGCTGATCTTTCGATCGTCGTACCCTCGAAATTCTTGTGAAGACTTTTGACCACTTTCGCCATGATCTTGGCCTTTCTGATATTGGGGTTGGGGTAAGGCCCATACTTTCCGTCAGTCGGCCTTCTTCATGATGTCGACCATCTCCAACATCTCCCCAAAGGACATATTTGGAAAGGAGAGAGGTGTCATCCCAATAGACACTGTATATTTCTAGAGGTGGGCCCCCATCCCAATTTCTTGCCAAACACAAGCACCCCCTATCGGAGTGCAATTCCTCTAACGGGACTTTTTAGCGGGGTCACCTCTGATAAAGTAGAAAATAGTAGGAAATTTTAGATGTATAAAAGTATTGTAGTTTATTTATTTAACATTTAAAAATCATTACACATGACCTAACCGTATATACAATAAAATGGATGCATATAATGGGAAGAAACAATTGTATAGGAAAAATGACCAATTGCAATGATACAGGTAAATAACCAATGATCATAGAAACCCAACGTTTCGAGGTATGCAAAAGAGTTGACCTCTTCTTCGGGGGTAACGATAATTGGTCAGAGTGGGTGTTTCATCTAAAAAGTTAACAAAAAAGCAGAGCAAACATAAGTAAATAAATCTCTCAGATATTCACAACAGGAGGCAGTAGAGAGCATTTGGTTTGCATTACAAGGTTCAGTTCACATTTAAACAGTTGTTACATCATTGGTAAATTCTAGGCATATACAAGCAGAAAATTCATACTGACCCCTTGAAAATCATGTAAAACTTCCTAAGGACATTTCCAGCATCCAGTGCGACTCAAGCAAGTTGCCGTCCGTCACGGCCACACAGGAATCACAAAACCAAGGTTCAAGCAGATAGAGAAAAGACCAAGTAGACCACAGGAGTGAAGGCCAGGGTGGGCTGAGGTTGCTTCACAAAGGATGTCCCCCATAAGGAGGAACAGACACAGTCCTCCCCTTTTCCCCTATGAGGGCTTGAAGGACAGCCTGCTTGATAGAATATGGGAGGTGGGGGGTAATAGCCTGCTGCAATAGAAATACTTCAATACCTCATTGAAGTATTTCTATTGCAGCGGGCTATTACCCCCCACCTCCCATATTCTATCAAGCAGGGTGTCCTTCAAGCCCTCATAGGGGAAAAGGGGAGGACTGTGTCTGTTCCTCCTTATGGGGGACATCCTTTGTGAAGCAACCTCAGCCCACCCTGGCCTTCACTCCTGTGGTCTACTTGGTCTTTTCTCTATCTGCTTGAACCTTGGTTTTGTGATTCCTGTGTGGCCGTGACGGACGGCAACTTGCTTGAGTCGCACTGGATACTGGAAATGTCCTTAGGAAGTTTTACATGATTTTCAAGGGGTCAGCATGAATTTTCTGCTTGTATATGCCTAGAATTTACCAATGATATAACAACTGTTTAAATGTGAACTGAACCTTGTAATGCAAACCAAATGCTCTCTACTGCCTCCTGTTGTGAATATCTGAGAGATTTATTTACTTATGTTTGCTCTGCTTTTTTGTTAACTTTTTAGATGAAACACCCACTCTGACCAATTATCGTTACCCCTGAAGAAGAGGTCAACTCTTTTGCATACCTCGAAACGTTGGGTTTCTATGATCATTGGTTATTTACCTGTATCATTGCAATTGGTCATTTTTCCTATACAATTGTTTCTTCCCATTATATGCATCCATTTTATTGTATATACGGTTAGGTCATGTGTAATGATTTTTAAATGTTAAATAAATAAACTACAATACTTTTATACATAAATCTAAAATTTCCTACTATTTTCTACTTTATCAGAGGTGACCCCGCTAAAAAGTCCCGTTAGAGGAATTGCACTCCGATAGGGGGTGCTTGTGTTTGGCAAAGGACATATTTGTGGCCTTAAAACGTCTCCTTCTGGATCGGGACGTGTCCGGATCCGGGCTTTCCTCCTCCTCCTCGTTCCTGTAATTATCACGCACCTGCTGTGACTCCGCCATGTGCTCTTCCCCCACTGCGCCGAACGAAAAGGGGCGGGGAATAGAATAGAAAGAACGTCAGGAGCGGGCGGAGTTACACGCATGCGCAGTGTATATAAAGCGTAACACGCGTGCATATTACGTACGATCTGTGAGCGCAGGAAGGAGCATTGGACGCTCCGATCGTAAGAACGAAGGTAAGAGACAAACTTGTGCCTATACTGCTTCTACATTGAGGCCTATATTGTAACAAGATTAGAAGAGTTTTGTCTGACATTAGGCTTTGTCTTGTGTTGTGTCTTGCAGTGAACATGGATATGCTACTGAAAGATAATGACTTCATGTCAGTATTCATAGATATATTAAGGGAGCTGCCCTGTCTGTGGGAGATTAAACACCCACATTTCAAGAACCAAGCAAAGAGGAAGGCAGCACTGGAGCAATTGTGTGAAATTGTGAAGCAGGTGATCCCCATGGCCGACATCACCTATCTGAAGAACTTAATTGGTGGCCTGAGGAGTACATATCTGAGGGAGCGCAAGAAGGTCCTGGATTCGCAGAAATCCGAAGCAGCAGATGACATCTATGTCCCCAGGATGTGGTACTACGACAGGCTGCATTTTCTGGCAGGCCAGACTTAACCCAGGTCATCATTCTCCAGTCTTCCTTCCACGCTTCCTTCCCCCCCGGCTGAGGCTTCTGACGCCCAACCTGGGCCTTCCAGGCAACACATGGAGGAGCCCAGATTGAGCCAGGTATAGCATTCCTCTAAATATTTCTGCTTGTCCAATCAATGATGTTAACTAGATGTTAGTTTGGAGTACTAATTTAGGATTGTGATTGATGATGCAAAACATTACAACCATGTCCCATTTTCATACACAGGGAAGTCTCAGCCAGGAGGTGGCCGGGCCGAGCCGGCACGCTGATCTGCAGGTCCCTCCACCCCCCCTGAAAAGAGAAAGTGGCAGTAGGAGGAGTGCCCTAGAGGAGGCTACCAGAGGACTCTTTTGGGGGGCTACAGAGGTCCTGGGAGCACGACAGACCATGGAGGAGGACATTGCTGCCGTCATTGCATATAAAATGCAGAGGATGGAGGAGGGCCAACAAGTCATGTGTGAGGCGCTCATATCGGAGGCTCTTAAGAAAGGTATGAGGGGCCAAATTACACCTCAGACACACCTTTGCGATGGTCCTCCTCCTCCTCCTGCAGGTCCTCCTCCTCCTCCTCCTTCTCCTCCAGGTCCTCCCAGTCCTCCTCCTCCTCCAGGTCCTACTCCTCCTCCTGCCACATCTCCAACTGCACAGCCACAGCCGGGAAGGAAGCGTGAAAGGAAGACCAGAAGGTGAGGACCCTGGATCCAGTCTGGTCGGCCAAAAAATGCAGCCTCTTGTGGTACCACAGCCTGGGGACACAGATGTCATCTGCTGCTTTCCGGATCTCTGCGAATCCCGGACCAGACTGCCCTCCCTTACATATGGACTCCTCAGGCCACCAATTTTGATGTTCAAGAATTGTTGTCTGCCGTGGGGGTCCCAGGCTTCGCTAATTTCTCATGTTGATCCAGTGTTGCCTTCCTCTTTGTTTGGTTCTGATCCCTTAATAAAGGAATTTTTGTTTTGAATTATACTCTCCTATGTGTTTTACTTCAAAAATGACAGTTTGTTTGTGAGGATTCAGGTACATTTCAAAAATACAATGTGAAATGAACAAGGGACACCAACACCAAACAATCTCCTTGAGATTAAATAATAAAAGATATCAATGGTGTTGGGGTAACTTGACACACAAAACACACACAAAAATATTCTTAAGTAAAAATAAAAATCACATTGAACAAAGATCAGCCTTGGAAAAAATACAAACATTAAATTTAAAAAAAAAAGGCTTAAAACCCCAAAAATAAATAAATAAATAAATAAAAAATTATGTCAGATGTGACAACTAATAACAATATATTCAGGGAATCCCAATAAAAAACAAAAATAAAACTTTGTGAGAAGTGTGTGTGAATATGAGCAGCAAAACTACTTAATTCTTGTCACATTATAAAGAAGAAGAGAGTGCGCTGTATTAAACCATTTTTAACATTGCAGCGTGACGAAAGTGCTGTATCCATTGCGAACGCTAAGTTTACCAGAACGAGCTGTTCCGTCTTGGAATTTCTTCTGAGCATGCGTGGCACTTTGTGCGTCGGAACAGGCCACACACGGTCGGAATTGACGCGATCGGATTTTGTTGTCGGAAAATTTTATCTCCTGCTCTCCAACTTTGTGTGTCGGAAAATCCGATGGAAAATGTCCGATGGAGCCCACACACGGTCGGAATTTCCGACAACACGCTCCGATCGGACATTTTCTATCGGAAAATCCGACCGTGTGTACGGGGCATTAGGAATAAGTCACTTAAATCTGTCCAAACAGGAGTCTAGTAGACATCCCGGGTATGATAAAGTTTGAAACACAAAATCGTAAAATTATAATATAATAAATAACTATAAAAAATTATAACAAATAATAATATAATAATAATAAAAATTATTCAATAATGTAATCAAATCAAAAACACTGAAATTTGCTCAGTTGTAGAATTGTCGCTGTCATTACTTTCAGTGTTTGATGACGGATTTCCCCACAAATCACTATCGCTCAATTCTGCAAGTAATTCCAATTTATTATTGCAGTTTTCTAGCTGGTCAAAAACCGCTTTTGATGTAAAGGGACACTTTTTGGTTGCTATGGACAATCTCCAGTTTCCAGGCAGAAAGAACAGTATTTATAATATAAAACTGCATGCAGGACACTGGACAAACCACAGGGACAAAAGGGATGTGAAATTATTTGATATAGTAATCTGTAAGATTACAGTGTACTGTATGTATTGTGTGTTTTTTACTTTTTGAATTTGGCGCCGCGCTTCGTCCCTGTGCGTCACAACGCTCGCAGGGAACGGAGCTCGGCATTGTGATACATCGAGCGGAGACACGACTCTCACACACAGCGGGAGGACATCGCAGGATCCTAGGGACAAGGTAAGTAACTGTACCTGGATTCTGCAATGTGATCCCGAGTGTGGCTCAGGGTTACCGCTTTTGGTAATGAAAATTCACCCCGAGCCACACTCAGGATTACCACCAGGGAGGTTAAATCAAATCCCCCCTGATCCAGAGGAAGGCAAAAACCCCCAGCAAAGCATGATACAATTTGCTATAGCAGCAGGGCTGTCTTTAACACAAGGCAAAAGGGGCAGCTGCTCCGGGCCCAGTTATTGTTGTGGGGCCCGAAGCAGTTCCCCTTCGAGCCCGCACTGCCTGCAAATAGTTGATAAGTGGATTCGGGAGGGCCCAAGAAAATGTTTGCCCAGGGTCCAATCAATATTAAAGACTGCCCTGTATAGCAGGGAAAGAAAATCCTTCCTGATTCCCAGAGTGGCAATCAGATTTTTTCCCTGGATCAACTTTACCTATAAATGTTAGTACCCAGTTATATTATGTAAATGTAGAAAAGAAAATACATGCTCCTGTAAACTATTCACACTAATCTCTTGCACTGATAATAAGTGTTTTTTTGCTAGATAATTTAGGGGTTGATTTACTAAAACTGGAGAGTGCAAAATCTAGTGCAGCTCTGCATAGAAATCAATCAACTTCCAGGATTTCTGTCAAAGCTTAACCACTTAAGCCCTGGACCATTTTGCTGGTCAATGACTAGAGCACTTTTTGTGATTCGGCACTGCGTCGCTTTAACTGACAATTGCGCGGTCGTGTGACGTGGCTCCCAAACAAAATTGACGTCCTTTTTTTCCCACAAATAGAGCTTTTTTTTGGTGGTATTTGATCACCTCTGCAGTTTTTATTTTTTGCGCTATAAACAAAAAAAGAGCGACAATTTTGAAAAAAAACGCATTATTTTTTACTTTTTGCTATAATAAATATCCCCAAAAAATATGTAAAAAAAACATTTTTTTTCCTCAGTTTAGGCCGATACGTATTCTTCTACATATTTTTGGTAAAAAAACCCCGCAATAAGCGTCTATTGATTGGTTTGTGCAAAAGTTATAGCGTCTACAAAATAGGGGATAGTTTTATGGCATTTTTGTTAATCTTTTTTTTTTTACTAGTAATGGCAGAAATCAGCGATTTTTATCGTGACTGCGACATTATGGCGGACACATCGGACAATTTTGACACATTTTTGGGACCACTGGCATTAATAAAGCGATCAATGCTAAAAAATTGCATTGATTACGGTAAAAATGTCACTGGCAGTGAAGAGGTTAACCTCTAGGTGGCGCTGTAGGGGTTAAGTGTGTCCTAGGGAGTGTTTCTAACTGTGGGGGGAGGGGCTGTGTGTGACATGACACTGATGGCCGCTCCCGATCACAGGAAGCAGAGATCAGTGACAGTGTCACTAGGTAGAACAGGGAGATGCTTGTTTACATTAGCATCTCCTTGTTCTTCCTCACCGTGAGATGATCACGGTCACGGAGCTCCCAGCAGGCGCGCCCGCAAGCCGCCTCTTAAAGGGCAACGTACAGGTACGTTAATCTGCCTGTATGTGCCCTTCTGCCACAGTATATCTGCGTGAGGTGGTCGGGAAGCGGTTAATTGAACAAGCTGAAGTTAGAAGCTGATTGGCTACCATACACAGCTGCACCAGATTTGTACTCTCCACCCCATAATGTCTTTTATTGGAGAACTACAGTCTTTTTAAAGCAGACCACCCTGCTGCTGTATTTGAATAAAAATGATGTCCAACCCCCCAAATACTTTCCAGTTAACATCATGAGATACAAAACCTCCCCGAAATTAATTATGTACCCCTCCCCCCCCCCCCACATTTATTTGTTTCTATGGGCACCCATCAGTGATATGATGCTTTACAAGGGGTCTCCCTTCTTTTCGGGCAGAAGTCTGTGAATCTAGAAAATAACGTCATGCAAAATATTTTTAATGCCCAAATCTTGGACCTTAAATAATGTTGGACTATAGCTCTGTCTGTGTATAGCCAGCA
Source organism: Lithobates septentrionalis (assembly GCA_037952835.1). Lineage (NCBI taxonomy): Eukaryota > Metazoa > Chordata > Amphibia > Anura > Ranidae > Lithobates > Lithobates septentrionalis. The sequence goes on along the minus strand of JBBDGP010002794.1, from coordinate 1,176,157 downwards.
TATGTATTCTTCATTTCAAGAAAGCAACTAAAATGGACAGAGATCAAAAACATTATTATAGAATCAGCATGGTCAGAGTAATAAGAAAACTGGATAATAAGAGGAGGAATGGAGCAACATGGATACCTAAAATCTTTGTAGAGTCAGAGGGACAATAGCAACAACATATATAATATGAGTTTGATTTGAATAACTATTAAACAACATATGTACAATAACAAAATATACTTCAAATACTTTTTTTTCATCTTTTCTGAACCAAACTCCAAACATTTTATTATTCCTACAAAACTCAAAGCCAATAAATAGGTTTTATTCCAGAAACTGTACAGTACCTACAGAGTTACATTTCCAAAAACAAACATTTGGAGGGTTTTCAAAGCAAGTTATAAATAAACATTGCCTGTTTCTGTAGATTAACCACAAAAAAACACAAAAAAAAACAAAAAAAAAAACAAAAAACAACTTTGCAATGATTAATTTATTTGTGTGTGTGTGTGTGTATATATATATATATATATATATATATATATATATATATATATATATATATATATATATATATATATATATATATATATATATATACACACACACACATATACATCTGTCTTGAGGCATATTTGTACAACGAGAAGTTAAAACATCCTGGAAAAAAAAAAAAGCTTTAAAAGGGACTTTTCAATCAAATCCTCAACCATGTTGACATGCCCTTTGCTCACACATATCATATCTCATTTGAAGAGACAAAAGGGGGCTGGAGAGAGACTTGTTTTATCTTCCATTATTTTTATTTGCTAAAGATACAGTCTATATGTACAGCTCTTGCTGGATTGTTGGAACTCTGTACTATTGGATTACATTTCACAAAAGGAGAAAGCATTTCTAGCCATGCCTAACTGCATATTAACTATCAGGTAAGTGTGAAATAAATTCTTCTTGTTTGTGGCGAAGCTGGATTTGTTTTTTTAAGATGATAATTTAATTGTTTATATTTAAAAAAAATATATTGCATTCAATTTAGGTAAGTTTTTTTATATGAATAATGGTTTACAATTCAACCAACCTGTACATTTTCCATGTATTAGATGGTTATAAATTAAATATTCGTTTTGAAAGAGCCTTTGAAGTATTCTGACATATTTTTACCATTATTTAGGTTGTGCTGAAAATGCTTGTGCAGTACTGTCCGTTTAAACATTTATTTATTTAATTTTTTTTTCTATTCAGAGTCTGCTTGGCAAAGCTTTGGAAATTCATTGAGTTTTTTTTTTCTAAGAAGCTAAAGCGTTTTTCCCCTACATAGAAAGCAGTTTGTGGCAAACACATTACAAAAAAGTAAACCTGCAAAAAAAATGTCAAAAGGTTTTCTATTTTGTTAATCCGTGTCCAGCAGTCAAAAGTTTGTGCACAAATTAAAGCAAATATTGCAGTTGTTAATGCTATAAAATAAACTCGAGACAAACCACAAATACAACCAAATAGATCAAACAAAATATTTTTAAACAAATATTGCAGTTGTTAATACTATAAAATAAACTCGCGACAAACCACAAATACAACCCAAATAGATATAAAAAATATTTTAAAACAAATATTGCCGTTGTTAATACTATAAAATAAACATGAGACAAACCAAAAATACAACCAAATAGATTAAAAAAAAAACATTTTAAAACAAATATTGCAGTTGTTAATACTATTAAGACAAACCACTATTAATACTATTAAGACTCAAGACAAACCACAAATAACACCAAATAGATAAAAAAGTTGTTAATACTATTAAGACAAACCACTATTAATACTATTAAGACTCAAGACAAACCACAAATAACACCAAATAGATAAAAAAAATAAAACAAATATTGCAGCTGTTAATACTATGAATTAAACTCGACAAACCACAAATACAACCAAATAGATAAAAAAAAAACATTTTAAAACAAATATTGCAGTTGTTAATACTATGAATTAAACTCAAGACAAACCACGAATACAACCAAATAGATTAAAAAAAACATTTTAAAACAAATATTGCAGTTGTTAATACTATGAATTAACTCGAGACAAACCACAAATACAACCAAATATATATAAAAAGAAAATGTAAAACAATTCACACTATTTAAACAAAAAAAATAGCTAGAATTAATGAACAATCCAATTTGTTGCTTTAAATTGATTTGTCACATACAAGACAAAAATTATATATTTGTAGAGTACGCTCTACAGAATTTAATTTTTATGATTTCGTTTGAAAGGGTTTTTTTATTGGGGTAGCCAATCAGTAAACTACAACAGCTAAATTGTAGCTTTAATTAAAAGAAAAAGTTAAACAAGGTCATGCTTAATTTATTATTTTAAATGGTTTGGGGGATCCTCTTTCTTTTTATTGTTACAATCCAAGCTGCTATTGCCATGCAATCAGACTTTTGTCACGTTTTGTTTAAAACTGCAGCACTTTTCTAGAAATTAGCAGAGTAGGAACAGCAGTGGTAACAAAGATCACCATTGCTTTGTACGCTCAGAATGATTAAACCTGACAGCACCCTCAGTGAATTTTGTGTTGTTATGTTGGTGAAAATCTGTTACTTAGTCTAATCAGTGCTCTGACGTGTTTTTTTTTTTTTTTTATTGCACAGTGCCTCTTCGATAATCTAGAAATTTAAATATGTTACCAAGAATAAGACATCTAGTCATCCTATAAATAACCAGCTTTAGGGGCAAATATTTTTTTTCAACATGTCCCGAGAAATAATTTAGGCATGACAATTGTCCTTTTCAAGGCATGACAACATTTTTTGTTTTTTTTTATGATTATTAAAATGTATGTAACCTTTTTTTTGCTCCCCTGGTCTGTTATATGTAGCACTAAAAGTGTTCTGCTATATCTGTTCAGTAAGTGAAAAAAATACCTGTTTATCCTGCCAGAAATGTCGTGAGATATAGATACTAGGCATGGAAATTCGTTTAGTAACAAATCGAAATTAAGCTTAAATTTGAATCTTTCATACGTTCGGATGCATTCAAACGCCTGAATAAAAAAAACAAGGAATTTCAACAAATACGAAAGAAAATGTAACGAAAGTAAAGAATGAATTTGGCATGATTCGTTAATTCGTTAAAGGTCTAATGAAACAGCAGGTCAACTCGTAATGGCATAATGAATGATCTGAATTAATTCTATCGATTTGTTTTTATTCTATTAGTGAGCAACTGAGCAATAGGAAAGGAATTTATATGTCCATAAAATATAACGAACAAATAATTTATTAAATTCAAATTCATTCGTTATTCCAGATGCTCGAGAGTTACTGTTTTCTAGTCCAATCAGTTGATTCCTTTTGTGTTGGGGGCTGGATTACTGGTAAATCAAACGAAATAAGTCAAACGACTTTCCAAATTACGAATCGTTATCACGAATAAATATGCATACATAAATAACAGATTATCCAAAAACAAAACAATTAAACAATAAAATGAAATGATTTGCTATAATGAATATCTATACACTACAGAAATAACAAATTATCCAAAAATGAATTAAAGTAACATAACGAATATAACAGAACTAAATAATGTATTTTACGAATAAAAACAAAACTAAACAAAACTTTCCGTCATAAACAAATGTAGTTGATAGCTTTGTGTGCTGCACATTTTTCCCAGCAATGACTGAGGACTGCAGAACTCCAACCCTCTATGATACGGAGATGAGGAGAGGGGGAAGTGTTCTGAGTGGTTTCTCATGCTGTGTGCTTGATCCAGGTCAGTGACTTGTATCCAGTGGGAACTAGCATTTTCAGAAGAAGGCCAGCAATGGCAACCTTCATATTTCTTTTAGCTCAGCTTGCTTTTAACTATACTTCGACAGGCTACTAATTGCTTTCAAATGCTTTAACATACCAATTGTAAAAGAAGTCCCCTATTTTGTAGAGAAAAATGCAGATATTTAAACAGTTTTTTTCCACTTAAAACAGTAATATTAAATGTATTTAACAAAATATTGATATTGATATTATGTACAAAAAAAATATTTTGACAAGCATAGGAATTTTATAGGTATTGAATCCTTCTCACAGAATGATTCGGCACATACACTTACATTATTAAAAAAATATATACATTTTATTACAAATTCTTTAAAAAGAGAGTAATTGGGGTAATCTCTTTTTGAAAGAATTTGTATTAAAATGTATACTTTTTTTAATAATGTAAGAGTATGTGCCAATTCATTCTGTGAGAAGGATTCAACACCTATAAAATTCCTATGCTTGTCGAATTATTATTTTTCTACATAGTTTTCGGATGTGGTGTTGATTAATACAACTGGACTGATTCATAATTAACAAGCTATTTAACAAAATATATAACTTGTGTTTACCTGGTTGCTACAAAATTAGAATCTATGTTAAAATAATTTGCAGGTTTATTTAATTTTAATAACATTTATTTAAAACTGATTAAAGGGAATTTGATCAATGCAAAATACTGGTGTGATAAGCTTTTTAAGGCAGCTGTCATTTTCTGACACTTAGGCAACACAGTAGTTCTGGGGTATTGAAAATGAACCTCAAGTAGCATTGTTATGTCAGAACTGGCATGCAGTCCTGAATAGACCAGTGCGATTAGTTTTGTACGAATCGCACGAAAATTTTACGAATTTCCGTAAAATTGTACATTTCGGGAGGATCCGAAATACGAATTGCTATGCTTCCGAATTTTGTACGAAATACAAAATTTCGTTTACGAATTTCGGATCCAAATCATTACAAAAAGTTAACGAACCTAAAAGTTAAAAACCCAGGAAGTCAGCACAGCACAGGGATGGTGGGAGCCCCTCATAATGTTAAATTCATCATAACGAACATTCGTAATTGTTACAAGAAGTTAACAAACCTAAAAGTTAAAAACCCAGGAAGTCAGCACAGTTACGAAAAGTTAAAGAACCTAACGAAAATTCGTATTTCGTACGAAATTTCGGACACAAATTATGAAATACAAATTCTAATACGAAATGGAACGGAACTAAACAAAACAAATTTATTGACTGCGCACATGTCTAGTCTTGAAGTCATAGATTGGCAGCTTTTATGTGAGATATGTTATAGGCTATAATAATAAATGCTGTGTTAAGATACTCGTAATAGCTGTTGTAATATTTTTCTGATATATTACTACATTCGTCCAAAGCAAAGCTTTTGTTTTTAGTTTATTTTTATTGCACAATATTATTTTAAATGATACTCTTTGCCATTTAATTAAAAATTTCATGTAATCGTTTTTAATTATACATTTTAAAGTTGTTCTGCATTTTTACAATCAATAAACAAATATTTGTTTTATAGATGAGAAAATATTAAGAATAACAGAAGGGATAAATATATGAATGCCAGGGATCAATATAAAATAGTATAGGTATTACTCTTTAAGTAATAAAACACTTAACCAGTTCTGGAACTTTGATATAGCTTTGGATATATGGTTTATGTTTAAAAAATAAATATTAATTATCCTATAAATGTAATATTTGTATTTTTTTAAGATTATTGTAGAAAATTCACATAAACCAGTGGGTTATTTAACAAGTTAATAAAGCAGAAAAAGTTTGTTCACTTAAGTAAAAATCAGAATAAATTCTAAAAATCAGTTTTCTGCATTATAAAAATGTTGAAGTACATTTATACAATACAAATATTATTTTATTAGATGTATATTTGGTGCCATATTTCAATTATCCAATTAGTTTAAAGGAAACAAAAGAGAAATACCTTTTTATCTGGTCATCATTTGAAGTTTGCCTTGTTTTATTTTTACCACCATACCTGAAGTAAACCCAATAACAGTCTTTGATGTTTTGCTCAATCACGAGTGAGAGGGATTGTTGAAAAAAAACTTGGCTTGTGTTCAAGCATCCAATCACATTTGGAGGATTCTATATCTGAAATTTGTATTAAGCATATCAAACGTCTAACAAAATAAACGGGCGAGTGTAAAGCTTAATATTTTAGTAAATCACTCTAAAAATGTCCCCACAGAAAAACATAGCAGACATCCTTCAAGGATCTTGTCTCATTTTTCATCTAAAACTAGAATGTCATATATTATTAAGAAAATAAGAAAGATGCAATGTGATACTTCCTACGTGACACGGCCTTAAATGAATTATGACTTAACATGTATCAAAATTTCCAGGACAAAGGAAAGAATTTTTTCTTTCATTTCAAAATATCATCAGGATTAAACTGTCACTGCTGTAAGCCATGTAAGCAATTATTCTATTTAGGGCCAGTTCACACCATAGAAACACAGTCCGGATGCGTTCCAGGTTCTTTTCTGCGTGCACATTTTTGATGTGTTCCAGTGCGTTTTTGATGCGTTTTTTGGTGCATTTTTGATGCAGTCCAGTGCCCCCCCCTCTTTTTTCTTAACCTTAAATAAGAACAAGTGCGTTGCAGTGCATTTTTGGTGCATTTAGGTGCATTCCAGTGCATTTTTGATGCGTTTTAGAGCGTTCCAGTGCAGTCCAGTGCAGAAAAAATGCAGCATGTTCTACTTTCTTTCGGGAACTGGAACGCACTGGAACTGCAAGCACTGGTGTGAACTATGCCATTGAAAACCATATGCGTTTTTGATGCAAAAAAAAACGCACTGGACTGCATGTGGTGTGAACTGGTCCTTAAAGATTATGACTGCTGACAAGATAAATAATGGTTACATTTTTCTTGTTTCAAACATTAATGCCATTTATGGAGTAGTGTATTTCGAATTTAGAAAACATTGTTGTATTGTCCTATAGCAGTGATGGTGAACCTTGGCACCCCAGATGTTTTGGAACTACATTTCCCATGATGCTCATGCACTCTGCAGTGTAGTTGAGCATCATGGGAAATGTAGTTCCAAAACATCTGGGGTGCCAAGGTTCGCCATCACTGTCCTATAGGATTCAGAACATCCTTATACTGTAGTATTTTTTCCTGGTTGTCAGATCTCAGAAGTGGTGATTGCAACAACCTTGTTCTAACCTTTGTTCTGAAGTGAATATGCTTCAGTCAACTGTACAGTAAATTCATACTGTTATTGCTGATGTGTCCGAAAATATGATTAGTAGATTATTATGTTAAGTAAAGCAAAGAAAAAAAGAAACTTTAAAAGCATAGAATTACTTAAAGTGATTGTAAGGGTTCGTTTTTTTTTTTTTTTTAATAACAAACATGTCATACTTACCTCCACTGTGCAGCTCGTTTTTCACAGCGTGGCCCCGATCCTCATCTTCTGGGGTCCCCTGGCAGCTCTCGCGGCTCCTCCCCACATCAGATAACCCCCTAGGAGAAGCACTCTCACGAGGGGGTTACCTTGCGGGCACGCTCCCGAGTCCAGCATTCAGCCTCCATAGCCGCCGAATGTATGACTCAGCCCCGCCTCCGGCGCCTGCGTCATTGGATTTGATTGACAGCAGCGTGAGCCAATGGATGCGCTGCTATCAATCTATCCAATCAAGAGCCGAGAACCCTGGGCAGAGAGACAGCGCATCACCGCCGGGTCAGGTTCCAGGGCTCAGGTAGGTAAAACGGGGGGGCTGGGGGGGCGGTCACTGCCAGGTGTTATTTCACCTTAATGCATAGGATGCATTAAGGTGAAAAAACACGAAGGTTTACAACCCCTTTAAAGTGCTACTAAACCAACAACAGTAAAACTGAGAAAGGGGTTAATCCTCTGCATTGTGTAAAATAGCTGTTTGATCCTGTCTTCTCTGATCATTCCCTTCTTCCATGGTCCACAATCCATCACCTGATCATTCAGAGCCTTTGGGGCACCCTGCACATGCTCAATTTAGTGTGTATTGCTAGAGAGTTTTTTTGGGGGGGGGTGCACAGGGCACAGGGCCAATCAGCACTGTCCAGACAAAGAGCCAGGGGTCATGCAGCCTCATAGGACAATCAGGGGAGAATGAAAACTCCTCTTACAAGCTTTAACTATTGCTCGGCCGGCCACTGATAGAAGTCATAGAACTGCTATATACTACTGAGAAAAGGTATTTAGCAGTTTATATTTACTAAAATATTTGCATTTCCATGTTCTGTGTACTGTGGAAGACCAGATATAGTGAATGTAGGCTGCTGGGTTTAGTAATACTTTAAAGTGGAACTCCACTTGATGGGACAGACTACCAGTCACATGATCACTGTGACAGCCAATCACAATAGTCACATGACTGGGAAGTCCATGTAATGCTTCCATCAGCTATAAAGGGCTAGATACATATATGTTTACTGTTTAATTTGTAAAAGAATCTGTACATCTACTAGTTACTGCAGTGCACTCTAATGCCCCGTACACACAATCAGACTTTCTGACAACAAAACCTGTGGATTTTTGTTTGAAGGTTGTTGGCTCCAACTTGTCGTGGTGACGTACAAGACGTACGATGAGCGGATAAAAAGCAAGTTCAATAGTCATGTGATATCTCCATTACGAACGCTAGTTTTACAAGACCGAGCGCTTCCGGCTCGTACTTGATTCCGTACTTGAGCATGCGTGGACTTTTGTGCGACGGACTTGTGTACACATGATCAGAAAGTCCGACAACAAAGTCTTGTTGGTCGAAAATTTGAGAACCTGCTAGCCAACATTTGTTGGCGGAAAGTCCGACAACAAATGTTCGATGGAGCATACACACGGTCGGACTTTCAGCCAACAAGCTCACATCCAACATTTCCCATCGGAAAGTCCGACCGTCTGACCATAATAGTTAAAAAAATAACATGCTTTATATAGTTATAGTTGTTAATAGAGACTTACCTGTATCTGGAATAAGTATAATCTCATTGGCTTATCTTTAAATAGACTATCCCCCCTTCAGTCCATCATGAATGCTGCTGCCAGACTCATCCACCTTACAAACCGCTCAGTGTCTGCTACCCCTCTCTGCTAATCCCTCCATTGGCTGCCACCCGCTAAATGAATTAAATTCAAAATACTAACAATAAGTTACAAAGCCATCCACAACTCTGCCCCCAGCTACATCACTAGCCTAGTCTCAAAATACCAACCTAATTGCCCTCTTCATTCCTCCCAAGACCTCCTGCTCTCTAGCTCCATCATCACCTCCTCCCTTATCAACCTCCAGGACTTCTCCCGAGCCTCGCCCATCCTCTGGAATTCCCTACCCCAATCTGTCAGACTGTCTCCAAACGTATCCACTTTTAGGCGATCCGTGAAAACTTTCCTCTTCAGAGAAGCCTATCCTGCCTCCTTCTAACAACTGCACTATTTTCTCCATTAGCTCATCCCCCACAGCTATTACCCTTTTGTATAACTTGACCCTCCCTCCTAGATTGTAAGCTCTAATGAGCAGGGCTCTCTGATTCCTCCTGTGTTGAATTGTATTGTAATTGTACTGTCTGCCCTAATGTTGTAAAGCGATGCGTAAACTGTCGGCGCTACATAAATCCTGTATAATAATAATAATCAGGATAGCCATTTTTTTATCATATGAAAGTGAGGTGGCACTTTCTTGTTTTAGGAAAAGTGATTGATGACAAATAAAAGGGATATTTATATTCTTTAGTTGCAAAGGTTTATATGTTTAACAACCTCATTCATGTGTTCAAATTGGAAGATTTTAGAGGCGATCAACAATGTAACTTGATATGATTTGTACTGAGGTTCACCAGCCTAATATTTGGTGAGAAGTTAAAAATAATATATTCAGCAGTGGCTTAACTAAAAAAGGCCAATCCTCCTCTATTCTGGAATACTAAAAGTATCAGTCGTAATACTGACACATAATCACACACATAGGTTGGACTTGATGGACTTGTGTCTTTTTTCAACCTCACCTACTATGTAACTATGTAACTATGTACTCATCTTGAGTTTAAATGTCTCATTAAATGTAAAGTCCCAACTTTAAGAATGTAGGACTGGAAATTGCATCTATCGTTCAGGTGAAAGACAGAATAAGATTTCAAGTCCTAAATGATTTGCTTTTTAAATAGAATTGTCTCTATGAAAGTTTTGACGAGAGGATTCTATCAAATTTAAGTACATTCCAGGGTCTGGAAATGATTCATCTCACAAGATGTACTTAAATATAATAGCAAAATCTAATTTATTTCCCAGATCATTCACACGCTCCTATCTTCTAGTAATCTATCCCTTGTCCTAATTTTTATACTTCCATCTATAATGCCTTTTCTTGTATCCTTTTTCTACTGATTTGCTGCCCCCTAAAATATATAAATTGACTGAACTTGTGTTTTAGATGCATGAATTGATCGTTAGTTGTGTTCATAAATCATTTAAGTAGATTGCAACGGATGTTAAGAATATAGATATTACAATCAACTTGTTTTTTTAAAAGTCCTATTCAAAATATGATTATTTTCAATGAAAAGTAGCCCATAAAATAAACTCTCTCTTTGCAAACAGTGTAAACTTTTGATTATAATCTTCTCTATTACTATGACACTATAAATTCTTCAGTTAATCACAGAACAAACGTTATCATGTGAAATACCATTATGCAGAGAGCTGTCTTCCATCATGACCACTCCGATTGCCTTCAATAAATCTAGGATGTGTTTTGAGCCTCTTAGATAGGGGGAATTTGTACTTGAGCTTGTAAAAATATATCCACATTTTGGGATAAATTGGAAATAGAGATCCTAACAGGTACTAAATAGGATGCACTTATGGTTCCATGGGTCTTTACGCATTTTTGCCAAGAAATAAAATACTAGTATCCATGGATGTCCATTAAATATATTTATATTAAATATATTTTTTTTACTTTTGTGTCAAACATCTTGCCTGCCTGTTTAATGCTTGACTAAAAATGCCTGACATCAAACCATTAGTTTTATATTTGTATACAGGGCTCCAAATAATTGTACTTCTGTACAATTACTGTACCTATATCTCCCCATTGTTACCACTCCCCCCTACCCATTTTTGTCAGCAGGTTTAATTATTAGTTCAGTTGATCTGCATGAATCTCTTGATGATTAAAGCAATTCTCTATCTTTCTATTCCTTATTATTTCTAAGATCCTACATTACCAATGCTAACACTGAGTGTATTTGCAGGGAAGAAATTGGATTGCATATTACTTTTTTCTTTCAGAAAATATTTTAACACAGTTTCTTTGTAAAGAGTTTCAAATTAAGGAATGTCTCAAATTTACTTTTTTACAAGCAGGTGTAAACATGAGACCCTTGATCATAAGGGAGATTTCATGTTCAATAAGAATGAGTGGGCTAGAATTTAAAATCTAGGCTGTATCTATTGGTTGTACAAGCTTTTGCTTGATGCACTGTCTACTACACCCCCTGGACTTTTTTTTACCTTTTTACTGAATTTAAAAATGGGTAAATTTAACCTGATTACTAGATCCTGTTTTAACATTAGTTCATTTGGTTCAGAAAGTTTTGACAAAAGTTAAAATCTATTTTTTTCTATTTTAGAACCACATATTTATTGGACCACCCATTATTTATATCCTTATTTCCGCCCGGGTGCTTGATGACTAATTTCTAATTTTTTTACGATGTTTAGAGTACACTTTGCCTTCAGAATGATTAGGGATTATCAATGTTTCCACTTCTAATCTGTTTTGTATTTCTGTATCATTTATACCTCTCCAGTATCCCTCTGCTCTACCACCATCTCTGGTTGAAATTCTGTTCATTCTATAATGGGGACTCTGTCTCCCTGGAAGCTCTTCTTTTTTAATCAATAATATTTTTTTTCCAATAGATGTAACCTGTGTTGTAAATGTTTTTTCCTATAGTCATATAGTTATCATGAAGGGTTGTAATTTTTTAAGAATGGATTTAATTTTCTCATTAGTTTATAATTGTGCCTTCCTGGCCTCAATCTCAAGTTTGTTCTACATGTAGATAGAACACATAAAGTAAAGAGTCACACTTTTTTTTAATAATGTCATCAACTAAGTCAAAAGATAATTTCTTTCATACTTTAGCCCTATATGGACTGGATTACACTGTAAATATTTCTCCAATGTTAATACGTTCCATAATTTCCTTGTTTCTTGCAATAGATAGTCCTCTAATGTCCCCAAACAAGGCATTATACTTTCTTAGTCATAATTATAAGAGGGCACAATCAGGTGAGTCTTAAAAATTATTCAATTTGCCCTTTATTTCCAAATAGGACAATAGGTTTGGTATACAACCCAAATTGGGAGCACGAAAAGGTAAAGAAATATACAAACTGCTTATTTTGGCTCACTTTAGAAGATAGAAATAATATAACCAACAACAGCATAACTGAATGAAGTCAATCCTCCACTAATCTAGTATAAGAAACAGAACCACTTTATTAGTCAGTGCTTATCTTGAATATAAATAAGTCTATCCAAATAGTGGCAAAGATACAACATAAAATAGCTCTACTTACTCAAAATTGTGAATAAATCCATATAGCTTAAAGATTCAGCTAAGAAGATTCCTTCCTATGGTAATCCATCTGACTCCTTCAAGTTTTGCCAGACGTTAAATACCATGTATATCCAATAGTTAAAATCTCATAGGACTCAGTTCTAAAAAGGAGGCAGTGATTCCCAAAAGAGGTTTGAGTGCAATATACTGTGAAAACCAGGTCAGTAGCAAAATGACATGTAGGTGGTTTTGAGAACAACGTCTATCTAAGTTTAAATTACTCAGTGGGTAATGTCACTCAATTCTACAGCATTACTTCTGACACGTTTCGATAGGTCCATCTATATTTCTCAAGGAATATTGTGGATCCTGATCAGGAAGAACAAGCATCCACTGCCTGAACACTACAGGGAGCATCATAATGAAAGCTTTTTGGTCGACTGTGTTGAAAATGTTGGGGGCTGCATCTAAGTGGGTTAACAAACTTAACTCTATTGTTTCTGCAGAGCTTAATTGTGATACAGAGCTGTTTGACCTTTTTTATCGCAGCTACCCAAGAGTTAATTGTCCCAAGAAGGAAGCCATATGTGAAAAAAGGGACTATTAGCATCCACAGTATTCCAGAGTATTTAATGCGAAAAAAGGGAGATAATTATGGAAATGCATTGAAAGTAAAGCTGTGGAAGGGAGTGATGTCATCCGCATTACTGTTTGAACTTGCATCTTTCATGCAGCCACCAACCTGCTATTTGGCACCCAGCCAGGGCTTTGGCAATTGGCATTACATTTGAACTTCTTTTCAGCATCACTGACTCCTTTTATGATCTAAGTCCAACAGAATTTTATTAACATGCACTGTCACCGACTGGATATACATGTTATTTAACCCTTGTCTAAACTTAAAGGAGCTGGATGGATTATCACAGAGTGGAACCTTCTCAGCTGAATTATAACTAAGTAGAGCAATTTTATATCCACTAGTAGACTACATATTGAGCTATTGAAACTCAAGGCAAATGCTGACTGATAGAGTACATTGCTATTGGATTAGTACATATGCCATTATGTATTTTGTGGTTTGGAACTTAGCTTCTGGTGTCACCCTAGCTTGTTCATGGTTTAACAAATTGACATGATTGCTTCTGTCCAATTAGCAATGAGGAGATCCAGAAGCAGTAGCACTGAACCAGCAAGTAGTAGAGCACTTTTCCTGGCTATGTGTGGTGTCAGAAGTCTGTGTATCGCCACTGTATATGTCACTAACGCATTTCTTCAAAGCTGCAGGGACAAATTACTGACATAGCAGGAGGGTTGAACCATAGCATGCAGAAATAAAACACACCTGGTAGAGTTTAATGGTTTTGCATTGCTTTAAACTCTGCAAACAAGTAAAGACAGGATTCAATGGAGGTGGTCGAGACGTTCGCTGCACAGGGAAAGGTGTAGTGTTGCAGAGACATCCGCTCACTGGAGAGGTCAATCGGATGGTATGCAGTGTTCCGGGATGCCCAGGGCTCCTGTGGCTGCAGGACGCTGAACCCCGGTGGCTGGAGCTGACATCAACATTGGAGGTGGGAAAACAGGGTGTGGCTAGCATGATTTAGAGCCTCCCACTGCTCCTTTGTCAATTTTGAAGTGGACTATCTGGCACAGACTGACATTTTGGTAGATATGTTTGTTGAAAAAGGATATTTTGGAGAAAAACTAGAAAGTACTAGGAGGTTGGTGGGTGGCATGGATAGGGAAATCATGCTACAAAAAGGAACAGAATCTTTGGATTTGGCCATCATCACCTTGTTTAACACTCAGTATAAGAAAAAATTCTTAAAAGACACTGGCCTATTTTATGTCAGGATTCTACTCTAGGGAAAGTGTTAACCAAGAAACCCAAGTTCATGTATTGGAGAGCCCCAGGACTTAGAAATAAGATTGTGCCCAATGTCCCTGATCCTCCACAAAAAATGGTTACTTTTTTGATTAGGAAGAATATTTTAAGTGTGGGAGATGCAGGCCATGAAGAACTACACATAGAGGACTGAGGAAGCGATCGTGTTTTCAATCAAATGTCCATCAATGTCAAATGTTAGCAACAACCAATATCCGGTAAAAAAACATATTACCTGCAACATTACTTATGTAGTATATGTATAGGAGTGTCTGTGTGGCCTCCAATATGTTAGCACCCTATGCAATTTTCAGATTAGAATAGGGGAACATGTCAATAATATCTGGAAGAATACAAAAAATATAGGTTTTCCAACCAACCATTTTAGTTTAGCACGCAACACAGACCTCAAACTACTTATTTTTATGCTATAGACAGGTAAAGTAAATAAACATTGGAAGAGGTTGATAAGAAATATGTAAAAGAATTACAAGTGATATCGACATTTGCCTTGTTCCTTATATGTTTTTTTCTAGCTAAAATGGCGCTGACTTATTGTTTATGCAACCTGCTTATTTCCGACTAACGCCTTAAACCATACTTAAAAGAACTAGCAAAAGTTTACCATATTAGGGCATATTGTGAAAGGACACTGTTTTTTTGACAATAAAGCTGACGATGCACCATGAGTCACCAGTGTGCCTTAGCCAATGGCAGCTTGCCAAATACTGCTATAAAATGACACGTGTAAAAGGGTTCCTGTGTGACTCTGCTGGAACTCCTTGCTGTGTACAGAGTTCACCCCTATGTATCGATACATTTGTAATAAATCTGTCTTCTAATCAACATGACCGGAGTTGACTGATCAGTGAGAGAATGGAATTTTACTGACATCATGGTTCTTTCGAGCCGGAAGTAAGGATTAGGTGGTGGATCGAACGGTTCCGTCCAAAATATTGGTAAGTATCAGACTACCTCTCGCCGAGACCTAGGTCCTCCCACTCAAGTTAAGTGGTAAAAAGAGGCTGGTCGGTTCCGGGATCCACACCTGACTTCTACTCCTGGACTTCTGATCCAGTCCTCCGAGTCTGTGAAAGGTAAGACAGATCTTTTCTTTTCTCTTCTACTCGAGGTGATTTGGGTTTTTATTGAGTATGCCAGCACTGTAAGTTGATTATAAAAGATCTAGGTGACACAGGGGCCGAAGACAGAGGCACTTGGGGACGTTGCCTATGGTAAATAAACGTAGCCCGCTGTCCGAGACAGATTACAAAAAATTTAAGGTACCGAAAGATGATAGATGATAGATAATTGTTGTGAATAGTGACTACAAGTAATCTGGATAGATTACAGAGAGTCACAGTGGCCATTTCAGGTTTTTTTTCTAACTGAATGGTGGTTGGGACAAACAGAAAGTGAATGTATGAGCAGGAATCAATCTAACTTGATCAGAAACACTTCCCCCATAGATCGATTGTTTTTCTCTTTTTCTCTCGAGAGCAATATTTCCTGCACTGTTCCTTTTGCTGCATTTGTTAAATCATGAGACTAACTCTCACTCTTTCCTCCTCATGTTTAACATAACTGCTAACTTTATGTGTGGTGAGTTTTGATATTTTTGCTTTTCTGTGATCCAAGGGTTGCTAGTCTGGTGGTTTACAGGTTGATAAAAGGCCTGCTTTATGATCTGTCTGGCTGCAAATTTGTGGTTAAAAAAAAAACTGGACTCACTCACTCCTCCCCCCCCCCCCCCCCTCACGGACACCTAAGTGCACTTCCTCTTTTGTGTGTGTAGAAAAAAAAAAAAATTCTGATCAGAACTTTAAGAATACTGTTTGTTTTGACCAACTGTACTTTGTAGTAAATAAGGTAAAGGTATAAGTTGTTTTATATGTATGTATGTGTGTATGTGTATGTATGTATGTATATATATATATATGTATATATATATATATATATATATATATATATTATTTTTTTTCCTGTTTGGAGAGTTTGGACTTTGCTGTTTTATATAGATTTTGGCAAAGTTCGAAAGTAGAATTACCAGTCTTGTATTCTAAACTCAAGGAAAAAAAGTATGGATTAGAAATGGCAGAATACTGGTTTGAGCACGCTAGAATTAGAGTAGAAGGAAGGAGAACAAAGGAGAAATGCCAAGCCCAACTGCCCCTAGTGGACAAAGAGGCAGACAAAATGGTCAGCCCCTAACTATGACTGTTTTTAGACCATGGACTGAGCGTGACTTGCAGAAGGCTACCGAGCATATTAAATATCCTAAGTTTGGGGCCCCAAACCAAATCATTGAAAATATGGAAGGTCTCAGGAACAGTTATAGGCTAAACGGGGTCGAAGTGGAAAGGGCCTTAAGGAGGGTTCTAGGATCAGATTGGGCATCAGTAAAGGGAAATTGGGACCCCTGTGTAGCCACAGTGCCCCCTCAACAAAGAGGGGAACCACTGGCCCTTGATAGCCAAGATTTGACAGACAGATTGACTGCCTTCTATCAGAGATGCAATCTCCGATGGGTATAACGAACTGACTGGCAAAAGATTAATATGACTGTAAAGGAAGACAAGGAAAGTGTCAGTGATTATCTAAAACTTCGAGAAGTTTTTAAAGTGTTCTCTGGGCTCCCCGAAGCTGAGGATGTGAATAGTGCATATCAACAACAGCTAAAGATAGCTTTTGTTAATGGATTAAAACAGGATCATAAGGATTACATTGTTAAAAACATGGTTACTTACCGAACTGCATCAGTTTTAGATGTTTTGCAATATGTTAAGCATTCTGAGAAGTATTTGAAAGCGATGGAAAAAAAAAATGTGAAAGTAAAGTTTTTTGTGTAAGGTGATGAAGGAGATACCCCCTTAAGAAGGAAGCAGAGGAGGGTATAGCCCCTGCAATACCCCTCTTTTTCCTGTTAAGAAGGCTCCCCCTTCCACAGGCTGGAGAATGGTACAGGATTTACAAGCTGTTAACAAGGCAGTTATACCAAGGCCATAAGGTAAATAAAACTAAACTCCAGTTGTGGCAACAGCAGGTCAAATACTTAGGGTATAATATCTCGAAAGAAGGTCGACACCTGGATGAGGAGAGAATTTGAGCCCTCCACCAGGTGCCGAAGCCAGAAACAAAGAAACAAATGATGTCTTTTTTGGGCATGACAAATTTTTGTAGAGCTTGGATTTCTGGGTATTCAATACTGACCGCGCCCCGTTGGTCCATACATTTGAGCCCAGCAGGACACCTTTCCTGTATGACAATACTTTTGACACAACCTCACTTAACAATACAGAGATGTACTACATTAAACCCATCCACACTAATACCACTTCCTACTGATGGTCATAAACATGACTGTACTGCTGCCATCACTGAAAAGGTACTGCCATGAAGTGATTGGAAAAATGTACCGTTATCTAACCCTGACATGACACTTTTTGTTGATGGCTCCAGTACAAAAAATCCAGATGGCACAAGTGTAACTGGATATGCAGAAGTGACACATGACAGAACAGGAAATCATAGAGATAGATCATACAGTCCTTACTGATATACAGCAGAATGTATTCCCAGGGGAGAAACAATATGGGAAAACAAAAGGTTGCACAATAATAGATAACATCTACACATCACCTGAAGGAAAGCTGGTATTGCCAAAATCCTTATTTAGGTATGCAGCAGTATTGACACATGGAGTAACTCATGTGTCAAACAGGGGGATGACTGAGATGTTAAATAAGGTATGTACAGCCTATGGCTTCACAAACTACTAAAAAAACTTTTTGTTCTCAATACATTATATGTGCAAGACACAATGCTCAGTGAGGCATAAGACCGCGGAAAGGGAAGTTCCCCACACCGCAATATCCATTCCAACACATTTGCATGGATTTTGTTGAATTAGACAAATGTGAAAAGGAAGAAATATTGTTTGGAAATCATTGATGCATTGACCACATGGGTAGAGATATTCTCCACAGGAAGTGCTGACGCCTTAACAGTATCCAAAGCCTTACTAAAAGATATCATTTCACAATTTGGGATGCCAGAGAAGATTTATAGTGATAATGGTTCACATTTTGGAAATCAGACCATAAAACACCTAACAGAAGTGATGGGTATAGAAGTAAAGAATCACTGCTCATATCACCCTCAGTCAGCAGGGCTCGTAGAAAGACATAATGGGATATTAAAGAGCAAGCTAAAAAAGGCTATGGAAGAGACAGGGAAAAATTGGATGTACTGTCTCCCACTAGTTATTTTAAGCATGCACATCACCCCCACTAAGGAGGGGCTGAGTCCATTTGAAATGATGTATGGTAGACCTTATAAAATACCTTTATTACCAAATGAAACCCACACAGAGGAAGGGGAGAGAACCTTAGCAGAATACATGTCAAGGTTATTAAAACAGAAACAAATTAACCAAGAGTGTTCCATTCTAGAAGGAGAGCCCATAGGAGAAGACAAAGTACAAATCGGGTGCTCATCAAGGTGATCAAAAAGAAGCATTGGCACTCCCCTAAGTGGGACGGGCCATATCAAGTACTCCTTACTACTCCCACTGCAGTAAGAATTGCAGAAAGGACTATCTGGATTCACCAATCCCACTGTAAAAAGGTAAATATAGGCAGAGTAGGGACAGAAAGACTGAAGGAGGGGGAAAGTCCAAATACAAAGGGCGGCAGATAAAAGGTCTGCTTGTCTCAACCTTGGTGAAGAAAAGGCCCTATCTAGGCCCCCCTCACTTCAGATAGGATGGTAGGGATTTTGTTCCTCGTGAGAGTATTGGTGACTCTAGGAGAGGCTTCTATACGGGGAGGTAGGAGACACGGGAGGATAGTGGAACCAATCAATTGGGAAGAGACAGGAAGAGCATTGAACCTCACCTTTGTTGAAGGAACCACCAGTACTATACAGGTGGATTTCTGCCAGATGACAGATTGTGGAGATAAGGTAGATGCAAGCAAGTTGACCTGGGCAGACAAATACGTGTGCTTCCTGGCTGGAACTACCGGGTGTACTACTTGGGATTCAGTCATGTGGACAACTGCAGCCCAGGATTGGGAATATGAGATCCCAGCAGCAGGAGATTTAAAGAATAGATTAACCATAACTAAAGCGGCCCACTCTCCCTGTACAGAACCAAAGAGTTGCAATATATTATTGATTTCCCTGAAGGACCCCAAACTAGAAGATCAGAGGTTATACCGTGTAGGAGCTTGGATATCAGGAACTGACCCTTTGGGAAAATTCTTCCTTGAAGTCAAACCAAAGAATGAGACAAACAGGAAGAAAGAATTAGATAATGAGGACCGACTTAAAGGAGAGGTATTAGGACCCACAGTGAGATTCACCAATCCCACAGTGGAAGAAGCTATAACATTAGAAACAGGATACCAGGATAAGAATAATTGGCTTGAATGGTTAATCTATACTGCTAAGATCCTTAAAAAAAAAAAAAAGAGAACTGCTTGGTCTGTGCAGGGGCCAGACCCCAGCTGGCTACAGTGCCTTTTCCCTTAAATAACAATACAGATCCAGATGGTTTAGGGTGTATGCTAAAGCTATATAAAAAAACATACAAACCTGACACCAACACTCCCTGTCACACGTTAAGTTTGTTGTTTCCCCAGGTTCAGAGACCTCAGATACCCCCTGCTGTCACGGCATACCCTGATAACTTTACTTGTTTTGCACTTCCGGGGAATGAGAGTGGCAAAGATTTGGGGTCTTTACCAGATGACTACTGCGTGGAGAGGATTAACAAAATTGCAAAGGGAGAGGGTGACAACTGGGTTGAGCCCGACACCCAGAGGGCGGACGTCTGGTGGTTATGCGGAGACAATGGCTCAGAGCGAGCATCCCAGCCAATTCCCGAGGGGATTGTGCACTGGTACAGCTGGCAATGCCTCTGCGCTTACTGTCAGAGTCCCCTTGGAAGAAGGGTCACCGGAGGAGCAGAAGGGACACCTCTCCTGCGGGGTCTTTTGACCCCCAGATCTATATAGATGAGATTGGGGTTCCGCGTGGAGTGCCGAGCGAGTTCAAAGCTAGGAGTCAAGTGGCAGCTGGATTTGGGTCTCTTCTCTGGTGGGTGACAGTAAACAAAAATGTTGACGGGATTAACTATATATACTATAACCAACAAAGGTTTGTAAACTACACCAGGGATGCAGTTAAGGGATTGGCAGAGCAATTAGCCCCTACCTCTCTGACGGCATGGCAGAATAGGATGGCATTAGATATGGTCCTAGCAGAAAGAGGAGGGGTCTGTAAAATGTTTGGTGGTATGTGTTGCACCTTTATTTCTAACATTACAGCTCCTGGAGGAACCGTGACTAGAGCCCTCGAAGGATTGACAGCTTTATCGAATGAATTAGCGGAAAACTCGGGTATTGATGATCCATTCACAAATTGGCTTGAAGGTTGGTTTGGGAAATGTACTGGACTTGCCAAGGTCAAGGACTTGCTAAGGTCTGAAAACCCAGTTGTGAAACGGACCTGCACTGAAGTAATAAATTGAGGAAGCAAATATAGATATCAGAGGAGGGGATGATAAGAAATATGTAAAAGAATTACAAGTGATATCGACATTTGCCTTGTTCCTTATATGTTTTTTTCTAGCTAACTAAAATGGCGCTGACTTATTGTTTATGCAACCTGCTTATTTCCGACTAACGCCTTAAACATAGGTGTGCGCAGCCTATTGCATTAGGGTGTGCATCCCAAAGCTCATATGCATGTGTGTGCATGTGTATATACTGACAGTGTCAGTAGAGCAAAGGACGGTGTCAGTAGAGAAGTGGACGGTGTCATAAGGGCAGAGATTGGTGTTAGTAGGGCAGTTACAATATTTTAAATTTTTTTAAATTTTTTTTTAGGAGAAATAAAAAAAAGGAGAATTTTTTTTATTTGGTGAAATATCAGTGGTCTAAACATTGTAAATATGCACCACACAGGGTGATTAGGGTGTGCCCAGGCACACCTGGCACACCCTGTGCGCACGCCTATGGCCTTAAACCATACTTAAAAGAACTAGCAAAAGTTTACCATATTAGGGCATATTGTGAAAGGACACTGGTTTTTTGACAATAAAGCTGACGATGCACCATGAGTCACCAGTGTGCCTTAGCCAATGGCAGCTTGCCAAATACTGCTATAAAATGACATGTGTAAAAAGGGTTCCTGTGTGACTGTGCTGGAACTCCTTGCTGTGTACAGAGTTCACCCCTATGTATCGATACATTTGTAATAAATCTGTCTTCTAATCAACATGACCGGAGTTGACTGATCAGTGAGAGAATGGAATCTTACTGACAGAGGTCCAATATGAGAAGGGAGGTTTCACAGAGAGAAACCCGTTGGACCTATGAGTTGGACACACTTACCCCAAAGGAAGAAATATTGACATAGACTTAAATTGTTTTTGAACTATTGATTTTAGGAGTGCATAAATATTCAGTTGGGTTTTATTTATGTTTTTATCCAATAATACATTTATATATACAGTAACTCACAAAAGTGAGTACACCCCTCATATTTTTGGAAATATTTTTTTATACCTTTCCATGTGACAACACTGAAGAAATTACACTTTGCTACCATGTAAATTAGTGAGTCTACAGCTTGTATAACAGTGTACATTTGCTGTCCCCTCAAAATAACTTAACACAGCCATTAATGTCTAAACCACTGGAAACAAAAGTGAGTACACCCCTAAGTGAAAATTTCCAAATTGGGCCCAAAGTTTCAATATTTTGTGTGGCCACCATTATTTTCCAACACTGCCTTAACTCTCTTGGGCATGGAGTTTACCAGGTTGCCACTGGAGTCCTCTTCCTCTCCTCCATGATGACATCACAGGGCTGGTGGATGTTAGACACCTTGCCCTCCTCCACCATGGGGTCGTTATCATGTTGGAATGCTGCCTTGCGGCCCAGTCTCGGAAGGGAGGGGATCATGCTCTGCTTTAGTATGTCACAGTACATGTTGACATTCATGGTTCCCTCAACGAACTGTAGCTCCCCAATGCTGGCAGCACTCATGCAGCCCCAGACCATGGTGGGACCCAAATCTACTTGTGGGTGTGAAGCTCTGGTGAGATTTTTTTTTTTATCTATGTGGGGTATAGGTGTTTTCTACTGGCTGAATAGCACAGAGGAGCACTTCTTTCAGGTGGGTGGATGGTATTTGCATTATAACCACTAAAGAGTTACATACATGGACACTTAGGGGTTGATTTACTAAAGGCAAAAAAACTGCACTTTGCAAAGTGCAGTTTTATTCTGCAAATGCAGTCGCTCAAGAGAATAGTAGTGTAAACAAGGTAAAACTTCATTTTGCAAAGAATACCCAATCACGTGCAAGGAAAAGTTAAAAAAAATAGCATTTTCCTTGCACATGATTGGATGATGGACGTCGGCAAAGCTTCTGCTCGTTTATCAAGCTCTGGAGCAACTGCAATTGCAAAATGCACAGCCTATTTGACTTTAGTAAATCATCCCCTTAATGTTGTGACACGGATTGCTTTGTTGTATTGTGTTTCATTTTAATATTGCTGTTTAGATTCATTAACACAAGTGATTGTACGCGATTTACAGTGGGTTTTGAGGTCTATGTGGTTTGTTATTGCACATAAGATAGCGCAGCTCTCACGTATATACCATTTTTTTTATACATTTCACTAATACTGAGTGCTTATTGGGGGGCACGTATTGAGAGCAACATCTAAGTTTTATTAGGATCCATAGCGCTGTTTTTATCTATTTGTTTTCTATTCACTTTTAACTGGTAAATACCATACATTTATTTTAGAGAGACAACTGGGGTAATCCAATAATCCTTTTCTGGTGGTATGGTCCCTTTAAAATGCCCTGTGCCAAGTTTATAAAAGCATTGCAACAGTTTCATATGACAAATTGATACAGTGCTTATTGTGTCACATTTACATTGTGTTGTTATGGCTGTGACAAATTCAGAAAGCATTATCTCCAGCTCATAGATAACAAAGCTGAAGGTTATTTAGACCAAATCAAAGTTGGTGTAATGAACACTGAGAAACTAGTTCCCCATCAGGTCCGCCTTTCTTGTGATTGACAACAGTTGGCAGTGGGCAGATTCCATAGCTCCTATTCAGACCAATAGCAGCTATGAAATCTGCTCACAGGCAAGGCAGAAATGATGGGGAATCAAGAGTTCCTTATCAGGCTCTACCTATCCCACAACAAAACACCTCATCCATGCTTATGTCTGTGGTTCTGAAAGACACACTGTCTATGACTCTTTTTATGAATTCCAGGATCAGTATTTAGAATACATGTATCCTGAAGGGTAGAATATTTAGATGTGTTATGCCATACCATTGCTTAAAGAGGAGTTCCACCCAAAAGGGAAAGCTCCGCTTATCTGCCTCCTCCCTCCCTTCGCTGATACATTTGGCATCTACCTGCTCCCACCTCCGGCTCAGTTCGCTGCGGCGAAGTGAGCCAGAAGTTTGCCCCCTCCTCCTTCCACTCCACAACCGCCCATTGCGCGATTCACGAATGCGCAGTAGATTGCGGCTTTACAGCCGGTTTGCCTTAGCCTAGATGGTGGCTGCAGCACCCGAGAGCCGATTCAAGAACTGGCCCGAGTGAGGACACCACTGGATGCCTGGACAGGTAAATACCCTAACAGTAAAAATCAGCAGCTACAGTATTTGTAGCTACTGACTTTTCATTTCTTGGGGGGGTGGTGGTGGAACGTTAAAGTATATCTAAACCAAAAAAACAACAAAAATGTAATATAACAAAGCCTACCAATCCTAATGATAGCCATACACGTATAGATTTTTGGAGGAGAACATTTGTATGAAGATTATGACTATGACTTCTGGGAAGCCGGAAAAAGTACACACTATGCAGTAATGGAAACAGCTGTGAATGACTCTGAACAAAACCAGTAGTGAAACTACTAAAACTCATCCAGAATGGAGAACCTTAATGCCCCGTACACACGAGCAGAATTTCCGCCAGCAAAAGTCCGATGTGAGCTTTTGGTTGGAAATTCCGACCGTGTGTATGCTCCATCAGACTTTTGCTGGCGGAATTTCCGCCAGCAAAAGATTGAGAGCTGGTTCTCTATTTTTCCGATGGAAAAAGTTCTTGACGGAAATTTCGTTTGTCTGTATGCAATTCCGACGCGCAAAAAAACACGCATGCTCAGAAACAATTCGATGCATGCTCAGAAGCATTGAACTTCATTTTCCCAGCTCATCGTAGTGTTGTACATCCCCCTGTTCTTGACGGTCGAAAGTTAAGAGAACTTTTGTGTGACCTTGTGTATGCAAGCCAAGCTTGAGTGGAATTCCGTCGAAAAAACCATCCAAGATTTTTCCGATGGAAATTCCGCTCGTGTTTACGGGGCATAA
Organism: Lithobates septentrionalis; assembly: GCA_037952835.1. Lineage (NCBI taxonomy): Eukaryota > Metazoa > Chordata > Amphibia > Anura > Ranidae > Lithobates > Lithobates septentrionalis. Next base: position 1,151,448 of record JBBDGP010002794.1, on the reverse strand, counting down.
GTGTTTGCAACTTGAATACAAGTTCATTCACCTCCATATTTTGGGACTTTGCCCCTTCATTTAGGCGAGAAGTGGAGAAGAGTTTTGGCAGTTTCGCTCCTGGTTTGTTCAGAGTCATTCACAGCTGTTTCCATCTCTGCATACCACCTATTCTTTTACCTGCTTTTCAGAAGTCGAGTCTTTGCATCGGTTCAGTGACCTGACATCCGATAGGAGTTAAATTACTTAGTTACATGCTCTGATCAAGTAGCTTTTGTAAGTTCAATTGGTCTCCATTTTATTTAATAAAGGGTGTCCTATCTGCACTCAGGTTTGTTTTACTCCCTCGTGTATCCAAAAGACAGTAAGATTGATTTACTAAGGGAATAGAAACTGATCGCTTTTTTTTTTTATAAAGCCCAACTCTGGGAAACGTAAAATTATTCCTTGCAGTGGACCTGTGCCCATACTGCAGGTATTAATTTCTCATATAATTCTAAAACACTTTTTAAATCTACGCTTCAGCAGTCTATGGTCCTTATGCTATTAGGACCAAAGCAAGATCAATTAGACTTGATGAAACTGAGGGACAGTCCACCACTGGAGCAATGGGGAGCTTCATCTGCCAGGGGAGCAGAGGATCAGGTAAGTTTTAAGTTCAGGTAAGAGCTTTTCCCCTTCCTGACACTAGGCGAGCGGAGCCCCACTGCAAGCAATAATTTCACATTTTTTAGTTGAGCTTTAAAGTGAGCATTATGTGTGTTCATTATGCTATGTGAATGATAGTAAATAAGGTAAACTCTAAAAATACAATCACATGCAAGAGAAATTAAAAAAAAGGATTATGCTATCCCATGATTGGTTGATTGAAGTAAACACAGCTTACCTTTTCTGTACAAAGCTTTTAGGAAATTGGTGGTCAAAGACAACAGGCCATACATGATTTGTGTTTTTCCCTTCAACCAGCTGGTTGAATGAAAAAATATGAACTGATTTCCCCTATACACATTTGATGTGGATGGAGGAATCACCCTCGCTGAGCTATTGTATTCTGCCAGCGGGGAGTCTTCTCCAACAGCAGAATACATGAATCAGTGTTGCTGGCTTTAGCCTGCTCCACTAATCGTTCAGGGAAAACCCCACAGGCTGGTTGTATACAAGTTCATTGATAGGTCAACTTGTGTACAACCACCTGGCCTATACATAGATTGAAATTCAGCAGGTCCCTGCTGAACCAGCTGGCCAAATTTTGATCCATGTATGATCAGCTTTGGACTGACTTTTTGGTGTATTCTTCAACAAGCCCAGTGCAAAGTGAACGGTCAGTGTTACTTTAGTAAAGCATGCTGTGTCTTTTAGCTGAGTTTAGCACTCCTTAAAGAGGAAGTAAACCCTGATGGGTTTTACTTCCTTCCTTTGCCTCTGCCATGTAAAAGCATAATGTGCTAGTATGCATCGCATACTAGCACATTCTGTGACACTTACCTGAAAACAAAGCCCTCAACGTCGACGCTGCAGGCCGCATCCATGTATGCCCCTCTTCCTTCCGCGGCCGCGGACTCCGACTCTGTGACTGGCCAGAGACGCATGGGCGCGGGAGCCGCCAGTCATTGCACTCGCTTGTGAAGAAACGACACGGGGGCGTTTCTTCACAGCGCATGCGCCGATGACATCATCGACGCAAAACACAGTAGATATCTCCTAAACAGCGTACGTTTAGGAGATATTTACAGTACCTATAGGTAAACCTTATTCTAGGCTTACCTATAGGTACAACTTCCACAGAGAGGTTTACAACCTCTTTAAAGTTTACCCTCCCAGTTGAAATGCATGTGATGTGGCTGAGAACTATGTATATGGCTCGCAAACTTATACTACAAAAATGGACATCAAATCACTTGCCAATGATAGATCAATGGATCAAAGCAATTGATCTTAATTTAAGACGGGAGGAATTGACATATAAGCATTTGAGGTGTTATTTAAAAAAAAATTGTGAAGATTTGGCAATGGTATTAGTTTCTAATTTTCAGCCATCTGAGTATATTAATGATAATATGGAAAGTTAATAATGAGATAGAATCTTGCAGGGAAATAACCAAACAAGAATATATGCACTATAAAAGGTGTAATAATGGGTTGGAGGGGTCTGTTTAATGATTGAAAAACAGATTGGTGAGCGTACATTTGTTTTCGTTTTTTTTTTTTTGTAGCTGTTGTTGTATTGTATTGATGATGGGTGAGGATATGAGATGGATATGTTTTATGTGCTTTTCTTGTTGTATAATGAAGACACTTAATAAAAACTATTTGATTGAAAAAGTATATCAAAAATATTTTTTCAAGTTTTGGGCAGAATGTGCAAATATAGGGGTTTTAACCATTTCATATTCTTTGCAAAATGGTGGCTTTAAATATAAATAAATAAATAAAAAATAAAATACTTTAAGTGATATTACATCTTGATGAATCAGAGCTGTGGCCTCCAATTTACTTTCCTTTAATTGATCCCCAATGTAGACAACATCCAAGATGAATGTGCATACTGATTGTTTGATTGTCAGCTGAATTGATCCAATCAGACCTTTCCGCTGATAAAACATTTACATTATTAGTGTTTAATCCCATACAAATTGAAAAGCTTTATTCAGCTATCAAAGGTTCTGAAATCTGTTTTAGTCCATGGAGGATCAAGACATCAAACCAGTTTAAAGCAGAGCTCCACCCAGAAGGGGAAGTTCAACTTTAAGGCCCCCCCCCCCCTTCACTAAATGGCACTTTTTATTTGCAAGGGGGAGGTAAAGGTTTTGACAGGTACCTGCTTTCACTTTCGCTCAGATCGTCTAGGTGATCTGAGTGGAAGTTCTCCTCTTCCCCTCCCTCCCTGCAGTCTTCTGGGACACGTCACAATTCACAATTCGCAGCACGGCTCGCGCATGTGCAGTGAGTACCTGGCTGAAAAGTCGCAAGCTGTCACAGCCGGCTGCCGACAGTTGAGAAGCAGGCGCCGGGGACAGAGCAGCGAGGGTAGGAAGGGCCTAGGTGAGCACACAAAATTGACTCTTTAATAATCAATCATCAATAATAGTTTATGAGTTCACATGATAGTCAGAAGAACTATGTTCAATATGTAACAAAAAAAGGTAAAAATAATAATAATCATAACCTACATTATATAAGTAGCTCTCTAAACCTCCACATAAATTATAAAAAAACAGGGACAGTCATATTCCCTGCAGGCTTTTACCCCAGGTCGTCTGATCTCAAGTTAGGGAGCTCAACAACCTCACAGATATGAGTACACCTTTGCATTTTACCTTCTTTTACTATATGTCACCCAATTATTTGTTAATCCACTACACTATAGGAAACATGTCTTTTAATTTTTTTTTTTTTTCTCTTTATATTTGGAGGCACCCCCGAATTATGCACTTGTGTACTTTTGTTCACAGCACGCCACTGCATTGTTTGCTCTGAAAAAAAAAAAAACTAAGTGCAAGAACAGTGTACAACTAAACCACCTTACATCATATCACTCACATTCACCACAATCCCCATCCCCATAGATTTAAAAAAAAGTTAGGCATAAACTGTATCAGTTAGGCCTATTATTCCCAATAAACCAGTCACGTTGCTGGTGTAGCAGAGACCTGGGAGTCATCTGGCTATTTGGTCCCTGGTTTCATTCCCTGATCAGCACATGGCAGCCAGGCACACAACATTTCACAGTTACTCGAATCAAAGATTTAATGTCTTTTTGCAGTTTATTTGCTAAAAGAACTGGGATAGGGTGAGGGAAGACATGTGCACTGCCGAAAAATGTGTTTGTTTTCGTTTCACTTTTTTTTCTTTTTTTTGTTTTTTTGGGTATACGGAATTTGAAAATCCGAAAATGTGAAAATTAGAAAATCCAAAAATAAAAATGAAAATCCGGAAATTCGAAACAACGAAAATCCAGAAATGCGAAACTCCGAAAATTGGAAAATCTGAAAATTCAAAATTTCGGAAATTCGAAAATCCAAAATATTACCTAACTAACTAATAATAACTAACTATTAAGTCAAGGGTAAGCAACCTCGGCACTCCAGCTGTGGTGAAACTACAAATCCCATCATCCCTCTGCCTCCAGGAGTCATGCCTGTGATTGTCAGGGTCTTGCAATGTCTAATGGGACTTGTAGTTTCACCACAGCTGGAGGGTCGAGGTTGCCTGCCCCTGTATTAAAGTGGTGGGCAAGCTGAAATTTTTTTTTTAAAAGTCAGCAGCTACAAACACTGTAGTTGCTGACTTTTAATAAGCACACTTACCTGTCCAGGGTGCCCGCGATGTCGGCCGCTCGAGGCCGACCTGTCCCTCGGCTCTCGGGTCCCGGCACCACCTACTGCGCATGCGCGAGTCACGCATCGCTTTATGAATGGGGCGCGCTATGTTGTGGGACACACACAGTTCCCAGAACACACCGCTCCCCATTCCCCAGAAGACAACGCGAGGAGCAGAAGACTGAAGATCACCGCGGTGTAGGAAATGGCAGATTAGGACGATCTGCCTAGCAACAGCCATTTCTGGTAAGTTTAAAAAAAGAAATTTTTCTCCAAATATTTAGGAACATTTTCATGTAATTTTTTTTTTTTTAGGGTGGCCCTCCACTTTAAGTTATAGGTATTGGAATTATCTTTCAAATTTGGCTATTAGTGAATGTGATGAGTACGAATTTATCCGAAGTTTCGAATTATCTGAAATAACAAATGCTGCATCTAAACAAATGGAACGTAATAATAAATTATTATTATTTATTATCATTAATTAGTTACGTTCCATTCGTTCGTTTCCCTCTATCACCAATAGATAGATTCATGCATTGCATGAATCTATCCATGGCCGTCGCTGCCACCCCCTATTCCGGGGGGCCCGGCCCCTTTTCGGGCGCCTGAATTACAGAGGCGGGGGGTGTTTTTGAAGCACCTGATTAGAGCCATAGGCTCTAATCGGCGTCGAAAAAGGTAAACAGTGAGCGCCATGCTTAGCAATTCACCCAGGTGTGTTAGAAAAGCGAATGAATATTCGCTTTCCTAACACTGAACTGCCTCTCCGCCAATCAGGTACTCGGGTCTGTTACCCGTCACCTGATTGACTGAAACGACAAGCACTGTGATTGGATGCCTATTAGGTGTCCAATCATAGGAGAGGACGGGAGGAGAGGACGGGAGAAGAAGACATCGAGGTCACCGCCCCCCGCCGTCACTCGCTGCCCTACCAAGACAGGGTAAGTGCTGGGCAGACAGCGGGTGGGGAGGCACAGTGGCAGCATTCGATGGGCACAGTAGGAGCATTTGATGGCACAGTGGCAGCATTTGATGGGGCACAGTGGGAGCATTTGATGGCACAGTGGGAGCATTTGATGGCACATTGGGAGCATTTGATGGCACAGTGGGAGCATTTGATGGGCATAGTGGCAGCGTTTGATGGGCACAGTGGCAGCGTTTGATGGTACAGTGGCTGCGTTTGACGGTACAGTGGCTGCGTTTGACGGTACAGTGGCTGCGTTTGATGGTACAGTGGCTGCGTTTGATGGGCACAGTGAGGCTGCAATTGATGGGGTTTTTTTTCAGAAATTTTTAATTTGTTTGCCCCCCCCCCCCAAAAAATGTTGAGCACTAGCCGCCACTGGTCTGCATACAAACAAAGTTTATCTTCCCTTCCTCCTCTCCTAAACTCTTTAATTAGGGGTGTTTGCTATTGCTAGGGGCTCTATTGCTAATGCTAGCAACAATGGGGATAACGGGCAGACCTGTCTGGTACCCCTAGATAAAGAAAACAAATTCGATATAGTACCATTAATCTGTAAACGTGCTTGGGGAGAACTATATAATATTTTATTCACCTCACAAAACCTTCACCCAGGCCAAATCTTTTCAAAACCTCCCATAGATATGTCCACTCGACGCAGTCAAACGCTTTTGCTGCATCGAGGGACAAAACCGCTCTTTTTCCCACATTATCAGGAGTCATCTGCATTTCCTCAAATTTATTGCTGTGGACCTTCTTGGGATGAAACCTGTCTGGACCTGGGGTATCAATTTCTCTTTAACGGTATTTAGTCTATTGGCCAAGACTAGGGATGAGCTTCGTGTTCGAGTCGAACCCATGTTCGACTCGAACGTCGGCTGTTCGGTCGTTCGCCGAATTGCGAACGATATGGGCCGTTCGCGCCAAATCCGTGTGGCGCGTCACGGCCCATAATTCACTGCGGTATCGCAGTGCATTGCTGGCTGATGATTGGCCAAGCATGCACTATGACCCGCATGCTTGGCCAATCACAGCGCCGCCTGAACAGAGAGCCGTAATTGGCCAAAGCCAAGGAGGCTTTGGCCAATTATGGCTCAGGGGATTTAGTACACGCCCCACACTATATAAGGCCGCCTGCACGGCGGCCCTGTGCAGTGTGTTCCGGTGTGCTGAGAGATAGAGAGAGAGACAGACAGTGTCATTTCCTTTGAGTTAGCTAGATTAGGCAGGACAGTCAGTCAGTTAGCTGCACTTACAGTGTATTGTGTATATATATGCATCCCAGGTGTTGCATATATATATATACACTGTATTCAGTTTAGCTAGATCCGTTCCTGTTATCTTCCTACTGACAGGCAGGCTTGTCTTGTTACAGTATTTACAACTACCTGAAGAAAATTACTGGTGTTCTTTTGATCCTATTAGTACCACAGTCAGGCAGCTAGACAATTTACAGTTAGTGCAGTGCGTCCTGCTCACAGTGTTCAGCTAGATCCGTTCCTGTTATCTTCCTACTGACAGGCAGGCTTGTCTTGTTACAGTAAATACAGCTACCTGAAGAAAATTGCTGGTGTTCTTTTGATCCTATTAGTACCACAGTCAGGCAGCTAGACTATTTACAGTTAGTGCAGTGCGTCCTGCTCGCAGTGTTCAGCTAAACCTACAAGTTAGTGGGTTGGTGGTGTTCTCATACTACAGGCAGGCAGTTGATTTTGCTAGCTGCAGTATCAGTACATATATATATATATATATATATATATATATATATATATATATATATATGTATATATATATATATATATATATATATATATGTGTATATATATATATATATATATATATATATATATATATATATATATATATATATCCCAGCTTAGTGCAGCTACAGGCCATTAGTATGTCTGGAAGGCCAAGAAGGAGAGGCAGACAGTCACAAGCCAATAAGAGAGGGCAAGCAGGCTCTGTCTAGTGTCTAGTGCTGGTCATGGAGACGGTGCATCCTCATCAGCACGTGGCCATGGGACACGCTTGGCCTTTTTTCGGCAGCTGGCCGTGTTGAGCCGCAACATGCGGAAGACTTGGTCGAGTGGATGACCAAGCCGTCCTCATCCTCCTCATCCTCTCTCACCCATGCCCAGGGTACTTTGTCTGGCAAAGCAGCGGCCTCTTCCCTCGGCTCAATGTCATCAGGGACTCCTTCCCTAGCCCCACCATGTCCTCCTGAGGAGTCCCTCGAACTGTTTGACCACAGTGTTGGGTACATACTCCAGGAGGATGCCCAGCGTTTGGAAGGCTCTGATGATGATACTGAGCTCGATGAAGGCAGTAACATGAGCACGGACAGAGGGGGTGCCCAAGAAGGACAGCAATCTGGCAGTCATGCTCCCCCTGCTGCAGCATACTGCCAGGTTTGCTCCAGTGATGAGGAGGGAGGGGATGATGAGGTCACTGACTCAACGTGGGTGCCTGATAGGAGAGAGGAGGAGGAGGCGGCACATCACCAACGAGGCAGGATGCCCTCCAGGGGCCAGCCTAAGGGCAGCACATTGACTGCATCACACCCCAAAGCTCCACATGTGCAGGGCGCTGCAGTCTCTGCGCATTATTCAAAAAGTTCTTTGGTGTGGGCCTTTTTTGAGACGAGTGCATCAGATCGCACCGCTGCTATTTGCAACATATGTCTCAAGCGTATCTCGCGTGGCCAAAACATCTCCCGCTTGGGTACCACATGCTTGACCAGACATATGTTGACCTGCCATGCAGTTCGTTGACAAGCGTATCTAAAAGACCCACACCAAAGAACAAAGAGGACCTCTCCTTGCTCCTCATCAGCTGAGATTTCCAACTCCACTAAACCTTCAGTCCTCTCTGAGACCTGCACTGAGAGGAATGAAGGTGTAGAATTAGGTGTGTCACAGCCAAGTACTTGTGGGCAATCTGCTTTTGGTACACCGACGTCAGATTGTACCAGGCAAATTTCCCTGCCCCAGCTGCTGCACCGCCGAAAGAAGTTTGCTCCCAGCCATCCACATGCCCAGCGGTTGAATGCTAGCTTGGCAAAATTGCTAGCACTTCAACTGCTGCCTTTTCAGTTGGTAGACTCTGCCCCCTTCCGTAAGTTTGTGGAATGTGCAGTTCCTCAGTGGCAGGTACCCAAGAGCCACTTTTTCTCACAGAAGGCGATTCCGGCTCTCTACCGGCATGTGGAAGGCAATGTCCATACCTCGCTGGACAGGGCGGTCAGCGGTAAGGTGCATATTACCGCTGACTCATGGTCCAGCAGGCATGGACAGGGACGTTACCTAAGTTTCACGGCGCATTGGGTGACTCTGCTGGCAGCTGGGAAGGATGCAGGACAAGGTGCAGTAGTGTTGGAGGTTGTTCCGCCGCCACGCCTCCAAAATGCTAATGATTGTGCACACCTCTCTCCTCCACCCCCTCCTCTTCTTCTTCCTCCATGGCCTCTTCCTGTGCTTTGTCCTCAGAACCAGCGGTGCTCCGTAGCCGTTCAAGGGGCTACGCAAGTACGCAGGCCAAAAGATGCCATGCGGTGCTTGAGCTGGTGTGCTTGGGGGACAGGAGCCACACTGGGGCAGAGGTTCTGTCAGCTCTGCAGGGGCAGGTTCAGAGGTGGTTGACGCCACGCCAACTTAAGGCAGGAATGGTGGTTTGCGACAATGGCACCAACCTCCTCTCTGCCCTCCGACAGGGACAAATGACCCATGTGCCCTGTTTGGCTCACGTCCTTAACTTGGTGGTGCAGCAGTTCTTGGGCAGGTACCCGGGCTTACAGGATGTCCTGAGGCAGGCCAGGAAAGTCTGTGTGCATTTCCGCCGGTCATATAATGCCAGTGCTCGGCTGACGGACCTCCAAAAGGAGTTTAACCTGCCCAAGAACCGCCTAATCTGTGACATGCCCACCAGGTGGAACTCAACGTTGGCCATGCTGCAGCAGCTGCACACGCAGCAGAGGGCCATCAATGAGTACCTGTGCGACTATGGCACCAGGACAGGGTCAGGGGAGCTTGGTTTTTTTTCCCCACGCCAGTGGGCCATGATCAGGGATGCATGCACTGTCCTGTCACCATTTGAGGAGGCCACGAGGATGGTGAGCAGTGACAGTGCATGCATCAGTGACACTGTCCCCCTTGTCCACCTGTTGGAGCACACGCTGCGTGGAATAATGGACAGGGCACTTGAGGCAGAACAGAGGCAGGAAGAGGAGGACTTCCTTAGCTCTCAAGGCCCCCTTTATCCAGACAGTGTTCCTGCGTGCCCGCTGATCACACAGGAAGAGGACGAGGAGGAGGAAAATTGTGTCAGTATGGAGGTGGAGCCTGGCACTCAGCATCAGCAGCAGTCTTTAAGGGATCAGTCCCAAGAAACACATGGACTTGTACATGGCTGGGAGGAGGTGGCTGCAGACCATGTCGTCCTTAGTGACCCAGAGGACTCCGGACCGAATGCCTCAGCAAACCTACGCTGCATGGCCTCCCTGATCCTGCAAAGCCTGCGTAAGGATCCTCGTATTCGTGGTATCAAGGAGAAGGACCAATACTGGCTGGCAACCCTCCTTGATCCACGTTACAAGGGTAAGGTTGTGGACCTTATCTTGCCATCGCAGAGGGAGCAGAGGATGAAACATCTTCGGGAGGCCTTGCAGAAAGGTCTGTGCAACGCGTTCCCAGAGACTGGGAGGTTACAAACTCCTGTTTCTGGACAACGTGTTGCTGAGGCTTCGGTCAGTCAAAGAAGGAGCGGTGGAGAAGGTGGCCGTCTGACCGATGCGTTCAGACAATTTTTTGGTCCGCAGCCCCAAGGTATGATCGGTTCCAGCAACCATCGCCAGCGTCTGTTTTACATGGTGCAGGAATACCTAGGGGCAAGATCAGACTTGGACACCTTTCCCACCGAAAATCCTCTGGGTTACTGGGTCTTGAGGATGGATCACTGGCCAGAGCTTGCACAGTATGCAATTGAGCTACTGGCCTGTCCTGCATCCAGCGTTCTTTTGGAACGCACATTCAGTGCTGCTGGAGGCGTGGTAACCGATCACAGGGTGCGTCTGTCCACCGACTCGGTCGATCGACTGACCTTCATAAAAATGAATCAGTCTTGGATCACCACCAGCTACCAAGCACCTGATGCTGATGTAACCGAATAAATTTTTTTGAAATCTCAGATCCCTTCAAAGACTGCCTATGCTGATGCTGAGTGACTATCCCTGAGTAATTATCCTCTTCCTCCTCATTCATCACGCTGATAGCTTGTAAGAACATTTTTGGTTCTGGGCGCCACCACCAGTGCCTAAGGCACAATTTTTCAGCCCCTGTTTAACAGGGGCGTGTAATTACAATTTTTGATGCAATACTTTGCAGCAGGGCTCGTTCCTGCGTTCCAACTAGAGTGTCTGTGAGGGGTTGCAGTGTTGTGGCACGAGCACCAGTGCCTAAGGCCCATTTTTTCTGCCCCTGTTTAACAGGGGCGTGTAATTACAATTTTTGATGCAATACTTTGCAGCTGGGCTCGTTCCTGCGTTCCAACTAGAGTGTCTGTGAGGGGTTGCAGTGTTGTGGCACCAGCACCAGTGCCTAAGGCCCAATTTTTCAGCCCTTGTTTAACAGGGGCGTGTAATTACAATTTTTGATGCAATACTTTGCAGCAGGGCTCGTTCCTGCGTTTCAACTAGAGTGTCTGTGAGGGGTTTCAGTGTTGTGGCACCAGCACCAGTGCCTAAGGCCTAATTTTTCAGCTCCTGTTCAACAGGGGCATGTAATTACAATTCTTGATCTAATATTTCACAGCAGGGCCCTGTGAGGGCTTACAGTGTCGTGGCCACAACAACACCTAAGGCCCAAATTTCTGCTGAGTATATAGGGCAGGACCCTACTTTCAAACATCTAACTTACAAATGACTCCTACTTGCAAAACGGAAGGAGACAACAGGAAGTGAGATGAAATCTACCCCTAGGAAGGGAAATTCTCTCCTGTAAGAGTTAATATGGGAAAAACATTTCTCCTTTCCACTGATGCTTTCCAATCCTTGTTCCACAAAAAACCCCAAATTTTCAAAAAACATTTTTCATTGGGACAAAAAGTGAGGTGAAATCTTCTGAAGAGGAGGAAAGACAGCAAAACAAATGTCACAGGGGTGATAACCCTTCCCTATGTTTTCCAAAAAGCTTAAAAAAGATTTTTTGGCTGGAGCTAAACACGTTAAAAATGTACCCGTTCAAAATTACAAACAGATTCTACTTAACAACAAACCTACAGTCCCTGTCTTGTGTGCACCGCCTGTATACTGTTGTTCAGAGTATATAGGGCCTGGTGGCCCCACACCTTTCCTTATTTTAATTTGGGTGCGGGGTTCCCCTTAATATCCATACAAGACCCAAAGGGCCTGGTAATGGACTGGGGGGTACCCATGCCGTTTGTCTCACTGATTTTCATCCATATTGCCAGGACCCGACATTACATTAAACCCGCAAGCAGTTTTAAATGAGATTTTTCCTTTAAAAATTACATTTTGTGCAGGGACTGTTCTAAACACGGGAAACATGCGCCACTTTACAGGCATACTATAGACACACCCCAGGTACAATATTTAAAGGAATATTTCACTTTTTTTTTTTTACTTTAAGCATCATTAAAATCACTGCTCCCGAAAAAACGGCCGTTTTTAAAAGTTTTTTTTGCATTGATACATGTCCCCTGGTGTAGGACCCGGGTCCCCAAACCCTTTTTAGGACAATACCATGCAAATTAGCCTTTAAAATGAGCACTTTTGATTTCGAACGTTCGAGTCCCATAGACGTCAATGGGGTTCTAACGTTCGTGCGAACTTTCGGTCCGTTCGCAGGTTCTGGTGCGAACCGAACCGGGGGGTGTTCGGCTCATCTCTAGCCAAGACCCTTGCCAATACCTTAACATCTGAGTTCAGCAACGAGATTGGCCGATAAGCAGGGCCGGTACAAGGCAGGGGCGGAGAGGGCACGTGCCCTGGGCGGTACCATTTGGTATGGGGGGGGGGGCGCAGCTGTGCGCTCCTGCATGATTCTCCCTTCCCTTCCCTCAGCACACAACTACACTGGTACTCCCCTACGGAGGAGTCCCGTTGTCTCTGCCAGCGCCGTGACGTCACTCACGGCCGGAGGCGAGGTGGGAGGACGCAGAGAGGATCGCAGGGAGACGGGAGCTGTGCTGTGCTGTGCTGTGCCGTGCCGTGTCGTGTCAGCGTCTCTTATCTCAAGCTGAGCCGAGCTGAGGAGCTGCTGCCTGGCTGGCTGGATTCAATCTGGAAGGTAGAAGAGCGCAGTGCCAGTGTTCTGACTCAGATATTCAGCAGTGGTGGTCACTGGTCATTAACCTCGCCTCAGCCTCCTCCCCTCCCCCCCAATCCAGACATTTATTAATCTGTTTTTTAGTGTTTACTTACACAAGTTCAGACTCATAACTTCTGAGTCTGAACTTGTGTAAGTAAACACTAAAAAACAGATTAATAAATGGCTGGATTGGGGGGAGGAGGCTGAGGCGAGGTTAATGACCAGTGACCACCACTGCTGAATACCCCACAATACTGTGCAATACTCTGCAATACCCCGCAATACTGTGCAATACTCTGCAATACCCCGCAACACTGTGCAATACTCTGCAATACCCCGCAATACTGTGCAATACTCTGCAATACCCCACAACACTGTGCAATACTCTGCAATACCCCGCAACACTGTGCAATACTCTGCAATACCCCGCAACACTGTGCAATAATCTGCAATACCCCGCAACACTGTGCAATACTCTGCAATAACCCGCAACACTGTGCAATACTCTGCAATAACCCGCAACACTGTGCAATACTCTGCAATAACCCGCAACACTGTGCAATACTCTGCAATACCCCAAATAACGTGCAATACTCTGCAATACCCCGCAACACTGTGCAATACCCTGAAATACTCTGCAATACCCCACAATACTGTGCAATACTCTGCAATACCCCGCAACACTGTGCAATACCCTGCAATACCCTGAAATACTCTGCAATACCCCGCAACACTGTGCAATACCCCGCAACACCCTGAAATACTCTGCAAAACCCCACAATACTGTGCAATACTCTGCAATACTCCACAATACCCTGCAATACCCTGAAATACTCTGCAATACCCCACAATACTCTGCAACACTGTGCAATACTCTGCAATAACCCGCAACACTGTGCAATACTCTGCAATACCCCGCAACACTGTGCAATACTCTGCAATACCCCGCAACACTGTGCAATACTCTGCAATACCCCGCAACACTGTGCAATACTCTGCAATACCCCACAACACTGTGCAATACTCTGCAATACCCCACAATACTGTGCAATACTCTGCAATACCCCACAATACTGTGCAATACTCTGCAATACCCCGCAACACTGTGCAATACCCTGAAATACTCTGCAATACCCCACAATACTCTGCAATACCCCGCAACACTGTGCAATACCCTGCAATACCCTGAAATACTCTGCAATACCCCACAATACTGTGCAATACCCCACAATACTGTGCAATACCCCACAATACTGTGCAATACTCTGCAATACTGTGCAATACCCTGAAATACTCTGCAATACCCCACAATACTGTGCAATACTCTGCAATACCCTGAAATACTCTGCAATACCCCACAATACTGTGCAATACTCTGCAATACCCCACAATACTGTGCAATACTCAGCAATACCCTGAAATACTCTGCAATACCCCACAATACTGTGCAATGCTCTGCAATACCCCGAAATACTGTGCAATACTCCACAATACTGTTCAATACTCTGCAATACTCCACAATACTGTTCAATACTCTGCAATACCCCACAATACTGTGCAATACTCTGCAATACCCCACAATACTGTGCAATGCTCTGCAATACCCCCCAACACTGTGCAATACTCTGCAATACCCTGAAATACTCTGCAATACCCCGCAATACTGTGCACTGTGCAATACTCTGCAATACTTCTATTGTTTTAAGTATATTCTTGTTTTGAAACGACATTGATTCTTTATTAAAACCGGGGGGGGGGGCGCAGTTTGCCATCTTTGCCCTGGGCACCAAATGGCCTTGTCCCAGCACTGCCGATAAGACTCTGGTAGTGTCTGACTTTTATCTGGTTTGGGTATAACTATAATAGTTGTTTCATTCCATGATTCCGGGAGCCTACCTGTGTGGAAAGCCTGGTTAAGCATTTTCAAAAATTCTGGGAACAGTATTTCTCCATAGGTCTTAAATCTCCAGCGGCAAGCAATCGGTACCTGGCGCTTTACCGCTAGCCGATTCTGAAACGGCTCTTGTTATTTCCTCCAATGTGAGTGGGGAATGTATAGATATAAAAAAAACCAAAACAGAGTAAAAGCTGCGCTCGGATCTCAAAAGGCAAAAAATCAAGAAAAGGAGAAAAAACAAGCTGCCAGCACCCTAAAAGTCCAGTATCTGACTCCTAAATGTATGGTAAACAGCAAAGTGCAGCGCTAAAATACATATATGATATGAGCAAAAGTGAAATCCCAGCAAGTGACAATAACATCAATCAGTGAACATGAATTATCAAATCAAACAATAATAAACAAAAAGCATAAATTGCAAATGCATGTGAGATAAAAATGGAAAAGGATCTGAAAAAGATTTGAAAAAAAGTCCAAACAGATATATTTAGTCCACAGGTAGATAAAAAGCACCCATCCAGGAAAGATGTGACAAAAGTGCCAGTAGATGATCCACCATGAAGTGAGTAAGTAGAATCTGCTTACCGGACGGCGATGACTGCTATTACGGCAGTCTCGCCCAGCATAGGGATTAAGGTCTCCCAAAACCAGGGGTACAATGCAGGACCAGCAGCTTTAACAATCGGTCATTACCGGAAATACAAAACAGAACACTTCCATAGCGTAAAACCGTATGATAAAAGGGGTTTTTATTAAAATGAAGGAATCACACTTACACCGGCCAATCCCCAGATGACGTCCTATCGTGATGAAACGCGTAGGGAGGAGCCTACGACGGTGACGTCATCACGCTCTCGGATGGGCTTGCGAGTACAGGAAGTGAATCGCGGTACACGGAGACACCGCCGCTCTGTCTGATATCCCTTATGCTTCATATTTTCTGCAAAATTGTAAGTGTGATTCCTTCATTTTAATAAAAACCCCTTTTATCATACGGTTTTACGCTATGGAAGTGTTCTGTTTTGTATTTCCGGTAATGACCGATTGTTAAAGCTGCTGGTCCTGCATTGTACCCCTGGTTTTGGGAGACCTTAATCCCTATGCTGGGCGAGACTGCCGTAATAGCAGTCATCGCCGTCCGGTAAGCAGATTCTACTTACTCACTTCATGGTGGATCATCTACTGGCACTTTTGTCACATCTTTCCTGGATGGGTGCTTTTTATCTACCTGTGGACTAAATATATCTGTTTGGACTTTTTTTCAAATCTTTTTCAGATCCTTTTCCATTTTTATCTCACATGCATTTGCAATTTATGCTTTTTGTTTATTATTGTTTGATTTGACAATTCATGTTCACTGAGTGGGGAATGTATGCCCGGTTTACACAATGAGTTTATCGGACGAATGATCGTCCGTTTTTTTTGCATGCTACTCTCAGATCGAATCTGAAGAGTTTACCAAAGTCATGAAAATTCTCGTACGACAGAATAAAAATTCAGAAGTGATGTCATGTGTTGTAATGCATTTGTATTGCATTTTCGAACGACAGCTGTACTGATTAAAGGAAAATCATATGATCTGGCATCTTACGAATTTTTCTTTTCCGTGCATGTCCAATAGAATAATATCGGATGAACTGTCATGATCGGCTCTCGAAAGCTCTGTACTAACGATCTGATTATCGTACGATCGCTTCGAAAGCGGTATTTTTCGGACTAATTTCTGATCGTGTGTACGGGGCTTAAAGTGGAGTTCCACCCAAGAATTGATTGCCGCAGGCTCCACGGTGGTCTACGCCATGTCCGGCCCCTCCTCCGCCCCCCCTGCTGTCTTCTGAGAGACACACAGGTCCCAGAAGACAGCAGGGACCAGTGAGGAGGCGCATCGTGACTCGCGCATGCGCAGTAGGGAACCAGGCTGTGAAGCCGCAAGGCTTTGTTTCTTGATTCCCTTACCGAAGATGGCGGCACCTCCACCCGAGAGCCGAGGGACAAATCGGCTTCGGGTGAGGACATCGCGGGCGCCCTGGACAGGTAAGTGTCCATATTTTAAAAGTCAGCAGCTGCAGTATTTGTAGCTGCTGACTTTAAAAAAATAAAAAATAAATTTGGCGGAACTCCGCTTTAAATCTTTCTTTGTCATCTGCAGAAATTGAGGGTATCTCCAGGGGATGGAGAAAGTCTCCAAGTTGGTCCAATTTATAAGAGACCTTGCTCCTATATAAATCACCATAAAAGGATAAAAAGGATGATATAATATTATCTAATTATGTGAGATGTCTCCTGTTGGCAAACATACCGTGGGGATATAATTTAAACGATTTGCAGTCTCTTAGTTCTTGAAGTAAAACACCTACCTGTACTTTTTCTACAGTACATTTTGGTCAATTCTTCCATAACTTCTTCATATTTAAACGGTAACTCTACTTTCATCAGAAAAAAAAGCAAATATAAAAAATATATATAGCATATACAATTGCGACACAAGTCCTATTGTATTTGAATGTTATTGAAAATGACCTTTCCTTTTCAATCTGCATCTCTGTAGTTTTCTGTAACGTGCAATGCAATATTGCTACCTGGAGTTGTTCTGTACACAGAATATGTACTGAACACACCCCGAAACATCATTTCCTGCTTGTGTGATTGGCTCACTGATTTTCCCAAAAGTCTGATTTTTGGCATCCCCTGCAACAAAAATGTCATTTTTGGTAAGCTATTCCCAGTAGGAATTTACTGTACATCTAAAGGGATGCAGACCCTGCAATTTTCCTCATTTGAGCCCTGATTCTGCAGCAGCTAGTTGATAATTATGAAACCACTCCCATTAAACTCACTCAGCACATGAGTACATGAGCACAGAGGAACAAATGATTATTTCTTCAGAATAACAAAAGGTAGGAATCTGCAACAAAATTTGTTATAATCCTTGCAATGTACATAGATCATCCAGAAGTAAATGTTTTTTTCTCAACAAAAGTGGAGTTACGCTTTAATTGTTTTAAATAAAGTGATTTTGGGGTTGGTCACTAGAGGATGCCCTCATTGGTTCAATGCAATAATTTAAACTCCCTGCTTAACAACTGCTGAGATATCATCAACAGGGAGTCCATTGTGGTAAAAAGTAAAGCCCTATCACTGTACTGAACTGCAAAGCAGAAAAAAGAACCCGATTATGATATAAGCAAATGTGGTTGTCCATATATATATATAGATATATTTATATCGATATATATATATATATATATATATATATATATATATATATCTATATAATAGATATATATGTATATCTATAATATATATCTATATATATATATCGATATATATATAGATATATATATATATATATATCTATATATATATATACACAAGCGGTCCCCTAGTTACAAATATCCAACTTACAAATGACTCCTACTTACAAACGGAGTGAGGCAGCAGGAAGTGAGAGGAAATTTACCCCTAGGAAGGGAAATTCACTCCTGTAATGCCCCGTACACACGGTCGGATTTTCCGATGGACAATGTCCGATCGGAGCGTGTTGTCGGAAATTCCGACCGTGTGTGGGCTCCATCGGACATTTTCCATCAGATTTTCCGACACACAAAGTTGGAGAGCAGGAGATAAAATTTTCCGACAACAAAATCCGTTGACGGAAATTCCGATCGTGTGTACACAAATCCGACGGACAAAGTGCCACGCATGCTCAGAATAAATAAAGAGATGAAAGCTATTGGCCACTGCCCTGTTTATAGTCCCGACGTACGTGTTTTACGTCACCGCGTTTAGAACGATCGGATTTTCCGACAACTTTGTGCGACCGTGTGTAGACAAAACAAGTTTGAGCCAACATCCGTTGGAAAAAATCCTAGGATTTTGTTGTCGGAATGTCCGAACAAAGTCCGACCGTGTACGGGGCATTAGAGTTATTATAGGAAAAGGGTACTTCCACTGATGCTTTATCACCAAGGCTTGTTTCCACAAGAACCCAGATTTTTCAAAATCCAATTGTCATTGGAACAGGAAGTGAGGTGAAATATTCTGAACAGGACACAGACAGCAAAACAAATGTTACAGGGGTGTTAACCCTTCCCTATGCTATCCAAAAAGCTTAAAAATAGTTTTTTTTGTCTGGAGCTACACTTAAAAAAATTGACCTGTTCTGACTTACAAACAGATTCAGCTTAAGAACAAACCTACAGACCCTATCTTGTTTGTAACCCGGGGACCGTCTGTAGTGACATTATGAAAGGCGAGGTGATCGATGGACGTTATGTTTCACATCATATGCGTTCATTTGCAGGGAACTAAGGTGGAATCCGGTCCAGGTTTTACCAGCCACCTTAGCAGGGTTGGTTCAGGACCATATTTTACAGTCCACTTGTGTCCACCAGCAGGTGGTATAAATAAAGCAAGACTAGAGCAAAAGATTGCTTATGGCCTGAGACTCAGGAAGCCAAAACCTGAGAGAGCTGCTATGTTAAAGTGGAGTTCCACCCAAAAGTGGAACTTCCACTCATCAGATTCCTCCCCCCCTCCGGTGACACAGTTGGCACCTTTCAGGGGGGAGGGGGGTACAGATACCTGTATATTACAGGTATCTGTACCCACTTCCGGCATAGATAGCCGCAGAATCTGCGGGTATTTACGCCACTTCCTGCTCCCTCCCCGCTGCCTGCTGGGAAACACACGGGTCCCAGAGGCAGCAGGGACCATCCGTATTGCGCTGCGCGACTCGCGCATGCGCAGTAGGGAACCAGGAAGTGAAGCCGCACGGCTTCACTTCCTG
Organism: Lithobates septentrionalis; assembly: GCA_037952835.1. Classification (NCBI taxonomy): domain Eukaryota; kingdom Metazoa; phylum Chordata; class Amphibia; order Anura; family Ranidae; genus Lithobates; species Lithobates septentrionalis. The sequence goes on along the minus strand of JBBDGP010002794.1, from coordinate 1,132,172 downwards.
ATTCCCTTACCGAAGATGGATGCGGCAGCACCCGAGGATGGAGAGACGTTTCGGCCTCGGGTGCCGACATCGCGGGCGCCCTGGACAGGTAAGTGTCCATGTTTTAAAAGTCAGCAGCTGCAGTATTTGTAGCTGCTGACTTTAAAAAAAAAAATTTTGGCGGCGCTCCGCTTTAAGTTTGCTTTGTGAGAGAAAGAAAAGGTTTGCATTATCTTTGTTTTGCGGGTGATTGGGAGAAGCCCTTCACCCATGAGTTAGGAACCTGCAATGTTTAGTTAGTGACTGGATGGCAAGGATTTATTTTCTGTTTTTGTTTGTTTGATTTTCATGCAACCTTTTAAAATAAACCTAGCTACAAGTCAGATTTTAGGAAAACCTGCCATTTTGGACTTTTTTTCCCAGGGAAGGTGATCCCCATTGAGTTAACCCCCTACAATTAACCCCCTACAATATATATATATATACACAGTATATGCAAGCGTGTGTGTGTATACAGTATCTCATTTTATTATATCTTTTCATGTAACAACACTGAAGAAATTACTCTTTGCTACAATGTAAAGTAGTGAGTGTACAGCTTGTATAACAGTGTAAATTTGCTGTCCCCTCAAAATAACTCAACACACAGCCATTAATGTCTAAAGCCATTAATCTTCTAAAGATGATGCACAAGAAAGCCCGCAAACAGTTTGCCGAAGACAACCAGACTAAGGACATGGATTACTGGAACCATGTCCTGTGGTCTGATGAGACCAAGATAAACATAATTGGTTCAGATGGTGTCAAGCGTGTGTGGCGGCAACCAGGTGAGGAGTACAAAGACAAGTGTGTCTTGCCTACAGTCAAGCATGGTGGTGGGAGTGTCATGGTCTGGGGCTGCATGAGTGCTGCCAGCACTGGGGAGCTACAGTTCATAGAGGGAACCATGAATGCCAACATGTACTGTGACATACTGAAGCAGAGCATGATCCCTTCTCTTTGGAGACTGGGCCACAGGGCAGTATTCCAACATGATAATGACCCCAAACATGGATTGGCCAAGCATGTCTCCAGACCTAAACCCTATTGAGCATCTGTGGGGCATCCTCAAATGGAAGGTGGAGGAGCGCAAGGTCCCTAACATCCACAATCTCCGTGATGTCATCATGGAGGAGTGGAAGAGGCAGTGGCAACCTATGAAGCTCTGGTGAACTCCATGCCCAAGAGGGTTAAGGCAGTGCTGCAAAATAATGGTGGTCACACAAAATATTGACACTTTGGGCCCAATTTGGACATTTTCACTTAGGGGATGTACTCACATTTGTTGCCAGCGATTTAGACATTAATGGCTGTGTGTTGAGTTATTTTGAGGGGACAGCAAATTTACACTGTTATACAAGCTGTACACTCACTACTTTACATTGTAGCAAAGTGTAATTTCTTCAGTGTTGTCGCATGAAAAGATATAATAAAATATTTACAAAAATGTGAGGGGGGTACTCACTTTTGTGAGATACTGTGTGTGTGTGTATATATATATATATATATATATATATATATATATATATATATATATATATATATATATATATATATATATATATGATATTTACAAACTTTACATAGAAACAAGCTTTTTGAAAAACAATACCACATGTTACTAAGACTACTTACATCAAACTGATTTTTTTTTAAATGTAGAAAAAAAAAAATAGGAGACTTCTATACATTACCTTCAAAACGACAAACTTTTTTTTTTTTAAAGATTTTGTTTTTATGGACACTTTTTAGAACTTCCATGTGCTCCCTGAAAAGTTTAAGCTTACAACCATGGACAAAATAAAAATAAGCGAGGCTTTAAGTTCTGTAGTGTTAAAAGCCTCCTTGCAACATGATGGAAAAGGCATATGGAATGCATCTTCTTTTTTGTTCGATTTCCTTTACAGAGCTATAATTGAGACCAGAATGCAATAGCCTAAATAAGCTACAGCCTAGGGACAGCTGAAGAATTGGGCTAATAGGCATTGGCTTGATTACTGAGGCCTACCCAGGGAAATGCATTAGAGGGTTCTTTTAGTTACTATGGCCAGGTACACTCAATTACCTGTCCTATTTGAAGGGAACCTGGCATGACAGAAACATGTAGACTGCCATTCGTGGCCTCTTTCTGAAATTGCCGCTAGCATGGCTGTGTCTGGCTTTAAAGAAACATTGTACCTTTGCCCATCAGAGCAAAGTGAGTAATAAAATGGACCCCTCCCTCCCCAATAAACTGGTAGGTGCCTTGAGGGGCTGAGCTAGCCACCACCCCAGTCATCACAAAGTGTGCTACATAGTCGGTAAGGCTGAAAAAAGACAATAATCGATCCAGTTCAACTTGTAAAGGTGTATGTGTATCGGTGTCTATAATGATTTCCCATATCCCTGTATGTTGTGTCCTTTTAGATGTACATCTAATGCCGCGTACACACGAGCGGACTTTCCAGCAGACTTGGTCCGACGGTCTTTCTGCCGTACTTTCCGGCGGACTACCTGAACGGACGGACTTGCCTACACACGAACGGACTTTCCGGCAGGCTAGGTCCCCCCGTCTTTCCGACGGACTTTCGCCGGAGTTACGGTGGACTTAAGGTGACTCGGGTACGACGGGACTAGAAAACAAAGTGAATCTCGCGGCTTTTATCGGCGAGATTGACACCTTGCGAGCCCCGTCGCGGGGCATACCAGGCCCTTAAGTCTGATATGGATTTTAAAGGGAACCCCCTACGCCGAAAAAACGGCGTGGGGTCCCCCCCTAGAATCCATACTAGACCCTGATCCGAGCACGCAGCCCGGCCGGTCAGGAAAGGGGGTGGGGACGAGCGAGCGCCCCCCCTCCTGAACCGTACCAGGCCACATGCCCTCAACATGGGGGGGTGGGTGCTTTGGGGGAGGGGGGGAGAAGCCCAGAAGCCAAGAAGCCAGAAGTCTGGGCCTCTGCTGGCAAAAGAGCGGCATGAAGACAGCGGAGGAGCCGGCAGAAGAACTGGAACACCGGGAGAAGAGGCCAGAGAGAGCGGAGAAGAACCAACCGGACGCCGGGAGAAGAGGCCAGAGAGAGCGGAGAAGAACCAACCGGACGCCGGGAGAAGAGGAACCGGAGGGACCCCTGAAGTCGGAAGAAGACCCTCGAAGCCGGAAGAAGACCCCCCCCAGAGCTGTCCAATAAATTACTTTAAAAACCTGTGTAGTGTGTTTTATTATTGACACTTTTTCCCTAGGTAAATGGGTAGGGGTACCATGTACCCCATACTTATTCACATAGGGTGGGGGGCCGGGATCTGGGGGCCCTCTTATTAAAGGGGGCTCCCGGATTCCGATAAGCCCCCCGCCCGCAGACCCCGACAACCAACGGCCAGGGTTGTCGGGAAGAGGCCCTTGTCCTCATCAACATGGGGACAAGGTGCTTTGGGGTGGGGGGGCCCCGCAGGGCGCCCCCCTCCCCCAAAGCACCCACCCCCCCATGTTGAGGGCATGCGGCCTGGTACGGTTCAGGAGGGGGGGCTCGCTTGTCCCCACCCCCTTTCCTGCGTGCTTGGATCAGGGTCTGGTATGGATTATAGGGGGGGACCCCACGCCGTTTTTTCAGCGTAGGGGGTTCCCTTTAAAATCCATACCAGACTTAAGTGCCTGGTATGCCCCGCGCTCACCGCAATAGGAAAATGTGTTTTTCCTATTGCAGCGAGCGCGAGATGCAATACCCTGCCCATGCGTCGGACCAGCATACAGATGACCGAGACGAACGGGCTTTCCGTCACGAACTGAGTCCGGCGGACCAAGATTTGAAACATGCTTCAAATCTAGGTACGGTGGACTTTTGGGGAAAAAAAGTCTGCCGGAGCCCACACACGATCGGATTGTGCAGCGGACTCTGGTCCGCCGGACCAAGTATGCCGGAAAGTCCGCTCGTGTGTACGCGGCATAAGAGTCTTTTAAAAATATCCATACTCCCCGCAGTCACCACCAAGAGAGAATTCCACATCCTTTTTGCCCTAACAGTGAAGGACCCCCTTCGCAGTTAAGGTTAAACTGCTTCTCCTTGTGTCCTTATACACTTCCTATGACTGAATATTTTAATTCCTATGCTGGGATCCCCACTGAGATATTTGTAGATCGCTATCATGTCTCCTCTCAAGCGTCTCATCTCCAGCGAGAATAAATTTAGTGTTTGCAGCCGTTCATCGTAATTGAGATCCTCCAGTCCCCTTTTAGTTTTGTTGCCATTCTTTGGACTCTCTCCAGTTCCAGCACATCCCTTCGGAAGACTGGCGACCAGAACTGGACGGAAAACTCCAGATGAGGCCTAACCAGAGTTTTATAAGGTGGCAGTTCCTGGAGTATATCCCTTTTTTTATGCATGCTAATATTTTTCCTGCTTTGGTAGCTGCAGCTTGACATGCATGGTGTTGCTCAATCTGTCATCTATAAGCACCCCTTGACCCTTCTCCATCCTTGAGTCTCCCATAGGTTCTCCCTCTATATTAATATAGCTTCCAAGGCTGCACTACTATGGTCATTAAAGAATGGAGTTCTACGTATAGACGTTTTTACATACAGTAGGGACGGAAAGTATTTAGACCCCCCTAAATTTTTCACTCTTTGTTATATTGCAGCCATTTGCTAAAATCATTTAAGTTCATTTTTTTCCTCACCCCATATTGACAGAAAAACACAGATTTGTTGACATTTTTGCAGATTTATTGAAAAAGAAAAACTGAAATATCTCATGGTCCTAAGTATTCAGACACTTTGCTCAGTATTTAGTAGAAGCACCCTTTTAATCTAATACCGCCATGAGTCTTTTTGGGAAAGATGCAACAAGTTTTTCACACCTGGATTTGGGGATCCTCTGCCATTCCTCCTTGCAGATCCTCTCCAGTTCTGCCAGGTTGGATGGTAAACGTTGGTGGACAGACATTTTTAGGTCTCTCCAGAGATGCTCAATTGGGTTTTAGTCAGGGCTCTGGCTGGGCCATTCAAGAACAGTCACGGAGTTGTTGTGAAGCCACTCCTTTATTATTTTAGCTGTGTGCTTAGGGTCATTGTCTTGTTGGAAGGTAAACCTTCGGCCCAGTCTGAGGTCCTGAGCACTCTGGAGAAGGTTTTCGTCCAGGACATCCTTGTACTTGGCCGCATTCATCTTTCCCTCGAATGCAACCAGTCGTCCTGTCCCTGCAGCTGAAAAACACTCCCATAGCATGATGCTGCCACCACCATGCTTCACTGTTGGGACTGTATTGGACAGGTGATGAGCAGTGCCTGGTTTTCTCCACACATACCGCTTAGAATTAAGGCCAAAAAGTTCTATCTTGGTCTCATTAGACCAAAGAATCTTATTTCTCACCATCTTGGAGTCCTTCAGGTGTTTTTTTTTAGCAAACTCCATGTGGGCTTTCATGTGTCTTGCACTGAGGAGAGGCTTCCGTCGGGCCACTCTGCCATTAAGACTGGTGGAGGGCTGCAGTGATAGTTGACTTTCTACAACTTTCTCCCATCTCACGACTGCATCTCTGGAGTTCAGCCACAGTGATCTTTGGGTTCTTCTTTACCTCTCTCACCAAGGCTCTTCTCCCCCGATAGCTCAGTTTGGCCGGACGGCCAGCTCTAGGAAGGGTTCTGGTCGTCCCAAATGTCTTCCATTTAAGGATTATGGAGGCCACTGTGCTCTTAGGAACCTTAAGTGCAGCAGAAATTTTTTTGTAACCTTGGCCAGATCTGTGCCTTGCCACAATTCTGTCTCTGAGGTCTTCAGGCAGTTCCTTTGACCTCATGATTCTCATTTGCTCTGACATGCACTGTGAGCTGTAAGGTCTTATATAGACAGGTGTGTGGCTTTCCTAATCAAGTCCAGTCAGTTTAATCAAACACAGCTGGACTCAAATGAAGGTGTAGAACCATCTCAAGGATGATCAGAAGAAATGGACAGCATTTGAGTTAAATATATGAGTGTCACAGCAAAGGGTCTGAATACTTAGGACCATGTGATATTTCAGTTTGTTTGTTTTTTAATAAACCTGCAAAAATGTCAACAATTCTGTGTTTTTCTGTCAATATGGGGTGCTGTGTGTACATTAATGAGGAAAAAAAAATGAACTTAAATGATTTTATCAAATGGCTGCAATATAACAAAGAGTGAAAAATTTAAGGGGGTCTGAATACTTTTCGTCCCCACTGTAGGTTCAGCTTGGACCATTAACCGCATCTGTGAAATCCCTCTAGAACAGGGGTAGGCAACAGTGGCAGCCCATCCATATGGAACACAGGGGCACCGCCCCCCTAATCCATGCGCCCGGCCCCGAATCTACATGCAGGGGCGCCAGATGCATGGATTTTAGTAGGGTTTTTTTTTATTTTTATTTATTTTTTGAAGCACATAATTAGAGCCTGGCACTTATGTGACGATAGCAAATCTCCTAACGGCCAATCAGGAAGCGGGTCCTGAGACAGAGTCTTAAAACTCGTACCCCTCTGGCCCTCTCCCTCGTGTGGGGGGGGTGGTGTTGGTTTTCTGCCCCCCCCCCCAAATATTGAGCACCAGCTGCCTCCTCACACCTGATTTAAACCTCTAAATTCCATACTACCGTGTCGCAATCACATTCATTGCATGCCAATTATGAGAATTATAAGTTTAAATCAACATATTGCCTCCTCAACACCTGTCAAACACACTCGGAATGCTTTTCAGAGGAGCAGCAGAGCCTGCTGCACTTGTAAAGGAGCCCTTATTTGCATGCGGCAGTGGCATCCTTTGGGCTCGTTCACACATAAGTTGGAGAGTGGTAAAACCCTGCTGTTAAGTCACAATTTTACTGCCCCCAATCCCTAACCCCTTTAGCTGCTGAGGCAGCGGCCAAAGATGTACACATGCCGGAGCAAGAATTAAACCCCCTGTTGCTTTTGGTTGGTGCTATTACCTGCCAATCGCAACCCATTCAAGTAAATGGGGCAACTCTGCAAGCACCCCGCAACTGCTTGCTTCTGTGGGGTCCAAGAGGTTAAAGAAGGTGGTGAAAAAGCAACACTACACTGCCTGCTTTAACCCCTTATTTGCTCTTCTGCACAAGGTTGCAGGCCACTTGCAGAGTGGCCTCATTCACTTGAATGGGTCATGCTTAGCAGGTGCTACACCCACCAACCATGACAAGGCGTAGAACTCTTGCTGCGGCTGTGACATGTGTACACCCTTGGCCACTTCAGCTTAAGGGGGTGCGGTTTTGGCGGGGGTGGTAAAAACACGTCCTAATTATGGGGTTTTACCACACCCAAACTTTGCTGACCACCGCTCTAGAAGGTAAAAATCATTATACTAGACACCCTTACTGGAATGATCTCCACTAACTTCTGACTCCCATGCCAAGCGACTACCATGATGCATTCTGAGCATGTTCTCCACCTTGTCGGATCAGAGGATGTTTTGGAGTGTTGAACAAAGGCTGGACCAGCCACCACTGTTCACTGGACTGATGGTACGCTGCAAGAATATTTGCACAGGAATGCCTGGTAGAAGAAAACATATTACAGTGTCAGGTGGATACATCATGGTGCTTGTAAGGGCTAGTATTTGTTCAAGAAGAAATTTTAAAGAAGACAACATCTTAACTAGATGCTGACAGTAGAGTTGTCTGGGACATGTAGTACACATCTGAGCAAGCTTGGAAAATACTTGTTTAACATAATCTATTCCAGCAACCTCGTCACTATGCTTCTAGGCAGGATTCCTGCATTTAGACACATAATTCGAGGCTATTCAACCTTCCTATCTGACAAATAAGGATATGATCAGAACATTTCGACTGCTTTTAACAGGTTCCAATTCCATGTATAAAATAAGGATTCAATGAAGTAAAGAATGACCACCAAGACCTTTATGTCTTAGTAAATGTTAAAGCAAACCTGACACAATCATGGGCAACTCAAACGGAACATATGTTTAAAAGGGCAAAAGCAGACATTGAATATGAATAGATCCAGAGATAGAACCAACTGAAACATGCAAGCCTTGACTTATTTTGTGAAAATGTAGCTTGGCCCAACCCCTCACACCTCCTGATCCTCTCTACTTGTCATTTAATATAAAGGACACATTTATCAACCAAAAAAGGGACTCAGTAAAAACAGGGGGTGGTGGGACCAAGCACAACAATTGCAGGGTAAAGAAAACATTACACATCATTTTAGCATTCTCTATATCTGGATCTTATGATTAAGTACATGTAAAATCAAAACAGTAAGGATTAGAGTCTCTATCAGGTTTATAGTATAACTTAAGGCATTTTATTTCTATGTTGGACAGAGTGGAGATGGATTAGAACACCTAATATGTTTTTATTGCTGTCTGTGCCTCCATCAGGGAGGCCTGCCTCCTCTATTTGTCCTGTTTACCATTATCATTGAAAGTGAAAGCATAAGAAAAGCCCAAATGTTGGGTTGTCCCCAGAAAAGTAATAGAGGGGAAATCTTCCAATGGGGACACTAATTCTGGTGACCTTGGGGGTCCCAAAGGATTCCCTTAATTTCCAGGGATTTCCTCTCATTTCCTGTTTCAGCTATGGGACAGGAAATTAAAGTACATCTCCCAAACGGGCACAGGTGGCAAAAATAACTGACAGGGGTTATTACCCTCCCTTACTTTAGCCAAAATTTAAAAAAAATCTTGCCTATAGTTCTGCTTTAATTGCTATTTGTATCCTCATTGGGTAGCTTTACCTTCTCTATATGTCCTAATGACTTTGTCACTGGACCAGTTAGTAATAGGGAAACTAAAATGTTATAGTTACTACCAGAACAGGGGGTGAGGGGAAATGTTTCACTGGGACACCCAGGGCCATCTTTTTTTTTTTTTAACAAACAGTGGTGCTTTATTGAAAAAGATTACATAGTACAGGTTATGCAAGACTCGAAAACAAAGTGAAGACATCAAGTTCCTTAAGCAGTATACTGAGCTATATCAATTCGGTTGTACATAATCTCGATGGGGCCGCTGCCCACCACTATAAGTATTATTTACTTGCAAAACATGGTCTGTATTATTACAATTTGTTGAAATGTCAGTGCTGTCATACAATCCTATAACTTCCCATATTAAAACCCATACACTACAGCATACATATCAGGTCATTGTCCACGGTGCCCAGACCTTCTCAAACTTCCAGGGACACCCCCTGTTCGAATAGGTCATTTTATACAGTGGGAGTGCTGCGTTAACTGTCATCTCCCAGGCAGCTACTTCAGGTTTGTGGGGATGTAGCCATTTCATTAGAATTTCTTTCTTAGCGTAATACAGGAGATATGATATCAGTATCTTCAGATGATGAGGACGCTGGTCATCATCCGGGATTCCCAGGAGGGCCAAGGATGGGGTGGGTATCAGAGTTAATTGTAATCTAAGGTTTATTTCTGCAAATACCGCCTCCCAATATGACAAAATCACTGGGCACTCCCAAAACATATGTAGATATGAGCCTCGCTGTGTTTTACAGCGAGGACACACAGGGTCACGCCCCGGGAAGATCCTATGTAACCTCTCCGGAGTATAATACACCCGGTGCAGAAATTTAACCTGTATCAGCTTATCTCGGGATGATATTACAAGCTTTGGGCCCTGTTCTAGACAATCCTCCCAGTCCTCCTTATCCAAAGATGGGATATCTCCCCTCCAGCATTCCCACAACCTCTCCATCCTAGGAAGGTCTGTACATAAAAGAGCACCATAAAGGGTCGAAAGCGGTTTATGTAAGTCTCCAGATGCCAAAAGCCCCTCAATAGAGTCAGCCTCGACAACAGGAGATTCAGGAAACTGAGCATTAGCGGCATGTCTCAGCTGGAAGTACCGAAACAGCATCCAGCCAGGCAGTCCAAACTTCTGGGAAAGTAATGGGAAATCCAGGAGGGTACCCGCTGGCATAATATCTCCAACAGTCTTCACCCAGTATCTGGCCCAAAGCTGTGGGTCAGGAACTGTACGGAAGTGAGGGAGTCCCGGATTGCCCCACAGTGGTTGAGCTGGAGAAAACCGTCCGGGAGCGGAAAAACGGCGCGTGGCTGCCCTCCAAACCCGCCATGTAGTGTGTGTGGGTCCTGGCAGAAACCAGTATGCCCGCGGTCCACGATAAATTAGGTTACGCAGATCCATCAAGGAGCCTAGAAAAGCTGCCTCTAAACAGGTGGCCGCATTAGCCCTAGAGCCCTGGAGCCACCAATAGACAGACACCAGCATCGCCGCCCAAAAATAAACTCGAAAGTTCGGTAAGGCCAACCCGCCCAGCCTAGGGGGGAGATGCAGCGTAGTCCTTGCTATACGGGGGGAGGCTCCGTTCCAAATAAAGGAAATCAACCTATTTTCTACTTCTCTAAAGAAGGCCAATGGGATCCATATCGGACAATTACAAAATATATAGTTAAAACGTGGAAGGAGCATCATTTTAACTAGTTTGATTCGACCTAGCAAATTCAGTGGGAGCCCAGACCAGGACGAACAGTAAGTTTTGAGCGATGCCAACAGTGGCTGGAGGTTGCTGTCAAAGAAATCTGACATCCGTCTAGTAATCTGTACCCCCAGATATTTAAACTCCTCCACCCATTGTAACCCAGGGCCATCTTTAATATTGATTGGACCCTGGGTAAACATTACCCAATACTGCTCACTGATTGGTTGCTAGAGGTTACTGCACATCATTACTGCTCACTCACAGTAACCACCAATGTAAGGAGGGAATTACATTGACCACCAATGTAAGGGGGAACTTCACATTGGCCACTAGTGTGAATGAAAGTATTGTACACCAAGCCCCAATGTAATGAGAAGATTTACACTGACCACCAATGTGTCTGAGACATTTAGCCTGCATTCACATTTGTGTGTGTCGGGAACGCATACAAAATCGCTTTCCTGACACCACAGTAACATGCTGGCCTTTAGCAGATACACAACAGTGCCATTAATTGTTAATAACACCTTTGGCTATGATCAACAGGTGAGTCACGTGGTCACCCCCTTGCGCGTTTCGTCATTACGTCTTCAGAGGGCGTAGCCACGCAACATGACTCGTTCTTTAAATACTCAAGGTACAAAATGGGGAATTTTTTCCTCTATGGGACTTTGAGAGGCAGAGAGTCTTAAAACAGTAGAATTGTATCAAATTATGTATTTATTAGAATAAGTTAAAACATGATAGGAATAAAAAAATCGTATGCATATATACAGAAAAAGGCGACAATGACAGGAAATATTGCAACGATACTGTAAACACCACAAAACTATGATGTCGCGACGCTGTCTTTCGTCAGCATCGTCTTTGCCTGTGGGATGGGGGGGCGGACCTGCGCGTCGGGGACTCGGAGGGCACCTCTTCCGTCCAACCCCTGTTTCAATTTAGCAGCCAGCTGTAGGCGCTTTGTCTTAATTAGCTGCACAACATAAGAAGGATGTTTGTGCGTCCAGTCTTGTGCTGCTGCAAGCATCAAGTGGATCGTGTGTATCTATATTCCTAGAGGTAAAGCCAATTTCCTTTTGTTTGTCCTCAGTATATATTATATATTACAATTCCCTGATAATTCATCATGGAGAGTCCTATGACAGTCCGAAACGATATGGGTGGGTCTGTTTTTTTGACTCTGTGTCGTGTTGGATTTTTAACATAATCCCACACCACTCTCTATGGTACTGTAGGGTATATATGATTGTAATCAATCATATATCATTTCCTTCCCTTTTCTTAGATTATTCGGGGCTTTCACTTGCTGGCTTTAGATAGCCCTTTGAATACTCTTCGCTCTTTTTATGCACGTTCATCTGCAAGAATCCCTTCTATGCCTACCGACAAGGTATGTGTGGATAGATCAATATATTTAATCCTTGCTTATGTCAATATCAAGAATGTTTAGTACATTCTCTATTCCACCATAACATTAAGGTTTCTTTATTTTCCTTTTTGTTATATATGCATCCGATTTTTTATTCCTATCATGTTTTAACTTATTCTAATAAATACACAGTTTGATACAATTCTACTGTTTTAAGACTCTTTGCCTTTCAAAGTCCCATAGAGGAAAAAATTCCCCATTTTGTACCTAAATCAGGGATGCGGGCAGAGTGTCTTTCTCCATAAAGTTCTTGGCACTACCACAATATTTATCGCTCGGGTAGCAAATACTTTTTCCTCGCTCTTTAGTGCCAAAAACTTTTGGAATATAATTGATTTGATAATAATTATTGTCCAATTTATATTTAATTATGACTAATTATGTCAGTACTAACTGGGACTCTACAATGTTAGGGCTCTACAGAAACTTTGCACAGAAGGAAAAGAAGAAGGACATTGAGTTGTTGTTGGTGTTCCTTAACCTTAGGAAAACATTAGAAAAAAAGTCCTCATATCATTGGCATATACATTCCTTTCAACAATACATTAGAAACGAGATGAACCCTTTTGGTTTACGTGTCCAAATTTTCCCTACCTTGGAAAATATGAGTACAACATTTAAAAACGAGTGGGAGAAATATCTCTCCACATGCTCAACAGGTATGATGTCCTTACTTATGGATGAATACCAGCGAAAACTAGTGGAAGTTGATAAAGAATTAGAGACTATATATAAACAACTTATAGGCTTTAACCCTTTCATGACTAAGCCTATTTTTGAAATTTGGTGTTTACAAGTTAAAATCCATATTTTTTGCTAGAAAATTACTTAGAACCCCCAAACATTATATATATTTTTTTAGCAGAGAATCTAGAGAATACAATGGAGATTGTTGCAATATTTTATATCACACAGTATTTGTGCAGCGGTGTTTTAAGCGCAATTTTTTGGAAAAGGGACACTTCCATGAATTTTAAAAAATCCAAAATCCAAACAGTAAAGTTACCCCAATTTTTTTGTATAATGTGAAAGATGATGTTACGCCGAGTAAATAGATACCAAACATGTCACTCTTTATAATTGCACGCACTCATGGAATGGCGACAAACTATGGTAGCTATGAATTTCCATAGGCAACGCTTTAAATTTTTTTTACGGTTACCAGGTTAGAGTTACAGAGGAGGTCTAGGGCTAGAATTATTGCTCTTGCTCTGACGATCGCGGCGATACCTCACATGTGTGATTTGAACACCGTTTACATATGCGGGTGCGACTTCCGTATGCGTTTTCTTCGCTGCGCGAGCTCGCGCGGACGGGGGCGCTTTAAAAAAATTTTATTTTATTTTTTAATTTATTTTATTTATTTTTAGAATTATAAATTGTGTTTTTAAAAAAAAATGTTTTTTTTTTACTTTTATTGCTGTCACAAGGAATGTAAACATCCCTTGTGACAGTAATAGGTGGTGACAGGTACTCTTTATGGAGGGATCGGGGGTCTAAAAGACCCCCGATCCCTCCTCTGCACTTCAAAGTATTCAGATAGCCGAAAACGGCGATTCTGAATACTGTGTATTTTTTTAAATTCGGCGCCATTGGCAGCCGAGTAAACGGGAAGTGACGTCATGACGTCGCTTGCGCGTTTACATTGAGAAGGCTGGAACGAAGCCACCCACAGCTTCGTTCCAGCCCGCCCACAGCCGCCGGAGGCAGCCGATTGGACACCGGGCCTCCCAATCGCAGGGGAGGCCCGGTAAGAGCGGCGGGAGGGGGGGGCGTTCCCTCCCGCTCCTCCGGTATAACAGCCGAGCGGCTTTTAGCCGCATCGGTTGTTATATACAGATAGCCGATCGCCCGCTCGAAACAACGGTACCGGGATGATGCCTGCAGCTGCGGGCATCATCCCGGTATAACCCCCGAAAGCCGAGTACGCACATCTGCATACGGTCGGCGGGAAGGGGTTAGATCATGCACTATACGAACAATATGATAAGGATCTTAACGAGCACTTAGAACAATACAACAGGGAGATCTTGATAAAAAAGGAAAAGAAATTTCACAAAGATAAAAATGCATTCCAAGATTGTAAAGCATACAAATGGAAGAACATTGCAGTAAATAAAAACAAAAACCAATATCAAAGAAACACTAAAACCAGTGTGGCTTTATCTGATGCTTCTTCCATATCTTCTATTTCGTCTAAAGGGTCTACAAAACAGAAACCATCACGGAAATCTAAAAGGAACTCCCAAGGAAATGTCTCGCATGAAAAAACAAATAAAAAACGCATCACCGACTCACTCACATCGGCAGGGTCCCATAGTCCGCACTTGGTGTCAGGTAAAATAGGTGGTGGTGGATCTTCTTCTTTCTCTCACTTAGACACTAATATCTCTTCATTAGACCCAATGCAGCAAGCAGTGGGGCTCAACCATCAAGTATTATACCAGATAATTTTTTAGTCAAATCGGTCGACAATGTTAAGGTGTGATTGATCAAGGTCTGCAGCAGGCATCACCCTCAGTAATGGATACTCACAACTTAAATGTTGTCAATCTCTTCTCATACAATTTAAATGAAGTAGAGATATCAGTACTGGCTCGTGGGTTAAGATTCTGTCCCAATCAGGATATGGACAGGTTCGAAGTGACAAAAGATATTCAGCTATTCGCACGAAAACTGATTCTTAAACAACTTTACTTAAAAAATGTACCTGAACAGCCTAGTTTTAAGTCTCAAGAACTAACTGCCTTAGACAATTTGGTAGTATTGCTAGATGAAAATGAACCCCCAGATCTGATTGACCAGATCGACCTGGAGCAATTGCTCGGCCAATTTGATCAATCAGAACTTCCCCAGCCTCCTGTACAAACTTTTTCGTGTTTATTGTTTTTATTGAAGTTTCAAAGAAAAACAAAACATCAGACATATATCACTTAAAGTGAGAACAACCGCATTGGTGAGGATAGTTACAGCAAATATATATATATACACATTCGGTTGGAATCGGGTGCTGAACCAGTAATGGCTGATGTGTAGTAGGGAGTTCTGTGTGGGATAGGGAGGAAAAGGGAACCGTGAGATCAGGCACGTGTAATCCTAGGGGATGGCAAAAGAGGTCTCGCTCTACCTGTCCACCACTAATGGGAACATGCTGTGTCTCTTCCGGTCTTACCCAGGAAAGTAAGGTTAAGTGCAGGAGCTAGACCTCAGGGTTAGGGATGTATAAGGCACAAGAGGTCCCATACTACATGAACTGTCAACATAAGTTCGTGTCATGCATAAATTGCAAGCAATCACGAGTGAGGATTCACCCTGATCCGAACTATAACATCAGGGGGTCCAACGTAAGATGTCTGAGATATCAACTCTAGCCTTGCGGGAGGCTTCGATGTGCTGATAGAGTAGAAGCAAAGGGAGAAAAGGAGAAAGAAAAAAAAAAAAGGAAAAAAAAAAAAAAAGGGAGGAGAGGAATGAGGGGGGGGGGGGGGGGGGGGGGGTTTCCGTGGCATGGCAGGATGCCTCCCCAACCAGGGGATCCGCCAATTCGGTAAGAAAAAAAAAAGAGTAAAAAAGTGAGTAATGCAGGAACAGGAAACAAGGCTTGCATATATAGACGGACTGTACTACCAAGGCATAAGTAAAGACTCATCAAAGTCAGGAGGCAGATGGTGTTTTACCCAAGGGTTCCACACTTTCTTGAATTTCTTGACTTTATTAGTTTCGATAGCAGTCATTTTTGCAAAGATAAGGGCCTTATTCATTTTGTGTTTTGTTTCAGCTACAACCAATGTCTGAGTTTTCCATACCTTAGCAATAGTTTGTTTGGCCACAGTGGTGAGTTGGATCAATAGTTTGAATTGATTGTGGGAGAGCTCTGCAGGTTTTAAATTTAAGAGGGCGGTAGCCGGGTTTATTATGACATTGGTCTCAAGAGCTTTAGAAGCCATTGTGAAAATTTTTTCCCAAAACTCCTGAACTATTGGGCATTGCCACCAAATATGCATGTGGGTGCCTGGAGTTGCACAGCCTCGGAAACAATTTCCGGGATACGCCTGAACGTATTTTGCGATTCTGGCAGGCACAAGGTACCAGCGAGCTAAGACCTTGAAATTTGTTTCTACCGCTGAGCAGTTAATGGAGGACGATTTGGTAGCAAGCCATATAGCAGACTAATCAGCTGTTTCGAAGGGTGCGTCCCAGATCTTGCGCCCATTTGGTAGTGTAGGCAGGAAGTGAATTGCCTGAGTTGTTGGTTAGATGTTGGTATAAGGTTGATGTTAGACCTCTGATGTGTGGGTCACTCTTACAAATGTGCTCAAATTGAGTAAGAAGTTTTTAATTTGTAGATATCGGAATAGTTCAGATCTGGGGAGACCGAAGGTCTCGCAAAAGGTGGGGAAAGTCAAGAGTCTATCGTGGGAGAATAGTTGGTGTAGTCTAAGTAAGTTTGCTTTGGACAATGCGTTGAATGCAGCCGGGGATTCCCACGCTGGATAGAATGCGGGGTTTCTGAGAAAGGACAAGAGAGGATTATGGGGGGACTGGAGTTTGTGAGTGTTTTTAAATCTATCCCATATGGATAGAGAGTGTGTAGTGACAGGATTTTTAATGTGCGTTCTATCGTCAGGTTGAAGCCAAAGCATGTTCGCTACCGAAATAGGGTCGCTTTCCACCGATTCAATAGCAACCCATAACGGAGTTTCAGTGTTTGCGTGGTACTTGGGGAGTTGGGCTAGCTGAGCAGCATTATATTATGTGGAGAAATTGGGTATGCCTAGGCCCCCATGCAGTTTGTAGCGAAATAGTGTAGCTTTTGAGATGCGAGGCTTCGTGGGCCCCCAGATGTAAGACATTATTCTGTGCTGCGTTAGTCGTATAAAGTATACCGGTAGTGGGATGGGGAGGACTCTAAATAAATAAAGAAATTTCGGTAAGATAGTCATTTTCTTGGCATTGATCCTACCGAACCAGGTTAATGGTAAGGCAGACCATTGTGACATTAGTGTGGTAGCGTGTCTAAGTAGGGGCAAGTAATTTGCAGAGAAGAGGTCGGTTATTGACGCCGTAAGTTGTATCCCTAAGTAGGAAAGTTTGTGAGGTACCCAAGTAAATGGTAAGGAGGTTTTGGCTTGGTGGAGATCCAAATGCGATAAGGGGATGTTGAGTGCATTTGATTTCTGAGGATTGACCTGTAAGCCGGAGATTTGGGCAAACTTGTCTAGTATTGATAAAAGATTGGGGGCAGAGATGTGGGGATGTGTCATGAATATGAGGATGTCATCCGCGAAGAGACAGAGTTTATTGTGGTGGCCTCCTAGATCTATACCCTTGACATCAGGATCCGACCTGATCAGTTGGGCCAGTGGTTCTATGAGTAAAGCAAATAGCAACGGGGAGAGAGGGCAGCCCTGTCTGGTGCCTCTTTTGATGTCGAACATCGCAGATTTATAGCCTGCATATTTAATATATGCCCGGGGATCATTATATAAAGAAGCAACCCAGGTTAGGAAATGGCCCCCGAAGCCCCACTTCTGTAGAGTAAATCGTAGATATGGCCATGTCACTGTATCGAATGCTTTTCTGATGTCAAGGGATAGAAAGCAGGTAGGTATACGTCTAGTTTTAGCTGCATGGGCGAGTAGGATAGCACGTCTTATGTTGTCACCGGCGTGTCGGGAGGGTTTGAAACCTGTTTGGTCACAGTGGATCAGACGTCCTATAATGGGGTTCAGTCGGGTCGCAATTATTTTGGCTAGCAGTTTTATGTCCAAGTTGAGGAGGGAGATGGGTCGATAGTTGGTCCAGGATGAGAGGTCAGATTTAGGTTTTGGTAGCATGGTGATTATGGAGGTCAAGGTTTCAGTTCTAAAAGAGTGTCCGAGCAACAGGGCATTGAAGGCCTTAGTTAATAGGGGGGTCAAAATGAGTGAAAAGTTCTTATAATAGGCTGCCCAGAACCCGTCAGGTCCTGGTCGCTTGTTGGGTTTCAGCGCTTTAATGACAGTTGAGACCTCAAGGTCCGTGATCGGGTCCTCTAATAGATCGAGCTGCTCTTGTTGGAGAGATGGGAGGGTAATGCGGGAGAAAAGGGTTTCCGCTTTTATGGGGTCGAAGGTCCGTGAGGGAGAGTAGAGTTTTGCAAGGTTAGACCGGAATACCTCTAAAATTTGAATGGGATTGCTAGTATAGGCATGATTGGCCATTTTTAGACGTATGGTCGATTTGGGGTGTTGAATTGCCCTCAGGGTGCGGGCCAAGGGAGTGTCTGGTTTGTTTGCCTTGAGGTAGTTACGATATTGGCTTTTGCAAAGGGTTTTCTCAGAGTCAGTGAGAAACAGGTCAAAGTCCAATTTGGCTTTTTCTAGGCGTGCATTCGTAGTAAGATTGGGGGAGGCTTGAAATGTTGCATGTCATGCATTAAAGTTGGTTTCAAGTTGATGGAATAAGAGTCTACATTCACGTTTGAGGACTGCTGCCTGCTGTATTAATTTGCCGCGGATGACAGTTTTGTGGGCTTCCCATAGTGTAAGGGCCGATACGTCAGGGCTATTTCAATATCCATACAATGAGAAGGATGCGTGAGGGTAGTGTTGTTAATGCACCAGGATGTATCATGGGTCCTAGGAATGGGGGAGGATATGGTGGTGCAGACTGCGGAATGATCCGTACATGTAAATGGAGTAATGCCCGAGGAAATGACTTCTGGGAGCATGCTGTAGGACATGAATATGTGATTGATGCGTGAAAAAGATTTGTGCGGGTGCGAGTAATGGGTAAAACGTTTGCTGGTAGGTTTGAGTTCGCGCCAGGTGTCTGCAAGGTTGTGTTTAGAGATCAGGTGTTGGAAACTGCGTTTAAGTGGAGTAGAAGGTGAGGTAGGAGGAGATTTGTCAAGGAAAGGGAATACAGTTAGATTGGAATCTCCGCACAAAATTATAGTACCAAATTTGTGATTATTGAGCACCTGCATGAGGTGTGGAAAAAAAAGGCCAACGGGTTCCGATTGGGAGCATAATATGATATTATGGTAACTGCTGTGTCTGAAATATAGCCAGTGATCAGGAGGTATCTGCCTTCCGGATCTTTGATTTGTGAGGAAAAGGTAAATGGTAGAGAGCGGTGGAAACCAATAAGGGTCCCTCTCTGTTTGGTTGTGGCTGAAGCAGTGTAGAATTGGGGGTAAGAGCTGCTGAGATATTTAGGGGAAGATGAATCTGTAAAGTGGGTCTCTTGTAGACAGAGTATGTGGGCCTTGGCGGCTGCAAAGGGACATAGTGTGTTTTTGTGGGACATTGAATCCTTGAACGTTCAAGGAGAGAATGTTTATGGGGGCCATAACATGTTCGGGGCTGGTAGAAATATGTAGAGGACGGGTCCTTGAGAAAAAGGCTCGGGGCCTAAAAGGTACAAAGGAGTGACCTTAAAGGATGGATCAGGTGGATCTGAGAAACCTTCTGTATATCCCAGGCCTTAAGATGTCTGTGGGTGGACTCAGTAGTAATGGCTGGATGCAGTACAGTAACTCCAATGGGTTGGTGCCCGAGAGAGTCTCATCCATTCGGGCACTGTACAAACTTTTAAGAAGAAATCTGACAAGTTTCCTACGTTGAACATTAACCCGAATGTATTAGCCGAAATTCGCAAAATTAATACTACAAATGACAGGCAATACAATTTAAATGCAAACGAATGAGAAGCAATAAAATCTTTAGCCTCTAAACCCTCTATCACAATTAAACCTTCTGATAAAGGGGGAGATATTGTGCATTATGTGGAAATTTGCAATAAAATTCTATCCAATAGACAATGGTATTGCAGGATCACGTCAACAAGGATTGAGAAATTCAATCGGGAATCCTACAGACTTGTCGATGAGTCTTACACTGACAACTTTACCTCGCACTCCAACCTTCTATGCCTTGCCCAAACTGCATAAAGACATGTACAAACCATCGGGCCGGCCAATAATATCTGGCGATGGCTCTCTAACCGAAAAACTCAGTCAGTTTATAGACGGCCACCTACGCCCACATGTGTTAAATTTACCGAGCTATGTAAAAGACACCATGCATCTATTACAGATCATTGATGGCCTATGTGTCCTGCCCACATCATTTTTGTGGAACTGGATGTAGAGGCTTTATACAGCTTGATACCCAATGACAAGGGGCTCACATGTATCCAGCATGTCATTTCGCAAAACAATCATTTTGAGAAAAAGAAAAATCAATTTTTGATGGATGCTTTGGATTTCATTTTGAACCATAACTATTTCACTTTCAATGGCGCTTTCTTCCTCCAGGTACAGGGGGTAGCGATGGGGACTTCCTGTGCCCCATCGTATGCCAACCTGTATCTGAGGAAATGGGAACGCATGCTCTTGCTATCTGAGAACTCGCGTACATACATGGAGAGTGTGGTGATATGCACGGCTACATTGATGGTATCGTGCTTGTCTGGGATGGATCGCCAGAGAACCTACAAAACTTTTTTGGGTGAACTAAACATAAATTTGTTCAATCTTACTTTCACCATGACTTTTCATGACAGTCACATCACCTTTTTGGATGTGATAATCCAAAAAGACCAAGACGGCTTTCTGACAAGCTCCCTATATCAGAAGCCAACATCTGGCAACTCAATACTACATGCTAGTAGCTTTCACCCCAAACCCCTAATCTGCTCAATTCCTTACAGTCAATACCAATGTGTCAGGAGAAACTGCACCAATGACAAAGTTTTCAAACAAGAAGCTGACTCATTGATGGGAAGACTCCTGGCATGTGGGTATTCCAAGACTTGTTTAAAAAAGGCCTTTAAAAGGGCCTGTTCCAAAACCAGACATGAACTCATCTACAATCCCATGTCTGCTAAAAATAAAACAAACCCAATCCAAATCATTACCAAATTTACAAACCAACATGCTAGTATCAAAAATTTTATTGAAAGATACTGGCATGTTTTGAAACTAGATCCCACCATTGGTCCCTTTGTACAAGATAAACCCTCTTTTACTTTTAAGCGAGCAAAATCACTAAGGGACCAATTGGTGATGAGTGAATATTCGGGGGGATGGGGTAAACGAGATCCCTGCAAGCGCCCTGGAACATTCAAAGCGGGGGGTGCACCTACTGCCAGTTCATGAATGTCAAGCAGAATATACAATTACCAAATGGCGAAAAATATGTGCCCAAGCACTATGCGAATTGTAGAACCTTTGGCGTGGTCTATTTGCTGTTGTGTGAATGTGCATGTTTTTACGTGGGCAAGACTAGCCTGGATTTTTGGAGGTGAGTGTATCGGCATATAGCCTCTATGAAATCATGTAACCCCAGTCTCCCTTCAGGGAGACATGTCTTGGCTATACATGCGGGTAATTTCCCAAAAATTTTATTTTTGATCCTGGACCGAGTACACCCGGGCTTGCATGGGGGCGACTGGAATATGATCCTATTACAACAAGAACAAAAATGGATCTTTCGCCTCCAAGCAACCAGACCCCCGGGCTTAAATGATGCTCATTTCGACCTTTCTTGGAAGGTTTTGCGTCCGGGGGGTCAGAATGGGACCCCAATGAAGCAAATCCGCCCCATTCATCTTGAATATTTCTGTAAATTGGGCCCTTTTTGGCCCAAGATGTAAATAAGATAACAACATTATTACCATCGGATCATCAATACTTTTTCCTTTTCTCTATAATCAAGCTGACTAACTTACCATGCAAGTCAGAAAATTCTTAGTTGTTTTCTATATATACAATATTAGAGATATATAGAGATATATATAATGTTGTCTAAATGCGCATTTTTTTGTCTTTCCCTTCCTCACTTTTAATCTTTTAACAAGTATGTATACAACGATTTGAACTCCTGTAACGATAGCCCGTGCATACCTAAATGTATGTGTATATAGATATATATACTTGTATCTGCTTGAGTGTTTTTTATGACAACCTGCCGATGTCCGGATGCATGTGTATGTCTACAATCATGTGGTTCTCTTTTTTCCACTCTGTGTCAATATATGGTTTTCCGGGGGGGCTCTTTATTTTGCTGCCATGGAACATGATCTTAACCTCTGCAATTTATGTGAGATGTGCCGTTCGGGACATGGCCATCCACTCGGCGCACGGGGGCCATTTTGTCATCCTGTTTGGTTTGATGCATTTGGCCTCTCACATTATGGGTGTACACAGCCGAGGTTTATCCTCATTGCCATGACACCCACTGCGTCGCGAGCCGCCGCCGTGGACGCCAATCACTCGCCCACTATGCATACACGCCTCCTTCCGTCGAGCGTGTGATGTCTTTCATCAGCGTCGTCTTTGCCTGTGGGATGGGGGAGCGGACCTGCGCGTCGGGGACTCGGAGGGCACCTCTTCAGTCCAACCCCTGTTTCAATTTAGCAGCCAGCTGTAGGCGCTTTGTCTTAATTAGCTGCACAACATAAGACAGACGTTTGTGCGTCCAGTCTTGTGCTGCTGCAAGCATCAAGTGGATCGTGTGTATCTGTACTCCTAAAGGTAAAGCCAATTTCCTTTTGTTTGTCCTCAGTATATATTATATATTACAATTCCCTGATAATTCATCATGGAGAGTTCTATGACAGTCCACAACGATATGGGTGGGTCTGTTTTTTTTTACTCTGTGATGTGTTGGGTTTTTAACATAATCCCACACCACTCTCTATGGTCCTGTAGGGTATATATGATTGTAATCAATCAAATATCATTTCCTTCCCTTCTCTTAGATTTTTTGGGGCTTTCACCTGCTGGCTTTAGATAGCCCTTTGAATACTCTTCGCTCTTTTTATGCACGTTCATCTGCAAGAATCCCTTCTATGCCTACCGACAAGGTATGTGTGGATAGATCAATATATTTAATCTTTGCTTATGCCAATATCAAGTATGTTTAGTACATTCTCTATTCCACCATAACATTAAGGTTACATTATTTTCCTTTTTGTTTTTCTCTCCTTGTCTTTGTCTCTCTGCTACAATATCTCCTCTCCTTTCTAGATACTAGGCAAGGAAAGGGTTTGTTGAGTCTGCGGTTCCCCAATTTTGGTTTAGGGTGCCCTCTGTGTCCGGTTCTGATCCTGATTCCACACAACTCTCTTTGTGGGGGTCTTTTCCACCGATCTGATCCCTGGCAGCAAACTATATCCCCGTTTTTCTCATATTGGATGCTAATTGGCTATTGTTCAGGAATTACACGGTTAGAATGCACTTTACATTTGAAGTAATTACCTTTGATTGTACTTAGTTGCACATTATTTGTATATAATGTATTCTGACTGTTTATTGCTGCTTTTTCTGTTAAAATTTCTAGACAGCTATATACTTCACCACTAGCCCCCGAAGAAGAGGTTTCATCATTTTCAACCTTGAAACGCGTCGGACCTGTCTTGTCCTAGTCTAACTGTCAGGACAGAGTTAGCCTGAGGAAAGAGGAGAATTTCTCTCACGATATTGCCTTTATTTTCTTTTCACTACCTGTTGTGTCATCAGCACAGGAAGTGAAGGATAATCTTCCCAGTGGGTGTAATTAAAATTACAGGATTTTAGCACATACCTATTTAGCACTTACCTCACTCTCTTCATGGATGTTTAAAAACCCTGCTCCAACCAAACATAGAACGAAACTCTGTTAAATGCAAAGATGGAAGCTTTAGATAAAAACAGTCAAAAAAAGTTTAATAAACTTTGGAAACCATGGATTAAACATTGCTTGCCATGGTAGATGAGGATTTAATGTGTAGCTATATCATCACCCTCTGGGACCTCCTATCCCTCCCTCTTCCTACTTGCTTTCTTTCCCCTCCTTGTTGTAAACCCCTTCTCCTCCTTATTTTTCATATTACCTTTTTAATTCAGGTAAACTCCACTATAGTTGGTTGACATACCATAATATTATGCTGATATTGGGCCCCAAATCAGCGGTAGACTAACCACAATGTTCCAATATATATATATATATTTAAGGAAGATTTAAGGAAGGTCAACTCCTTCCTGTTCCTGTGTCATGACCTATATAGTCTGTTCACACCGCCCCCAATACCAGGCTCTTTGGATCTTAACAACCAGCTATTCTTCACACAGGCTTTGAATCAGTCGATCATTTTCGACCAATCCAAATTTAAATAATTCCGAAAATTTGGAATTCGTTAGAAAATTAACAAACAAAACAAAATGGAACGAAACTAAATGAATTCTAAAATGAATCAACAAAAACGAAATTACTAACATAATGAATCTATCCGAAACAAAATTTTTTTTACGTTCTGCATGTGTCTACTAAGCTCTTCTTTTACGCTTTTCTTATCAGTGTAGCCCATGTGACTATAGAGTTACAGATGTGGGTGTATACACAGTGGTAAATGACACTCCCCTCCTCCTCCTGTCCTTCATGTTCTCCTATTGCTAAAGACTATAGGGGTGAGATATAAGATGGTGATTGACTATACCATAAGTTTAGACAGGTCTCAACACATAAGTTCCTAATTAATTAACCATGTGACACATGTGTAAATAAAAAATCAACATTAGTAAGTCCACAAATATCGCTTCTCTGCCTTTTGGCTAAGATCGAGTGCAGTATATGTTCTTAGAGCCCTGACGCTCTTCACCAACTGGGGAGTCAGTTATTAATTCCCAATGTAATTAGGTCAGAATGGGGGTGGCGGTGGGAGGGCCTTTTTCTTCCTGGGTTGGTTCTGGCCTGGTGCACCAGGCTTGTCCCCGGTTGTAGGTAGGGCTCTCCCTAAGCTCTCTAGGTTCTAATGCCTTCCTGGTAGAGATGCGTCTATGCTTGTCTGGCCAAAGGCCAAGCTGTGAAAGAAGCCCATGGTGTATGTGCACCTGAAGTGGCAGTCCAAGGGTGCCATAATTCTCATGGTGGGGTTTTGGAACCATGGCCACTGCACTCTGCAAATGCTTTTTTCGCACCTGCCTCCAGGGCCGGGCCTTTTGGCTAAGACGAGAGGATTTTTTTATTCCTAGTGAAAGGGCTTGCCATGGTACTTCACTATGGCACAAATGCACTTATCCACTTTCCCTTGCCTTTTTTCTATGTGTAGTAAAGGAGAAGCCACGCTGATAAAGTCCCAAATTGTATTATTGCATCCTTGATTGCATATCATGACAAAATGTGTCCATAATCGGAATGATAAGGTAGATCTTAATCGCAATGCCATCACATGGATTCACATCAAAAAGTGTGCCTCCACCCTAAAGAATTCCTGCTTACCAGATAGCAAGCAAACAAGGCATGTGGCTATAGCCCAGCCAAGGCCTTTACTTGCACTGAAGAGCTCATGAAAGATCAACAGGGTGGATGGCTGCATTGTCTCTCAAACACTGCCAGCGCTGTAGAATCCATGACCATCTCTTTCCAGAAAAACCCAAAAAGAAAGACCAGCCATAGCATAATATTGTCTAACTTGTTTTATTAAAAATAGATTTTTGCACTTACATTAGTAGTTTTAAAATGCGCATGGATTAAAACGTAGCCCGCTGACTCACAACATTGACAACGTCCCGACGAAACGCGTCTGAGGAGGGTACATGTTGACATCATCACGCTGTCTGTACTAGGAAGACGGGCACCTGTTTGCTTGCTAACTGGTAAACAGGAATTCTTAAAGGTGGCGGCACACTTTTTGATGTAAATCCCTGTAGTGGCATTGCGATTAAGATCTACCTTTCCGATTATGGACACATATGCAATCAAGGATGCATTCATACAATTTGGGACTTTATCAGTGCGGCTTCTCCTTTACTATATTTCTGTGTGTATCCAACATTAAGCTGCTGTTTTTTCCCTTTTGTTTTATTTACTTATTCACACATTAGCGCGGTTTTAGCCTATTAACAGTTTTTTCTATGTGTGTATCACTGCACTTTTTTGCACAGCACGGTTGTACTTTATCATTCCCCAATTTAGTAGGGTGCAGGTCCCTGGGCCTACCCTGGAATTCTTGGGGGGAGGGCATGAGGCATTTTGGTCAGGTTCTCCCTCTCCCATGGGGTTTTCCTTTGGAGAAACCCCACACTTTTTCCACACTTTTCACATATTTATTTGTAAAAAAAAAATGAAAACCATTTATCATTTTCCTTCCATTTTACAATTATGTGCCACTTTGTGTTGGTCTATCACATAAAATCCCAATGAAATAAATTTCCATTTTTGGTTGTAACATGGCAAAATATGGAAAATTTCAAGGGGTGTGAATACTTTTTCAAGGCACTGTAGGTGTAAAGGTCTTCTCTTGTGCAACTATCTGTTCAGCTGAGCTTTCAGTAATCCAAAGAAATTGTTTCATTACAGAAGGGCTGAGTCCAGGTATAGGCAAATTGATATCTTGAGCACAATAACTCAGCACACCATTGCAAACCCTACCCTCTGTCTTGTTACAACTGCCTGAAGTAAGAAATTCAGCATGTTATATTAGATTGCCCTGTGCAGAGTTGCCACATTTAGGGCCAGATTAAGACCTTGAGGGGCCGAGGGTACTTCGGGTATGAGGGGCCCGTCATACACAGACTTGGTTTGCATTCTTAATGACAGTCACATGTTTTCAAAATGCATGACACAACGTAATTCTGATGAATGCGTGCACACACACGCAGTTAAATTGCTCTATATGTGGTTTGCTTGAGCTGCCAACATTAGTTTTTAAAAACGATATAATATACCAGTCCAGAGTAAAAAATTTACAGATGATGGCCAGTAAAATATTGGTTCCCAAGACACATTTAATAAAAGAAAGTAATTTTTATTATTATATATTTTATATTATTTTATTTATTTATTTTTTTATTATTCTTTCGTATCATTTTGTTATATTGTTTTATATTATTTTTGTATAGAGGGGGCCATTTCTATCAAGGGGCCCAGGAAAATTGCCCCTTTTGCTCCCTTATAAATCTGGCACTGGCCACATTACAAAAGACTATCGTATTGCACAGAAACTTTTATAGCTGCCACTATATTAAAAAGACTGCTAACGGGAAACTATAATGGGGTGAATTTTGTCTTTTTATAATTTTTTTTTTTTTTTTTTTTTAACAGAAGGTTTATTAAACAGTATGTATATAATACAACAGTAATGTAAGATTTAAGATCAATACAGCATTCACAATACAGTACATCAGAGGACTTATGAGTCCTAGGAGGAGGGGGGTGGGGCGCAATGCCGGAAGAGAGAGGGTCAGCTGGGGAAGAATGGGGGTGGGGAGTGAAGGAGAAATAATGGATTCAATTATACTCCATCAGATGTTGACTGTCCCCGAGCATCTATCCAGGCTGACCAAACCTTGTCAAATTTTTGGGGACAATTCCTGCTCTCATAGGTCAGCTTATACAAGGGTAGCACAGCATTATATAAAACATCTTTAAAACCTTTATTTTATAAATACATGTCAATTGATCCAATAGCGTTAAATATACACTATATTGTCAAAAGTATTGGGACACCTGCCTTTACACACACATGAACTTTAATGGCATCCCAGCCTTAGTCTGTAGGGTTCAATATTGAGTTGGCCCACCCTTTGCAGCTATAAAAGCTTCAACTCTTCTGGGAAGGCGGTCCACAAGGTTTAGGAGTGTGTCTATGGGAATGTTTGACCATTCTTCCAGAAGTGCATTTTTGAGGTCAGGCATGATGTTGGACGAAAAGGCCTGGCTCGCAGTCTCCACTCTAATTCATCCCAAAAGTGTTCTATGGGGTTGAGGTCAGGACTCTGCAGGCCAGTCAAGTTCCTCCATCCCAAACTCGCTCATCCATGTCTTGATGGACCTTTCTTTGTGCACTGTTTCAAATCATTTGGTGGAGGGGGATTATGGTGTGGGATTGTTTTTCAGGGGTTGGGCTTGGCCCCTTAGTTCCAGTAAAGGGACCGTTTAAGGCCTCAGCATACCAAGACATTTTGGACAATTTCATGCTCCCAACTAACTACCTTGTGTCTTGTTGCTGTGCTCAGTCTTGCCATAGTGTATGACCTGTCACATGAAACTGTCTTCCACAACCTCACCCTAGAAGCAAAGTTTGGCCATTCATCACCCAGTTTTAAGTCACCTACACAGCTGTTTCAGTTAATGACTGTTTCAACCTACATGAAATTGATGATCATTAGCACCTGCTTGGTATAATTGGTTAATCATACACCTGACTCTAATCCTACAAAATCCAAGGTCCATAAAGACACAGATGAGCGAGTTTGGGGTGGAGGAACTTGACTGGTCTGCACAGAGTCCTGACCTCAACCTGATAAAACACCTTTGAGATAAATTAGAGTGGAAACTGTAAGCCAGACCTTCTCATCCAACATCAGTGCCTGACCTCACAAATGGGGACAGCCTTCCCAGAAAAGTTGAAGCTCTCAGAGCTGCAAAGAGTGGGCCAGCTCAGTATTGAACCCTATGGACGAAGACTGGGGTGCCATTAAAGTTCATGTGTGTGTAAAGGCAGGCGCCCCAATACTTTTAAAAATATAGTGTATGTAGGTATATTTCACTTCAAACAGTGATGCTAAAACCAGACATCGTGGACTGCGTAATTTAGCATATCTGGGTAAAAAGAAGTACTTTTGAAGGTTAAACACTTCCAAAGCCTTTATGATACTTCATTTAAACACTAGACAGTTAACAATAAAAATGTTTCATATTACTTACTTACTCCTATTTGTAAATGCTGAAGAAAAACATTTAGCTTTTCAAATTAGGTGTTTAAAAGGTCAAATATGGTTACCTGCAACCCTTTGCAGCTTTGTGAGACCTAACTCTCACATCCACTGAATGGCATAATCCACTTATTACCAGTCAATGTTACAGATGATTTTTATCGAATGTTATGTTTTAACAAACTCACATGGAAACGTTTGTCAGAAGAACACTATGCTAACTATATTCACACATAATGATCCTCCACATTTTGTTGCATATTGGGCCTAGAAAACAGCAAATGAGGACAGATGCTACCCCACAGTTCTAACTGCTAGTGAAGTCTGATATTGCAGCAAGACTACAAAAAAAAAACTATACCGAGATCATTCTCTTTTTTGTCAGAGCCAGTTTGTCCTAAATGTAGAAGGGACCATGTGGATCTCATAAACATGCTGTGGAGATGTCCCAAGTTACACAGATACTGGGCATCTGTTCTTGCAACAGTTAACAGAGTATCCCTTAAGGAATAGCTAGACCACATGGGTACTACTTTAAGATATGAATGGGTTATTTACTAGCACTGTGGATGCCCTGCCCAATTTGCAAGGGTTTGGGGGTTTGGCTTGATGTACCAGGATTGGCTCCAGTAGACCTGATAGGTTATTGGGGTAGAATGCCTTTGACTACTTAATGGCAGTTACCACTATCTGACTTTGGAATGTGCCATAGCGGTGCTCTATTGGTACTGTCATTTCTGCTTTCAGCCACTAGGTGGGGTTGTAAGTTCTCTTTAGGGAGCTGACGTCTGTACGTAGCTCTATGGAGTTGGAAGCTGTAATTGACTATTTGTTTTTGTACATTACAATTTTCCATTCTTTTGTGAGTGTTTATGGAACATGTATGCTTGAAATGTGTCCAAATAAAACTTTCTTCTGATTAAAGAGCATAGACTTTGGATGCAACCTAAAGAACATAAAACCAACTAAACATCTACAATCCCTTTTATTAGCAACCTGGAAGCCAACCTAGAACCCCAAGGTATCCTATGTGAACTTGCTGACCTTACTGACAATGTGGATACCACAGAGGAACTTGGAATAATCAGTTTGCCAGATCATAAACTTTAAAAATACCAAAAATATACAGTCCTCTCCAAAGGCCTTACATTGTGCTCAACCATAAAATTGGATCCTTTACCGTTATTCTCAGATACGGAGGAATGCTTCAGGAAACTGAAAAACAAGGAATATTTTAAACAGAAATGACAGGAATACTATGACAATGAAATGTGATTAAAAAATAAAAAAGATACAGCAACTTCACACTTCTAACGAGACAAAACCCTAAACTGGACACCTACATTAACATCTCCAGATTGCAGGTAACGTCTTTGATGTCCACCCAACAAAAGAAAATTTTACTCAATCTTTCACCACTAAAAGGCTATACAGGTGTTACGCAACAAATAGGCCATCACCAATAAACCAGCGGATACTGTAAAAGTGGTGCAGTTGTCATCTCTCAATTGATCTCTTGTATTGTCACCCTGTCACATGCACTACAAGCAATACACATGCATTTGTCACCTTTAGGCCCTGAGCAATGACATGCAGCTGTGTCATGCACATCAGCAGGATATGGCTGTAATGAAGCTGCAGAATGAGATACAGCAAAATAAAATTTGTATTTAAAGAAAAAAAAGGAAAATGGCAACTGTTTGTTCATATTGCTGAAGCAAACTAAACACCATGTAGGTAGTCTCATCTAGTTACATCTAGTTCAAAAAAATGTTTTATTTATCTTTTTAATCTTGAACACAAAATAATAAGCACTACTGAATACATTTCAGAGGTCAGAAGAGGTAGAGTTGATTAGATGGGAATCAGATATGGGGCCTGATGATATCAAAAACAATATGCCATAAGCTGGCATATAACATGGGCACCGTCAGTTTAGCCACATTAAAAATGTATCAGTTCTTATCAGTTGCTTCATCCGTCTTTCGTTCCGTTAATCTCCATTTTCATCTGTCTTCCGTTCCGTCAACATCTGTTTACATCCATTAATTTACGCGTTTACATCCGTTTTTGCATCCGTTTTAATCCGTTTAGAGCAGTTTCTGTGGCTTTGATGTAAGCATTGCTCCTCCCATGCTGCATTGCAGTTTTTAGTGATGTGTCCTTCCTTTGTCCTTGTCCTTGTGTGTGCTATCTACATTGTGCGATGGATTCCAACAATTTTTGGAACAGCGTGACATTGTTTGTCATATTTGCCTATATGAGGAGAATGGAGAGCAAGAAAAAGCAGATTGTGGCTAGGAGACATCGATTTTGGACCCACCCCATGCTACTGAAGCGACCTTCTGAAGGCTTTGTGGCTCTGCACTGCGCTCATCTCCGACAGTTTCCCACTAAGTTCTTCAACTTCACTAGGATGACTGTAGCCACATTCGACTAATTACTGGACCAGCTGCACCCATGGCTGCAGCGGAGACATACCAACATGAGAAGGTATGTACCTGCAGATGAACGTCTCTTAGTGACCTTGAGGTAAGAAGTCATTCATTTATCAAATGTCATTTTTTTGTTGGTCTGCAGGGGTTGGCAACCTCGGCCCTCCAACTCTGGTGAAACTACAAGTCCCATGAAACATTGTAAGACCCTGACAATCACAGGCATGACTCCTAGAGGCAGAGACATGATGGGATTTGTAGTTTCAAAACAGCTGGAGTGCTGAGGTTACCTACCCCTGGTCTACTGTGTGTGTGTGTATATACAGTATGCATAGATAATAAATATTGAATCCATTTATGTGCCAGTAGAATGTTGTTTTACTTAAAAAGCTAAAAAGATGTTCAATTTTTTTCTAGGTTTCTTGCAACTAGCCAGTCCTATACCTCTTTAAACCATTCTTTTTTAGTGGGCATTTCAACTATTTTGGAGAGCTTACCCACATGGGAAGAGCTGTGTCCAGCAGTGATGCCATTACTAGATGGAAACATGTGGCAAAGAAAAGCAGATGGATTTTGGAACTGAGCAAACTTTCCAAATTGTATCTGAGCTCTTGATGGAAGCATATGCGTATCCAAAAGCCTCCACGTTCCGTGTCCAGATTGCATAATTACAAGAAATATTTTTCATTGGTCCTCATGGCTATCTGTGATAGTAATTATAAATGTATTCCTGTGGACATTGGGGTATAGGTCAGCAGTTCTGATTCCAGAGTGTTCCGTGAGTCTGTAATGAGTCGAAGACTGCGAGAAGGGCGATTCAACATACCATCTGATCAGCCTCTGCCTGGAACTGAAGGACCAGACCTGCCTTTCGTGCTTGTTTCAGATGAGGCCTTCGTACTTTCTCAATATCTGCTTCGGCCCTATGCGAGAAGTAATCTGCATGACAAGAATAGGATCTTTAACTATCGGCTGAGTAGCGTAAGATGCCTCGTTGAATGTACATTTGGCATATTGTCCAGTAAATGGTGTGTTTTCCAAACACCCTTGCAACTCAGTCTTGAGAATGCTGAGTTAGTAATTCAGGCCTGTTGCACTCTGCATAATATTGTCCGGCTTGCTAATTTTGGTTATTTCATTGTGTTTTGTTAGCATAAAAACAGAACATGATATGTTCAAAACTGTTTTAGTTTTATTATTCTGCATAACCCGTTTAAAATAAAGGTTTTATCACTTAACTTTTTCTTTTATTTGTCAAAGTTTTAACAAAGCATAAAATATGCAAACTTTCCAAAAATTCTTAACATAAAAACCAGGTTACAAATCCTGATAAAAAGATGTGGGCGATGGGGAATATGAAGTAGAAGTTTGGGAAAAAGAAAAAGAACCAGGGCTGCTTTGGCTATTAGCTTGAGAAACATCGGCAGAATTTGAGCTAGTGTTTACACTCAGAAGATATGTTCCCTGTGAGGAATGAGCAGGAGAGGAACTTACATAAGAAGGCCTCTTAGTATTGTGCATTGAGCTGTATGAATGCACAGGGGAGTGTGGATAGGGTAGTAGATATGGCAGGGCCGGAAGGCATGGGGACTCATAGGAATATTGACGGTATGACCTCTGAGGGGGTTCATACTGGCTAATAGTAGGCAATGGCATTCCTGACTCGGTAGTTCTAATACATCCCCCCACATAATTAAATATACCCATATGTATCTCCATCTGCCTCTCTGCTGGTGCTTTTTGAAGTGTATGATAAATTGTCCTCAGGAAAGGAGCATTTAAGTTATGGACAGAATGGATCCTTACTCTCCTGTCTTTTAAAGGAGGTCATCTCGTCCATGAGGGACTTCATGGCTTTGTCCATCTCTGTATTTTCAGGCTTTTTGCCACGCGCAAGTATCGTGATGTTGTTGGCCTCTCATGACTAACCTGTAGAGAATAATATGCCGATTGAGAAATGCAATGATGCCTTGGTGTACATCAGATAAAGCTTAGTAATCAATAGTATGCTTACATGTATGGATCTTTGTGAAGGGCTTGGACGTGCACTCGGACGTGCTGTCTCATCCATAGACTGGGACCAGGGGCGGATTCAGAGTCTAATCTCAGAAGGGGCACTGCCAAAAGTTTTGCGGGCAATTTTTGGGGCAACGTCTGGTGTGACCGCTTCAATCATCACGACCATGGTTAATATGGTGTCAGGATGATTGAAGAGCATTATTTCTATTATTACATTTAACCACTTCAGCCCCGGAAGGATTTACCCCCTTCCTGACCAGAGCACTTTTTACAATTTGGCACTGCGTCGCTTTAACTGCTAATTGCGCGGTCATGCAATGCAGTACCCAAACGAAATTTGCGTCCTTTTCTTCCCACAAATAGAGCTTTCTTTTGATGGTATTTGATCACCTCTGCCGTTTTTATTTTTTGCGCTATACACGGAAAAAGACCGAAAATTTTGAAAAAATGATATTTTCTACTTTTTGTTCTAAAAAAAATCCAATAAACTCAATTTTAGTCATACATTTAGGCCAAAATGTATTCGGCCACATGTCTTTGGTAAAAAAAAAGTCAATAAGTGTATATTTATTGGTTTGCGCAAAAGTTATAGCGCCTACAAACTAGGGTACATTTTCTGGAATTTACACAGCCTTTAATTTATGACTGCCTATGTCGTTTGAGGTGCTAAAATGGCAGGGCAGTACAAAATACCCACAAGTGACCCCATTTTGGAAAGTAGACACCCCAAGGAAATTGCTGAGAGGCATGTTGAGCCCATTGAATATTCATTTTTTTGTCCCAAGTGATTAAATAATGACAAAAAAAAAAAAAAAAATTACAAAAAGTTGTCACTAAATGATATATTGCTCACACAGGCCATGGGCATATGTGGAATTGCACCCCAAAATACATTTAGCTGCTTCTCATGAGTATGGGGATACCACATGTGTGGGACTTTTTGGGAGCCTAGCCGCGTACGGGGCCCCGAAAACCAATCACTGCCTTCAGGATTTCTAAGGGTGTAAATTTTTGATTTTACTCCTCACTACCTATCACAGTTTTGAAGGCCATAAAATGCCCAGATGGCATAAACCCCCCCCCCCCAAAAGATCCCATTTTGGAAAGTAGACACCCCAAGCTATTTGCTTTGAGGCATGTTGAGTCCATGGAATATTTTATATTTTGACACAAGTTGCGGGAAAGTGACAATTTTTTTTTTTTGCACAAAGTTGTCACTAAATGATATATTGCTCACACAGGCCATGGGCATATGTGGAATTGCACCCCAAAATACATTTAGCTGCTTCTCCTGAGTATGGGGATACCACATGTGTGGGACTTTTTAGGAGCCTAGCCGCGTTCGAGGCCCCAAAAACCAATCACCGCCTTCAGGATTTCTAAGGGTGTAAATTTTTGATTTCACTCTTCACTGCCTATCACAGTTTCGGAGGCCATGGAATGCCCAGGTGGCACAAACCCCCCCCCCCCAAATGACCCCATTTTGGAAAGTAGACACCCCAAGCTATTTGCTGAGAGGCATGGTGAGTATTTTGCAGCTCTCATTTGTTTTTGAAAATGAAGAAAGGCAAGAAAATAATTTTTTTTTTCTTTTTTCAATTTTCAAAACTTTGTGACAAAAAGTGAGGTCTGCAAAATACTCACTATACCGCTCAGCAAATAGCTTGGGGTCTCTACTTTCCAAAATAGGGTCATTTGGGGGGGGGGGGGGTTGCCACCTGGGCATTCCATGGCCTCTGAAACTGTGATAGGCAGTAAAGAGTGAAATCAAAAATGTACGCCCTTAGAAAACCTGAAGGCTTGGTTTTCAGGGTCCCGTACGCGGCTAGGCTCCCAAAAAGTCCCACACATGTGGTATCCCCATACTCAGGAGAAGCAACAGAATGTATTTTGGGGTGTAATTTCACATATTCCCATGCCATGTTTGAGCAATATATCATTTAGTGACAACTTTGTGCAAAAAAAAAAAAAAAAAATAAAAAAATTGTCTCTTTCCCGCAACTTGTGTCACAATATAAAATATTCCATGGACTCGACATGCCTCTCAGCAAATAGCTTGGGGTATCTACTTTCCAAAATGGGGTCATTTGGGGGGGGTTTGAACTGTCCTGGCATTTTATGCACAACATTTAGAAGCTTATGTCACACATCACCCACTCTTCTAACCACTTGAAGACAAAGCCCTTTCTGACACTTTTTGATTACATGAAAAAATTATTTTTTTTGCAAGAAAATTACTTTGAACCCCCAAACATTATATATTTTTTAAAGCAAATGCCCTACAGATTTAAATGGTGGGTGTTTCATTTTTTTTTCACACAGTATTTGCGCAGCGATTTTTCAAACGCATTTTTTGGGGAAAAAACACACTTTTTTAAATTTTAATGCACTAAAACACACTATATTGCCCAAATGTTTGATGAAATAGAAAAGATGATCTTAGGCCGAGTACATGGATACCAAACATGACATGCTTTAAAATTGCGCACAAACGTGCAGTAGCGACAAACTAAATACATTTTTAAAAGCCTTTAAAAGCCTTTACAGGTTACCACTTTAGATTTACAGAGGAGGTCTACTGCTAAAATTACTGCCCTTGATCTGACCTTCGCGGTGATACCTCACATGCATGGTGCAATTGCTGTTTACATTTGACGCCAGACCGACGCTTGCGTTCGCCTTAGCGCGAGAGCAGGGGGGACAGGGGTGCTTTTTTTTTTTTTTTCTTATTTTTTTGCTTTTTTATCTTATTTTTAAATTGTTCCTTTCATTTTTTTTTAAATCATTTTTATTGTTATCTCAGGGAATGTAAATATCCCCTATGATAGCAATAGGTAGTGACAGGTACTCTTTTTTGCAAAAATTGGGGTCTATTAGACCCTAGATTTCTCCTCTGCCCTCAAACATCTGACCACACCAAGATCGGTGGGATAAAATGCTTTCCCAATTTCCCAATGGCGCTGTTTACATCCGGCGAAATCTAAGTCATAAAATGCTCGTAGCTTCAGGTTTCTTAGGCCATAGAGATGTTTGGAGCCACTCTGGTCTCTGATCAGCTCTATGGTCAGCTGGGTGAATCACCGGCTGCATTCTCAGGTTTCCTGTTGAGACAGGATAGCCAGAGAAAAACACGGAAGACGGTGGGGGGGCATTCCCTCCCACTGCTTGTAAAAGCAGTCTAGAGGCTAATTAGCCGCTAGGATTGCTTTTACATGAAAGCCGACCGCTGGCTGAAAAGAATGATACCAAGATGATACCTAAACCTGCAGGCATCATTCTGGTATAACCACTCAAAGTCGTGAATGGCGTACCTGAAGACAAAAAAATGGTTAACAATAAAGCACAGTAAACGGTAAAGTATAAAAAATTGCATACCTGAAAAGCAAACATGATAAAACATAATAACAATAAAACATTGCAGAATAGAATATAGTAAAAAAGAGCAGAACAATAGAAAGAGAATAGAGAGAGAAAGAACAATAAAACGACAACTATTTTTTTTTATTTTACACTTTTTTTTGTAACTGTAACTTTTGTAACTGTAACCGGTTCCAGGTTCGGGTCTCTCAAAATGCGATGGCATCTTGGGAGACCCTGTGAAAGTGTGTCCTAGTCTGTGCAATGCTGTACCCTACGCTAATACTCAACTAGTGAATGGTAGCGTTCAAAACATTCACCAATGCAAAGACTAGGATTGTCAGGACAGGAGGGACAATAATAGCGGGTGTCACGCCTATAACCGCGCTCGCTGCAGACACAACATCTTTTTGGGGGGGGGTTCGCTGGGTAGGGGTACTAGGGAGGACATAAAGAAAATGCCTCTCATGCAGCCGACTGCATTTGGTTGGGGATGTGAATGGGGGAAGTACGGGCGCTGCAGAAGCAGTGGGTTCCCAATTAGGATTGGCGAATGCAGCAGGAAGGGCATTATGGGCACGACGGGCCTGTGTTTGTCTTTTTGGTGGCAGCGGGACACTACTTGTGCTTGCCACCTCACCAGCTTGAACTGCACTTATGGGACTCGCCACGTCACGCTGCAGTTATGCGTTTAGTGTTTTGTAAGTGACAGTGATCGATCGATACTGCACTTGGGTGGCCTGGGCCAGGCCAGGCGGAGGGGCAAAACGCAGGTGCTAGCATGTATCTGGGCTGATCCCGCTAACACTGCGTTTTTGGGAACCCTAAACTGCTGGGGACGCCAGTATAGATCTGATCGGATCAGATATTGATCCGTTCAGATACTATACCACTAAAGGAGGTGTACGGTGCGTGCGTGGGTGTTAGCGGTACTGGCACTAACCTGACGCTGCCTGGGGCAGGTGCTTGCCAGTTCACCAAAACGCTACCAAAAAAACTGTTAGCGATCGCAGGGATCAGGCCTGACTCTGCGAACGCTCCAGTTATGCGTTTAGTGTTTTGTAAGTGACAGTGATCGATCGATACTGCACTTGGGTGGGCTGGGCCAGGCGGAGGGGCAAAACGCAGGTGCTAGCAGGTATCTGGGCTGATCCCGCTAACACTGGGTTTTTGGGAACCCTAAACTGCTGGGGACGCCAGTATAGATCTGATCGGATCAGATATTGATCCGTTCAGATACTATACCACTAAGGGCGGTGTACGGTGCGTGGGTGTTAGCGGTACTGGCGCTAATCTGACGCTGCCTGGGGCTGGTGCTTGCCAGTTCACCAAAACGCTACCAAAAAAACTGTTAGCGATCGCAGGGATCAGGCCTGACTCTGCGAACGCTGCAGTTATGCGTTTAGTGTTTTGTAAGTGACAGTGATCGATCGATACTGCACTTGGGTGGGCTGGGCCGGGTGGAGGGGCAAAACGCAGGTGCTAGCAGGTATCTGGGCTGATCCCGCTAACACTGCGTTTTTGGGAACCCTAAACAGCTGGGGACGCTAGTATAGATCTGATCGGATCAGATATTGATCCGTACAGATACTATACCACTAAGGGAGGCGTATGCTGCGTGCGTGGGTGTTAGTGGTACTGGCGCTAATCTGACGCTGCCTGGGGCGACGCATATCACCGCCGGGCGATCAGGGGGCTAAACCTTTATTCGGTAATAAACGGCGGGTGCCCTGACACTATAAAAAATAAACAAAATAACCAGCGTCAACCGTAACAGTTATACGGTGATCAGTGGTGAAAGGGTTAACTAGGGGGCAATCAAGGGGTTAAAACATTTATTAGATAGTATATGGGGGTCCCTGTCGCTATAAAATGCTGACGGCGAACCTAAATATTTACGTCCCTAACTAGCGTCACCAGCGACACTAATACAGCGATCAGAAAAATGATCGCTTAGTGACACTGGCGACAGGGGGCTCAAGGGGTTAAAACTTTATTAGGGGGGGTTAGGGGGGTACCCTAGACCTACAGGGGGCTAACACTAACTGCCCTACCACTTCTAACTGTCACAAACTGACACCATGCAGTAATCAGAAAAAAAAAAAAACACTGCTTGGTGTCAGTGTGACATGGGGGGAGGGGTGATTGGGGGGATCGGGGGGCAATCGGGGGGGGGATTGGGGGTGTAAAGTGTGCCTGGCATGTTCTACTGTGTGTGTGTGTATGTGTTGTGCACTCACATGTCTTCTCTCATCGGCGCCGGAATGGAAACTGCCGAGCCGAGGAGAGATGACATCACATCCTCTGCCTCTGTGTACTACACAGAGGCAGGGGATGTTTCTCATTGGCTGGGAGCGATCGCGAGGGGGGGGCACGATCGGATGGCCTCCCCCTAATCTCTAAATGCTCCCAGACAAATGCCGACTGCCGCTGGCACCAGGGGGGGGTCCGATCGGACCCCCCGCCCGCGGGAAGGCAATCACGGACCAGGTACGTGATTTTGCCTGCCCGTGCCATTCTGTTCACGTATATATGCGTGAGGCGGTCGGCAAGTTGTTAATATAAAAATGAAATAGTTCAACTCACCATAATGCAGAATCAGTGGGAGCCCTGAGCGTGTCACTTGCCACCGTCGCCTGCCACCAGATGTGGATTGTCACTTGCCAGTGGTCAGTGACAGTGTCCCTGTTGTCCCAGAGTGAGGGTAGGCAGTGAGAGATGATGTCATCTCTCTGCTGCCCGTGCCTGCACAGTAATGGCAGTCTTTTTTAGATGCAGAAATGTGGCGATGTAGGGGGGTGGTGAGAGACAGTGGCGTCTCCAGCTTTCATATTTAGGGGGGCACATGGTGGGACAGGGACAAAAGTAGGGGGCCAACTATAAAATGCAATTGTATATATACACACACACATATAAATACACAGTGTCTTGAAAAAGTATTGGTGGTTGCAGCCAGGTGGAGGGGAGGACAGGGTGGGAGCAGCCAGGTGGAGGGGAGGACAGGGTGGGAGCAGCCAGGTGGAGGGGAGGACAGGGTGGATGCAGCCAGATGGAGGGGAGGACAGAGTGGGAGCAGCCAGGTGGAGGGGAGGAGAGAGTGGGAGCAGCCAGGTGGAGGGGAGGACAGAGTGAGAGCAGCAAGGTGGAGGGGAGGACAGGGTGGGAGCAGCCAGTTGGAAGGGAGGGCAGAGTGAGAGCAGCCAGGTGGAAGGGATGACAGAGTGGGAGCAGCCAGGTGGAGGGGAGGACAGAGTGGGAGCAGCCAGGTGGAAGGAAGGGCAGAGTCAGAGCAGCCAGGTGGAAGGGAGGACAGGGTGGGAGCAGCCAGGTGGAGGGGAGGACAGGGTAGGAGCAGCCAGGTGGAGTGGAGGACAGAGTGGGAGCAGCTAGGTGGAGGGGAGGACAAAGTGAGAACAGCCAGGTGGAGGGGAGGACAGGGTGGATGCAGCCAGGTGGAAAGGAGGACAGGGTGGATGCAGCCAGGTGGAGGGGAGGACAGAGTGGGAGCAGCCAGGTGGAGGGGAGGATAGAGTGGGAGCAGCCAGATGGAGGGGAGGACAGAGTGGAGCAGCCAGGTGGAGGGGAGGACAGAGTGGGAGCAGCCAGGTGGAGGGGAGGACAGAGTGGGAGCAGCCAGGTGGAGGGGAGGACAGGGTAGGAGCAGCCAGGTGAAGGGGAGGACAGGGTGGGAGCAGCCAAGTGGAGGGGAGGACAGGGTAGGAGCAGCCAGGTGGAGAGGAGGACAGGGTGTATGAAGCCAGGTGGAGGGGAGGACAGGGTGGGAGCAGCCAGATGGAGGGGAGGACATGGTAGGAGCAGCCAGGTGGAGGAGAGGACAGGGTGGGAGCAGCCAAGTGGAGGGGTGGACAGGGTAGGAGCAGCCGGGTGGAGGGGAGGACAGGGTGGGAGCAGCCAGTGATAAAGTCCCGTACCTCTATGAAAGCCTGCATCCCGGCCCCCCCTCAACCCCCCCCCCCCTCCACCTGGAGGTAAGTTCTTACCTTGGGGGATATATAATAGAATGACTGGAACTTTCTCTCTGGCTCCCTCCACCCAACAGCCTCGTGGTTCCTCTTCTCTGCTCCCTTCCTCCTCTCCCCTCCTCCCGCTCGGCATGTTGGGGGCTGCAGTGCACTCGTCCTGGGCCTGCTGGTATCCGGGACTATATATCCCATAATCCTCAATTGTTAGTTTCCCAGCTGCTCGGCTCAAGGAGGAGAAGAAGCTGTGAAAATCCCCCGCAGGTGCAGCTCTGCCTGTGTCCCTTCACAGAGCCTGTCAGCAACGGCTGATGGGGGGTCGGCATCAGCACAGCCTGTTCAGTATTTTCTCGGGGGCAATTGACCCGTTGCCCCCCCCCTCGATCTGCCCCTGACTGGGACTGGCCTTCTCCCTCTTGTGTGGCTTGCTCACCTCCCTGCACTGCTTCTGTCTCATTATTTTCAGTGTTCTCCTCACACTCTGAGACGTTTGATGATGTATGAAAAGGAGGAACATTTGGTCACAAAACCTTACTATATGGAGACCTACTTTTTTCACTTTCTAGATGGAACATCCAAACGTCACATATGCCCTGTACACACGGTCGGACATTGATCGGACATTCCGACAACAAAATCCATGGATTTTTTCCGACGGATGTTGGCTTAAACTTGTCTTGCATACACACGGTCACAACAAAGTTGTCGGAAAATCCGATCGTTCTGAACGCGGTGACGTAAAACACGTACGTCTGGACTATAAATGGGGCAGTAGCCAATAGCTTTTGTCTCTTCATTTATTCTGAGCATGCGTGGCACTTTGTGCGTCGGATTTGTGTACACACGATGGGAATTTCCGACAACGGATTTTGTTGTCGGAAAATTTTATAGCAAGCTCTCAAACTTTGTGTGTCGGAAATTCCTATGGAAAATGTGTGATGGAGCCTACACACGGTCGGAATTTCCAACAACAAGGTTCTATCACACATTTTCCATTGGAAAATCCTATCGTGTGTACAGGGCATTACAGTTTAACGTCCATGACTTTCCTTAGCAAGGACAACATTTCGAAGAATCCTGATTTTTTTCTTTGTGGTAGCTCCGGAACCGCTTGCACACTCTGCCTAATCATTTAAATCTCTTCGAAAACGGTCTCTCAGAGAACGGTCTCTCGAATCCTGTAAACACACATTGAGAAAGAATTTGAGTAAAGATTTGGATTTTGAGTAAAGTGGCTAAGAAAAAAAACCTATAATCAATAAGACTCCATAGTCTGTGGAGGAGTCAGCATGCCCTTGCCTATTCACAATATTAAACATCATGTGCGCAGAATGCTATCAACATATTCAGATGGACAGCAATATTTTTATGCTTAGGTCACCACAAAATGAGCGTGCAACAAGGACAGCAATACACACAAATATTACGTTCTTCTTGGACAAGGTGTGCACACTTCAGAGAGGCCAGAAAGGATGTGCACTGACCTCAAATTCACCTCAAATTCACATGCATTAGTACAAACGGTAAATAACAATACATACAAAGCACAGTGCCACATGGTTTGGCTCTGCTGCAGCGAGAGACTGAACAGTACCTAACTCACATGTTTCCATAATCTCGATTCCATAAAAACAGTGACAAGAGATCATGCTGCAGTTGGGCAACACTTACCATGTTGATCATGCTGTTTGGGAGTCATGGTGAACCAATTTGGTGTCACAAACTTCAAGATTTCATCCCATAGTTGCTGTATTCTTACTCTGTCACATGTCACTCTGCAAAAGGTTGAGTCCCACAAGCCTGGCCTTTCGTGCACCAGGTTTATTGGTTCCACCTGGGAGACATCTCTGACCATGTTTCTCCTTGGGGTTGTACTGGGGATGTACTGAGGACGTACTTCCAATGTACTTCCCATTGTCCAACTACTGCCTGGGTCATAGGTTGAGTTCACAGATAAACAAATAAAAAAATGATTTCTTCAAAACGGAGTTTAACTGATCGGACGTTGAAGGACATTATCCGTTAACATCAGTTAATATCCGTTTTCACGGATCTCGACGTAGCCTTGTACATTAAAAAAATCAAATGGAATCGGAAGCGGAGGCTAACGGATGGTAAGGGATGGTCATCCGTTTGCCCATAGGTATGCATTGTCGTCCGTTGAGAAAAATAGATAGACGGTCCGTTCGTGTGAAAGGGGCCTTATATACTCCTGGAATAAAAATCTAATAACATGTTATTACTAATGGTATTAAGGTTTGAACATGCACTACAGATGCAGATTTAGCTGTTGTGATATCTAACCACTGTTAATTTTTATGTCAAATTTAGATTTAGTTTTACTTAGTCATCTGAATTGTTTTAGTTTTAGTTTTATATTATTCAACTAAAATTGTGTTTACACTGATTTCCACCATGTAATCTCATATTTTGACAATCGAAATATAATCTTATTCATGAACCAAATCATCTCAGTGCTGTCAATTGATGCAAAACCATTGATAATATTTGGCCCTCACTGATCAATTCTGATCTGAAGCCAATCCAATCAATGAACATAAAGGAAGTTATGACTTTTTGATTGTTTGCAGGTTATACTTACCTGCTCTGTGCAGTGATTTTGCACAGAGCAGCCCGAATCCTCATCTTCTCAGGTCCCACATCAGCACTCCTGGCTCCTCCCTCCTGCCGAGTGCCCCCACAGCAAGCAGCTTGCTGTGTGTGCACCTGAGCCAAGCTGCTGTTCTGTGTGTCCATTCAGACATGGAGCTGCGGCTCAGCCCCATCCCCTCCATCTCCTGATTGGTTCACTGGCTGTAATTGACAGCAGCAGGAGCCAATGGCTCCTGCTGCTGTCAAAAGCAAATCAGGAGTGTGAGTCCCCGGAGAGGCAAGGCTCTCCTGGACATTGCTGAATCAAGAGGGGGCTTCGGTGAGTATTAGGGAGGGCTGGGGGGGAGCTGCACACAGAAGGTTTTTTACCTTCATGCATAGAATGAAGGAAGGCAAAAAAAAACCTTTACAACCACTTTAAGACTCGGTTCACACTGCTGTGACCCCATTGTCTTGCAACTATGCAGTGAGACATGCTTGTGACATTGAATTCGCATCAAAGTAATAGAGGAACTTTTTAAAAAGTTGCTGCGACTTGAGTTGCATTGATTGGAACGTCTACTATTGAAATAAATGTGTTTTCACCTGTCATGTGCTTCTATGTGTCACATGGCAATTCGCATCAGTGTTAATCAGGGCTAAAGCAGTATTAAACTGGAAAGCAAACATTTATTATATTGCAGCTTACCATTTATTAGATGTGATGGCTGCACTTGTTTTCTTTTTTTGGCTTTCTTTCTTTCTTTTTTTCACCAGTATTACAAGGTTTTTCAACAGAACAAGCTGGCCTGCAGATGTAGCAGTTAGAGGGTGGGGACAAACCATTTACCATTGATAGGGGTGCTTGCAATGATCAGCTTTCATTTACTTTATTTTATTAAGGAGCAAAACTGTTGCTGTAACTGCTTTAAAAGTGTTAGCTGGAGTTTGACTTTAATTTCTTAGTTTATCTAAATAAGTTGGTACTTTTAACACTCCCCTCCCCACAGACTGACAATACTGCTGTGCAAAGGTCTCTCTGTCATTTCTTCTTTAGAGTGTAGGCAATCTCTAACACAGGAGGTGTGTTACTGGCCAGATCACCAGGTGAGTATATATAGGAATTGGAAAAAAAATTACTTTTCAGACTTATTGTGCTATTGTTTAAAAAATGAACAAAGATTATTTCATACAAATTAATCATGAAAAAGACTAAGACAAGAACAACAAACATTTACATGGGTGGATGTGATTTAACCTCCCTGGCGGTATGATTATTTCATATTTTTGATGCTGA
Organism: Lithobates septentrionalis; assembly: GCA_037952835.1. Classification (NCBI taxonomy): domain Eukaryota; kingdom Metazoa; phylum Chordata; class Amphibia; order Anura; family Ranidae; genus Lithobates; species Lithobates septentrionalis. The sequence goes on along the minus strand of JBBDGP010002794.1, from coordinate 1,087,928 downwards.
AAGCGGTACAATTATTTTGCATGGAAATTTGGCGTTTTATATTGTAGGCCTGTAATTCCTAGGAATAACTCACTTAAATCTGTCCAAACCAGAGTCTAGTAGACATCTCGGGTATGATAAAGTTTGAAACACGAAATCATAAATTATAATATAATAAATAACTATAAATAATTTTACCAAATAATAATATACCGTATATACTCGAGTATAAGTCGTTCCGAGTATAAGTCGAGGCCCTAATTTACCACAAAAAAATGGGAAAAACGTATTGACCCGAGTATAAGACGAGGGTGAGAAATGCACAGCTACTGTAAGTGGAAAAGAGGGTCAACAATGCCCATTTGCAGCCTCACTGTGCCCATTTGCATGCCTCACTGTGCCCATTTGCAGCCATTGGTCCCCCGAACTTCAAACTGGGTAGTTAAGGGTTCCTAGATGCCCCCTAGCTGTAGCCAAAATTTGGGGTCTCTGAACCCAAAGGGTCCCAGAATGACATTGCTGCAGATGGACACAGTTGACCGAATTTGGGGCCCATTATCTTAAGGCCACTTAGAGCTAAGAACCCCAAATTTGGTGTGCAAACCCAGTGGAACTAGCACCATAAAATATCCAAAGCTGGGGTTTTTAGCACCAAGTGGCCCCGAGATACAGGGCCCCAAAAATCGGTTCAGAAAATGTCGAGCACTTTTCTGTAGCAGAGAATGACATTTTCCGAACTAGTTTTGGGGCCCTGTATCTCGCGGCCACATGGGGCTAGGAACTCCATCTTTAGATATGTTATGGTACCAGTTCCGCTAGGCTTGCACACCAAATTTGGGGTTCCTAGCACTAAGTGGCCCTGAGATACAGGGCCCCAAAATCGGTTCAGAAAATGTCAAGCACTATTCTGCAGCAGAGAATGACATTTTTCGAACCGAATTTGGGGACCAGTATCTCGGGGCCACTTGGTGCTAGAAACTCCATCTTTGGATATGTTGTGGTACCAGTTCCACTGGGTTTGCACACCAACTTGGGGTTCCTAGCACCAAGTGGTCCTGAGATACGGGGCCCCAAATTCGGTTCAGAAATTGAAATTTCTTGCTGCAGAAAAGTGCTTGACTCAAGTATAAGTCGAGGGGGGCACTTTCAGCACAAAAAAATGTGCTGAAAAACTCGACTTATACTCAAGTATAGGGATGAGCTTCGAGTTCGAGTCGAACTCATGTTCTACTCGAACATTGGCTGTTCGCAAGTTCGCCGAACAGCGAACAATTTGGGGTGTTCGCGGCAAATTCGAATGCCGCGGAACACCCTTTAAAAGTCTATGGGAGAAATCAAAAGTGCTAATTTTAAAGGCTTATATGCAAGTTATTGTCATAAAAAGTGTTTGGGGACCTGGGTCCTGCCCCAGGGGACATGTATCAATGCAAAAAAAAGTTTTAAAAACTGACGTTTTTTCAGGAACAGTGATTTTATTAATGCTTAAAGTCAAACAATAAAAGTGTAATATCCCTTTAAATTTCGTAGCTGGGGGGTGTCTATAGTATGCCTGTAAAGGGGCGCATGTTTCCTGTGTTTAGAACAGTCTGACAGCAAAATGACATTTGGAAGGAAAAAAACTCATTTAAAACTACCCGCGGCTATTGCATTGCCGACAATACACATAGAAGTTCATTGATAAAAACGGCATGGGAATTCCCCACAGGGCAACCCCGAACCAAAATAAAAAAAAAAAAATGATGTGGGGGTCCCCCTAAATTCCATACAAGGCCCTTCAGGTCTGGTATGGATATTAAGGGGAACCCCAGCCAAAATTAAAAAAAAAAAATTGACGTGGGGTTCCCCCTAAATTCCATACCAGACCCTTCAGGTCTGGTATGGATTTTAAGGGGAACCCCGCGCCAAAAAAAAAAAAAAAACGGCGTGGGGTCCCCCTAAAAATCCATACCAGACCCTTATCCGAGCACGCAACCTGGCAGGCCGCAGGAAAAGAGGGGGGGACGAGAGTGCGGCCCCCCCCCCCTCCTGAACCGTACCAGGCCACATGCCCTCAACATTGGGAGGGTGCTTTGGGGTAGCCCCCCAAAACACCTTGTCCCCATGTTGATGAAGACAAGGGCCTCATCCCCACAACCCTGGCCGGTGGTTGTGGGGGTCTGCGGGCGGGGGGCTTATCGGAATCTGGAAGCCCCCTTTAACAAGGGGACCCCCAGATCCCGGCCCCCCCCGTGTGAAATGGTAAGGGGGTACTTACCCCTACCATTTCACTAAAAAACTGTCAAAAATGTTAAAAATGACAAGAGACAGTTTTTGACAATTCCTTTATTTAAATGCTTCTTCTTTCTCCTTCATCTTCTTCTGGTTCTTCTGGCTCTTTTGGTTCTTCCTCCGGCGTTCTCGTCCAGCATCTCCTCCGCGGCGTCTTCTATCTTCTTCTTCTCGGGCCGCTCCGCACCCATGGCATGGGGGGGGAGGCTCCCGCTCTTCTCTTCATCTTCTTCTCTTCTTTATCTTCTTCTTCTTCTTCTTCTCTTCTTCCTTCTTCTCTTCTTCATTTCTTCTCCGGGCCGCTCCGCAGCCATGCTGGCATGGTGGGAGGCTCCCGCTGTGTGACGGCGTCTCTTCGTCTGACGATTCTTAAATAACGGGGGGCGGGGCCACCCGGTGACCCCGCCCCCCTCTGACGCACGGTGACTTGACGGGACTTCCCTGTGACGTCACGGGGAATGCCACAGGGAAGTCCCGTCATGTCCCGTGCGTCAGAGGGGGGGCGGGGTCACCGGGTGGCCCCGCCCCCCGTTATTTAAGAACCGTCAGACGAAGAGACGCCGTCACACAGCGGGAGCCTCCCACCATGCCAGCATGGCTGCGGAGCGGCCCGGAGAAGAAATGAAGAAGAGAAGAAGGAAGAAGAGAAGAAGAAGATGAAGAAGAAGATGAAGAAGAGAAGAAGATGAAGAGAAGAGCGGGAGCCTCCCCTCATGCCATGGGTGCGGAGCGGCCCGAGGAGAAGAAGATAGAAGACGCCGCGGAGGAGATGCTGGACGAGAATGCCGGAGGAAGAACCAGAAGAGCCAGAAGAACCAGAAGAAGAAGAAGATGAAGGAAGAAAGAAGAAGCATTTAAATAAAGGAATTGTCAAAAACTGTCTCTTGTCATTTTTAACATTTTTGACAGTTTTTTAGTGAAATGGTAGGGGTAAGTACCCCCTTACCATTTCACACAGGGGGGGGGCCGGGATCTGGGGGTCCCCTTGTTAAAGGGGGCTTCCAGATTCCGATAAGCCCCCCGCCCGCAGACCCCCACAACCACCGGCCAGGGTTGTGGGGATGAGGCCCTTGTCTTCATCAACATGGGGACAAGGTGTTTTGGGGGGCTACCCCAAAGCACCCTCCCAATGTTGAGGGCATGTGGCCTGGTACGGTTCAGGAGGGGGGGGGGCCGCACTCTCGTCCCCCCCTCTTTTCCTGCGGCCTGCCAGGTTGCGTGCTCGGATAAGGGTCTGGTATGGATTTTTAGGGGGACCCCACGCCGTTTTTTTTTTTTTTTTTTGGCGCGGGGTTCCCCTTAAAATCCATACCAGACCTGAAGGGTCTGGTATGGAATTTAGGGGGAACCCCACATCAATTTTTTTAAAAAATTTTGGCTGGGGTTCCCCTTAATATCCATACCAGACCTGAAGGGCCTTGTATGGAATTTAGGGGGACTCCCACATCATTTTTTTTTTTTAATTTTGGTTCGGGGTTGCCCTGTGGGGAATTCCCATGCCGTTTTTATCAATGAACTTCTATGTGTATTGTCGGCAATGCAATAGCCGCGGTAGTTTTAAATGTTTTTTCCTTCAAAATGTCATTTTGCTGTCAGACTGTTCTAAACACGGGAAACATGCGCCCCTTTACAGGCATACTATAGACACCCCCCAGGTATGAAATTTAAAGGGATATTACACTTTTATTGTTTGACTTTAAGCATTATTAAAATCACTGCTCCTGAAAAAACGGCCGTTTTTAAAACTTTTTTTTGCATTGATTCATGTCCCCTGGGGCAGGACCCAGGTCCCCAAACACTTTTATTGACAATAACTTGCATATTAGCCTTTAAAATTAGCACTTTTGATTATTCATGTTCGTGTCCCATAGACTTTAACGGTGTTCGCGTGTTCGAACGAATTTTTTTCCTGTTCGCATGTTCTGGTGCGAACCGAACAGGGGGGTGTTCGGCTCATCCCTACTCAAGTATATACGGTAATAATAAAAATTATTCAATAATGTAATCAAATCAAAAACACTGAAATTTGCTCAGTTGCAGAATTGTCGCTGTCATTACTTTTCAGTGTTTGATGACGGATTTCCCCACAAATCACTATCGCTCAATTCTGCGAGTGATTCTAATTTATTATCACTGTTTTCTAGCTGGTCTAAAACCACTTTTGATGTAAAGGGACGGTTTTGGTTGCTATGGACAAACGGAAAGATGGAAAGAACAGTTTTTATAATATAAAACTGCATGCAGGGCACTGGACAAACCACTAGGGACAAAAGGGATGTGAAATAATTTCATACAGTAATGTAATCTGTAAGATTACAGTATACTCTATGTATTGTGTGTGTTTCACTTTTTGAATTTGGCGCCGTTCTCCATCCCCTTGCGTCGCAACGCTCGCAGGGAACGGAGCTCGGCTCCATGATGAATCGAGCGGAGGACGAGCTGCTCACACTGCGGGGAGACATCGCAGGATCCAGGGGACAAGGTAAGTAAGCTCTTCCTGGATCCTGCGATGCGATCCCGAGTCTGGCTCGGGGTTACCGCTTTTGGTTCTGAAATTCCACCCCTAGCCAGACTCGGGAATACCGCCAGGGAGGTTAAAAAAAATGTCTCAGTGAGCAACCAGACAGACCAGAGTTCCAATTGACCCTACATGGACTGGATTGGTAGGTTGACAAAAGGTCCTTATGGCTTGACAATGGAACCCTAGATCAATTCTGCTTCAATGTTCAAAAGGTACATTCAAGAATTGCTCGACTAGTTTCTCACTCTGGACGCGCTTCTTCTGGAGCTATATTAGTCTATTAAAGTATGGAAAAAAGGCAGAATAACTATATATAAACTTAAATTTAAACATTTTGCCTGGAGACAAAAAGGCATATACTTCGTTGAAGACATGACAACTAACATAAAACATACATTTAACATGACATCAAATCAATATTCATAAACTGATTTGTTTACTTACATCTATGTGAAAAAAGGTATAAATTTGTCACTGAGGTGAGGCAAGCAGGTAACACAGGGAAATCACAGGGCGCACCCGGTCACTATGTAACAGCTATGGGGACATGGTAACATGGTAAGATCATAGGGTACATGAATGGTATAGTGCACTTCAGTTCAGAAAAAAGTTCATGTATATCCAATAAAAAAAAAGTAAAAAACAACTCAAAATGTCTAAGGATAAGGCGGCCTTCATGGGGGGGTTTTGCCTATCGTTGGTTAGAGCCCCAGCGAAAAGGTCCACCACGTGGCTAAAAAGCAAATAATACTATAAACACAGATATTTTATACAACACCGGTACTGAATCTGATTCTTCTTTATCTTCTCAGGCTGCACAGAACGTAAGAGGAAATACACTGCAACCTCATTGTCACAATCTTTCGGGTACACGTAAGAGGAATCTTCATGGTGGTGGGTATGCTAATCCGCACTCGCCTAAGCGACAACCTGATCACTTTCCTACATTTCACCCAGATAGGAGTCACCGCAAAATGAGTGACAATTCCAAAACAAACACACATTTAGGCCCTATAGTTGCACAGGCACTGTAAGCAATGACTCCTCAAACCACTACTAAATTTAAACAGGGCACCTTGATGGATTCTTCCAGCCTTCAGAACACAAAGACAGGCTTCATTTTCACCCCCACAATACCAAATCTATTACAGAATTAACCAGCTTCTTTACTGGGAAGGTAAATAGAAAAACACTGCGCTCTAATAAAACAAATACAATATGTGTATACCAGCAGCTGCATACATTGTGACAAACAATAAATAGTATATGGGAAAAAAAATGCAGCGCTACCAAGGTAAAGTGTAGATGGGTAAGACCTAATTAAAGGAAAATGTGTTGGACAGTGAAAACATGTGTTCAAAATGACATAAAAAATAAATGGTGCAACCACTGTATAAAAAGTCCACTTGTAGCAAAGAAATAGTTCCAAACCAAATCAAAAGGGAACTAACATCTACAAGTAAAAGTAATGTGAGTCCTGAAAAAAGAAAGTCTATAATACACCATGAGAGTCCGAGGCTATAAACCAACATCAAGGTACAGAACTTCCGTAGCTGCAAACCAACATCACAGTGTGGGACATCAAAGTGAAATCATCAAAAGGTAAGAAAAGGGTGGATATTCTTACCAGATGACGTGGACTCTCCTGTCGTATGACATGGTGTCAATCAGGCGTAAAGCCCAACCAGGGCTAAGAGAGATATCCGGAACGATGGAACCTCTGTCTCACTCCTCGGCTTTCTTTTTTCAGGACTCACATTACTTTTACTTGTAGATGTTAGTTCCAAACCAAATCAAAAGGGAACTATTTCTTTGCTACAAGTGGACTTTTTATACAGTGGTTGCACCATTTATTTTTTATGTCATTTTGAACACATGTTTTCACTGTCCAACACATTTTCCTTTAATAAGGTCTTACCCATCTCCACTTTACCTTGGTAGCGCTGCATTTTTTTCCCATATACTCTTTACTGGGAAACTCACCCCCAGAGGGGGCCAAACAGAGCACATTGGATCCACATCTTGTACGTTTGGGAAACCCATCGTTAGGACTTCCCTCAACCCCAATGCCGAATCACAATCCACACCCTACACTGAATTAAGTGTGGTGAACCTCACCCCATACCAACTGAGTCATGAAGAAATTAATGTTCTTAAACTAGGTTTAAGCTTTTGTCCCATCGTCCAACTCGATAGGTACGATACTATCAAAGACATGTATCTATTCGCACGCAGAACCTCACTAGGAAACAAACACAAGCGATCCTAAGTCTTAAAAAGGAACAGGATATAGTGATTAAAAGTTCAGATAAAGGTGGAAATGTGGTCATTATGACACAGATTCAATACAAACAGATGTCCCAAGATATCTTAAAGAACAGAGATTGAGATCGTCATCTCCCGAGTTCTAAGATTTCGGAATTTATCACTGAATATAAAAGCCTATCTATAACGCATTTACAAAAGGACTTATTGATCAAGACACGTATGATTTTTTGAACACAACATTTCCTACAGAGGCAACTTTCTATGCCCTCCCGAAGAGTCATAAAAGAATGACTAATCCCCCCGGCTAGACCAATTGTATTGGGTATAGGACCTGTTACCGAGAAAGCAAGTGAACTAATAGATTGCTATTTGATTCCACATGTTATCAGGCTTCCGTCATACATTAGGGATACGCAGGATCTTTTGAGGCCCATTGAGGGAATGTCAGTGCTGACTGGGGCACTTTTGGTGACACTTGATGTTGAGGCACTATACACAATATCCCTCACAAACGGGGAGTCAGTACAGTGCGGACATTTCTCAGGGAAATAGACCATACACAATGGAGTTATAGTGAATTAGTTCTTAGATTACTGTACTTCATTCTTACCCACAATTGGTTTGTCTTCTCGGACACCCATTACCTCCAGGTACAGGGGGCGCTATGGGCGCTCAATGTGTTCCTGCCTACGCAAACCTATACCTGGGGGGATGGGAGCAGGATCTATTCGCAAGTGAAATATTGAGCATTTATACTGATCAGGCCCTGTGCTAGTTTCATATTATCTATGATATTTTTATCATCTGGACAGGTACGGTTGAATTGCTAACTGAGTTTGTGGACTGCATTAATTCAAATAACTACAACCTTAAATTCACATTAAATCATCACCCCTCACAAATTACCTTTTTAGATCTTCAGATATATGTGGACTCCAATCATTGCCTAGCCACAAATCTATATCAAAAGGAAACTTCAGGCAACAAAATTTTGCACGCGGATAGTGCTCACCCTAGTTACCTAGTGCATAGTATCCCCTATGCCTAATATTTATGCCTCAGATGAAACTGTACCAATCTCAATGACTTTAAAATACAATCAGCTATCCTTACACAACACCTGCTAGCTTGTGGCTACAGCAAATTACTACTTAGAAAGGCATACAAAAAGGCCCTAACACAGGATAAAAACTTGGTCTATAAGAACTCGGTCTATAAGACAACCCAAAAAAGGAGTGATCCTTATGCTTCCACAGTTAAATTTATCACCAAATTCTCCTCCCAACATTTTCAAGTGCGCCAACTATTAAACAAACATTGGCACCTCCTCACAAATGACAATGTAATTTCCAAATACATTAGACCTACCCCTGAGATAAATCAACCCAGAGTCACTACACTCCCATCTCTTGCCAAAATAGAATGCCTAAAGGCACTTTCAGATGTGGAACTTGTGATATGTGCCCCTGGGTTAGGGAGGGGACCCATTATATTCTTCCTAACGGGGAGGTCTTCATTCCATGCTTCTTCACAAACTGTAATTCAAAAGGGGTGATCTACTTGGTGCAGTGTCCTTGCGGATGGTTTTACGTGGGACAAAACTATCCAACATTTGAGACAGAGGATCCATGATCATGTCTATTATTCCTCCAAAAGGAGAATGATCACTCCAGTGAGTCGTCACCTTGATCTGTACCACAGATTTGACACAAGCTATGTGTCATTTGTGGTTCTGGAGCTAATACCCCAAGACCCAACAGGAGGGAACTGGGATAAGAGAATCTTACAAAATGAAAACTTTTGGATAGAACATTTGAACGCTACTAAATTGCCAGGTTTAAATGAAGTGCTGTCTTACAAGCCCTTCATATGACAGATTTTGTTCTCTCTTGAGAATGGAATTTGCTTTTACAACAAACTAGCACTTCTCTTCCTGCCAAAAATTAACAATCTGTTGTGTAAACAGACACATATATGTATTCATCTTTGGATACTATAACTAATTGGAAAAACCGCGCTACGGAGCCTAAATGGAAAACAGAATGATAGCTGTACTAATAAAACACCAATATCCGTGTACAGAAGTCCAAAACTATATAAAAAAGTGCGCTTACAGTCTGTATACACAGTGATGAATAAAAAATGATGAATAAAAAATGAATAAATAAACTTGCATGAAACAAGAAAAAATAAAGTGAACAAAGGCACATGCGTGAAACAGAAACAAAATAAATTACATAAAAGTGAAATATAAAATATCTCTAATCATAAATGATATAACCTGTGAAGTATATACTGATATGCACAGCACCCGTATGAAAGGCACAAATGTGAAATATCAACCTATATATCAAAAATAAGTGTAATAATCAAAAAGAGTGAATAATGAATCAATAATATATAAAAAAATATTGTGACTAAAGTCCATACAATGAAAAAAATGAAGGAAAAGTTCATCAGCATGGGGAAACACCATCCACCCTCCATAAGACCATCATCCGTATGATTGAAGAAAGGAGAAAGGCATAGATAGATGTGACTCCACTTGCGGTGAATCCAAAAGATAAATATTAAAGATGGACCCTTACCCTCGATGGTGGACCCCCTATTAGCGAGGTCTAACGAGCACGCAGATTTCGCCCTCTGCAGGGACCATGTCGAGATAGCGTCCGCAACAGCTGATACATCCAGCGTCTCCAGTCCGGGCTGATCCAAGTCTTGAACCTGGAGGGGGGAGAAGCGCTCTCTTGCTTCCAAGGTGGTGAAGGAAGGAAAGCAAAAAAGGCTCCAATAGTGTAAATAAGTTTGGGGTTTATTGTAAAAATGAATATAACAAAAACGGAGAGGACATACTCCGTGGGAGCACTAGTAAAAATGGTAAAATTATGCCGGCATTAAAATAAACGAACACCCGTGCAATACATGGGGCGAGCAGTGTGACGGCTTACAATACGTAGCCACGCCCTACATGTTTCGTCACAAACTGACGTCTTCAAAGGGGCACGGGCGACGCATTGAGCCAATACCTAAATAGTCTTAGACGTGCACCAAGCCTCGTTTTCAACTCAGCTCTAATGCAATGTAAACCTTACTGAGAAGGAATTCAAGTGGAGAAACCAAGCCTCTACCTGGTGCTCTCCACTAGATGAATGTTGCCATAGTTACTCACTGATACAAAGAACTGAGCGGAAACAATTAGTTCATCAAAGAGTGGTAATGGAACCACCGTTCAGAAGATCTCACAAGTATTACTATCTGATGTTATTGTTAACTCCTCTGATAGGCAGTCAAGGTGGCTTATCTAGATAGTTAAAAGAAGACTCTACATGTCACCGAAGAGAAATGTGTTTTGATTATAAAAATAATTATAATTAATATTCTATTAAGCAGAAAAAAATTAAAATTAATAAAATGACAAAAATCCTACCCTATAAATGTTTATGCAAAAAATCTTTCTGTTTAAATCTAAAAAAAGAGGCCCATTCATTGGCGTGAAGAGCACCCAGTATCACAAAATGCAGCCGTGTTTAATATTAAAACGTACATGTTTAAAATAAATGGAACAATAAATCCTACCAACATTACAAGTCACCCAAATATTTCCAAGAAGTCGAAATATTGGGTCCTCAACCCATATAAAAGTAAAATGAATAGAAATAGATAAAAATGAATAGTAAGCACAAAATACCATTATCCCCCATTAATCTCAATTAATATACCAATTGTGAATGGATGAAGGGGGAAGGGGAAAGCAAAAAGGTTATCTTAGGAATTATCAATGAATGCGTTTAACTCAATATCCACATTTAAACCCAAAGGCCTGAGAGAGCGGATCTTGTAAATCCACTCCATTTCAAGCCTGGAGATGGCACATCTCTTAGAGCCCCCCCTCCATGGGAGTTTAAGTTTGTCAATCCCTATAAATGAGGTCCCCCTAGGATCTTGTTTGTGTGTTTCCAGATAATGTTTGGAGACTGGATGACCCAAAAATCCCCTCTTGATGTTTCCGATGTGTTCGCCAAGTCTCACCTTTAATGAGCGAACAGTGCGGCCCACATAATGGAGCCCGCACGGGCAGGTAAGAAGGTAAACCACATGTGTTGTGGAACACGTAATAAATGATTTAATAGGGAAGTTATGAGGGAAATTGTTGGAATGAAATTGACACACCTTCCTTTCAGTTAGGGCATTGACAGAACAAACTTCACAGTTCCTACATTTAAAATAACCTGTTAGATGTTGAAAAAACATAGGTTTATGAACGGGAGGGTCACATACAGCAGACACCACACGTGATCTAATTGAAGGGGCTCCTCTAAAGACCAGCTGAGGTCTATCTGGGAGAACCGGTCCCAACAGGGGGTCGTTTTTAATAATGTGCCAGTGTTTATTTAATGTTTTCCTGATGGAAAAATGGTGGCAGGAGTATCCAGTTATCAGGGGACAGACTACCTTACTGTCAGTATGTACCCTGGGTCTATCCACCAAGAGAGAGTCTCTGTCTAATGATTTGACCTGATCTAATTTTTCTTCAAGAAATTGCACATCATAGCCCTTCTCCAAGAATCTATCTGTCAGGACCCTAGATTGGGCCAAGAAGTCAGCAGTAGTGGAACAATTCCTTTTCAGTCTGATGTATTGACTCTTGGGGACAGAGTCTAACCATGCTTTGTGGTGACAGCTGTCCCGAGGGATAAACGAGTTCCGGTCTGTGACCTTGAAGTAAGTGGAGGTAAGTAAAAGATTCCCTTCACTCCAAATCTCCAAATCAAGAAAGTTAATTTTTTGTTGACTGGCCTCATATTTAAATGATATACCCCTCTCGTTCCTGTTGAGACCCTCCATGAACGAACAAAGTGAGTCATGAGAGCCCCTCCATAGGAGGAGGACGTCATCTATATATCTGGCCCACAGGACCAATTCAGGTCTCTGATGGGCATAGATGGAAAATGGAAAACAGAATGATAGCTGCACTAATAAAACACCAATATCCGTGTACAGAAGTCCAAAACTACGGTATATAAAAAAGTGCGCTTACAGTCTGTATACACAGTGATGAATAAAAAATGATGAATAAAAAATGAATAAATAAATAAACTTGCATGAAACAAGAAAAAATAAAGTGAACAAAGGCACATGCATGAAACAGAAACAAAATAAATTACATAAAAGTGAAATATAAAATATCTCTAATCATAAATGATATAACCTGTGAAGTATATACTGATATGCACAGCACCCGTATGAGAGGCACAAATGTGAAATATCAACCTATATATATCAAAAATAAGTGTAATAATCAAAAAGAGTGAATAATGAATCAATAATATATAAAAAATATTGTGACTAAAGTCCATACAATGAAAAAAATGAAGGAAAAATTCATCAGCATGAGGAAACACCATCCACCCTCCATAAGACCATCATCCGTATGATTGAAGAAAGGAGAAAGGCATAGATAGATGTGACTCCACTTGCGGTGAATCCAAAAGATAAATATTTAAGATGGACCCTTACCCTCGATGGTGGACCCCCTATTAGCGAGGTCTAACGAGCACGCAGATTTCGCCCTCTGCGCTTATTTCCATACTAGTATCTCAGCTAGTGTCCTAACGAACACATACGTCTAACTATGGACGTTTTTGAATATCGATCCTCGAGGGTTATTGCTAAGGATGGAGTATTTGAAACTAGCAATGAACCTAAGAGTGACATTAGCGGTATGTTCATGAGATTAAAAAATCTCATGGTTTCAGAAATACATACCCAATGGGACATAATCTTCTTGGGACAGTACGTGACAGACGCAATGGTACCAAGAAGTTTAAGATGGGAAGTAAGCCCTCAAAAAGGAGAAACAGATCTTCAGGATTGGTTTCAGTATTTCAATGAAGCTGGTGGAAAACTCCTTCAGTTTCTGATAGGGAAAAAAAATGACAAACTAGCCAGACTTGATGGTGAGATTAAAATAATTAAAGAAAAACTATCTCCCTTCAGGGACAACGAGGAATACAAGGAGAAATCAATGAATCTTAAGAAAATATTAGAAAAGGAGGAGATTGAACAAAAAACCAAGAAAAAGAAAAAATTTAACCGGGATGTGGGGGGTTACAAAAGAGGATGCGTCTTTGTATGGCAAAGTAAAATCGCAGTGGAAACAGCTGAGACAGCTAGACCAGCTTCTGTTCCATGTGCGTTAAACTCGGGTGGTGAAGAGATGTCTGAGGTGGCTGGGGATCATCAATTTAGACCTCCCCTAATACAGACACAGCAGCCATCCACTCCTAGACGAGTCTCCTACCGGTCCCCAGTGAGACAGAATAAATCTTCTCAACTGAAATCACGCCCCCGACCATATAAAGATACGGGTAACCCCAAAAATTCGAAAAAGGGACCTAAGAATCATAAACCTAGGGAGTACAATGAATACAGTAATGAATACTATCAATCAGGGTCCAATAATAGAAAATATCAGGATTATCCTTACACTTATGATTCACCTAGGAGAACGTACACGGAGGATAACCCCTCTAGGTACTTCGTCCCTACGTATAACCGGTTTCAAAATTTGAGGGACAATGGTTACCACTACAATAACTATGGCCATCATGAATATGGGACAGACTATCACTCTGGACCACGTACCCCTAGAAGAGGGATACAGAATGACAGGCCATCCTGGTATCAACCTCTACCCTCACAAAGGAGAGAAGGGGATGGCTGGCAACCCCCCTACAGACCGAGACAGGGGGAATACTCCCAACCTCAACATTGGGGTTTTCCCCGGGTCAATCAAAACCCTCAAGGACCCATAGAAAAAAGAGAGGAGTCAGAGGGGGAAGGAAATCAAGGAGCAAAAAGAAAGCAGGAGTGAGAGGTAAAGGTATTTTTAATTTAAGTAAAATCCCCTAACAGAAGCTGAGACATCAATTTTGGATAAAGGACTTAAATTTGTACCCCCCAAATCTCTCAATAAATTTTAAACTTAAATGGACATCCATAAATATACTAGCAAATTAAATATTAAAAGGTATATGCTGTCCAATCCTATTGGCTCCCAGAGTTCTGGTTCCAATACTATTAGACACTCTGGTTTAGCCAATGCGTCCCTATTTAACCCTCCGGGTGGCTTATCTGCCTCTCTGGGAGTATTTAGGGACGTTCTCTTGAGGAATCTTGACCGTTTGAAAACTCTGAACGTTAAAATGTCGAAGGAATTACAGCTTGGCCTTGATTCATTATGTGAACGTAAAGACCTTGTAATAAGGCCGGCTGACAAAGGGGGCGGAATAGTGGTCTTAGATAAGGCTGATTACCTCCAGGAGCTCGAGAAACTGGTGAGTGACAGGGACACCTATCAACCCTTAAGGTCAGATCCTAGAGTTAGATTTAAAAAGAAATTGGAAAGGATTGTAGATAGAGGTTTTCAATCCGGTATTATCAACAAGAAGGAGAAATCCTTTCTTGTTCCGGTGGCTTTGAGAATTCCTGTCATGTACTACCTGCCCAAGATCCACAAGGACCCCGTTCACCCTCCGGGTCGTCCCATTATTAGTGGAATAGATTCCATCACATCTAGGGCAGGTAAGTACATTGACAGTTTCCTCCAACCACTAGTACAACTTTTACCAGCATATATTAAGGACACTAGACACACCATCAACCTACTTAAAAATAGTGGCTATAGAGAAGGGCATTGGCTTGTCACCGCCGATGTCACGTCCTTATATACTATTATTCCCCATCATTGGGGTATTAAATCCGTCAAATATTTTCTGGATAAAGATTCCTCAATACTAAAGAAACAAACGCTTTATCATGGAGCTCCTGGAATATGCCACAACACATAATTTCTTTTGGCATAATAAACAATTCTTTCTTCAGACCAAGGGTGTCGCAATGGGGGCCAAGTTTGCCCCCAGCTTGGCGAACCTTTTTATGGGTAAATGGGAGGAGGACGTCATCTATGCCCATCGGAGACCTGAATTGGTCCTGATATATAGATGACGTCCTCCTCCTATGGAGGGACTCTCATGACTCACTTTGTTCGTTCATGGAGGGTCTCAACAGGAACGAGAGGGGTATATCATTTAAATATGAGGCCAGTCAACAAAAAATTAACTTTCTTGATTTGGAGATTCGGAGTGAAGGGAATCTTTTACTTACCTCCACTTACTTCAAGGTCACAGACCGGAACTCGTTTATCCCTCGGGACAGCTGTCACCACAAAGCATGGTTAGACTCTGTCCCCAAGAGTCAATACATCAGACTGAAAAGGAATTGTTCCACTACTGCTGACTTCTTGGCCCAATCTAGGATCCTGACAGATAGATTCTTGGAGAAGGGCTATGATGTGCAATTTCTTAAAGGAAAAATTAGATCAGGTCAAATCATTAGACAGAGACTCTCTCTTGGTGGATAGACCCAGGGTACATACTGACAGTAAGGTAGTCTGTCCCCTGATAACTGGATACTCTTGCCACCATTTTTCCATCAGGAAAATATTAAATAAACACTGGCACATTATTAAAAACGACCCCCTGCACCTTCCAAGTCCCGTACTTTGACAGTAGTGTTTGGCCGGGGTATAATTCCCACGAATCTTGACGGTGGTGCAAATGTCAGTTATCATGTATATTGACCTTATTGTTTCTCCTATCCTTGGATACTAACTCACTCTTGTATTTTGTATGCTTGGTTCTGACACTGTTATATAAATTAATATGTAACTGGTTGTACCCACTCAGTGTGAAAATAAAAGAATTTAAAAAAAAAAAAAAAAAAAAACGACCCCCTGTTGGGACCGGTTCTCCCAGATAGACCTCAGCTGGTCTTTAGAGGCGCCCCTTCAATTAGATCACGTGTGGTGTCTGCTGTATGTGACCCTCCCGTTCATAAACCTATGTTTTTTCAACATCTAACAGGTTATTTTAAATGTAGGAACTGTGAAGTTTGTTCTGTCAATGCCCTAACTGAAAGGAAGGTGTGTCAATTTCATTCCAACAATTCCCCTCATAACTTCCCTATTAAATCATTCATTACGTGTTCCACAACACATGTGGTTTACCTTCTTACCTGCCCGTGCGGGCTCCATTATGTGGGCCGCACTGTTCGCTCATTAAAGGTGAGACTTGGCGAACACATCGGAAACATCAAGAGGGGATTTTTGGGTCATCCAGTCTCCAAACATTATCTGGAAACACACAAACAAGATCCTAGGGGGGACCTCATTTATAGGGATTGACAAACTTAAACTCCCATGAAGGGGGGGCTCTAAGAGACGTGCCATCTCCAGGCTTGAAATGGAGTGGATTTACAAGATCCGCTCTCTCAGGCCTTTGGGTTTAAATGTTGATATTGAGTTAAACGCATTCATTGATAATTCCTAAGATAACCTTTTTGCTTTCCCCTTCCCCCTTCATCCATTCAAAATTGGTATATTAATTGAGATTAATGGGGGATAATGGTATTTTGTGCTTACTATTCATTTTTATCTATTTCTATTCATTTTACTTTTATATGGGTTGAGGACCCAATATTTCAACTTCTTGGAAATATTTGGGTGACTTGTAATGTTGGTAGGATTTATTGTTAAATTTATTTTAGACATGTACGTTTTAATATTCAACATGGCTGCATTTTGTGATACTGGGTGCTCTTCACGCCAATGAATGGGCCTCTTTTTTTAGATTTAAACAGAAAGATTTTTTGCATAAACATTTATAGGGTAGGATTTTTGTGGTTTATTAATTTTAATTTTTTTCTGCTTAATAGAATATTAATTATAATTATTTTTATAATCAAAACACATTTCTCTTCGGTGACATGTAGAGTCTTCTTTTAACTATCTAGATAAACCACCTTGACTGCCTTTCAGAGGAGTTAACAATAACATCAGATAGTAATACTTGTGAGATCTTCTGAACGGTGGTTCCATTACCACTCTTTGATGGACTAATTGTTTCCACTCAGTTCTTTGTATCAGTGAGTAACTATGGCAACATTCATCTAGTGGAGAGCACCAGGTAGAGGCTTGGTTTCTCCACTTGAATTCCTTCTCAGTAAGGTTTACATTGCATTAGAGCTGAGTTGAAAACGAGGCTTGGTGCACGTCTAAGACTATTTAGGTGATGGCTCAATATGTCGCCCGTGCCCCTTTGAAGACGTCAGTTTGTGACGAAACATGTAGGGCGTGGCTACGTATTGTAAGCCGTCACACTGCTCGCCCCATGTATTGCACGGGTGTTCGTTTATTTTAATGCCGGCATAATTTTACTATTTTTACTAGTGCTCCCACGGAGTATGTCCTCTCCGTTTTTGTTATATTCATTTTTACAATAAACCCCAAACTTATTTACACTATTGGAGCCTTTTTTGCTTTCCTTCTTTCACCACCTTGGAAGCAAGAGAGCGCTTCTCCCCCCTCCAGGTTCAAGACTTGGATCAGCCTGGACTGGAGACGCTGGATGTATCAGCTGTTGCCGACGCTATCTCTACATGGTCCCTGCAGAGGGCGAAACCTGCGTGCTCGTTAGACTTCGCTAATAGGGGGTCCACCATCGAGGGTAAGGGTTCATCTTTAATATTTATCTTTTGGATTCACCGCAAGTGGAGTCACATCTATCTATGCCTTTCTCCTTTCTTCAATCATACGGATGATGGTCTTATGGAGGGTGGATGGTGTTTCCTCATGCTGATGAACTTTTCCTTCATTTTTTTCATTGTATGGACTTTAGTCACAATATTTTTTTATATATTATTGATTCATTATTTATTCTTTTTGATTATTACACTTATTTTTGATATATAGGTTGATATTTCACATTTGTGCCTCTCATACGGGTGCTGTGCATATCAGTATATACTTCACAGGTTATATCATTTATGATTAGAGATATTTTATATTTCACTTTTATGTAATTTATTTTGTTTCTGTTTCACGCATGTGCCTTTGTTCACTTTATTTTTTTTGTTTCATGCAAGTTTATTTATTTATTCATTTTTTATTCATCATTTTTTATTCATCACTGTGTATACAGACTGTAAGCGCACTTTTTTATATATCTTTGGATACTAACATTATCTACTCTGACACTGACCTGTTTGCATATTCCTACATGAAGTCTTTCCTTTTTGCTAACACATAATAAATTATTTTTAAAGAATTGTTTTCATTATCATAATTATTATTGATCCATTAAAATTTTCTTTGTGCAGGTATTTGCCTCCTGTGTATGTGCTTTGTCACTGAGGAGGGGGGGGTATCCAGGGCATGCAGGCCAGGGCAACCCCCAAGTCCTCTCTGTAGGATACTGTGTGTAGGCCACCTTTATACACCTAAAATTACTAGTTGCGCTTTCAGTGCAATTAATTGTTAATGGCACACCAAACAGGAAATACACATTTTGCCATGTGAAAAAACGAGGGGCAAATGCTGCAAAATGCACAGTAAAAAAACACGCAACCCACAAAATGCCAAAATGTCCCATAAGCCACATGTAGTGCAGCCTATTGAAATCAACAGGCTGCCCTATGTGTGTCACAGGAACAACGAGCCACAAAATGTGCAGTCCCACTATGCTAGATGTGAATGGGGCCTGAAATTGGTGCATCAACACAAGAACAATGAGGCTTCATTCACATCTGTATGCGTTTCCTTTCAGAAATGCACTGCACCAAAAATCACAGTAAAAAACGCACCAAGCTCCGCTCTAAAAAAAAAGTTCTGAAGCTTCTTTGAGGCAATTGCTGTGTGTAGGGCAGCCCATTCAGGTGGATGGACTGCCCTATGTGCGATAAGTGAAAATGCTCCAAAACGCCTCCCCCTTCTGGATAAAAGAAAAAAAAAAAAAGACGCATGTGGGAACGTGAGTTCCCGCTATGCAGAGATGTGAACGGGGCTTGACAGCTGAGTGTTTCTGTACACTCCTGTCTATGTACTTGTATAAAGATGGCCATACACTATGCAATCTGATTGTATATTGTGTATTTAGTGAGAAGGGTGATCACTGATTGATTGCATTTCATTTAAAAAATGTGCATTTGGGAGTGTGTGGGTCGATGATGTAGGGTGTGTGCTAATGAGGTCAGCTGGTCAACTCCTTCCTGTGTCATAGTCGGATCCGGAAGTAAGACATTACAAATGGATATGTCTGGAAACATGGATGAGGACAAGTAAAGTAAGTGTATGTAGAATTAATGGAAAGCATTGATATTTTTGCAAAAAAAGTACATGAATGTTATATTGGTACATAGGGGAGCTGGAATTTAGAAAAAAAAAGCGAACAAAGGTGAACTTATCCTTTAATCTGTGCATATTATCCTTTTTCTCTTAGTGCACGCTATCATTATAGTCACTTTTAATACAAAATATGTATGTTCTTCTGTTGCAGCATATATACATATGCATATGCGCAGTGAAACATTCTTCAGGAATATCTATGTAAGCGATTACCCCCCCCCCCCGCGTTGTAAATCGATAAGGGTCTCATTTACCCAATACTATACACTTTACTACCATCATTCATAGGTGGGTACAGGGCTGGACTTTCCATTGGGCTTGACTGGGCTCAAGCCCATGGGCCCCGGCCAATAGGGGGCCCCGCTGGCCCTGCCCATTTCGAAAGCCGCTGAGAGCGGCTGAGAGTGGCCGAGAGTGGCTGAAAGCCGCCGAAAGCCGCCGAAAGCCGTCGAGAGCGGCGAAAGCCTCCGAAAGCCGTCGAGATACACAGGACATCGGGCTCTGTATCTCGGCGGCGCCATTTTTAAACTGAAAGGCTGCAATGACAAGTCAGCAATGACACTTGAGCAAGGCTACACTGACAAGTCTGCAAATGACACTGCGGCAAGGCTACACTGACACTGACAAGGCTTCAATGACACTGACAAGGCTGCAGATGGACACTGACAAGGCTGCATTGATGAGCATTTAAATGTAAGTTTTTTTCCTTAAAATTCCCTCCTAAACTTGGGGTGCGTGTTATACGCCGATAAATACGGTAATTATCATTTTATCCATTTTTATTGCTTTTATTAATCGTGGAAAATCAAAAAAACACTGCGCTAAAACTAGAACACATATTTGACAACATGTATGATTATGTGAATATTAGGAAATTCAATCAATCAGGTAATCAAAACAAATATTGTGAGTATAGACAATACAGTGAAAATAAATTGATAATGTAGTGAACCAAATATAACACAAAATTGCAATATTGAAAACAAATGTGTTAAATGACAAAAATATAACCAAAGGTATAGTGGAAATGTTCAAAGGAAATAAGTCCTTGGAGCCAAAGCAGATAGAATAGGTGATCCTACGGTTAAACACTCAGCACCCAGTGAGAAATCCTCCACCTTAATAGATGTACGCTTACCAGAGGTAAGCTAGATAACAGCTTATCAATGGATATCCACACGGGGGACACAACTCCTTGGATCTCCTCACAAGGAAGGGGTAGGCAGGAACTTTCTTACAGCGAACCACAAACAGCATGCCAGGGGAACCTTTGCGCTGTTCCGTTCCTATGACAACACCCGGCCAGCAGAGTCGCAGGATAATGACGTAGGAGCTTCCGTTCCTTTGCGCGTGAAAGGAACGGAAGCTCCTACGTCATTATCCTGCGACTCTGCTGGCCGGGTGTTGTCATAGGAACGGAACAGCACAAAGGTTCCCCTGGCATGCTGTTTGTGGTTCGCTGTAAGAAAGTTCCTGCCTACCCCTTCCTTGTGAGGAGATCCAAGGAGTTGTGTCCCCCGTGTGGATATCCATTGATAAGCTGTTATCTAGCTTACCTCTGGTAAGCGTACATCTATTAAGGTGGAGGATTTCTCACTGGGTGCTGAGTGTTTAACCGTAGGATCACCTATTCTATCTGCTTTGGCTCCAAGGACTTATTTCCTTTGAACATTTCCACTATACCTTGGTTATATTTTTGTCATTTAACACATTTGTTTTCAATATTGCAATTTTGTGTTATATTTGGTTCACTACATTATCAATTTATTTTCACTGTATTGTCTATACTCACAATATTTGTTTTGATTACCTGATTGATTGAATTTCCTAATATTCACATAATCATACATGTTGTCAAATATGTGTTCTAGTTTTAGCGCAGTCTTTTTTTGATTTTCCTTTGTATATATGTGTGCACGCCTCACTTTAGGACTGCAGCTTACAATATCCTACTAATTATTAGTAGCACACTTTTCATGGTAGCGCGGTAATTTTTTGTGGTTTATTGTGTTTTATTAATCGTGGACCCAGGACGAATACCTACAGTATCCCCCACTTATACGCTTATATATTATCCACTTTTGTGAGTAGCCATTTGGCTGTTTTGTCTTGTCCATTTAAACAGAAGTTCTTTAATACTGCACTGAGTCTGGCGCACCTTGTCCTTTTCTATTTCTGTTTTATAGAGCTGTGCATATGTATAGAAGGGTAGAGCCGAAAGTAACTCAAGCCCAGGGGCCCCCACCACCCTAAGTCCTGCCCTGGGTGGGTATCTATGCTTCTGTGGATATTCATGAACTTTTTTCCATTTATGATCTGAAGTACACTATACCCTATGTACCCTATGTTCTTACCGATGTTACCCTGTCCCCATAGCTGTTACATAGTGACCGGGCACGCCTTGTGATTTCCCTGTGTTACCTGCTTGCCTCACCTCAATGACAAATTTATACCTTTTTTACAAATCAATTTATGAATATCGATTTGATGTCATGTTAAATGTATGTTTTATGTTTGTTGTCATGTCTTCAACGAAGTACAGTATATGCCTTTTTGTCCCCAGGCAAAATGTTTAAATGTAAGTTTATATATAGTTATTCTGCCTTTTTTCCATACTTCAATAGACTGCTATATCTCCAGGAGAAGCGCCTTCAGAGCTTGAAACTAGTCGAGCAATTGTTGATTGTACCTTTTGAACATTGAAACAGAATTGGTCTATTCTGGTTTGGCTGTTTTAACCCCCCTCTATACACAACTATTGTATGGTATATGATTACTCCATATGTATATATATATATATATATATATATATATATATATATATATATATATATATATATATATATATATATATATATATATATATATATATATTTATATTTATGGTCGGAGCCCTCCGTCCTGATGGATATGAAACACATAAACACGTCACAAGACTAACAACATAAATAGACCTGAAGTGTGCCCTGGCCTGCTGTATGGTAAACCCAGATCTGCTGGGCGGTATGCCAGAGAAGGGCGCAAAAAGACTTGGTTTAGGGAGGTAATGTTTAATTTAAGTTTATGGTCTTCTTACAGAGCGAGCTTGCAAAAGGCTCGTGACATTTCTACTTGTGGATTGGGAATATAGCGAGCAAAGCAGGTGGATTTCCACCTTCCCATTTTCCTGATCACGTGGTCCGGGACTCCATTTCGTGAGGCTGCTGATGCTGCCCCAATACGGAAAGAATGTCCAGAATAACGGTTGGGGTCAAGGCCTAAGTTGCGCAGAAGGATCCTGACGTGAGTAGTGAACTGGTTGGTACTAAGCGGGCTGATCGGGAACGGCAGCAATGGGCTGTCCTGCGAGGGATCAAGTAAATGGGCTAATGGACTATCTAGGATGGCTACGGGGCACCAGGCGTTGTGCGTTCTGAAGAGCTTGATGTCAACCCCTGGACCGGACTGTTGTGTTTTGGATACCTCGAGGTGTATCGTGAAGTGGCTGTGGTGACGCGTGAGGTGGCGTCTGCGTAAGGCCCTATGACTGGTGCTGCTGACTGTGAATTCGCTGGGTCGTAGAAAGCCATAAAATGCCAGGTAGATGGCAGCTTGGATGACCAAGCTGGGCAAAAAACCGAAAGGTGAGCGTGAGAGTATGGTGGACATGTCTCGAAACATGGCACTGGTGACTGGTAAGCGTTTACCGCTAACTTGGGGTTTCTGCTTGTGGATGCCTCGGAGGATGGCCTTGACCGCATGGGTAGCGAACAAAGATGGTTTGTTAGGATCTAGAAAAGAGGTGAAATGCTGGATGCCAGCTAGGTAGAGTCTAATAGTGTTGTAGGATAACTTCAGCTGAGTGTGGCAGTATGAAATGAAGGCCAGGATATGATGGAGATCTCCTGGTATAGCCCCGGGGTTAGCCTCTAGAAACCTGTGATAGCTTTTCCAGGCAGCATGGTAGCCTTTCAGGGTATTGTGAGATAGTGACTGGTTAATCAGACTAGTGGCGTCATGAAGATGTCGCTTCAATCCAGGGTTAGCTGTGACCAATGTGGGATAGCAGACATGGTCGGGTCGGCTCCAGGTTCCTGCGAAGAGAAGGTTGTGTAGTTAAAGCGAGATAGCGCGTCGCCCGAAGTGTTGCATTTACCGGGGATATGAACGCAGAGGACATTAAATTGGTGCTGTAGTGAGAGTTGCACCAGCCTGCGTAGGAAGGACATGATGGCCAAGGACTTGGAGCGACCTTTGTTTATAATAGAGGCTGTGGCTAGATTATCTGTGGAAAATGTCACTGTTTGTCCTACCCAGTTGTTGCCCCAGACGTGGGCTGCTGCAACAATGGGGTAAATCTCGAACATCGAGGAGGATTGACTGAACCCGGGGATCAAGAGTATTTCTGGCGGCCATGGTGCTGCGAACCAGTGGTGGCCAAAAATAGCTGCAAAACCTGTGGAGGCTGCGGCGTCCGTGATTATTTGAGGTGAAGTGGGAGACGCTGATGTGATAAACATCGAATGCCGTTCCAGTTTGTTAGAAAATCGTCCCACCTGGCTAGGTCAGCTACGGCTGCCTTGTCTAGTTTAAATATTAGGTCGGGGTCTTGTACCTGGGAAAGGAACGCCAGGAGACGTGAGACGAAGGATCGCCCTTGAGGGATGATCCTTATGGCAAAGTTCAGCATGGCAAGGAGGGATTGCAGTTGCTTTTTTGTGCAGCCTTGCGTATTAGTAAATGTGTGGATGACTGTCCTGATGCGGGTCAATTTGTCGGGAGGCAGACTAGCTTGCATGGTGTGAGTGTTGAGTATGATACCCAAGAAGGTGACGATCTGTGCCGGGCCTTCTACCTTCTTATCCGCTAAAGGTACGTTAAGATTATGAAAGATTGTTCTGAGGCTGTTTAGATCAACTGGGGGCTCGTTGGGTTTCTCTATGAGTAGGAAGTCGTCTAAGTAGTGGATCACTTTCTGACAGGACGCATGTTGTGAGAGAATCCAGGAAAGAGACTGAGCGAAAGTGTCGAATAGCCACGGGCTGCTTTTGGAGCCGAACGTTAACTTGGTGGCGAAATAGTATAGACCTTTCCATTTGATTCCGTGCCACCGCCATAGGCACGGATCAATTGGCAACAACTTGAATGCGTCCGAGATGTCTGCTTTAGACAACCAGGCGCCTGCTCCTGCGAGAATGATGGATTGAATAGCTGAGTCTACCGTTGAATATTTAAGTGTAAACTCTTCTGAAGGTATAAGGGAATTTAAACTGGGTATATGGGAACAATGAGGCGCGGACAAATCATAAACTAAACGAAGTTTATTTGAAAACTTGCCCTTCACAAGGCCGATAGGGCTGACTCTCCATACAGAAAAAGGTGATTGTGTAAAGGGGCCGATTATGTATCCCCGGTCTAGTTCTGTTTGCAGCAGGGTGGTGATGGTTTCCTCGTCGGTAGCGGCTGACAGCAGGTTTTTGCATTCGTGAGTTGTGTTTGGGAGTGTGATAAGTCCGGTGTGAAAGCCTGTCGTGAATCCCCGGATGAGAAAGGCTGCCAGTGAAGGTGTTGGGTGTGAGGCGAGGTAAAACGCGAGCCATCCGACGTGCACTCGGCTTAGTCATTCGGGTTTAGGCTGTTTCATAGCGCAAGCGTACCTGGGGTGAGCTTTGTGGCATGTGAGACAGACATGAAGTAGTTTGCAGTGGGGGAAGTTACAACCCCCAAAGTTGAAGTTATTGCATATGGCTGCTCCCCCTAGTGCCTGGATGGGTCGTCCTAATCTGTCTGCCTGAGCCGGCTGAGTAAATGCCGTTGAGTGACGAGTGACGCTGGGAAAGAAGGGAGGGTTGGGGGGGCGTCTGCCACCTGACTCGGAGCACCAGTTGGCCGTATGGGTGGACGACTGGCAGTTGGTACAGAGTGGGGAACGTAGGCCAGCGAAATGGCGACAGAACAGCTCTGTATCGATGGTACTCCAGTTGGTTTTTACTTGAAACTGGGAAAGTCTAGCTGCTGCGTTTGCTGAAAATGACCTGTGATAGTCATAAAAGGAGCATCCCCCATATTTACAACCTAGATCTACTATTGCGTGTAGGTATAGGTCCAGCTCCTCTCTCCTGTTGGGGTTGACCGTGCATAGCACGTCTCTGAACATGCCAAATGCTAGTGCGAACTCCGCAATATTGAGTTTGCGGGTAAGCCTATGGTCTTTGGCCTTTAGGACGACGGAAACGTCTCCCCACGCATAGGACTTGTTTTCGGCTGGGTGGTGTACTGCGATGAGGAGGGATGCCAAGTTAATGTCCTTCCCATCCATGATGTCCTTCCTGATGCCTGCTGGGACGAGATGTGCGGGGAGGACGTAGGCATAGATGTTGGGCGTACCTGTAAGGAGAGGCATGGGGGTGGCGGTGGTTACTGTAGATGGTGAGGGTGCAGCTTGATGTACCTCCAGGGTTCCCACTCTTGTCTGGACATCAGTGACTGCTGCCGATAGTGTGGTCACCAAGGAGTGCAGCTGAGTGATTGCTGATGAGATTGACTGTAGTGATGCCTGGGTGCCCGATTGGGCTGCCGCTGGCAGAGGAAATAGCAAGCTGAAAAGCTCAGCTTTCCTAGCAGTCGCAGGGAAAGGTATTCCCCTGCGCCGTAGTTCAGCTGTAAGCTTGGGGATGGTCCAAGCTCTGAGAGACTGTAAGTCGTCGTTTGCTGAGTCTGCCCCAGGTGACGACGGGGTGGAGGCGAGGTCCTCGCTGCTGGCCTGCGACATGGTGTCCGCTGCCTTGAAGTCCTAGTAGTGGAGTTTTAGTTTTTTGAGGTCGAGACTTGGGTCGACCGGGAAGCTGAGGAAGATACTGTCCACACCTGTTGCAGGATGGATCAACTGAAGAACTCTACTGACCTGAAAGGGGGAAGGGTTGGAGAAATCGATGAGTAGCCGTGTTGCTACGAAAGATGAATGGCTGTATGAAGCCATTTCGTAAATGTTTGCGGTGATTTACAAAGTAAAAGAGTTGTTTTTTTTTTTTTGTTTTTTTTTTTTTTTGGAATGTGCGGTGGGGTTTTGCTGTGCCGGGGGTCTTGGATCACTGAGTCGGTATGCGACTGGGCTGGGATTGGTTTGAATGAAAGAAGCACGCTGTTGGTGAGTGCTTGTATGCTGAAGATCCGAATCGCAGAGCCGCTGTTTGCGACTGGACTCGAATCGGTGGGATGAAAGAAGCACACTGCTGGAGAGTGCTTGTGTATGCTAAAGATTTGAAGCATTGAGTCGCTTTTGCGACTGGACTCAGATCGGTCGGATGAAAGAAGCACACTGCTGGTGAGTGCTTGTGTATGCTAAAGATTTGAAGCATTGAGTCGCTTTTGCGACTGGACTCAGATCGGTCGGATGAAAGAAGCACACTGCTGGTGAGTGCTTGTGTATGCTAAAGATTTGAAGCATTGAGTCGCTTTTGCGACTGGACTCAGATCGGTCGGATGAAAGAAGCACACCGCTGGTGAGTGTTTGTATGCTGGAGATCCGAATCGCAGAGCCGCTGTTTGCGACTGGACTCGGATCGGTGGGATGAAAGAAGCACACTGTTGGTGAGTGCTTGTATGCTGAAGATCCGAATCGCAGAGCCGCTGTTTGCGACTGGACTTGGATCGGTGGGATGAAAGAAGCACACTTGTTGGTGAGTGCTTGTGTATGCTAAAGTTTTGAAGCATTGAGTCGCTTTTGCGACTGGACTCAGATCGGTCGGATGAAAGAAGCACACTGCTGGTGAGTGCTTGTATGCTGAAGATCCGAATCGCAGAGCCGCTGTTTGCGACTGGCCTCGGATCGGTGGGATGAAAGAAGCACACTGTTGGTGAGTGCTTGTATGCTGAAGATCTGAATCGCAGAGCCGCTGTTTTGCGACTGGACTCGGATCGGTGGGATGAAAGAAGCACACTGTTGGTGAGTGCTTGTGTATGCTGAGGATCCGAATCATTGAGCCGGTGTTGCGACTGGACTTGGATCGGTTGGTGAGGTTTGTATTGCCAAGGATCCGAATCTTTAAGCCGGTGCTGCGACTGGACTCGGATCGGTTGGTGGAGTTCGTTTTGCAGAGGATCCGAATCTTTGCGCTGATTATGCGACTAGATTTAGATTGGTTGTGGACGTAAGGGGCTCGAATGAGCAACGGAGAAAGGCAGTAAGTACGGATGTGTGCGAATAACCGAGTAAGACCTACGAAGTTGTAGGTGGTTTACGAAGGGGAACATAAAGTAACGGTTTGGTAGCAGGAAAGCACTACCTGGGACAGTGAGTGTGGGACAATTGATAAACCTACGACCAATCTCGAAGGACATGCAGTGAGTTGGTAGAGTCGGCCTCTGCAATGCATCTGATATGAGACAGTTTGTAAAACATATTAAATTAATCCGATATAAATCGGTAGTAAGGAGTATCTGATACAAATTGGTTGTAGAGTGTATGCCATCCCTTACTGTGAAACTGAACACCTATCAACCACCCATCCCCCCAGGCTAATCAAGTGCAGAGAAGGCACCAGGTGGGCTCAACCACACCTCAATCAGCCACAGAAACCTATACAAACGATATACGCTGATCTCCTAATGAATGAGATGGCAACCCCATGGAGCATGAATGTTTTGACCAGTGAAGCCTATTGCGAGTGATATTGAGAACGACCGACAGTGACTGGAGGCTTGGGTCTACGAATGAATCGTATATTTGTCAGAAGGAACTTTACGAATGTACTATGCCTGTGCCGAATGATGTCGGGACATGAGCGACAACAACTCCGGGGCAGGTTTTTTCACAAAAGGGGTGCAGGATAAGAAGCATAATAAACCGCAAGATTTTGCACATGACACGAAAGTTTGGATACTACCTGCGACCGTGAGTGGGAACCGCCGACGAAGACCACGAATGAAAAGCCGGAGTGCACCTGCGATTGAATGCACAGACTGCCGAACATGAGGTGAGCTGGGAAGAGTCAGCCCTGTGATGTGAGCTACCGCGCACTGGAACTGACACAGACCATTGTGGATGGTCTGGCTATATACTCTGGGCTCCTCCCATAATTTCAGGCCGGTAAACCGGCCTTCCTATATATATATATATATATATATATATATATATATATATATATATATATATAGTATCTCACAAAAGTGAGTACACCCTCACATTTTTGTAAATATTTTATTATATCTTTTCATGTGATAAAACTGAAGAAATTACACTTTGCTACAATGTAAAGTAGTGAGTGTACAGCTTGTATAACAGTGTAAATTTGCTGTCCCCTCAAAATAATTCAACACACAGCCATTAATGTCTAAACCACTGGCAACAAAGGTGAGTACATCCCTAAGTGAAAATGTCCAATTTGGGCCCATTAGCCATTTTCCCTCCTCAATGTCATGTGACTCGTTAGTGTCACAAAGTCTCAGGTGTGAATGGGGAGCAGGTATGTCAACTTTGGTGTTATTACTCTAATAGGGCGTACACACGGTCGGACTTTGTTCGGACATTCCGACAACAAAATCCTAGGATTTTTTCAGACGGATGTTGGCTCAAACTTGTTTTGTCTACACACGGTTGCACAAAGTTGTCGGAAAATCCGATCGTTCTAAACGCGGTGACGTAAAACACGTACGTCGGGACTATAAACAGGGCAGTGGCCAATAGCTTTCATCTCTTTATTTATTCTGAGCATGCGTGGCACTTTGTCCGTCGGATTTGTGTACACACGATCGGAATTTCCGACAACGGATTTTGTTGTCGGAAAATTTTATCTCCTGCTCTCCAACTTTGTGTGTCGGAAAATCCGATGGAAAATGTCCGATGGAGCCCACACACGGTCGGAATTTCTGACAACACGCTCCGATCGGACATTTTCCTTCGGAAAATCCGACCGTGTGTATGGGGCATAACTCTCTCATACTGGTCACTAGAAGCTCAACATGGCACCTCATGGCAAAGAACTCTCTGAGAATCTGAAAAAAAAAGATTTCTTGCTATACATAAAGATGGCCTAGGCTATAAGAAGATTGCCAAGATCCTGAAACTGAGCTGCAGCACGGTGGCCAAGACCATATAGTGGTTTAACAGGACAGGTTCCACTCAGAACAGGCCTCGCCATGGTCAGCCAAAGAAGTTGAGTGCACGTGCTTAGCGTCATATCCAGAGGTTGTCTTTGAGAAATAGACGTATGAGTACTGCCAGCATTGCTGCAGAGGTTGAAGGGGTGGGGGGTCAGCCTGTCAGTGCTCAGACCATACATCACACACTGCATCCAATTGGTCTGCATCAAATTGGTCTTCATGGCTGTTGTACCAGAAGGAAACCTCTTCTAAAGATGATGCACAAGAAAGCCCGCAAACAGTTTGCTGAAGACAAGCAGACTAAGGACATGGATTACTGGAACCATGTCCTATAGTCTGATGAGACCAAGATAAACATATTTCGTTCAGATGGTGTCAAGCGTGTGTGGCAGAAACCAGGTGAGGAGTGCAGAGACAAGTGTGTCTTGCCTACCATCAAGCATGGTGGTGGGAGTGTCATGGTCTGGGGCTGCATGAGTGCTGCCGGCACTGGGGAGCTACAGTATATTGAGGGAACCATGTTTGCCAACATGTACTGTGGCATACTGAAGCAGAGCATGATCCCCTCCCTTCGGAGACTGGGCCGTAGGGCAGTATTCCAACATGATAATGACCACACACCTCCAAGATGACCACTGCCTTGCTAAAGAGGCTGAGGGTAAAGGTGATGGACTGGCTAAGCATGTCTCCAGATCTAAACTCTATTGTGGGGCATCCTCAAATGGAAGGTTGAGGAGCGCAAGGTCTCTAACATCCACCAGCTCCGTGATGTCGTCATGGAGGAGTGGAAGAGAACTCCAGTGGCAACCTGTGAAGCTCTGGCGAACGCCATGCCCAAGAGGGTTAAGTCAGTGCTGTAAAATAATGGAAGCCACACAAAATATTGACACTTTGGGCCCAATTTGGACATTTTCACTTGGGGGTGTACTCTCTTTTGTTGCCAGCGGTTTAGACATTTATGGCTGTGTGTTGAGTTATTTTGAGGGGACAGCAAATTTACACTGTTATACAAGCTGCACACTCACTACTTTACATTGTAGCAAAGTGTAAATTCTTCAGTGTTGTCACATGAAAAGATATAATAAAATATTTACAAAAATGTGAGGGGTGTACTCACTTTTGTGAAATACTGTACACTATATTACCAAAAGTATTGGGACACCTGCCTTTACACCCACATGAACTTTAATGGCATCCCAGTTTTGGTCCGTAGGGTTCAATATTCAGTTGGCCCACCCTTTGCAGCAATAACAGCTTCAACTCTTCTGGGAAGGCTTTCCGCAAGGTTTAGGAGTGTGTCTATGGGAATGTTTGACCATTCTTCCAGAAGCGCATTTGTGAGGTTAGGCTCTGATGTCTGCGCTCTAATTCATCCCAAAGGTGTTCTATCGGGTTGAAGTCAGGACTCTGTGCAGACCAGTTATGTTCCTCCACCCCAAACTCGCTCATCCATGTCTTTATGGACCTTGCTACCTCCATACACTCTGCACTCCTCTCCTGCACATACTACCCACCGCCATACACTCCACACCTCTCTCCTGCACATACTACCCACCGTTCTACACTCTGCACTGTACATTTCATATTTAACATTACTGCATTCGGCACTATGTAAGTCATCTCAGACTCTATTAAACCACCTTCATACACTCCACACTCCTCTACTGCACATACTAATCACTGCCATACACTCCGCACTCCTCTCCTGCACATACTACCCACCTCCTTACACTCTGCACTCCTCTCCTGCACATACTACCCACCGTTAAACACTATGCACTCCTCTCCTGCACATACTACCCAGCTCTATACACTCCACACTTCTCACCTGCACATACTACCCACCACCATACACTCCACACCCCTTTCCTACACATACTACCCACCGTTGTACACTCTGCACTGTACATTTTCTATTTAACATTCCCACATTCTGCGCATGTAAGTAATCTCAGACTCTACTAAACAACACCCCATTTAAGCCACGCCCAATATTTAGCGGAATTTAAGCCACGCCCACACTTTGCTGCGGTGCGCTATGCACGCCACATTTTTTTTTTTATCAATGACTAGGGCCCACTTTTTATCTTGCACACGGGGCCACTGATTTCATGATATGCCCATGTTTGGAATGCTGTTACCAATGAATGGTACCGAGAACATGACCAGTTTAGAACTAGATGAATTGGAAAAGAGGAAACCAGAAATTCAAAAGCACCACGTCCCAACAATTGAATCTAAGAAAGAAATAAGGGCTTTGAGGCCGTATAATGGCCCCAGGGACTTTTAAATGGTGCTGAAGTCAATGAAGTGAAAAGTATAAGATAAAACACATCTTTTATTTGGTACTCTTTACAAGAACAGACATTTCGTCACAAAATGACATTGGGCAATAAATGTACAAAGCAAATACAAAAGGTATTGACATAGATGCAGAGATTAATACCACTCTCTCAACATGTTTCGCTTTCCTAAGCTTCTTCAGGAGATGTATTGTGGTATTATAATCAACTATAAAGATAGAAATATATAAATATTACATGTCTGCTAATAAATTACAATTTCATAAATTTATATTAATTTGATCATAACAAAAATGAAAATATATATATGAAAAGGGCATATTTAGACAAAATTAATATATGTACACATAAGTATATCAAGAGATACTAAGAGGAAGAGAAGAAAAAAAAAAAAAAAAATTATATATATGACATTAGAAACTGCTATGCGATCTTACCCGCAGAGAAAAAACTATATACTGAGAAATGAATTTGTGCTTGATTGGTGTTTTGCTCTTCAGTCTGAAAGCCACTGAGGAGGCATGCAGAGAGGCATAGAAATTAAATTAAAAAATTGATGAATGGATGAGATTCTCTAAAAAGAGAAGCAAATCAAAAACAAGAGTATTAATATTGTTAGTGTAGAGAAACTCTATAGTTGAATTGGCTAATGTAAATACTGAATGTATGAATGAAAAAATCATCCAAAGATGAACGTATACTGATATACCTTTAGTGGAATCAATTCATAAGTAAAAATTACATCCGAAGGATGGTAAGGAGCCAGATTGCTATATCTTCTGAATCGGTGGTACTTATAGTGCAGCAGGACGGCAGTGGAATGGGCAGCACACAGGACCAGACCGCCGACCAATGATTAGTCGGCACCTGAACCTAGAAGTTCATCTGCAGCCTGCCACAAAAGCAACCTAAAGATATATAAATAAAACAAAAGCTAAGCTTGGATTTCTAAATTTCAATCACATTAAAGAAAGAGTTTCTAATAAAGGATTCAGAAGACATCAAGACAACTTACTATTGATGGTTACCATCGATCTTTGCAGCGCTCACATGAATAGCCTCCGTCTGCCCAGCATATCACCAAACAGTAATGACAGAGATTGGCGGGAGATTCCCCGCTTTTAAACCCCTCCAGCGTGACGGCGTCTGACTCGCCGTCACGCTGCGGACCGAAAAAAGACAACTGCGCATGCGCCCATGTTCCGGCTTCATAATGAATGAGAAACGTCAGCCGCGTCTGACCGGCGCGACTGAATCGCGGCCATTTTTGAAAATCCAGTGCCAGAAGTAGTGAACTACGGAAGCCGCTGTGGCTAAATATTAATCCAAATGGATAAGTGCATTGGCGGCATCATGTAAATGAGTCCGATCAGCGGTCATCTTTAGGAGATTAGATGTCTCAAATATAAGCGCCACATGGGCCATAGGACCGGGGGCAAATTCAAAAGAAACAAAAAGGGGAAAAGGACAGCAGCACTAGTTGTCAATTAAAGGGCAACCCAGCATACGGGACATTGATTAGGACCTAACATGCAAAGTGCCCCGGGTGTCCGTACATGCCAAAAGAAAACAATGACAAGCAGACTGAAGAGCGATTAAAAAAACACCAGTTCCATCGCATACTGAAAATTTATTAAAAAAGAGAAGTAAGAATCATGAATATAAAAGTACAAAAATTTATTATGTAATGGTATCGCAAATATTGACATATAAACACCAAAACAATTAAATCAATTAATGTAGCAGATCGAATGCATAAAAAAAAAAAAAAAAAAACAATTAAAGAAAAGGTTTAAAACTCAGAACATCATTTAGGCCTGGATATTGCAAAGCATTCAAAGTGAAAATCCACTTAGTCTCGCGTTGCAATAGGGTCTTATCATAATCACCCCCTCTTTCATTAGGGGGGGCATACTCAAGGGCATAAAAGTGCATTTTGCTATCATCGAACTGATGGCATAGACCCATGTGTCGGCTTATAGGAGTTTCCATCTTTTTCTTATTCACTAGGGAGACATGGTCTCTAATTCGATGGAAAAAGGGACGTTTGGTTTTCCCTATGTAAAATGCATTACATTCACATAACATTATGTAGACGACGCCGATGGATTGGCATGTGGCAGTGAAGTTAGGGTTGTATAATTGTCCATTTGGGAGAATGATGTTGCGGGATGCATAAATGTACCTGCAAAAGTCACATTTGTGGCAGGGTTTAGTGCCTTTGTTTTTAATAGTGGTTACAGGCAGGGAGGCATGGTGGCTGTGGACAATGCGATCTCTGAGTGACCGAGATCGTCGATAAGTGATCTCTGGGTGATCTTTTAGATGTTTAGACACTTTAGGGTCACCCATCAACAAGTACCAGTGCTTTTGTAGCAACTCATGCACTTGTTGATGTTGCCCAGAAAAAGTAGTAATGACTCTTAGGCCTGGGTCTGACTTTGGTTTAGAACATCCATGAATTAATTGGCTACGGTTGCTTTTTTTGGCCCTAGCGTAGGCTCGTTTAAGGCATTTATTGCTATAGCCACGTGCCTTAAGGCGTTCTCTCAATGCCCTGGCCTCGGATTCAAAAAGGACATTGTCACTACAATTTCTCCTCAGTCTTAAATATTGTCCATAGGGGACATTGTTAATGAGTGGTAGGGGATGTGAACTGGTAGCGTGCAGGAGTGAATTACCTGCTGATGGTTTACGAAAAAGGGTGGTTCCGATGGTTCTGTCAGGATTAATGAAAAGGGTGATATCTAAGAAAGTTAAACTGGATTGATTTGCCTCCATGGTAAAGGTGAGGTTGTAGGGGTTGATTTTCAGTCCCTCAAAGAAGCGAGAAAGATCTTCTCTGCTGCCTGTCCAAATAAAGAACACATCGTCAATATACCGTTTCCAAATCGGTATGTTTTCCACCAGGGCCTGCAAATCTTCCCTGAAAAACAATTTTTGCTCCCACTCCCCCAGGTACAGGTTCGCATAAGAGGGGGCACACCTGGTCCCCATAGCGACCCCCTGCACCTGGAGGTAGTGGGAGCGTGCAAATAGAAAGATGTTATTGGTAAGGATAAAGCTCAGGAGGTCCAGAATGAACCTTCTGTAAGTCTGAGGGACATCGCCATCGTGAGAAATAAAGCCCTCTACAACTGCCACCCCCAAGTCATGGGGGATGGAGTTGTAGAGGGCTTCCATATCCAACGCCACAAGCCATGCTTCCTCCGGAACGGTAACACCGTCCAGAGACCGAAGAAGTTCATTGGTGTCTTGCAAGTATGATGTAAGGCCTTCCACATGGGGCCTGAGAAATTCATCTATGAGTTGACTCGCATTTTCAGTGAGTGATCCGTTTCCGGACACTATCGGTCGACCAGGGGGATTTATTATGTCCTTATGTACTTTGGGGAGGGCGTACAGTGTGGGAATCCGAGGACAGGGCACATTGAGAAACTCCCATGTAGGTTTGGTAATCAGACCCTGGTAGTAGGCTGTTCCAATTAATTTTCTATAACGTATGGTCATATTGGTAACATGTGTCTCAGTTACTTTTTTATACCAGTTTCGGTTTTGTAAAAGGCGTAAGACCATCGATTCGTATTGTTCTATGGTCATCACTACTAGATTGCCTCCCTTGTCTGAGGGTTTAACCACCAGACGCGGGTCTGACTGTAGTGATTTTAAGGCCAATTTTTGTTCGCTTGTGAGATTTGAATGTTTTAGGCCCTTCCATTTGGTCTTACAGATGTCCTCTGTGACCTGATGGATAAACGCCCAAACATTGGGATTACTCTGTGGTGTGGGGAAAGTTTTTGATTTAGGTCTGTATTCCTTGGGTCTAAATGGTACTATTGAGGGGAGAGCGCATGTCCCATGATCGGGAGAACCATCCCGGTCAAGGGCCTGAGCTTCCAAGAGGTCTATTTCATCTATGTGTCCCTCGTCCCAAAGTTGCATAAGGTCTTCCATTGCTTTGATTTCATTTAATGTAACATTTTCCACTATAGGTTTAACATGAGATGGCGTAGAGCTGGATTGTATAGGTTTGTCAAAGATAATGCGAAGCATTAGTTTACGAACGAATAAATTGAGATCTTTTATCAGCTCAAACTGATCAATTTTCTGTGTCGGACAAAAGGTTAAACCTAACTCTAAGACAGAAATTTGATCAGCGCTCAGAGGAATGGAAGATAAATTAATTATTTCAAATTTTTGGCCTGTTTCTGAAGGCCCTCCAGGGCCGTCATTTTCTTCGAATCGTGTACTGGTTGAGTAAAGATAGGAGCCGGGCGAAAATCCGACTGATTAGTGGATTCATTGGTGTTGGTATTTGAAGGTGCCGTTGTCGAAGGTAATGGAGTACTTAAATGGGTATTAGAAAGGGTGTCCCGGTGTCCCAGTGCGTGTGAGGGATTGTTAATTTTTGCCGTAATGGCTCTGGTATGGATCGGTGTGCGATTGGTGTTTTGGTGCCGCAACCATAGCCAATTAATTCATGGATGTTCTAAACCAAAGTCAGACCCAGGCCTAAGAGTCATTACTACTTTTTCTGGGCAACATCAACAAGTGCGTGAGTTGCTACAAAAGCACTGGTACTTGTTGATGGGTGACCCTAAAGTGTCTAAACATCTAAAAGATCACCCAGAGATCACTTATCGACGATCTCGGTCACTCAGAGATCGCATTGTCCATAGCCACCATGCCTCCCTGCCTGTAACCACTATTAAAAACAAAGGCACTAAACCCTGCCACAAATGTGACTTTTGCAGGTACATTTATGCATCCCGCAACATCATTCTCCCAAATGGACAATTATACAACCCTAACTTCACTGCCACATGCCAATCCATCGGCGTCGTCTACATAATGTTATGTGAATGTAATGCATTTTACATAGGGAAAACCAAACGTCCCTTTTTCCATCGAATTAGAGACCATGTCTCCCTAGTGAATAAGAAAAAGATGGAAACACCTATAAGCCGACACATGGGTCTATGCCATCAGTTCGATGATAGCAAAATGCACTTTTATGCCCTTGAGTATGCCCCCCCTAATGAAAGAGGGGGTGATTATGATAAGACCCTATTGCAACGCGAGACTAAGTGAATTTTCACTTTGAATGCTTTGCAATATCCAGGCCTAAATGATGTTCTGAGTTTTAAACCTTTTCTTTAATTGTTTTTTTTTTTTTTTTTATGCATTCGATCTGCTACATTAATTGATTTAATTGTTTTGGTGTTTATATGTCAATATTTGCGATACCATTACATAATAATTTTTTGTACTTTGATATTCATGATTCTTACTTCTCTTTTTTAATAAATTTTCAGTATGCGATGGAACTGGTGTTTTTTTAATCGCTCTTCAGTCTGCTTGTCATTGTTTTCTTTTGGCATGTACGGACACCCGGGGCACTCAGCATGTTAGGTCCTAATCAATGTCCCGTATGCTGGGTTGCCCTTTAATTGACAACTAGTGCTGCTGTCCTTTTCCCCTTTTTGTTTCTTTTGAATTTGCCCCCGGTCCTATGGCCCATGTGGCGCTTATATTTGAGACATCTGATCTCCTAAAGATGACCGCTGATCGGACTCATTTACATGATGCCGCCAATGCACTTATCCATTTGGATTAATATTTAGCCACAGCGGCTTCCGTAGTTCACTACTTCTGGCACTGGATTTTCAAAAATGGCCGCGATTCAGTCGCGCCGGTCAGACGCGGCTGACGTTTCTCATTCATTATGAAGCCGGAACAGGGGCGCATGCGCAGTTGTCTTTTTTCGGTCTGCAGCGTGACGGCGAGTCAGACGCCGTCACGCTGGAGGGGTTTAAAAGCGGGGAATCTCCCGCCAATCTCTGTCATTACTGTTTGGTGATATGCTGGGCAGACGGAGGCTATTCATGTGAGCGCTGCAAAGATCGATGGTAACCATCAATAGTAAGTTGTCTTGATGTCTTCTGAATCCTTTATTAGAAACTCTTTCTTTAATGTGATTGAAATTTAGAAATCCAAGCTTAGCTTTTGTTTTATTTATATATCTTTAGGTTGCTTTTGTGGCAGGCTGCAGATGAACTTCTAGGTTCAGGTGCCGACTAATCATTGGTCGGCGGTCTGGTCCTGTGTGCTGCCCATTCCACTGCCGTCCTGCTGCACTATAAGTACCACCGATTCAGAAGATATAGCAATCTGGCTCCTTACCATCCTTCGGATGTAATTTTTACTTATGAATTGATTCCACTAAAGGTATATCAGTATACGTTCATCTTTGGATATTTTTTCCTTCATACATTCAGTATTTACATTAGCCAATTCAACTATAGAGTTTCTCTACACTAACAATATTAATACTCTTGTTTTTGATTTGCTTCTCTTTTTAGAGAATCTCATCCATTCATCATTTTTTTAATTTAATTTCTATGCCTCTCTGCATGCCTCCTCAGTGGCTTTCAGACTGAAGAGCAAAACACCAATCAAGCACAAATTCATTTCTCAGTATATAGTTTTTTCTCTGCGGGTAAGATCGCATAGCAGTTTCTAATGTCATATATATAATTTTTTTTTTTTTTTCTTCTCTTCCTCTTAGTATCTCTTGATATACTTATGTGTACATATATTAATTTTGTCTAAATATGCCCTTTTCATATATATATTTTCATTTTTGTTATGATCAAATTAATATAAATTTATGAAATTGTAATTTATTAGCAGACATGTAATATTTATATATTTCTATCTTTATAGTTGATTATAATACCACAATACATCTCCTGAAGAAGCTTAGGAAAGCGAAACATGTTGAGAGAGTGGTATTAATCTCTGCATCTATGTCAATACCTTTTGTATTTGCTTTGTACATTTATTGCCCAATGTCATTTTGTGACGAAATGTCTGTTCTTGTAAAGAGTACCAAATAAAAGATGTGTTTTATCTTATACTTTTCACTTCATTGACTTCAGCACCGTTTAAAAGTCCCTGGGGCCATTATACGGCCTCAAAGCCCTTATTTCTTTCTTAGATAACATGACCAGTTTATTTTGGGTGGATAAGTGTATGTACATACCTCCCAACTTTTTGAGATGGGAACGAGGGACACCTATTAGTAAAAGTATATAGGCATAAGACACCCCACGCCACTCCCCCTTAATCACCTCCCGCCGTATAGTAAAATGACGGCGGACGGGATCCCCTCTCGTTATGGGATGATGTCATGTGATGTCGCCCCAGTCTAACATGTATTACAATTTATGTGAACTAAATATTCCTGTTTATCACTGAATAGTGTTGCCAATCTGTGCCCATCAGTGACACCAATCTGTGCCCATCAGTGATGCAAATTTTTGTCCATCAGTAATGCCAATCTGTGCACATCAATGATGCCAGTCAGTGCTGCCTTTCAGTGCCCATCAGTGCCTGCTCATAAGTGCTCATCGGTGCTGCCTATCCGTTCCACCTATCTGTGCCACCTATCACTGCTCATAAATGCTGCCTATTAGTGCCCATCAGTGCCACCTATCAGTGGTCATCGGTGCTGGCTATCAGTGCTCATCAGTGCCGCATATTAGTTGCTCCTCATCAGTGCCCATCAGTGCAGCCTATCAGTGCCGCCTCATCAGCGCACATCAATGAACAAGAAAAGTTACTTATTTACAAAATTTTCTGACAGAAACTAAGAAAAACTTTTTGTTTTCCAAATTTTCAGTCTTTTTTTTGTTTTTTTAGCAAAAAAAAACTCCCAAAAAACCCAGCGGTGAATAAATACCACCAAAAGAAAGCTCTATTTGTGTGAAGTTTGTTAGCGTGATAGCGCTAAAAGCTGAAAATTGGCCTGGGCAGGAAGGGGGTAAAAGTGCCCAGTACTGAAGCGGTTAAATGAGAATTATACAAAAAAATAATTATTTGTTGAACCCAAAAGCGCTTTTTTTTTTTTTTTTTTTTTCCTTTTTATGCTTTGTTTTTTTTTTTTTTTTTTGCTTTTTTTGTTTTGTTTTGTTTTTTGCTTTTTTTTTACTACAGCTCTGCTTCACCTAGGCTGTCATGTGATCGCTCAGTTCCTGCACATGTATGCAAAAGAAAAGAAGGTAAGGTACGAAACAATCGATCAGCAGAGGAAGACACTGGCTATGTATTTAGTGAGAAAGGTGCTCACTAACAATGTCTGCATTGGAAAAGCATGTAAGTACAGAGCTGCGCCAGAGCAATCTCCTGGAGGGGGAGTGCAGGTACAGGGTGTGTGTTAATGAGGTCAGCTTCTGAAGTACTTTCCCACTCGGTTTTTATGTCCCAAGGATGTATACCAGGAAGTAATGGAGGAGTTTTCAATGGAAGAGACTTGAGGCTGAGGTAAAGCCTGGTCTGCCTTAGAAAATAGAAAAAGCTTTTTCTTTTCTGCAACAAATGTACATAATGGTATATCGGTACACAGAGAAGCTGGGATTTAGAAAAAAAATGTGAATTGTGTTTTTTGCTTGTTTGCACCAAAATTCATTTTAGTGTATTTTTTCCTAAAAATATGTGCTTGACAAATACTTTCACAAATATTGTGTGACATAAAAAATGCAACTACCATCATTTTGTTCCACAGGTCCTGTGCTTTCAACAGTAGTGTCTGGTGCTCAAAATTTGGGGGGGGGGGGGGGCAAACTGTGCCCATCAATTGCAGCCACTGTGCCATCAAACACAGCCACTGTGCCCATCAAATGCTGCCACTGTGCCCATCAAATGCCGCCACTGTGCCCATCAATTGCAGCCACTGTGCCCATCAAATGCAGCCACTGTGCCCATCAAATGCAGCCACTGTGCCCATCAATTGCAGCCACTGTGCCCATCAAATGCCACCACTGTGCCCATCAATTGCAGCCACTGTGCCCATCAAACGCTGCCACTGTGCCCATCAAACACTGCCACTGTGCCCATCAAATGCTGACACTGTGCCATCAAATGCAGCCACTGTGCCCATCAAATGCTGCCACTGTGCCATCAAATGCTGCCACTGTGTCCATCAAATGCAACCACTGTGCCCATCAAATGCTGCCACTGTGCCATCAAATGCTGCCACTCTGCCCATCAAATGCTGCCACTATGCCCATCGAATGCTGCCACTGTGACCCCCCACCCGCTTGCCGTCTACCTGGCACTTTCCCTGTCTCGATGGGGCAACGGCGACGAGGGGTGTCCTCTATGCGCCTCCTCCCGTCCTCTCCTCCTGATACGCATCCAATCACAGGGCCTGTCGTTTCAGTCAATCATGGAACTGGTAACAGACTCGAGCACCTCATTGGCGGAGAGGCGGTTCAGTGTTAGGAAAGCGAATATTCATTCGCTGTTCTAAGAAACCTGGGTGAACTGTGAGCGCCAAGCATGGCACTCGCAGGTCATTTTTTTATGCCTATTAGAGCCTACGGCTCTGGTCAGGTGCTTCAAAAACACCCCCCGCCGCTGTAATCAGGCGCCCTGCACCCGAAAAGGGGGCGGGAGCCTGAATAGGGGGTAGCAGCGGCGGCCATGGATAGATTCATGTTATGCATGAATCTATCCATTAGTCATACAGGGGGTGGCTGGAGAGAGGGGGTGGCGCCCGTGCGCCCTTATGGATGGGCCGCCACTGGCTTTCAATATATATTTGTTTGAGGGTTTATTTGAATGGGCTGAAATTGCGCTGGACTGTATCAAAAGTAGTGCATGCACTACTATATAGAACAGTGTTTCTCAAACATTTTGGTCTTGCGGCGCACCAAAAAGATCAATTTTTTTTCGCGGCACACCTGAAAAGATTTAACAATTTTTGTGGTCAGCAGTAAATAGAATATATACAAAAGCAGCAGTCTTGTGTGATGCGTCAACGCGTTGCAAGCAGAGTGTGTGGGGAGGGGGAAGAGAGGAGGGGACGGTAGTAATCGCTATGCTGACCCATTGTACCCCCACTGGATCTCCATGAATTCAGGTGAATCCCTTGATGGGATGGATCACAGTTAGGGAAGTATTGTAAGGTACTACTCAAGATTAAGTGGGTGGGAGGGGTTACCACAAAATGCAGGGCCATCTCAGTGAGGATCTCTGGATGTTTACTAGTGACATGCTGGACTCACCTCCCGGCCAGCTGATGCTATGCCTGCGGGTACCCAGAGACAATCTGTCGTCTCTCCTCTGTGTTTCTTATGGCAGGCCTTTCTCTTGGCTCGGTGTTCTGGTGAGTCACTAGGCAGAGAGTAGCGGACGTGTGGGAACCTCGAGCATTTCCGTGTGAGCCTTGGTTCACACAGGATGTATCGTGGATCGTTAGACTCTCTCCTGCTCGGCTGAGTGGCTTGTGAAGGGTGGCTAGGAGCAATCACTGAGAGGTGAGGGGTGATTAGTGGGAGCCACACCCCGTGACAATACATGCGGCAGGTCCCTCACACTTCCTCGCTGAGCGAGGTGGCTAGAACGGCTGTGGGAAGCCAGTAGATGATCAGTGGAGAGCGGGCATCGGGTGCAGATGGAGACGGGGTGTGCTGGAGCAGGCGCAAAGAGACCCTCTCTAGGCAGCAGTGCGGGAGTTCTGGCCCTGCCAACACCAAACCTACAATTCTCCCGTGGCACACAGTTTGAGAAACATTATTATAGAATATACAACTAACCAACCAACCAACAAACCAACAGTAGTACCATGTGATCCAGTTGAGGCAAATGCACTGCATTTGCAACCTGTGATTGGGGTATTGTTAAGTTAACACTGATACCCGCTACAGATTGCAAGTATAGTGCATTTTGAACACATGGAAAGCTTGTTTCCGGTACTGCCTTCTGGTGTGATCTGGCCCTTAACCTCCCTGGCGGTATGATTATTTTGGATTTTAGGTGCTGAAAGCGGTACAATTATTTTGCATGGAAATTTGGCGTTTTATATTGTATGCCCGTAATTCTTAACAATAACACACTTAAATCTGTCCACCAAGAGTCTAGTAGATATCCCAGGTACGATGAAGTTTGAAACACAAAATCATAAATTATAATATAATAAATAAATATAAATAATTAAAAATATATATATATAATAATAATAAAATAAATTTCCCCACAATTCACTATCGCTCAATTCTGCAAGTGTTCTAATTTACTATCGCTGTTTTCTAGCTGGTCTAAAGCCACTTTTGGCGTAAAGGGACACTTTTTGGTTGCTATGGACAATCTCAAGTTTCCAGACAGAAAGAACAGTATATATAATATAAAACTGCATGCAGGGCATTGGACAAAGCACTGGGGACAAAAGGGATGTGAAATGATTTCATACAGTACTGTAATCTGTAAGATTACAGTACTGTATGTGTTATGATTTTTACATTTTTTGAATTTGCCGCCAGGCTCCGCCCCGTGCGTCGCTACGCTTGCAGGGATCGGAGCCTGGCACAGAGAGGCTTCGGAAGAGGACAGAGCCCGCAGACACAGCGGGGGGACATCGCAGGATCCTGGGGACAAGGTAAGTATACCGCACCAGGATCCTGCAATGCAATCCCGAGTGTGGCCCGGGGTTATCGCTAATGGTGCTGAAATTTAACCCCGAGCCACACTCGGGAATACCGTCAGGGAGGCTACTGTTTTCTATACAAAAATGTATAGATCCTGGCTCTAGTGGCCTTATCCTATTTTATGCAGTCACAAAGCCGCTCTGCTGAAATAAAATCTTAGCCATATGGATTGCATTGCTTGTAGTGTGTTAAGCTGGCCATACACTAGTAGAATTTTGATTGCATTTTTTTTTTTTTTTTAAGAACTTTAGCTTGATTTTCTAATCATTAATGGGGTGAAATCAATGTTTGTTTTCAACCACAAAGATGAGAAAATTTGAAGAAGGATAGAAGTTTTTTCTTGAAGGAACACATGTTTAACAGTGTATGTGGTTTTCATTTGGGAAAGTCCATTCATTCCAAAATTGAACACAATTTTGAAGTACTTTCAAACTATGTCAAGTTATTGAATGTACAAATTTGCATTGAATGTTTGTGTGAATGTTAGTTCGAAAATCTACTAGCGGCCAGCTTGCAACTAAGTGGCTGTATTACCCTCTTGATTAAAACTTTTAGGGAAAAATATAGGATAAAAAATATAGCATAATATATATAATGTAGTATAAAAAAATCTTTGTTTCTAAAGGAGAAATTATCTATCTCTTTCTAATGTGGCCCAAACACTGGGGTTGATTTACTAAAGTCAAATAGACTGTGTACTTTGCAAAGTGCATTTTAACCCTACAAGTGCAGTTGCTCCAGAGCTTGGAAATAAGGTAAAGCTTCAATTTGCAAAGAATACCCAATAACATGCAAGGAAAATTAAAAAAATGCATTTTTGTTTGCACATGATTAGGTGGTGGAAGTCAGCAGGGCTTCTGCTCATTTACTAAGCTTTGGAGCACTTGCTTTTGCAGAGTGCAATTGCACTTTGCAAAGTGCACAGTCTAGTTTCCTTTAGCAAATCAACCACAATTTATCTAACCCTTCTGATGAAAAGTTTGCTCTGTCTGTATATGTGAAGAAAAATATAAAGGCATGTTAAATAAAATTAAATGATTTAATATTATGAGTGTATTTATTAA
Source organism: Lithobates septentrionalis (assembly GCA_037952835.1). Taxonomy (NCBI): domain Eukaryota; kingdom Metazoa; phylum Chordata; class Amphibia; order Anura; family Ranidae; genus Lithobates; species Lithobates septentrionalis. The sequence continues at coordinate 1,043,715 of JBBDGP010002794.1, read as the reverse complement.
ACACATACAGTTTTCACAATATATTTTCACAATAGTGGTCTTTAAAGCTATCCAAGTGGACTAACCCATAGAATCACTATGAATTTTAGTACATAAGGGCACCTACACTGTCCATGAGGATCATTGTGTTGAAAAAAAAAGGCTTCCTTAGATATTTCAATAAATAATTCCCAGTAGAAATTGGAGAGTTGTAAAAACCATTTGGGTTCCCAAGGACCAAGTGAGTTGCGTATCAGAATAAACAGAAACCGTCTTGACATTATCTGATGCTCTCTGGCTCCATTCATCATATGTTAACAAATAAAGCTAAATATATTAAAGATAAATAGTATAGACAGCTCATGTGTTTCTCATAAATGCGAGGGACCATTGGCCTTCGTTTGTGCCTCCAAATAAGTGACAAGGTTCCAATGTGTTACTGACAGCTAAGGATAATTCTGGGCTGGATTTCATTATAACATTGATGATGAAAGCATTCCCACAGGGAGAGATAAAACTAAAGAGCCTGGGTGTAATATTGAATCTTGGACCCACTCTTGGCTTGTACAGAACTTACAACTTTGTTTTTCACTCTTGTTGATGATAATTGTTAACCACTTGAGCCCCCAGGAGTTTTTCTTTCTAAATCTCCTTAAATCCCAAAACTTTTTTATTTTATTTTGGTGGTGTTTCAGTTCCACACACTTTACATTTTAACATTTGTAGTCTACCCCGATGTCTTAAGCTTAATTTTTTCAGTGTTGTGTAAATTGCTAGCATAACATTAAGATAAGATTTAGTTTGGCTGAGAACATAACAAATTAGCATAACAGTAACATCTATACAGTGCCTTGCAAAAGTATTCACCCCCTTGACTTTTTACCTATTTTGTTACATTACAGCCTTTAGTTTTTTAATCTGAAATTTATGTGATGGATCAGAACACAATAGTCTAAGTTGGCGAAGTAAAATTAGAAAAATATATACATAAAACTATTTTTCAGTAATAAAAAACTGATAATTGACATGTGCGTATGTATTCACCGCCTTTGTTATGAAGCCCATAAAAAGCTCTGGTGTAACCACTTACCTTCAGAAGTCACATAATTAGTGAAATGATGTCCACCTGTGTGCAATCTTAGTGTCACATGATCTGTCATTACATATACACACCTTTTTGAAAGGCCCCAGAGGCTGCAACACCTAAGCAAGAGGCACCACTAACCAAACATTGGCACGAAGACCAAGGAACTCTCCAAACAAGTAAGGGACAATGTTGTTGAGAAGTACAAGTCATTGTTAGGTTATAAAAAAATATCCAAATCTTTGATGATCCCTAGGAGCACCATCAAATCTGTCATAACCAAATTGAAAGAACATGTCACAACAGCAAACCTGCCAAGAGACGGCCTCACACCAAAACTCACGGACCAGGCAAGGAGGGCATTAATCAGGGAGGCAACACAGAGACCTAAGGTAACCCTGGAGGAGCTGCAGAGTTCCACAGCAGAGATTGGAGTATCTGTACACAGGACGACAATAAGCCGTACGCCCCACAGAGTTGGGCTTTATGGCAGAGTGGCCAGAAGAAAGCCATCAAAGAAAACGCTATGTCTGGCGCAAACCCAACACATCCCATCACCCAAAGAACACCATCCCCACAGTAAAACATGATGGTGGCAGCATCGTGCTGTGGGGATGTTTTTCAGCAGTCGGGACTGGGAAACTGGTCAGAGTTGAGGGAAAGATGGATGGTGCTAAATACAGGGACATTGTTGAGCAAAACCTGTACCACTTTGTGTGTGATTTGATGCTAGGATGGAGGTTCACCTTCCAGCAGGACAATGACCCCAAACACACTGCTAAAGCAACACTTGAGTGGTTTAAGGGGAAACATGTAAATGTGTTGTAATGGCCTAGTCAAAGCCCAGACCTCAATCCAATAGAAAATCTGTGATCAGACTTAAGCTTTGCTGTTCACAAGCGCAAACTATCCAACTTGAAGGAGCTGGAGCAGTTTTGCAAGGAGGAATGGGCAAAAATCCCAGTGGTAAGATGTGGCAAGTTCATAGAGACTTATCCAAAGTGACTTGGAGTTGTGATAGCTGCAAATGGTGGCTCTACAAATTATTGATTTTAGGGGGGTGAATAGTTATGCACATTGGCTTTTTCAGTTATTTTGTCCTATTTGTTGTTTGCTTCACAATTAAAAAAAAAACATCTTCAAAGTTGTGGGCATGTTCTGTAAATTAAATGATGCAAATCCTCAAATTATCCATGTTAATTTTAGGTTGTGAGGCAAAAAAACACAAAAAATGCCAAGGGGGGTGAATACATTTGCAAGGCACTGCATATATCAAATTAGCATAGCAGTGACTATATATAGTGCCTTGAAAAAGTATTCATACCCCTTGAAATTCTCCACATTTTGTCAAGTTACAACCAAAAAGGTATATGTGGGATTTTGGTTGGTCTATCACATAATGGGATTTTATGTGATAGACCAGCACAAAGTGGCACATAATTGTGAAGTGGAAGGGAAATGATAAATGGTTTTCAACATTATTTACAAATAAATATCTGAAAAGTGTGGCGTGCATTTGTATTCATCCCCCTTTACTCAGATATATCTAACTAAAATCTAGTGTAACCAATTGCCTTCAGAGGTCACCTAATTAGTAAATAGAGTCCACCTGTGTGTAATTTAATCTCAGTATAAATACAGCTGTTCTGTGAAGCCCTCAGAGGTTTTTTGGAGAACCTTAGTGAACAATCAGCATCATAAAGGCCAAGGAACACACCAGACAGGTCAGGGATAAAGTTGTGGAGAAGTTTATAGCAGGGTTAGGTTAAAAAAAAATATCCCAAGCTTTGAACATCTCACAGAACACTGTTCAAGCCATCATCTGAAAATGGAAAGAGTATGGCACAACTGCAAACCTACCAAGACATGGCCGTCCACCTAAACTGACAGGCCGGGCAGGGAGAGCATTAATCAGAGAAGCAGCCAAGAGGCCCATGGTAACTCTGGAGGAGCTGCAGAGATCCACAGCTCAGGTGGGAGAATCTGTTCACAGGACAACTATTAGTTGTGCACTCCACAAATCTGGCCTTTATGGAAGAGTGGCAGGAAGAAAGCCATTGTTGAAAGGAAGCCATAAGAAGTCCCATTTGCAGTTTGTGAGAAGCCATGTTGGGGACACAGCAAACATGTGGAAGAAAGTGCTCTGGTCAGATGAGACCAAAATTGAACTTTTTGGCCTAAAAGTAAAATGCTATGTGTGGCGAGAAAATAACACTGCACATCACCCCAACGTGAAACATGGTTGTGGCAGCTTCATGATGTGGGGATGCTTCTCTTCAGCAGGGACAGGGAAGCTGGTCAGAGTTGATGGGAAGATGGATGGAGCCAAATACAGGGCAATCTTAGAAGAAAACCTGTTAGAGTCTGCAAAAGACTTGAGACTGGGGCGGAGGTTCACCTTCCAGCAGGACAACAACCCTAAACATACAGCCAGAGCTACAATGGAATGGCTTAGATCAAACCATATTAATGTGTTAAAATGGCCCAGTCAAAGTCGAGACCTAAATCCAATTGAGAAACTGTGGCAAGACTTGAAAACTGCTGTTCAGACACTTTCCATCCAATCTGACAGAGCTGGAGCTATTTTGCAAAGAAAAATTGGCAAAAATGTCACTGATAATTATAAAGCTAGTAGGGTGGAGTTTATGTCCAATGATACCAAGTTACTCTGATCTTCATATTTTTATGTGAGAACCTGTTTATCCACTTGTCACATTGTATTGGACTTGTGGTCGCTTTTAATGGAATTTTTTCAATAAAACCTCCCTGGTTTTAAGCTATGTGGCTACTTGCCTTTTTTACATAAACCTCCTTGAGAAAGTGTGATTAACCAGCACCAACGGCCGTGACGCTACCCTTCTCTACCTCCAGTGGATGGATCCTTTATGATGTGTGATTCCATGCGTGATTAGACTCCTATAATGTGGAGTCTAGCTATCTGGTAAGGGTACATCTTGTATATATATGGTGGAAGACGCACTTGGGTGTACGGTCGCTCACTATAATTTGGACACGTGTTCCAACAATATATCACTTTATTTCTGTATGGACCTATGTGGAAATCTTATGGACTGACTACTGTCACTTTATATCATTTCACATGTTATATTATTATTTTTGTATTTAAGCGTGGCAATTATTGTTTATTGTTTATATGTATTTTGACACAATTTGTTCTGTTGTGTAATTGCCAGCAGCTTTTTTCTTCATGCTTTTTATTTTTCATTTTTTCGCTTTCACCTGCACAATCACAACCCCTCCCCGTTTCTCACTCTCTAGATGTGTAAAGCTGGTAGAGACATCCACAAAAGACTTGCAGCTGTAATTGAAGTGAAAGGTGGTTCTACAAAGTATTGACTTGGGGGGGGGGGGGGGGCTGAATACAAATATTTTTTTAGTAAAAAATTTGGAAAACCATTTATCATTTTCCTTCCACTTCACAATTATGATAGAGTAACTTTGTGTTGATCTATCACATAAAATCCCAATAAAATACATTTATATTTATGGTTGTAACATGACAAAATGTGGAACATTTCAAGGGGTATGAATACTTTTTCAGGGCACTGTATATACATTATATAAAATGTTTTTTTTTTCTACTTTTCTAAACTTTATTTTTCATGGGGGTCTGGGTCTAATTAATGGAGACCAGTTCCTGACTCCCCATGCAACTATGAATCAACAGGTCCTAATAGTGACCGCAATCAGCCGGCAAAAATTTGCTATAGCAGTGACCTATTGCTGCAGGTAGAGGCTGGACAGAATCGCAGCTGCTTTGCCTGAGCCTCTAAACTGACAGAAAGTGTTGTGACATCACTCTATCACATCTATACAGAAAAAAAATGGAACGTGTTCTACTTTTGTTGACTGCACTGGTATGAACTAAGGCCATTGGAATCCATGTTCATCACTGTTCTGTTAGATGCAGAATAAAAATGCATTGGACTGCATCTGGTGTGAAGACAAAGAGGAGGGGAAGGATGGTGAGTCATTGGTCTGATTATTCAGCTGTGATTATAATATGCACTCCAGCTATTGAGCTGTGTAAGCAACTATTTTTCAGCAGTTACATTTTGCTGGTAAATATCTAAAAATATGTAATATTTAATATTTAGTTGATAAAAATATGAACATTTTTTTTCAAAATGTATTAAAATGAAATTATATACAAAACACTACACAATCATTTCTAGATGATATTACATTTTGATTAACCTTCAACCACATCTAGAAAATCAGTACGAGGAGTCAAGATGGAAATGGTAGAAATTAGTTTTAAAAAATTTTAAGAAAATAAAATGAGCGTTCATTGCCTTTATAGGTTTACATGTAGAGAGCTGAGGTAAGGAGTGTTTTTTACAGTATGGCTTTAGGCATAAGAATGTCTAGAACAAGCTTTGTATACATGACCACTAATTAAAACTGATTTGTTAGGTAGCACCATATAAAGGTAGCCTGATATCTAATATGTACATGTTATCATGCCAATAGCAATAAAGAGAAAAACAAAAGCAGAGTTACTCAATAAATCGGTAAATATTCTGGAAAGGTATGCAGCCGGAAATTACTAAGGCATAATTGGAAGCAGAAAAGAGAAAACTGGTATTCGTTTTGCACAGATGCCTTTACAAAACACCTTGTAAATATACACACCTGTCTAATTCAGATGACAGCTAAGCACTGATCAGGTAATCATGGACAAAACAACTGATAATGTTCAATTCAATAAGTTACTCTGCTGACTTAAGTATTTTTTAATTGTTTTCTGTTGAAGGGTTTTATGGCTAAATGGTTTTATTTCTGACTGTGACATTTTAAAGCCCCAGTAGCAGCCAAAATTTGGTGGGATTTCCCCTCAATTTCTCTCCCTGTGTTATCTGTATAATAAACAGTGGTGGAGTGCAGGGTCACCAAGTCATGAAGGCACCGACAGCAACAAAATACATGTATATATATATATATATATATATATATATATATATATATATATATATATATATATATATATATATAAATTTGCTTGGAGGTCAGCTCATTGAGGTTAAATCAGCTAAGCACATTCTGGGTGCATCAAAACAGAAGTTGCCCAGTGTCTTACAGTTTGTTTTCTCTCTAACGCAGCCAAAGCCTGAGTGGAAAAGCCTATCCCTGCTGGCAGCTGTAGGGTGGGACATTTGCTCTTTGTTGGAAAGCAGTGGTGTCTCTGCAAAGGTCTGACACGCGACCTGCTGAGTTACACCTATAGTTCAAAGCTCATGTTTCCTGCTATTTGAGGAGCTCTGGCTTTGACTCAGCAAAAGGAGTGTAGGACTGCTGAAAAGTGATCAGTGCTTCTCTAAAGAGAGCAATGGTTCTGCTCTTCAGCATGCTGGCAGGGCACTGGCCTTTCTACTCATGTTGTGGCTGATTTTTTTATTTTATTTAGAGGATTTAGTATATGAATGTGAGTTGGGGACCTTGGATTGTGGGCTCCTTGAGGGTAGGGATCAATGTGAGTGTGCGATGTATTTGCGGAGCACTGCGTAAATTGTAGATACGCACCCACACTCACCCAGGTTGAACTGGATGGACTGGTGTCTTTATTCAACCTTACTAACTATGTAACTATGTTACTAACTATGTAAGTATTGCAGCATAACAAGAAAAATATTGACTCCATACATAAGTCTAATGTACTGTCTTTCCAGTTGACTGCAAGGTACAATTACAAAAGTATAAAAATATCCACAGAGGTGTACATTATAATATACAAAAACCATGTTGATCAACAAGAATCCATGTGTGGAGGTGTCAAAATGCAATCTAAATAAGGTGACTTGGTTCAATGGGTATAGAAAGACCTCTCGGTTTCCAAGATTGGTCGCAGGAAAGAAAACCTCAGAGCACAGCGAGCACAAATGTATAAAAGTCAAATACACCCAAACCTGCCTGGATCCATGCACTTCCATGCACTTCCAATGGATTTTCAAAAAATTATAGAAAAAAGGGTACAACAGAAAAGAGAGAAAGCAAAAAAAGGGGCAAGGGGAAGGAAAAGGAAGTCAAAAAGACAGGAATCAGTACCATGACCCAATATAGAACTGGTACAAAGAAACCATGTGAGTCACATATATTGCAGATATTCCTCAGAAAAAAGGAAGAGATTCCAGTAGAATCACCCAGCCTTATGTTCCTCTCTCTTGTCTCGAAGGGCCAAGGTCAGGTCTTCCAGTTGTTTGATATCATTCACCCTTGCGAGTTGGTGCGCAACCGTTGGGTCAGACTGTTTACACATGTTAGGGATACAAGCTCGTGCTGCATTTAATAGGTGCTTAAGTAGAGATTTGTGGTATCACTTTTTTGATTACGGAGTGAGATTAAGCAATATCACAGCCAGGACATCCTGCAAGAAAATGTCAGTAAATTTGTGGATCAGCTGAAGTACAGGTTGCCAGAAAGTGCGCAGCTCAGGGCGCTCCCAAAAAAATATGTAAGAGAGTGCCATCTGATGAACCAGATCTCCAGCAGCGATCGCTCTGTTGAGGGAATGTGGTTGATCTTAAAAGAAAACAATCTTTATGCACTTTTGTTTTGAAGCAACCGGAATATAATTTTTTGATTAAGGCTTCATGTACACTGCTGCTGGTAAACGGAGTAGTTGGGAGTTTTTTTCAGCTGCCCCTGAACTCTCCCCTATGTTATCTTATCAGTGCGTGTACTCTGGGTCATTTAAGTCGTTTCTAGGTAGTTGAGTTAAGAAGCATTTTTTGGAAAGCAAAAAAAATGCGTTCAGGGCGGATGTTCAGAGGCATTTGAAATGCCAAATGCCTGTAAACGTGTGTAAATGCGCAATGCATTTTTAATTTTTAACTATTTGAGAAAAAAAAACGCTTCTTAACGCGGCATGTAAATGCGGCAAAACGAACGCTTATAAACGTCGGTTATTATCTGTCAAGTTAAATCGTTCAGGAGAGGTTGTAAAACGTCCCGTGTACATTAAGACTAAAAATACAAGTTTAGTCTTAAAGTGACCATTATCTCATGCTCCAGTAAGAAGTTGGGGTCTCTCCCACTCTCCTTTAGCTGCATATTATCTGGGATTCCTCTAAAAAAAAACACTCATTGTGTTCATTGTGTTGCTGTATTTAAGCATTGTTAGGACGCATCCAATTAAGAAAAAAATAAATAAAAGAAGCTAATAAAATTTGCAAGGGTTGTGGATTACTGTTTTTCTCCTCTCCCAAGAGTTCTTCATGGGGAGTAAATCTATAGTCACAGTAGAGGCTAGCCCAGCCTTTCACAACCTTTTTTGTTTTTGTAAATTCCTTATTTTCAGAATTCCCATCACATAAAAGTGTAATCAAGAATTCAATGCTCTGTAAGTTTCAAATTTTTGCATGAGATTCGGTATGGAGGCCTCAGAGAACTTGAGGAAGCAACCTTGTTGGGTGCCATTTTGTAAGGAGAACAAATTAATTTGAGCCTCATTTATACATACTGCTGTGATAAGGTGTGGTTTGTTGCTATGTTCATAAATATTGAAATTTATGTTGGGCTGCTTGTTGTTGTCTAGTAGGAGAGAAGAGAGACATTGCCATAATTCTGCTAATTCCCTGGCTTGGGTTTGCACCAATGTTTTGTTTATGTGCTCATGTTTTGAGATTTGGGGCAATGGGGATGCTATCGTGTGAGTGTATTCTTGAGCTGAGATGCAGGTTTAATCCATACCTCCTGATGAAACATTTGTGTGCTTCCCACACTGTCATGAGAGAAACATCTGATGCAGGGCTGTTGTTTGAGAGGTTCCAACCTTTTAACTTTGGAGGATCTCGGGCAACCCCTGAAATATTTTTTTGATCTACAGATCATTGAACCTGGTGTATGATGAGTGAGTTGTAGATTTAATTTATTAATGGTATTCAGTGTAAAATCTATTCTGCATTGGTATTCAGTAGGCATAAGCTCGGGTATGTTCAGATCTTAGTGCAAACCCACATGAGTAAGCTCACAAGGAAACTGACACATGCCTCTTGTATACATGCAGTTGTGGAGGGGGGATGCCCTGGCCACAAATAATTGTCCCCAGTACAGGTGACAGTTTCCTGACAATCTTGCTCATGTGGGTTCGGTCTAAGATCCGAACATGCCCAAACTCATCCCTAGTATTTATTTCAAAATGCAATGCGCTTTTGTTCACTGCAAACCTCACTCTGCACTAGTATTTAGTGCAAACCTCACTTTGGATTGGTGTTTAGTGCAAACCTCACTCTGCATCAGCCTTTAGCGTATTAGTTTCCCTTTTTAATACATATTGCCTGTCTCAATTACCAGAACCAACCAATAAGCAGCAATTACCAAAATCAACCATCAAAGTTAAAGTTAATTACCAAAATCAACCACTAGTTAGGCATAAACTCAACCCAATAAAAAACAATTTTCATATTGTCTTGCCTTTTGTTGCTTGTCTGAATGGACTTTGCTGCTGTGCTTAACTCTAGCAGTAGATCCAGTTCTGTTGTGAGGACCACTCTTTTCATCCCACCCTGGTCACTTTGAAGAGTACTGTCAGGCTGATATTAATCCTCCAGGCGGTTCTCAGCAAGACAATATGTCAGAGCATTACAGCCACAATTGAATGAATATATATCTGCTGCAACAGTGGATCATGGCAGAACCTCTAGGCAGTTGAGAAACCTGGGTCTCTCCTAATTCTAATGTAGCTAAATGTAATCACATATATCAGGATCTCCAAACTACGGCCCTCCTGCTGTTGTGGAACTATACGTCCAATGAGGCATTGTAAAACTCTGACGATCACAGACATGACTAAGCATGATGCGAATTGTAGTTCCTGAACAACTGGAGGGCCATAGTTTGGAGACCCCTGAATAATATAGAACAGTTATCACCCAATGTTTGACAGACGTGAGAACAAGGACTTTGATTGTTTATTGACACTGGTACAATTAAGGTCAGCAAAATTAAAGTGATTTAAACTTATTAATGACTTCTCTGGGCATATTGCATTCAGCCCGTACAAGCATGTTTAATGCGCAATCACAGCCATGGATGTCATTAAAAAAAAAAAAAAAAACACAGATTTTTTCATAAGCTCATGGGAAAACTAATATTTGCTTTTCTGCCCAAGGTTAAAAGAAAGTATTTATGATCTGTTAGATTGGAGTAAATTTTTGCTCAGCTAGTATTCACCCCGCTGAGAATATGCATTAAAATTTACTGTATCAAAGCCCAGAGAAAGGGTGAACTTTCCCAGGGAAATGAAAGACAGAGTTCCTTTGGACTGCATAGCACACATTTTTGGGTTATACACAATTCTGATTTACTCAGAGCACTGATATGACCTGGTTCCATCAAACACAAAATTTTAATGACAGAAACATAGTTTTCTAAACTGGAAGACATTGTGTATTCTTGGGGAGTCCCAAATTATCATTATAATATTTACCTGAATTTTTATATAATATTCACAGTCTAGCTTGCTTGATAAGATATATTTCATGATATTATTTTATATTCAGATCAAAATCTTAGCATCAGCACTGCATGTCGATGCTAAAAACCCTGGGAATAAGGATGGGTCAGGTCTTCGCTATCTGTTAGATTGATAGATTGATAGATTAATATCAATGATTTGCACTGCTTCCTCTACCCCCTCCCCATATGCGGCTAAAGTGCTGCTACCTCTTGCTTTGATCTGTAGCAGGTATTCTTGGAACCATTGCATATTCAGTTCATCGAGAAGGGGAAGAAGGACCATATACAGGTACATGGAGCTTGAGGAGGAGTTAATAGATAATGTTGAGGTATTCCATCAAAATTTTTGTTAATGGGTAAAGTGATTTGTAGTTAACCACTTTCCCTCCGTAAGATACAACACTGTATTATTTTAACTGACAATTGCGGGGTTGTGCAACACTGTACTCAAATAAAATTGATGTCCTTTTTTCCCACAAATAGAGCTTTCTTTAGGTGGTATATGATCACCTCTCCAGTTTTTATTTTTTGCACTATAAACAAAAAAGCCCGACAATTATGAAAAAAAATTATATCTTTTACTCTCTGCTATAAAACACATCCAATAAAAAAACTGAAAACATGTACTTTCTACACCAGTTTAGGCCAATATGTATTCTGTTACATATTCTTGGAAAAAAAATCCCAACAAGCGTATATTGATTGGTTTGCCCAAAAGTAATAGCATCTAAAAACTATGGGATATTTTTTTTTCTTCTAGTAATGGCGGCGATCATCAATTTATAGTGGGACTGTGACATTACGGTGGACAAATGGGACACTATCTGACACTTTTGATAATTTTTGTGGACCATTGACACTGGCTGGAAAGGAGTTAACATCAGGGGCGATCAAAGGGTTAACTGTGTGTCTAACCAGTGTTTTACTACAGTGTGGGAGATACTTTTACTAGGGAAAGGCATTGATCAGTGCCCCTGCTTTTCAGAGACACATAATTCATGACTGTACAGACAGAACAGCGATCTGCCTTGTGTCAGAGGAATAACAGAAACTTTGCCAGTACCGGCATTTCCCTGTACGCCTGCGTGGCAGAATGGCTAATAGGCGTATGCGGGTACGCGATTCAGCAGACCGCGTCACGGCGTAACGGCACACATGGACGTGCAAGTCAGCGGACGGCGAAACGGCGTAAGCACGTACGCACGTACGCATCTTTAGCCGCACACGTGGGTTCCCCTATTAGCCCTATAAAAGGCAGCCCAGCTCTCTGGCTTATTGCTGGTTTGTCATTTCAGCTTCTGTGTTCCTGTTCCTTGTTCTGCTATTGACTCCTGCCTGTTGTGACCCGGATTTCCTTGACCATCCTTGAACCTCTCCTGTACCTTGACCTCGGCTTGCTTAACGGATTCCTCTTCAGTCTGCTCCAGTGTTTGACCCCCGGCTTCTCTTTAAAGACTTCGCTACTGCCTGCTCCAGTGTTTGACCCCCGGCCTGTCTTGGACTCTCCTATTGATTGATTCCTGTGTATGACCTTGGCTTGTTTTTTTTTTTTTTTTTTCTAATTTTTTATTTATAACAGACAGAGTGGGTCCACATGGACCAAACAATACATCCAGCAGTATATCTCCACCACTGATTTTTTACATAATACAGTACATTCAAGGCAATTATGTTTGCGGAATCATGGCGAATTAATTAGTACAGTCCCATGTGTTCCCCCTCTCCTTTTTTTTCCTTTTTTCCAAGAAGTTATGGAGGGGTCCTGCAAGCAGGAAAAGAAAGGGGTAGCAAAGAGAAGAAGAAGAAAAGAGATATAGAGTGGGGGAAGTATAAGGGGAAGACAGGGGTGGGGGGGGTTGGGGAGAGAGTCCCCAGAATCATGGATCGAATGTGATGTACTGCAGCAACATTACTGAATTCCCTGTGTCCGGCATGCGGCAAACCGAGTTAAATCGGTATAGTTGTTTGTAAAGCCTGTCCTTCACTGGAATATATAAACATGTTCCACAACTGCTACGTTTTGGAGAATTTCTCTTGTCTGTTTTGCGCTGTATGGATGAGATCTTCCATATGTTTAATCTCTTCTACTTTTTTAATCCATAATGCTATGGGTGGTGGAGTTGTGGATTTCCAATATAATGGGATACAGGCCTTAGCTGCGTCTAAAAGATGACGCAGCACTGACTTTTTATATACTTTCATGGGAATGTTTGCCGCATGCAGGAGGAAGAAGGCCGGATCATCAGTTATAGTATATTCTGTAAATTTCTGTATGGTCTGCTTTACAGTTTGCCAGAAAATTGTCAGACCAGGACATGACCAAAAGACATGTAATAGTGTCCCTTCTTCCATTTGGCATCGCCAGCAAAGGTCAGATGTTGCTGGGAAGAATCTACTTAACTGTGTTGGGGTTCTGTACCAGTGTGATAGAATTTTATAGTTCGTCTCTTGAGTTTTGGCACATATAGAGGATTTGTGTGTGAATTTCAGAATCTGTTGTTTCTTGGCTAGGCTAAATGTTAAGTTCAGTTCTTTTTCCCATTTGGTCAGTCCCGGTGGGACAAAATCTGTTGGGGGAGTATTGAGGATGTTGTAGGTCAGGGAGAGTGTGTGTGGTAGAGCCCCCGGGGTTGAGCATATGTCTTCGAACGTGGTGAGTATCTGTCCGTTCGTTGGGGGTTGAATGGTTTGGAGGAAATGACTCAGTTGAAGTGCCCTCAGGAAGTCCAGTCTGTATGTGCCTGTTGGGTCAGTGAGTTCTGCGGTTGTTTTCCAGCGCCCGCCCGCACTAAAGTGGGAGGCTTGATAAAGGTCCAACCTAGCTAGGTTTCCAAATACCTAATCTTGCAGTCCCGGTGTAAACAGCGGGTTCCCTAGTATTGGGTATAAAGGGGAGTTCAGTGAAGACAGGTTAGTCCTTGTAAGTAGTCTAGCGCAGACGAGTATGGTGTTCCCTATTAGATCTCTTGATCTCCGCCGGGATGGCCGGATGACACCAAGGAGCTCTTCGGAGCGGGACTTGGCTTTGGTTTTGTTCCAAGCTAGTCCAGAGCTTGGTCTCTTGGTGTCGACACCAATCGATCAATCTGCCCAGATGGACAGCCTGGTAGTAGGCACGAACGTCTGGTAGTGCTAGGCCACCGTACTGCTTGGGGAGGACCAAAATTTTGTGAGCTAGTCTCGGTTTTTGTTTAGCCCAAACAAATTTCGAAAACATCGATTGTATTTTCTTGAAATAAGGTGTAGGTATGTTCACAGGTAGTGCTTGCATAAGGTAGAGGAATTTAGGAAGGATGGACATTTTCAGTATGTTGCACCTTCCCACCCAGGAGTGTAAGCCCGCGCCCCATTTGTTTAGAAGCTCCCTTGTCGTTTTAAGCAGTGGCGGAAAATTTAGTTCATAAAGCTGTGATAGATTATGGGGAATTTGTGTACATAAATATTTTAGGGTCTTGTTATTCCATTTCAAATGAATACTGGATTGGAGGTGCATCAGCCGTGAATGTGGTATTCCAACTCCCATAGCTTCCGATTTGGCGAAGTTTATCTTTAGGTTGGTGAGACTGCCGTATAGTTCGAACTCTTTCAGCAGATTTGGTAGGGAAATTGTTGGGTTTGTAAGTGAGAACATGAGGTCATCCACATAAGCGGATACCTTGTATTGGGTTTGATTTATCTCCACCCCCTTAATGTTGGGGTTTAATCTTACATGGCATAGGAAGGGCTCGAGAGATAGGGCAAAGAGGAGGGGGGAAAGTGGGCAACCCTGTCTCGTTCCGTTGGTAATTGGGAACGGGTTTGACAACATCCCGTTAGCTCTGACTCTGGCGGACGGTGTCGTGTAAACTGCCATAATCCATCTTAACATCTTTCTCCCAACCCCTACGTGTCTGAGTGTTTCGAACATAAAGGCCCAGTTTACACGGTCGAATGCCTTTTCTGCATCTGTGCTGACGAAGACACTCGGTATTTTTGTGCGGTTGGCTGTATGAATTAGGTTCAATACCTTAGTGGTGTTGTCCCTCGCCTCTCTAGTGGGCACAAAACCTACCTGATCTAGATGTATTAGGTGTGGGAGGTGTAGCTGTAGTCTGGATGCTATTATTTTAGTGAATAATTTGATATCCGTATTGAGCAGGGGAATTGGCCGGTAGCTTCCGCACTGGGTCAGATCCTTCCCTTCTTTTAGGGATGACCGAGATCTGAGCCTGCAAGGAAGAGTCATGGAACCCGCCCCCCTCTGTGTGGCTATTAAACAGTTCCACCATGTGGATCCCCAGGGATGGTAGAAGGGTTTTATAGTACTGCACAGTCAGACCGTCTGGGCCCGGGGCCTTCCCCGGTTTGGTGCTGCCTATTGCTGCTTGTAGTTCAGATAATGTTATAGGGTCCTCTAGTAAGTCGCGTGTTTCGTTGGACAATGTGGGCATTAGGGAGTTAGTTAAATATTCTCTCATTCGCTCTGTCGGTGGGCTTGTCGTGGGGATTTTGTATAGTTTTTCGTAGAAAGATTTGAATTCATTTGTAATTTGTTGAGGAAGTGTCATTTTGTGGCCTAGGTGTGAATAGATATGTGGTATATAGGAAGCCGTCCTTTGAGTCTGTAGAGATTGTGCCAGCATTCTGCCACATTTGTTGCCCGATTCGTATACTCTTTTCCTGGTAATTTGCATCGCAGCTTTGGCTTTATAATGAAGTAGATCAGTGATCTGTGCACGAACCGTATCCAATTCAGTCCCCAATTGTCTGGTCTGGGTCTGTTTATGTGCAATCTCTAGTGTCTGTAATTTCTTTATCAGTAGGGTCATTTGTTCAGTCCTCTGCTTTTTAAGTCGTGAACCATGTTGTATAAGGATACCCCTTATCACTGCCTTGTGGGCTTCCCATACGAGGCCCTTGTTATTGTCTGTGGTGTGGTTGTCTTGGAAGTAGTGTGTTATCTCTCTGGTGACAGCTGTAAGTGTCTCCTGGTCTTGCAGTAGGCTCTCGTTCAGTATCCAAGGACTTCTTTGTCCTTTTGTAGAAGTCTGTCAAAGCATAACGCATCATGACTGGGGCATGGTCTGACCATGTAATGGAGCCTATAGTGGTGTTTCTGACTGCTTGTAGTTGTCTATGGGGGATCAAAAGGTAGTCTATACGTAAGTATGTTTGGTGTGGGCGGGAGAAAAAAGTATAGTCCCGTTCTCCGGGATGTAGAAGACGCCAGGTATCTATTTAATTGAGTCTCATGTAGGGCCGAGTAAATAGCTCTGCGTGTGTTTTTGTGTGTGGAAGATGTTCCCGTTGAGGTGTCCTCTGAAGGGAGGAGGGGGACATTTAAATCTCCTCCCACAATGAGTTGTCCTTCTGTGAATTTTTGAAGGAGTTTCAAATGTTTCCTGATAAAAGCGTCTTGGTGACTGTTGGGGGCGTATAAATTGGCTATAGTCACCTTCACGTCGCCTATCATGCCCTTGAGGAAGAGGTATCTTCCCTCCGGGTCTGTCTTTATAGCAGCCAAGGACCAGGGTATTTTAGCCGATATCTGAATGGAGACCCCTCTTGATTTAGCCTCCGAATATGTTGAGTGGTATACCGTCGGGTAGTGTCTGTTTTTCAGGATGGGAAAAGCATTTTCCCGGAAGTGAGTTTCTTGTAGCAGAACTATGTCTGCTTTCATGAGTCTCATATCATTTTGTAGCATTCTTCTTTTTTCTGGGACATTAAGTCCTTTTGCGTTTAAGGTTACAATGTGGAGTTCGTCCATGATCCTGGGGATTGGGGGGGTAAAGAGATTGTAGATGGGGGAGGTGTGAGCAGGAAGGGAGTAGAGAAGGAACAGTAAGTGTGAGAAATCAGAAAAGAGATAGAAATGAGAGTAAGAGACTCTCGATCAGAGTCTCAAATTCCTATTTAGAGTAGCAAAAACTTGCTTATACGCTCTGCAGGGAAGCCTGCGTATTGAGCGTGTGCCTAAGTGGGAGTGTGATCAGCGAGGGACCTGGGAGGCGTCCGGGCACCGCCCACACTCCCCCTACCTTGGTGTATATATAAGTGCAGGCAGGTGTAACAATGGCAATCATGTCTTTGACAAGAAATAAACAGGTATTATAACCTCATAGAACAACATTCCTACATAACATTTCTAACATGTCTTAATACAGACTGCAATACTTGTATGATAATATAGGAAAGCAGGCCAGGCATGTAGTTAAAACAGTAACTAGAACAAATCTCCGGTGGGGAATCCCATCACCCCCACCCCCCGGGGCCCAACCAACCGCCCGCTGACATCTTCCTCCCTCCCTTGGCAGCGGGCAATCCGCGCGTCAGTGGCCAATGGCGGGGTGAAGGGTCCGCGTCCTGGAAAAGCCCCCGGCAACCCCCTCCCACATCAGCCTCCGACACACGACCACCCCAGAAAAGCCCTACCCTCCCGTTTGTAACCGTGCCAACGTCCCAACATATACATTCTTGATTTGAGCAGGAACCAAACACCGACGGTACTCATTGGCAATAGGCATAAGACTTCTTGAACGGTCTGCAATCAAGTTGTGGGATGTGGGGCTAGTTGCCGGATGAAAGGAGTCAGATCTTCCGCCTGTGCTCCTCCGTTATACATCATGTGTTGGCGTGATCACTTTGAGCATGTTATCATTTGAAATTCCTATCTTGACACGTAGTTCGTGTTGGGGTGGGAAAAGTCCCCTGACAGGTTGGCTGCGAGTACTTGCTCTAGATGCAGTGTCTCATGAGATATTCCTTAGATGTTCCTTATGCTGGGGGGGTTAGGGAGGGACCTCTCTTGCTCACCCCTGTCTGACCGTGTGGAGTTGCACAGGCTAACCTTAAACTGTAACTTGGCCCTAGTGTAGCAACAGACACGCGGTCTTCTCGAAACTCAGGGTGACCTGGCAGTGGCATAGGAGGCTATTGATTTTACTCAGTACTTTGGCCTACAGTGCACGTATTGGAGCTGACAATGAGGGGGGGCAGCCCCCAAACCCTCCGCTCCCCCCTGTTCATAATGTGCAGGCCTCCCGCCCCGTCCAGGTCTGTGTGGTAAGCAAGGTGGGTGCCGAGTAAGTATTCCGGAGAACTTGAGACCGGGGGAGCACCCCCATGGTTAAACAGAGAAAGGTGCAACAGTAACTATGCCTACTTCCCATGTCTTTTTAACTGGTCATGTACAAAAGTCAAGACTCACGTGAACCGTTGTTGTTGGAGGCTCTAGAACGGCCCCGATTCCTCTGGGATCTGGGCGGCTGGTTGGATCCGGGCGGTAGAGGCCCTGAGCGGCCCATCGGTCTCGGAATTTTCAGCAGCCAGTTGGGTATTGGGATCGGGTCAAACCCCATAAAGGTGAAGCAGGCAGGGAGATCCGCCGGTGATCGCAATGTGAATGAGGACTAGTTGGATCGAAATATCACTGCTAGAGGATACCCCCATCTATAAGTGTATCCATGTTGCCTTGCAGCTTCCAACAGGGGTTTTAGCATCGCTCTGCGTTGGAGGGTAGCTCTGGATATATCCGGTAAGATTTGAATTTGTGCCCCGTCGAATTCTATGTCTCCGCTCCCCCAGGCGTTGTGCAAGATGGTTTCTTTTTGAGCATACCGGTGCAAGCGGCATAAGACGTCTCGGGGTCTAGCCGGGTCTGTAGACTTTGGTCCTAGGGTACGATGGACCCTGTCAATTTCCAAAGAGGGTGCAGGGTTTTCTAGGAGTCTCTGGAATATGGCTGTTACTGTCCAGGTCCTCTGGTCCCGTTGCCTCTGGAATCCCCCGCAACCGCAGGTTGTTGCGGCGGCTACAGTCCTCCATTTCTTCGATATGCAGCTGCATCTCTTGTAATTCCATATTATGGGATTCTTGGGCTTGTTCCAGGGATAGAACCCTGGATTCCAGTGTAGTGGTCTGAGTTTCCCCAGCGGACACTCGATGGTTAATCGTGTGCAGCTCTGACCTGATCTCCTGTATGTCCTTGTTATGTGCTTCCTCCACGCGTTGGATCAGGGCCTCGATATCAGCCCTGGTAGGAAGAGCCTGCAGCATGGCGCGGAGGTCATCTTCTATCCGCATCTGGCTGTGTGGGGAGGTTGCCGGCTCGGATCTGAATGCAGCTGGGGTCCCCATGTGTGGATCTGCTTCCATAGCGTTAGCTGGGGAGAGTGTCTGTGTCACAGGGGGGATCCTCTCCGTATAGTGTGCACGTGGCGCGGCTACAATGGCGCCTGGGGATGTCTCCTGCCTGTCTCTGAGGAATCGTCTTATCCCGTGCTGTGGGATCAGGGTTCCGGTTCTTCTAGTTGTCGCTCTTGTCTTGTAATGTTTAGAGGTGGACATGCCGAGTTCACCTGCAGTAGAAGTGGGTTGTTTGGCAGGCGAAGTGCAGATCGGGCCCGGAGCTCCTTCAGCTCACGTCTTTACTCGGCCATCGCTAAGCCACACCCCCCGACCTTGGCTTGTTTAAACGGACTTCCTTCCTACCGGCTTGCTGTGTTTGACCCCCTGGCTTCTCTACATACTTTGTTCCAGTTATCTACTTCAGGACCAAGGTGTTGGAGCCCCAGTCTGATTCCTCTGCTGATCACCGTCCGGGTGTACCCTGCACGGACTACTACCAGACAGAAGTTCAACACGCAGGCTCCTACTAGTGCCTGGCGACCCGTGCCTCTCTGTGCCCGATACCCTCTGTGCCACCTCCAGGGGTATAGCGCACTCAGCTGCAAGGGGAGCCGCTCTCAGCATCTCGGCCCTGGTGAGTACCCTGACAGTACAAACCAGCCATGTCAGAGGCCGACAGAGCTGGTTCTCCCCTTGAGGCACTCTGCCAGCAAGTGACAGCTCTTACTCAGGCTATCCAAAGACTCCAAGATGGCTACTTCCAAATTGAGGGCCGTCTCCAGCACCTGATGTCTGCTCCAGCTCCTTCAGATGCAGCCTCAGCCAGCGGGGTGGCCTCTCCCCAAGGACAAGTCACCCCAGCATCTTCAGTTGTAACGACTCTCCCTGAACCCAGAGTCCCCACTCCGGAACGTTTTTCTGGAAACCGTAAGAAATTTAGAGCTTTCAAAAATGCTTGCCTACTGTATCTAGCTCTTCAACCCAGGACTTTCCATGCAGAATCCATCAAAGTGGGATTCGTTATTTCACTACTATCTGAAGAACCACAATCTTGGGCTCATAATCTTCTTGAACAGAAGAGTTCTTTATTAGACTCAGTTGAAACTTTCTTTGCCGCTATGGCTCAGTTATATGATGACCCGCAACGCACAGCTACTGCTGAATCCATTCTGCACACCCTTACCCAAGGAAAAAGACCAGTAGAGGATTACACCGTGGAATTTCGTAAATGGTCTGGAGACACCACCTGGAATGAGGCCGCCCTTAAATACCAGTACCGTCAGGGCCTCTCCGAAACACTTAAAGATGAATTGGCACGAGTGGATACCCCTGACTCTTTGGAAGATCTGATCCAACTCGCCACTAAGCTCGACAGACGCCTGCGGGAGCGTCGCTCTGAACGCTTCCAGTCTTCCCGGCCTACCTGGATGTTACCCCGGGTTCCTCCAGTTCCTGTGCCTATCGCGGGTCCCTCAGCTTCTGCTGACAGTGAGCCCATGCAACTGGGACTGGTCCGGTCCCCACTCACTCCTGATGAGAGACTGCGACGGCGTCAAGCCAATCTTTGCCTCTACTGCGGAGAAGCTGGCCATTTCCTTCGTAACTACCCTGTGAGGCCCAGTAAGTACCGCTTACGGCACGCTATGAACTTTCAAGTTGCTGACTCAACCCAGTCTCACCTTATCCTACCAGTCTCATTACAGGTGGCAGAAGAGGGAATTCGACTGCTGGCTATCGTTGACTCCGGAGCATGCAGCTGTTTCCTGGATGCATCTCTTGCCCAAAGTCTGCACATCCCTCTTCAAGATAAAAAACAGCTCCTTCAGATTTACCTGGCAGACGGGTCTCTACCCAACTCAGGACCCATCACTCAAGAAACCAAGCCCATTCTTGTCTCTACAGACTCTGGTCATCAGGAATTTCTTTGCTTAAACATCATCAACTCACCCATGTTTCCCATTATCTTGGGGTTCCCGTGGCTAATGGCACACGACCCTCAGATCCTTTGGAGTAAAAAAGAAACTCTCTTCTCTTCAGCATACTGCTCCCAGCATTGTTTTGTGCCAACCTCCAATAAGACTGTCCCCTGTTTGACCATACAACCAGTGCCAGATACGCTTACACATGTCCCTGCAGCATATCACGAATTCCTGGACGTTCTTGATAAAAAGAAGGCCGATAGTTTACCACCTCATCGGCATTATGATTGCCCCATCGATCTGTTGCCCGGCTCCGAGATTCCGTTTGCCCGAATTTTTCCCTTGTCGGAGACCGAGTTGGAAGCTCTCCGCCTCTACATTGATGAAAACCTTGAAAAAGGATTTATTCGTCCTTCTTCCTCCCCAGCAGGGGCTGGTATCTTTTTTGTCGAGAAAAAGGATGGATCTCTCAGACCATGCATAGACTATAGAGAACTTAATAAAATCACCATCAAAAATCTATACCCACTTCCCCTCATTCCTGAACTATTCCAGCGGTTTCGATCTGCCCAAATATTTACCAAATTGGATTTACGAGGGGCATACAATCTTGTTCGGATACGTGCTGGGGACGAATGGAAGACAGCCTTCAGGTCCAGATTCGGTCACTTTGAGTATCTGGTGATGCCGTTTGGGCTCTGTAATGCCCCAGCTACATTCCAGCATCTAGTCAATGATATTTTCCGGGAATTCCTAGATAACTTTGTCATTGTCTATCTTGACGATATTTTAATTTTCTCTACCACTTTAGAATTACATCGAGACCATGTCAAGAAAGTTCTCTCAGTTCTCAGAAAACACGGCCTGTTCCTAAAAGGAGAGAAGTGTGAATTTGAAAAGACTACCATCCAGTTCCTTGGCTTCATCATCACTACTGAAGGGGTAGCCATGGATCCACAAAAAGTTAAAGCCATCCAGGAGTGGCCGGCCCCCTCAGACAAAAAAGGAGTCCAGCGATTTATTGGCTTTGCCAATTTTTATCGCAGGTTTATTAGGGGGTTCTCCTCAATTATCTCTCCCATCACTCAATTAACTCACCAACAAATCAAATTCCGATGGTCCCAGGAAGCTCAAGATGCCTTTGCCAAACTAAAGAATCTATTTACGTCAGCTCCCATACTTCAGCATCCGGATCCCACTCTACCTTATGTACTTGAAATTGATGCCTCAGAATCCGCCACAGGAGCCATCTTGTCTCAGAGAAGTGGTATTAAGGCACTTCTCCATCCAGTAGCCTTTGCCTCCCGCAAACTAAGTCCTCCAGAGAAAAATTATAATGTTGGTGACCGGGAATTATTAGCCATAAAAACTGCCCTTGAGGAATGGAGATACTTACTGGAGGGTGTGTCCCAGCCCATCATGATCTTCACGGACCACAAGAACCTGGAGTATCTCCGAACAAAAGAAGGTGGATTAAATCAGCGCATATATGCAAAAAGAAAACTAGAAAGCAGCTGTACACCAGGGTCAACACAATCAAATCCCTTAAGCGAAATATACAAAGTAAGGTGCAGCGCTCAAATAATAAGCTAAAAAAGGGATGCAACAAATATAGCAACAATCCTTCATAGAGACATAGAGAACAGTCCTGTAGTGGTAATAAAATGTCCAATATTGATAATTAGTGAGTCTCCTCCACACGTGACAGCATGCCAAAATATGGTGACTGATAAGTAGTGCCCAACACCGGTGAACAGAATGGCCTCTCACCTGATTAACAGGTTAATAATGCATTCCCAGACAGGGTCAACCAAAACGAAATCCTAATCCAGATAATAATCCATCAGGAAAGTACTGGAACTGTCAGTCACGATGGCTCTCAGGCTAGGCTGTAGGCGAGGGTAGCTCTCCCATAGCATATGTAATGTAAAAAAGGACAGGGATAGTGCTCTCTGTATACTCCAATTTATTAAGAAGGTAATAAAAAACAAACTTACAAGAATGGCACTTCACAAGTGCAGGACGAACACAGCATGAAAACTTCCGTGCAGAGACACAGAGTGGAGCATGCGCGGTAGCAGCGGGTGACGTCACGTCGTTACGTTCTGGACGCGTTGCGTCCCAGTGGGCGGGGACTTCTTCAGCAGATGACGTGACGACGAGAGTACGTGGGTACCCGCGCTATAAGGAGGTGAGTTGCCATGACGACAGTGAACGCTTCACAACAGAGAGAAACCGGAAATGTCCCCTGGTATTGTAAACGGGGAAAACGGAAACCACTCCATATGAGCTAATCGCTAGGATTCACCGTAAAAATTCATTATAATGATTAACAAAGTGAAAATAAAACGAGGCAATCAAATGAGCACCTCATATGATTAATAACGTAAAAACATGCGAAGACATGTATTAAAACCTCATTAAAAGAAAAAATATATTTTTTCAAATTTGTCATTAATATCTGATAAAAAATTATATATATATATATATATAAATATAGACATAAAATGTCAGAACGAAAAAATACCGTCACACCGCTGTTACCGACTACTCCAAAAATGTAAACATTGTAAAATATAAAAATCTATCGATCAGAGATAAAACAATTAGTATCGAACTCTACATTTAACCCTTCGGGGCACATTACTTTCGTCTCATATATCCAATAGGATTCTCTTTTACTAAGTTGTCTAATAAAATTGCCCCCTCGCCAATGTTTATTGACCCTCTCAATGCCCCAAAACTTCAGACCCTTCGGATTCTGTTCATGAAAGGCCTTAAAATGTCTAGAAACGTTATGGGTCTTAAGGCCTTTTTTAATGTTATTGACGTGTTCTGCCAGTCTGACGTGTAAAGGTCTTGAAGTTCTGCCCACATACTGGAGTCCACAACTGCACTCCAGCATGTAGACAACTCCAACCGTATCACATGTGATCAATTGTTTGATCTCATATTCTTGGTTGGTAGCTGAGGCCAAAAATTTTTTTCTTTTTTTGATGTTCCCTTTGGCATGTTTACAGGGTACACACCGACCGCAAGCATAAAAACCCCCCAAAAAGGAAAAAAGCCTATCTGACGTGGGTATAGGCGGGTCTAGTACTCCAGGAGCCAAACGGTCCCTTAATGTGGGGGCTCTTTTATAAATAAATTGGGGCCTGTCAGGAAGTACGGGGCCCAAAATCCTATCCTGTTTTAGTATTGCCCAGTTTTTTTGGATTATTCTCTCAAACTTACGGTATTGGACATTGTAATCCAACACCATTTTGAAATTGTGTTGATCATTAGTAGGAACATTCGTGGACCCAGCAATAAGTTCTTTTCTATCTAATGACATAACTCTGGAAACCTCTTCATCAAGGGTAGATCTATTATAACCCTTTTGCTCAAACCTCGAAGAGAGGACTTGAGATTGATCTACAAAGTCATCAAGAGTGGTACAATTACGACGTAACCTAATGTATTGTCCCCTGGGGATGTTACACAGCCAAGAGCTGTGATGGCAACTCCCCAGGGGAATATACGAGTTACGATCTGTTGGTTTGAAATAATTAGTGAGAATAAACTGGTCATGTTTAATACTAATGGACACATCTAAAAACACAACTTTTTCTGAACTAATGGTCCATGTTAGAGAAATATTCTTTGTGTTATTATTGAGTGATTCAATAAAATCATTCAATCTTGATCTATCACCATTCCAAACAAGGATAAGATCGTCTATAAATCTTCTATAACACACTAACTCTGGGGGGCGACGGAGGAACACTGCCTCATTTTCCCAGTGGGACATAAAGATATTGGCCACGCTGGGTGCGAAGCGAGCCCCCATAGCTACACCCCTGGTCTGTAAATAGAATTCTCTGTTATACCAAAAGTAGTTCCTTGTGAGACAAAAATCTAAACAACTTAAAAGAAACTCCTGATGCCCACCAGATAGAGAGGATGTAGTCAGGGCCCATTCCACCGAAGCCATGGCATCCTGATGTCCAATAATGGTGTAAAGGGAACTTACATCTGCTGTGACTAAGAAGGTGGAGGGGGAGCATTTTAAGGTGTCTAGAATTTGAATGATGTGTTTTGTGTCCTTCAAAAATGCCGGAGTTTGCATAACTAAAGGTTGTAAAAAGAAATCAATGTATTGTCCTAATCGTGCGGAAACAGAATCGATCCCATTGACAATGGGTCTCCCTGGAGGTCTAACAGCATCCTTATGTATTTTTGGTAAAAAATAAATAACAGGTGTTCTGCAGAATAAAGGATCTAAATATAAAGCTTCTTTTTTATTAAGGATCTTACGGTCCTTACCATCTTCAATAATGTTATGCAATTCATCCTTAAATGACAGCATAGGATCCCTATTCAGAACTTGATAAGTATCCTGGTCCGATAACAAACGAGTCATTTCATTCTGGTAATATTCTTTACTAAGAATGACTAACCCACCACCCTTATCCGCAGGACGAATGACAATATCTTTGCGGTCCGTCAGAGATTTTATACCCCGCTTGATAGACAGTGGGTCAGACACTCTTTTCACCTGTAATTTATCTAGGTCACTGGAAACCATATTTTTAAAAACCTCCAAGTGTTTGTTATCGGAAATCTGAGGATTAAAAGTGGACCTATTCCGAAGAGACGAATAATTCTGTGCCAATGGTTTAGATCCCTGGGAGGGATGTGATAGAAAATATTTTCTCATGTTAAGAGTTCTTACATACTTTTGAATATTAACATAAGTATTAAACTTATTAAGATTTCTTATAGGGGCGAATTTAAGACCTCTGTCAAGAACTTTGATTTCATCTTCGTTCAAAACAACATGACTGAGGTTATAAATTCCTTTACCTGTTACGGTCTGGGCTTTTTGTACTCGCTTCCCCCCTCTCCTTCCTCTCTTTGTTTTCGCTTTCGGGGGGGACCGGGGTTTGGAGGTGTGTATGGTACAGGCTGTCTCCAATATTCCCCTTGAGCTGCCTGGTATTGCGGAGGGGGGTTCCTCTGTGCCCCCCTTTGATCTAAAAAATCATTGCGGTCATATGGTGTATGTTCAGTAAGTGGGGCATATCTATTTTGTGTAGGAATAGATCTATCATGAAATTGATAAGAATTCCCTCTATCCCAATAATCTCTCCTATCATTTTGAGAAGAATACCCATCCCGGTGTAAAGGAGGGTCATATTGATAGGTCCCTCTGGGATGATTCATATCTCGAGTATGGACTTGGGAACCGCCTCCCCTCCCTTTACCTCTCATATTTTTCCCTCTTTTGTTATTGAATTTCTTGAATCCATTCTTAATGGGAGGGGCTTGAGATTCATTAGGGCGGGGGGAATCGTATTGATATATAGGATTGACACGAGGAGTATTCAACTGTATAGCCCCAGTATTGGGTTGATCAATCTGAATAGGCTGAGCAGTATCCTCTACTGTGGGGGTATTTTGCCATTTAAAAATAACCCCACCATTAAAATCATCAAAATCCCTGATAAATTTTTTCTTCTTTTTGTTCTGAGATTCAAGGTCCCATTTCATGAGTTTATTTTTGAGCTCTCCTGACAATCGTAAAAACTCATCACTATCCTTTAAGGGTTCAATATTTCGGGTGATTTCATTGATTTGTAAGTCTAGGGATGTCATTCTCTTTCTCTTGCGTATCAAAAGAAATTCAAGCAATTCAAAACCCCTTTTTACAAAAAAATCACTCCATTCAGACATAGACTGTGCATCCGTAAGGCCATCATTAGGGGGTAAATCCCACCTCAGACGTCTCGGGATAAGTCTGGCTGTCAAATATTGTTCGAAGGATGTGATGTCCCACCATGCTTTAATCTTTTTCTCATAAATATGACCTAATTTTCTAAATGTATGAGGCAGGTCATTATGAGATTCAAGCGTGGGGTTCTTAGAGAATACCTCATTTATCTTAATTTCCCTTTTATCAAAATAACTAAACACTTCCATACTGCAGCTAGATTAGTGATAGTTGTAACACAGCAAAAGAAGGTGGATTAAATCAGCGCATATATGCAAAAAGAAAACTAGAAAGCAGCTGTACACCAGGGTCAACACAATCAAATCCCTTAAGCGAAATATACAAAGTAAGGTGCAGCGCTCAAATAATAAGCTAAAAAAGGGATGCAACAAATATAGCAACAATCCTTCATAGAGACATAGAGAACAGTCCTGTAGTGGTAATAAAATGTCCAATATTGATAATTAGTGAGTCTCCTCCACACGTGACAGCATGCCAAAATATGGTGACTGATAAGTAGTGCCCAACACCGGTGAACAGAATGGCCTCTCACCTGATTAACAGGTTAATAATGCATTCCCAGACAGGGTCAACCAAAACGAAATCCTAATCCAGATTATTTACATTTAATACTTATGTTAATATTCAAAAGTATGTAAGAACTCTTAACATGAGAAAATATTTTCTATCACATCCCTCCCAGGGATCTAAACCATTGGCACAGAATTATTCGTCTCTTTGGAATAGGTCCACTTTTAATCCTCAGATTTCCGATAACAAACACTTGGAGGTTTTTAAAAATATGGTTTCCAGTGACCTAGATAAATTACAGGTGAAAAGAGTGTCTGACCCACTGTCTATCAAGCGGGGTATAAAATCTCTGACGGACCGCAAAGATATTGTCATTCGTCCTGCGGATAAGGGTGGTGGGTTAGTCATTCTTAGTAAAGAATATTACCAGAATGAAATGACTCGTTTGTTATCGGACCAGGATACTTATCAAGTTCTGAATAGGGATCCTATGCTGTCATTTAAGGATGAATTGCATAACATTATTGAAGATGGTAAGGACCGTAAGATCCTTAATAAAAAAGAAGCTTTATATTTAGATCCTTTATTCTGCAGAACACCTGTTATTTATTTTTTACCAAAAATACATAAGGATGCTGTTAGACCTCCAGGGAGACCCATTGTCAATGGGATCGATTCTGTTTCCGCACGATTAGGACAATACATTGATTTCTTTTTACAACCTTTAGTTATGCAAACTCCGGCATTTTTGAAGGACACAAAACACATCATTCAAATTCTAGACACCTTAAAATGCTCCCCCTCCACCTTCTTAGTCACAGCAGATGTAAGTTCCCTTTACACCATTATTGGACATCAGGATGCCATGGCTTCGGTGGAATGGGCCCTGACTACATCCTCTCTATCTGGTGGGCATCAGGAGTTTCTTTTAAGTTGTTTAGATTTTTGTCTCACAAGGAACTACTTTTGGTATAACAGAGAATTCTATTTACAGACCAGGGGTGTAGCTATGGGGGCTCGCTTCGCACCCAGCGTGGCCAATATCTTTATGTCCCACTGGGAAAATGAGGCAGTGTTCCTCCGTCGCCCCCCAGAGTTAGTGTGTTATAGAAGATTTATAGACGATCTTATCCTTGTTTGGAATGGTGATAGATCAAGATTGAATGATTTTATTGAATCACTCAATAATAACACAAAGAATATTTCTCTAACATGGACCATTAGTTCAGAAAAAGTTGTGTTTTTAGATTTGTCCATTAGTATTAAACATGACCAGTTTATTCTCACTAATTATTTCAAACCAACAGATCGTAACTCGTATATTCCCCTGGGGAGTTGCCATCACAGCTCTTGGCTGTGTAACATCCCCAGGGGACAATACATTAGGTTACGTCGTAATTGTACCACTCTTGATGACTTTGTAGATCAATCTCAAGTCCTCTCTTCGAGGTTTGAGCAAAAGGGTTATAATAGATCTACCCTTGATGAAGAGGTTTCCAGAGTTATGTCATTAGATAGAAAAGAACTTATTGCTGGGTCCACGAATGTTCCTACTAATGATCAACACAATTTCAAAATGGTGTTGGATTACAATGTCCAATACCGTAAGTTTGAGAGAATAATCCAAAAAAACTGGGCAATACTAAAACAGGATAGGATTTTGGGCCCCGTACTTCCTGACAGGCCCCAATTTATTTATAAAAGAGCCCCCACATTAAGGGACCGTTTGGCTCCTGGAGTACTAGACCCGCCTATACCCACGTCAGATAGGCTTTTTTCCTTTTTGGGGGGTTTTTATGCTTGCGGTCGGTGTGTACCCTGTAAACATGCCAAAGGGAACATCAAAAAAAGAAAAAAATTTTTGGCCTCAGCTACCAACCAAGAATATGAGATCAAACAATTGATCACATGTGATACGGTTGGAGTTGTCTACATGCTGGAGTGCAGTTGTGGACTCCAGTATGTGGGCAGAACTTCAAGACCTTTACACGTCAGACTGGCAGAACACGTCAAGAACATTAAAAAAGGCCTTAAGACCCATAACGTTTCTAGACATTTTAAGGCCTTTCATGAACAGAATCCGAAGGGTCTGAAGTTTTGGGGCATTGAGAGGGTCAATAAACATTGGCGAGGGGGCAATTTTATTAGACAACTTAGTAAAAGAGAATCCTATTGGATATATGAGACGAAAGTAATGTGCCCCGAAGGGTTAAATGTAGAGTTCGATACTAATTGTTTTATCTCTGATCGATAGATTTTTATATTTTACAATGTTTACATTTTTGGAGTAGTCGGTAACAGCGGTGTGACGGTATTTTTTCGTTCTGACATTTTATGTCTATATTTATATATATATATATATATAATTTTTTATCAGATATTAATGACAAATTTGAAAAAATATATTTTTTCTTTTAATGAGGTTTTAATACATGTCTTCGCATGTTTTTACGTTATTAATCATATGAGGTGCTCATTTGATTGCCTCGTTTTATTTTCACTTTGTTAATCATTATAATGAATTTTTACGGTGAATCCTAGCGATTAGCTCATATGGAGTGGTTTCCGTTTTCCCCGTTTACAATACCAGGGGACATTTCCGGTTTCTCTCTGTTGTGAAGCGTTCACTGTCGTCATGGCAACTCACCTCCTTATAGCGCGGGTACTCACGTAGTCTCGTCGTCACGTCATCTGCTGAAGAAGTCCCCGCCCACTGGGACGCAACGCGTCCAGAACGCAACGACGTGACGTCACCCGCTGCTACCGCGCATGCTCCACTCTGTGTCTCTGCACGGAAGTTTTCATGCTGTGTTCGTCCTGCACTTGTGAAGTGCCATTCTTGTAAGTTTGTTTTTTATTACCTTCTTAATAAATTGGAGTATACAGAGAGCACTATCCCTGTCCTTTTTTACATTACATATGCTATGGGAGAGCTACCCTCGCCTACAGCCTAGCCTGAGAGCCATCGTGACTGACAGTTCCAGTACTTTCCTGATGGATTATTATCTGGATTAGGATTTCGTTTTGGTTGACCCTGTCTGGGAATGCATTATTAACCTGTTAATCAGGTGAGAGGCCATTCTGTTCACCGGTGTTGGGCACTACTTATCAGTCACCATATTTTGGCATGCTGTCACGTGTGGAGGAGACTCACTAATTATCAATATTGGACATTTTATTACCACTACAGGACTGTTCTCTATGTCTCTATGAAGGATTGTTGCTATATTTGTTGCATCCCTTTTTTAGCTTATTATTTGAGCGCTGCACCTTACTTTGTATAAGTATCTCCGAACAGCCAAACGTCTTAGGCCCCGACAAGCCCGATGGGCATTATTCTTCTCCAGGTTCAATTTCCATATCTCCTATCGACCTGGGTCAAAAAATGGGAAGGCGGACGCACTTTCCCGTATGTTTCCAGAGGCCAATGAGTCAACAGAACCTGAAACCATCCGATCCTCTCACAATTTTCTTCATCTCATTCAACCTAGCCTTCAATCTGCTATTGAACAGGCCTCTAGGCAATGCACGGAATCCGAGATATCCTCCTTAGAAAAAAGAGATGGTTTGCTGTGGGCCCAGGACAAGGTTTTTGTCCCCTCCTCTGTAAGGCTTAGAATTTTACAGACTTTCCATGATCACAAACTGGCAGGACATTTCGGAGTACGGAAGACTTCTGAATTAGTTCACCGCTCTTTCTGGTGGCCGGGTTGGAGGCAAGACTGTAAAAAGTATGTTCAATCCTGCATTACCTGGCAATGCAGCAAAGGGTCAAACACTAAAGCTTGGGGCCTCCTTAGACCCCTATCTATCCCTGAAAGACCTTGGAGTGAGGTTTCTTTGGACTTCATTGTTGATCTACCGCCCTCTGAAAATTTTTCCACCATCTTAGTAGTGGTTGATCGCCTCTCAAAGATGGCGCACTTTCTACCCATGATTGGTACCCCTTCTGCTTTGGCTACAGCAAATGTTTTTATTAAAGAAATAATAAGGGGGGCGTGGCCAAGATGGCGATGTGAGCGGCTGCTTCTTAGAGAGCTCCGCACATCGCAAATACCAAATCCGGATCCATCGGCTTTAAAAATCCCCCTGCCGCATACCTGTTGCCTGTGGGTGGTCTACAGATTTACTGCCTCTTGAAGAGGAAGGACAATTTTTGTTCTGGGGCCGCGATCAGGGCCCGTCGGACGCCTCCGGCCTACGCCGTGATACTAGGCCGCAGCCGCGGCCTTTCCTGGCAGGCCGCGCCGCGCCTCGAGGGACCCCCGGCGCGATCGGCGCTCCGGTGGAGCATCACAGCCCACTGCGGACCGCGGATGAAGGCCTATCAGCGGAATCAGGCCTGGCTGTAACTGTTGATTTGGCCCTGCTTCTCCTCACCCCCCACGGACAGCTAGGCCACAACCGCGGCCTTTCCTGAGGATCCGGGGCTGACGGACAGGCCAGAAGAGAGACTGACACCAGAGGACTAGAGGAGGGGACCCTGAGAAGGCAGGAGGCTTCTACCAGGTCAGTGCTGCAGCCCCAATC
Source organism: Lithobates septentrionalis (assembly GCA_037952835.1). Classification (NCBI taxonomy): domain Eukaryota; kingdom Metazoa; phylum Chordata; class Amphibia; order Anura; family Ranidae; genus Lithobates; species Lithobates septentrionalis. The sequence continues at coordinate 1,012,334 of JBBDGP010002794.1, read as the reverse complement.
CTTCTCTACCCCTGATACCTTGGATGGGACACACTGAGGATAAAATACAAGATCCTGTGGGCCTGTGGAGGTAGGAGGAGGATACCACCGGTCTTACTCATTCTGCAGGTGGGGGGGTAGATTCTCTGGGGGGCACGTATCGCTCTACACGGACTGCCTGCATACCCCTGAACCTCCCCCAGACGGGCTCCCCCAATCACTCACTGACTACTGCCCAGGCCAGGGCTTTGACATTCTGAATGAGGCGCAGGTCTTCTTGTGTAAAATACAGCAAAGGGGGCAAAAAGTTGGCCTTTCCGCCACAGTCGGACTTCCCTCAGACCCCCACCTCTCCCACTCCGGGGGCTCACACTATACGTAGCGCATATAGAGCTTCACAGACAAGCATCATGGAGACGGACGACTCTCGTCCCCCCTGGCTGGCAGACGTCATGGCGGCCATTGCAACTTGCCAATCCACGTTAACTACAAAAATTGAGGCTGTCCAGCTAGATATGGGTCTAATCCGCCAAGATATAGACAAAATTAGGTCACGAGTTACCGAGACGGAACAAAGAAAGGCTTACTGCGCGATCTCCTGCCGGAGGCCCGATGGTCACCCTACTACACAGTCGAGAGGGCACACCGAATACCGCCTAAACCAGGGCCTCCTGGATCCCCTCCTCGCACCTTCATACTCCGTCTCCTTAATTTTAGAGATAGGGATGAAGTTCTTCGCGCCTCCAGAAATGTTGGGGACCTAAGATTTCAGAATACTAAATTGATGATTTTTCCTGACTACTCGGTGGAGACCCAAAAACTCAGGAAATCATTTGACCAAGTTAAGGCGGCATTGAGATCACGCAGCATCCGCTATAGTGTACTTTTCCCTGCTCGTTTGAGGGTCCAAGACGGCGAGACAACGCGATTTTTCACCACACCGAGAGAGGCCTCTGCCTGGCTGGACTCTCTGCCACGGATCCGCTGACCGACTAACTGGAATATGCCGAATGTCCTCTTCCTTGTTTAATCATAACAACCTGAGACCAGGTCTGAGTTCACGTACGAACCGCTCCATGGATGCACTAGTTTTGTTGCACAGGTTGTGCCCAGTTTAACCCCATGGTGTGCTCAGACTTGAGGGGGTAACTAATTATCCCCTATCAGGAAACTCTAAGTTAATGCCCCTGCGAAAGACTTTGGTCAGGAGACTGTTGAGATATGAAGCTACTTGACGCCTACATATCCCCTTGGGGTTTACTAAAGTTTCTGTTCCTGGTATCCTTTTCACGATGGATCGACTTTACTGTGGGGTCGCAATATGGTTTACTTTTTTTTTTTTCTCCCTGTTTGACTTTTAACACCTCACAGCCTGTTATAACCCATTAGCGGAGTTCTCACATTTGAAGGACATACGAATACTCCCTACAGGAATCTCTGACCACGCTCCTCTGTTGCTGTCACTGGACCTTTCACTGGGTCCTGTGGACAAGATATGGAGGCTCTCGAGGTTTTGGATTTCGGACACGGATGTGGACTCCCAATTGAGGACAGAACTGCTCGACTTTTGGGTGGTAAATGTAGGCTCGGCTGACCCCACGGTCGTCTGGGATGCCTTCAAGGCCACAACGAGGGGACACTATCAGACCATCATTGCCAAAGTCCGTAGGGAGCGTAGGGCAGAGCTGGTAAGGGCTGAGAGGGAGGCTAGTAGCGCAGAGGCACTCTTTGTTCGTACCCGTGACCCGATACATTATTCACAATTACAACATATGACGTCGGAGGTGGTTCGTCTTCGTACCTCTCTTACCCAGAAAAAAATGTTGGCTCAATCCCAACGGATTTTTGAGCAGGGGGAGTGGGCGGGCCGTCTGTTGGCATGGCTCTCCAGGGAACAGGCGGGAGGGTTGAGCATTTCCCACATCAGGGATTCCTCGGGACAGATAGTCCACACACTGGAGGAGATCAATAGCTGTTTTGCGGAGTTTTACAAATCCCTCTATACGTCCAGGGCAGAATATAGGGAGGAGGATCTGGTAACATACTTAGATAATATTGATATCCCAACCCTTACGGTGACGTATCGTGATAAACTTGACGCCCCAATCACATCCTTAGAAATACTCCAGGCACTCAAATCAATGCAGGCGGGGAAAACACCGGGACCTGATGGTGTCCCTGTAGAATTTTATAAACAATACGCTGCAGAGCTAGTGGATAAGCTTCAGGACCTCTTCTCTACATCAACGCGCCTCGAGAAACTCCCGGACACCATGAGTGAGGCGATCATAGTGGTGATACCCAAGTCAGGGAAAGATCCTACTTTATGCTCCTCGTATCGCCCCATATCCCTCCTGAATGTGGATGCAAAAGTCCTGGCAAAAGTATTGGCTAATAGGCTTAATCTAGTTATCACAGCCCTGATTCACAGGGATCAAACAGGCTTTATGCCCGGGAGAGGTACCGACATTAATATCAGACGTCTCTATACTCATATAGACAGGGCAGATGCGACGTTCGGGGGATTGGTAGCCTCACTCGACGCGGAGAAGGCTTTTGACTCCGTCGAGTGGGGCTACTTATGGGAGGTGCTCTCGCGATTTGGGTTTGGCCCGGGTTTTACGAAATGGCTCCGCATGCTATATCATAGTCCTTCAGCCAGAATACGCACCAACGGTTGTCTATCAGAGAAGTTTAAATTGTTTCGGGGTACGAGACAGGGGTGTCCCCTCTCCCCGGGCTTATTTGCCCTGGCGATGGAGCCCCTGGCTATACTGCTGCGAGCTGACCCCGATGTGAGGGGTCTTCAGGTGGGCCCAATCGAGGAGAAGATTTCGCTGTATGCGGACGAGGCTCTGCTCTATTTGGCGGACGCGTCGTTCTCCCTGCAGGCGGCACTAGGTCAGATCAATCGATTCGGCGGGTATTCGGGGATCCGTGTCAACTGGGATAGGTCGATATTGTTTCCGCTCCACCAGTCGACCCTAGGGTCCCTCACGTGCAGCTTAAATGGGTGGAGGACTTCAAGTACCTAGGAATTAAAATTAGTGGTAAAGTCCAGGATTATATGGACAACAATCTGCGACCACTTATGACACAGCTAACGGCCAAATGTGCTTCCTGGCGTACCCTTCCATTGACCCCGGTTGGCAGAGTAAATCTGCTAAAAATGATCTACCTGCCCAAATATTTATACTTTTTCCGCAACACACCCATACATATTCCCAGGGCCTTCTTTCGGAGGTTGGAGAGTCTGCTGATACACTTTGTGTGGGCTGGGAGGCCACCCAGGGTGGCCAAGCAGATCCTATATCTCCCGCTATCGGGGGGAGGACTGGCATTACCGAACTTCCAAATTTATTATTGGGCAGCTGTTCTTGTTACGATTAGGTGGTGGTTCTCCCAGCCCGCACAGAATCCTGCTGTTACTCTCGAAGCAGCCATTTTGGGCTCTTTTGCAGCCCTGAGCAACCTTCCGTTCCGTGGACTCCGGGCTAGTCCTGACATGACAACTCCAATGCGAACCACCGTAAGGGTCTGGCAGGAGGCTAGGAGGATATATGGGAAACCCAATCATATCTCACCTCACATGCCCCTATGGGGCAATCCCATGCTCCCTCACCTTCACAGTATACCAGACCCCTCTATCGGGGCAAAAAAGGGTATCCTCACACTAAAACATATAGTTCAGGACGGTAGACTTAAGACTTTCCAGGCCCTGAGGCAGTCATATTCTGTCCCATCTTCCTTCCAATTTAGATACTGGCAGCTAAAGCATGCCTTTGAAGCTCAGTTCCCTGCACCCCTTATTTTGGAATCAGACTCCATTGAACGACTCCTGATTTCTAGTGTGATGGGGAAGCCACTTTCAACATTATATCTATACCTTACAGTAGAGTATGACACTAAACTAACTAAGACATGGGAAAAATGGAGAGTTGATATCCCTTCCCTAGATGAAGAGGAATGGAAGGAGTGCTTGCTCTCCTACATTCCTTCCATGATTGCGGCGAAAGATAGGTTCATTCAATTTAAGTTCCTACACAGAGCGTACTTCACCCCACAGAGACTGGCGCGCATTTATGATCAAAGGGATCCCAATTGTCAGAGATGCAGCCAGGAGGTGGGCACGTTTTGTCCTGTCCCAAACTAAAACCCTTTTGGTCAGCAGTAGCCTCCACACTGAGCAACGTCACGGGGTTTAGTGTACCGGTCAATCCTCAGATACTATTACTTAGTCATCTGGAAGATCTTGAGGGAGATAGATATAGTAAACTGTGTCTTACCTTTGCATTATATTATGCCAGGCGTGAAATCTTAATGGTATGGAAAAAGGCGGAGCCTCCTACTTTGGAGTCATGGAAAAGATCGGTGAACATGGTACTTCCCCTGTATAGACTGACATATGAAAGTAGGCAATGTCCAGGTAAATTCGATAAGATCTGGTCCTCTTAGGTAGATGCCTCTGGGGTCCCGGAACCCCCTACTCCATAACTACTATGCTGGGATACTCATTGGAGGAACCCCTGGGTCTCTTTGACTGTTCCCTCTGGGCCCGTTCCCTCTTACCCCCCCCCTCTTGCCTTTCCTTCGATCCCCCCCCCTCCCCCCCTCTTGCCTTTCCTTCGCTCCCCTTCCCCCCCTCCCCCCCTCTTGCCTTTCCTTCGCTCCCCTTCCCCCCCTCCCCCCCCCCCTTCACCTCCCTTCCCCCTCTCTATCAGGTTGAATTGTAAATGGTTACTTATGTAGATTTATCTATGATGATATGACACTATAATGCAATAAGGTGTACTGTTAGCTGATATTTCTGATATCTGCACAACTGGAATATCTGATAAACAAGACTACAGGTTGAAGGTTAATTGTACTATTATTCTCCTCTGTACTGTGAATGTTCTAAATTACTCTGCGATGTAATGCTGATTTGTTTAATAAAATTTTTCTGTTAAAAAAAGAAATAATAAGACTCCATGGCGTTCCCCACAACATCACCTCTGATAGAGGAATTCAATTTACCTCAAGATTCTGGAAAGACCTTTGTAAATCCCTGGAAATCAAAACCTCCTTTTCTTCAGCATACCATCCCCAAAGCAACGGCCAAACAGAAAGGACAAATCAGACCTTGGAGCAATATCTCCGTTGTTTCTGCTCTAGCTCTCAGGATAATTGGTCAACCCTTCTCCCCTGTGCGGAGTTCGCCTATAATAATGCCACACACTCTGCCACCAATCAGACACCTTTTTGGGCCAACTATGGGTTCCACCCATCTTTTCTGCCAAACTCCATTCCAGAAGTCACAACCCCCGCAGTTCAAGATCGAGTAAATCTCATCCAATCTAATTTTTTACAGATCCAAAAGGCCATGAAGGAAGCTCAAGACAGCTATAAGGAATATTACAACAAAGGGAGAAGAAACAATCCGGAATTTAAGGTTGGGGATAAGGTTTGGCTATCTGCTGTCAATCTTAGATTACCCTGTCCCTCACGTAAACTTGGCCCAAAATTCATTGGTCCTTTTGAAGTAAAAAGGGTAATTAATCCTGTGGCCTTCGAACTAACCTTACCCAGTACTCTTAGAATCCATCCAGTGTTCCATGCATCCCTAATAAAACCAGTAGTTCCCAATTCTTTTTCAGGAAGGGAGGAACCTCCTCCTCCACCAGTGGAGGTAGGGGGTGAAGAAGAATTTGAGGTGGAAGCAATTATGGACTGTAGAAAGAGGGGTAGGCAGACTCAGTATCTGGTGAAATTGAAAGGGTACCCACCAGAAGATAACTCCTGGGAACCTGCCGGTAATATACACGCACCTCGTTTGGTTCATAATTTTCACAGGCGACACCCAGGGATATTAGCCAGGTTGGGCATCCGGAGGCTGCCCCTCGGGGGGGGCACTGTCAGAGGAATAACAGAAACTTTGTTTGCCAGTACCGGCATTTCCCTGTACGCCTGCGTGGCAGAATGGCTAATAGGCGTATGCGGGTACGCGATTCAGCAGACCGCGTCACGGCGTAACGGCACACATAGACGTGCAAGTCAGCGCACGGCGAAACGGCGTAAGCACGTACGCACGTACGCATCTTAGCCGCACACGTGGGTTCCCCTATTAGCCCTATAAAAGGCAGCCCAGCTCTCTGGCTTATTGCTGGTTTGTCATTTCAGCTTCTGTGTTCCTGTTCCTTGTTCTGCTATTGACTCCTGCCTGTTGTGACCCGGATTTCCTTGACCATCCTTGAACCTCTCCTGTACCTTGACCTCGGCTTGCTTAACGGATTCCTCTTCAGTCTGCTCCAGTGTTTGACCCCCGGCTTCTCTTTAAAGACTTCGCTACTGTCTGCTCCAGTGTTTGACCCCCGGGTTGTCTTGGACTCTCCTATTGATTGATTCCTGTGTATGACCTTGGCTTGTTTAAACGGACTTCCTTCCTACCGGCTTGCTGTGTTTGACCCCCTGGCTTCTCTACATACTTTGTTCCAGTTATCTACTTCAGGACCAAGGTGTTGGAGCCCCAGTCTGATTCCTCTGCTGATCACCGTCCGGGTGTACCCTGCACGGACTACTACCAGACAGAAGTTCAACACGCAGGCTCCTACTAGTGCCTGGCGACCCGTGCCTCTCTGTGCCCGATACCCTCTGTGCCACCTCCAGGGGTATAGCGCACTCAGCTGCAAGGGGAGCCGCTCTCAGCATCTCGGCCCTGGTGAGTACCCTGACACCTTGTTTACATAGGCAGATCACCGTTCTCCTTCTGTACCGAAGGATTGGTGAGTGCCCGCCAATCAGGTCCCGCTGTATATAATCACAGCGGGAAAGGGCCGGCGACAACGCATGTGTGCAGCCGAGACCCGGAAGGGTCAGATCACGTACTGTATATCTACAGTAGGCAGTCCACAAGTGGCTAAACTTCATCTCAGATTTGTAAGTTCTCCTCCTGTTTGCCTGTACGTCAGTTAAGTAGGTTAACTGTTGTGGGTAAATCAAGTACAGGGTAAGCCAGCTGGGAAATATGCCATTTTCAGCTCAATTTTTTATAATTTCACAAAGACATAATTGAAGCTAATCATGCACTCATAGGAAATCTTTATTGAAAACTACCTTTATTTAAATGTAATTAATTATGCAATATTGATCGCCACCATTTATTGACATCTGTGATTAAAATTAGGGTTTCTCCATATCTATCCGCACCCATTGCAGAACAGGGTATAGTTGTTATATACACTTGTATTTTTCAATTTTTCAACTGAGGAGCTGCATCTATAAATTGTAAAACATTTATTCTAATTATATAAATTGCAAAGTGAAATATATAAATACAAAAAAGGACCAACTGGCCGCATTACAAATTTCATTTTTTGGATCCCACTGCTAACACACACAATGCTCAATTACGGTTTAAGATAAGGATAACACTCTCTAATTAAACCATATGACTGCAATCAATAAACCTTATTGGTTAAAATAACTGTCACTTTTAAAACAGTAGACATATCCTGGGGTGTTAATGGTGGTGAATTGAGCCTGTTGTAATCTCTCATGTTCCAGACTATTTCCATTTTTCAAATAAGTGTTCTTTCCTAAAGTCATCCATGTAAACATTTTTGGGCCCATTCAGCCCTTGTTATTATTTTGATTTAACATTTATACCAATAAAAGTTGTTGCTTTTATGCTCTCACCCATATTTTCTGCCTCTAAAGTCCAAAGGGGTTAGTTTCCTGCTGCACTCTGGCGCACTCCACATATATTGTTCTTCGGATGTTGGCAGTCTCATACACCCAGCCCCTAACACCACCATTTTCTTTCCTAAAAATAGAGTTTAGATACATAATATTTAAAGCCAAAAAACATCAGTCCTTGCATCCATGACAGGTAATAGGAATCATACAAATGATTAGACAGAGAGTAGGTTTAACTTGAACTTTACTAAACAGGTGCAGAGTAGGGTTAAAAATACATAAAGGGTCAAAAGGCAAAAAAAAGTTTGCTTACCTAAGAGAATAATTGTAAACAAATTATGAATTTGTACAAACATAAGCTCATAGGAACAATGTATTAGCTCTTTTGTGCACAGAGCTTCATGGGAAGGGACTGGATGACGCTACAACGTTCTGTGCAGGAGATAGCGTGGTAATCAGGGGTAGGCAACCTTGGCATTCCAGCTGTGGTTAAACTACAAATCCCATCATGCCTCTGCCTCTAAAAGTCATGTCTGTGGCTGTCAATGCTTCATGGGACTTGTAGTTTAAGAACAGCTGGAGCGCTACGATTGCCCATCCATGGTGGTAACTATACCTTTGGGAAAGCTGATCGCTGTTGGGTATACTGTATATGCTGTTAAAGTTTGGTGTGCTTTAGCACCTGTCAAAAATGAGTGTATGTCTGGAGGTTTTTAGAAGCAATAAATGATTTTAAGAGGATAAAGCACTATGCATGGTGGTTTCTCTTTCTCTATGTGCGGCTAAGCGGAGGTATCGAGAGGAGTAATACCCACACAAGGAGGTATTAAGAAGTACTTAAGATGGCCAATTGATTTGGGAATGTTCTATTGAGTCCACACTGGGGGACGTAAACATTTAGTGACCTTACTTAAGTGTATGTTCATATATCCCAGGTGAGAGTACATCTGGTGGAGGGTGTCCGTGTTACTTTTAAGCATCATTGACACTGAGTGGTGGAATAACAAAAGATAGGGATTCAATAATTACACCACTGTGGCAAAAGATGTCCAGTTTCGGCCTCACCTCGTCCGACTAGCACCAGTGCGGGGAGCAGAACTTGGTGAGGCCGAAATTGGACATCTTTTGCCATTTGGCCTGGAGTCCATTGGAGCACAGTGAGAGGGATTTGTTCATGTCAGCACCGGCCAGTGTTACCTTCAGCCATTTGATACCCCGTTGGGGAAAAATGCTTGTGACCCTGGTCTCAGAGGTCCACGCTGGCAGGTGAGTTGCTAGCACTATTAGTGGTGGAGGTCTCTCACGGAATCACTTGCATGGATTTTATCAGCACAATTATGGACACACTAAACGTAGTCATTCTCTTGAGTGCCTGTGGCGTAAGACTTATGCCCCGTACACACGGTCGGACTTTGTTCGGACATTCCGACAACAAAATCCTAGGATTTTTTCCGACGGATGTTGGCTCAAACTTGTTTTGCGTACACATGGTCGCACAAAGTTGACGGAATTTCCGATCGCCAAGAACGCGGTGACGTCAAGCACGTACGACGAGACTAGAAAAGGCCAGTTCAGAACCAAGCGCGGCACCCTTTCGGCTCCTTTTGCTAATCTCGTGTTAGTAAAAGTTTGGTGAGAGACGATTCACGCTTTTTCAGACTCGTGGTTTTCAGATCGTTTTCTGCCGTTCAGTTTGTGCTTGTGGATTTGTATCTGCTCTTCAGTGCGTGCAAGCAAGTTACGCGTGACTTTAATTAGTCATTGTGTTCTTGTGCGTTTGTTACTGTTTTTCGGGTCGCTCTTCACAGGCCTTGCTGTTCTTCAGTGCGTTCTGTTATTCCGTTCTGAGCAGCCGACCGTTTTCTAGCCATGTTTCATATGCGTACTCCTCGTAGAGTTCGTGCTGTGCGGGGGCTTGGTGTTGGGGTCCTGACCTTGACACAAGTCCAGTCCATGAACAGGGTGGGGAGGATTTCATGGACCAAGAATTGGTTGCTTCAGCGTGACCAGTTCTCTCATATGCCTTTGCTCCGTGAGATCCGTGAGAATAATCCTGATGATTTCAGGAACTTTCTCAGGATGACGGACCCCGTGTTTCACCGTCTGTTGGCTTCGCTGACCCCTTATATTAGCAGGCAGGATACCTGCATGAGGCAAGCCATCACTCCGGAGCAGAGGCTGGTCGCTACCCTGCGGTATTTGGCGACAGGGAGAAGTCTGCAGGACTTGAAGTTCTCGACAGGCATCTCCCCCCAGGCTCTGGGGATCATTATCCCAGAGACCTGTTCTGCCATCATCCAGGTCCTGCAGAAGGAGTATATGAAGGTAAGATTTTTATCCTTTAATAATCACATTTTATTGTATTTAATGTTTGCTAATATATTGTATTTCTTTCCTCATTCCCTAATTACTATGATTGTAATATGCTGTGAATGTCCCCTTTGTCCTCATGCATGCTGGATTTTTATGTAATTAATTTTTTAGGTCCTTAATACAGATTGTCCTTCACTAACCTCCCCAGCATGCTCTACGGGCCCTATATTCACCTCATGTAGTCACTTAACAATGTATTTTATCAGCTCCATAGTAGTGCTTTACCCCAAACACCCCCTAAAATGTTGGAAATGTTATTTTAGCTTTAAATTCAGGCAGAGTGGCAGAGGCTTTTTTTTTGTGGTGTCCCCAAATCATTTTTAGTAACCCTCCCTCCCCCAACTGCTAAGTCAGCTGATCCCAATTCTCTATCCTCAATCATCTATCTGCTGACTTTGCCAAACCCATACACACTATACCCATCTCTTTTGTGGTCAGATGTATGGATGATTTCCCCAAAGCATGTAGTGCAAGGGCCTGCCTGTATACTTTCAAATGGTACTGTTTGAATTTTTAAGATCCTATTATTATCTTGAGTCAGGTAATAGCAGAATGTTCAAATGTGCTCAAATGTGTACAGTGTGTATTTCTATCTTTGTATTCGGACACTTCTTACCTGTCCAGTGGGCTGCCAATAGTGTAACTAAGGAGGGGCTGTTCCAAGTAATACCCTGTATTTAGGCATTCATCTCTCAATGAAGTGAAGAGGGTTACCTGTCCAAGATTTCCACACCCCCCATAATGTTAAAAATGGCCCATGAGAGGGGGGGAGGGGGAATATGATAGGTGTACCTTATACTTTGGTGTTGTTAAATTCCCCTAATAAATGCTATCTGGAGGTTGCCCCAGAATGTTTGTGCCTAATCTGCTTGCCATGTTTCTGAGCAAAAATATTAATTTTTTTTTTCCTCAACAGTTTCCTTCCACGCCACAGGAATGGCAGACTGTGGCCTCCCACTTTGCCCAGCGGTGGGACTTTCCTAACTGCGGAGGGGCAATTGATGGGAAACATGTCCACATCATCCCACCACCCAACTCGGGGTCGTACTATTTCAACTATAAGGGGTTCAATAGTATTGTGATGTTGGCGGTGGGTGGTGTCGGCTAATTACGACTTCTTGTATGTGGACGTGGGGAAGAATGGCCGGATGTCCGATGGTGGAGTCATCGCCCAGACGGAGTTCTACAGGCGTCTCCAGAATGGCAGCTTGGACTTGCCAGCTCCAGAGGACAATGTGGAAGGACTCCCCTTCGTGTTCGTTGCTGATGAAGCGTTTGCACTAGGGGACCACCTTATGCAGCCATTCCCGATGAGGACCCTTACCCCGGAACAGAGGGTTTTTAATTTCCGGCTGGCCAGAGCCCGAAGAGTGGTGGAGAACACATTTGGAATCCTGGCCAGCCAGTTCCGCCTATTTCTGACACCTATCCATATGGCGGAGTATAAACTGAATCATATTATCCTGGCGTGCTGTATTCTCCATAACTTTTTAAGGAAACATTCGGCTAACTATGCTGGCTCAGTTGGGCCTGAGGCCGGAGTGATACCTGAAACAACACTGATGGCGCTTGAAAGCGGCCGTCCTGGCTTGCCCTCCCTGAGTGCCCGTGATGTCCGGTTACGATACCTGGAGTTCTTTGCGGGTAGAGGGCCATCAATATGCCTTCAAATTTGTGAAGCCTTTTTCCAATAAAAAAGCAAAAAAAAGAAATTCTTTGTGGACATTTACTGCTTGTGTTTGTTTTAGCTGACCCTGACAGCAATGTGGGGAGTCCTGAAAATGGCGTGATTGTGTAACCTTATACAAAGCACTGTTGGCTGTTATTTACTAAAGGCGTATACACTTTTTATACTACAAGTGCTCTTGAAACTGCAATGAAAATGCTCTTGTAGTGCAAAGAGGATTTTCCCTTAGGAAATAACCCCCATTTTCTCAGAAAACAGCAATTACATCACCCCAAAAGTGTTGTAGCGTTGAGACAATAATCCACACATTCTTGATTAACAAACTTTTTTATACCTGCACAATCACATGTGTATTTACCAAAGGTTTTTCAAACAAACCAACATGTTTGTTGTATAACAATTTTTGGGGTGGCATTATCAAAAATATAAATGTCCATTTACGATAAAACAGGCCTGTGTAAAACCAACAAGAAAGACAAAAAACTTGAACTTACAAAGTTCACATATGGTAAAACTTGAAGGCAATATCAGACATGAGTATTTAGGAACTGTGTTTGATATTGCGCTCAGATGGGGTCAAATCACCCCTTGAAAAGCAAAATTTGGAAGATGCACACCAATTTACGAATGTCAACATGTGCTAGCTGCCATCACGGGGGATCAAGGGACGTGTTTTGTGGGAGCAAGCCCTTCCTCTCAGCTACTTTATTATTGAGGAAGGTGTTGCACCCCCAAAACGCGTCCATTGATCTCCCGTGATGGCAGATAGCACATGTTGGCACACTGTGTGCATCCTCCAAATTAGGCTTTTCGAAACATTGCTAAAATATTTAAAACATTGTACCACACAAAAAAAGTGATTTTGTGGGGTTTTAAATTTGCCCCAAAACATCAATGATGTTATTATTTTTTTGAATCACATCATTGATTTTATTCTGGATGTTTTCCAATTCTAAATTACACCCCATGATCTCCCCGATCAGGATCTGGGCACTTTCTGATGTGAAAGGATCTCAATCCCTAACATCACAATCACCTAAAAAGAGAGAAACCAAACAAAAACAGGTATCAAAAATCTGGCGGCATCCATCTCTTACCTGAGCCTGTGGTCGCAGACACTCACCTGTTGTGGTGACAATTTCCACCACATCTTCTTCCTCCTCCTACTCCGCTTGTGTTTGGGGTATTTCACCTTCTTCCATAGGTGGGGGGTCTCTGGTCTCCTCCGATGAGGGGTGTCCTCCCAGTCTTTTCTCCCCTATGTAAAACAAAAATGGTATAATTAGCACACAGATATTTGATGGCAGAACTATAAATAGGAAACATTGCTTGGAAGCGGGGTACAATTGTCAATTTTAGCAGAGTTCCAAGATGTCGCTTTTTTATTGGCCTTTGTCAAGCTGCAATACTTTACCTGTTTAGTACAAGCTTCACAGATGGAGACCCCCCTATAGTATACACTGGAGCACCTGTGTGACCCCCCTAATAAAAATGGTGTTCTTGTGTCCCACACTAGTGCTCCAGTGTCCAGATGTGAAAACAGCTGCTCAGTGTCCTCTCCTTACACATAATCTAGTTTGCATTTCATTCTAGTAACAAACCCATCTACACAACCAAATATTTTGCATCCAAGTAGGCCCTAAAAAATGTAGGAAAATGCATATGGCCTAAACAATGGTGTTTTAGAGGGGGGAAAAAAATGTTTGATACGAACGAATAATGGGCCCATGAACATTAAAATTGACATTTGAAACTGTACAATTAAGAAAAGCATATGGAGCAGCACGAACGTAAGAAAGACAAAAAGAATAGGAACATAGAACAACTACTTACTTTTTTGCAGCACTCTCCGGATCTTTCTGTACTGCTCGGGCTCTCTTAATTTGAGGTCCGACCACCGCTTCCTGAGCTGATCTTTCGATCGTCGTACCCCGAAATTCCTGTGCAGACTTTTGACCACTTTCGCCATGATCTTGGCCTTTCTGATATTGGGGTTGGGGTAAGACCCATACTTTCCATCATAGTCGGCCCTCTTCAGGATGTCCACCATCTCCAACATCTCCCCAAAGGACATATTTGTGGCCTTAAATCTTCTCTTTCTGGATCGGGACGTTTCTGTCTCCGGGCTTTCCTCCGCCTCCTCCTCGTTGCTATAATTAGCACGCACCTGCTGTGACTCCACCATGTGCTCTTCACCCACTGCGCCGAACGAAAAGGGCGGGGAATAGACTAGAAAGAATGTCAGGGGCGGGCGGAGTTACACGCATGCGCAGTGTATATAAAGCGTAAGACACGTGCGTATTACGTACGATCTGTGAGTGGAGGAAGGAGCATTGGACGCGCCGATCGTAAGAACGAAGGTAAGAGACAAACTTGTGCCTATACTGCTTCTACATTGAGGCCTATATTGTAACAAGATTAGGAGAGTTTTGTCTGACATTAGGCTTTGTCTTGTGTTGTGTCTTGCAGTGAACATGGATATCTTAGTAAAAGATAATGACTTCATGTCACTATTCATTGATATGTTAAGGGAGCTGCCATGTCTGTGGGAGATCAACCACCCACATTACAAGAACCAAACAAAGAGGAAGGCAGCACTGGATCAATTGTTGGAAATTGTGAAGCAGGTGATCCCCACGGCAGACATCACCTATTTGAAGATCTTAATTGGTGGCCTAAGGAGCACATATGTAAGGGAGCGCCAGAAAGTCCAGGATTCGCAGAGATCCGGAGCAGCAGATGACATCTATGTCCCCAGGATGTGGTACTACGACAGGCTGCATTTTCTGGCAGGCCAGACTGAACCCAGGCCATCCCTCTCCAGTCTTCCTTCCACGCTTCCTCCCCCCGGCTGAGGCTTCTGATGCCCAACCTGGGCCTTCCAGGCAGCAACATGTGGAGGAGCCCAGATTGAGCCAGGTATAGCATTTCTCTAAATATTTCAGGTTGTCCAATCAATGATGTTAACTAGATGTTAGTTTGGAGTACAAATTTAGGATTGTGATTGATGAAGCAAAAACTAAAACCATGTCCCTTTTTCATACACAGGGAAGTCGCAGCCAGGAGGTGGCCGGGCCGAGCCGGCTGCCTGATCTGCAGGTCCCTCCACTCCCCCTGGAAAGAGAAAGTGGTAGGAGGAGGAGTGCCCTAGAGGAGTCTGCCAAATGACTCTTTTGGAGGGCTACAGAGGTCCTGGGAGCACCACACACCGTGGAGGAGGACATTGCTGCCACCATTGCCTCTAAAATGCAGAGGATGGAGGAGGGACAACAACTCATGTGTGAGTCGCTCATATTGGAGGCTCTTAACAAAGGTATGAGGGGCCAAATTACATCTCAGACACACCTTTGCGAACTCACAGATGGTCCTCCTCCTCCTCCTGCAGGTCCTCCTCCTCCTTCTCCTCCAGGTCCTCCCAGTCCTCCTCCTCCTCCAGGTCCTACTCCTTCTCCTGCCACATCTCCAACAGCACAGCCACAGCCCGGAAGGAAGCGTGGAAGGAAGATGAGGACCCTGGATCCAGTCTGGTCAGCCAAAACATGCAGCCTCTTGTGGTACCACAGCCTGGGGACACAGATGTCATCTGCTGCTATCCGGATCTCTGCAAATTCTGGACCAGACTGCCCTCCCTTACATATAGACTCCTCAGGCCACCAATTTTGATGTTCAAGAATTGATGTCTGCCCTGGGGGTCCCAGGCTTCGCTAATTTCTCCTGTTGATCCAGTGTTGCCTCCCTCTTTGTTTGGTTCTGAGCCCTTAATAAAGGATTTTTTGTTTGAATTATACTTGCCTATGTGTGTTTTACTTCAAAAAGGACAGTTGGTTTGTGAGGATTCAGGTACATTTCAAAAATACAATGTGAAATTAACAAGGGACACCAACAACAAACAATCTCCTTGAGATTAAATAATAAAAGATATCAATGGTGTTGTGGTAACTTGACACACAAAACACACACAAAAATAGTCTGGAGTAAAACTAAAAACAACATTAAACAAAGATCAGCCTTGGAAAAAATACAAACATAAAATCTAAACCAAAAATGGCTTAAAATACAAAAAAGAAAACCAAAAAAAAAACATTCTGTCAGATGTGACAAATAACAATATATTCAGGGAATCCCAATAAAAAAACAAAAAAATAAGTTTGTGAGAAGTGTGTGTGAATATGAGCAGCAAAACTACTTAATTCTTCTCACATTATAAAGAAGAAGAGAGTGCGCTGTATTAAACCATTTTTAACATTGCAGCGTGACGAAAGTGCTGTATCCATTGCGAACGCTAAGTTTACCAGACCGAGCTGTTCCGTGTCGGAATTTCTTCTGAGCATGCGTGGCACTTTGTGCGTCGGAACAGGCCACACACGATCAGAATTTCCGACAACGGATTTTGTTGTCGGAAAATTTTATCTCCTGCTCTCCAACTTTGTGTGTCGGAAAATCCGATGGAAAATGTCGGATGGAGCCTACACACGGTCGGAATTTCCAACAACACGCTCCGATCGGACATTTTCCATCGGAAAATCCGACCATGTGTACGGGGCATAACAAGAAGTGTATCACAAAGAAACCTAGCCCCAACTCTTATCATATTACTTGATGTGAATTTTTATGAGCAACAAAGTGTTTCCCTTTGTAACTATTGGAAAAAAAATAAATAAAAGAAAATTGAATTAAAAAGAAAAAATTGAAACAAAGTGACTACTAGTGCTGCAACCTTAAAAAAACCGGAATTCTCAGTTTTAACAATATGTTGAAAAGCACTCAGGTGCGCTACTAGTGTCAAATCCACCAGACTGAGGGAACTCCCTTACTCTGCGTGTGCATGTGAATATTATCTTTACAATCCTGTGTAACAAAATTTATCAAAATAAACTGTCAAAATAAAAACAAATAAAAAACACAGATGTTAAGCCTTCAAAGGTGATAAATAGTGACAATGTGACAAAGTCCCCTTGAGGGATGGATCATTGAAAAAAGTGATTTGCAAACAGTCCTGTAACCCAAGTGTGTAATTTCTTGGATAAAGTAGTCCTTTCACTAAGACCCAGGATCCTGTAGTGCAATGAAAAAAGGTGGCCGCTTACCAGAAATGTGGGATCCCTGTTACGGGGGTCTTTCAGGCTCCAATGTAGCGAATCCCGCAGGCAGGAACAGCCAAGGAGTCCTTCTTTGGAAAACCAATAACACGGTCGGCATCAAAGTATTGAGCAGAAAATCACAGGAACAAAAGTTGAGCAGTACTACCGCATTGAAGCTGGTCCACTACTGTGTGGTGACGTCAGGATTCTTAGCTCCACCCTACGCTGCTTTTCTCCATAAGAGGCATCGGCTGGGAAAGGAGGCTCCTTTCCCAGCCGATGCCTCTTATGGTGAAACACAGCGTAGGGTGGAGCTAAGAAACCTGACGTCACCACACAGTAGTGGACCAGCTTCAATGTGGTAGTACTGCTCAACTTTTGTTCCTGTGATTTTCTGCTCAATACTTTGATGCCGACCGTGTTATTGGTTTTAATAAAGAAGTTTTTTTACCTACTACACCATGGAAGCCCTTCTCCCTTTTTAATCCTCTCTCATACATGACAAGCGATATATCCGAAGCCGGTCCGGTCATATAGACTCCACAGCATATGTAAAGGATCGGAGCCTGTGCAAGCAGATCAGCTATTCCCTCGGATCAACTGTTCCAGTTTACGGGACACATTACCATCCTGATGTCAGTGGAGGATCGTATGCGGATAGCTGTATGAATAGAAGGACCTCCTTGGCCGTTCCTGCCTGCGGGATTCGCTACATTGGAGCCTGAAAGACCCCCGTAACAGGGGTCCCACATTTCTGGTAAGCGGTCACCTTTTTTCATTACACTACAGGATCCTGGGTCTTAGTGAAAGGACTACTTTATCCAAGAAATTACACACTTGGGTTACAGGACTGTTTGCAAATCGCTTTTTTCAATCATCCACCCCTCAAGGGGACTTTGTCACATTGTCACTATTTATCACCTTTGAAGGCTTAAAGCGGGGCGCCGCCGAAAAATTTTTTTTTAAAAGTCAGCAGCTACAAATACTGCAGCTGCTGACTTTTAAAACATGGACACTTACCTGTCCAGGGCGCCCGCGATGTCAGCACCCGAGGCCGAAGCGTCTCTCCGTCCTCGGGTGCTGCCGCCTCCATCTTCGGTAAGGGAATCAGGAAGTTAAGCCGTGCGGCTTCACTTCCCGGTTCCCTACTGCGCATGCGCGAGTCGCGC
This sequence comes from Lithobates septentrionalis, assembly GCA_037952835.1. Lineage (NCBI taxonomy): Eukaryota > Metazoa > Chordata > Amphibia > Anura > Ranidae > Lithobates > Lithobates septentrionalis. The sequence continues at coordinate 994,371 of JBBDGP010002794.1, read as the reverse complement.
CGCGCAATAAGGATGCTCCCTGCTGCCTCTGGGACCCGTGTGTTTCCCAGCAGGCAGCGGGGAGGGAGCAGGAAGTGGCGTAAATAACCGCAGATTCTGCGGCTATCTATGCCGGAAGTGGGTACAGATACCTGTAATATACAGGTATCTGTACCCCCCTCCCCCCTGAAAGGTGCCAACTGTGTCACCGGAGGGGGGGAGGAATCTGATGAGTGGAAGTTCCACTTTTGGGTGGAACTCCACTTTAACATCTGTGTTTTTTATTTGTTTTTATTTTGACAGTTTATTTTGATAAATTTTGTTACACAGGATTGTAAAGATAATATTCACATGCACACGCAGAGTAAGGGAGTTCCCTCAGTCTGGTGGATTTGACACTAGTAGCGCACCTGAGTGCTTTTCAACTATAACAAGAAGTGCCTGAACAAGGACCTTCATAGTCGGATAACAGGGAATTGTTTCATTGAAGCTGCAGATTTGAAAAAATTGAAAATTACTTTTAAAATTACATAAACATGTTAAAAGATTATGCAAGATCTTTGTGATTGTTTTTAATGTTGGCTTTACCAAACTTATTTTACTAAATTTGCTGTTGTAAATTAAAAAGGTGTATTTTGGGAAAAAAAGTGCCATATGAAAGGAATACCCAGGACAAACATCTAGAAACATTGAAATTGTTACAGATCTTGGTCTGAGCTCCCTCTGATGGTTTTAACAGAAAACACAAACCATTAGTAGTAGAGTACATGACAGCTATAATGTAGATAGGCATACTAACAAAAAGCTGCCCCCGGTTCATCTCTCTGATCCCTGTTTTCTCAAAAAGATAAAAAATGCCACATATCACAAATTTCTCACAATGGGATTTTATGCGGTTTCAAGGAGTTTTTTTCAGAGGAGACACAGAAGAATATTGATATCCCAAAGCAATAAACATTTCCTAACACATTTCTAGAAAGGTGCAATAAATGAAAATATTATGGGAGGAATGGGTGACATGCGTATTTAATACATAGGACTGGAAGAAATGCACAACACATAGTTGAAGACACTGTATACTTTCAAATGTTTATGTTTTAAAGTGATTTTATGGCAAAGGGTTTTTTTTTAATCTTAATGAATTCTCTGCATTAAAGTAAAAAACTTCTGGGTGCTGCCCCCCCACCCCCTATACATACCTTAGCCCCATATTGATCCAGCGATGTGCACAAGAGCAGCGGCTTTCCCGGGTCTCTTTCTCCTTATTGGCTCACACAGCAGTGGGAGACATTGGATCCTGTTGCTGTCAGTCACAGCCAGTGAGCCACGATCTATGTGTGAATGGACAATGGAGCAAACCTTCTCGAGTGCCCCCATAGCAAGAATCCTGCTATTGGCGGTACTCGGCAGGGGGGAGGAGCCAGGACCACCAGCGGGGATCAAAAAAAAAGAGGGACGGGCTGCTCTGCACAAAACCTTTGCACAGAGCAGGTAAATATAAAGTTTTTTTTTTTTAAATCACAAATTAGTGTAGTTATTTTATCGTTATTTTTATACTAGCACATTATGCCGTTGTCTTGCAGTTTTTTTTTTCTTTAGCGATTTACTACCGCTTTAATATAAAGGGTTATGCCGCGTACACACGGTCGGACTTTTCGTCTACAAAAGTCCAATGGACGCTGACAGACTAAAGCTGGCTGGTAATCCGATCGTGTGTGGGCTTCTCCGGACTTTCAACTGACTTTTTTAGCCTCAAATCCGACGTACTTTAGATTTGAAACATGCTTCAAATCTTTCCGACGGACTCGAGTCCGGTCGAAAAATCCGCTCGTCTGTATGCTAGTCCGACGGACAAAAACCCACGCTAGGGCAGCTATTGGCTACTGGCTATGAACTTCCTTATTTTAGTCCGGTGTACGTCATCACGTAAGAATTCAACGGACTTTTGTGTGATCGTGTGTAGGCAAGTCTGTTCGTTAGAAAGTCCGCCGCAAGTCCGTCGAAAGTCCGCCAAAAGTCAGTCGAAAGTCTGTCGGACAGGCTGTCGGACTTTTGTAGCTGAAAAGTCCGACCGTGTGTACGCGGCATTAGGTTAAGTGTGAGGGGTTAACTGCAGGCAAGGCTGAGTGTATGGGTTAGCTAAAGGTCAGCTTAAAGTGTATTTCCACTTTGCGGTCTAAAACAACTTTATAAGGCAGGACCTTATACTACAGAGTTGATAAAGAGGGACAGTTAGCAAATATGCAGCTTCCTTACACTTTTGTTATTATTCCTGCTCAGGTTTGCCATGTTGTCATTTGAGCAAAAAAAACAAGCAAGAAGATACACTGACTCTGTCTTTAATAAAAATATACTGTATGAAACACTGGATGTACTAATTTCTCCTACACTTAGAAGATGAGATGAAGTGAATTTAAGGTCAACAATTAAAGCTGAACTCCAGCTACATACACAGATGAAATACATCTATGGAAACTAATTTGTGCAAATCAGTTCTATTTTTATTAGGAGGCAAACTATGTCCAGTACAGGTGGTGTCTAGAAATACAGAGAGTGGATCAGCATTTTAAAAACAAAAAAGTACAAATAAAATAAATACCAGTGACGTATATTATATTACCAAAAGTAGTAGTATACTGTGGGTATAGGATTGGGTATATGGGATTGTATGACATTTTTTATTTTATTTTTTTTTTTTTTTTTTTTTTTTTTTTTTTATGGTTGAACTAGATGGACTTGTGCCTTTTTTCAACCTGACTAACTATGTAACTATGTATTGTTTCGCCTGCCTTTACACGCACATGAACTTTAACTGCATCCCAGTCTTAGTCCGTGAGGTTCCATATTGAGTTGGCCCACCCTTTACAGCTATAACAGCTTCAACTCTTCTGGGAAGGCTGTCCACAAGGTTTAGGAGTGTGTCTATGGGAATGTTTGACCATTCTTCCAGAAGCGCATCTGTTAGGTCAGGCACTGATGTTGGACGAGAAGGCCTGGCTCACAGTCTCCGCTCTAATTCATTCCAAAGGTGTTCTGTCGGGTTGAGGTCAGGACTCTGTGCAGGCCAGTTAAGTTCTTCCACCCCTTGCTTTGTGCACTGGTCCAAATCATTTGGTGGAGGGGGGATTATGGTGTGGGTTGTTTTTTTAGGGATTGGGCTTGGCCCCTTAGTTCCAGTGAAGGAAACCCTTAAGCCTCGTACACATGATCGAATTTTCCGACGGGAAATGTGTGATGGCAGGCTGTTGGAGGTAAATCCGACCGTGTGTATGCTCCATCTTACAATTGTCAGATTTTCAACAGACAAATGTTGGCTAGCGGGTTTTAACCTCCCTGGCGGTTTTCCCGAGTGTGGCTCGGGGTTAAAAATCAGCACCATTAGCGGTAACCCCGAGCCACACTCGGGATTACATCGCAGGATCCTGGTGTGGCATTACTTACCTTGTCCCCGGGATCCTGCGATGTCCCCCGCCGTGTCCGTGGGCTCTGTCCTCTGCCCAAAGCCTCTCTGTGCCAGGCTCCGTTCCCTGCGAGCGTCGCGACGCACGGGGCGGAGCCTGGCGGCAAATTCAAAAAAATGTCAAAATCATAACACATACAGTACTGTAATCTTACAGATTACAGTACTGTATGAAATGATTTCACATCCCTTTTGTCCCCAGTGCTTTGGCCAATGCCCTGCATGCAGTTTTATGTGATATATACTGTTCTTTCTGCCTGGAAACTGGAGATTGTCCATAGCAACCAAAAAGTGTCCCTTTACGTCAAAAATGGCTTTAGACCAGATAGAAAACAGCGATAGTAAATTAGAACACTTGTAGAATTGAGCGATAGTGAATCGTGGGGAAATTTATTTTATTACTATTTATTTTTATTTTTTTTTAATTATTTATTTTTATCTATTATATTATAATTTATGTTTTTGTGTTTCAAACTTTATCATACCCGGGATATCTACTAGACTCTTGTTTGGACAGATTTAAGTGTGTTATCGTTAAGAATTACAGACCTACAATATAAAACGCCAAATTTCCATGCAAAATAATGGTACCGCTTTCAGCACCTAAAATCCAAAATAATCATACCGCCAGGGAGGTTAAAATTTTCCGCCGATAAATGTCTGTTGTCTGACTTTCCGAGCGTGAGTAAACAAGTCCATCGGACAAAAGTCCAAAGTACAAACACGCATGCTTGGAAGCAAGGACGAGCCAGAAGCGGTCGGTCTTGTAAACCAGCCTTCGTAATGAAGAATTAAGATTTGTGGCGTGGCAAATTATGAAATCTCGAAATGCAGTGTACATTCTTTTATGCCCCGCACACACAAGCGGAATTTCCGTCAAAAAAGTGTGATGGGAGCTTTTGGTCGGATATTCCGATCGTGTGTATGCTCCATCCAACTTTTTCTGTCTGAATTTCCGTCAGCAAAAGATTGAGAGCTGGTTCTCTATTTTTCCGATGGAAAAAGTTCTAGACGGAAATTCCGTTCGTCTGTATGCAATTCCGACGCGCAAAAAAACATGCATGCTCGGAAAAATTTGACGCATGCTCAGAAGCAGTGAACTTAATTTTCTCGGCTCATCGTAGTGTTGTATGTCACCGCGTTCTTGACGGTTGAAAGTTCAGAGAACTTTTGTGTGACCGTGTGTATGCAAGCCAAACTTGAATAGAATTCCGTTAGAAAAACCATCCAAGATTTTGTCGACAGAAATTCCGCTCGTGTGTACGGGGCATTATTCTTTAATGGGATAAAAAGCTGCTTTGCTGGTGATACTGATGGAGTTATTGCAAATGAATTTTCAAAGGCTTTTTATTTTTAGTGTTATCAAGAATAATATATTTTTTTTTTTGGGCAAGTTACCACAACACCATTATCCCGTAGTTTTAAAGATCAAAGATACAACTATGTTGGTGTCCCTTGTCAATTTTACATTGTATTTTTTAAAATGTAGTTGCCTACTCCCATTGGGTGAAATGTGCAGCGCTTATGTGATCATATAAACCATAACAAATAATATGAATACAAAAAACGTGAATAATAAATGATGTGCTCAAAAATACTCCAAGTAGTCCTCTATTATGACATGTGATGTCTATAAACAGAGGAAATTGGACGTGTGATGTCCAAAAAAATAAAAAAGTCAGTGACAAGCTTCAATCATGTGTGATGATAATTCTCATCCACATGTGGATATAATATAGTGACAGTAAGTGATGTAATAACAGTTAATAGTAGGTCCACCACCAAAGACACCAGAAGCTGCTTACCAGAGGGATTGAACTCAAATAGGTGTACACCTAGTGAGTCAATCAAGCTTTGTGGTATAATATACCAAGGGGATCAGATGCTCTATCCAGATATGACCTCCAGATGGACCTCCAAACAGGTGTAAGGTATGGATGGACTCAGTAGATATAGGCAGTCAGCCCCATCATTAAAAGAAAGAGGAAGGCATATAGTGTAACTCCGTATGGAAATTTTAATACATAAAAAGCAAAGGAAATACACTCACGTGTTTAGCAGTAAAATCAAGCGCTTGTATAAAAGAAGACAGTGGTCTCAGCATATCCTCCCGACGCGTTTCAACTTAGAAGTCATCATCTGGGGCGCTGGACCAGTGTACTAGCTGAGTATTTATAGATACTGGTTACCCCCATAACAAGTGGCAGCTCCGTCTGATTGAAAGTGCAAATTATGGAGATTACTTCCTGGTTCCTCCAAAATGGCGCCCAGGCTTGCATTCCAAGCCTCGTTTTCATATGTGGAGGGGGATTACTTCCTGGTTCTGCCAAAATGGCACCCGGACAAGAGTTCCAAGCCTCATTTTAACATGAGAAAGAGGATGTGACATCATGTTGAACAGTGACTGGTTTAAACAGCCAAAAACATGGAACCGCTATTCTCGGGGACATATAGGGGCAGATGTGGCTTAAAATGGCACAACGTCCGGTGTATATAATCTACAACATGGCGCCGTTTGTCATAAGGACATGTGTATTAATACACTAAGTCACAAGGTATCACCCTTCTGGCAGCAAAAATGAAAAACAATATAATACATCCAAACATTGCTCTAGCCTGAACATGGGCAGTGGTGTAGTGGCCTGCATTCCCACCCAGCAGCAAAAGGGTCGCCGGTTCGAATCCCGAGATTCCATGTGGGGGTAGAAAAAAAAATTAAAAAAAATAAAAATTATGTAACATATATAAAAAAAAAAATCTCCGCGGTGGAGATGAGACTCAGAGCGAGGCCAGGAACGCAGATGGGAGGCAGGCGCGGGGTTGTGACGTCACTGGTAAGTGACACGCTTCCTGAGCGTACGGGCTATGATGTCAATGTAGCCATGCTCCTTCATCAAGCTACAGATGGATCGTGGTGCTAGCTTAAAAAGGCCAGGGGGGGTGGCCAAAGTAAAAACATTATAACTGGTCTGGCTTCATGTAAACACGTCTGGGGAATATTAATAAAATGGTCATATGTTTGAAAGCTGATGTAAGCACACCAATATTAAAATGAAAGCTATATATATATATATATATATATATATATATATATATATATATATATATATTTCAGTAAAATGATTTGAAACAATTATCAATAAAAAATAATTAAAAAAAGGGCAATAGTAACAAACTCAGCGGTGTGGTAAAACTCAACAATATGAAAAAAACATCAACAATATGAAAAAAACACATATGAACATATGTAGTAAGTCACATCTATGTGCAAACCTATGCATATGTGCACACAGAGGACATGTAAGTACTTATATTAAGCGTCCAATGTGTGCGTAGGAGGCATGCATAAATTGTAGTTCAGACTTATATGGGCAGTACAGTAAATAAATAATAGGTTGAAAAGATGGAAAGAAAAAAGAAAACATTTTTAAAAATTACATGACGGCAAGGTCAGTTGGGACGGTAAGGGGCAATATGTATACTTACACCAGCCCGCCACCCACATGAGAAGGGAAAATCAGAGAAAAAAAAAATACAGATTAAATAGTTAAGATGTGTGGGAGCAGGGCTGGAGGACTGAATCCAAAAGCAGCACTGGGTGGTATGTTCATAAAATGGTAGTAATCTCAATACTCTCGTTTATACCTCCTGGCGAAAGTACATCCAAGGTATAGATCCAGTAGGTCTCACGAGCGCAAAGCTTCTTAAATCTCTCGGGAGCCGGTAGGGACCTAGGGATCTGTTCAATGACCCAGACCCTAAGACCCAGCATAGAGCTCTGGTGGGCCATAGCAAAGTGTTTTGGGACACTGTGAGGGTCTGTACCTCCCTCAACAAGTCTTCTATGCTTGCCAAACCTCTGTCTCAAGGCCCTAATTGTCCAGCCCACATAAATTAGGCCACAGGGACAACTTAGGCAATAGACAACAAAGTCGGACTAGCAATTGAAGAATTACTTCAATGCATGTTTTCCTGTTTTAGCTATACCGCCTGTACCCACGTTGATCCCTTTGGTAGGCATGACATCAGAAGTGGCAGTACCACTGGGTGATGTAGCCTGGTGGCCCTGCCCCTATATAAGATCTGTCAAAGCGCAGAGCGGCATACGGTGGAAGGCCTCCCAGGAGGCGGAGTGTTTTTACTATTTTTCGGTCCAGTGGGTGTTGTGATTGTGATTGACGATGGATGTACATCGAGGGGCACTATTTTTTAATATTTTAATAAAGGATTGGTCAAAAACTTTCTTGTGTGATTATTACTTTTGTACACTTTTTTGGTGAATGGGTAGGGGTACGATGTACCCGATACCCATTCACATAGGGTGGGGGCTGGGATCTGGGGGCCCCCTAGTTAAAGGGGGCTTCAAAATTCTGATAAGCCCCCCGACCTCAGACCGCCCCCCCCGACCGCAGACCCTGACAATCACAGCCCAGGGTTGTCAGGAAGAGGCTCCTGTCCCCATCAACATGTTGAAGGCATGTGGCCTGGTATGGTTCAGGAGGGGGGCGCTTGCTCATCCCCTCCCCTTTCCTAACCTGCCGGGCTGCATGCTTGGATAAGGGCTTCCAGGCCCGCTGCTTAATAACAAGCTATTTCTTCACACAAAATTAGAATCGGTTGATCGTTTTTCAACCGTTCTAAATTCTAATTGTTCTGAAAAGTTGGATTTTGTTAGTAAATGAATAAACAAAACTAATTTTAACAGGTTTCAACTAAATTCGTTACTATTCGTTACTATTTCATTTGGCAATTCGGATACATCTGAATCTCCAAACAACCAAACAATAGTCCGAATTTGTATTCAGACCAAACCAAATTGCACATGTCCACTGTTCACCCACTGTATGATTACATTAGAGATTAGAAGACTGGAAGGCTACAAGTCACTGCCTAAAGGGGGAGCAGGGTAAGCTGAGCTTCTAAAAATAAAACTTTTCTGCATCAAATTTGGAGGATGAATTGCCCCTCAGTGCCTGCAGCTACAGAGGTCAGCAAGAGCTTGATTTAAACTTAATTTGCCAATTGTTAAGAAATTTTAAATGCTTTAAATATTAAATACTTTAATGAATATATAACTGCATTCATAGTTTTTTAATATCTGCTTGGAGTTCACCTTTACTTATATCACGATATTAAAGAACAGAAAGGAGTTGCTCATTTAAAAAATACATCATGCGAAGATAAGAAGTCCTCTTGTTCTTTCAAGGCTGAAATATAATGAAATTAACTTCAAAAGGCAAATGATCAATTTTCTCAAATATTACAGAAGACATACCGGAATTATCTTTTCATGAAATAAATCATAGTAAGCCTACAATTCCACTTAGACTTTGAAGATTCATATATGATGACATGAATATCAATGAAGCTATTGAGCATTCCTGGCAAATAGAGCAAGACACACACACATAAAAAGGAACCTGCTGCCTCCAGGGGGTCTGGCCCACCTCTACCCTGACTCTGCAGCTCATCTGCAAACCAGCCACTTTAAGTGCATACAGTCCCAAAAGAGATGTTGATCACACAAAGACAAAGTGGTTTTTATTATGCTATATATCTGAAATTGTTCAACATGGCCATTGTAACCCATTGGATGAAGCCATGTTGGTGAAAAGCATTAAGGCAACCATGTTATACCATTTCTGATATATTGCACAATAAAGGAAAACTCTGATCTGAGCAAAATACAGTCAGATGTGCCTGGCACCTACTTAGTGCCTATTTCTTCTACTGCAGTCAAACTAGGAAACATCAGGGAACATTCCTTTTGCTACTGTACCCTATCTTCCAAACCTTCCGCCAACCCAATACACTTGCCACAACCCTCTCCAAAATCTCTGTGAAAGACCTAGGTTAGCTTATAAAGGTTTAAAGCAGAGTTCCGTCTGGGAGAAAAAAATAAAAAATCAGCAGCTACAAATACTGAAGCTGCTGACTTTTAATATAAGGACACTTACATGTCCAGAGAGCCCGCAATGTCCTCATTCGAAGCCGACCCATCCCTCGGCTCCGGGTGCAGGCGCTAACATCCTTACTAAGGGAAACAGGAAGTGAAGTCTTGCGTGAGTCGCGCTGCACGATCTGAATGGTCCCTGCTGTCTTCTGGGATCTGTCTCCCAAAAGACAGCGGGGGGGGAAGGGAAGGAGGAAGGGCCTGAAATTGCGTAGTTTGCCACACAAAGTGCGACGATCTTTGCCCGGAAGTGGGAACAGATACCTGTACTTGACAGGTATCTGCTCCCCCCTCCCCCTGAAAGGTGCCAAATGTGGCACTGGAGGGGGGAGGAATCCGATCAGTGGAAGTTCCATTTCTGAGTGGAACTCCGCTTTCAAGAACCCATGGGACCAGGAGGCAAGTGGAGATCACTGGAAAGCGTTGTTTGCTTCAGTTATTTCCAGCTTCTAGAAGGATACCAAAGGTATGATATGTGCAGAGTTACGTTGGTCCCATTTTTACCAATGTAGCTTAGTAAAAAACTTATTTACAGTATTGTATCTGAATGTCAACCAGAAAAACATTGTTTCTGAATAGGGTGCACATTGTATGTAAAACCACAGATTTGGCAGAAATATAATTCTGACATAAAAGAGATGAAGTCCTAGGTTCGTTTTGTAAGAGCTTTTGCCTATTTTGTTTGCATCATTTAGGTTTTGCATTCCATCTCCCCTTCCCAGCAGTATATACTCACCTTTCCTTTATTCCCCAGAAATGGCATTTAGCCATTAGCAGTGAAGAATATATTTTACATTTGGGCAAGGAGAACCATGTGACACCATTATAAGTAATGGGGAGGAGGTAAAAACATTTTCAGAAGTTCTAACCCTTCACCTGTCTACAGGATAGGACAAGAAATTAGGGGAAACATCACTAACAGGGACACAGGCAACAATAAAAACCTAAAAGAGGCTCTAAGTTATCCTAACCTAACCATGTAAGACAAAACCAGAGAAAATTCCCAGCTCAACTCACCAACCAGTCTGATTACCAACCAAATTAACCTGTCTAACAGTATGCGTTAAAAACAGGGGTTTAGTTAGCACACATTTACAAACACGTGCGTAAGCTTTCAGGGCCCCTTCACGGCACCCTTTATTACCTGCAGTCTTAACCTTTGTAAATTTATGAGAGTCTTCAACAGTGGATAGATAGAGGGCAGGTGGGCCTGGAGGTATCCCAGTCCTCCTTAAAGGCAAAGGAGCACACTGGACACTGCATTGCCCTTCCATGTGCTCCTTGCTGTGAAGGCCAGTTATAGGTGAGGGCAGGGGCCATTTGTTTGTATCCTAACCTATCCAACCTAATTCACAGTCAGGGCTGTCTTAATGAGTGGGCACACATGGGCACTGCCCAGGGGCCCCAGCTGCATGGGAGGCCCCTGCACTTTCCCCAAAGCAGCTCGTCCTTGAGCCCACGCTGGCCCAAAATTGGGAGCCCCATGATGGCACTGAGAGTGATGGATACACAGGGGAGGCAGGCTGGCAGTGGTGCGCCGTGCTGTGCAGAACGATACCTATTATTTCACAGCCAGCAGGGAGGGGCAGGGCCGGAGTGCCAGTGATGCTCTGACCCTGCCCCATGCAGCTTGAATGCTTGGTACTCGAAGGCTGCGGGGTAGGAGCTGGAGTGGAAGCTGCTGAGTTGGCAGCACTGAGAGCCCACCTGCGGAAGTAGCATTGTGGATGGTGTCATGGTGAGCCCAGCTGTCCAGCACTGTTTGCACCGAAGGGCTTGGAATGCCCAGAGGGATGCTCCCTCCTCCGCCCCACCTTCTGCCTGCTTGATTGGTATAGGTGAGTCCAGTGCTGGAGGTGGGCACATAGCCAAAAGTTTACATGTACTGTATCTCCACTGGAAAAGGTGGTACTACATGGATGGAATAATGGTGCTGGGTGATATCAAGGGTTTATGGGGGAAACCAATGCTAAGGGGGGATCTGGGTGTGTAGACAATAGCAATGCTTGGGGTAGCTTGGGTGGCTATAGTGCTAGAGGTAACAGGAATGTAGAGAGACCACAGTGTAGGGGGTATCATGGATGTAGTGGGGTCACAGTAAAAGGGGTATCTTATGGTATATGGTAACAGTGCTGGGGGGAAATCTAGGGTGTAGAGGGGCCTAAGTGCTGGGGAGGATATCTGGGGTGTAGAGGGGTCAGAGTGCTGGGGGGGATATCTGGGGTGTAGAGGGGTCAGAGAGCTGGGGGGATATCTGGGAAGTAGGTCAGAGTGCTGGGGAGGCATCAATCTTGCATATATATATATATATATATATATATATATATATTATATGCACAGGACAGCTTTGTTACTTGTTACTTTATGTATGTAGTATTTTCCCACTGTTTCTTTGCTGTACAGAATGATCAATCAACATGGGGACAAGGTGCTTTGGGGGGGCAACCTGGTATGGTTCAGTTCCGGAGGGGGGGGGCTCGCTCGTCCCCCCTTCCATGGCCTGGCAGGCTGCTTGCTCGGATAAGGGTCTGGAATGGATTTTGGGGGGGAACCCCACGCCAATTTTTTTTTACATTTTGGCGTGGAGTTCCCCTTAAAATCTATGACAGACCCAAAGGGCCTGGTAGGGATTTTGGGGGGGACCCCACTCTGTTTTTTTAAAAAAAAATTGGCATGGAGTTCCCCTTAAAACCCATATCAGACCTAAGGGGGCCTGGTATGGATTTTGTGGGAGACCCCATGCCGTTTTTTTTTTCTTAATTCTGTCATAGGAAACCCCTTAACCACTTCAATGCACTATTATATACTCTGCACTGACTGCACATATATAGATATACTACACTGTATATATGAATTAATACATTGCCTGCACTGTATATATATTCTACACTGTGTGTGTATATATATATATATATATATATATATATATATATATATATATATATATATATATACTAAACTGCCTGTACGCCACTAACTAACCTGCCTAATTCTTCTGTCCTCGTTATTATCACACTATACACGGCCGCCATGTAAGCAGCCATATATAGTATAGGGGGCGTGGACTTAGCCCCCTGAGCCATGATTGGCCAAAGGCACCCTTCTCCCACAGCAGATTGCGCTGTGATTGGCCAAAGCATGCAGGTCAGGTGCATGCTTTGGCCAATCAGCAGCTGTCAATGCACTGCGATCTCGCAGTACATTATGAGGTGCTCCGTTCCGCGCGAATTTGCCGCAAACGCCCCAAATGTTCGGTTTGTTTGCGAGCAAACGAACATCGGGATCATCCCTAATAACAGGCATGCTTTACTGCATATACACAATCATTTTACTGTTGTGGGTTTAGTAACACTTTAAGACAAGTTCTAAAAAATTCAAATCAAAGAACAGGAAAATGTAAAAGCTGATTAGCTGCCCTCTAGTGGGGAAAAAGTTGAGACAAAGTTTGTTTCAGACAATTTTAATTAATTCCTCCTATTGTCTTTACTTACATTTTGCACAATGTCATCAAAAAGACCCACAGGTGTTAAAAGTTTAGGGAATCAATGTAGCAAGGGCACACTCAGTGTAATAAAAACAGTCAGTTTAGAGATTAGAGGTACACTGGATTTACAAATGACAAAAGACATATACATCATATGGGTTAAGTAAAGAGTGGGTTATTAACTGTTTTATTGATAACAAATGATGAGTAAATACATTTTAGATAATAGTTCATTTGAGTATAGGAATTTGGGTTGATGTTTTGACATGGTGATATTTTATCCTAAAGCGGTTGTATACCCGCGTTTTTTTTTTTTTTTTTCCTATACCTGCAAGGGAAAAGGCATAATGAGCTAGTATGCACCGCATACTAGCTCATTATGATATACTTACCTTAGAACGAGGCGCCGGCATCTCATCCTGTCCACGCCGAGGGAGCTGACATCTCCCCTCGGCGTGTCTTCCGGGTATCGCGGCTCCGGCACTGTGAGTGGCCGGAGCCGCGATGTAGTCACTCCCGCGCATGCGCGCAGGAGACTTCTGCCCGGCAAGCTCCGGAGTTTGCCGGGCTGTCAGCCGAGAATCCCCTGTGCGCATGCGCCGCTGGAGTCAGCGGCTCATTGCGAGGGGAATATCTCCTAAACCGTATAGGTTTAGGAGATATTTTTTTTACCTACAGGTAAGCCTTATTATAAGCTTACCTGTAGGTAAAAGTTAACAAAAAGGGTATACAACCACTTTAAGTATAGGGTGATACTTTGTATTATAGAATGGTTCCATTTATTGTATCAATGGTATTACAGTGTAGCGCTACATTCTTTTTAGGCCCCATGCACACTGGATGTTTTAAATGCTGCTCCTAGGGGTGTTCTGCCTCTAAACACCCCATCTTAGCCTATGGGGTTGATTTACCCCTCAGCATACTCAGAAGCTGTGGATGATAGCCAATCAGCTTCAAACTTCAGCTTGTTAAATTAAGCTTTGTGATAACAATGTAATTTTTCTTACTGAAGATGATGTTAATTTGTGTAGAAACAATACGCCGCTTTGTCCATTAATCTGTATGTACCACACATGGCTAATAGAACTCTATGTTTGAATTCCTTTGTACCAGTAAGCATTATTATCCATATGTATAAAATCTGTAAAGATCACAACCATAGCCCTAATGACGTGACCGTGCTCGCGGGTCCTGTGCACTCGATGTCCGCCGGGGGCCCGCGATCGTGTCACAGAGTGGAAGAATGGGGAGATGCCTTTGTAAACAAGGCATTTCCCCGTTCTGCCTAGTGACATGACAGGGATCTACTGCTCCGTGTGATCGTAGCAGTGATCGCTGTCATGTCGGTGGAAGCCCATCCCCCCACAGTTAGAACACCTCCCTAGGACACACTTAACCCCTTGATCACCCCCCTAGTGTTTAACCCCTTCCCTGCCAGTGTCATTTACACAGTAATCAGTGCATTTTCATAGCACTGATCGCTGTATAAATGACAATGATCCCAAAATGGTGTCAAAAGTGTCCGATGTGTCCGCCACAATAATCATTGCTAAGTAGTTCTGATATCAATATAAATTTTATTACTAAAGATGATGTTACTTTGTGTAGAAACAATAACACCACTTTGTTCATTAATCTGTATGTACCACACATGGTTAATAGAACTCTATGTTTGAATTCCTTTGTACCAGTAAGCGTTATTATCCATATGTATAAAATCTGTAAAGATCACAACCATAGCACTAATGACGTGACTGTGCACACGGATCCCGCGGACTCGATGTCTGTTGGGGGCCCGCGATCGTGTCACGGAGTGGAAGAACGGGGAGCTGCCTTTGTAAACAAGGCATTTTCCTGCTCTGGCTAGTGACATGACAGAGATCTACTGCTCCCTGTGATCGGAAGCAGTGATCGCTGTCATGTCAGTGGACTCCTTCCCTGCCAGTGTCATTTACACAGTAATCAGTGCATTTTTATAGCACTGATCGCTGTATAAATGACAATGGTCCCAAAATGGTGTCAAAAGTGTCCGATGTGTCCACCATAATGTCGCAGTCACACTAAAAATCGCAGATTGCCACCATTACTAATAAAAAAATGTATAATAAAAATGCCATAAATCTATCCCCTATTTTGTAGACAAAGACAAACAATCAATATACGCTTATTGCGATGTTTTTACCAAAAATATGTAGAAGAATACATATCGGCCTAAACTGAGAAAGAAATTTTTTTTTTATATATTTTTGGGGGATATTTATTATAGCAAAAAGTAAAAAATATAGCTTTTTAGTTTCAAAATTGTCGCTCTTTTTTTGTTTATAGCGCAAAAAATAAAAACCGCAGAGGTGATCAAATACCACCAAAAGAAAGCTCTATTTGTGGGGAAAAAAAGGACATCAATTTTGTTTGGGTGCAACGTCGCGCAATTGTCAGTTAAAGCAACGAAGTGCCGTATCGCAAAAAGTGCTCTCGTCTGGAAGGAGGTAAATTCTTACGGGGCTGAAGTGGTTAAATAAAAAACGACAATTGCACTATTGGTTTTTTACTTTGTTTTCCTAAGTGAAAATCGCCAGGATCGTTTCTCCACAACTACTGGCTGTAGACTTCTGACCTCTTGGTAACACTAAGGAAGGGGTATCAAACTGGCGGCCCTCCAGCTGTTGTGGAACTATAAGTCCCATCATGCCTCTGCCTGTGGGAGTCATGCTTGCAACTGTCAGCCTTGCAATGCCTCATGGTGTTTGTAGTCCAGCAGCAGCTGGAGGGCCACCAGTTTGACATCTGGGTCTAAGGTCTAAAATTCCAGTGTGTGTATTGGTAGTTGGTTCCACTTATTAAACTGGCACAGCAGGTTATGAGCAAAATGTTTAGACAGCGCCACAGCTAGTACCTTGCTTGTTATTGGGACTGTAAACTGTTCCACCCTGCTGCTGACAGTGTCTTTATCCCCAGAATAGTTTAAAAGACTGGACTGTATATAACCTATAACTGTCAGCATTTAAATAGTTGTCTACCTTTGTTGTCTTACACATGTCTATAAAACCCCCTCCTCTGTACACAGGGTGTCTCCTGTATATCCTGCAGTTTCTTATATCAAGAAAAGGAGGTTAAAGGTGCAGAGGCTTGGCCATAATACCTAATATGCAAGCAGTGTAACTATAAGATATAAGTCCATGATAAGTCCAAAAAATGTTCAAGG
This sequence comes from Lithobates septentrionalis, assembly GCA_037952835.1. Taxonomy (NCBI): domain Eukaryota; kingdom Metazoa; phylum Chordata; class Amphibia; order Anura; family Ranidae; genus Lithobates; species Lithobates septentrionalis. Next base: position 978,293 of record JBBDGP010002794.1, on the reverse strand, counting down.
CACTAGGACAGGCTTCTTGATGGAGTTTAGCAGACACGGACAAAAACAAAAGCAGAGAAGTGTGCCTAGGTGCAGTAAGACTTTGTATCTTAAAAGACCCCCGCAACAGGGCTACTTACAATAGATAGGTAAACAACAGCCACATCAATAAGTAACAACATTCTAATTTGCTTGAGAAGGGAGTGCGCAGGCCACTATGTGGTATACACATGCTCCGAAATGTGTTGCATTTTCCCCCTGAGTCTTGCCTGCGTCATCCTGCTCCTGGCTGCCCACCTGCTTCTGTAAGGACTTCTGCCAGTATCCTTCTCCCCACGTGGACTTCTGTCACATTCCATCTGGCGGTACCAGCAGCTCCTGCGGCCCGCTCCAGCTGGTGTTCCGGACCTACACTTATTGATGTACCTGTTGTTTACCTTTCTATTGTAAGTAGCCCTGTTGTGGGGTCTTTTAAAATACAAATTCTTGCTGCACTTGGAGGCGCTTCTCTGCTTTTGTTTTAGTTTCTTATGTCCCCTGCTTGTTCCTGTGCACAGCCCCCTGAGACCTGGTGTCTATAGAAAGATGATCCGATGACTGGGAGCCAGTTAGAAGCCTTCCTCATTGAATGATTACTCTGACAGGCAATCACAGTGAGCATTAAATGTAATGTTTTAAACTAAAACAAAAGTATCAAGGGTAGATATCTTATCGCCTCCATTCCCTGTCAGAAGGATCTATGAGTGAGAGAGCTGCAGCTGACAGAAGATTGTTTATTGTGTGCACAGGGAGTTAGTTAACTCTTAATAAACCCGTACTTAACCTATTAATTTCAACCTGTATAAGCACTATTTAACAATTTCATATCCTGTTCCATGCTTCTATTTTAAATTATTTGCTGGAAAAAAATATTATAAAGCACATATATACATTGTTATCTTTATGGATTTACTGTTAAAAATATATGGTTTAGGGTATATCTGTTTTATTTTAAATCAGTAAGAACTTTAAATTACCGGTGCATTATAGGAAAAATGAAATGTATGCCAAAAAAAAAAAAAACCTTATTTCTTTTATAAATAACTTTGACATGCTTTGCACCAAAAATGTCATTTTAACCGCTTGCCGACCAGCCGCCGTCATTATACTGCTGTAGGTTGGCACGGCCGCGCAAATCACCGTAGGTGTACGTCGGGCAATTTAAGAGCAATAGGAGGCACACGCCCGCACCGCTACGCCTGAGATGATGCGCGTGGCCAGCGGCTGGGATGTCTGCCGGCTACCCGCGATCGCTCCACAGAGAGCCAGAACGGGAATCTGTCAATGTAAACAAACAGATCCCCGTTCTGACAGGGGAGGAGAGAGAGATCTGCTTTACCTAGTGATCAGGAACAGCGATCTCTATCTACTCCCAGTCAGTCCACCCCCCCACAGTTAGAAGCACCTCCCTAGGGAACACTTAACCCCTTGATCGCCCCCTAGTGTTAACCCCTTTCCTGCCCGTGTCATTTATACAGTAATCAGTGGCTATCACTGCCACTACTAGTAAAAAAAAAAAATAATAATAAAAATGCCATAATTATATCCCCTATTTTGTAGACATCATAACTTTTGCGGAAACCAATCAATGTACGCTTATTGCGATTGTTTTACCAAAAATATGTAGAAATATGTTGAAGAAATGTTTTTATTGGGTTATTTGTTATAGCAAAAAGTAAAAATATTGGGTTTTTTTTTTCAAAATTGGCTGTATTTTTTTGTTTATAGCACAAAAAATAAAAAACGCAGAGGTGATCAGATACCACCAAAAGAAAGCTCTATTTGTGGGGGAAAAAGGACATAAATTTTGCTTGTGTACAACATCGCATGACCGCACAATTGTCAGTTAAAGAGACGCAGTGCCGTATCGGAAAAATGGCCTGGTCATTAAGGGGGTAAATCCTTCCGGGGCTGAAGTGGTTAATGTTTCAGTAAATAGAACAAGGAGCAGAATAAAATGAATGTTTTCTCCACAGTAATGGTGTTCAAAATATTACTGATCAAACTTGAAAAAATATTTTTTTTTCAGATTTTTACTCTTTTTCCCCTTAAAATGCAAATAAATTAAAAAAATTCCCAGAGGACTTTAGGGTCACAAAAAATCCCTGTTTGTCCCCCAAAATAATAAGCAATTACAAAATGAAAGACTTATGAACAGACACATAGCAGAAATGTGAAAATATGGTCTGGTCCATAGGGGTAAACAGGTGTGAGAGCCGAAGTGGTTAAAGATCTTCAGAAAATATTTTGCATGCCCCGCTATTATTTCAACCATATGGCCAAAATAAACAACATTGTACTAGATTGCTTGATCAAAGGGTATTTGCTCTTCACATATTTGAAAATCTAAGCTATATTTTAGACATAGTTCTCCCTGCTATTTTGTGGACCTACAAAGTACCACACTTACAGTAATCACTATATTGAAACCAGATGGACCTTCAGATATCACCAACAAACTCTAAACATCATGATATACAGCAGGTCACTAACAAGCCCAAAATATTTCCAGGCATAAAAGGACTGCTTTAATCTTTCAGAAAAATGCAGCAAGTTATCTTTAAATAGTTTAAAGGATGATACCGAGGTCATCAAAGGACTTACAGGAGATATAATGTTTTAACTAATGCTTTGCTGATCACCATATGTCATGGCAAGGCAATATTAAGATGATACCAATATATACAAAAAAGGTTGTACATTTTTGAGTTAAAAGAAATCCCCCCTCAGGGCAACTTGGGATTTAGGGGTCAATTTATACCGGAGGTGGGTCAGATGGGTGCTGACTTCTTGTAGACCTGGAAGCAGCTTACTTCTGTTATGCTGTCAGTTGATACACAAGGTTATAAGTATTTTTACTTAAATGGTATTTAAATGGGAGGCTCAAAATTTGGTATTACACAGGGGCCCCTTGGGGTTTATGTCTGCCACTAAGCTTAAAGCCGAGCTCCTGGAAAACAGATATATACACAGATGAAATACATATTTTTTTACAAATAAATATGTGAAAAGTGTGGCGTGCATTTGTATTCCGCCCCCCTGAGTCAATACTTTGTAGAACCACCTTTCACAATTACAGCTGAAAGTCTTTTTGGGTAAAATTTTTGCCCTTTCTTTGCAAAATAGCTCAAGCTCTGTCAGATTGGATGGAGAGCATTTCTGAACAGCAATTTTCAAGTCTTGCCACAGATTTCCAAATGGATTTAGGTCTGGATTTTGACTGGGCCATTCTAATACATGAATATGATTTGATCTAAACCATTCCATTGTAGCTCTGGCTGTATTTTTAGGGCCCTTGTCCTGCTGGAAGGTAAACCTCCAGTCTTTTGTAAACTCTAACAGGTTTTCTTCTAAGATTGCCCTCTATTTGGCTCCGTCCATCTTCCCATCAACTCTGACCAGCTTCCCTGTCCCTGCTGAAGAAAAGCATTCTCACAACATGATGCTGCCATGTTTCACAGTAGAGATGGTGTGTTCAGGGTGATGTGCAGTGTTAGTTTTCCGCCACACATAGCGTTTTGGTTTCAGGCCAAAAAATTCAATTTTGGTCTCATCTGACCAGAACACCTTTTTCTACATGTTTGCTGTGTCCCCCACATAGCTTCTCACAAACTGCAAACGGGACTTCTTATGGCTTTCTCTCAACAATGGCTTTCTGTAATGTTTAAGGCTTTGGACTTCAAGAAGTTTATTTGAAGGTTTGATACAAGTTTAAAATTGTCAAGGTCCTTAAGTAGCTTTGGGATGGTAGTCTGCGGTTCTGTCAGGAAAAGGAGTATGTCGTTCGCAAAGGCTGCCACCTTGTAGGTGCGTTGGTTTATATCTATTCCTTTTATGTTTGGATTTGCTCTAATACATCTTAGTGTAGCAAGAACCCCTGAAGGAGCTGCTGATATTGATTGGGCCTGTTCTCTGATCTCTTACACCCCTTCTAAATCTGTTTCAATCCCCTTGACACAGCTGTAGTGCAGTGTTGTAGTAATTCTGATACAAATTATAGCTCACCATATATATATTACAATTATATATACTTCTACCTGGGTGTTTGTTGCTCCACCTGCAGGAAAACTTTTACTGAACTGATATAAAAAGTAATGACTATACTGTCACGCAAACGTAACGTGAAAGCACAGTGAATATTCACAACAATCTTAGTACGTATACAAACACATACAGTGGCTTGCGAAAGTATTCGGCCCCCTTGAACTTTTCAACCTTTTGCCACATTTCAGGCTTCAAACATAAAGATATAAAATTTTAATTTTTTGTGAAGAATCACCAACAAGTGGGACACAATTGTGAAGTGGAACGAAATCTTTTGGATTTTTGAAACTTTTTTAACTAATAAAAAAATGAAAAGTGGGGCGTGCAAAATTATTCGGCCCCCTTGCGTTAATACTTTGTAGAGCCACCTTTTGCTGCGATTACAGCTGCAAGTCGCTTGGGGTATGTCTCTATCAGTTTTGCACATCGAGAGACTGAAATTCTTGCCCATTCTTCCTTGCAAAACAGCTCGAGCTCAGTGAGGTTGGATGGAGAGCGTTTGTGAACAGCAGTTTTCAGCTCTTTCCACAGATTCTCGATTGGATTCAGGTCTGGACTTTGACTTGGCCATTCTAACACCTGGATACGTTTATTTGTGAACCATTCCTTTGTAGATTTTGCTGTATGTTTGGGATCATTGTCTTGTTGGAAGATAAATCTCCGTCCCAGTTTCAGGTCTTTTGCAGACTCCAACAGGTTTTCATCCAGAATGGTCCTGTATTTGGCTGCATCCATCTTCCCCTCAATTTTAACCATCTTCCCTGTCCCTGCTGAAGAAAAGCATGCCCAAACCATGATGCTGCCACCACCATGTTTGACAGTGGGGATGGTGTGTTGAGTGTGATGAGCTGTGTTGCTTTTACACCAAACATATCGTTTTGCATTGTGGCCAAAAAGTTCGATTTTGGTTTCATCGGACCAGAGCACCTTCTTCCACATGTTTGGTGTGTGTGAATGCGCTACTCCCGTAATTAACCACCACTTGCAATACTTATTTTCTATTACTCATAAATATTTTCATGTGCATATACTTAAACTTTAAATCAACAAATTATATAACCATATATTATTCAATACATGAAACAAAAGTCCTTCAAACGTGCTGCAAAATCTTGTAACCATTAATGTGACTGGCGTGCTCCTATGTTCCTTCAGTATTCATATGTGACTGAGTGAGACACCTCCACCATTTAGATCGGCCACTCACCAGATACTTAACTAAAGATGCGCCTTTGGTTCATTCAAGGGATAACCACTCCACCTAGGCAACACTCCTCACCGGCTAAAAACTTGGACTCTAATGCTCCTCATAGGAAAGCATAGGGACAAAAAGCGATCATAGCGCAATATGTTTGAACCATTTATTTTAAAATTCAAGATAAAAAATAATCACTCACATTTAAAAGTGCCCTCAAGCCGGCACAAAGCTTATCCAGCAGTTACGGACGGGTATGTGGCTGTTAGCATGGTCCGCCTGGTAGTAATGTGCGGCCTCCACGCTCGGCTTGCGCTCCAAGCCTCGTTCCCGTTCACGTCCGGTCACCTGATGCAAAAAACTCCCAGCAGCCTCTACGCGTTTCGCATCATAGAATGCGTCATCAGGAAGCTGCCGTTTGATTGGTGCACGCTCTATTTATACTACATATGGCCGGAAGTGTATGTTCCGCCATTTTGACTAAGGTTATGTTCCCATCTGTGACTTCCTTTCTAGTATCGCCATTTTAACTAAGGGCTTTGCCCTCTTTATATAACCTGCATTTATATAGCCGTTTCCCCTTGTTGTTTACTTGTATTCAATATTTAAATATGTTTATAAACTAAGTCCTGACCCATCTATATCTGCTGGAGAGGCTTTTACAATACCTTTAACATATTGCACATTTAAAACATTTTTGTACATTTTACCCATTCCGCCCTAGCCGCTGATTCATATGAAATATGGGACAGCAAAAAAGTCTTTATTTCTTGGAAAATTCCCCAAAAAAATCCAAAAAAATCCAAAAAAAATTATTATATACATTTATATGTGTACCCCCTATTCTCCTTTATTGCATTACGTTCACATTGGTTATATCCATCCATAATAAAAATAAAAATAGAAATAAACATAAAAGTAAAAAAATATATAAAAATATAATATAATATAATAATATAAAAAATATATAAAAAAATATATATATAAAATAAAAATAAAAATAAAAAAATGAAAAATAAAAATGAAAATAAAAATAAATAATAATAAAAATAAGAAATAAAAAAATAAACAATAATAATAATAAAAATAATAATAAAATTAAAATAAAAATAAAAATAAAATTATAATAAAAATAAAATAAAAATAATAGAAATAAATAATAAAAAATAAAAAATAAAAAAATTTTGTTAAATGCACCTAAAAAGTTAATGTTGTACTAATTAATAATTTTCCAGATAGCAGTTGATGTCGAGTTCCACGTTTAACCCTTTTGGCCTCATAGTATCCATTTTGTATATCCAATGGGTTTCATTTCTTGATACCTCCCTTTTCATATTAGTGTTTCTCCAATCTTTTTCTATTCTGTCTATTCCATAGAATTTTAGATGTTGGGGGTTCCTGCCATGTACGTCCCTAAAGTGTTTGGATACACTATGGTGTATGAATCCTTTTTTTATATTTCTAATATGTTCTCCCACTCTTACTGATAGGGCTCTAGTTGTTCTGCCCATGTACTGCAGTCCACAACTGCAGTCCACAACTGCACTCCAGTACGTAGGTGATATGTGTGCTAGCACATGTTATAAGTTTATCAATTTTATAGGATTGCTTATTGCTATTTGACATGAAGTTCATTATTTTTCTATCTCTTTTGCTAGTAGATTTACACGCCTTGCATTTCCCACATCTAAAGAAACCCTCCTGGTTGAAAAAAGTTGACATTTTTTTAGGGGGATCTGGTACATTCTTTACTATTTTGTCCCGGATCCTCCTTGCTCTCCTATATACGAATGCTGGTTTTTTTGGTAGGACCTTGCTCAATTGTGGATCATTACTGATTATGGGCCAATGTTTCTTTATAATGTTCTCTAATGTTTTGTATTGTTTATTAAATCCTGTTATGAATGGCATTTTATCGTTCTGATTATGATTTCTAGTTTTATTGGTTAATGTTAGCTCTCTATCCATAATGGCTATTTTTAGACGTGTTTAATCCTCTATTTGGTCACAATTTCGTCTTATCCTGATAAACTGGCTTTTTGGGATTGCTTTTTTCCAATGGGGGTGGTGACAGCTCCCCATCGGTATATAACCATTCCGATCCGTTTCTTTGAAGTGTGTCCTAGTCCCAAGTATATTTTTGTTTTTATAGATTTCTAGGTCCAGAAAATTTATTTTTTGCTGATGTACTGTGGCTGTAAATTTAATATCATATTTATTATAGCCAATATATTGGATGAATGCTTCCAGTTGTTCTTGACTGCCCTTCCACACTATCAAGATGTCGTCAATGAAGCGTTTGTATAACAGCAAGTGTGGCCAGCATCCCCCAAAAATCTCTTCCTCCTCCCATTTACTTAGGAAGATGTTGGCCACACTCGGTGCATACTTATTACCCATTCCTACTCCTTTGATCTGTCTATAGTAGTTATGGTTGTGCCAGAAAAAATTGTTCCCCATAGCCATCCTTAATCCCTCCAGTATGAACCTTCTTTGTTTTAGTTTTAGATCTGATAGGTTCTTCATTCCCCATGCTACAGCTGCCAAGGCATCTGTTTGTTTTATATTGGTGTACAACGACTCCACATCCAGTGTTACCAATAACGTGGAGTCGTCCACCTGTAAATCCTTTAGGTTATTGATTACATCCCTACTATCCTTGAGGAATGCCTTACCCTCTCCTGCTATTGGTTGGAGGAATATATCCAAATACTCCCCCAATCTGGAATAGACTGATTCTATGCCGCTGATTATAGGCCTTCCTGGTGGTCTAGTTTTATTTTTATGAATTTTAGGGACCTGGTATATTACTGGTATCCTTGGTGCTTCTGTCAGCAAATACCTACCTTCTTTTTTATTTATAATTTTGTCTGCTATGCCCTTATTCAGATACTCTTTCAATTTCTTTTTTAGTTCTCTATTAGGATTCTTTTTCAGGGGTTGATACATGCTAATATCTTTAACTAATCTTTCCAATTCTGTATAGTAGTCCTGTTTGGTTAGGACCACTACCCCTCCCCCCTTAGTCGCTGGTCGAATTACTATATTTTTTCTTTTTTCCAATTTCTTCAGACCTTGCCATATTCTGTCTTTATTGCACTTTTCCGGTTTGATATTTCTCATTTCCTTCTCTACTATCCTTTTGAACACTTCAATGTGTTGGTTGGTGTTTGACCTGGGGTTGAACGTGGATCTGTTCCTCAACTGGCTGTGTGTGTACCCTGTTTCATTAGGTTGATGTTGGGGTTCTCCTTTCTCTAAGTAATATTTTTTTAGATTTAGTTTCCTGATGAACTTTTGCAAGTCAATGAATGCTTCGAATTGGTTAAAAGTTGCACTAGGTGCATACTTAATGCCACTATCTAGTACTAGCAGTTCCTCATGGGTAAATGTTATGTCTGTTAAATTAAAAATACCCTCCCCTAATTTTCTCTTTTCCTTTTTGCCTCCCCCTCTACAGCCTCTCTTTCTCTTTGATTTACACTGCCTCCAGTTTCTTGGGGGTTCCTGTTCCAGCCCCCCCTGCTGGTTTGGAATACTGGCATGGGTGGTTTGTAGGGTTCTCTCCAATCCCGCCATTCCCCCTGCCACATAGGTGGGCCGTAGTTTGGGCCATAGTTATAATAACCCCTACCCCTCCCTCTATAGCCCCCTCTCCAGGGTCTGGGGTAATGTCCCATTGGGGGTTGGTAGGGGGTCGCATATGTGTTATTGTTCCCTTGGTCGGGTTTCTGGGTATTCACCTTCTTCTGGTTGTTACTTGGGGTATGTACTGTTACTCTAGTATCTTTTCTTGTTAAATTGGCCATGGGGGTACCTGATGTTCTATTAATTCCTGTGTCTGCAGCCACATCCCCGATGTTCACCTCCTCATCAAGAGACGTGTTTGCAGAGTTGGTAAGTGTTTCCTCCTCCTGCCACCTGTACACTTTTCCCTCCAGGTAATCTTTTTTGTCCCTTTGATATTTTTTAACTTTTTTATTTTTTACTTCATTGTCCAGTTTTGCCAAAAATTCCTGTAATTTAGCCGCTCTAGTTTTATACTCATTTGTTTCCACATGTGGTAACATGTTGTCCTTAATGTTACTAATGGTGGATTCTACCTTTTTTAGTTTGATTCTTCTTCTCTCGATAATCATGTCTAACAATTTGTTTTCACAACTATTAAAAAAATCAAACCAAATCCTTGATAGATTTTCATCTGTTATCCCGTCATTGGGACCTAGGTCCCATCTGAGCCTTCTTGGAGTGATTTTGGCTTCTCTGTATTGATCTAATGTGTTGATATCCCACCATATTCTAATTTGTTTGTCCATAGCATTCTTTAAGTGTTTAAAACTTTGTTCCAAATTCAGTGCCGTGGTGTTATCATAGTTTTGGAAAAGTTCCCCCAAATCTAGCTTACGATTCACCAGAAATGAAAAAACCTCCATGTTATGCTGCCCGTGAAAAAAATTATATAAAATATATAAACGTGAATTACTGTGTATGTATCACCGGCGCAAAACAAACCCCTAATTTCTCAAAAAATATTAAATGTTTCAACCATATGTATCAGGGTTGCTGAATTCAAAAAAGCCCTTCATTGAGATGGGTAAGAAATGCTAATTGGTGTGTGTGAATGCGCTACTCCCGTAATTAACCACCACTTGCAATACTTATTTTCTATTACTCATAAATATTTTCGCTATAATATTGCGCTATGATCGCTTTTTGTCCCTATGCTTTCCTATGAGGAGCATTAGAGTCCAAGTTTTTAGCCGGTGAGGAGTGTTGCCTAGGTGGAGTGGTTATCCCTTGAATGAACCAAAGGCGCATCTTTAGTTAAGTATCTGGTGAGTGGCCGATCTAAATGGTGGAGGTGTCTCACTCAGTCACATATGAATACTGAAGGAACATAGGAGCACGCCAGTCACATTAATGGTTACAAGATTTTGCAGCACGTTTGAAGGACTTTTGTTTCATGTATTGAATAATATATGGTTATATGATTTGTTGATTTAAAGTTTAAGTATATGCACATGAAAATATTTATGAGTAATAGAAAATAAGTATTGCAAGTGGTGGTTAATTACGGGAGTAGCGCATTCACACACACCAATTAGCATTTCTTACCCATCTCAATGAAGGGTTTTTTTGAATGCAGCAACCCTGATACATATGGTTGAAACATTTAATATTTTTTGAGAAATTAGGGGTTTGTTTTGCGCCGGTGACACATACACAGTAATTCACCTTCTTCCACATGTTTGGTGTGTCTCCCAGGTGGCTTGTGGCAAACTTTAGAGGAGACTTTTTATGGATATCTTTGAGAAATGGCTTTCTTCTTGCCACTCTTCCATAAAGGCCAGATTTGTGCAGTGTACGACTGATTGTTGTCCTATGGACAGACTCTCCCACCTCAGCTGTAGTTCTCTGCACTTCATCCAGAGTGATCATGGGCCTCTTGGCTGCATCCCTGATCAGTCTTCTCCTTGTCTGAGCTGAAAGTTTAGAGGGACAGCCAGGTCTTGGTAGATTTGCAGTGGTCTGATACTCCTTCCATTTCAAAATGATCGCTTGCACAGTGCTCCTTGGGATGTTTAAAGCTTGGGAAATCTTTTTGAATCCAAATCCGGCTTTAAACTTCTCCACAACAGTATTACGGACCTGCCTGGTGTGTTCCTTGGTCTTCATGATGCTCTCTGCGCTTTCAACAGAACCCTGAGACTATCACAGAGCAGGTGCATTTATACAGAGACTTGATTACACACAGGTGGATTCTATTTATCACCATCAGTCATTTAGGACAACATTGGATCATTCAGGGATCCTCGCTGAACTTCTGGAGTGAGTTTGAGGCACTGAAAGTAAAGGGGCCGAATAATTTTGCACGCACCACTTTTCAGTTTTTTAATTGCTAAAAAAGTTTAAAATATCCAATAGATTTTGTTCCACTTCACAATTGTGTCCCACTTGTTGGTGATTCTTCAAAAAAATTTAAATTTTATATCTTTATGTTTGAAGCCTGAAATGTGGCAAAAGGTTGAAAAGTTCAAGGGGGCCGAATACTTTCGCAAGCCACTGTATATATGGTTTTCTTGAATAGGCCCCCTATTAATGTGTCTCCAGGTGGGACCAGTGCTCGAAGTGACAACTCCTTAACCTCCTTAAGGTGGCACCTTCCCACCTCCAGCACACTGTAGCAAACACAAAAACACAGGAATATTAACACGCCACAGTTTTAATTCACTAGGGAGCTCCCCCTGCTTTGACAGTGCAGTCACTCTATTTTTGATTAAATGCAAGGCCTTGCGTTGATAGAAATAGTCCTGTTATCTTCAGTCTTCTGCTAGCTAAAGAATCAATAATTGTAATCCACAGGGCTTGTGACCAAAAGAAATGGTGTAGAATGATGCACAATAGTAATTGATGAAAAAATACAAATCAGCGCGAAGTGGTGAGTAAGCGTTAAAAGCTGCTGAACACTAGGGTCAAAGAACAAATCCCTTAATACAAATATAACAACAGATAGTGCAGCGCTAAAAAAGAAATAAAACACTGAAGTCCACCATGATATCAATGTCCATAAGGGTAATCAGTAAATCATCCTCAAGTGCGAGCGAACACCCGTTTGCAGAGAAGTGATTTCAGGCAGCCCACCACCAAGGAATAGGTTGGCCTCTCACCTGAAGGAATGGACCCTTTGATTATAGAGGGTCATAAATCGCCTTAATCAAGCAAGGAACAGCATGTGTAGGCATCCGTCAGGGCTCAGGTGTCAAACACTCCTCAGGGACCATGGGGCTCCGGTGACAGACTCTCCAATATGACACAATAGTAATTGCAACCAGGTAAAATTGATTGTATATTCCTTCTCAAGGGGAACAAATATTCCACGTCAATTCCTAGGTAATGAAGTCTAACTTAAGGTCTATGCAAGTATGATGTTTTTCTCTCTGAACTTGTTCTGTGGGACTATCAGTCCCAGCAACACTTTGCAATCAATATAAATGTGTGTAGTGTGACACAAACTTCTGAAGTTACAGCTGCGCTGCTACGCCGTTCCGTTCACTAACGACCAGGAGTCCTCAGTTACCTCCTTCACGGGTCTCCGCACAGGGTAGGCCGCAGCTCTGTGGGGGACACACACACCCACAGAGCCCTGCTGGCAGGTCACGCGTCCCAGGAACAAGAGACCTAAGATGGCTGCTCCCAGCCTTTTTATAGTCTTCCCACAATGCAGTTCAGTTCTCCCAATGTTTATGGGAGTTAACGGGCATCATGGGTAGGTCAAGTTAATGTCCAGATGTAAACAATAAAACACTTCTATATCACTTCCCAAGTGATGAAATCTAAAGGTGCTGCAATTATATATTTTGGCCGCTAGATGGCACCATATACCAACTTATTAACCTTACAGCATTACATATAACTAGAAACAAATGTTGTCAGCGCTACATACTCCCCCTTCTTTGAGTCTTTGATCCCCAAAGATGTGCAAGACCCTGTTTCTGTTACACATTTTAGCCTCTAGGCGAGCACACAAGACAGTCAGAGGAGCCTCCCACCAATTCTCAGGTGTTGGGAAACTATTCTGTGTACCCACAACTGTCACCTTGATATCAGATACAGATGTGTCAAGGGGTGAAATGGGGCTCTCTCTTTCTAAATTGACAGAGGAAGAACTAAGCTCTTCGACATTCCTTTTACTGGTGACTTTAGTTACTTCAGAACACTTACCCAGTGTATCATATGTTATTTTTTTTTGTGGGCGAATGTCGTTCTTTCCTCTTTGTTTCTTTGGTGTGTCCATTACTTCTGGGCAAACACTATTTTCTTCTATTACAGTCCTCTGTTCCTCAAAGTCAATAGAAGACAGACATTCTTCAGGATGTTCAGACAGTGGTACAAACTCTGGAGCTTCTGGCCTAAGAGCCTCACTACCCTCTCTGTCTGGAATGAAACACTCCTTTCAGCTTCTGGTGTATCAGACAACCACAACCAGCTGATGTCCATGTCTTCCTCCACATTATCCTCAGTTATCAAGGATCCAGGCTGAGACCTAGTTACAGGCCAACGTGCAATCGTTGATGTAGATGATAACTCCTCCTCAGGGATTATCCTGACTGTTTCAGTGAGGGGTAAGAGGTTATTCTGATGCCAAGTCTTAACTGGTCCAGCACTTCCTTCTGGTATAATTTCAAACACTGGGAGTCCTGGAAGTTGTCTACATACAACGTATGGCTGCGATCTCCAGCGATTAGCCAGCTTGTGTTTCCCTGGAATACCTAGATTTCTTAGTAAAACTTGGTCGCCTGGTTGTAGATCTTGAATCGTTACTTTGAGGTCAAAGTTCCTCTTATTTCTACTCCCTCTGCTGTTTGACATAGCCTGAGCCTTTTCATAAACAATCTTTAAACTCCTCCACAACCTACAGTGCCTTGCGAAAGTATTCGGCCCCCTTGAACTTTTCAACCTTTTGCCACATTTCAGGCTTCAAACATAAAGATATAAAATTTTTATTTTTTGTGAAGAATCACCAACAAGTGGGACACAATTGTGAAGTGGAACGAAATCTTTTGGATTTTTGAAACTTTTTTAACTAATAAAAAAATGAAAAGTGGGGCGTGCAAAATTATTCGGCCCCCTTGCGTTAATACTTTGTAGAGCCACCTTTTGCTGCGATTACAGCTGCAAGTCGCTTGGGGTATGTCTCTATCAGTTTTGCACATCGAGAGACTGAAATTCTTGCCCATTCTTCCTTGCAAAACAGCTCGAGCTCAGTGAGGTTGGATGGAGAGCGTTTGTGAACAGCAGTTTTCAGCTCTTTCCACAGATTCTCGATTGGATTCAGGTCTGGACTTTGACTTGGCCATTCTAACACCTGGATACATTTATTTGTGAACTATTCCTTTGTAGATTTTGCTGTATGTTTGGGATCATTGTCTTGTTGGAAGATAAATCTCCGTCCCAGTTTCAGGTCTTTTGCAGACTCCAACAGGTTTTCATCCAGAATGGTCCTGTATTTGGCTGCATCCATCTTCCCCTCAATTTTAACCATCTTCCCTGTCCCTGCTGAAGAAAAGCAGGCCCAAACCATGATGCTGCCACCACCATGTTTGACAATGGAGATGGTGTGTTGAGGGTGATGAGCTGTGTTGCTTTTACACCAAACATATCGTTTTGCATTGTGGCCAAAAAGTTTGATTTTGGTTTCATCGGACCAGAGCACCTTCTTCCACATGTTTGGTGTGTCTCCCAGGTGGCTTGTGGCAAACTTTAGACGAGACTTTTTATGGATATCTTTGAGAAATGGCTTTCTTCTTGCCACTCTTCCATAAAGGCCAGATTTGTGCAGTGTACGACTGATTGTTGTCCTATGGACAGACTCTCCCACCTCAGCTGTAGTACTCTGCAGTTCATCCAGAGTGATCATGGGCCTCTTGGCTGCATCTCTGATCAGTCTTCTCCTTGTCTGAGCTGAAAGTTTAGAGGGACAGCCAGGTCTTGGTAGATTTGCAGTGGTCTGGTACTCCTTCCATTTCAAAATGATCGCTTGCACAGTGCTCCTTGGGATATTTAAAGCTTGGGAAATCTTTTTGTATCCAAATCCAGCTTTAAACTTCTCCACAACAGTATTACGGACCTGCCTGGTGTGTTCCTTGGTCTTCATGATGCTCTCTGCACTTTCAACAGAACCCTGAGACTATCACAGAGCAGGTGCATTTATACAGAGACTTGATTACACACAGGTGGATTCTATTTATCACCATCAGTCATTTAGGACAACATTGGATCATTCAGAGATCCTCGCTGAACTTCTGGAGTGAGTTTGCTGCACTGAAAGTAAAGGGGCCGAATAATTTTGCACGCACCACTTTTCAGTTTTTTAATTGCTAAAAAAGTTTAAAATATCCAATAGATTTCGTTCCACTTCACAATTGTGTCCCACTTGTTGGTGATTCTTCACAAAAAATTAAAATTTTATATCTTTATGTTTGAAGCCTGAAATGTGGCAAAAGGTTGAAAAGTTCAAGGGGGCCGAATACTTTCGCAAGCCACTGTATTGGCATACCCTCGATGAGAGGTCTCTGAGGTGTGGTCCAGAGAAGTTCCGAAAGCCAAGTCAACTGGTAGTCTGGCCTCTCGTCCAAACATCAACTGATAGGGTGAATATCCTGTGACATCACTCTTGGTGCTATTATACATATGTACCAAGGCAGTAATGTGCTTGCTCCAATTGGGTTTTTGTTCAGAGGTCAAGGTCCCCAACATATTGAGAAGGGTTCTGTTAAACCTCTCCGGCTGAGGATCTTCTTGTGGGTGATAAAGGGTAATTCTAGATTTCTGAATTCCCAATAGATCCAACAATCTCCTGATGAGCGTACTCTCAAAGTCCCTCCCCTGATCTGAGTGGATCCTCTGTGGTAAGCCATAATGGACGAAAAACTTTTCCACCAGCGTCTTCGCCACTGTGACTGCTTGTTGATCTTTAGTGGGGAAGGCCTGAGCATACCTGGTAAAATGATCGGTAACTATCAAGATGTTTTCTTGTCCACTCAAGTCGGATTCTAAACACAGAAAATCTATGCAGACTAAATCCATTGGACCTTGGCTTGATAAATGACCCATTGGAGCGGCTTGCTGAGGCAAAGTCTTTCTCTGTATACACCTATGGCAGGATAGACAGTAACTCTCCACTTCTGTCCTCATGTAAGGCCAATAGAATCTATCTCTTATTAGTTGAAGAGTTCTTTCTGACCCTAGATGGCCATGATAATCATGCAGAGCAATTAGCACTTTCTCCCTATGTTTCTCTGGCAGAAACAGTTGCCATTTCTCCTCAAGGTCTTCAGAGGGGCCCCTTCGGTAGACCACCCTTTGTTGCAACTGCAACAGACTCCACTCCTTATGCAGCAAGTGAGCTTCCCTCCGAGTGCTCTTGAGGATAGGTAAGGTTGCTGACTTTCCAAAGCCTCCAGTACCAAGCTACAGAGCGGATCTTCCAGTTGGTCTCTCCGAAGGTCTTTTCTTGATAACTTAGGTAGACCTTCCTCTGCAATCTGGGAGACATTACAGTAACACTTGGGCACCCCTGCTGTAGTCACTCCAACCTCTTCAGCTCTGGCTCCACCCTTCTCCTGCCACTCCGCTCCTTCACAAAGGGCTCTTACCCTTTCTGGGGCAAGCTGAGTCCAATTTTCCTGAGAATCCAGGGAACTGTGGGGTCTTCTTGACAGTGCATTTGCATCCCTATTACCCACCTATGGTCTGTATTTCAGGCTAAAGGTAAATGCTGAAAGGGCAGTCAACCACCTGTGGCCTGTGGCATCCAACTTCGCGGTGGTAAGCAAGTATGTGAGGGGGTTGTTGTCTGTTTTGACCACAAATTCTGCACCGTACAGGTAATCTCTCAACTTGTCCACCACAACCAACTTCAAGGCCAGAAACTCAAGTTTGTGAGTGGGATAGTTCTTCTCAGCAGGGGCTACACTTCGGCTCACATAGGCAATGGGCCTTAATTGCCCATTATATTCTTGGTAAAGTACCCCACCGAGCCCATCTCGGCTGGCATCCAGGTGCAGTTCATAGGGCTTGGCAGGATCCGCATAAGCTAAAACCGGAGCAGTGGTAAGGCTCCACTTCAACTGTCTGAATGCCTCTTCACATTGCGGAGTCCACTGATCCTGAATAGACTCCTTCTTCATCCTGGGTCCTTCTTTCCGCTTCCCAAGTTTATCTGAACCGACATCAGCCTCTTCTTGGTTCTTCAATAGCTTTGTAAGTGGGTAAGCTATTTTTGCAAACCCCTCCACAAATCTCTGATAATAGGAGCAGAAACCCAGAAATGACCTGAGCTCAGTCACATTTGTGGGCCTGGGCCAAGAGGTAACAGCTTCTAACTTTTTAGGGTCTGTTGCCACTCCTTCTTCAGACACTATGTGTCCTAAATAGTTCACTGAGGGCTGATAGAACTGACACTTTTCCATTGAAAGCTTCAGGCCTTCATCATGTAGTCTCTTCAGTACCTTTTCCAGTAGCTCTTCGTGCTCTTCGAGAGTTCGGCCAAACACTATGATATCATCCAGGTATACTAGCACCTCAATCAAGTTCATGTCGCCCACCGTCGTCTCCATTAACCGCTGAAAAGTGGCCGGAGCCCCAGACAGACCTTGTGGCATCCGGTTGAATTCATAGAACCTTACGGGGGTGATGAAAGCGATCTTCTCCATATCTTCAGGACTTATGGGGATCTGGTAATAGCCAATCTTTAGATCCAGCACGCTGAACCACTTCACCCCCGACAGACTCTGTATGGCATCTTCTATACGAGGGGTAGTGTATTGATCGGGAATGGTCCACCTGTTCAGGGTCCTATAGTCAATACACAGCCGTAATGATCCATTCTTTTTCCTCACTACCACTATCGGGGAGGCATATGGACTCCGGGACTCCCTGATAATCCCAGTCCTTTTCAGCTCAGCCAGCTGTTCTCTGAGATCCTCAAGATCTCCCAGTGGGATCCTTCTGACCCTTTCTCGAAAAGGTTTGTCTTCCTCCAGCCGAATCTTGTGTTCGGCGCTTTTTGCATACCCCACATCAAATTCACTTCTCGAAAAAGCCTCTCTCCATCTAATGAGCTGGTCTTTGGCCTTTTCCATCCAATCAGGTGTAAGAGGCGTGTTCTTCAGGTAGAAGTCTTCTAGGGGAATCGCCCCCTCTTGTCCTCTCACGACATCACATGGTGAGACCGGGGTCGCTTAATTTGCCTGTCCAAGCAGCATCCTTGCAGGTATCTTCACAGGTAAGGCTGTTGTGTTTCGAACATTGACCGAAACTCTTCCTCTGCTTCTCTTAAGTGCCTTGGTTGATAACACTTTTGGGATTATTTCTAAACCTATATCTTCTTCTTGAGTGTCCATCTCCAAGACAATAAAAGGACCAGGTTGTCTCCAGCTCAACTTGACAGAGGCTTTCACGCATACCACTTCACCTGATTGTACCAGTTCTTCACCCCGGTCTAAATGTCAAATCTTTCCCACCCCTTCCAATGGGGCCTTCTGTTCGTGCACTAGATTTTTGTATACTTGGGTTAACATGGGGTGTGCCTTCGTGGCCGGGGCACTTTCCTTCTGCACAAGCGGTGTTAGAAGCCTTCTGACCAGATCAGTATTGGTCCCGATGATAAGGGAGCTTCTGTGAGCCCCTGGGGGACAAGGACACACTACTGCCAGGGTGTCAAAAGTTTCAGCCTTTCCAGCCACACTCGGGTCAAAAGTGAGTTTGATAGGGATGTAATCCTCGTAAGGGAAGTTCTGGGTACCCAGGCCCCATATCTCCAATTCCTCCAACTTTTGCAGGGGCAGATGTTTGAGATCTTTCTCATAAAAGTCTTTGTATAACAAAGTCACTTGGGCTCCAGTGTCCAGCAGTGCTTTGGCGTAGATTCCTTCCACCTGGATTGGGATGATCGGAGAGGGTCCCACTAGCTTGGGAGGGAATCCACAATGAGTGGTGGTTTAACTTGCTTTTTAGTGCGTACCTTGATTCCTCTTTTCCATGGGCGCTTACTCAACTTCATTCTCTCTTTTGCCCTCAGAACTTGGTGTGTCTGGATTTTGTTGGAGTTGGCAGCTGTTACAGGGCACCCAGTTGACTCCTTCCCTGGGGCCCTTTGAAGTTTTCCGCCAGCTTCTGGTGTCTTACTACTGCCCTTGGGCTTGGGCATACTTTCCTATAACGTCCAACCCCTCCACAGTTGAAACAGGGCCCAGATTTCCTCTCAAGTGTGGAGTCTAACACATTTTCTGCTTTTTTAGGCCCTCCGTTGGGTGGATTAATGGGTTTTGCAGTCAACAGAGCCATCATCTCCATTAACTGTGCCACCTGGGTCTTGAGGAGCTCGATCTGAGGGTCATCATCCATTACACTAACTGTCCTGACCCCAACAGTGTGCTTCGGCTCTTGTATCTTTTCCTTCTTCCTTTCCAGGATAGCTTCTTCTTCCCGTACAATCCGGATCAGGTCGAGATGCCCCCATCTTGGCCCTCAATATGCCCCCATCTTGGCAAGTTCTTAACTGGAGCGTGATAGGGTCCAAGGGCTGGGCACCCCTTAGAACTTGTTTAGCTCGAATTTCATCCACCTCACGGGGATCTAACCCCTTCTTCAACAAGATCTGGTGAATTATCTTGTCCAACCGTCTCATATATTCTGACAGCTTTTCCCCTTCATCTTGATAGGTGTGCTCCAGTTGATAAATCAGGTACGCTCTAACACATCTTGCAGGATATCTAGGTAGTCCTGGGCCACACAGTCCTGTTTGCTGAGTTTCAAATTTCGGATGGCCTCTGAAGCAGGCCCTTTTAGACTCTCAGTGATCTGCTGTTTTTTGTGTGATTCAGGGATGTCCCACTCATCCAAAGCTTGCGTGGTCTGCTCCAACCACTCTTCAACGGTATCTTCCTCTGGAGGTACAGGTCGTCGGCCTGAGAAAATACAGAGTTTCCGATACCCAGTCCCGGAGTAGATTGGGTTTCCTTTTTGACATTGAGACACAAAATTCCCCAGGGCTGTGAAGAGCTCTGGTTCAAATGCAGCAGGAATTGACTGGGGGGAAACCTTGACTTTAGCTGATCTCTTCGGTGGGAGGGTGGTAGGGCTCTCACCTGGTCCACCTGGGTGGGTTAAATAAAACTTGGTCTTATCAGCTAGTTCAACACTTGTACCCTTGAAGTTTTC
This sequence comes from Lithobates septentrionalis, assembly GCA_037952835.1. Taxonomy (NCBI): domain Eukaryota; kingdom Metazoa; phylum Chordata; class Amphibia; order Anura; family Ranidae; genus Lithobates; species Lithobates septentrionalis. Next base: position 958,312 of record JBBDGP010002794.1, on the reverse strand, counting down.
CGGAACTCCCTTTCTCCATTCTAGTAGCGCTTAAGTGCGGAACGTCTCATGATCCGGTCTGACAGCAATCACCTTTGCTTTTCAGTCTGGGGACAGTGTTTTCACCACTCGGTTAATTTGTTCTTTTTCCCAGACATCTCCCCAGAGCTTAATCGCCACACTCGCTTCTGAGCGGGTGCCTTCTACCTCACACCACTGCGCCACAGTGGGGGGATCCATTCTATGGTTCCTAAAGGGGTGCTTGACCTCAGAGAGACAGTTATCCTGGACGAGCCCCCACATGTAGCAAGAACCCCCGAAGGTGCTGCTGATATTGATCGGGCCTGTTCTCTGATCTCTTACACCCCTTCTAAATCTGTTTCAATCCCCTTGACACAGCTGTAGTGCAGTGTTGTAGTAATACTGATACAAATTATAGCTCACCGTATATATATTAAAATTATATATACCTCTACCTGGGTGTTTGTTGTTCCACCTGCAGGAGAAAAACAACACTGCACACAAAAATTTGTGGTTAACCAAAATTACTTCTTTTACTGAACTGATATAAAAAGTAATTACAATGACTATACTGTCACGCAAACGTAACGTGAAAGCACAGTGAATATTCACAACAATCTTAGTACGCATACAAACATATATATATATATATGGTTTTCTTGAATAGGCCCCGTATTAATGTGTCTCCAGGTGGGACCAGTGCTCAAAGTGACAACTCCTTAACTCTGGGCACCTTCCCACCGCCAGCACACTGTAGCAAACACAAAAACACAGGAATATTAACACCCCACAGTTTTAATTCACTAGCTTTGACAGTGCAGTCACTCTATTTTTGACTAAATGCAAGGCTTTGTGTTGATAGAAATAGTCCTGTTATCTTCAGTCTTCTGCTAGCTAAAGAATCAATAATTGTAATCCACAGGGCTTGTGACCAAAAGAAATGGTGTAGAATGATGCACGATAGTAATTGCAACCAGGTAAAATTGATTGTATATTCCTTCTCAAGGGGAACAAATATTCCACGTCAATTCCTAGGTAATGAAGTCTAACTTAAGGTCTGTGCAAGTATGATGTTTTTCTCTCTGAACTTGTTCTGTGGGACTATCAGTCCCAGCAACACTTTGCAATCAATATAAATGTGTGTAGTGTGACACAAACTTCTGGGCGTTAGCCCTCTCACCGCACTGAGTTCAGACGAATGGATGCCTCCGTTCCACAAGTCCTGAGTCTATCTGAAGTTACAGCTGCGCTGCTACGCCATTCCATTCACTAACGACCAGGAGTCCTCGGTTACCTCCTTCAGGGGTCCCTGAAACGATCACTTCTGCTGCTCCAGCCCGCTGTGATCTAAGGCAGGATTGCTGGCTGCTGTTCCGCTCCACACAGGGTAGGCCGCAGCTCTGTGGGACACACACACCCACAGAGCCCTGCTGGCAGGTCACGTGTCCCAGGAACAAGAGACCTAAGATGGCTGCTCCCAGCCTTTTTATAGTCTTCCCACAATGCAGTTCAGTTCTCCCAATGTTTATGGGAGTTAACAGGCATCATGGGTAGGTCAAGTTAATGTCCAGAAGTAAACAATAAAACAATTCCATGCCAATTCCCAAGTGATGAAATCTAAAGGTGCTGCAATTATATATTTTGGCTGCTAGATGGCGCCATATACCAACTTATTAACCTTACAGCATTACATATAACTAGAAACAAATATTGTCAGCGCTACATTAGTAATGGTTCTAGAGTAAGGACAAAAATTAAAGAAGATAAGGGGCAGCCTTGGCGTGTTCCATTCGAAACGGAGAAGGCATCCGACAGGTGACCGTTCACTGGAACTCTCGCAGTGGGAGCAGAGTAAAGCGTAAGTATAAGATTTAGCATTCGGGGAGGAAGGCCCATAGTTTTTAAAGTTTATGTCATGTAGTCCCAGGCCACTCTATCGAATGCCTTCTCCGCATCGAGGGATAATAGGAATCCCCGTCGTTTATTGGACGTGAGCCAATAGTGAATGTTAAGGGCTTTGAGGGTGTTATCCCTCGCTTCTCTGCCAGGGATGAATCCAACTTGGTCAAGGTGAACTAAGTTGGGAAGCAGGGGAAGGAGTCGATTCGCTAGCATTTTGGCATACCACTTAAAGTCTACGTTGAGCAATGAAATAGGTCTATAATTGGTTACCATTGAGGAGTCTTTTCCCGGTTTTGGAATCACAGCAATGTTGGCCATCAATAGGTCTCGTGGGGGTGTGGTGGGCGATGTGCAGGCGTCAAAGGTCGATACAAAGAAGGGGGCCAAGATATCCGCGTATGTTTTGTAATAGCCCACAGTCAATCCATCAGGTCCCTGGCTTTTACCCGGTTTCATTTGTTTTACTGCTAGATCAGCTTCTTCTTTAGTCAGGGGTTTGTCTAGTTCTTGAAAGGAAGATTCTGAAATGGGTGTAGGGCTATATTGTTTCAGGAAATCAGTGATCAGCCGTTTTTTCGCAGTCTCGTCGTTATATGGGTCCGACCGGGGTAGGTTGTATAATTGGGAGTAGTACGTGACAAATTGTTTTGCTATGTAAGGGGTTGAATTCACTTTGCATCCCGATGGGTCTGTTAGTAAGTGTACTGTCGTAGTAGCTTTCTTGGCTTGTAGAGCCCTTGCCAGCAGTTTGCTGGCTTTGTTGCCGTATTCATAAAAGGTCTTTTGGGAGAGGATATATTTGCATCGTATTTGTTTGCCCAGTAAGTTCAACATCTCGTTTCTGGTTTGTATAAGGTTGTTTAAGGTATCCAGGGCTTGTGTGTGTTTGTGTGCTTTTTCAAGCTGTCAGATCTGGTTGGGAATCTCATTAAAATATTTCTGTCTTTCCCGTTTTCGTTTAGTGGCCGCTGCGATAAGAATACCCCGTATAACACATTTGTGTCAACAGGTTTATTTTCTACAAAATATTGTTTAATGCGTAGTTCAACTTCTGCAGAGATGGAAGGGTCAGTGAGGAGAGAGCGTTCTAGTCTCCAAGATTGCGGGCGATTAGGCGTGTCCAGGAACGTTATAGTCATTGAGATCGGGTGGTGGTCGGAGAGGAACATAGGGTCTATGGACGTGCGTTGGAGGATAGGAAGATTGTTTTGTGAAATGAAGAGTCTATTCTTGAGTACTTGTTGTGTGGCATCGAGAAGAAAGTAAAGTCTTTGCCGTTAGGGTTTAAAGTGTGCCACGTGTCATGAAGCAACAGTGTTTGGAGTTGGGCTTTAATAGATCGAAGAGCGGTGTAGGGAAGGGAAGACATCCCATTGGAGGTATCAAGAAGGGGGTTTAGGGGGATGTTAAAGTCTTCCCCCAGCACTAGGCTGCCTTCTTGAAAATTCGTCAGGGACTGAATGATTTCATGGAAGGATATCTGTCGAGTATTTGGGGCGTATATGTTTGCTAGTGTGAGTTTTCTACCCATATAGGATCCTTTCAGAAAAAGGAATCTGCCTTTGTTCTGGGCAGTGTTTCGCTAAGAGTATGGAGACCCCTTTAGATTTGGGCAATAGGTTAGTAGAGTGGTAGGCAGTGGGGTAGTATTGATTTCGCCGTTTCGGTGTCGAGTCGGTACGAAAATGTGTTTCTTGCAGAAACATTATATCTGCTTTACTTCGTTGCATGGTTAGGAGTAACTGAGAGCGTATTTCTGGTGTATTAAGTCCCTTTGCATTCAGTGAGATGATTTTGATAGGAAGTGGGCTGACCGTAGGGGATGTAGAGGCCATTGTTAACGTAGGTAGGTGTATCTGTTAGATTTTGAAAGGGTAGAGTCCTTGATAGAAAGGTCAGAATCGGGTAGGTAATTAAGTTTTAGGGGTACAACAGAGGTTGGGAATTATGTGTAATATGCGTATTAGTATTGGGGAAGTAAGGAGATGTGTGGCTTCCCAAGGTAAAACTGAGGGTTGGGGGAAGGGATTTCTGGTGACAGTTGAGAGTCCGCTCACCTGTCCAAACAGGGATATGTATAGGCTGAATAAGATTAGTGGCGTATGGATTATTCGTCTATATGATGGATTATATCACACTAGGATGCCACTGTGTGGGAGGTGGTTTGTGTAAAAAGAAGTGTTAATCTAGATGAACCATCAGTCCAGTAGCCTTATTCAGGCGTATTTGTAAGTGGATGGGGAGTGGAGTTTAAGTGTGCATCATTAGGTATCTTACGGTATTGGGATGTGGGTGGAGTTCATAGGGTGTATAATTATGTTTCATGCCAAAGTGTTGTTACTACATAAGGCATTCTATGGGGAGAGACGGCATCGGTTTCTTTATGTGTGGTCTTCTCGTTAGGATTCGTCCGCAATCTTGGAAGTTGGACAATGTTTGTTAACACATAATATAACAGATGTCTTACTGTATATGAACTTATATATGAGACCCAATGAGATACGTTACAACTGAAACTTGAAACTAAAATTTGTCAAGATAACGTTACAATAACTTGTGGGAGCGGGAAAATAGAGCGTACCCTGTAATGACCCATATTTTGTGTGATTTGCATTACCCGAGCATGGCCGTGTGGATAATGCAGGTCTGAAGTGTCGTTAATCAGTGCGTCAGTTTTTCAAGGTTACACTATCTTGATATGTAAGGTAAATTACAGGGGTAAAGCAGCTTGGGACAGACATATTGTTTGCGGTTAGTCATTAGTTATATTGCTGAACTCCTTTATCACTATCACCGTTTATATTAGTGACAGTGAGCATCTAGTATCACTAGATGGCGCCTTGCGGTAATGTTTTAGTCAGAGGACTTCTTATATATAACACATAAAAAGTCTTAGGCATTGAAATGAGTAATAAGGAATTATGGCGAAACAATATGTATGTTACCCGGCCCCATATAATGATAACTTTAATATATCTAAGTTGAATATCATATATGAACCTACTATAGAACCATTATAGTGCAAATAAATGTCAAATCATAAGAATTCTCTGAGTGTTGGGCTAAGGTTACAAAGACCATTAGCCTGTATATATCGTTCTAGTCGGGAATTCATCACGGAGGAGGGGGGCTTCACCATGTGGCTGATGTGCCACTGGATTCCCGTTTGGGGGGGATCAGAGGGATGAGGCAATTAATAGTAGCAGGAACAAGTTTCTTGTTTGCCGAAAGAGTTCCAGTTTGTTTTTGCTGTGTTCCTCTTGTAAATCCAGAGGGTGTCAATTCTTAGAGTTTTTCTCCCGAAGGAGGGTGCGGTTTCCTCCTTTGTTCGGGTGAGTAATTGGGTATTAGGGCTGAGCTTCGTGTTCGAGTCGAACCCATGTTCGACTCGAACATCGTCTTTTCGCCCGTTCGCCGAATTGCGAACGATATGGGCCGTTCGCGCCAAATTCGTGTGGCGCGTCACGGCCCATAATTCACTGCGGCATCGCAGTGCATTGCTGGCTGATGATTGGCCAAGCAGCCGTCTGAACAGAGAGCCGTAATTGGCCAAAGCCAAGGAGGCTTTGGCCAATTATGGCTCAGGGGATTTAGAACACGCCCCACACTATATAAGTGTGGGGCGGCCCTGTGTAGTGTGTTTCGGCATTGAAAGAGATAGACAGAGAGACAGTGTCATTTGATTTGAGTTAGATAGATTAGGCAGAACAGTCAGTCAGTTAGCTGCACAGTGTATTGTGTATATATATATATGCATCCCAGGTGTTGCATATATATATATATACACTGTATTCAGTTTAGCTAGATCCGTTCCTGTTATCTTCCTACTGACAGGCAGGCTTGTCTTGTTACAGTATATACAGCTACCTGAAGAAAATTACTGGTGTTCTTTTGATCCTATTAGTACCACAGTCAGGCAGCTAGACTATTTACAGTTAGTGCAGTGCGTCCTGCTCACAGTGTTCAGCTAGATCCGTTCCTGTTATCTTCTTACTGACAGGCAGGCTTGTCTTGTTACAGTATATACAGCTACCTGAAGAAAATTACTGGTGTTCTTTTGATCCTATTAGTACCACAGTCAGGCAGCTAGACTATTTACAGTTAGTGCAGTGCGTTCTGCTCACAGTGTTCAGCTAGATCCGTTCCTGTTATCTTCTTACTGACAGGCAGGCTTGTCTTGTTACAGTATATGCAGCTACCTGAAGAAAATTACTGGTGTTCTTTTGATCCTATTAGTACCACAGTCAGGCAGCTAGACTATTTACAGTTAGTGCAGTGTGTCCTGCTCACAGTGTTCAGCTAGATCCGTTCCTGTTATCTTCTTACTGACAGGCAGGCTTGTCTTGTTACAGTATATACAGCTACCTGAAGAAAATTACTGGTGTTCTTTTGATCCTATTAGTACCACAGTCAGGCAGCTAGACTATTTACAGTTAGTGCAGTGCGTCCTGCTCACAGTGTTCAGCTAAAACTACAAGTTAGTGCTGTGCGTCCTGCTCACAGTGTTCAGCTAAAACTACAAGTTAGTGCTGTGCGTCCTGCTCACAGTGTTCAGCTAAACCTACAAGTTGGTGTAGTGAGACCTCTGCACAGTGTTCATCTAAAGCTACAAGTTAGTGCAGTGCGTCCTGCTCACAGTGTTCAGCTAAAACTACAAGTTAGTGCTGTGCGTCCTGCTCACAGTGTTCAGCTAAAACTACAAGTTAGTGCTGTGCGTCCTGCTCACAGTGTTCAGCTAAACCTACAAGTTGGTGTAGTGAGACCTCTGCACAGTGTTCATCTAAAACTACAAGTTAGTGGCGTCCGTCCTGCTCACAGTGTTCAGCTAAAACTACAAGTTAGTGCTGTGCGTCCTGCTCACAGTGTTCAGCTAAAACTACAAGTTAGTGTGGTGCGTCCACCTCACAGTGTTCAGCTAAACCTACAAGTTATTTTTTGCGAGCTCTGCACAGTGTTCACCTAAAGCTACCTGTAGAAGGTTGGTGGTGTTTTCCTGATCCTATCACTACCGCAGGCAGCTAAAAAAGCTACAAGTTAGTTTTTTGCGAGCTCTGCACAGTGTTCAGCTAAAGCTACCTGTAGAAGGTTGGTGGTGTTCTCATACTACAGGCAGGCAGTTGATTTTGCTAGCTGCAGTATCAGTACATATATATATATATATATATATATATATATATTTATATACAGTGCCTTGCGAAAGTATTCGGCCCCCTTGAACTTTTCAACCTTTTGCCACATTTCAGGCTTCAAACATAAAGATATAAAATTTTTATTTTTTGTGAAGAATCACCAACAAGTGGGACACAATTGTGAAGTGGAACGAAATCTATTGGATATTTTAAACTTTTTTAACTAATAAAAAAATGAAAAGTGGGGCGTGCAAAATTATTCGGCCCCCTTGCGTTAATACTTGTAGAGCCACCTTTTGCTGCGCTTACAGCTGCAAGTCGCTTGGGGTATGTCTCTATCAGTTTTGCACATCGAGAGACTGAAACTCTTGCCCATTCTTCCTTGCAAAACAGCTCGAGCTCAGTGAGGTTGGATGGAGAGCGTTTGTGAACAGCAGTTTTCAGCTCTTTCCACAGATTCTCCATTGAATTCAGGTCTGGACTTTGACTTGGCCATTCTAACACCTGGATACGTTTATTTTTGAACCATTCCTTTGTAGATTTTGCTGTATGTTTGGGATCATTGTCTTGTTGGAAGATAAATCTCCGTCCCAGTTTCAGGTCTTTTGCAGACTCCAACAGGTTTTCATCCAGAATGGTCCTGTATTTGGCTGCATCCATCTTCCCCTCAATTTTAACCATCTTCCCTGTCCCTGCTGAAGAAAAGCAGGCCCAAACCATGATGCTGCCACCACCATGTTTGACAATGGAGATGGTGTGTTGAGGGTGATGAGCTGTGTTGCTTTTACGCCAAACATATCGTTTTGCATTGTGGCCAAAAAGTTCGATTTTGGTTTCATCGGACCAGAGCACCTTCTTCCACAAGTTTGGTGTGTCTCCCAGGTGGCTTGTGGCAAATTTTAGACGAGACTTTTTATGGATATCTTTGAGAAATGGCTTTCTTCTTGCCACTCTTCCATAAAGGCCAGATTTGTGCAGTGTACGACTGATTGTTGTCCTATGGACAGACTCTCCCACCTCAGCTGTAGTTCTCTGCAGTTCATCCAGAGTGATCATGGGCCTCTTGGCTGCATCTCTGATCAGTCTTCTCCTTGTCTGAGCTGAAAGTTTAGAGGGACAGCCAGGTCTTGGTAGATTTGCAGTGGTCTGATACTCCTTCCATTTCAAAATGATTGCTTGCACAGTGCTCCTTGGGATGTTTAAAGCTTGGGAAATCTTTTTGTATCCAAATCCGGCTTTAAACTTCTCCACAACAGTATTACGGACCTGCCTGGTGTGTTCCTTGGTCTTCATGATGCTCTCTGCGCTTTCAACAGAACCCTGAGACTATCACAGAGCAGGTGCATTTATACAGAGACTTGATTACACACAGGTGGATTCTATTTATCACCATCAGTCATTTAGGACAACATTGGATCATTCAGAGATCCTCGCTGAACTTCTGGAGTGAGTTTGAGGCACTGAAAGTAAAGGGGCCGAATAATTTTGCACGCACCACTTTTCAGTTTTTTATTTGCTAAAAAAGTTTAAAATATCCAATAGATTTCGTTCCACTTCACAATTGTGTCCCACTTGTTGGTGATTCTTCACAAAAAATTAAAATTTTATATCTTTATGTTTGAAGCCTGAAATGTGGCAAAATGTTGAAAAGTTCAAGGGGGCCGAATACTTTTGCAAGGCACTGTATATCCCAGCTTAGTGCAGCTACAGGCCATTAGTATGTCTGGAAGGCCAAGAAGGAGAGGCAGACAGTCACAAGCCAATAAGAGAGGGCAAGCAGGCTCTGTGTCTAGTGCTGGTCGTGGAGACGGTGCATCCTCATCAGCACGTGGCCGTGGGACACGCTTGGCCTTTTTTTCAGCAGCTGGCTGTGTTGAGCCGCAACGTGCGGAAGACTTGGTCGAGTGGATTACCAAGCCGTCCTCATCCTCCTCATCCTCTCTCACCCATGCCCAGGGTACTTTGTCTGGCAAAGCAGCGGCCTCTTCCCTCGGCTCAATGTCATCAGTGACTCCTTCCCTAGCCCCACCATGTCCTCCTGAGGAGTCCCTCGAACTGTTTGACCACAGTGTTGGGTACATGCTCCAGGAGGATGCCCAGCGTTTGGAAGGCTCTGATGATGATACTGAGCTCGATGAAGGCAGTAACATGAGCACGGACAGAGGGGGTGCCCAAGAAGGACAGCAATCTGGCAGTCATGCTCCCCCTGCTGCAGCATACTGCCAGGTTTGCTCCAGTGATGAGGAGGGAGGGGATGATGAGGTCACTGACTCAACGTGGGTGCCTGATAGGAGAGAGGAAGAGGAGGAGGAGGAGGCGGCACATCACCAACGAGGCAGGATGCCCTCTAGGGGCCAGCCTAAGGGCAGCACATTGACTGCATCACACCCCAAAGTTCCACATGTGCAGGACGCTGCAGTCTCTGCGCGTTATTCAAAAAGTTCTTTGGTGTGGGCCTTTTATGAGACGAGTGCATCAGATCGCACCGCTGCTATTTGCAACATATGTCTCAAGCGTATCTCGCGTGGCCAAAACATCTCCTGCTTGGGTACCACATGCTTGACCAGACATATGTTGACCTGCCATGCAGTTCGTTGACAAGCGTATCTAAAAGACCCACACCAAAGAACAAAGAGGACCTCTCCTTGCTCCTCATCAGCTGAGATCTCCAACCCCACTATACCTTCAGTCCTCTCTGAGACCTGCACTGAGAGGAATGAAGGTGTAGAATTAGGTGTGTCACAGCCAAGTACTTGTGGGCAATCTGCTTTTGGTACACCGACGTCAGATTGTACCAGGCAAATTTCCCTGCCCCAGCTGCTGCACCGCCGAAAGAAGTTTGCTCCCAGCCATCCACATGCGCAGCGGTTGAATGCTAGCTTGGCAAAATTGCTAGCACTTCAACTGCTGCCTTTTCAGTTGGTAGACTCTGCCCCCTTCCGTGAGTTTGTGGAATGTGCGGTTCCTCAGTGCAGGTACCCAAACGCCACTTTTTCTCACGGAAGGCGATTCCGGCTCTCTACCGCCATGTGGAAGGCAATGTCCATGCCTCGCTGGACAGGGCGGTCAGCGGTAAGGTGCATATTACCGCTGACTCATGGTCCAGCAGGCATGGACAGGGACGTTACCTAAGTTTCACGGCGCATTGGGTGACTCTGCTGGCAGCTGGGAAGGATGCAGGACAAGGTGCAGTAGTGTTGGAGGTTGTTCCGCCACCACACCTCCAAAATGCTAATGATTGTGACACACCTCTCTTCTCCACCCCCTCCTCTTCTTCTTCCTCCATGGCCTCTTCCTGTGCTTTGTCCTCGGAACCAGCGGTGCTCCGTAGCCGTTCAAGGGGCTACGCAAGTACGCAGGCCAAAAGATGCCATGCGGTGCTTGAGCTGGTGTGCTTGGGGGAGAGGAGTCACACTGGGGCAGAGGTTCTGTCAGCTCCGCAGGGGCAGGTTCAGAGGTGGTTGACGCCACACCAACTTAAGGCAGGAATGGTGGTTTGCGACAATGGCACCAACCTCCTCTCTGCCCTCCGACAGGGACAAATGACCCATGTGCCCTGTTTGGCTCACGTCCTTAACTTGGTGGTGCAGCGGTTCTTGGGCAGGTACCCGGGCTTACAGGATGTCCTGAGGCAGGCCAGGAAAGTCTGTGTGCATTTCCGCCAGTCATATAATGCCAGTGCTCGGCTGACGGACCTCCAAAAGGAGTTTAACCTTCCCAAGAACCGCCTAATCTGTGACATGCCCACCAGGTGGAACTCAATGTTGGCCATGCTGCAGCGGCTGCACACGCAGCAGAGGGCCATCAATGAGTACCTGTGCGACTATGGCACCAGGACAGGGTCAGGGGAGCTTGTTTTTTTTTCCCCACGCCAGTGGGCCATGATCAGGGATGCATGCACTGTCCTGTCACCATTTGAGGAGGCCACGAGGATGGTGAGCAGTGACAGTGCATGCACCAGTGACACTGTCCCCCTTGTCCACCTGTTGGAGCACACACTGCGTGGAATAATGGACAGGGCACTTGAGGCAGAACAGAGGCAGGAAGAGGAGGACTTCCTTAGCTCTCAAGGCCCCCTTTATCCAGACAGTGTTCCTGCGTGCCCGCCGATCACACAGGAAGAGGACGAGAAGGAGGAGGAGGAAGATTGTGTCAGTATGGAGGTGGAGCCTGGCACTCAGCATCAGCAGCAGTCTTTAAGGGATCAGTCCCAAGAAACACATGGACTTGTACGTGGCTGGGAGGAGGTGGCTGCGGACCATGTCGTGCTTAGTGACCCAGAGGACTCCGGACCGAATGCCTCAGCAAACCTACGCTGCATGGCCTCCCTGATCCTGCAAAGCCTGCGTAAGGATCCTCGTATTCGTGGTATCAAGGAGAAGGACCAATACTGGCTGGCAACTCTCCTTGATCCACGTTACAAGGGTAAGGTTGCGGACCTTATCTTGCTATGGCAGAGGGAGCAGAGGATGAAACATCTTCGGAAGGCCTTGCAGAAAGGTCTGTGCAACGCGTTACCCAGAGACTGGGAGGTTACAAACTCCTGTTTCTGGACAACGTGTTGCTGAGGCTTCGGGCAGTCAAAGAAGGAGCGGTGGAGAAGGTGGCCGTCTGACCGATGCGTTCAGACAATTTTTTGGTCCGCAGCCCCAAGGTATGATCGGTTCCAGCAACCATCGCCAGCGTCTGTTTTACATGGTGCAGGAATACCTAGGGGCAAGATCTGACTTGGACACCTTTCCCACCGCAAATCCTCTGGGTTACTGGGTCTTGAGGATGGATCACTGGCCAGAGCTTGCACAGTATGCAATTGAGCTACTGGCCTGTCCTGCATCCAGCGTTCTTTCGGAACGCACATTCAGTGCTGCTGGAGGCTTTGTAACCGATCACAGGGTGCGTCTGTCCACCGACACGGTCAATCGACTGACCTTCATAAAAATGAATCAGTCTTGGATCACCACCAGCTACCAAGCACCTGATGCTGATGTAACCGAATAATTTTTTTTGAAATCTCAGATCCCTTCAAAGACTGCCTATACTGATGCTGAGTGACTATCCCTGAGAAATTATCCTCTTCCTCCTCAATCATCACGCTGATAGCTTGTAAGAACATTTTTGGTTCTGGACGCCACCACCAGTGCCTAAGGCACAATTTTTCAGCCCCTGTTTAACAGGGGCGTGTAATTACAATTTTTGATGCAATACTTTGCAGCAGGGCTCGTTTCTGCGTTACAACTAGAGTATCTGTGAGGGGTTGCAGTGTTGTGGCACCAGCACTAGTGCCTAAGGCCCAATTTTTCAGCCCTTGTTTAACAGGGGCGTGTAATTACAATTTTTGATGCAATACTTTGCAGCAGGGCTTATTACAGCATTCCAACTAGAGTATCTGTGAGGGGTTGCAGTGTTGTGGCACTAGCACCAGTGCCTAAGGCCCAATTTTTCTGCCCCTGCCACTTTACAGGCATACTATAGACTTCTGGGCGTTAGCCCTCTCACCGCACTGAGTTCAGACGAATGGATGCCTCCGTTCCACAAGTCCTGAGTCTATCTGAAGTTACAGCTGCGCTGCTACGCCATTCCATTCACTAACGACCAGGAGTCCTCGGTTACCTCCTTCAGGGGTCCCTGAAACGATCACTTCTGCTGCTCCAGCCCGCTGTGATCTAAGGCAGGATTGCTGGCTGCTGTTCCGCTCCACACAGGGTAGGCCGCAGCTCTGTGGGACACACACACCCACAGAGCCCTGCTGGCAGGTCACGTGTCCCAGGAACAAGAGACCTAAGATGGCTGCTCCCAGCCTTTTTATAGTCTTCCCACAATGCAGTTCAGTTCTCCCAATGTTTATGGGAGTTAACAGGCATCATGGGTAGGTCAAGTTAATGTCCAGAAGTAAACAATAAAACAATTCCATGCCAATTCCCAAGTGATGAAATCTAAAGGTGCTGCAATTATATATTTTGGCTGCTAGATGGCGCCATATACCAACTTATTAACCTTACAGCATTACATATAACTAGAAACAAATATTGTCAGCGCTACATTAGTAATGGTTCTAGAGTAAGGACAAAAATTAAAGAAGATAAGGGGCAGCCTTGGCGTGTTCCATTCGAAACGGAGAAGGCATCCGACAGGTGACCGTTCACTGGAACTCTCGCAGTGGGAGCAGAGTAAAGCGTAAGTATAAGATTTAGCATTCGGGGAGGAAGGCCCATAGTTTTTAAAGTTTATGTCATGTAGTCCCAGGCCACTCTATCGAATGCCTTCTCCGCATCGAGGGATAATAGGAATCCCCGTCGTTTATTGGACGTGAGCCAATAGTGAATGTTAAGGGCTTTGAGGGTGTTATCCCTCGCTTCTCTGCCAGGGATGAATCCAACTTGGTCAAGGTGAACTAAGTTGGGAAGCAGGGGAAGGAGTCGATTCGCTAGCATTTTGGCATACCACTTAAAGTCTACGTTGAGCAATGAAATAGGTCTATAATTGGTTACCATTGAGGAGTCTTTTCCCGGTTTTGGAATCACAGCAATGTTGGCCATCAATAGGTCTCGTGGGGGTGTGGTGGGCGATGTGCAGGCGTCAAAGGTCGATACAAAGAAGGGGGCCAAGATATCCGCGTATGTTTTGTAATAGCCCACAGTCAATCCATCAGGTCCCTGGCTTTTACCCGGTTTCATTTGTTTTACTGCTAGATCAGCTTCTTCTTTAGTCAGGGGTTTGTCTAGTTCTTGAAAGGAAGATTCTGAAATGGGTGTAGGGCTATATTGTTTCAGGAAATCAGTGATCAGCCGTTTTTTCGCAGTCTCGTCGTTATATGGGTCCGACCGGGGTAGGTTGTATAATTGGGAGTAGTACGTGACAAATTGTTTTGCTATGTAAGGGGTTGAATTCACTTTGCATCCCGATGGGTCTGTTAGTAAGTGTACTGTCGTAGTAGCTTTCTTGGCTTGTAGAGCCCTTGCCAGCAGTTTGCTGGCTTTGTTGCCGTATTCATAAAAGGTCTTTTGGGAGAGGATATATTTGCATCGTATTTGTTTGCCCAGTAAGTTCAACATCTCGTTTCTGGTTTGTATAAGGTTGTTTAAGGTATCCAGGGCTTGTGTGTGTTTGTGTGCTTTTTCAAGCTGTCAGATCTGGTTGGGAATCTCATTAAAATATTTCTGTCTTTCCCGTTTTCGTTTAGTGGCCGCTGCGATAAGAATACCCCGTATAACACATTTGTGTCAACAGGTTTATTTTCTACAAAATATTGTTTAATGCGTAGTTCAACTTCTGCAGAGATGGAAGGGTCAGTGAGGAGAGAGCGTTCTAGTCTCCAAGATTGCGGGCGATTAGGCGTGTCCAGGAACGTTATAGTCATTGAGATCGGGTGGTGGTCGGAGAGGAACATAGGGTCTATGGACGTGCGTTGGAGGATAGGAAGATTGTTTTGTGAAATGAAGAGTCTATTCTTGAGTACTTGTTGTGTGGCATCGAGAAGAAAGTAAAGTCTTTGCCGTTAGGGTTTAAAGTGTGCCACGTGTCATGAAGCAACAGTGTTTGGAGTTGGGCTTTAATAGATCGAAGAGCGGTGTAGGGAAGGGAAGACATCCCATTGGAGGTATCAAGAAGGGGGTTTAGGGGGATGTTAAAGTCTTCCCCCAGCACTAGGCTGCCTTCTTGAAAATTCGTCAGGGACTGAATGATTTCATGGAAGGATATCTGTCGAGTATTTGGGGCGTATATGTTTGCTAGTGTGAGTTTTCTACCCATATAGGATCCTTTCAGAAAAAGGAATCTGCCTTTGTTCTGGGCAGTGTTTCGCTAAGAGTATGGAGACCCCTTTAGATTTGGGCAATAGGTTAGTAGAGTGGTAGGCAGTGGGGTAGTATTGATTTCGCCGTTTCGGTGTCGAGTCGGTACGAAAATGTGTTTCTTGCAGAAACATTATATCTGCTTTACTTCGTTGCATGGTTAGGAGTAACTGAGAGCGTATTTCTGGTGTATTAAGTCCCTTTGCATTCAGTGAGATGATTTTGATAGGAAGTGGGCTGACCGTAGGGGATGTAGAGGCCATTGTTAACGTAGGTAGGTGTATCTGTTAGATTTTGAAAGGGTAGAGTCCTTGATAGAAAGGTCAGAATCGGGTAGGTAATTAAGTTTTAGGGGTACAACAGAGGTTGGGAATTATGTGTAATATGCGTATTAGTATTGGGGAAGTAAGGAGATGTGTGGCTTCCCAAGGTAAAACTGAGGGTTGGGGGAAGGGATTTCTGGTGACAGTTGAGAGTCCGCTCACCTGTCCAAACAGGGATATGTATAGGCTGAATAAGATTAGTGGCGTATGGATTATTCGTCTATATGATGGATTATATCACACTAGGATGCCACTGTGTGGGAGGTGGTTTGTGTAAAAAGAAGTGTTAATCTAGATGAACCATCAGTCCAGTAGCCTTATTCAGGCGTATTTGTAAGTGGATGGGGAGTGGAGTTTAAGTGTGCATCATTAGGTATCTTACGGTATTGGGATGTGGGTGGAGTTCATAGGGTGTATAATTATGTTTCATGCCAAAGTGTTGTTACTACATAAGGCATTCTATGGGGAGAGACGGCATCGGTTTCTTTATGTGTGGTCTTCTCGTTAGGATTCGTCCGCAATCTTGGAAGTTGGACAATGTTTGTTAACACATAATATAACAGATGTCTTACTGTATATGAACTTATATATGAGACCCAATGAGATACGTTACAACTGAAACTTGAAACTAAAATTTGTCAAGATAACGTTACAATAACTTGTGGGAGCGGGAAAATAGAGCGTACCCTGTAATGACCCATATTTTGTGTGATTTGCATTACCCGAGCATGGCCGTGTGGATAATGCAGGTCTGAAGTGTCGTTAATCAGTGCGTCAGTTTTTCAAGGTTACACTATCTTGATATGTAAGGTAAATTACAGGGGTAAAGCAGCTTGGGACAGACATATTGTTTGCGGTTAGTCATTAGTTATATTGCTGAACTCCTTTATCACTATCACCGTTTATATTAGTGACAGTGAGCATCTAGTATCACTAGATGGCGCCTTGCGGTAATGTTTTAGTCAGAGGACTTCTTATATATAACACATAAAAAGTCTTAGGCATTGAAATGAGTAATAAGGAATTATGGCGAAACAATATGTATGTTACCCGGCCCCATATAATGATAACTTTAATATATCTAAGTTGAATATCATATATGAACCTACTATAGAACCATTATAGTGCAAATAAATGTCAAATCATAAGAATTCTCTGAGTGTTGGGCTAAGGTTACAAAGACCATTAGCCTGTATATATCGTTCTAGTCGGGAATTCATCACGGAGGAGGGGGGCTTCACCATGTGGCTGATGTGCCACTGGATTCCCGTTTGGGGGGGATCAGAGGGATGAGGCAATTAATAGTAGCAGGAACAAGTTTCTTGTTTGCCGAAAGAGTTCCAGTTTGTTTTTGCTGTGTTCCTCTTGTAAATCCAGAGGGTGTCAATTCTTAGAGTTTTTCTCCCGAAGGAGGGTGCGGTTTCCTCCTTTGTTCGGGTGAGTAATTGGGTATTAGGGCTGAGCTTCGTGTTCGAGTCGAACCCATGTTCGACTCGAACATTGTCTTTTCGCCCGTTCGCCGAATTGCGAACGATATGGGCCGTTCGCGCCAAATTCGTGTGGCGCGTCACGGCCCATAATTCACTGCGGCATCGCAGTGCATTGCTGGCTGATGATTGGCCAAGCAGCCGTCTGAACAGAGAGCCGTAATTGGCCAAAGCCAAGGAGGCTTTGGCCAATTATGGCTCAGGGGATTTAGAACACGCCCCACACTATATAAGTGTGGGGCGGCCCTGTGTAGTGTGTTTCGGCATTGAAAGAGATAGACAGAGAGACAGTGTCATTTGATTTGAGTTAGATAGATTAGGCAGAACAGTCAGTCAGTTAGCTGCACAGTGTATTGTGTATATATATATATGCATCCCAGGTGTTGCATATATATATATACACTGTATTCAGTTTAGCTAGATCCGTTCCTGTTATCTTCCTACTGACAGGCAGGCTTGTCTTGTTACAGTATATACAGCTACCTGAAGAAAATTACTGGTGTTCTTTTGATCCTATTAGTACCACAGTCAGGCAGCTAGACTATTTACAGTTAGTGCAGTGCGTCCTGCTCACAGTGTTCAGCTAGATCCGTTCCTGTTATCTTCTTACTGACAGGCAGGCTTGTCTTGTTACAGTATATACAGCTACCTGAAGAAAATTACTGGTGTTCTTTTGATCCTATTAGTACCACAGTCAGGCAGCTAGACTATTTACAGTTAGTGCAGTGCGTTCTGCTCACAGTGTTCAGCTAGATCCGTTCCTGTTATCTTCTTACTGACAGGCAGGCTTGTCTTGTTACAGTATATGCAGCTACCTGAAGAAAATTACTGGTGTTCTTTTGATCCTATTAGTACCACAGTCAGGCAGCTAGACTATTTACAGTTAGTGCAGTGTGTCCTGCTCACAGTGTTCAGCTAGATCCGTTCCTGTTATCTTCTTACTGACAGGCAGGCTTGTCTTGTTACAGTATATACAGCTACCTGAAGAAAATTACTGGTGTTCTTTTGATCCTATTAGTACCACAGTCAGGCAGCTAGACTATTTACAGTTAGTGCAGTGCGTCCTGCTCACAGTGTTCAGCTAAAACTACAAGTTAGTGCTGTGCGTCCTGCTCACAGTGTTCAGCTAAAACTACAAGTTAGTGCTGTGCGTCCTGCTCACAGTGTTCAGCTAAACCTACAAGTTGGTGTAGTGAGACCTCTGCACAGTGTTCATCTAAAGCTACAAGTTAGTGCAGTGCGTCCTGCTCACAGTGTTCAGCTAAAACTACAAGTTAGTGCTGTGCGTCCTGCTCACAGTGTTCAGCTAAAACTACAAGTTAGTGCTGTGCGTCCTGCTCACAGTGTTCAGCTAAACCTACAAGTTGGTGTAGTGAGACCTCTGCACAGTGTTCATCTAAAACTACAAGTTAGTGGCGTCCGTCCTGCTCACAGTGTTCAGCTAAAACTACAAGTTAGTGCTGTGCGTCCTGCTCACAGTGTTCAGCTAAAACTACAAGTTAGTGTGGTGCGTCCACCTCACAGTGTTCAGCTAAACCTACAAGTTATTTTTTGCGAGCTCTGCACAGTGTTCACCTAAAGCTACCTGTAGAAGGTTGGTGGTGTTTTCCTGATCCTATCACTACCGCAGGCAGCTAAAAAAGCTACAAGTTAGTTTTTTGCGAGCTCTGCACAGTGTTCAGCTAAAGCTACCTGTAGAAGGTTGGTGGTGTTCTCATACTACAGGCAGGCAGTTGATTTTGCTAGCTGCAGTATCAGTACATATATATATATATATATATATATATATATATTTATATACAGTGCCTTGCGAAAGTATTCGGCCCCCTTGAACTTTTCAACCTTTTGCCACATTTCAGGCTTCAAACATAAAGATATAAAATTTTTATTTTTTGTGAAGAATCACCAACAAGTGGGACACAATTGTGAAGTGGAACGAAATCTATTGGATATTTTAAACTTTTTTAACTAATAAAAAAATGAAAAGTGGGGCGTGCAAAATTATTCGGCCCCCTTGCGTTAATACTTGTAGAGCCACCTTTTGCTGCGCTTACAGCTGCAAGTCGCTTGGGGTATGTCTCTATCAGTTTTGCACATCGAGAGACTGAAACTCTTGCCCATTCTTCCTTGCAAAACAGCTCGAGCTCAGTGAGGTTGGATGGAGAGCGTTTGTGAACAGCAGTTTTCAGCTCTTTCCACAGATTCTCCATTGAATTCAGGTCTGGACTTTGACTTGGCCATTCTAACACCTGGATACGTTTATTTTTGAACCATTCCTTTGTAGATTTTGCTGTATGTTTGGGATCATTGTCTTGTTGGAAGATAAATCTCCGTCCCAGTTTCAGGTCTTTTGCAGACTCCAACAGGTTTTCATCCAGAATGGTCCTGTATTTGGCTGCATCCATCTTCCCCTCAATTTTAACCATCTTCCCTGTCCCTGCTGAAGAAAAGCAGGCCCAAACCATGATGCTGCCACCACCATGTTTGACAATGGAGATGGTGTGTTGAGGGTGATGAGCTGTGTTGCTTTTACGCCAAACATATCGTTTTGCATTGTGGCCAAAAAGTTCGATTTTGGTTTCATCGGACCAGAGCACCTTCTTCCACAAGTTTGGTGTGTCTCCCAGGTGGCTTGTGGCAAATTTTAGACGAGACTTTTTATGGATATCTTTGAGAAATGGCTTTCTTCTTGCCACTCTTCCATAAAGGCCAGATTTGTGCAGTGTACGACTGATTGTTGTCCTATGGACAGACTCTCCCACCTCAGCTGTAGTTCTCTGCAGTTCATCCAGAGTGATCATGGGCCTCTTGGCTGCATCTCTGATCAGTCTTCTCCTTGTCTGAGCTGAAAGTTTAGAGGGACAGCCAGGTCTTGGTAGATTTGCAGTGGTCTGATACTCCTTCCATTTCAAAATGATTGCTTGCACAGTGCTCCTTGGGATGTTTAAAGCTTGGGAAATCTTTTTGTATCCAAATCCGGCTTTAAACTTCTCCACAACAGTATTACGGACCTGCCTGGTGTGTTCCTTGGTCTTCATGATGCTCTCTGCGCTTTCAACAGAACCCTGAGACTATCACAGAGCAGGTGCATTTATACAGAGACTTGATTACACACAGGTGGATTCTATTTATCACCATCAGTCATTTAGGACAACATTGGATCATTCAGAGATCCTCGCTGAACTTCTGGAGTGAGTTTGAGGCACTGAAAGTAAAGGGGCCGAATAATTTTGCACGCACCACTTTTCAGTTTTTTATTTGCTAAAAAAGTTTAAAATATCCAATAGATTTCGTTCCACTTCACAATTGTGTCCCACTTGTTGGTGATTCTTCACAAAAAATTAAAATTTTATATCTTTATGTTTGAAGCCTGAAATGTGGCAAAATGTTGAAAAGTTCAAGGGGGCCGAATACTTTTGCAAGGCACTGTATATCCCAGCTTAGTGCAGCTACAGGCCATTAGTATGTCTGGAAGGCCAAGAAGGAGAGGCAGACAGTCACAAGCCAATAAGAGAGGGCAAGCAGGCTCTGTGTCTAGTGCTGGTCGTGGAGACGGTGCATCCTCATCAGCACGTGGCCGTGGGACACGCTTGGCCTTTTTTTCAGCAGCTGGCTGTGTTGAGCCGCAACGTGCGGAAGACTTGGTCGAGTGGATTACCAAGCCGTCCTCATCCTCCTCATCCTCTCTCACCCATGCCCAGGGTACTTTGTCTGGCAAAGCAGCGGCCTCTTCCCTCGGCTCAATGTCATCAGTGACTCCTTCCCTAGCCCCACCATGTCCTCCTGAGGAGTCCCTCGAACTGTTTGACCACAGTGTTGGGTACATGCTCCAGGAGGATGCCCAGCGTTTGGAAGGCTCTGATGATGATACTGAGCTCGATGAAGGCAGTAACATGAGCACGGACAGAGGGGGTGCCCAAGAAGGACAGCAATCTGGCAGTCATGCTCCCCCTGCTGCAGCATACTGCCAGGTTTGCTCCAGTGATGAGGAGGGAGGGGATGATGAGGTCACTGACTCAACGTGGGTGCCTGATAGGAGAGAGGAAGAGGAGGAGGAGGAGGCGGCACATCACCAACGAGGCAGGATGCCCTCTAGGGGCCAGCCTAAGGGCAGCACATTGACTGCATCACACCCCAAAGTTCCACATGTGCAGGACGCTGCAGTCTCTGCGCGTTATTCAAAAAGTTCTTTGGTGTGGGCCTTTTATGAGACGAGTGCATCAGATCGCACCGCTGCTATTTGCAACATATGTCTCAAGCGTATCTCGCGTGGCCAAAACATCTCCTGCTTGGGTACCACATGCTTGACCAGACATATGTTGACCTGCCATGCAGTTCGTTGACAAGCGTATCTAAAAGACCCACACCAAAGAACAAAGAGGACCTCTCCTTGCTCCTCATCAGCTGAGATCTCCAACCCCACTATACCTTCAGTCCTCTCTGAGACCTGCACTGAGAGGAATGAAGGTGTAGAATTAGGTGTGTCACAGCCAAGTACTTGTGGGCAATCTGCTTTTGGTACACCGACGTCAGATTGTACCAGGCAAATTTCCCTGCCCCAGCTGCTGCACCGCCGAAAGAAGTTTGCTCCCAGCCATCCACATGCGCAGCGGTTGAATGCTAGCTTGGCAAAATTGCTAGCACTTCAACTGCTGCCTTTTCAGTTGGTAGACTCTGCCCCCTTCCGTGAGTTTGTGGAATGTGCGGTTCCTCAGTGCAGGTACCCAAACGCCACTTTTTCTCACGGAAGGCGATTCCGGCTCTCTACCGCCATGTGGAAGGCAATGTCCATGCCTCGCTGGACAGGGCGGTCAGCGGTAAGGTGCATATTACCGCTGACTCATGGTCCAGCAGGCATGGACAGGGACGTTACCTAAGTTTCACGGCGCATTGGGTGACTCTGCTGGCAGCTGGGAAGGATGCAGGACAAGGTGCAGTAGTGTTGGAGGTTGTTCCGCCACCACACCTCCAAAATGCTAATGATTGTGACACACCTCTCTTCTCCACCCCCTCCTCTTCTTCTTCCTCCATGGCCTCTTCCTGTGCTTTGTCCTCGGAACCAGCGGTGCTCCGTAGCCGTTCAAGGGGCTACGCAAGTACGCAGGCCAAAAGATGCCATGCGGTGCTTGAGCTGGTGTGCTTGGGGGAGAGGAGTCACACTGGGGCAGAGGTTCTGTCAGCTCCGCAGGGGCAGGTTCAGAGGTGGTTGACGCCACGCCAACTTAAGGCAGGAATGGTGGTTTGCGACAATGGCACCAACCTCCTCTCTGCCCTCCGACAGGGACAAATGACCCATGTGCCCTGTTTGGCTCACGTCCTTAACTTGGTGGTGCAGCGGTTCTTGGGCAGGTACCCGGGCTTACAGGATGTCCTGAGGCAGGCCAGGAAAGTCTGTGTGCATTTCCGCCAGTCATATAATGCCAGTGCTCGGCTGACGGACCTCCAAAAGGAGTTTAACCTTCCCAAGAACCGCCTAATCTGTGACATGCCCACCAGGTGGAACTCAATGTTGGCCATGCTGCAGCGGCTGCACACGCAGCAGAGGGCCATCAATGAGTACCTGTGCGACTATGGCACCAGGACAGGGTCAGGGGAGCTTGTTTTTTTTTCCCCACGCCAGTGGGCCATGATCAGGGATGCATGCACTGTCCTGTCACCATTTGAGGAGGCCACGAGGATGGTGAGCAGTGACAGTGCATGCACCAGTGACACTGTCCCCCTTGTCCACCTGTTGGAGCACACACTGCGTGGAATAATGGACAGGGCACTTGAGGCAGAACAGAGGCAGGAAGAGGAGGACTTCCTTAGCTCTCAAGGCCCCCTTTATCCAGACAGTGTTCCTGCGTGCCCGCCGATCACACAGGAAGAGGACGAGAAGGAGGAGGAGGAAGATTGTGTCAGTATGGAGGTGGAGCCTGGCACTCAGCATCAGCAGCAGTCTTTAAGGGATCAGTCCCAAGAAACACATGGACTTGTACGTGGCTGGGAGGAGGTGGCTGCGGACCATGTCGTGCTTAGTGACCCAGAGGACTCCGGACCGAATGCCTCAGCAAACCTACGCTGCATGGCCTCCCTGATCCTGCAAAGCCTGCGTAAGGATCCTCGTATTCGTGGTATCAAGGAGAAGGACCAATACTGGCTGGCAACTCTCCTTGATCCACGTTACAAGGGTAAGGTTGCGGACCTTATCTTGCTATGGCAGAGGGAGCAGAGGATGAAACATCTTCGGAAGGCCTTGCAGAAAGGTCTGTGCAACGCGTTACCCAGAGACTGGGAGGTTACAAACTCCTGTTTCTGGACAACGTGTTGCTGAGGCTTCGGGCAGTCAAAGAAGGAGCGGTGGAGAAGGTGGCCGTCTGACCGATGCGTTCAGACAATTTTTTGGTCCGCAGCCCCAAGGTATGATCGGTTCCAGCAACCATCGCCAGCGTCTGTTTTACATGGTGCAGGAATACCTAGGGGCAAGATCTGACTTGGACACCTTTCCCACCGCAAATCCTCTGGGTTACTGGGTCTTGAGGATGGATCACTGGCCAGAGCTTGCACAGTATGCAATTGAGCTACTGGCCTGTCCTGCATCCAGCGTTCTTTCGGAACGCACATTCAGTGCTGCTGGAGGCTTTGTAACCGATCACAGGGTGCGTCTGTCCACCGACACGGTCAATCGTCTGACCTTCATAAAAATGAATCAGTCTTGGATCACCACCAGCTACCAAGCACCTGATGCTGATGTAACCGAATAATTTTTTTTGAAATCTCAGATCCCTTCAAAGACTGCCTATACTGATGCTGAGTGACTATCCCTGAGAAATTATCCTCTTCCTCCTCAATCATCACGCTGATAGCTTGTAAGAACATTTTTGGTTCTGGACGCCACCACCAGTGCCTAAGGCACAATTTTTCAGCCCCTGTTTAACAGGGGCGTGTAATTACAATTTTTGATGCAATACTTTGCAGCAGGGCTCGTTTCTGCGTTACAACTAGAGTATCTGTGAGGGGTTGCAGTGTTGTGGCACCAGCACTAGTGCCTAAGGCCCAATTTTTCAGCCCTTGTTTAACAGGGGCGTGTAATTACAATTTTTGATGCAATACTTTGCAGCAGGGCTTATTACAGCATTCCAACTAGAGTATCTGTGAGGGGTTGCAGTGTTGTGGCACTAGCACCAGTGCCTAAGGCCCAATTTTTCTGCCCCTGCCACTTTACAGGCATACTATAGACACCCCCCAGGTACGATATTTAAAGGAATATTTCACTTTTTTTTTTTTACTTTAAGCATGATTAAAATCACTGCTCCCGAAAAACGGCCGTTTTTAAAAGGTTTTTTTTGCATTGATACATGTCCCCTGGGGTAGGACCCGGGTCCCCAAACCCTTTTTAGGACAATACCATGCAAATTAGCCTTTAAAATGAGCACTTTTGATTTTGAACATTCGAGTCCCATAAGCGTCAATGAGGTTCTAACGTTCGTGCGAATTTTCGGTCCGTTCGCAGGTTCTGGTGCGAACCGAACCGGGGGGTGTTGTTCGGCTCATCCCTATTGGGTATCAGGAACATGCAAGTACCATTAGCTTTGGTCCTTTGTAGAAGTTAAGTTCAAGTTTGTTAACAGAGCAATGAGCACCTTTAGTATGTACGGGGCTCAGGAGGGTTATGTAATGCTTACAGGAGATGTTGCATTGCTGTCTGGTCATGGTGGGAAGCAGTTCTCCTAAGATTTGTGCTTTGTATTGTAGTAGAGTACAGTCGGTTTTACAGGCCCTCGGTAGTATCTGTTTCTTGGGTGCAACTTACAGGGATACCAGGGTATCAATCAGGTATGGCAAGAAACAAGATGAATAAAACATTGTGTACTTATCTGACTGTGTTATAATTACACCGCGGGGTCGATTTAACGGTCTCGGGATGCCCTATGAGGCATGGGAGCTGTCGTGGAACTGTGGAGCTGGTGTTGGGACATCAAGGCTGGAATGGATCGTGTAGCTGAGGGTGATCGGCATCATCGGAAGTGTGTATCCTGCACTTCCATCGGTTTCACTCTGGGTGCCCAGGTGGGTGATCTTTAGGTGTGGAAGTCGGCGTACCAGTTTGGGACCTCTATGAGCGGTATGTCGAGGGTGTGACAGAGGGTTTCCAGCTCTTCATGTACTCTCAATAATGCGGAATGGCCTTGATGAGTTGCTGACAGCCCGAATGGGAACTTCCACCAGTAGTGGATTCCCTTGTTCTTAATGATCTCTAGTAAAGGACACAGGTCTTTACAGTGTCTGAGAGTTATGGCCGAAAGATCCTGGTAAATGTGAATGATATTCCCTTTGTGTTCTAGTTGAATCTTGTTCTGGGCCTTCCTGAGGATTTCCTGTTTAACTTTGTAGTCAGTCAGGCAACAGACTATCTCCCTCGGAGGGTCTGCCTCTGTCATTGATCTGCCATCTAAGGGTTAACTTAGTCCAGGCTGATTTCAGTGATTGGCAACAGGCTGCCTTATTTAAACACCTCAGCAGCTCTGTGTCCTTGCTGTTTGATCTGCAGCTCTGTGTATGTGTTTCCTGAAGATCTGATATCTGCTCCTGTTTGACCCAGCTTGTTTTGAGACTGTTCCTGTTATCGACCTGCATCTGACCCTTGGCTTGTTTGACGATTCCTTCTGCCTGCTCCTTTTGTACCTTTATTGCCAGCCTGATTATCGACCCGGCCTGCCTGACGTTCCAAGACTCTCCTCCAGTCTGCTATACTTACCTACTGCAGCTTCAGTCCCGGTCTGCTTACCTGTCTGCTGATCCCTCCAGTTTGCTCACCTGTCTGCTGATCCGTCCAGTCTGCTCACCTGTCTGCTGATTCATCCAGTCTGCGTACCTGTCTGCTGATCCATCCAGTTTTCTCACCTGTCTGCTGATCCATCCAGTCTGCTCACCTGTCTGCTGATCCATCCAATCTGCTCACCTGTCTGCTGATCCATCCAATCTGCTCACCTGTCTGCTGATCCATCTAGTCTGCTCACCTGTCTGCTGATCCATTCAGTCTGCTCGCCTGTTTGCTGATCCATCCAGCCTGCTGGTCCTGTCTGCTGTGCCGGCCATCTGACCCATCTGCTGTTGATCCTGCCAGGCACTTATGCCATTCTACACTCCCGTGCCATCTGTCTGCTCTACCAGGGGCCGCGAGTCAGATACGTAAGGGAGGCCTTCCTCTGCACTATCGGGCTCATCAGTCAGGTATGTGAGAACTTGACAGTATCAAACAGCCATGTCTGAGCCCGAATGAGGAACCTCCCCTATGGAAGAACTGTGCTGACACCTGGCGGGTTTGACACAAGCTGTTAAAGATCTACAAGAGGGATATACTCAGCTGGAAGAACGAGTTCAAATTTTGTCATCTCTCGTCAACCCTCAAAGTGCTACCTCAGCTGGTATCTCATCCGCACCTTCAGTAGTGATGTTACCACTAGAACCAAGGGTACCCACGCCCAAAAGATTTACGGGTGAACGTAGCAAATACAGAGCCTTTCGTAATGCTTGTGAATTCTACTTTACCCTACAACCCCGCAACTTTTCTCTGGAAGCAACTAAAGTGGGTTTCGTTATCTCCCTGTTGACCGGTGAACCCCAAGTCTGGGCACATCGCCTTCTGGAACAAAAGGCCGAATCGTTAAACAACCTCACCACATTCTTTGTCGCTATGTCACAACTTTATGAGGACCCCAGCACACTGCCACTGCTGAGGCCGCATTACATGCACTTCAGCAAGGCCGCAGAGCGGCAGAGGACTAAGCGGCAGAGTTCAGGCGTTGGAGTTCTGATACCAATTGGAACGATGCGGCCCTTCGTTACCAATTTCAGATGTGACTATCTGATCCTCTAAAGGATGACCTGGCACGAGTAGGGATACCCTAATCTCTGGACGAACTTATTATTTTGTCAATTCAGATTGACCAACGCCTAAGGGAACGTCGCTCCGAAAGATCCATAGGTCAATATCGGCCAACTTGGATGCTACCTAAAGTTCCCAGTTTCTCCAGCCAGACTCCTTCCGCTCCAGTTGCTCCGGCTCCGGATTCCTCCGAGCCCATGCAGTTGGGTTTGCTTCGTCCCTCTCTCACCACGGAGGAACGACATCGCAGGCGAATCAATAACCTCTGTATGTACTGTGGGGAACCCGGGCATTATGTGAGGTCTTGTCCTGCAAAGATGCGTAAGTGTCTTTCAATCTCTTCAATGCATGTTGCTGTCTTACCTAACCAAGCCTCTCACTTTGCTCTCCCCATCATGTTACAGCTCCCAGGAAAGAGTATCCAGGTATCCGTCATAATTGATTCCGGAGCCTGCAGCTGTTTCATAGACTTGACGTTTGCAGCCAAACACCTCATTCCACTTCAACCAAAGACCCTGAGACTAGCCGTACATCTTGCTGATGGCTCTGTCATTAAATCTGGTCCGGTCACACAGGAGACTGTCCCTTTGCTGGCTATCATTGCTTCCCATCACCAAGAGTTTTTACGCCTGGATGCCATTTCATCACCTCTGTTCCCCATCATCTTAGGTATACCCTGGCTGTAGGCCCATAATCCCCACATCAACTGGGCCACTGGAGAAATCAAATTTCCTTCAAGTTATTGCCAGCAACATTGCCTGCAAGAGGCCTCAGTCAACCCTTACTCTGCCTTGACACAGATCCTGAATTACGCCAATCAATCCCAGTGGCATACTACGATTTTCTGGATGTGTTCAGTAAGAAGGGTGCAGAGACCCTTCCTCCCCATAGATCCTACGACTGCCCTATTGAACTGTTACCAGGGGCTGAGGTCCCCTTCGGAAGGATTTTCCCTTTAACCGAGCTTGAGTTGGGCACGCTGAAGGACTATATTGGTGAAAACATTAAAAAAGGATTTATTCGCCCATCTACTTCTCTGGCTGGCACAGGCATCTTCTTTGTTGAAAAGAAGGACCATTCACTACGCCCCTGCATAGACTATCGAGAATTGAACAAGATTACTGTCAAAAACCGATACCCACTGCCTCTTGTGCCCGAACTGTTTCAGAGACTGGGAACCGCAGTCATCTTCACTAAACTGGATCTCCGGGAGCATACAACCTAATCTGTATTTGAGAAGGAGATGAGTGGAAGACGGCTTTTTGTACCCGATTCGGGCACTTCGAATACCTAGCCATGCCTTTTGGGTAATGCAACGCGCCAGCCACCTTTCAGCACTTTGTCAATTACATTTTTCATGACTATCTGGACTTGTACATCATTGTGTACCTAGATGACATCCTGATTTTCTCCTCCACAGTAGATGACCACCGTAGGCATGTCCGAAATGTGCTAACCCGACTCCGGCAGCATGGCCTCTACGCCAAACCGGAGAAGTGCGAATTTGAACTTTAGTGTATCCAGTTCTTAGGTCTGATAATCTCTGTTGAAGGCATCAAGATGGACCCCCAGAAAGTCACCGCCATCTTAGATTGGCCAGCTCCTGTGGAGAAGAAGGGGGTTCAGCGCTTCATTGGGTTTGCCAACTTCTACCGGAAGTTTATTAGAGGGTTCTCTGCTATTATTGCCCCCATTACCGAACTAACTAAACAAGGAACCCAATTCCTCTGGTCTCCCAAAGCGCATTCGGCATTTGAAGCCCTCAAAAAACTGTTCACTTCAGCCTCCATCTTGAAGCACCCAGACCCTGCCTTACCGTTTGTTCTTGAAGTTGACGCCTCGGAAGTTGCAGTAGGGGCTGTGCTGTCTCAATGGCAAGGAGCTAAAGCCCTACTTTACCCAGTTGCTTTCTTTTCCCGCAAATTATCTACAACGGAAAGAAATCATCATGTGGGGGACCGTGAGCTTTTGGCCATCAAGGCCGCATTAGAAGAATGCTACTTACTTGAAGGTGCAACACATCCCATTCTGGTCTATACGGACCACAAGAATTTAGAATATCTGAGAACAGCAAAGAGATTAAAACCACGGCAGGCAAGGTGGGCACTTTTTTTCTCTAGATTCTCATTCCATATAACGTACAGGCCAGGGTCGAAGAATACAAAACCAGTTGCACTCTCACGTATGTTCAACGACTCTGAGAGGTCCAGACACTATCCTTCCCTCAGGAAACTTTCTCATACTACAGGAGAATCTGCTATCCCGAATCAAACAGGCTTCTGCTAAGGTTGCTTCCTCTTCTGAAACCAGCTTACATGCACAGGATGGCCTACTGTGGCATGAAGGTAAAATTGTTGTACCTAAGGACTTAAGGATGGCAGTATTGGAGCTCTGTCATGATCACAACCTGGATGGACACTTCGGTGCACTGAAGATGGCCAAACTGGTACAATGCACGTTCTGGTGGCCTGAGGTGGTAGATGACTGTAAGAGTTATGTGGAGTTTTGTACTACTTGCTCCCGAAGCAAGAACAGCAAGGTAAAAGCCTGGGGTTTACTGAAGCCATTGCCTGTTCCAGAGAGACCCTGGAAAATGATCTCAATGGACTTCATTGTGGAACTCCCTCCGGCAGAGGGTTTTTCCACTATCTTTGTGGTGGTGGACAGGCTGTCCAAAATGGCCCATTTTTTGCCCATGAAAGGAACACCCTCGGCTGTGGAAACTGCAAAAATATTCATCAAAGAAACTGTAAGGCTCCATGGAGTCCCAGCCAACATTGTGTCTGACCGGGGTGTCCAGTTCACCTCCAAGTTTTGGAAAGCTCTGTGTGGGTCCCTTGAGATCGAATTTACCTTCTCCTCCACATACCACCCTCAGACGAACGGACAAATGGAAATAATCAATCAGACCCTGGAGCAGTACCTCCGTTGCTTTTCTTCGTTCTCACAAGATGACTGGGTCGCCTTACTCCCCATTGCCGAGTTTGCTTATAATAACTCTTCCCATTCTGCCATCAAACAAACTCAATTTTTTGCTAATTACGGCTATCACCCGTCCTTCCTGCCTAGTACCATACCTGAATGCTCAATCCCTGCAGTCTCTGAAACGATAGATTTCTTCTCTAAAAACAACAAACTATTACAAGACCATGACCAAAACACAAGGGTACAATAAAAAGATCTTTGACAGGAAAAAACTAGGAGAACTAATTCTGGAACCCGGCAACCAGGTATGGTTGTCTACAGTGAACTTGAAAATGGCTTGCCCTCAAGAAAATTGGGCCCTAAGTTTATGGGCCCCTTCCCTGTTAAGAGAAAGATCAATGACGTAGCTTATGAGCTGGAATTACCCGATTCACTTAAAGTTCACCCCGTCTTCCATGTGACTCTTTTGAAACCTGCTGTTCCGAATCCCTTCCCTGAACGAAGTACTGGTCCACCAGAGCCTGTAATAGTCAATGGAGAGGAGGAATATGAGGTGGAGGCAATCTTGGATTGTAGAAGTAGGTACAATCAGGTTCAGTATCTAATTAAATGGAAGGGGTATGGGCCGGAAAATAACTCTTGGGAGCCTGAAAGCAATATTCATGCTAAAGAACTAATGCAATCCTTCAAGAGATCCCATGATGTGAAGTTGGCTCAATTGGGCATCCGGAGGCTGCCCTTTAGGAGGGGGCAAAGTCATGGATCTGCCACCTAAGGGTTAACTTAGTCCAGGCTGATTTCAGTGATTGGCAACAGGTTGCCTTATTTAAACACCTCAGCAGCTCTGTGTCCTTGCTGTTTGATCTGCAGCTCTGTGTATGTGTTTACTGAAGATCTGATATCTGCTCCTGTTTGACCCAACTTGTTTTGAGACTGTTCCTGTTATCCGCCTGCATCTGACCCTCGGCTTGTTTCCTGCCTGCTCCTCTTGTACCTTTGTTGCCAGCCTGATTATCGACCCGGCCTGCCTGACGTTCCAAGACTCTCCTCCAGTCTGCTATACTTACCTACTGCAGCCATCCAGCTTCAGTCCCGGTCTACTTACCTGTCTGCTGATCCATCCAGTTTACTCACCTGTCTGCTGATCCGTCCAGTCTGCTCACCTGTCTGCTGATCCATCCAGTCTGCTTACCTGTCTGCTAATCCATCCAGTTTTCTCACCTGTCTGCTGATCCATCCAGTCTGCTCACCTGTCTGCTGATCCATTCAGTCTGCTCGCCTGTTTGCTAATCCATCCAGCCTGCTGGTTCTGTCTGCTGTGCCGGCCATCTGACCCATCTGCTGTTGATCCTGCCAGGCACTCATGCCATTCTGCACTCCCGTGCCACCTGTCTGCTCTACCAGGGGCCGCGAGTCAGATACGTAAGGGAGGCCTTCCTCTGCACTATCGGGCTCATCAATCAGGTACGTGAGAACTTGACAGCCTCTCTTCCCCGTGCCTGAGAGCTCTATGTATACGCTCCATGCCTATGGCCGTTTGGCAGGGTTTGTCAAGGAGGTGGTTAAACAGGGCCATCACTGTGGGGAGTATCTGGTTTCTACGCTTTCGGAGAGACCTCTCACCCTCAGGTTGTGTCGTCTTCCCCGATTGTCTAGATCCTCGACATGCCTTTGAAGATCCCGGAGCTGCATAGTGTGTGTGTCCACAGTTTGGTGGATCTTCCGGATAGCAGTCTGCTAGTGTATGGCCGTCCGCTCCACTTCGTGTACTCTCCCCCGCTATCGCCTGTATCTCATGGCAGAGATCAGTGATGGCCGCGAACACCGTGTCCTTTATGTCAGCCGCAACTGAGCGGAGATCATTAAGGCTCGGCTGTTGGTGTGCTGGGTGACTGACCGCCATAGGAGGGGGAGGCGGTTCATGTGATCTCGTCCCGTCCCTGCTAGGTAGCTGTAGAGGACGCCGCCATGTTAGCCTTTTGGGTCCGGAATAACTCCTGGATACTGTGGCTTACGCGTCCGCTGGTATCTCTCGGAGAGCGCGATCTGGATGCCGAAGATCCACGGGATGAGGTTCCCATGTTTGGAAGCCAAATGTCAGTGTTGGTCCCCAGTAAAAGCTGAGAAAAGGCTGTGGGCTGACGGAGCTTGAGGGTTAAGCAGCCATCTTCTCAAACCACGCCCCCCGATAATTACATTTTTAATACTGCACTTGTCCCATCTGTCAAATTTGGTG
Organism: Lithobates septentrionalis; assembly: GCA_037952835.1. Classification (NCBI taxonomy): domain Eukaryota; kingdom Metazoa; phylum Chordata; class Amphibia; order Anura; family Ranidae; genus Lithobates; species Lithobates septentrionalis. The sequence goes on along the minus strand of JBBDGP010002794.1, from coordinate 926,652 downwards.
GCCACTTTGATAGGAACCAAGATGTGGCAGACTTCCTTAATGAACTGCTTCTGACTGGGAAGGAATAGGAGCCCCACAGCAACACTAGTTGGCTATCATGTTATTAGTTACTTTTTATCCACTCTGCAATACTGGTAAAGGGGCTGGGGCTTTTAAGAAGTGGAATTCCAGTTGACAGAATAGTAACAGAGAGGTCTCTGTAAGGGTAAGCCTTATTTTCTTTTAAAAAGGCTGAGAAAAAAAAATAATGCGAACCATGCAGGGTGTTTGAATGAAGTCTCTAAATCTCAGGAAAGTGACGATACTGGCACAGTTGTTGGTAACCATGGTACCTATGTGTAAATATTGAGGGGAAATCCAGTAGGCAATTTGCTGTTGGTATAAAGCTAACATACTCCTGCTCTTCTCCCAAAAGAATGTTGCAGGTCTCACCCACTACTTCACCATCAAGACCACCAACAACTGAGCCTTAATCTAACACAGTATGATGAAAACCAGTTGTATGTCTACCCTGTCTACTTAATTGGAGCTGCCATGAATCAGAACAAAAAAAACTACTTACATTCGAATATAGTGTACATTTCAAGTCTACCACTGATTTTGGTACTGTCACAGCGAGGTATGTCTGTCAGTGATTATTGCAAGCTTTAATTTTCTTTTCCCAAACCTTAAATTTGTTTTGTCTCTACTCTCTGAAGTCCCAGGTTGTCTGATGACTCAGCACAAACCAGCATGCATGTGATACTTGGGAGTAGTCCTGTTTTTGATTGATAACCTGCTCCAGACCCCCTGTATTAGGTTTACTCCAAGGGTCAATTTATCTGCATCTGTGACATTCTGTTGGGACAAAAGTTGTATTGCTTCTGTATGGTTTGACCATGTTTGGCATATTTTGTCTTTGTAATTTAGAGTATTCCTTTCAACTGCTATTATAATTATTCAATATTTCTGACTAAAATTGATGGATCTGTTGTTTGGACTCCCGCTGTCTTGCATATTTGGAACTCTGTTGGTAACCTCAGATTCCTCTAAATACTTGTCAGTAAGAACAAATTGTCAGATTGTATATATAATTCAATGATCCCGCTAAATGGCATTGCACCACTAACCAGTAGCTTACAATATGACATAAATAAGAACCAGTGACAACTAGGCTTTTGCAAAAGTCTGAACATTTTGTGTTAGTATAATATAATTTTATAGGCTTAGTCATGAAAGATTTATATTTAACCACTTACAGTAGCTCTACTTACTTTGGATGAGGATGACCCTCTTGAAAGGCCCCTTGGATCTGTCAAATCTCTGAACTCATTGCTTATAATACACGCTGTCTTTCAGCCTTAAGTATCATAACAGTATTAAACACTGCACTGTACATCACTTATAACAGTAGGGTTCTGTTATATGATACAGTTATATACATTAAGGATTCTATTATCTGCAGATTTTATAGATGTCTTGCCCTCATTAGGGAGTTTCTACTAACTTCCTGTGTGATATCAGGGACAGGAAGTAACAGGAAATCTCTACAGTTAGGACGCATACAGCAGCAACAATGTTGTTTTGGTAAAGTAGTTAACTACTTGCCGCCCGGCCACCATCAAATGACGGCTGGGCGGTGTGGCTCTCGTTCTGGGTGGACGTCATATGACGGCCTCCCAGAATGACCGTTCTCGCATGCCCCCGTGGGCACTCAGCATGGCGATCACAGCTGTGCAGTGTTGCTAGGACACGGCGCGACCCTGATCTTTGTAAAGAGCCGTGGCTGCGGCTCTTTAACCATGTGATTGGCTGTATCCAATCACAGCCGGTCACATGTAAACATGGAGATGCCGGTAATCAGAGCTCCTCACCTCACCCTGACAGGGTGTGAGGAGAGGAGAGCCGATCAGCGGCATCTCCTCACAGGGAACAGCTAGGTATGTAATCAGGGCACTGATCATCAGTGCCCTGATTACAATTAAGTGCCCACCAGTGCCAGCAATGATTACCCACCACTGCCAGCAATCAGTGCCAACCAGTGCCCACAATTGCCACCAATCTGTGCCCACAAGTGCCAACAATCAGTGCCCACAAGTGCCAGCAATCAGTGGCCATTAGTGATGCCAGTCAGTGCTGGCTATCAGTGCTGCCCATCAATGCCCATCACTGCTGCCCATCAATGCTCATCACTGCTGCCCATCAATGTCACCCATCAATGTCCATCAGTGCCCATCAGTGCCGACTATCCGTGCTGCCTATCTGTGCCCACCAGTGCTGACTATCTGTGCCCAATAGTGCCGCCTATCTGTGCCCACCAGTGCAGCCTATCCGTGCCCAGTGCCACCCATCAGTGCCGCCTATCAGTGCTCATCAGTGCCACATATCAGTGCCACCTATCAGTGCCCATAAGTGCAGCATATTCGTGCCTCCTCATCAATGCCACCTAATCAGTGCCCATAAGTGCCGCCTCATCAGTGCCCATATGTGCCACCTCATCAGTGTCCATTAGTGCAGCCTATCAGTGCCCATCAGTGCTGCCTCATCAGCGCCCATGAGTGAAGGAGAAAAGTTATCTATTTACAAAATTTACTGACAGAAAATAAGAAAAACTTTTTTTGAGGCATGTTCCAAATCTAAAGTCTGTCAGATTTGCGACTGGAAAAGTCCGCTGAAGGTCCGGTGAAGCCCACACACGATCGGATTGTTCGCCGGATTTGGTCCGTCGGCGTCCGTCAGACAAGTCTGGTCAAAAAGTCTGACCGTGTGTATGCGGCATTAAGCAATATTCTGCATGCTTGCTGCAGTGGCTCAATGGGGTTGATTTACTAAAGGCAAACAGGCTGTGCACTGCAAAGTGCAGTTGCTCCAGAGCTTAGTAAATGAGGTAAAGCTTCACTTTGAAAAGAGTACCCAATCACGTGTAAGAAAAATACAAAATACAGCATTTTTGCTTGCACATGATTGGATGATAAAAGTCAGCAGAGATTCTGCTCATTTACTAAGCTCTGGAGCAACTGCTCTTGCCTTTAAAATCAAAACCCCAATGTGTAGTGAAGCCAGTATGAAGTTAGCAACGACAGTCCTTATATTGGTGCTTTAAGAGGTTTATGTATTAGTGATTCTCAAACTTAATGAGATCAGGGATCGGTAAATTCTTCCAAAACTTTCCACGCACCAACGGTGCAAAAAATGTAATACCCATACAAAAAATTATAGGAATGCAAAAAATGTATTTACACTGTAGTAAAGAGAATAATCATTTATAAATCAAAATTTGTTGTACTTTAAATACACAGGATGACAAAGTGGAATAGTGGCTCCAAGGTTAGAAAAGTCCCCCAAATCATTAGACTCAGTATGATACTTGCCCTCAGTGGCAGAATAGTCCCCAAATTAGACATGCACAATTTGTTTCGTTACAAATTCGTTTTCGGATGAATTTTGGCATATTTGTTCATTCAAGCATCCAAATGAGCGAAAGACTCTTTTGACGAATGCATACAAAAACAAATTTTCAGAAAGAACTAAAAGTCGAAATAACAAACATCCTAAAGAACCAAAATCCAAAAAACTAAAATACGACAATACGAAAGAACGAAAAATGATTCAACCTACGAGTTTAACGAATCAATTACATTCGGATAATTTTCTTTTTCATATTTTCTATTATGATTAAATTATTAACTATTATTATACCAGATTAAAGCCTGATTAAAGCCTGTTTGAACCCCAGAATAAAAAGCTGCGAGTCCATGATTTCTGGTGACTAGGGACACATGTGTCACATCACAGAGTGAAGTTTTGAGCACTTCAGCACTTTTATGAATATTGGAGTACAAGAGCACATCATTTGGGACTTCATTGGCATTATTATACAATTTTGGATCAATTTCTAATTTGTTTATATTTGTAAGCACTGTAATTATTTCTCATTGTCTTTGGGTGACTAGCACCTTGTGTACAGCAGCTGCAAATTCACGTTTTTATGTTTATACCTATATTATATCTTACCTATAATATTGTTTGTGACCTATTATTATAGTTTTTATTATTATTATTATTTTTTTGTTATTTATTAATATAAACTATTATTATTATATTATTATTGCTATATATAATTATAGGTATTGGAATTTCCTTTGAAATTTGGATAAAGTAACTGTTAATGAACGTAACGAATACGAATGCATCTGAAATGACAATTTATTCAAAGTAACAAATGCCGCATCTAAACGAATGGAATGTAACGAATACTAATGCATCCGAAATTACGAAGAATCTGAAGTAGCGAACACCGATCATAACGAATGATCTCATAAACAAAAAAAAAATGAATGAAACGAAAATAAACAAATTTTTCGGTAGGGCACGTCTACCCCAAATCATTAGTGTCAGAAAGGGCTCTTTCACACGGGGCGGATCAGTCATGATCCGCCCCGTGAACATCCGCTTGCTCAGCGGGGATCGCTCCGTCGATCCTCGCTGAGCAGGAAGATGACAGGTGCATCGCTGCACACTGTGCAGCGACGGACCTGTCAGAGCGCCGCTCTCCCCTATGGGGGATCGGATGATGACGGTCCGTAGTGTCCGTCGTCATCCGATCCGATCCGAAAACGGATGGAAAAGTAGGTTTTTCCTCCGTTACACTTTTCGGATCGGAGCGGGTCGGATGTCAGCGGACATGTCACCGCTGACATACGACGCTCCATAGGGATGAATGTATGTCCGTTTTTCATCCGAAAACGGAAGGATGAAAAACGGACATACGGATCGTCCATGTGAAAGGGGCCTAAGAGAGTTGTCCCCAGTGTAATAATAGCCCCCTAAAATTTAGGGCCTGTATACTGTCCTCAGGCAACCTGAAAATATATTTTCTTTCAAATGTTTTTTTTTATTGTAATTTAAACAATAAAAGCTTACAACAGAAGCAATGCATTGAATAATAAACAGTAGCTTACAATTTTTTTTAGCAAATGGTTCTTCTGTGGGACCCACAAGTTGAAAGAGCAAGCACATCCTACTTCACTATATAGATGCTATGTACACCTGTATGGTCTAAGCAATAGACTGATAATTGAATATTACCATAATGATGTATGCATATGCTTGAGCTAATACAGAAAAAAGAGAAGAAAAGTAATAAAGTAAGAACAAAAGAAACAAAAACTGTACCACAACATGAGGATTGCTTGGTTACATACATGCTTGTAAAGATTGCCAGTAAATTTAGTTATCATCTGTATAACGTGAAGTCCATGGGTCCACTGTGATAAGAAAGAGCCTAAATTATTAGAATAGACAGCAAAGTGTTTTTCATAAGAATATTGGACATTAACCCTTTTGTACTACTTCATTTGGTGTCATAGTAGATTTCCATTTTGTAGTTATAGTCAGATGTGCTGCTATCAGAATATGTATTATCATACTTCTAAATTGGGTTGGTATATTATTAATAGATAGGTTGAGTAGGGCAAGATGAGGGTTGGGTCTAATGAAAAAGCCAGTTACTGAGGAAATTAATTTAAAAACCTCATTTCAGAAACTGTGCACACTCTTGCAGTCCCATAGAATGTGTGTTATACTTCCTCTTGTAACGCATTGGGGGTTATTTACTAAAGGAAAATCCACTTTGCACTGCAAGTGCACTTGGAAGTAAAGTCACTGTAGATCTGAGGGGGACATGCGAGGAAAAAAAACATCATTTTAGCTTGCACATGATTGGATGATAAAATCAGCAGAGCTTCCACTCATTTCAGATCTACCCCTTAGATTTAGAGCGACTGCACTTCCAAGTGCCTTTCGTAAATAACCCCTATTGTCTCCAACAGGTATTGGATTCTAGAGGGAAAATTTGGGACAGCCTCATAGGGGTTAGATAGCTTCTGTGAATTATTTTTAGCATTATTTCCCAGTGGTTGGCGCAATGGGAATAACGATAGCCTGACTGGATAGCACATTGCTATTCTTTAGAAGAGAAGGTAGAGCCTAGCTCCCATATTAGATGTTTTGGTGAAAGGTCTATTATGCTGAATAAGAGAGAAGCCCCTTGGGCTATCAAATGCGTTCACCAAATAGTGCCATAAGTCTTTATGGAGTTCATAATGAACTTCCAAATGAGTGGTGTGAAAATGCTGCAATTGGATGCGTGCATAAGAAACAGGTTCCGGCTGTTTAGACAACAGTTCCTTATAAGTCAATACATTGTTCTGTAACCATGGGGAGGTTTTTAAATTTGGTATAAGGTATTCATAAATTTGGAGAGGTAAGTTATCCTGACGTACCTTAAGTTCAGGGTCTATGTGATTGTTTAATTTCTCCCATGCAGATAGGGTGGCTGCTATTGAAGGGAAATTTGGGCAATGTATTTGCAATTTTGTCAGTTTAGCTAGCAGTAGAGAGGGTAAATCCCTGTACCTTAATACAGCCTTTTCAATATGCACCCCTAGTTTCTCAGTGTTTGGTTCGAACCACGCCTTCATTTGGTCCAAGATGGCTGCATAGTAATAGTTTCTAAATACTGGAAAGCTGACGCCTCCTTTGTGTCTATGTCTCTGTAGTATTGAGTAGGATATTTTAGTCATATCACCTTTCCATATAAACTGTCTAAACAATTTGTTCGTCAGAGTGAAAAAAGACTCCGGCAAGCAAATAGGTATTGTTCTGAAGTAGTAAATAATTTTGGGTAGGAGTAGCATCTTTAAAGCAGCCACTCTTCCCATCCAAGAAAGTTCATAGGTAGAGATATGCTTTAAGTCATTCTTTATAATGTCTAGTAGTTCGAAAATATTAGCTTCATAGGTAGAGGATGTGGGAAACGATAGGTTAACTCCCAAATATGGGATAGTTTTAGTCACCCAATGGAAACGAAATAGTCCTTTAAGTTTGTCTATTTGTTATTTTGTAACATTTATAGGTAATATACATGACTTAGTGACATTGAGTTTGTAGTATGACACTGAACCATATTCTTGTAGAAGTGAAGGAAGAAGCCGGAATGGTAAGCGTGAGGACTACATCGTCCGCAAACAACCCTATCTTGTGATTGTGTCCTGCCACATCTATTCCTATGATAGTGTTATCATTTCTAATGGCCTCCGCCAGGGGTTCCTTCATTAGAGAAAATTTGAAAGGGGCATCACTGGCGGGTTCAATTTGTAATATACAACTTATCAGATATGGTGTTGGATGTAAATACTGTGGCCGAGGGTTTTGTATACAATGCAGATACCACTGAGAGTATAAATCCTTGAAGCCCAATTTTTGAAGAGTTGCACTGAGATAGCCCCAGTGCACCCTATCAAAGGCCTTTTCAGCGTCTAGTGTCAAGAACACTGGGCGTTTTGCTATTTTCCACAATTTTCAAAAGATTAAACAGTCTTCATGTGACATCGGGGAGGCCTGTCTCCCTTTAAGGAATCCCACTTGGTCTGCTTTGACTAAAGAAGGGGTTATTTTGGCCAGTCTATTTGCGAGTATCTTAGCATATATTTTTAAGTCTGTATTTAAAAGAGATATGGGCCTGAAGTTTTGCAGGCTGTCCGGCTTTTTCCCTGGTTTCGGCAGTGCTGTGATGGTGGCCCTTAACATTTTCTCAGGGAAAGAAGAAGATGAGGCTACTTTGTTAAACAGAGCTCTAAGATGTGGAACTAAGATTTGAGAGAATTCTTTGTATTATTATGATGAAAATCCATCAGTGCCAGGTGACTTGTGTGCTGATAAAGTGCGAATAGTATCCATTATTTATTTACCTAAGGGCGTTAAGTGCTGTAAGTGCTTCAGTGTTTATCTTGAGCAAAAATGTATCAATATTCAAGGTCAATGGTAGGGGGAAAATATATTTTCATAGATGCTGATCTAGAGAAGATTTCTGATGATAATGTACAGCCCAATCCTGTATGTGAGTTGGAAAAAACATATTTTATACCTGCAACTAACACAGCCCAATCTTTTGTGAGATTTTGGGGGCAATTTTGGCATGGACATGATATGTAAATACAATGTACTGTATCATAGGAAGGAGTCCTGCATGGGGAGTGGAGAAGGGAACTAATATTATGTGAGCAGTGAGAATTTCACATATCTGCCCCTTTTAGGGAATGGGGTTAATCCCCGACAATGAGAGAATTTTTGTTTTATGAGAAGAGACTGAGGCCAGCATCCATGAGGTGAGGCTCAGGAGTATGTGTGAGGGTTTCCCCTTGGGGGGGGGGGGGCTGGGGGTGACAGAACCTCAAAGTACAGCAGGAGAGTTACAAACTCTATGACTATTTATGGTGTGTGTGGACTTTGCCCTTAGGTAGTTTTCCGGGGATGAACAGGACAGAGTTTTCACTTTGTTAAGAGACTAACTAAGCATTTGTGACCTTGTAAGCACCTGAGTTCTAGCAATTCTGAAACATGATTATTCTATTGAAATTTGCCTTGAAGTGGTTGTAAAGGCAGAAGGTTTTTTTATCTTAATGCCTTAAGATAAAAAGCCTTCTGTGTGCAGCAGCCCCTCTCAGCCCCCCTAATACTTGCCTGAGCCCCATCTCTATCCAGCGATGTCCACGAGTGCCTCGGACATTCCAGACTTTCCCTCCTGATTGGCTGAGACACAGCAGTGGTGCCAGTGGCTCCGGCTGCTGTCAGTCAAACTCAGTTAGTCAATCTGAATGGATACACAGAGCTGCAGCTGCTTGCTGTGGGGGCACTCAACAGGAGGGAGGGGCCAGGAGCTCCATGCAGGGACCTGAGAAGAGAAGGATCCGGGCTGCCATGTGCAAAACCAACTGCACAGAGCAGGTAAATATAACATGTTTAGTATTTTGAAAGAAAAAAAAACAAGACTTTACAATCACGTTATACAACCAGCTTGGAAAAAACTCTTTGTGAAAAAAAGATTGTTTGCTAACAAGTATCTTAAAGCAAAGCTGTTAACGCGCATAACAAACCAACAGGACATTCCATGTCTGAAATGGACTGCGATGAAAGTTAAAAGCGATCAGAAAGTAGAAAAGGTGCTCTATTGTGGGCTCTGGTTTACAATGGGGTAGTTGGCATTCCAATGGGTCACCACTACTGTGTCATGGGGCAAAATAGCAGCCTCCAGCAAGAAGAAACAGTAACACTGCTTAAGGCAATTTACAGCACACACTAATTATGGTTGCAGAATTAATATGTGGAATATACAGTATGTTCCTTGCTAAAGAAACCACAAGTTGTTATGGGTAAAGTTCTGCTTTAAGCACTCATTCTACACATGCGTAACCATGTTGGGAACCACTAGAGAGAACATCTTGAAATGTTAATTGTAAATAAGCAGTACCCTGGAACTATTATCTTTTGTCTGGAATTCCTGAAAATAACAGTGTACTTCCTGATACGTGAGTGTGTCCTGCCTCTGCCAAGATGGTCACCTCCACACAGAGATACAGTACACAGCAAAACATGATAAATTAGCAATAGGGAAAATCAGCTGCAGGGAGACTGTGGGCAATTCTGGTGACTTTTCCTTTGTCCTATAGTGTGGGCACAGCTTTCAGAGTTCAGTTCTGTTTTTTGTTTTTTTTATGTTTTTTTCCTTTATATAATATATATGATTAAGAAAAGTTGTCTATTACTATTCTATAGAAATGAACAATGCTGGTGAACTCAAAAATGGGGATGGGAGAAGTGGTGACAACCGTCTTAGACAAACAAATGCTATAGACAATGTACAGTACATGGTTCTTTCAGGCTTATTAAAGCTTCAGGGATAGATATCGTTATAGCTGCTGTGTGCATTGTGGATACCTTTTCTACAGTTGTCATAAATCAGACTGACTTCAGTTTTTATTGGCAATAATCATAAAACACTAACTAGGCAGTAAACCCTTTACCACAAAAGAAACCCATTCAGCAATCTTGCATATTATTCCATAGCACAAAACAGGAACCATACCAAACTCTCATTAAGGATAAGGGTCTGGTATGTATTTTTAGTGGAAACCCCATGTCATTTGTGTGGTCATAAAACATTGACTAGGTAGTTAACCTTTTACCACAAAAGAAGCCAATTTAACAGTCCTGCACATGATCATGTAGCACAAAACAAGAAACATGTCTATAGCAAAATCTGCTACCTGTTTCGGTAATGACTCTCAGGCCAAATAGACAAATCTATAATAGACACTAATCTGTCAGCTCCAGTCGGAACTGCTGTACTAACTATGCAAGGTTATTTCTACTATCTGCCCTGCTGAGCTATTGTGTTTTTCTTACTTGAGCCCAAATTGATCCAGCGATGTGCACGAGCGCAGTGGCTCCAGCTGCTGTCTCTCTTCTCATCGAACAGATTGACAGCAGCGGGAGCCATTGGCTCCCGCTGCTGTCAATCAAATCCAGTGACACGGGAGCGGGGGGGCGCGGCTGAGTCCCGCTGTTTGTGTCAATAGACGAAGCAGCGGGACTCGGGGGAAAGCTCACACAGGTGCCCCCAGGGAAAACCGCTTTCCCTGGGGCACCTGTACAGGCTTGCTCCAGAGTCCTGCTGCTTCGTCCATTGACACATTGGGCACCCAATGAAGCGGAGGGGCCTGGAGTGTCAGCAAGGCATCGCAGAAAAAGAGGATTGGGGCTGCTCTGTGGGTTTACAGCCCCTTTGAAATTGGTCAGGCTTGCTTGTTACACCTTATTAGGTACAGTTTTACATTTGGATTGCAGAAAAATTAGCTTTGGACGTAAAACTGTGGCCAGGTTATGGACATTCAACTATTTTCATATTCTTCTTGAGCAGTAAATAAAAAACAAGCTGTCCCTAATCTCTGTAGCCATAGGCGTGCGCAGGGGGGGTGCTGGGTGTGCCTGGGCACACCCTAATCCCCTGACATACTTGTCTACATCTGGATGAGAGGGGCAGCAGGTGGCATATAGAACAACCAATGCTCTGCATTTTCCGCCCTACAGCCGTTGAATGCCTTCGGGAGGAAGAGGAGGAGAAGCAAGCATTCAGGGCCTGCATGGAGGAAAATGCAGAGCATCGGTTGTTCTATATGCTGCCCCGCTGCCCCTCTCATCCATCCTGGTGCTCTATGTTTCCATCGGCTACTGTACTAGAACTGCTGGCTCCGCCTCCCAGCTCCCCCTGACTCCTTTGTTCTAAGTAACTGCTGCAGGACCGCCCATCTAGCTTCTCTGCGGCTCCGCCCATTGAATTTACGGCAGCAGGCAGATAGGGGCATGGCGTCCGGGGGACTGCAATAGCCAGCTGATCCAGTAGGAAGAGCGGAGGAGGTCTCCACTGTGTGAGGAAACACGTGAAGTCTGGAGGGAGCCAGAGACACAGCAACCATCCATCCCCCCACCCAGCACTGCCACCGATCCCATCCATCCCCCCACCCAGCACTGCCACCGATCCCATCCATCCCCCCACCCAGCACTGCCACCGATCCCATCCATCCCCCCACCCAGCACTGCCACCAATCCCATCCATCCCCCCACCCAGCACTGCCACCTATCCCATCCATCCCCCCACCCAGCACTGTCACCGATCCCATCCACCCCCCCACCCAGCATTGCCACCGATCCCATACATCCCCCCACCCAGCATTGCCACCGATCCCATCCATCCCCCCACCCAGCACTGCCACCTATCCCATCCATCCCCCCACCCAGCACTGTCACCGATCCCATCCATCCCCCACCCAGCACTGCCACCAATCCCATCCACCCCTCCACCCAGCACTGCCACCGATCCTATCCATCCCCCCACCTAGCACTGCCACTGATTCCATCCATTCCCCCACCCAGCACTGCCACCGATCCCATCCATCCCCCACCCAGCACTGCCACCGATCCCATCCATCCCCCCACCCAGCACTTCCACCGATCCCATCCATCCCCCCACCCAGCACTGCCACCGATTCCATCCATCCCCCACCCAGCACTGCCACCGATCCCATCCATCCCCCCACCCAGCGCTGCCACCGATCCCATCCATCCCCCCACCCAGCACTGGCACCAATCCCATCCATCCCCCCACCCAGCACTGTCACCGATCCCATCCATCCCCCCACCCAGCACAGCCACCGATTCCATCCATTACCCCACCCAGCACTGCCACCGATCCCATCCATCCTCCCACCCAGCACTGCCACCGATCCCATCCATCCCCCCACCCAGCACTGCCACCGATCCCATCCATCCCCCCCACCCAGCACTGCCACCGATCCCATCCATCCCTCCACCCAGCACTGTCACCGATCCCATCCATCCCCCCACCCAGCACTACCACCGATGCCATCCATCCCCCCACCCATGCCCCTCAGCACTGACACTCATCCTATCTCCCCCACTCAGCACTGCCACTAATCCCATGCCCCCCAGCACTGCCACTCATCCTATCTCCCCCACCAAGCACTGTCACTGATCCCACCCCTCCACCACTGCTGCCACTGATCTCATGCCTCTCAACACTGCCACTGATCCCACCCCCCCAGCACTGCCACTGATCCCCACCCCCCACCACTGCCACTCATCCCACCCTAGTACTGCCAACTGATCCCATACCCCCCCCCCTCTCACCCCCACTTTCTCCCTCTTTCTCCCACACTCCTAAACCTTGTGGACTGAAGAGAATTACCAGTAAAAGGTTTTGGTCATTTATTGGTACGAAAAGTGAAAAAGCATCCTAGAATGCATATTGTTCCCAGCGATTGATATGTATATATATATATATATATATATATATATATATATATATATATATATATATATATACACATATACATAATACAGAAATTGAATAAAAGAACGGTGATTATAGGGGAGCAGTCCAAAAGTGACATAGCTGAAGACATCTGACGCATTTCGAGGACTCTTCTTCAGAGGCAGGAAAACACTGCCTACAATATAGATGTAAATATAAGTATATCATCAACATATATACATAGTGATATTACAAAAATAGAATGCCCCGGATGGGGATTTAAACTGGATAATGAAAAACAATGGAGAGATATGAAAGGATATCAACTGCTGCATATAAAACCAGGGATAGTTGCTGATGCCACCACCGTGAACAATTCAGCTACCAGAGGGAGGTGAAAGCCACAGGGGCCCACCCACTGAGGACTCCCATCAAGCCCATAAAACGAGAAGCTTAATTGATATTGGTGTAGTATAAGAAACTGTAAAGGTATAAGTGATAAACAGTACTTCACTAATTGTTCCTATGTCAAAGAGACACTGTGTTTAACATAGGTGTGCTTTATACAAACAAGGACAAGATGGCAGCCAATGGATGGTCTTACATTAATAGATGCTAATAGAAGGCTATGAGGATCTGAGGAGAAGCCAGCTGGTCGGGACACCCTATCAGATAGTGAGTCAGGTCATATATGGATAAAAGATCTCCAGAGCAGATATCTTCAGGCTATGAGATAAAGGATAGGGTAAGGGGGCATATCAGGTCCTGCTTAATTTCCACAGAGAAAAAGGAAAAAGAAAAAAAGAAATAGGAAAATATCTAAATCATAATTGAAATCAGAACTCTGTTTGGTTACCTTATGGAAGATCCTTTAGGTAGACATGGCCATAGACATGTCCCTGGAAATGTCCACTAGACAAGACACCCCATCAGGACCCACAAAAATAAGATCACGCACCTTCTTACCCAGCAACAAAACCATGAGAGGTATTTCAAACCTTACTTCTATCCAAAAGTAAAAAGTTATTTTGACCAGGGTTCAACTTTAGTTTAAGCATGGGCCAGCCTTCATGAGCCATCCTCGTATACATTTCAAAAGCTTTCACTGAGCTGTGTATAACCACCTTATTTGTGGGTACATTGGGTTCTGTCTGCCCTGTCACAACAGCTTGACTTCAGAAAGCAGCAGTGACACAATTAAATTAACTTTACCTCTTATCATTCTCACCTTGTCCCCAGTTTATTTCACTTTTCTCCTTTCTTTGTAGTTGAGATTAGCATCTGTTCTCTGTTAATCTGCCTTGTTTTTGCAGTCCATCCAGTCAGATGTGAGCTCAGGGTATGCATTGATGATGATGTGAGAAGTGATGCAAATGACACAGGTCATCCTGTGGTCAGAAAAAAAAGAAAATGTTTTACAATGATAGGAAAATTATTTTGTTTTGAAAGACGGTCCAACAATACCTTGCGGCAAGGACCCAATGCATATTGACAGATACTTCATCTCACATCTATAGACATACCATACTTAGCCCTATTTGAGAATTAGTTTTACTTCACTGAATGCCTCTTAGCGCTTCCAAATCAGACTTTTTCCATCTCTATTGCTGAAGAAGAACAGCTCTTACAAGTTCCGGCCTCTGGCATGTATAAGCCTGCAAAGCAAAGAAAGTGGACTAGGAGGATTCTTCCTGGGAGAAATAAAAGTGTCAGCGTAACTTATATTCTATCAAACATCAGGATGGCTTTAACACCAGAATTACGAACTATTACCAGGCGGAGACGGCTCATATACTCTAGGACCTAAGTAAGTCTAAAACTTTTTTAACTTATCAGTTATTTTTGAACCCTTCCCTACTGTGACAATACAGCCTGTGACTGAAGTTCTGTAAAGAAAGAAATAAAGAAAATAAGTTAAAAAATCTAATTAAAATATGTTTATACGGTATAACTAATCAGAACTATGTATTTAATTATAAATTAACTCTTCTATTTTTTGTTATATATCTGACCTGATTAAAACATACACAATTAAAAAAGTACATGTCATAATTATACTATTACTGTTTTTCTTGTCTTAATAAAGTTATATAATTTAGATTCCCTAATATCTTCCCATTGTTCCCTTTAATTGAATAGAAAATTATAAAATAGAAAACTTAATTTTGTGAATAAATATTTAATACAAGCAAATACATTTTTAAAAAAGTTTTTGGACAGGCAACATTTGGGATATTGTGGATTTATGTTATTACACAAAATAATTGCGCTGATTGTAATTATCACTTATTTTTAAAACAACTAATTTTGCTTTGTATTTTTAAAAAAAGCAATAACGAAATCAGGGGCAGACTGTAGTCTTTTAATGCTGTCACTCTTCTAAAAAAAAAATACATATAAAAAAATAAAAATATTATAACTTATGCTATAAATATATAATGCATAAGCTATTTATTTCTTTACTTTGTTTTTAAATGTTTTAATAATTTATTTACTTTTATTGGAGTATTTTTTAAGTAGCAAAGACATTTTTTTTATCAGAACACATGTGTATAAAAGTACTATTTAGATATAAAATTAGAGAAGACAAATACTACCTGTGGTAGTAACGAAAAGTGATACAACTTTTCATAGTTAAGCTTTCTAAGATTTTCTCGTCCTGCATATGCAACCAATTATTTGTGACATATCAATCAGTTTCCATATCTCTAGCATTTACGCAGAACAGAAACCATTATCACACTGAAAACAGCTTGAACGTGAAGCCATATTTGTGAAGCGTTTCATACGGGAAATGTTTAACACATAAAATCTTGTACAACAAAGGCAGGGATTAAATAAGCAGCCAAGCATAAAATAATTAGCAATGGAATAAGCATATAGCAAAATAGCTGGTTCCATAACATGGAAATAGAGATGACAGGACTGAAGTTTTACTCCTTATTAAGGAAACCCACATGTGGCTGAATGCCCGGCATGACTCTATTTAAAATACAGGCAGGTCCAGTGCTGGGTACAATGATAGCAAGGACCAACTACAAAATAGTTATTCTTCAGATAGACAGGTAAGAAGCTTAAAATTGTATTTAAATGGGAATATGATAATTGCAATGCTAATTATTGGTAAAATGAATGTATTTTATTACTATTGTGTGTGTGTTAGTATATGTATATATAAATATATATATTGTATGCAGATGTAAGCGTTTGCAAGTGAATATTGTTTAAACAAAATGCAGTAACATTGAAGAATTATAGTATGTTATAGATCAATACATAACAATGACAAGTCTTATGCACATATTATTACATGGGTAATTGGAATTCAGGGAATTTGTTTTAACTAAAGAATTAATATTTAGATTTTTTTTTTGCACTTTTTTAGTAACTGGATATGTAGATTGTATTGGTTTCAACTGTACTAAATGTGACTTTAAAAATATTTTGATTTTTATCACTTAGATTCACTTATATACAGATTTACATTTATATTTCTGTTTCATTAAATGTTTATTGAATTTTTCACAGGTTATAGTAAAACAATACAGTCAAACAAAGACAAGGGGGGTTATCACCAACAAAAGTAGAATTCTCATTAAAAGGTTCTTGTTATTGCAAAAGGTTATCAGACAGAAAGGGACAGGACTGTAAGGTTGAAAGGAGCTTTTACACGCATCAGCGAGAGATGGCCTTTAATATACCCAGACACCAAATGGTGGTAAATTCATATCTAAATGACTTAAATTGACATAAAATAATAAGGAAATTATACAATTTATAATCATATACAGTATTTATAGAAAGTTATTGTGATTTAAAATGAATCAATTATGATTTTTTTTTTTTGCATTTACATGTTTTACATTCCTTTGATTCATGTTTAAAATAATAATAACCTTAAATGTTAATTTGGCCTGGATTTTACAGTACAGCTATTGTTTAATACATATTACGAAAAATATCATCATGAGATATTACATTTTGCTATGGTTGTGTTCCACTGCATCCTTCTCCCTTCAGATGAACAATTGGGGAAAGATAGATGACATAAAATGCTGTAATTCTCTATGCAAAGACCTTTTTGCTGCATATATACCGACTGCCAAAATGTAAACATAGAAAATCACCTGGATAAAAGCAAAAAGTGCTGAATTTTTTTCTTACATATTTCTAATAGCAGTTTATGGAAGTCCAAAGTATGTGCAGAAATACATTTTCTACATAAAGCTTCTACACTGTTAGGACATCTCCCATCACGTATCTATTCACAAAAAAAAAAAGAAAAAGCAAAAAAAGAGTACAGTATAATCATATGCACATAGATTAAACTTGCTGCCAAAAATGAAAGCTGTATCACTAGTGTATATTCTGTATTATACATACAATTATGAAATATTTTATTGCAAGTATAAACATTTAGCATAACTGTTGAACATACAATGCAGAGAAATCTAATATAAATTAAAATGATCAAATATAATAATAGAGAAAAGCAACTGTCCACACAGCAAGGTGAATGTTTACTAAGTTTAGTAAATATGGCAAAACTGTGATCATGTCAGCCATCTGATTATGTGCTAGCAAAAATATTTTTATTTTCATTTTCCTTGAATATAATTGGCTATTCAATGTGAACGTAGCTGCTCCTTATTCATAAGCTATGTGAATATTGTTTTTATTATTATTATTATTATTATTTCAGGTACTTGTATAGCGTCGTCACTTTACGCAGCGTTTACATATATATATATATATATATATATATATATATATATATATATATATATATATATATATATATATTATACATTTTTTTCATTTTTTTTATTTTACTCCTTTAGTAAATTCATCCTCCTTAAGAAAGCACAGGTAAAATGCCTGGGTGAAAATTTGCTGAACCTCTCCCATTGTTTTTATCAAAGAAATCAAAACTGACTGGCAGATTCATCTTAGATCTCTAAGGTATAGAAACAAATTACCCCCATTAAGCATTAAAATTAGAGTGTTAATTCTGGAAGGCTTGCTTATTTCACAAGATCAAAGGTTTTTGTTATGATTAGAGTTACCCTTTGTGAAAGAATGCAAAGTAATATTGAAACTATTTTCATCTATATGTAGCATGTAGCACATATTTAGGGGTTGGTTTTGTTGTTTCATACCCTAATAAGACTAAGCTTAGAGATGTTTGCATTTCTGAATGTAAAGGTACTGTAAATATAAAGAAAGAACATTGTATAATTGTGCAAACTGATAAGGCTAAATTGACCTAAAATACAATGACCATGAATTATTGAAGTGAAACTTAAAAAAGAACAATTACAAGACACTTTACTAGACAACTTACCTAAATAGAATCAGTGTGCCTGGGTGGAGAACATTTACAAAAAGCCACCTCACTATCATACGCATGGTTGCAAAACTCAGAAGAACTTCCTACAGATAGATTGAGATAGATAGATAGATAGATAGATAGATAGATAGATAGATAGATAGATAGATAGATAGATAGATAGATAGATAGATAGATAGATAGATAGATAGAGAGCAGTGGTCGAAAGAACTCGGTGTGGAACTAACGGATAGACAATGGCAAAAACTTGTATACTTGCACATAAATGCTCACTAAGCACCAGAACACAGCAAACAGCTTACAAATTGCTCACACAGTGGTATGCCACTCCTGCCAAGCTACACGATTGGTTTCCTCAATCCTCTGAACTTTGTTGGCTGGGCAATGCCCCATGATATCCCAACAGAAACCACATTACTGTTGGACGCGGCATGTTGCTTACTCTGTGTCATCACTTTCCCACTTCAGCGATACAAGAATTCGCTATCTAAACACCTACTAAATGCAGCCAAATCTCTTGTGCCGCTGTTTTGGAAATCTACCAGAAATCCATCAATCAGAGATTGGCTTTTTAGAATTAAAGATATATGTGACATGGAGGCGACAATAGCACAGTCCATCAACTCAACTGAAAGATATCATAAAACATGGTTTCCCTTCAGGTATTCACAAGGATATGAGGATTTGAGGACAACCACGTCCACTTGATCTTCACACCAAAACTCGTGAGTGAATACATTACTATGCCATACCCCCTATGGGGTTAATGCAACTCCACTTAGAGCCGAAAACTGAAAGATAACTATTATCGACCTTGTGATCAGTGGATACAGCTGGTACATATTCTCTCGATTCCCTCAACTTATTGAGAATATTAGATTTAGAATGATTCTTGGAAACAAAATATGATGTCAGAGATACAAAACAAATAGATATATCTAAATATGACCACTATCTATTTTTTTCCCACCCAATACCACTCCCATTTCCCTCTATCGCACCCCCTCCCCCCCTCTCCCTATATCCTAAATTCTTTTCTACTACCTTAACTTATTCTGTTCTTTACATAATAAAATGTTTAACCTCAATGGAAATTAAGTATACATGACCAACTATCCAACAATAAGACACCATAGAAATTACGTTTAATATACGATTTCATAGATTTGCATCATCTGTATGTGCTTGATTCCTTATACACAATGTATACTTGTTTGTTTATTGTTTATCATTAATAAACTTTAAATGGAAAAAAAGAACAATTACAATAAATAAAGTTGAACATCTTTCATTTTTGGTGCAGTTTGGCAGGTCTGCATTCATTACTAATTTCGTACCGTGGTCTGTGATGCCAGTGGCCATACAATTTTTCAAAGAAATCAAAATTAACGTACTGGTTCTTTACTATGGCATGCATTCATCATATATTTCTACAAGGGTCCATTAGTGCAGAAGTGTACAATATAGTTAGGTGTGCATCTAGAGTATCTGCTGGAGGCGCTTAGAACTTCCCCCCAAAAACATCATAAAGGGTCCAAATTTACTGAATTGGAAATTTCACAGAGTTGGTAGGCATATTGCACTGGGGTCAATAGAGAAGAAAAAAAATTAAGGTGGTTCAAAGTGATTGTAGAGGGTTGGTTAAAGAAAAAAGAAAAATAACAAACATGTTATACTTACCTCCTCTGTGCAGTTAGTTTGGCACAGAGCTGCCCTGATGCTCCTCTTCTGGGGTCCCTCTTCGCTGCTCCTAGCCCCTCCCTCCTTTGAGTGGCCCTCAGCCAGCAGCTTGCTACAGGGGGCACCCAAGCCGTGTCAGAGCTCCATGTATCCATTCAGACACAGAGCCCCAACCTGGCCCCACCCCCTCTCTCCCCCTGATTGGCTGACTGACTTTGATTGACAACCGCAGGAGCCAATGGCGCCTTTGCTCTGTCTCAATTAGGAAGAGTGTCCTGGATGGCTGAGGGGATCGTGGACATTGCTGGAGATAGAAGGGGCTCAGGTAGGTAATTAGGGGGTGCTGGGGAGGCTGCTACACACCAGGGGTGGATCCAGGGGGCAACGGGGCAATTGCCCCCCCCCCGAGAAATTAGTTGCGGGTGGGTGAGAGAGCGGGCAGCTCCGCGGGCGGGCGTGTGAGAGAGCCGGCGGGCCGGGCTGCCGGGCTGGCCACTCAGCGAGCCGAAGGGGGGGGATCAGAGAGATGACATCATCTCTCACTGCCCCATGCCCGCCCTGCATCCCTGCAGTAACTTCTGCCCTCACTGTGCAGGCAGCGTGGGCAGCAGAGAGATTACATCATCTCTCTGCTGCATGACTCTGGGTGGGACAAAGGAAGAGACAAGCAAAACACCACCTTAGCAGGCAAGTGACAATCAGCAAGGTGTGGCAGTTGACAATCCGCAAGGTGTGGCAGGCGACATGGCAAGTGATAATCAGCAACTTGTGGCAAGTGACAATCCACAACATGTGGCAGTTGACGTGGCAAGTGACAATCTGCATGTGGTGGCAGGCAAGTGACAATCCGCAACGTGTGGCAGGTGACGTGGCAAGTAACAATCTGTAACTTGTGGCAGGTGACGTGGCAAGTAACAATCTGCATCTGGTGGCAGGCAAGTGACAATCCGCAACGTGTGGCAGGTGACGAGGCAAGTGATAATCCATATCTGGTGGCAGGCGATGGTGGCAAATGACACACTCAGGCTCCCACTGATTCTGCATTATGGTGAGTTTAACCATTTCATTTTATATTACAATGTAATAATAGAAATAATGCGCTTCAATCATCCTGACACCATAACAACCATGGTGCCAGGATCATTGAAGCGCCAACACCAGCCATTTCCCCAATAAATTGCCCGCAAAAAAATTATTTTCTGGCAGTGCCCCTTCCGAGACTAGACTCTGGATCCGGCCATGCTACACACATAAGGTTTTTTATCTTAATGCATAGAATGCATTAAGATAAAAAACCTTCTGCCTTTACAAGTTCTTTAAAGCAGGTTAGAAAAGCTCCTTTAACTTGGTCCTGTTCTTAAAAAAACAGGCGTTCATTAGCATTAGTGACAGCACACAGATAGAGATCAAATACGCACCAAAAAAGAACAAAAAAACAAATACAAGCAACACTAAATTATACACATTAACCACTTGACCTCCGGAAGATTTACCCTCCTTCATGACCAGGCCATTTTTTGTAATACAGCACTGCATTACTTTAACTGATAATTGCGCGGTCGTGCGACGCTGTACCCAAACAAAATTTATGTATTTTTTTCCCACAAATAGAGCTTTCTTTTGGTTGTATTTGGCCACCACTGCATTTTTTATTTTTTTGCACTATAAACAAAAAAAGACTGACAATCTTGGAAAAAAAGACAATATTTTTTTACTTTTTGCTGTGAAACATCCATTAAAAAATTTAAAAATGTTTATTTCCTAATAAATTTATGCCAATATGTATTCTGCTACATGCTTTTGGTTAAAAAAAAAATTCCCATTAAGTGTATATTGATTGGTTTGCACAAAAGTTATAGCGTCTACAAACTATGGAATATATACTGGATTTTTTATATATTTTTTTTTTACTAGTAATGGGGGTGATCAGCGACTTATAGCAGGACTGCAATATTGCGGCGGACATTTGGACGCTAACTGACACTTTTGACAATTTTTGGGAACCAGTGACACTAATACAGTGGTCAGTGTAAAAAATATGCACTGTCACTGTACTTATGACACTCTGCTAGGAAGGGGTTAAACATCTAGGGCAATCAAAGGGTTAAATGTGTGCCTAGTCAGTGTTTTGGTGTTTTACTAGGGGAAGTAATTGATTTTATTCCCTGCTTTATTGCCTGAAAAACTATTACTTCCCCGCTGACAGAACTTCTTTACATAGACAAGGCTCTGTTCTTTGTAAATTCAAAACGATCTCCGGGTGGCGGAGGTAATTCATTGGCTGGCACCAGGTGATCGACATCTGCTGTGTTTAATCACAGCATGGCCAGGTCGCCGGCGATGCGCGCACCCCTCCCCGGAAGTGCCAGATCACATACCAGGTAAGTGATCTGGTGCAAGTGAGCCACCTTATATCTATGTTATACGGTCGGTTAGCTGTTAAACTATCTTAAATACTCCATAAATACTCCACCCCCAAAAACACAACCTCTAAGTAAAAAGAGAAAAAAGTTTTTGATCATTTTGCTGGCATCAGGCATACCACAATCGAACAGATCAACATCATCGTGTATATGCTCACTAAATTTTTATTTTTATTAAAGGTTCCAAAGCAGTACATAACCTTGCATACAGAATATGTTCAGTGGCGGCCCGTCCATAGGGGGTGCCCGGGCGCTGCCCCCCCCCCCCCCTTCGGTAGTCACCAAAAAAATGTAAAATGGTCCCTTTAAGTAATAAAAAAGTCTTTTAACTAAGTGCACTGTGTCCGGGCGTCAGACGCAGTGCACTATGGGAAGCACCACGTCAATGCAATCACGAGATTGCAGACGTGGCGCTTTATTTGCAAGCTCTTAACCCGCCTTGCGGCGCAATACAAAGCGCTGAGTAGCTTCTGCCCGTAAAATCACTATGATTCTACGGGCGGGAGCATTGTTGTTCAAATCTAGAGAGGTTACTTCCGGGTTTCATGAAGCAGATGAAAACCGGAAGTGATGTCGGCAGCTCTGTTCTTCGGCCCGAGCGGAGCTGCAGGAAGGCAGAAGGTAAGAGAGCGCGCCAGGCAGCCTCATGTCATGTGAACGCTTCATAAAGGCTCACTACATCCTCCCTTTGTGCTTTTAGATCTTCAGTGCAAGCGCTGTATGGGATAAGAGAATCTGATACAATAATTTATAATAGATAATACTAAAATGTGTATTAAATATGGCTTCCTCCACCCGAGCACCCACTCAAATACATCACCCAAAGAGCATTCATGAAGCCATTGGCTTTCACTGCCCTAATTTATTTCTGAACAGTTGATCTCCAGCAACAGTTATCAGAAAATTAAAACTGTCTGATATTCAGTTCACCGCGAACCTCCAGAGATATCATTATAGTATATTTATGTTATATATATCTATATATATAGACAATAGCATAAACACTATATAATTGATAATCAAAAAATAGTCATACACTAAAACAGCGCTAATGTTGAGCAAATAGAAAGAAAATGTGTGGCCAACTACACACAAAAACGTCCATAAGAATAGTGCGGTATAAGTAGTGGTTGAGAGGTTGTTCAAAGCAGATCCTAGAGTATGTCAAAGCGTGCACCATCCACCGATCACTCCAACTCCACCATGTGTGAACACACTCCCCTCAGGGGGTTAAACTCACCAGAGCTAAGTATAATACAAGCCTCCAAAGTAAGAAATATCCTGGGCCACATTAGCACAGCACTTCTCCAGGTGATAGGTAGATGGAGGGGCTCCAGAGGAATAAAAACAAAGGAGAGCACATATAGTGTAATTCCATTTATTAATAATACACACCCATCACATCATAACTCCCCCATCACTAACTACGTACTGGACATGAGCAGTCAAAAAGCAGAAAGAGTGAAAATCACCGTGCACTGCACCGTAGGACCTCCGGTAGCCGTCTCAGCAATCAAGGAGCGGAATATACTTCCTCGTTCCGGGTCCAACCACAATGAAGCGCATGACTGATTATGTCCAGTACGTAGTTAGTGATGGGGGAGTTATGATGTGATGGGTGTGTATTATTAATAAATATTAATTATTAGATAAATATTTATTAATAAATGGAATTACGCTATATGCGCTCTCCTTTGTTTTTATTCCTCTGGAGCCCCTCCATCTACCTATCACCTGGAGAAGTGCTGTGCTAATGTGGCCCAGGATATTTCTTACTTTGGAGGCTTGTATTATACTTAACTCTGGTGAGTTTAACCCCCTGAGGGGAGTGTGTTCACACATGGTGGAGTTGGAGTGATCGGTGGATGGTGCACGCTTTGACATACTCTAGGATCTGCTTTGAACAACCTCTGAACCACTACTTATACCGCACTATTCTTATGGACGTTTTTTTGTGTAGTTGGCCACACATTTTCTTTCTATTTGCTCAACATTAGCGCTGTTTTAGTGTATGACTATTTTTTGATTATCAATTATATAGTGTTTATACTATTGTCTGTATTTATTGTTTTTAAACAGCAGCTGAATACCCACACCCTTAGTGTTTATCTTTAGGAGTTTTGGATGATATTTAATTTTATTTATGTTATTTCCTATACTGTGTGCTCTGGATTAGTATCTGAGGTCTGTGGCGCTGAGGGTTGTATTATAGGCCTAGTTATAAACTTTTTGCTGCAATATATATTATATATATATATATATATATATATATGCTATCACTACTCTATAGTACATACTATAGATAGATATCTCACTATTCCATGTCTCTCTTTACAGTACATTTTAATTGTTTAGTACATCTATTTATATATATATATATATATATATATATATATATATATATATATATATATAAGCAGATCATTGAAAATGTGTTCTAATCTCACCAATGCCATTATGTACAGGACACAGGTTAAATTGCTCAAGGTTGCGATTCCAGACATCGCATGTGATTCACACCGCATGCCTATGCACATCACATGTGATGTCTGTGCAGTGCGAAATCAGCCATACAGTTTGTATGGCTGAAATCGCATCTCATTTGGACCAAAATGGTGCAGGACCCTTTTTTTTGTCCACACTGGAATCGGATCGCGTATTCAGACCCATGCAATCCGATTCCATCAGATTTCACAGTTCATACTGCGTTCTGTGAACCGATTTGGGGGTGCCATTAACTTTATATTGACACCTGCAGCGGTTTGCAGAGAGCAGTGTAAACTGCCTGCGAGTCAGATGCGATGTGGGAACCCGCACAGGAATCGCTGTGGTTCCTGCATCGCACCGGGGTGAACCAAGCCTAAAACTGATGTGAAAAAAGATTGGATCGCTTGTTACTTTTTAGCGATAGAATTCTTAATTTTTTTTATTTATGAGTGGCAGTACTGCTGCAAAAGGTAGATTTTGTAATTTTTCAGTTGGTTTGCGCCGATCCGTGAGGCTGTGCTATAAACCATGATCTGCGAGGCTGTGCTATATACCATGTTCTGCGAAGCTGAGCTATATACTCTGTCCTGTGATGCTGAGATATATAATCTGTTCTGTGATGCTAGGACTGTATACTCTGTCCTGTGATCTGAGCTGTATACTCCTGACACTATGGGTGAAAGCAAGTGGAACACAGGGGACAGAGTGGGTGGATTCCATAAGGGGTGTGGTTTAGAAAAGTGGGAGGGGTCAAAACGATAGTCGGGGGTCTGGCGCCCCCCCATCCAAAAACTTTACCAGCCGCCACTGAGTATGTTGATGCTTTTCAGCCTGGGTGGCCTTTGGTCATACCAGATTCAAATTCAAAAGCAAGTAGGGTGGGACTACATGTGTCTCAATGGAGTGAAATAATGATTTATAACACAGTTTTTTTTTAAAAACATAGAAAAAACTTTATTTGCCATCCATGCCATTCATGTGGTATGTCTGGTTTAGTCATACCAGGCATACCACACCATGATTTACTAAAATCAATCATGATTTGCATAGTTATACACAATAAATATAGAAGCATTTTACTTTTGTAAGTTAAACATGCATGCTTGTTTTTTTTTTTTTAATGCACAATAAAAAAAAATGTGGAGAATAATACTTGGCTATGTGTTTTACTTCAAATGACAGTTTGGGAGTAGGCAGTTACATTTTAAAAAATACAATGTAAAATAGACAAGGGACACCAACTTAGTTGTATCTTTGATCTTAAAAACTACGGGATAATGGTGTTGTGTTAACTTGCGCAAAAAAAATAAAAAATAAAAAAATAAAACATAATAATAGCGTCATTACTGCACATGAGCAAAATCACAAGGAAATCCCGGAAATGAAGACAGGAGGGCTTCATATGCCCACAGCTTAAATGGAACCTGCCTGCTTTCGAGATCAGTAGGTACAAAACTTTTTTTGAAGAAAGTAAAATTGCAACACATATGATATGTTGCAATTGTTAATGCACATGTTTAAAAAAATGCAGAGCATGTTTTTTTAAAAAAAATTGTTTGGGGGACTGGAATTTGGCTTTAAAGAAGAAGAGAATTGTGCGCTGCATTTGGAGATTTCATAATTTGCCACGTCACGTTATTGTTAATTCTCCATTACAAACGCTAGTTTACAAGACCGACCGCTTCTGCTTCCGAGCATGCGTGTTTGTACTTTGGACTTTTGTCTGACGGACTTGTGTACACACGCTTGGAAAATCCGACAACACACATTTGTTGGCGGAAAATTTAAAAACATGCTAGCCAACATTTGTTGGTGGAAAGTCAGACAACAATTGTCTGATGGAGCATACACGCGGTCGGATTTTCCGCCAACAGCCTGACATCGAACCTTTCCCATCGGAAAGTCTGATCGTGTGTACGGGGCTTTAGTTAAAGAAGTACAGCCAAACTCTGATCTAGGTAAAGAGCCTCTGACAGAGACTCTTTACCACGTGATCATGACCGATCACAGCGTGTAACCAGGAAGTGCCGGTAAATGGCTTTCCTTGGTTCACGCTGACAGGAGAGCCGATCGGTGGCTCTCCTGTCAGATGGGGGGTCTGAGCTGATAATCAGCACAATGATTATCAGCTCAGCCCCCATAAGAGGTGCCACCACAGCTGCCAATCAGTGCCCATCAGCTGCAAGTCAGTGCCCAACACAGCGCAGGTCAGTGCCCACCAAAGTGCCCATCAAAGTGACAATCAGTGCCCATTAGTAACGCCTGTCAGTGCCCATGTCAGATGCCAATCAGTGCCCATGTCAGAAGCCAATCAGTACCTCATCATCAGTGCTGCCTATCAGTGCCATTTATTAGTGCCCATCAGTGCCGCCTGTCAGTGCCCATCAGTGCTGCCTGTCAGTGCCCATCAGTGCTGCCTATTAGTGCCCACCAGTGCCAACTATCAGTGCCCATCAGTGCCACCTATCAGTGCCCATCAGTGCCGCCTATCGGCGCCCATCAGTGTTGCATATCAGTGCCGCCTATCAGTGCCCATCAATTCTACATATAAGTGCCTCCTCATTAGGGATGGGCTGTCTGTTCGAGTCGAACATGAGTTCAACTCGAACATTGGCTGTTCGCCTATTCGCCGTATAGCGAACAATTTGGGGTGTTCGTAACAAATTCGAAAGCCACGGAACACCCTTTAAAAGTCTATGAGAGAAATCAAATGTGCTAATTTTAAAGGTTAATATGCAAGCTATTGTCATAAAAAGTGTTTGGGGACCTGGGTCCTGCCCCAGGGGACATGTATCAATGCAAAAAAAAGTTTTAAAAACGGCCGCTTTTCCGGGAGCAGTGATTTTAATAATGCTTAAAGTGAAACAATAAAAGTGAAATATTCCTTTACATTTCGTACCTGGGGGGTGTCTATAGTATGCCTGTAAAGTGGCGCATGTTTCCTGTGTTTACAACAGTCCGAGAGCAAAATGACATTTCTAAAGGAAAAGAAAGTCATTTTAAAAGTACTAGCGGTCGCGCCGGCAGCTATAATAAATTGTCGGGTCTCTGCAATACTCCTAAAAGTCATTAAAAAAAAAAACGGCCTAGGATTCCCCCACAGTGCATTACCAGGCCCTTCAGGTCTGGTATGGATGTTAAGGGGAACCCAGCACCAAAATAAAAAAAAATGGCGTGGGTTCCCCCTCAAAATCCATACCAGACCCTTATCCGATCACGCAACCTGGCAGGCCACAGGAAAAAAGGGGAGGATGAGAGAGCACCCCCCCCTCCTGAACCGTACCAGGCCACATGCCCTTAACATGGGCACGGGGTTCCCCTTAAAATCCATACCTTCAGGTCTGGTATGGATTTTGAGGGGGATCCCCACGCCATTTAAAAAAAAAATTGGCGCGGGGTTCCCCTTAATATCCATACCAGACCTGAAGGGCCTGGTATGGAATTTCCGTGACGTCATGCCCGGCCTCCGAACGATCATAGAGACTCCGGCGACCATCTAGTCAGCCGGAAATCTCTATGGTAAACATCCGGGGCCGACTCACTGATGGAAGCGGTGAGTTGGTAGAAGCACCGGAGGGTGGCGGGAGAGGGGGAGTCCCCTCTCACGCCCGTAAGAATGATCAAGCGGCGGAATAGCCGCTATGATCGTTCTTATGGTGTAGGAAATCGCCGGCTGAAAAAGTAGATATATTCATTCAGATATACACGCACAAAGTCAAGGACGTCATATGACGTACCTTGGGCGGGAAGAGGTTAATCCCCATGACTAAGCTTGGCATTTTGAATGATTTGAAGTGCAGTGGAGGGGTTTGGGGTCTTTTAGAGTACCTGTCATAAAGAGTACCTGTCACTGCCTATTACTGTCACAAGGGATGTTTACATTCTTTGTGACAGCAATAAAAGTGATCAGATTTTTTTTTTTAAAGAGACAGTGTAAAATAAATAAATAAATAAATAAGAAAAAAAATGTTTTAAAGCGATTTAGGACCAAATAAAACACATATGTAAGTCGCACCCGCAAATGTAAACGGTGATTAAATCACACATATGAGGTATTGTCGCGATCGTCAGAGCGGGAGCAATACCTGGTAATCGTTAAAAATGTTTAAAGTGCCAACCTATGGAGATTTTTAAGTACCGTAGTTTGTCATCATTCTACGAGTGAATTTTAAAACGGAACACGTTAGGTATCTAACATCATCTTTCACACTATACAAAAAAATTGGGCTAACTTTACCGTTTAATTTTTTTTTTAATTCAGTGAAGTGTATTTTTACCAAAAAAATTGCGTTTGAAAGACTGCTGCGCAAATACCATGTGACATAAAATATTCCAATGACCGACATTTTATTCTCCAGAGTCTTTGGTAAAAAATAGCAATTGCAGAACCATAGTTGCATATGGTTATTGGGCAGCAAAGAAACAGAAGGCAGATCAAAAGAGGAAGACTGATCATTATAAGAGGCAAATTAAGTGCAGCTGGATTCTAGTCTTTACATTTTTCACTCTAAAACTTTGCTCCTGGGAGCATCGCCTCCTCGATGCACAGTAAGTACTTTGATATGTTCTTCCAGATAAGGAGGACACCCTACAATATGCAATCACATAGCAATAGGGTGCCTATGTGGGTTTGTATTGTGGTCTGGGTGAGTAAATGATGCACAATAGTCTGTGATGTTAATATTCTAATCTCAAATACATTTGACAAGTAGCTCTGTTCTTTTCTTCACATCTGTGCACCCTTTTTGGAGGTAGTACAGACTGCTAAAATTTCTATAGCACTATGTGCAACATTGAGCGGTGCTCCCCTCGAATCCTGCTACCTTAGAAATCCAGTCCAATGCCCCGTACACACGATCGGACATTGATCGGACATTCCGACAACAAAATCCATGGATTTTTTCCGTCGGATGTTGGCTCAAACTTGTCTTGCATACAAGTTGTCGGAAAATCCGATCGTTCTGAATGCGGTGGCGTAAAACACGTACGTCGGGACTATAAACGGGGCAGTAGCCAATAGCTTTCGTCTCTTAATTTATTCTGAGCATGCGTGGCACTTTGTGCGTCGGATTTGTGTACACACGATCGGAATTTCCGACAACGGATTTTGTTGTCGGAAAATTTTATAGCAAGCTCTCAAACTTTGTGTGCCGGAAACTCCGATGGAAAATGTGTGATGGAGCCCACACACGGTCGGAATTTCTGACAACAAGGTCCTATCACACATTTTCCGTCAGAAAATCCAACCGTGTGTACGGGGCATAACTTCTACTTCTACATATCCGTACAGGGCACTACTCATTTTGAGATCCTATAGAATGTCTACTTTTTATATCTCTGCATTGACCTACTGACTACAAGATGCTATAGAACTTCTACTTGACCTTTAGAAACCCCACATATGTCTATCACTTTGACACCCAACAGAACTTCTTTTTCATCTTCTATATCTCTAAATATTCTAAATATTCCTCTTTACATTGAATTTGTGTAGAACTTATCTATGATTATAAATATCTCTATGCAGTGCTACTTACTTTAACGTATAACAAAGGCAATTTTTTTTTATTTCGTTTTGGATGGAGACGAGAGAGATTAGAACACCTGTCATTTTTTATTGCTGTCTGTGCTCCCTTTAAGGCAGTGGTTCTCAACCTTCTAGTGCTGTGACCCCTTAATAAAATTTCCCAAGTCGTGGGGACCCCTGACAATATAATTATTTTGCTCCTTCATTGCTGTAATTTTGCGACTTTTATGAATTGAAATATAAATATCTGATATGCAGGATGTATTTTCATTCTTACAAATTTAACATAATGAAAGCGTAGTGATGAAGCGCTTCCTGATGACGTATTTCATGCAAAACGAGGCTAGTGCAGCGCCGCTGATGTCACGAGGCTTGGAACACATGCCGGCTTCCTAGCACGCAGCAGCGTATACAAACTGTATATCGGATTGCTGGATAGACTTAGTGCCAGTCTACGGCACCCTATCATGTGAGTGTACATCTGTTCATGTTTTAGGCTAAATAAATGATCTTTTTTGGGTGGAGAATACATACTGCTGGACCTGCTGAGGCATCTTTAGAGTAACCAGTACAAATGATTGAAAGACCCATGTTCTGATCAGGCCCTTATTATACCACATTCTGCTGAGTGCACAATTCAGAAGGTGGTGTTTGGGTGCTATACACTTTGTATATCTAGCACTGGCACGGAATAACCACTTTTGAGGAACCAACAGGGACGTTTAAATATAAATTATATGTTTTGTTCCATAATAATTTTTTTCTTGCACAGTCACGTCATGTTGGACTTATTTATTCACAATCGATTATTGTTTGCGCCGGTGACACACAGTACAAACAGGTTTTAATTAGTGTCTCTGACTTACCAGTTACTCAGGTGTTTCGTCAGAATCGGCAACATGTCTAATGTGGAAACGAAAGTGACGTTCCGTCGCCGCCATCTTGGTACACTCATCCGCAGTAAGGCTACAGTTAGACGTCGACAAGCGGACATCTTTTTACACCCACCAAAGTCTTGCATTTTACACTTATTTTTACCAATAAACTGGGCTTATATAGTTTGGTGGGTGTAAAAAGATGTCCGCTTGCCAATTTCTAACTGTAGCCTTACTGCGGACGAGTGCAGGGCGTACCAAGATGGTGGCAAAGGAACGTCACTTCTGTGTGGTCTCTCCTCTCCCGGAAGTGACGTCTCGCTGGTCGAAACAGGCCCGACATTACTATGTATGGAGTCAGATCTGTCCAGATTGGACCAGCATTCGCGTCCCCCTGGCAAATCGGCAATCAACCCCCCCAGGAGGTCGCAACCCATGGGTTGAGAACTGCTGCTTTAAGGAGATTCACCCTATCTATTTGTCCTATTTACCATTATTAAAAGCGCAAGTAAAAAAAGAAACCGAAATGTTGGGTTGTCCCTAGAAAAGTGATAGAGGGGGATTCTTACAATAGAGACACTAGTTCTGGTGACCTAGGGGACCCCAAGAAATTCCCTTAACTTGCAGGGATTTCCTCTCACTTTCTGTTTCACTATGGGACAGGAAGTGAATTGAAATCTCCACAATAGGACACAGATGGCAAAAAAAATAAATCTGACAAAGGGTTATTGTTTGATGTGATACAGTATATGTAAAGAGACAGCACAAGCCATTAGTGTACATAAGCCATGTTTACTGAAAGAGCCAGCAGGAACAGGAAACACCACACAGGAAAAAGTACAACAGAGATGAACCATAAAGTTTCATTTAAAGAAACCATCCATAACATCTCCCCCTTTTAGTGTTAATAAATGAACATTGTGAAATTCAAAAGAAACACAGCAATAACACATTCTATAGGTTAAGTCTCATAGGTGGTTTTGAACATCTACCACTACAGGTAAAGACTGGCCCTTGTGCAAGGATTCCTTTAGACCTCTCTGAAGTTACTGGGCTCCTCTCATCATGTACTGGAATGCTCTGCGCTTGACAGCTGTCGGATATACTTGCTTGCCCAGAACTGTCATTGCCGTTGGTATGAGGCATTGCCGCTGTAAATGCCTCACTGTCAATAGGTGAGTATGTCCTTGTGATACTGGGTGAGTCGGATCTATCAACAGGATACTGAGATTCAGGCTGCTCTGCCACTCTCAAATCCACTCGATTGCGGCGATAGAGAGTTCCTTCAACGTCCACAAGGTAGGAGTGTGGTGCAACCTTTTGCAGACAAGTACCTATTTTCCAACGGCTTGTTCGATCCCCAGGTAATGGTTTCATACGGATTCATTCCCCAATATTCAATTCTGGCAAATCTCTGGCCGAAGTGTCATATCGTGCCTTTGACACTTGTCTCTTAATCCTTAACTTTTCTGTAACACCTTGTATGAACAGGGTTCAAGCAGCCTATTTGCTACTGGTAAGGAGGTCTTTAATCTCCTTGACAACAGTCTTTGTGCTGGACTACTATCCATGCCTTCAGTCGGAATGTTTCTCCAATGTAAAATGGCCTTCCAGCTGATTCAGCTTTGCCATTAGCCTGTGGATGACGTGATAAGGAAGTAACAAGCTCAAACTCCCATTCAGTGGCAAATTTTCTGAATTGTAGGCTTGCAAACTGAGGGCCATTGTCGGAGATTACTGTATCTGGTTGGCCATGACGTACAAACTGAGCCTTGCACTTCTTAATTGTAGCTTCAGTGGATAAGTCGGGAAGAAGGTCTATTTTCCAGAAGTCTGAATAATGATCGACTAATAGCAGGTATTCCTTGCCTGCGTAGTTGAATAAGTCCATACTGATAATCTGCCACAGACGTGTAGGTATCTCATGTGACATCATGGTTTCTTTTTGTTGTAAGTGGGCATATTCATTGCAGGTGGGACAATTACTGACAAAGTCTTTGATTTTACCATGCATGTTGGGCCAGTAAAGAGTATCACGAGCTTGTTTGTAGCATGCTTCACCACCAATATGGCTGGAGTGTATGTGTAAAAACATCTCTGCTCTCAGTGACTTTGGCACGATGACCTTGGACCTTTGTACAAGATACCGTTTTGTATGCTGATCTCATCTCTAAAGGACCAGCATTCCCTTACAATTCCAGGTACTGCCTCTTTTTCATCTGGCCACCCACTCAAAACAATAGACTTCAAAGTTTGTAAAGTTGCATCAGTGTTAGTGTGCTGTATGAGTTGATGTAGTCGCTGATCTGTGACATTAAGATAGTCCGCTTGATTGATATCAGCAAAGAAATTTTGTTCCTGTTGCAGCAGACACATTGTACGATGCTCATGCTCACCTCCAGGTGCCACATTATCTGACGTAGCTCTGCTCAGGGTATCGCTGATATACATTTTACATCCTGGCTTGTAGACAACATTTAGGTTGTAATGCTGCAATGTAAGCATCATGCTCTGCAAATGCTTGGGAGCACACAAAAGGGGCTTTTTGAATATAGCTATCAGAGGTTTGTGATCAGTTTCAGCTGTATTTGAATCCCGTCCATAAAGATAATGATGGAAACACTGACAAGCAAATACAATGCTTAAACATTCCTTCTCAATTTGAGCATAATTTTGCTCAGCTGAGGAAAGAGCTCTGGACGCATATGCAACTGGCTGACCTTTCTGCAAAAGGCAACAACCTAGACCATTTTTACTGGAGTCACTTTGTATCGTAACAGGCTTTGCGACATCATAGTATTTCAACACTGCCGCGGAGGTGACCAAGCGTTTTATATCCTCTACTGCCCGGTCATGCTTGGGAAGCCAGTGCCAAACTGCATCTTTGTCCAGAAGTCACCTTAATGGCTCACACACCTCAGATAAGTGTGGCAGGTATTTTGCTAGGTATGTGACAAAGCCAATAAATCTCTGTACCGCTTTGGCATCAGCAGGCTGTGGCATGTCCACAATGGCTTTAATCTTATCCAGGTCAGCTTTTAAGCCTTGTGAAGACAGGATATGTCCATGGAAACGGACTTCTTCCACCTTGAACTGCAATTTCTTTACAATAAGCCTCAGCATCACCTGCCTACAACGATCCAGTAGTGCTATTAACTTTTCATCATGGTCATGCTCAGCCTCCTCATCTGTATCACCGCAGCCAACTATAAGAATGTCATCAGCTATTGGCTCAATTCCGTGAAGACCACCTAATAGTTCATAATGCTTTTGCTGGTATAGCTCAGGTGCCAGAGAGACTCCAAATGGTAGTTTTAGTCATCTCTTTCTGCCCCCAAGGAGTCCAGAACGTTGTCATGTAGCTATTTTTTTCATCCAGTTTGCACTGTAAAAAGGCATCTCTAGCATCAACAAGTGTGAAGACACGTGCTTTAGGTAGTTTGTGCAAAGTATCAAGTGTTGGCATTAAGTAGTGTGACCGTTTCAGGGCCATATTCAGAAATTTGGGATCAATGCATATTCTGATCTTCTCAGGCTTTCTGATAACAACCTTGTTACTGATCCAATCTGTAGGCTCTGATACTGAAGTTAGATGTCCCTCAGCTTCATATTTATCTAGTTGAGCTTTAACCTGTGGCTTAATGGTGATAGTACAGGTTGAATGTTAGGATCAAGTTCAAAATGAACCTCTCCTGAAAATGAGACTATCGGGCCCTCAAACACATCACTGTAGGCATGAAGAATTTGCTGTTTTGTGAGTGGCCTAGTCAGAGATTTTGCAGGCTGATTATCAACATTACGTAGCTCAGCAGGAATGGTGAACAGCATCAGTCCAAGGCGCTCACATGTTGAACCCGATAATAGCCATTTCTGATCGGCGTCAACAATCTCAAAGTTCAGTTTGTGTATACAATCACATATGCTGCATTCTGTTTGGAATAGCCCCAATTATTCCATTAATTCTCCTGAATACAACTTTAGTTTGGTGCTACTAGGCTTAAGGGGTGCTCTGGGTGCAAAGTGATTTGGTTTACCACATGCAGTACAGATTTTCCCATATGCAGGACACTTTTCTTTCTCTCGTACATGCACATTGCCGCAATACTTGCATGATGCAGGCTTCCTCCCAGGTGAGTTGTATAGGTGACCCTTGTGCTGAAACGTATGCTGGTGGTTTTTGAAGCTTTGCTGTTGTTTAGAGGCTGCATTAATATTGTCAATCAGTTTATCCTGCTCCATAGCTTTCATATGTTTGTCAGTAAGTTCTGCAATGCGACATATCTCAATTGCTGTTTGTAGATCTAAATCATGTTTCCTCAATAGGTGGCGGCGTGTGCTTTCACTGGTGATACCCAAAACTATTTTATCACGAATAAGTTCATCTCTCAGAGAGCCATACTCACAGCTTGCAGCTTTTTCTTTTAGCCGTGTGACAAACATGTCTATTGATTCACAGTCTTCTTGCTTACAGCAGTCAAATATATATCTTTCATATATGACATTTTTAGAGGGTCTGAAGAAAGCTTCTAATGCATCCAGAATGGTTTTGGTGTCACTCTGCTCCTCTGTGACGTTCCGATTATGCTTGTAAACATGGAGGCATTCACTGCCCATCACCCTGCTCAGTGTGGCTGCTTGCACTGCTGCAGGCTTCTCATTTAAACCCTGTGGCTGGGGAGTAGTCCTCAAACTCTGCCCTGAAATTGTCCCAGTTACTGCTGACATCTCCACTCCACCCTCATTGCCTCAGGCAGTGGAATGCTGTTAGCTGCCATGATGCTGTTTTCCTTGCTGCAAATACTCAGCATCCACGACAGGACTGCAATTGTTAGGAGGCACAATCAGTTACAAGAACACTCACATCAAGGCTAGCAGGCTCTCAGCATCAAGTGTGTAGAAAGAGGCTAGAGCATGGATCCAGAAATCTTCAGACACCATGTTTGATGTGATATATGTAAAGAGACAGCACAAGCCACTAGTGTACATAAGCCATGTTTACTGAAAGAGCCAGCAGTAACAGGAAACACCACACAGGAAAAAGTACAACAGGGATGAACCATAGAGTTGCATTTAAAGAAACATACCATCCATAACAGTTATAACCCTTCCCTACTCTATCCAATACGAAAAAAAAAGTTTTGCCTATAGTTCTACTTTAAGTTTAGATAAAACTATTACTTGATCTCCCATGTTTCTACATAGCCCTACTGATTTGAAAGTCTGTAGAACTTCTATTTGATTTTCAATATCTCTGCATAACCCTACTCACTTTCAGATCTTACAGAAGTATTACTTGATCTTTCATTCCTCTACATGACCATACTCACATTGAATTTGTATAGAACTTCTACTTCATATTCCATACTTTTAGCACTTGATTTAATCCTCCAAGCATTCTACAACCAGCCTGAAATGGCTCTTCTCACCAGCAGGAATTGTGGTGTGGTAGCCTATCTACTCTGTCCTTTAGTCCCTCTCTAATAGTTTCTAGTGTGACATGCAGCTGGACCTCTAACTACCAGGAGTGCCCATTGAATGCCTTAGCTGGCTCTAGCCTAGGGGTCGGCAACCCATCAATCACAATCTACTGGTCAACAGTACGCAGGTGACAGGTAGATCGCATGCAACTCCCTGCCATGCTGACCCTCAAGTCCTCTGTCAGGAATCAGCAGCTGAGCAGCTGAGATAACCAGATAAATGTATCTACACAAGGAGATAATCACACACCAGCAAACATTAACCATGAGAATGCATGAAAAGCAAAACTAAACGACAAAATGCCTAACCAGCAATCCTAACCACATTTATATATATATATATATATATATATATATATATATATATATATATATATATATATATATATATATATATATATACAAATTAGAAATACACAAGGCAGGGGAGAGCAGGGAGCAGATGGGGGAAAACTGGGATGGGAACAAGGCAGCAGGATACTGGATGCAGCCCATGAGCAAGATCAAGAGAAAGTAGCTATAGAGTCAGGCAGCAGAACGACAAACAAGACACACGCAGGAGCAGCCAAAACACTTAGGTGGCCACACCCCCTCCCTGAGTCTCACCCATTCAAAATGCAGGCCTAGCAGCAGGCTCCGCCTCAGTGATGTTCTGAGGAGCAGTGAGGGCCCCGTCAGTGGCTGGAGGAGAAGGTAGCGGGAGGAATAAGTGTCCTCGGCTTGTGTTCTTCTCTGACTGTGGCCAAGGTCTGTTATTTTTGGGCTGCTGGCACATCCTGGCATCCTGGCATCCTAACAGCTGCCAAAGCTGCATTATGCTGCTGGCACAGGCCCTGGGACCGGGCCTCCTACAAGTCCCTCCCCTGATGGTGGCCCTTTGGTCAGTATGGTCACCTGCTGGTTTGGCATCATCCATAAGTAGCTTAACTCTTTAATAAGACACAAAAGTTGAATCCTATGCAATTTTACTTGAGCTAATTGCAGTACAGAGGATGTTTTTCCAGTGTCATGAATTGGTATGACCAGACTGTGTGGATTGCACAGAGAGAACCAAAACGCATGTAAGTGAATAATTACGTTTATTTACAAAACAAAAAGAGTTCGCCCATGGGACTTTAAATGAGTTGATCATAGAGGTCATAATAGATAGTATAAAAATTTATTGAAGTTCCAAAAACATGATTATCGATGAGCATAAAAACATCATAAGGCATGATTAGACCATAGGCATGTTGGTTACAGTAATGAAATACATAGTATGCATATACATCTTTTGTACTCGACGTGTTTCGCGAGCTCTGCTCGCTTCCTCAGGAGTTGGTGTATATGCAGGATATCTAAAAAATAATAGGTATCGATAAGATATAACATTCAATGCTGATAATGGTCAGAAAAGAAGCACGTGGCCTAAAAAAGGCACCCCATACTTACATTATGGTCAATGAGTCCATAGGACTGGTCTACAAAGGCAGCAGCAGAGAGTGCTCCAACCCGGGAGCTGAAGGGGCGTAGCTCGCAGTGACCGAAAGGGGGTCTTGCAGAGGGCGGACATGGCGAAGAAGAAGGGAAGGAAATATTGTGTATCCTAGGATGCCCCAATAGCCACACAAGTCACGATAACTGTAATGAAAATTATATATATGTATGTATCTGAGTCAAAGTAAAACTTGAATGGTAGTTTAAGAGGATAAATAATGTATTATCACTCTTGTATAAAGAAATACATGACATAGTAGGCGTGGATGCAAACAGGAAAGAAAAGAGAGTGATAAGAAGGGTGTAAAGGATGTGTAAAGAAAAAGAGAGAAGGATTATGTTCCTAAATAAGTCTCATTAGCCATATATGGTATGATAGCAATGTTGAAGTAAAATAAAATATAAATGAATCTGGTGGTGAACACCATAATGATAAAATAAATATGTAAAAATAGATATCTTACTATGTCCATGTAATATACTTAAATGAGAAAGGAACACAAACAAGCAAGGGTGGATATGGACATAATACGAAGAATAAGGTAAAACAATCAAGATAAAGGAAGGAAAAAATAAAAAATAGAAATAAAAAAGGAGGTGTTTGCCATTAAGTAATAAGTATAACACTACACACATAATATGTGCGAGTGAGATTGAATACAATGGAGTGACATAGTAGGTGACTAAAATGTGCTTACCATGTGTGGAACCTCTCAGATGTAGGTGAACAATACATGTGAGGAAAGAAAGGAAAGTTCGCCATGTCACAGCCTCCAAACTTATATCCCCGAGCGGGAGCATTGGGCTACGCCCCTAACGCCATATGAGCGTGGCTAACGGAGGATGCCCGCGCTGCGCATGCGTGAGCTCCTCCAGCCAGCGGGATGACGCACTGCACGCCAAACGTGGAGCCGCAGGAATGCGGAAATCACACGATGGGTGTAGATATATGGCGCCGATGTAAAGGTGGCCCCACCCATACAAAAGTTGGAGGGGAGGGGACAGCAAGGGGGAGGATAGCCCCCCAATTTATACATCGCAGCTCCCGGAAAGGAGAAACAAAACCGCGGCCACCGATGGACACAGCACATGGGAGACAGTACCATAAACCAATCGAAATGACATAAATGACATAAAGAAATTATATAATACTCATATTTAGATGTATGATGGCAATAAATAATAATAAGTATGACCACGAGAGCAGCAAGCAGACCAAGTGGGCTAGGAGGTGTCTTCCACCTTAATATTTCAAGAGAAAAAGAGAGCGGTCTGGGTGCTGCCTCTTAATATAACACAACTCCATCCCTATTCAACATACAAAACAAAAAGAGTTCGCCCATGGGACTTTAAATGAGTTGATCATAGAGGTCATAATAGATAGTATAAAAATTTATTGAAGTTCCAAAAACATGATTATCGATGAGCATAAAAACATCATAAGGCATGATTAGACCATAGGCATGTTGGTTACAGTAATGAAATACATAGTATGCATATACATCTTTTGTACTCGACGCGTTTCGCGAGCTCTGCTCGCTTCCTCAGGAGTTGGTGTATATGCAGGATATCTAAAAAATAATAGGTATCGATAAGATATAACATTCAATGCTGATAATGGTCAGAAAAGAAGCACGTGGCCTAAAAAAGGCACCCCATACTTACATTATGGTCAATGAGTCCATAGGACTGGTCTACAAAGGCAGCAGCAGAGAGTGCTCCAACCCGGGAGCTGAAGGGGCGTAGCCCGCAGTGACCGAACGGGGGTCTTGCAGAGGGCGGACATGGCGAAGAAGAAGGGAAGGAAATATTGTGTATCCTAGGATGCCCCAATAGCCACACAAGTCACGATAACTGTAATGAAAATTATATATATGTATGTATCTGAGTCAAAGTAAAACTTGAATGGTAGTTTAAGAGGATAAATAATGTATTATCACTCTTGTATAAAGAAATCCATGACATAGTAGGCGTGGATGCAAACAGGAAAGAAAAGAGAGTGATAAGAAGGGTGTAAAGGATGTGTAAAGAAAAAGAGAGAAGGATTATGTTCCTAAATAAGTCTCATTAGCCATATATGGTATGATAGCAATGTTGAAGTAAAATAAAATATATATGAATCTGGTGGTGAACACCATAATGATAAAATAAATATGTAAAAATAGATATCTTACTATGTCCATGTAATATACTTAAATGAGAAAGGAACACAAACAAGCAAGGGTGGATATGAACATAATACGAAGAATAAGGTAAAACAATCAAGATAAAGGAAGGAAAAAATAAAAAATAGAAATAAAAAAGGAGGTGTTTGCCATTAAGTAATAAGTATAACACTACACACATAATATGTGCGAGTGAGATTGAATACAATGGAGTGACATAGTAGGTGACTAAAATGTGCTTACCCATGTGTGGAACCTCTCAGATGTAGGTGAACAATACATGTGAGGAAAGAAAGGAGAGTTCGCCATGTCACAGCCTCCAAACTTATATCCCTGAGCAGGAGCATTGGGCTACGCCCCTAACACCATATGAGCGTGGCTAACGGAGGATGCCCGCGCTGCGCATGCGCAAGCTCCTCCAGCCAGCGGGATGACGCACTGCACGCCAAACGTGGAGCCGCAGGAATGCGGAAATCACACGATGGGTGTAGATATATGGCGCCGATGTAAAGGTGGCCCCTTTCTCATTTAAGTATGGATTTCTTTATACAAGAGTCATGGATTTCTTTATACAAGAGTGATAATACATTATTTATCCTCTTAAACTACCATTCAAGTTTTACTTTGACTCAGATACATACATATATATAATTTTCATTACAGTTATCGTGACTTGTGTGGCTATTGGGGCATCCTAGGATACACAATATTTCCTTCCCTTCTTCTTCGCCATGTCCGCCCTCTGCAAGACCCCTGTTCGGTCACTGCGGGCTACGCCCCTTCAGCTCCCGGGTTGGAGCACTCTCTGCTGCTGCCTTTGTAGACCAGTCCTATGGACTCATTGACTATAATGTAAGTATGGGGTGCCTTTTTTAGGCCACGTGCTTCTTTTCTGACCATTATCAGCATTGAATGTTATATCTTATCGATACCTATTATTTTTTAGATATCCTGCATATACACCAACTCCTGAGGAAGCGAGCAGAGCTCGCGAAACGCGTCGAGTACAAAAGATGTATATGCATACTATGTATTTCATTACTGTAACCAACATGCCTATGGTCTAATCATGCCTTATGATGTTTTTATGCTCATCGATAATCATGTTTTTGGAACTTCAATAAATTTTTATACTATCTATTATGACCTCTATGATCAACTCATTTAAAGTCCCATGGGCGAACTCTTTTTGTTTTGTATGTTGAATAGGGATGGAGTTGTGTTATATTAAGAGGCAGCACCCAGACCGCTCTCTTTTTCAATTAAGTTTATTTAAGGATAAGTGATAACAATATATAAACACCTCCAATATAAACAGTGAACAACCAACCAAACAGTGACCCACAAACAACAATAACTATAAACAATATAAACAAGGGAAGTACCTCAATCTTAAATGTAGCCAGGCCAGGGTCTTTCACAGGAGATCAGTAGATAAACAAGGGCAGTTCCAGAATCACAAACGTAAGGCAGGCCAGGGTCATACACAGGGAATCAGCAGATGGTGGAAGGTGCAAAGGGATCAGGCTACAGGGCAGGGATACAAGGTAACAGGAGGGACAGCATCAGGATCAGATGCACAGGGTAACAGGATCAGGTACACAGGTTACAGGTTGCAGAATCAGGTTCACAGGTCGCAGGTACAGATCAGGGCATAAGGAAAATACGAGGGCGTTGAGAGCAATCATCAGCTGGGTATTTATATGATTTCCTTTAATTAGCCTCAAGTGACATCTGAACGCAGGAGGTGCTGTCTGCTCCACAGTGACGGGAAACACCCACTGGTGGACACCGGTATTACAGCCAAAGGATCCAACAGTGCCACCAACAGGTGAATCCCTCCACTACAGATCCAGGGTGTAG
This sequence comes from Lithobates septentrionalis, assembly GCA_037952835.1. Taxonomy (NCBI): domain Eukaryota; kingdom Metazoa; phylum Chordata; class Amphibia; order Anura; family Ranidae; genus Lithobates; species Lithobates septentrionalis. The sequence goes on along the minus strand of JBBDGP010002794.1, from coordinate 884,680 downwards.
GAAGACACCCGCTGGTGGACACTGGTACTGCGATCCAAGAGACCGACAGCGCCACCAACGGGCGAACCCTTTACTGACAGTACCCCCCCTTAAAGGAGCGGCCTCTGGACGCTCCAACTAGTTGTAATTGTCCATAGTCTATGGCATCAAGCAGAACAACGGATGGGGGTACGCCAGGCTGGGCAACAGGCACTTCAGGCTGGTCATCAGGCACTTCAGGCTGGGCATCAGGTACTTCGGGCAGGGCAACAGGAACATCAAACTCGGCAACGGGTACGTCAAACTGGGCAACGGGCACATCAGGACAGACAGCGGGCACATCAGGGCAGACAGCGGGCACATCAGGGCAGACAGCGGGCACATCAGGGCAGACCGTGGGCTCCGGGTCATGGAACTGGGCAATAGGATCTGGGTCATCGAGCTGGGCAGCAGGCTCCGGGTCATCGAGCTGGGCAGCAGGCTCCAGGTCCTCGAGCTGGGCAGCAGGCTCTGGGTCATCGGGCTGGGCAGCGGGCTCCGGGTCATCAAGCTGGGCAGTGTGCTCCAGGTCATCGGGCTGGGCAGCAAGCTCCGGGTCATCGGGCTGGGCAGCAGGCTCCGGGTCATCGAGCTGGGCACCAGGCTCCAGAACATCGGACTGGGCAGCAGGCTCCGGGTCATCGGGCTGGGCAGCAGGCTCGGGGTCATCGGGCTGGGCAGCAGGCTCCGGGTCATCAGGCTGGGAAGCAGGCTCGGGGTCGTCAAGCTGGGTAATGGAAAAGGAACCACCAGGCAGGGTATCAGGAATGGGACCATCAGACAGGGTATCAGGAACAGGACCACAAGGAACTGGATACCAGATACGGGATCACTAAGCATATCAGACATCGAATCATCAAGCAAGACAGTGGGCGCCGGGACATCAGATTGGAAGGCGGGCACCGGGACATCAGACTGGAAGGCGGGCACCGGGACATCAGACTGGAAGGCGGGCACCGGGACATCAAACTGGAAGGCGGGCACCGGGACATCAGACTGGGAGGCAGACACCGGGACATCAGACTGGAAGGCAGGCACTGAGACATCAGACTGGAAGGCAGGCACAGAGACATCAGACTGGAGGGCAGGCACCGAGACTTCAGACTGGGACACCAGGACTTCAGACTGGGACACCGGGACTTCAGACTGGGATACTGGGACTTCATGCGGGGACACCGGGACTTCAAGCAGGGACACCGGGACTTCAAGCGGGGACACAGGCACATCGGACTGGAACATGGGCACAGGATCATCAGGCTGAAACAAGGGCGCAGGGACATCAGGCTGGAACATGGGCGCCGGGATGTCAGACTGGTCAGCAAGCACTGGGAAGTCAGAGCGGACACAGGCGTTGGCACAACAGGTTGAACAGCTGACACTTGCACAACAGGCTGAACAGCAGGCACTGGCACAACAGGCTGAACAGCAGGTGCATCAGACTGGACAGCAGTCACTGGGACGTCAGACTGGAGCATGGACCCTGGAACATTAGACTGGAACATGGGCATCGGATGTCAGACTGGGCAGCAGGCACTGGGATGTCAGACTGGACAGCGGGCACAGGCATTGGCACAACAGGCTGAACAGCAGGCACTGGCACAACAGGTTGAACAGTAGGCACATCAGACTGGTCGGCAGGTATTGGAACATCGTACTGGAACATGGGCACAGGAACATCAGACTGGGGCACAGGAACTTCAAGCTGGATAGCAGGCTAAGATTTGGCAGGATTAGGTGGGTCATTAGGTTCAGCTGGCATGAAGGTGGACTGACGCAGGATGGTTGGTGTGGAAGCAGGTTGGATTACTGGCAGGATTGTGTGAGTGGGGAAGAACTTACGTTTCTTCTTTGGCCTTAACTGCTGGAGATCTATAGGTGGCTGTAGGACTGTAGGTAGGAGGTGAGGCATACTGAAGCGAAGGGCTGGGATAAGGCAAGGAAGCGGCCAGAGGAAGTTTCTGTGGGGAAGGTATAGGTAGTAGAGAAGAGGCAGGTGGGTTAAAGGCAGGATAGGTGCAGGAAGTAGAAATACGGTATTGATACTTAGTGGGAAGCAGGGTATATTGGACTGTAGCTGAGGATGCCATGGGTGATGGGAGAAAAGATGTCTGAGCAGGCAGGTGTTTAGTAGCAGGTCTGGGTTGTGGAGAGCTGACAGAAGCTGGGCATAACAGGTCTGACCATGCCTGAAGTACAGGTAGAACAAAAGTGGGCTCACATACCCTCTGTCTGACCAGGGACTGCACTGCATCTATACAATCCTTTAACAACTGTTTGGAACAAACCGAATAGTGCTCCAAAAAGGATGCAGAGTCATCCTCCAACAGCCATACTAAGGACGCAACCTGGTTAATGCTGAAGGGGGGCAGAAAAGTCATCACGGCCCTTTGGGATCAATGGTGTCCCTAGGGGGGGCCAGAGGGCGCCCTAACCCCCCCAACATTATGCTGTGCCCCACCATGTGCCTCCCCAATTAAAAAAATTGTTTTTGTTTTTTTTTACAAAAAGGCAATGTCTAAGAGGGAGAGGGTCCCCAGTCAGCTCCTGTGGGTGATTCCTTCCCCCTCCCTCTGCTCGCTGACACTGCATAATGTGAGCGCTCACACAACCACGGCCGCCTGATCTGCTCCTTCCCCTGCATCCTCATTGGCAGGGAGAAGAGCGAGTTGCAGGAAGGACTCCTCCAGGACTCTCAGTTACTGAAAAACAGACTTATTTCTCTTGTCCTTAGGACAGGAGAACCAGCCTGTAAATTCCAAGAGATGCCAGACCAGCGCTGTCAATAGCAGGGGCAGGACAGCAAGAGGAGGCTGAGGAACCCCACAGTGGCAGAACACCAGGGCCCAGTGGCAAGACAACCTTTGCAACCCTGATAGTTCTCCCACTGCTTTGGACCCTTACATTTTCTTGGTATGCTGGTGACATATATCTCTTGTTTTCTGCCACCCTGGGGGGGCCCCAATACAGTAGGAAGGGAGCTCACGGTAGAACATGTGAAAGGGCCGTTGTCCCCCCATGTGCCTCCCCTAAATATGAAAGCTGGAGACGCCACTGTTTGGAATACAGGGCAGAGCCAGCTCTGTACATATCTTAATCAAAGACTGAACATCCTCAAACAGTATACTGCCCTGATCAACTACAAAGTGAGCTAAACGAATAATCTCCAGCAGCTGATCACTGGACCACCCTTTCAGTGTCTGGCGGAGATATTCAGAACTCTCTGATGCCAGCAGAGCATAATAAACACTTACATCTGAATTCATCCCAGCAACATAAACAGAACCGAGATTGTTCCCCTGTGCAGTCACTTCTGGTCAGAGATGGCACTGGTAAACTTTCGTGAATTGGTATGACCAGACTGTGTGGATTGCACAGAGAGAACCAAAATGCATGTAAGTGAATAATTAAGTTTATTTAAGGATAAGTGATAACAATATAGAAACACCTCCAATATAAACAGTGAACAACCAACCAAACAGTGACCCACAAACAACAATAACTATATACAATATAAGGGAAATACCGAAATCTTAAATGTAGCCAGACCAGGGTCATTCACAGGAGATCAGCAGAAAAACAAAGGCAGTTCCAGAATCACAAACGTAAGGCAGGCCAGGGTCAAACACATATAATCAGTAGATGGGGGAAGGTGCAAATGGATCAGGCTACAGGGCAGGGATACAAGGTAACAGGAGGGACAGGATCAGATGCACAGGGTAACAGGATCAGGTACACAGGTTACAGGTTGCAGAATCAGGTTCACAGGTCGCAGGTACAGATCAGGGCACACGGAAGATACCAGGGTGATGAAAGCAATCATCAGCCGGGTATTTATATGAATGCCTGTAATTAGCCTCAAGTGACACCTGAACGCAGGAGGTGCTGTCTGCTTCACAGTGTCGGGAAACACCCGCTGGTGGACATTGGTATTATAGCCAAAGGATCCAACAGTGCCACCAACAGGTGAATCCCTCCACTACAGATCCAGAGTGTTGGAAGCGAACCCTTTCCTGACATTCAGTCTTTTGAAGTGTAAAAAGATAATGACTTTTCTAAGCCCTGTCTTTGTGAAGTACTAACACTTACTGATTGGACTTGGAAGAAATGGGAAGGGTCTAGCTAGGACTGAACTAACTATTCCTAAACAGGAGGGGAGAATATAGTTAGAAACCAAATCCCAAAGTAAACAAGTTGTTAAACTGATTTTTTTGCTTGGCCCTTAAAATAAATCTGTGGATGAAATGCTGTGTCAGGGTGTAGCTGCACAGCAATCTGTATTGGCACTGCAGATTATCCTGAAGATGTTGCTGAAGATGTGTGGGGCAGCCAATTACACTGCTAAGTGATCAGCTGGGATATATGATATGCCTTTGACATCTTTATGTTTTTTGAGTAGTTATTGGATGTTTTAATACATTTTTATGTTTTTGGTAATACACTATGCCAGTTCCCTTTTCTTTGCCCAATATCTGAGGAACCACCAGATTATCATTCATGCCAGTGTATGGGAAGACTCTTCAGAAGGAGCAGTGCAATCTGAGCGGTTTATGCCAAGTATTGTATACAGTATGTGAAGCATAACCATTTGGTGAGTGAGACCCACATAGGGTAAGCACTTGAGGTGATTGCTTGTAGAATGGAATAATCACATCATCTTTCCTGCATGATTGGAACATGTATTTTGCAGTCATATTATGTGTGGGACTTTTGCACAGACTTTTCAATGAACTTGAACACTTCTAGCATCTTCTAGAATCTATTAACATTGGTTTGATTTTATGGGAGAGTTACAGTGGGGACGAAAAGTATTCAGACCCCCTTAAATTTTTTACTCTTTGTTATATTGCAGCCATTTGCTAAAATCATTTAGGTTCATTTTTTTCCTCATTAATGTACACACAGCACCCCATATTGACAGAAAAACACAGAATTGTTGACATTTTTGCAGATTTATTAAAAAAGAAAAACTGAAATATCACATGGTCCTAAGTATTCAGACCCTTTGCTGTGACACTCATATATTTAACTCAGGTGCTGTCCATTTCTTCTGATCATTCTTGAGATGGTTCTACACCTTCATTTGAGTCCAGCTGTGTTTGATTATTATACTGATTGGACTTGATTAGGAAAGCCACACACCTGTCTATATAAGACCTTACAGCTCACAGTGCATGTCAGAGCAAATGAAAATCATGAGGTCAAAAGAACTGCCTGAAGAGCTCAGAGACAGAATTGTGGCAAGGCACATATCTGGCCAAGGTTACAAAGAAAATTCTGCTGCACTTAAGGTTCCTAAGAGCACAGTGGCCTCCATAATCCTTAAATGGAAAAAGTTTGGGACGACCAGAACCCTTCCTAGAGCTGGCCGTCTGGCCAAACTGAGCTATCGGGGGAGAAGAGCCTTGGTGAGAGAGATAAAGAAGAATCCAAAGATCACTGTGGCTAAGCTCCAGAGATGCAGTCAAGAGATGGGAGAAAGTTGTAGAAAGTCAACCATCACTGCAGCCCTCCACCAGTCGGGGCTTTATGGCAGAGTGGCCCGACGGAAGCCTCTCCTCAGTGCAAGACACATGAAAGCCTGCATGGAGTTTGCTAAAAAAAACATCTGAAGCACTCCAAGATGGTGAGAAATCAGATTCTCTGGTCTGATGAGACCAAGATAGAACTTTTTGGCCTTAATTCTAAGCGGTATGTGTGGAGAAAACCAGGCACTGCTCATCACCTGTCCAATACAGTCCCAACAGTGAAGCATGGTGGTGGCAGCATCATGCTGTGGGGGTGTTTTTCAGCTGCAGGGACAGGACAACTTATTGCAATCGAGGGAAAGATGAATGCGGCCAAGTACAGGGATATTCTGGAGGAAAATCTTCTCCAGAGTGCTCAGGACCTCAGACTGGGCCGAAGGTTTACCTTTCAACAAGACAATGACCCTAAGCACACAGCTAAAATAACTAAGGAGTGGCTTCACAACAACTCTGTGACTGTTCTTGAATGGCCCAGCCAGAGCCCTGACTTAAACCCAATTGAGCATCTCTGGAGAGACCTAAAAATGGCTGTCCACCTACGTTTACCATCCAACCTGACAGAACTGGAGAGGATCTGCAAGGAGGAATGGCAGAGGATCCCCAAATCCAGGTGTGAAAATCTTGTTGCATCTTTCCCAAAAAGACTCATGGCTGTATTAGATCAAAAGGGTGCTTCTACTAAATACTGAGCAAAGGGTCTGAATCCTTAGGACCATGTGATATTTCAGTTTTTCTTTTTTAATAAATCTGCAAAAATATCAACAATTCTGTGTTTTATGTCAATATGGGGTGCTGTGTGTACATTAATGAGGAAAAAAATGAACTTAAATGATTTTAGCAAATGGCTGAAATATAACAAAGAGTGAAAAATTTAAGGGGGTCTGAATACTTTCCGTCCCCACTGTTTGTAGAAAGTTTTTACACTTCTAAGATTAATTAATAGTAACATTACTAAAACCTTAATAAAGGCACTAAAACCAATCTTAACCACTTCCCACCCAGCCTATAATAAATTGAAGGCTGGGCAGGCCTCTCATCAATCCCGAATCGCGCCTTGCATGCACACGTGGAGCGGCGCTGTGGCACGATCTGTCACTGGCTGCATTCACCAGACACAGTTAATGACTGATCACTGTACTGGCCTGCTGCTAGTACCATGTGACCACATGATAGTTGTAAATACTGGATGGCTTCCTTTTAAGCTCACAATGATTCCATTGTGTACAATTGATTTGCTAGATGTGATTGATCACAGTGATCACATGGTACAGACTGTGCCAATTATAGCCCATCTGTGCCATGTGATCAGCTGTGGCCAATCACAGCAAAACAAACTGAATGAATCAATTTCATTCAGTAAAATGCTTGCATATAGCAATAAAATTCATTGCTATATGTAAACATAATATGTAAAAAAAAAAAAATACTGATCAATTCCCTCAGAGTAGCACAATGTAACTATGGTTACATTACATTGCTCTGGTCAAATTGTGTTAAAACAAATCGTAAAAATAAAGAAAAAATATAATTAAAAATTAAACAAATTGAAAGAAAAGTATTTTATTTTATTTAATTTTCCATACTGGCACCAGTCAGTGTCCCTGATCACCACCACACCAGTTATATGATGACACTGTACTGCACTGGGACAGTATGTAAAAATTTCTTAAATTTCCAAAAAATTATGACAAAAAAATTACAACTTCAAAAAACTCATTATGCCTCTTACTAAATACCTTGGACTGTCTACATTACAAAAAGGGGTACATTACAAAAAGGGGTACAGTACAGATATTTGGGGGATATCTGTACTGTCCCAACATTTTTGGGCCTCAAGAAATGAGAGTCTGTCAGTACATCAGGATTGATCAGTTTTCAGATATATTGTATATATTCTTTTCTGTATAAATATATATTTATGGTTGTACTAGATGGACTTGTGTCTTTTTTCAACCTGACTAATTATGTAACTATATACCATAATTTGTGGACTCTATAACTTACCTACAGACTAAAAAATGTACACACTGATTTGGGTTATTTTCACCAAAGAAATGCAAAATCTGATGCAGCCATGCATTGAAGCCAATCAGCTTCTAACGTCAGCTTGTTCAATTTAGCTTTGACAATAAAACCTGGAAGTTGATTGGTTTCTATGCACAGCTGCACCAAATTTTGCACTCTCCAGTTTTAGTAAATCAATCCCAGAGTTTCAACGTAAACCAGCAAACTTCAAGTGCAACATCCGCCCACACTCACCAAATGCTCATATAATGTTGGTACCCACATGTTTTTCCAATGCTAACTTTCAGTCTCTATTTACTGAGACTTTTTCCTGAATCTATAGAGCATTCCTTCAGCTCACCTTCTATTCCCTCCTCACTTACATATTCCTTTACACTTAAGGACTAGCCTCGTTTTGAGAAAATTACTTAGAATTCCCAAACATTATATATTGGTTTTTTTTTCTAACACCCTAGAGAATAAAATGGCAGTCATTGCAATACTTTTTTTTCACACCGTATTTGCGCAGCGGTTTTACAAGCGCACTTTTTTTGGAAAAAATTCACTTTTTTGAATAAAAAAATAAGACAACGGTAAAGTTAACCCAATTATTTTTTATATTGTGAAAGATAATGTTACGCCAAATAAATTGATACCCAACATGTAACGCTTCAAAATTGCGCCCGCTCGTGGAATGGCGTCAAACTTTTACCCTTAAAAATCTCCATAGGCGACGTTTTAAAAAATTCTACAGGTTGCATGTTTTGAGTTACAGAGGAGGTCTAGGGCTAGAATTATTGCTCTCGCTCTAATGATTGCGGCAAAACCTCACATGTGTGGTTTGACCACCATTTTCATATGTGGGCGTTACTCACGTATGCGTTCGCTTCTGTGTGCGAGCTCATCAGGACAGGGGGCTTTAACAAAAAAAAAATTTTTCTTATTTAGTTTACTTGATTTTAATTATTTTTTCACTGTTTTTTTTTTTTTTAAATTTGGGTCACTTTTATTCCTATTACAAGAAATGTAAACATCCCTTGTAATAGAAAAAAGCATGACAGGTCCTCTTAAATATGAGATCTGGGGTCAAAAAGTCCTCAGATCTCATATTTGGACTTAAATACAATAAAAAAAAAAAAAAAAATTGTCATTTGAAAAAATGACTTTGAAAAAATGGCCCTTTAAGACGTATGGGCTGAAGTGACGTTATGACGTCGCTTCCGCCCTGCTATGGTATGGAGACAGGTGGGGGCCATCTTCCCCTCACTCGTCTCCATACCCGGCCACGGACAGGTTCCGATCGCCTCCGCGCTGCCGACGCCTCCGGTAAGCGGCGGAGAGCGCGGGAGAGCGGTGGGAGGGGGGTGGCACCTCTCCCGCCGCCGATAACGGTGATCTTGAGGGGAATCCGCCGCAGAGACCACCATTATTATAAACACGACTGGCCCCTGAAGAGATGGAGACCTCGGTTGTGGCAGCAGCTGCTGCCATTACGAGATATCCATCTTTAAAGTGCCGACGTATATGTACAGGAGCCGATCGGCAAGTGGTTAGATATATCTACTGCTTTTAATCTCCTCACTCTACTCTTTTTCCTGTGCATTTATTACGCATGACTCTTCCTTATGCCAGCCAATAAACCCCTAAATTTCAGATTCATTTTTTCAGACAGTGAGGCAAGTGCATTGCAAGTTTTCTAAAACATGGTTTATATCTGTGTTTTAACTCCATTAACTATGCATTACATCATACTTCCTATTGTTTCTTTAGTTTCTCTAGTTGATCCATAGTGTCTTCTTGCAGCCCTTCTGGTCCGGCTGCCTAGGCGATTACGTCACCAGGCGATTCCCATGGACTCCCAGGATATCAGCGTCATCTATCCCCGAAGTCCATGGGAATTGCCTATTACTGTAATCAGTGCCGCACAGTGACATTACTACTCAGGCACGAGATTGTGAAGTGCATGCTGGGTAGCCAACTGCACCGAAATCCCGGAAATAAAGACTAGCGGGCTTCAGATGCCCACAACCGCAATGGGCCCTGCCTGTTTCCTAGATCAGGTATGATTTAAACTATTTAAAACAAACAAGAAGGAAAACATTATTGACTGTATCTAAATGTTAATGTAGTAGTAGGAACAATGACAGGGAGCATTAAAAATATATACAGTGGGGACAGAAAGTATTCAGACCCCCTTAAGTTTTTCACTCTTTCTTATATTGCAGCCATTTGCTAAAATCATTTAAGTTCATTTTTTTCCTCATTAATGTACACACAGCACCCCATATTGACAGAAAAACACAGAATTGTTGACATTTTTGCAGATTTATTAAAAAAGAAAAACTGAAATATCACATGGTCCTAAGTATTCAGATCCTTTGCTATGACACTCATATATTTAACTCAGGTGCTGTCCATTTCTTCTGATCATCCTTGAGATGGTTCTACACCTTAATTTGAGTCCAGCTGTGTTTGATTATACTGATTGGAATTGCTTAGGAAAGCCACACACCTGTCTATATAAGACCTTACAGCTCACAGTGCATGTCAGAGCAAATGAGAATCATGAGGTCAAAGGAACTGCCTGAGGAGCTTAGAGACAGAATTGTGGCAAGGCACAGATCTGGCCAAGGTTACAAAAAAATTCTGCTGCACTTAGGGTTCCTTAGAGCACAGTGGCCTCCATAGTCCTTAAATGGAAGACATTTGTGACAACCAGAACCCTTTCTAGAGCTGGCCGTCCGGCCAAGCTGAGCTATCGGGGGAGAAGAGAATTGGTGAGAGAGGTAAAAAAGAACCCAAAGATCACTGTGGTTGAGCTCCAGAAATGCAGTCAGGAGATGTGAGAAAGTTTTAGAAAGTCAACCATCACTGCAACCCTCCACCAGTCGGGGCTTTATGGCAGAGTGGCCCGACGGAAGCCTCTCCTCAGTGCAAGACACATGAAAGCCTGCATGGAGTTTGCTAAAGAAAACACCTGAAGGACTCCAAGATGGTGAGAAATAAGATTCCCTGGTCTGATGAGACCAAGATAGAACTATTTGGCCTTAATTTTAAGTGGTATGTGTGGAGAAAACCAGGCACTGCTCATCACCTGTCCAAAACAGTCCAAACAGTGAAGCATGGTGGTGGCAGCATCATGCTCTTGGGGGTGTTTTTCAGCTGCAGGGACAGGATGGCTGGTTGTAATTGAGGGAAAGATGAATGCGGCCAAGTACAGGGATATCCTGGACAAAAACCTTCTCCAGAGTGCTCAGGACCTCAAGCAGCGCCGAAGGTTTACCTTCCACCAAGACAATGACCCTAAGCACACAGCTAAAATAACTAAGGAGTGGCTTCACAACAACTCTGTGACTGTTCTTAAATGGCCCAGCCAGAACCCTGACTTAAACCCAATTGAGCATCTCTGGAGAGACCTAAAAATGGCTGTCCACCAACGTTTACCATCCAACCTGACAGAACTGGAGAGGATCAGCAAGGAGGAATGACAGAGGATACCCAAATCCAGGTGTGAAAAACTTGTTGCATCTTTCCCAAAAAGACTCATGGCTGTATTAGATCAAAAGGGTGCTTCTACTATATACTGTGCAAAGGGTCTGAATACTTAGGACCATGTGATATTTCAGTTTTTCTTTTTTAATAAATCTGCAAAAATGTCAACAATTCTGTGTTTTTGCAATATAACAAAGAGTGAAAAATTTAAGGGGGTCTGAATACTTTCCGTCCCCACTGTATATATATATTTGGGGACTGGAACTTCACTTTAAGGTGCCTATGCTACACCTCCAGCTTCTAATGCAAAATCTACATCATCTCCCTTTCTGCAAGAATATCTTGACTTTAACCAAGCTCCAAACTTGAAGTTTTATTTTTCACAAAGGCTATACATCTCCTGTCCCCGCTATGAAGTAGAATATCAATGAACGTTATTCTCTAAATATATACCAGTTCTGCAGCTTCTACAGTCTTCTACAGTCAGAACATTACATTTTTTGGAGTAACCTTTAAATAGAGACAAATAAGTCTTTTCAATTTGATACTTGTACTACATATTTTACCGTCTCTATAAATGGAAACCAATGTTTGAGATTAGCAATCTAGTTGTGTACCCCTGAAATATTATCTTTAACGTTATTCAGCGTCAATTAGGTGAATGTCCAGCAGCCCTCATTAACTGAATTACAAAGAAGACCAGCCGAATAATCCATAATAACTTTGGGCCAATAAGCCATTTCAATACAATAGTGACCTTTACCATTTGCAAAATAAAGGCATGTATGGACATTCCTGTTTGTGCATTCAGTACTTCATATTATTTGTCATTAGCATCAGTCTCTTAGCTGATTTTACCTCTTATTTGCAATTTAATTTTCATCTATACCTTTAACGTAAGATTTCATATTTTGTCATTTCTACCTCATGTTTAAAGTGAAAATGCCTTAAAGTGATTGTAAAACAACCCATTCGGTTTAAAATAGAAATGAAAGGCTTTTTTGTATAGATATAAGAAGAAAATTATAAATATATTTCTTCCTTTTTTTATAAGTGATCACATTCCCTCTGTTCTCAGCTGTATAAGAGCTGGGAGGAGGAGAAGGAGAAGCAGCAGATTCCCAGTGAATGGCTGTGCAGCAGGGGCATGTCAGGACAAGTCTGATCATTGGAGAAGAGCAGGCTGAGTTCCCAGCATAGCTAGAGAACTGACCACAGTGTGTTATCCTGCCTAGTGTTGTCAGTTTTTAATAGAAAATCAAGGGGACTAGCAGGAACACCAGGGATTTCAAACAAAGGAAGCAATACATAGAGAACAGGATATTTTCGCATACAAGTACATGGTATAGCAGGCATATATTAAGACTATGAAGTGTTGGGGTAACAAACTCTGTGTTAAAAAAAAAAAAAAAAAAACTTGTTTTGTAATAACTTTACCCAACTTCCCTAAAAAAGTGAAAACACAAAGCAATCTGGGACCGTAGACCTCTTTTTTGGTTCTGGAAAATCAAAATAATTAGCCAAGAACATTCATACAACATGCTATATTCCAAAAAGTATAGACAAGATCAAGTGGCTTCAATGCTTTTCCTAGATATTAACCAATCGTTAGTTACATGTTAAACAATCATAAACTAAAAATACATTAAATGTAATAGGTTCATAAAACCTTTAGCCCCTTATTATTATTCATTGTGTCCAAATTCCAATGTGTCCAATAATACCATAGGGAGTTTGCTTGTCCATCTTGCCATCCGTCTGGTTTTTTTTTTTTTGTTTTTTTGTTTTTTACCATCTCTGTTTTACAATAAATTATATTGAGTTTTACTAAAAAAACAAAACAGAGAGAAAAAAAAGTACAATTTTGGAATTATTAAAATGACACAGATGGAGAATAATAGAGGAATTAAACAACAAAGAAAAAAAAAAGAAAGTAGAATCAATATCAATAAGTTATACAGTATTAAATGTATCATACATTTTGGCGAATAAGAAAAATTAGTTCATAACAAAAAAAAAAAAATGTAAGAAGTATCGGAGAAGATCCAAGTCAATTAAGTCACGTGAATCAGAAATGTAAAAGTACAATGCATTGAAAAAGTATTAATACCCCTTGACATATTCCATATTTTGTCATGTTACAACCAAAAACGTAAATGTATTTTATTGGGATTTTACGTGATAGACCAACTCAAAGTGGCACATAATTGTGAAGTGGAAAGAAAATGATAAATGGTGTTCAATTTTTTTTTTACAAATAAATATCTGAAAAGTGTGGTATGTATTTGTATTCAGCCCCCTTTACTCTGATACCCCTAACTAATATCTAGTGGAACCAATTGCCTTCAGAAATCATTTAATTAGTAAAGTGAGTCCATCTGTGTGTAACTTAATCTCAGTTTAAATACAGCTGTTCTGTGAAGCCCTTTTTTAGAGAACCTTAGTGAACAAACAGCATCATGAAGGCCAAGGAACACACCAGACACACCTCTTCCTTCTGGTGTCGCGGACTCCAGCTCTGTGACTGGCCGGAGTTGCGTGACGTCACTCCGACGCATGCGGGTCAGGGATAAAGTTGTGGAGAAGTTTAAAGCAGGGTTAGGTTACAAAAAAAAATATATCCCAAGCTTTGAACATCTCATGGAGCACTATTCAATTCATCATCCAAAAATGGAAAGTATGGCACAACTGCAAACCTACCAAGACATGGCCATCCACCTAAACTGACAGGCCCGGGCAAGGAGAGCATTAATCAGAGAAGCAGCCAAGAGATCCATGGTAACTCTGGAGGAGCTGCAAAGATCCACAGCTCAGGTAGGAGAATCTGTCCACAGGACAACTATTAGTTGTGCCCTTCACAATTTCGGCCATTATGGAAGAGTGGCAAGAAGAAAGCCATTGTTGAAAGAAAGCCATAAAAATCTTGTTTGCAGTTTGTGAGAAGCCATCTGGGGGACACAGCAAACATGTGGAAGAAGGTGCTCTGGTCAGATGAGACCAAAATTGAACTTTTTGGCCTAAAAACAAAACGCTATGTGTAGTCAGAAAACGAACACTGCACATCACCGTCAATACACCATCCCCACTGTGAAACATGGTGGTGGCAGCATCATGTTGTGGGGATGCTTTTCTTCAACAGGGACAGGAAAGCTGGTCAGAGTTGATGGGAAGATGGATGGAGCCAATTACAAGGCAATCTTAGAAGCACATAAACCAGAGGTAAGTATAGTAACAAGTCCTATTTTAAACCTCAGAACACCCAATAAGAAGACAATATGCGACCGGTCTAAACTACGTGGCATGTTCACCAATGCCAGGAGCCTGGCGGACAAGATGGGAGAACTAAAGATACTGTTGTACGAGGAGGTATTAGATTTTGTGGGAATTTCAGAGACTTGGTTCAACAGCTCTCATGATTGGCTGGCAACCATTCAAGGATATTCACTTTATTGCGGGGATAGAGAGGGTAAAAAAGGGGGAGGGGTATGCCTGTATATTAAGAATAATGTACAAGTGAATGTAAGAGATGACATCACTAAGGGAGCTAGGGAAGAGCTAGGGAAGAGGTGGAATCCTTATGGAATCCTTATGGATAGAGCTCCAAATGGATGAAACTAAGGGGAAAGTAATACTGGGAGTATGCTATAGGTCACCTAACCTGAGGGAGGAGGGGGAGACGGACCTCCTATCACAATTTGGATTAGCGGCAAGGATGGGAAGTGTCATCATAATGGGGAATCTTAATTATCCAGACATAGACTGGGCGGAAGGAACCCTAAGGCTTGTGAGTTCCTAAATGTCATGCAGGACAATTTCATGGGTCAGATGGTAGACGCACCAACTAGAAACAAAGCATTACTAGACCTACCAACAATACAGACCTGATCACGGATGTGGAAATACGGGGCAATTTAGGAAACAGCGATCACACGTCAAATAGCTTCAATATAAATCACACAAATAAGAAACATAAGGGGAATACAAAGACAGAGCATATTAAATAAGGTCACTAGCCAGTGCATCCCATTGGGAAATAAATTTAAAAGAGCGAATAAAATTCCTGGGTGGTTTAACTTGATGGACTTGTGTCTTTTTTCAACCTCACCTACTATGTAACTATGTAACTATGTAACTCCAATGTAAAAATGCATATAAAAGCAAAGGAGAAGGCCTTCAAAAAATAAAAGGCTGAGAGATCAGCATCAGCATTCAAACTTTACAAAGAATGCAACAAGAAATGTAAGGGTGCAATTAGGGTGGCTAAGATAGAGCACGAAAGACACAGTAACCAAAACTTCAGTGTTTATCCTCATGACACGTCACAGGAAGCACCCTCAAGGCTAACAGTGGACAGAATTAGAAATAGACTTGAAAAACTTAAGATTAATAAGTCTCCAGGACCAGATTGCTTGCACCCGAGGGTCCTTAGAGAACTCATGCCCTGTACACACGACTGGTTTTCCCGTCAGAATAAACTCTGAAGGTTTTTCCGACGGTGTTCCGACAGAATTACGCTAAAGCTGTCTTGCATACACACGGTCACACCAAATTCCAACTGTCCAGAACACAGTGACGTACAACACGTACGACGGGACTAGAAAACAGAAGTTCAATAGCCAGTAGCCAATAGCTTCCATCTCATACTTGCTTCAGAGCATGCTTTGTTTTTGGTACGTCAGAACAGCATACAGACGAGCGGTTTTCCCGATAGGAATTTGTTCCGTCTGAAAATTTTAGAACATGTTATCTTTCTAGGTCCATCAGAATTTTCGGCGTAAAAAGTCCAATGGGGCATACACATGAATGGAATATACGATGAAAAGTTCCCGTCTGACTTTTTCTGTCGGACATTCTGCTCGTGTGTACACGGCATCATTCAAGTGATTGCTAGATCATTGTTCCTAATTTTTACTGACAGTCTACTGACTGAAATGGTACCAGCTGATTGGAGAAAAGCCAATGTAGCACCAATATTTTAAAAAGGGCCAAAATACATCCCTGGGAATTACAGACCAGTTAGCGTATCATCAATAGTATGCAAGCTCTTGGAGGGGATGTTAAGGGACTATGTTCAAGATTTTAGTAATGAAAACAGTATCATTAGCATTAATCAGCATGGATTCATGAAGAATCGTTCTTGCCAAACCAATCTATTAACCTTCTATGAGGAGGTGAGCTGCCATCTAGATAAATGGAGGCCCGTAGACGTGGTGTATCTGGATTTTGCAAAAGCATTTGACACAGTTCCCCATAAACGTTTACTGTGCAAAGTAAGGTCTGTTGGCATGGACCATAGGGTGAGTACATAGATTGAAAACTGGCTACAAGGGCAAGTTCAGAGGGTAGTGATAAATGGGGAGTACTCGGAATGGTCAAGGGTGGGTAGTGGGTTCCCCAGGGTTCTGTCCTGGAACCAACCCTATTTAATTTGTTCATAAACGACCTGGAGGATGGGGTAAACAGTTCAATCTCTGCATTTGGGGAGAACACTAAGCTAAGCAGGGCAATAACTTCTCCACAGGATGTGGAAATCTTGCAAGTAGATCTGGACAAATTAATGGGGTGAGCAACTATATCGATTTTTATTTAAAGCCTCTAGTTTGTAATATGCCATCATTTACAAAAGACTCAAGACAGGTAATAAATCTCCTTGCGGGGATTAGCTTAAAACCAGGTATATGGATGGTGACAGCAGATGTCACCTCCCGCTATACCATAATTCCACACAACTTAGGTCTAGAGGCTGTAAAAGGCTATCTTTATAGAGATTCAGGACTTTCGGCCTTCCAAATCTCCTTCATAATGGAGCTTCTGAAATATGCAGCTTCTCATAACTATTTCTGGTTCTCTAATCAATTTTATCGCCAGAGCCGCGGAGTGGCCATGGGAGCTAAATATGCCCCCAGTTTGGCCAATCTATTTATGGCCAAATGGGAGGAGGATGTCATCTATGCCCGTAGGATACCTCAGTTAGTCCTGTGGGATAGATACATAGATGACATCCTCCTCCTATGGGATGGTGATGTTCATGATCTACAGGAGTTTATGTCCTCTTTAAACTCCAATAATCGGGGTATACATTTGAATTTCGAGATGAGTCAGTCGCAGATTAATTTTTTGGATCTTACTCTTACTATTCAGGATGGTATTATGTCCACTTCTACTTTTTTCAAAACCACTGATCGCAATTCCTACATCTCTATGGATAGTTGTCATCACCGTCCCTGGCTTTGTTCAATACCAAAAAGCCAGTACATGAGAATACGTAGGAATTGCTCTGATCCACAAGAGTTTCTGATTCAAGCCAAGGCCCCTACTGATAGATTCCTAGAAAAGGGATACTCTAGGGATAGCCTGTTACCTGTGCTTAATGCTATTAAGGATATGAATAGAGAATTGTTGCTTCAAGTAAAATTGCCTCAAGCTTATTCCCTCTCTGATATTGGTGTACCGTTTGTTACCACCTACTCCCTTCAGCATAAGAGTATTAGGAAGATAATTTCCAAACATTGGCACATTGTCAATAATGACACCATTTTGAAGGATGTTCTACCTAACAGGCCCAAAGTAGTTTTTAGAGGGGCCCCCTCACTTAGGAACAGAGTAGCTCCGAATGTTTTAGATCTCCCTACTAAGAAATTAACCTTTTTTGATCAACTGAAAGGTTTTTACCAATGTAGAAGGTGCCATGTTTGCTCCTATAATAGTTGCTCCCATAGGCGGACTCAGAGTTTTACATCTACGAGCACCCAGGCACAGTATGTGATCACCCCATTTATCACCTGTTCTACAAACGGGTGTAGTCTATTTGTTGCAGTGCCCTTGCGGCCTACAATATATAGCACGCACCAAATGCCCTTTACAGGTTAGGCTCAATGAGCATATTACCAATATAAAGTCTGGCTTTAAGAAACACTCAGTGTCTAAGCACTACCTTTTGGTGCACGATAGGGACCCCACGAACACCCTATTTTTGGGTATTGATAAGTTTAGTCCCAACTGGCGTGGAAGTTCCCTAGTGTGTGATATTTCAAGATTGGAAATGTCATGGATCCATACGGTTAAAACATATGTGCCATATGGGTCAAATGTCGATATTAATGCCTTTATTGACAATTCTTAGTAGTTCCATATGTAAACTCGCTCTGAGTCACGTGCGTGGGTCTACGTTTTAAGGGGATTTACTTTTGAATACTCAACCACCTGGCTTGATTTATTGAATTTAATATTGGGTATACCATATCTAGGTATACAATATTAGGCTATTCAATTTTTATATATTTTTATAGCTAGATTTTTGTATGAGAAAAGAATGGAAAAAACATTTTTTTGAAAAATTTTTTGAAAAAAGTTATTTTTTTTTTTTGTTTTGATGGAATATTTATATTAATATTTTTTGTATTATATAATTTATTTTTTACATTATTCATTTATCTTTTTTCGTTAGACCCATTTAATATATAATTTTTATATATTTTTATCAATATACCTTAGGGGACTTACTACCATTAAGACAAAACTTTAATGTCACCACTCAATGGGTGAGTTTTATGGTACATTTAGTCTTACATTTTAATATTGCCACTTATGGATAATTTATTAATTTTTTTCACTTACAATGTTAGGTTGTTCCACATTTAATTATATTAAGAACACCTAGTCATTGCCTTTCACAAGTACTAATTTATTCGCAATAATATCTTTCACCTTAATTTCATTAGGAATATTTATTCTTTTTTTCCTAATATTAAACATCACATATTATTTATCACATTTATATAAATTCAATTTAATATGACACTAGGGATTTATTAAATGTTTTCTTGGTGTTCAATCTTTGATACTTAAACACGTTAATTATTTTTGGTTAGTTTTAGTTTTCCAATACATCAGTTAATGTATTTCATGGGTTGCCCACATCTGGCCTGGTGTCCATTTAAGAAGTGGTGGTTCAGCACGCACCCGTTCCCCATTAATAACGTCAACCTGTGATGAAACGCGTCTGGAGGAGGATACGTGCTGACGCCACCACGCTGTTTGATTAGGAGGATGGGGTTTCTATTGTAGCCGGCCGGCTCTGTTTTTAGCGCTAATTTATTCTACTGAAATGTAAGTGCAATACTTTTCTTTCTTAATAAAATATCCCATACAGTATCACACTATGGTTGGTCTTTTTCTCATACCCGTTTGAGTTACCGAGACCTACAGGACGCCCACGATCACAGGGGATTGCGGTTTACGGACGACTTACCTGGGTATACTGGTTTGGATGTCCCTTATCAAGCAAAGGCCGTGGCTGGGCTAAAGCCATCTGTATGCTTTTGCTTGCCATCTGGTAAGCGAGTTTTTTAATAGGTGGCGGCACTTAAGTTTGGACCAAGTTCACCTGGGTCTTTTGTTATGAACTGTGTCAACACACATCTATTCTGATATCTTCAAGCTATTGTTGTTTTTGTTATATAGAGCGCAGCTTCTCCCTTTCTATTCTATGTTGTTATCTTGCAATTAAGCTGCTGCTGTTTGGATTTTTTAATATGTGAATTTTTTAATCAATATTGCTACTTACATCTAGCGCGTTTTTTTATCATATACATGGCAAATGAGGTTTAATGTGGAAACGTAAAATAATGCATTTGGGTGGCAAAAACATGAATGCAATCTACACACTGGGGTGAGAACCTATGGGGGAATCAAGGATAGAAAAGGACAGGGGGGTCCTAATAGATGATAGGCTCAGCAATGGCATGCAATGCCAAGCTGCTGCAAACAAACCAAACAGAATAGTGGCTTGCATTAAAAAGGGGATTAAAATGATAAAACGATAATTCTTCCACTCTACAAGACTCTGGTCCGGCCACACCTGGAGTATGGTGTCCAGTTCTGGGCACTGGAAATGGAGCAAGTACAGAGAAGGGCAACAAAACTAATAAAGGGACTGGAGGACATTAGTTACATTATGAAGAAAGGTTATGAGCACTGAACGTATTCTCTCTGGAGAAGAGATGCTTGAGAGGGGATATGATTTCAATTTACAAATACCATACTGGTGGTGACCCCACAATAGGGATAAAACTTTTCTGCGAAAGGGAGTTTAATAATATGTGTGGCCACTCATTAAAATTAGAAGAAAAGATGTTTAACCTTAAACTGCGTAGAGGGTTTTTTACTGTAAAAGCGGCAAGGATGTGGAATTCACTTCCACAGGCGGTGGTTTCAGCGGACAGCATCGATAGTTTCAAAAAACTATTAGATAAGTCCCTTAATGACCACAACATACAGGGATATACAATGTAATACTGACATATAATCACACACTTAGGTTGGACTTGATGGGATTGTGTCTTTTTTCAACCTCACCTACTATGTAACTATGTAAAAACCTGTTAGAGTCTGCAAAAGACTTGAGACTGGGGAGGAGGTTCACCTTCCAGCAGGACAACAACCCAAAACATAAAGCCAGGGCTACAATGGAATGGTTTAGATCAAAGCATATTCATGTATTAGAATGGCCCAGTCAAAGTCCAGACGTAAATCCAATTGAGAATCTGTGGTAAGACTTGAAAATTGCTTTTCACAGATACTCTTCATCCAATCTGACTGAGCTTGAGCTATTTTGCAAAGATAAATGGGCAAAAATGTCACTCTCTAGATGTGCAAAGCTGGTAGAAACATAATAAAAAGACTTGGAGTTGTAATTGCATTGAAAGGGGGTTCTACAAAGTATTGACTCAGGGCTGAATACAAATGCACACCACACTTTTCAGATATTTATTTGTAAAAACTTTTGAAAACCATTTATAATTTTCCTTCCACTTCACAATTATGTGCCACTCTGTGTTGGTCTATCACATAAATCAAAATAAAATACATTTACGTTTTTGGTTGTAACATGACAAAATGTGGAAAATTTCAAGGGTATGAATACTTTTTCAAGGAACTGTATATAAATAAATGAAGGAAAGAAGAAAGTAGCTAAGAGAAGAGGGGGGGGGGGGGGATCAGGAAGTTTGGGATAAGAAGAAGGTAAATATAGATAAATATATTCAAATGTATATAGTATAATGTAACCATCACTACAGGGTAGGTGTATTGTATAATAGGTGTCCTTTCGCTGTTATTTCTCATTTTTTGAATCTCAGCAGTATCTATATGATATTGAGGTTTTTTTGATACATCTATAAATTATTTGATGTGTATATTATCTTTCTTCTTCAGTTTCCATGTGGATCCAACATTGGTGATGATGGTAGTTAAAAACATTTCATCAGAGAGAGAGAGGGAAATGATCAATATTCAAGTGTTTGATATAATTAAGCCATTGTTCCCATATTTTAAGGTATTTAGTGTGGTTGTTGTTGAGGATATAAGTCAATCTTTGGTGTATCATAGTGCCCAAGGGGCATTGTTCGACTTCAGAGAAGGGTATCAACGTCTGTTTCTAGGCTTTGGCTAATTTCCAGGCTTTTCTGCTGACATCCAGTGCTCCATAGAGAACAATGGGTGGTCCGATTGGGTCCACCTGAAAAACGAACAGGCAGACCCGATCGGTCCACTAGTGTTAAAGGGGCCTAAATGATAGTGACCTATTACTTGCTTTATTTACCTATCTATAGTAAGTTTTTCTTTATTTGAGATGGGTTATTTCTATTTTATCCTCATTCTCTTATTTAACTGTAAGTTTTTGTTTGTAATTTTAATTGAGTGTATACTTAGATTTTACAGTGAAAAATGTTTACACTCTAAGCCGTTTCCTATTCCATAATCCATTTACTCTGAGGTGTCATTTTTGAGAATTACTTAATTCTCAATTTCATGTTCCTGCTAAAACTAGAAAAATATCCCACACGTTAAATGATACTACCAACCTAGACAGTCAGGGATCTTGATTAACTTCTCCTCCTCGTTCACAACTATTTGCTCTGCCTTACATGAGAGGAAGGAGACCCCCCTCTGGCCACGCCAAGCCAGGGGCAGTTTGTGTACTATTGCACACTAAATCAGAAAGAAAAGAGACACAGTTTACAGAATTGCACGCCAATTATAATATGCAGCTAACGTGAACAAATTTTATGTGTTTGATAAATATATTCAAATGTATATAGTATAATGTAACCATCACTACAGGGTAGGTGTATTGTATAATAGGTGTCCTTTCGCTGTTATTTCTCATTTTTTGAATCTCAGCAGTATCTATATGATATTGAGGTTTTTTTGATACATCTATAAACTATTTTATGTGTATATTATCTTTCTTCTTCAGTTTCTCTGATATTATCAACTTGCTAAGTGCCACCTTAGTGAAATCCGTCCGTATAAGCCTCAACGCCATTTAATCATTTATCAAATATCTGACAGGTGTGTACTGTTTGTGATATGGATATATATATTTTTTTTTTATTTTATCTGAGTATGACCAATTTTTGCATACCCAGTATATGAATTGCAGATATATCCTATCTGCAATTTATTTTGTTATTTTACTCATATACCATCCTTTTCTTCATCTATCTTTGACAATTCACTGTCTATTTTTACAACTTAACTTGGCTCCCACACTTGCCCGGGAGGCTGCCCTTAGGGGCTTTTAGACGCTCTGATGTCTTGGTCTGGTGCAGTCTTGGTAAGCTCCTTGTTTTCACTCTACATGGGAATATTTATGCCTGGGGAAGCACATTATACTTTATAGTATTGGATTGGATTGCTGGATTTTGAACCGGTTCATCTCTATGGCAGATTTGAGTTGGCCTCTGTTTCCACGTTCTAATCCATGCTAACTGTATCATCCATATTTGTTTTATTTGTCCTTGAAGTTTGATTATATACTGTCTATTTTTTGTAGAGCTATCTACATATAATATCTTCTGAAGCATACTCCTGAAGAAGCGGTCACACCGCGAAACATGTCGAGTAAAAATGGGTGAGCTTCTGCCATAATCTGCAAGTATGCACTGATACACGGAAAAAAAAACAGTCCTGCCAGTAACATATTTGTGTCTCAAATCTGTATCGATTCTTTATCCTTACTAGTAGGGATGAGCTTCGTGTTCGAGTCGAACCCATGTTCGACTCGAACATCGGCTGTTCGACCGTTCGCCGAATTGCGAACGATATGGGCCGTTCGCGCCAAATTCGTGTGGCGCGTCACGGCCCATAATTCACTGCGGCATCGCAGTGCATTGCTGGCTGATGATTGGCCAAGCATGCACTATGACCCGCATGCTTGGCCAATCACAGCGCCGCCTGAACAGAGAGCCGTAATTGGCCAAAGCCAAGGAGGCTTTGGCCAATTATGGCTCAGGGGATTTAGTACACGCCCCACACTATATAAGGCCGCCTGCACGGCGGCCCTGTGTAGTGTGTGTTCCGGTGTGCTGAGAGATAGAGAGAGAGAGAGACAGTGTCATTTCATTTGAGTTAGATAGATTAGGCAGAACAATCAGTCAGTTAGCTGCACTTACAGTGTATTGTGTATATATATGCATCCCAGGTGTTGCATATATATATATACACTGTATTCAGTTTAGCTAGATCCGTTCCTGTTATCTTCTAGACTATTTACATTTAGTGCAGTGCGTCCTGCTTACAGTGTTCAGCTAGATCCGTTCCTGTTATCTTCTAGACTATTTACATTTAGTACAGTGCGTCCTGCTCACAGTGTTCAGCTAGATCCGTTCCTGTTATCTTCTAGACTATTTACATTTAGTGCAGTGCGTCCTGCTCACAGTGTTCAGCTAGATCCGTTCCTGTTATCTTCTAGACTATTTACATTTAGTGCAGTGCGTCCTGCTCACAGTGTTCAGCTAGATCCGTTCCTGTTATCTTCTAGACTATTTACATTTAGTGCAGTGCGTCCTGCTCACAGTGTTCAGCTAGATCCGTTCCTGTTATCTTCTAGACTATTTACATTTAGTGCAGTGCGTCCTGCTCACAGTGTTCAGCTGGATCCGTTCCTGTTATCTTCTAGACTATTTACATTTAGTGCAGTGCGTCCTGCTCACAGTGTTCAGTTAGATCCGTTCCTGTTATCTTCCTACTGACAGGCAGGCTTGTCTGGTTACAGTATATAAAGCTACCTGAAGAAAATTACTGGTGTTCTATTTGATCCTATTAGTACCACGGTCAGGCAGCTAGACTATTTACATTTAGTACAGTGCGTCCTGCTCACAGTGTTCAGCTAGATCCGTTCCTGTTATCTTCCTACTGACAGGCAGGCTTGTCTGGTTACAGTATATAAAGCTACCTGAAGAAAATTACTGGTGTTCTATTTGATCCTATTAGTACCACGGTCAGGCAGCTAGACTATTTACATTTAGTACAGTGCGTCCTGCTCACAGTGTTCAGCTAGATCCGTTCCTGTTATCTTCCTACTGACAGGCAGGCTTGTCTGGTTACAGTATATAAAGCTACCTGAAGAAAATTACTGGTGTTCTGTTTGATCCTATTAGTACCACGGTCAGGCAGCTAGACTATTTACATTTAGTACAGTGCGTCCTGCTCACAGTGTTCAGCTAGATCCGTTCCTGTTATCTTCCTACTGACAGGCAGGCTTGTCTGGTTACAGTATATAAAGCTACCTGAAGAAAATTACTGGTGTTCTATTTGATCCTATTAGTACCACGGTCAGGCAGCTAGACAATTTACATTTAGTACAGTGCGTCCTGCTCACAGTGTTCAGCTAGATCCGTTCCTGTTATCTTCCTACTGACAGGCAGGCTTGTCTGGTTACAGTATATAAAGCTACCTGAAGAAAATTACTGGTGTTCTATCCCAGCTTAGTGCAGCTACAGGCCATTAGTATGTCTGGAAGGCCAAGAAGGAGAGGCAGACAGTCACAAGCCAATAAGAGAGGGCAAGCAGGCTCTGTGTTTAGTGCTGGTCGTGGAGACGGTGCATCCTTATCAGCACGTGGCCATGGGACACGCTTGGCCTTTTTTTCGGCAGCTGGCCGTGTTGAGCCGCAACATGCGGAAGACTTGGTCGAGTGGATGACCAAGCCGTCCTCATCCTCCTCATCCTCTCTCACCCATGCCCAGGGTGCTTTGTCTGGCAAAGCAGCGGCCTCTTCCCTCAGCTCAATGTCATCAGTGACTCCTTCCCTAGCTCCACCATGTCCTCCTGAGGAGTCCCTCGAACTGTTTGACCACAGTGTTGGGTACATGCTCCAGGAGGATGCCCAGTGTTTGGAAGGCTCTGATGATGATACTGAGCTCGATGAAGGCAGTAACATGAGCACGGACAGAGGGGGTGCCCAAGAAGGACAGCAATCTGGCAGTCATGCTCCCCCTGCTGCAGCATACTGCCAGGTTTGCTCCAGTGATGAGGAGGGAGGGGATGATGAGGTCACTGACTCAACGTGGGTGCCTGATAGGAGAGAGGAGGAGGAGGCGGCACATCACCAACGAGGCAGGATGCCCTCCAGGGGCCAGCCTAAGGGCAGCACATTGACTGCATCACACCCCAAAGCTCCACATGTGCAGGGCGCTGCAGTCTCTGCGCGTTATTCAAAAAGTTCTTTGGTGTGGGCCTTTTTTGAGACGAGTGCATCAGATCGCACCGCTGCTATTTGCAACATATGTCTCAAGCGTATCTCACGTGGCCAAAACATCTCCCGCTTGGGTACCACATGCTTGACCAGACATATGTTGACCTGCCATGCAGTTCGTTGGCAAGCGTATCTAAAAGACCCACACCAAAGAACAAAGAGGATCTCTCCTTGCTCCTCATCAGCTGAGATTTCCAACCCCACTAGACCTCCAGTCCTCTCTGAGACCTGCAGTGAGAGGAATGAAGGTGTAGAATTAGGTGTGTCACAGCCAAGTACTTGTGGGCAATCTGCTTTTGGTACACCGACGTCAGATTGTACCAGGCAAATTTCCCTGCCCCAGCTGCTGCACCGCCGAAAGAAGTTTGCTCCCAGCCATCCACATGCCCAGCGGTTGAATGCTAGCTTGGCAAAATTGCTAGCACTTCAACTGCTGCCTTTTCAGTTGGTAGACTCTGCCCCCTTCCGTGAGTTTGTGGAATGTGCGGTTCCTCAGTGGCAGGTACCCAAACGCCACTTTTTCTCACGGAAGGCGATTCCGGCTCTCTACCGGCATGTGGAAGGCAATGTCCATGCCTCGCTGGACAGGGCGGTCAGCGGTAAGGTGCATATTACCGCTGACTCATGGTCCAGCAGGCATGGACAGGGACGTTACCTAAGTTTCACGGCACATTGGGTGACTCTGCTGGCAGCTGGGAAGGATGCAGGACAAGGTGCAGTAGTGTTGGAGGTTGTTCCGCCACCACGCCTCCAAAATGCTGATTGTGACACACCTCTCTCCTCCACCCCCTCCTCTTCTTCTTCCTCCATGGCCTCTTCCTCGGAACCAGCGGTGCTCCGTAGTCGTTCAAGGGGCTACGCAAGTACGCAGGCCAAAAGATGCCATGCGGTGCTTGAGCTGGTGTGCTTGGGGGACAGGAGCCACACTGGGGCAGAGGTTCTGTCAGCTCTGCAGGGGCAGGTTCAGAGGTGGTTGACGCCACGCCAACTTAAGGCAGGAATGGTGGTTTGCGACAATGGCACCAACCTCCTCTCTGCCCTCCGACAGGGACAAATGACCCATGTGCCCTGTTTGGCTCACGTCCTTAACTTGGTGGTGCCGCGGTTCTTGGGCAGGTAACCGGGCTTACAGGATGTCCTGGGGCAGGCCAGGAAAGTCTGTGTGCATTTCCGCCGGTCATATAATGCCAGTGCTCGGCTGACGGACCTCCAAAAGGAGTTTAACCTGCCCAAGAACCGCCTAATCTGTGACATGCCCACCAGGTGGAACTCAATGTTGGCCATGCTGCAGCGGCTGCAGACGCAGCAGAGGGCCATCAATGAGTACCTGTGCGACTATGGCACCAGGACAGGGTCAGGGGAGCTTGGTATTTTTTCCCCACGCCAGTGGGCCATGATCAGGGATGCATGCACTGTCCTGTCACCATTCGAGGAGGCCACGAGGATAGTGCAGTGCATGCATCAGTGACACTGTCCCCCTTGTCCACCTGTTGGAGCACACACTGCGTGGAATAATGGACAGGGCACTTGAGGCAGAACAGAGGCAGGAAGAGGAGGACTTCCTTAGCTCTCAAGGCCCCCTTTATCCAGACAGTGTTCCTGCGTGCCCGCCGATCACACAGGAAGAGGACGAGGAGGAGGAGGAGGAAGATTGTGTAAGTATGGAGGTGGAGCCTGGCACTCAGCATCAGCAGCAGTCTTTAAGGGATCAGTCCCAAGAAACACATGGACTTGTACGTGGCTGGGAGGAGGTGGCTGCGGACGTTGTCGTCCTTAGTGACCCAGAGGACTCCGGACCGAATGCCTCAGCAAACCTACGCTGCATGGCCTCCCTGATCCTGCAAAGCCTGCGTAAGGATCCTCGTATTCGTGGTATCAAGGAGAAGGACCAATACTGGCTGGCAACCCTCCTTGATCCACGTTACAAGGGTAAGGGTGCGGACCGTATCTTGCCATCGCAGAGGGAGCAGAGGATGAAACATCTTTGGGAGGCCTTGCAGAAAGGTCTGTGCAATGCGTTCCCAGAGACTGGGAGGTTACAAACTCCTGTTTCTGGACAACGTGTTGCTGAGGCTTCGGTCAGTCAAAGAAGGAGCGGTGGAGAAGGTGGCCGTCTGACCGATGCGTTCAGACAATTTTTTGGTCCGCAGCCCCAAGGTATGATCGGTTCCAGCAACTATCGCCAGCGTCTGTTTTACATGGTGCAGGAATACCTAGGGGCAAGATCAGACTTGGACACCTTTCCCACCAAAAATCCTCTGGGTTACTGGGTCTTGAGGATGGATCACTGGCCAGAGCTTGCACAGTATGCAATTGAGCTACTGGCCTGTCCTGCATCCAGCGTTCTTTCGGAACGCACATTCAGTGCTGCTGGAGGCGTGGTAACCAATCACAGGGTGCGTCTGTCCACCGACTCGGTCGATCGGCTGACCTTCATAAAAATGAATCAGTCTTGGATCACCACCAGCTACCAAGCACCTGATGCTGATGTAACCGAATAATTTTTTTTGAAATCTCAGATCCCTTCAAAGACTGCCTATGCTGATGCTGAGTGACTATCCCTGAGTAATTATCCTCTTCCTCCTCAATCATCACGCTGATAGCTTGTAAGAACATTTTTGGTTCTGGGCGCCACCACCAGTGCCTAAGGCACAATTTTTCAGCCCCTGTTTAACAGGGGCGTGTAATTACAATTTTTGATGTAATACTTTGCAGCAGGGCTCGTTCCTGCATTCCAACTAGAGTGTCTGTGAGGGGTTGCAGTGTTGTGGCACCAGCACCAGTGCCTAAGGCCCAATTTTTCTGCCCCTGTCTAACAGGGGCGTGTAATTACAATTTTTGATGCAATACTTTGCAGCAGGGCTCGTTCCTGCATTCCAACTAGAGTGTCTGTGAGGGGTTGCAGTGTTGTGGCACCAGCACCAGTGCCTAAGGCCCAATTTTTCTGCCCCTGTCTAACAGGGGCATGTAATTACAATTTTTGATGCAATACTTTGCAGCAGGGCTCGTTCCTGCGTTCCAACTAGAGTGTCTGTGAGGGGTTGCAGTGTTGTGGCACCAGCACCAGTGCCTAAGGCCTAATTTTTCAGCTCCTGTTCAACAGGGGCATGTAATTACAATTCTTGATCTAATATTTCACAGCAGGGCCCTGTGAGGGCTTACAGTGTTGTGGCCACAGCAACACCTAAGGCCCAAATTTCTGCTGAGTATATAGGGCAGGACCCTACTTTCAAACATCTAACTTACAAACGACTCCTACTTGCAAACGGAAGGAGACAACAGGAAGTGAGATGAAATCTACCCCTAGGAAGGGAAATTCTCTCCTGTAAGAGTTAATATGGGAAAACAATTTCTCCTTTCCACTGATGCTTTCCAATCCTTGTTCCACAAAAAACCCAAATTTTCAAAAAACATTTTTCATTGGGACAAAAAGTGAGGTGAAATCTTCTGAAGAGGAGGAAAGACAGCAAAACAAATGTCACAGGGGTGATAACCCTTCCCTATGTTTTCCAAAAAGCTTAAAAAAGATTTTTTGGCTGGAGCTAAACACGTTAAAAATGTACCCGTTCAAAATTACAAAGAGATTCTACTTAACAACAAACCTACAGTCCCTGTCTTGTTTGCACCGCCTGTATACTGCTGTTCAGAGTATATAGGGCCTTTCCTTATTTTAATTTGGGTGCGGGGTTCCCCTTAATATCCATACAAGACCCAAAGGGCCTGGTAATGGACTGGGGGGTACCCATGCCGTTTGTCTCACTGATTTTCATCCATATTGCCATGACCCGACATGACATTAAACCCGCAAGCAGTTTTAAATGAGATTTTTTCCTGTAAAAATGACATTTGGTGCAGGGACTGTTCTAAACACGGGAAACACGCGTCACTTTACAGGCATACTATAGACACCCCCCAGGTACGATATTTAAAGGAATATTTCACTTTTTTTTTTTTTACTTTAAGCATTATTAAAATCACTGCTCCCGAAAAAACGGCCGTTTTTAAAAGTTTTTTTTGCATTGATACATGTCCCCTAGGGTAGGACCCGGGTCCCCAAACCCTTTTTAGGACAATACCATGCAAATTAGCCTTTAAAATGAGCACTTTTGATTTCGAACGTTCGAGTCCCATAGACGTCAATGGGGTTCTAACGTTCGTGCGAACTTTCGGTCCGTTCGCAGGTTCTGGTGCGAACCGAACCGGGGGGTGTTCGGCTCATCCCTACTTACTAGTTGGTCTGCACTCTGCACTTAGGGGTAGCTTATACTTTTCAATCCCTGGGCAATGTCCTTTAACACCCAAAGTGAAAAGACAAAACACATAAATAATGTTATCCTGTTTTGTTTTTTTGGTGGATTGTATGCGGTAATGAATGTACTTGAGAAAAGTTCTTAAAGTGGATGTAAACATAAAATTTGACCTGGGCACATATATCTGTAGTGTCTCTTTTTCTCTCTCCAAAGCACTGAGTCCCATGTGTTTCTGCTGTTTTGTTTCTCTGTTATCAGCATTATAACTTCTGACAAGTTCTCCGAGATGGGAGATAAGAGCAGCCTGAAGTTTGTGTCGGGGGAGGTTGCTATAAATATAGCTACCTATTGCTTAAATCCGCAATGTACATTTATAGGTGAATTGAAGTACAAAGATAATGTAGACCACTCATTCTCAACAAGTGTTCCCCTCACAGTTGTTAGGGATTCCTTGAGCAATGAGCCATTTCTGGCTCTTAGATAAGTAACCACTAACACTAATGGTTGCATTAGCTGTTTGTAAAGGAAGCATTCTCAATTCCCACTGACCACCAATGTAGGGGGCATTCATTCTGCTTACTGACCACCAGACAATGGGGAGTTCTCTGACTCTTCAAATGACCACCAATGTAAGGGGGTCCTTTTCCTACTGACCACCAGTTTAAGAGGGCCTTCTCCACTGACTGCCAATGTAAAGAGAAATTCACTGACCACTAAAACGTTTATATTGACCATCAAAGCAGGCATTTCTTTACTTAACACCAATATAAAGGGAACACTACAATTTTCACTGTCTGCATTTATTTTCTGGCCATTATTATTCATCTTTCCATTTGATTATTTTCACAAAAAATTATTTTGTAGTATATAGCAGCCTTGAGTATCAAGTGTGCCACAACCCTTACATTTTTACTTATTTTTAACATAACCCTTACATTTTTACATTATTTTTGAACATAACTGTTCATGCAAATGTACCATGAGCCATACTGTAGATTTAGTAATTATGAGCAGGGTTCTCTGATACCTGAAGGTTTTTTTACAGGTTCCTGGCTGTGTTAAAAAGCAATATCAAATATGGCCCCAAAAGGGTATATACTTGAAACCCAGTGCAAAGGGAGCAAGACCAGTATACAACTGTTACAGTGCAGTCTCTCCTTTAAGCACGTTCTGTGAGTTCTGGAGTGTTCCCACCAATGGGCATGTAACGGGAGGGAGAGAGAGAGCGCCACTGTCTAAGCATAGTAGTATTAGGAAAATTATTAAAAAACAGGATGACAAGTATTGCACTTACATATACATGGATAAAACACATCATATCAATATGTCCAGTGGAGACATCAACAGATGGCAGCTTCTTAAGAACACTCCAATGGATATATCATGGGTCACAATGAATAGTCAGTCCTGGATGGTCATCGGTGGATATGTATGCCAAGAAGCACTATAGATTCTTTAGGATGAGAACCAGGAATAATCCACACTGGTGTGTATACTGGAGCTCCAGTCATACACACCAGTGTGGTTTCTTCCCGTTTCTCATCCAATAAGAATTTATAGTACTTCTTGGCATACTTATTCACCTATGACCACCCAGGACCACCCAGGACTGACTATTTTAATGTGTCAAACAAACATACAGGCTTAGCTTGCCATTTTCACCAGAAAATTACAGTAATATTACTACCACTACCCCTTACTACTTATTACTATCACTACCCCTTCAATCTTTGCAGCAATGCTGGCAGCACTCATACATTTATTTCCCAAAGACAACCTCTGGATATGACGCTGAGCACGTGCACTCAACTTCTTTGGTCGACCATGGCGAGGCCTGTTCTGAGTGGAACCTGTCCTGTTAAACCGCTGTATGGTCTTGGCCACCGTGCTGCAGCTCAGTTTCAGGGTCTTGGTAATCTTCTTATAGCCTAGGCCATCTTCATGAAGAGTAACAATTCTTTTTTTCAGATCCTCAGAGAGTTCTTTGCCATGAGGTGCCATGTGGAACTTCCAGTGACCAGTATGAAAGAGTGACAGCGATAACACCAAATTTAACACATCTGCTCCCCATTCACACCTGAGACCTTGTAACACTAACGAGTCACATGACACCAGGGAGGGAAAATGGCTAATTGGGCCCAATTTAGACATTTTCACTTAGGGGTGTACTCACATTTGTTGCCAGCGGTTTAGACATTAATGGCTGTGTGTTGAGTTATTTTGAGGGGACAGCAAAGTTACACTGTTATACAAGCTGTACACTCACTACTTTACATTGTAACAAAGTGTCAATTCTTCAGTGTTGTCACATGAAAAGATATAATAAAATATTTACAAAAATGTGAGGGGTGTACTCACTTTTGTGAGATACTGTATATATATATTTATATATCAGTAAACTTCAGTTAAAAGTAGTAAAAGTGGAGCAATCATCAAGGGGGACAGTAAAAGCTGTCAGGTATTTTTATTCCTGCGCTACCATGCGGAAGAGATAGTAATAGAGGAAAAGCAGCTTGCACCGAATAGGGTCCAGCCAGACAACAGATGTAAATAAGCCAGTAAGAATGGTGCTGCGCTAATCCTAATGTGCACACCGATGTAGTGTTTACTTTGCACAATATATATACTGATGTTTATAGGTTGATGTAATAATATTAGCCAATACTTTACCACTCAGACTCACGTTCACTTATGTAAATTTCTACCTAGCACATTAGGTGTTTTAAGTCACCGTTTGAGTTGAAAATTAGTTAGCACACTGAGGGTAGGTATCTACCTCCCAGCCACTGATTGCTCTAGCTGATTTACATTTATGCACTGGTGTGCACATTAGGATTAGC
The DNA here is from genome assembly GCA_037952835.1 of Lithobates septentrionalis. Lineage (NCBI taxonomy): Eukaryota > Metazoa > Chordata > Amphibia > Anura > Ranidae > Lithobates > Lithobates septentrionalis. The sequence continues at coordinate 852,009 of JBBDGP010002794.1, read as the reverse complement.
GCAGCACCATTCTTACTGGCTTATTTTCATCAAGGGGGACACCTGGGACTCTGGGAATGTGGTGGGGACGGACTCTGGTGACCAGAGACCACCTTCCGCAGAAAGAATACACTAGGGTAAGGGGGGGGGGCGTGGGTTAATGATATAGGGGGAAAACCTTCAGTGCCCCCTTACATTATTGTATTTACTCCCCCTTACATCAGTGACCCCCCCCCCCCCAGACTGGCCTGGCGGTGCTGTCACTGACCTCCTCTCAGGTGCACCTTGCAGTGATCAGTCAGTTGGCTCCAGCTTGGTGGCTCTGGTTTTCCTATAGTCTCCTCTCCACAGTCCACACACGTCTGACTTCTCTCATGATTCCCATCCCAGCGGTGCTCCCATTCTTGACTCCTCTCCAGACTCCCTCAGAGACTGCAGACATGATATAAGACAAGAGATGGTCAGAGGTTGCGGACATGATACAAGAAATGGTTAGAGGCTTACGGGCATAGTACAGGAGATGTCAATACGTAAGAGGTTGCGGGCATGGTACAGGAGATGGTCAGAGACTTAGGACATGATAGTAAAGATGTTAAGAGAATGTAGACATGATACAGGAGATTGTCAGAGACTGCAGACATGATACAAGAGATGGTCAGAGACTGCGGACATGATACAAGAGATCAATGCAGCCTCACCAGTGCCCATCAAATGCAGCCTCACTGTGCCCGTCAATGCAGCCTCACTGTGCCTGTCAATGCAGCCTCACTGTGCCCATCAATGCAGCCTCACTGTGCCCATCATTGCAGCCCCACTGTGCCCATCATTGCAGCCCCACTGTGAACATCATTTCAGCCTCACTGTGCCCATCATTGCAGCCTCAATGTGCCCATCATTGCAGCTTCACTGTGCCCATCATTGCCGCCTCACTGTGCCCATCATTGCCGCCTTGCCGTGCCCTCATTGCAGCCTCAACGTGCTCTCATTGCAGCCTCACCATCATTGCAGCTTTACTATGCCCTTCATTGCTGCCTTACTGTGCCTATCATTGCTGCCTCACCATGCCCATCAATGCAGCCCCACTGTGCCTATCATTGCAGCCTCACATGCCCATCATTGTAGCCTCACCATGCCCATCATTGCAGCCTTACTGTGCCCATCATTGCCGCCTTACCGTGCCCTCATTGCAGGCTCACTATCATTGCCTCCTTACTGTGCCCTCATTGCAGCCTCCCTCACCATCATTGCAGCCTTACTGTGCCCTCATTGCAACCTCCCTCACCATCCTGGCAGCCTTACTGTGCCCTCATTGCAGCCTCACCAGTCAATGCGTGCATTACGCACAGCGGGCATCTCCCGCTGTGTCACGGAGCTGAGTGTGAAAAGTTGGGCTGCGCTGTGATAAATGTCCCACCCTCCTTCTAGACCAGCTTGTGTGATAGACAGAACACTGCGTCTATCACATGAGCTGATCTAGGAGGAGGGCGGGACTTTTATCACAGTGCGGCCCAACTTTTCACACTCAGCTCCATGATACAGTGGTCTCCCGCCGTGTGACAAGTAGGCAGGAGGAGGGGGAGGAGGAGGAAAGGGAGCACTGCAGCCACAGCATAGATCAAAGCAGCCCCAGGGCAGGCAGCCTACCGGGAAATGTCCCGGTATACCGGTAGGCCAGTCCGGCCCTGATGACACTGTACTGACAGTATGTAAAATAAATTGTGAAAAACAATGTATTTAATTTCTCCATTTTCCAAATATTTGTGACAAAAAATTACAACTTCAAAAAACTTGCCATGCCTCTTACTAAATACCTTAGACTGTCTACTTTCCAGAAAGGGGTCATTTGTGCGATATTTGTCTAAATGTATAAAGCAACTTGATTTTATTGGATATGTGTTATAACAAATGATTCTTCCATTTATACAGCAAGAAAAAAAAATCTCAGTGGTGATTAGGGATGAGCCGAACACCCCCCCGGTTCGGTTCGCACCAGAACCCGCGAACGGACCGAAAGTTCGCACGAACATTAGAACCCCATTGACGTCTATGGGACTCGAACGTTCGAAATCAAAAGTGCTCATTTTAAAGGCTAATTTGCATGGTATTGTCCTAAAAAGGGTTTGGGGACCCGGGTCCTACCCCAGGGGACATGTATCAATGCAAAAAAAACTTTTAAAAACGGCCGTTTTTTCGGGAGCAGTGATTTTAATGATGCTTAAAGTAAAAAAAAAAAAGGGAAATATTCCTTTAAATATCGTACCTGGGGGGTGTCTATAGTATGCCTGTAAAGTGACGCGTGTTTCCCATGTTTAGAACAGTCCCTGCACCAAATGTCATTTTTAAAGGAAAAAATCTCATTTAAAACTGCTTGCGGGTTTAATGTCATGTCGGGTCATGGCAATATGGATGAAAATCAGTGAGACAAACGGCATGGGTACCCCCCAGTCCATTACCAGGCCCTTTGGGTCTTGTATGGATATTAAGGGGAACCCCGCACCCAAATTAAAATAAGGAAAGGTGTGGGGCCACCAGGCCCTATATACTCTGAACAGCAGTATACAGGCGGTGCAAACAAGACAGGGACTGTAGGTTTGTTGTTAAGTAGAATCTGTTTGTAATTTTGAACATTTTTAACGTGTTTAGCTCCAGCCAAAAAATCTTTTCTAAGCTTTTTGGAAAACATAGGGAAGGGTTATCACCCCTGTGACATTTGTTTTGCTGTCTTTCCTCCTCTTCAGAAGATTTCACCTCACTTTTTTGTCCCAATGAAAAATGTTTTTTGAAAATTTGGGTTTTTTTGTGGAACAAGGATTGGAAAGCATCAGTGGAAAGGAGAAATTGTTTTCCCATATTAACTCTTACAGGAGAGAATTTCCCTTCCTAGGGGTAGATTTAATCTCACTTCCTGTTGTCTCCTTCCGTTTGCAAGTAGGAGTCGTTTGTAAGTTAGATGTTTGAAAGTAGGGTCCTGCCCTATATACTCAGCAGAAATTTGGGCCTTAGGTGTTGCTGTGGCCACAACACTGTAAGCCCTCACAGGGCCCTGCTGTGAAATATTAGATCAAGAATTGTAATTACATGCCCCTGTTGAACAGGAGCTGAAAAATTAGGCCTTAGGCACTGGTGCTGGTGCCACAACACTGCAACCCCTCACAGACACTCTAGTTGGAACGCAGGAACGAGCCCTGCTGCAAAGTATTGCTTCAAAACTTGTAATTACACGACCCTGTTAGACAGGGGCAGAAAAATTGGGCCTTAGGCACTGGTGCTGGTGCCACAACACTGCAACCCCTTACAGACACTCTAGTTGGAACGCAGGAACGAGCCCTGCTGCAAAGTATTGCATCAAAAATTGTAATTACACGCCCCTGTTAGACAGGGGCAGAAAAATTGGGCCTTAGGCACTGGTGCTGGTGCCACAACACTGCAACCCCTCACAGACACTCTAGTTGGAACGCAGGAACGAGCCCTGCTGCAAAGTATTGCATCAAAAATTGTAATTACACGCCCCTGTTAGACAGGGGCAGAAAAATTGGGCCTTAGGCACTGGTGCTGGTGCCACAACACTGCAACCCCTCACAGACACTCTAGTTGGAATGCAGGAACGAGCCCTGCTGCAAAGTATTACATCAAAAATTGTAATTACACGCCCCTGTTAAACAGGGGCTGAAAAATTGTGCCTTAGGCACTGGTGGTGGCGCCCAGAACCAAAAATGTTCTTACAAGCTATCAGCGTGATGATTGAGGAGGAAGAGGATAATTACTCAGGGATAGTCACTCAGCATCAGCATAGGCAGTCTTTGAAGGGATCTGAGATTTCAAAAAAAATTATTCGGTTACATCAGCATAAGGTGCTTGGTAGCTGGTGGTGATCCAAGACTGATTCATTTTTATGAAGGTCAGCCGATCGACCGAGTCGGTGGACAGACGCACCCTGTGATCGGTTACCACGCCTCCAGCAGCACTGAATGTGCGTTCCGAAAGAACGCTGGATGCAGGACAGGCCAGTAGCTCAATTGCATACTGTGCAAGCTCTGGCCAGTGATCCATCCTCAAGACCCAGTAACCCAGAGGATTTTCGGTGGGAAAGGTGTCCAAGTCTGATCTTGCCCCTAGGTATTCCTGCACCATGTAAAACAGACGCTGGCGATGGTTGCTGGAACCGATCATACCTTGGGGCTGCGGACCAAAAAATTGTCTGAACGCATCGGTCAGACGGCCACCTTCTCCACCGCTCCTTCTTTGACTGACCGAAGCCTCAGCAACACGTTGTCCAGAAACAGGAGTTTGTAACCTCCCAGTCTCTGGGAACGCGTTGCACAGACCTTTCTGCAAGGCCTCCCGAAGATGTTTCATCCTCTGCTCCCTCTGCGATGGCAAGATAAGGTCCGCAACCTTACCCTTGTAACGTGGATCAAGGAGGGTTGCCAGCCAGTATTGGTCCTTCTCCTTGATACCACGAATACGAGGATCCTTACGCAGGCTTTGCAGGATCAGGGAGGCCATGCAGCGTAGGTTTGCTGAGGCATTCGGTCCGGAGTCCTCTGGGTCACTAAGGACAACAACGTCCGCAGCCACCTCCTCCCAGCCACGTACAAGTCCATGTGTTCCTTGGGACTGATCCCTTAAAGACTGCTGCTGATGCTGAGTGCCAGGCTCCACCTCCATACTGACACAATCTTCCTCCTCCTCCTCCTCCTCCTCTTCCTGTGTGATCGGCGGGCACGCAGGAACACTGTCTGGATAAAGGGGGCCTTGAGAACTAAGGAAGTCCTCCTCTTCCTGCCTCTGTTCTGCCTCAAGTGCCCTGTCCATTATTCCACGCAGCGTGTGCTCCAACAGGTGGACAAGGGGGACAGTGTCACTGATGCATGCACTGTCAGTGCTCACCATCCTCGTGGCCTCCTCGAATGGTGACAGGACAGTGCATGCATCCCTGATCATGGCCCACTGGCGTGGGGAAAAAAAACCAAGCTCCCCTGACCCTGTCCTGGTGCCATAGTCGCACAGGTACTCATTGATGGCCCTCTGCTGCGTGTGCAGCCGCTGCAGCATGGCCAACGTTGAGTTCCACCTGGTGGGCATGTCACAGATTAGGCGGTTCTTGGGCAGGTTAAACTCCTTTTGGAGGTCCGTCAGCCGAGCACTGGCATTATATGACCGGCGGAAATGCACACAGACTTTCCTGGCCTGCCTCAGGACATCCTGTAAGCCCGGGTACCTGCCCAAGAACCGCTGCACCACCAAGTTAAGGACGTGAGCCAAACAGGGCACATGGGTCATTTGTCCCTGTCGGAGGGCAGAGAGGAGGTTGGTGCCATTGTCGCAAACCACCATTCCTGCCTTAAGTTGGCGTGGCGTCAACCACCTCTGAACCTGCCCCTGCAGAGCTGACAGAACCTCTGCCCCAGTGTGGCTCCTGTCCCCCAAGCACACCAGCTCAAGCACCGCATGGCATCTTTTGGCCTGCGTACTTGCGTAGCCCCTTGAACGCCTACGGAGCACCGCTGGTTCCGAGGAAGAGGCCATGGAGGAAGAAGAAGAGGAGGGGGTGGAGGAGAGAGGTGTGTCACAATCAGCATTTTGGAGGCGTGGTGGCGGAACAACCTCCAACACTACTGCACCTTGTCCTGCATCCTTCCCAGCTGCCAGCAGAGTCACCCAATGCGCCGTGAAACTTAGGTAACGTCCCTGTCCATGCCTGCTGGACCATGAGTCAGCGGTAATATGCACCTTACCGCTGACCGCCCTGTCCAGCGAGGCATGGACATTGCCTTCCACATGCCGGTAGAGAGCCGGAATCGCCTTCCGTGAGAAAAAGTGGCGTTTGGGTACCTGCCACTGAGGAACCGCACATTCCACAAACTCACGGAAGGGGGCAGAGTCTACCAACTGAAAAGGCAGCAGTTGAAGTGCTAGCAATTTTGCCAAGCTAGCATTCAACCGCTGGGCATGTGGATGGCTGGGAGCAAACTTCTTTTGGCGGCGCAGCAGCTGGGGCAGGGAAATTTGCCTGGTACAATCTGACGTCGGTGTACCAAAAGCAGATTGCCCACAAGTACTTGGCTGTGACACACCTAATTCTACACCTTCATTCCTCTCACTGCAGGTCTCAGAGAGGACTGAAGGTCTAGTGGGGTTGGAAATCTCAGCTGATGAGGAGCAAGGAGAGATCCTCTTTGTTCTTTGGTGTGGGTCTTTTAGATACGCTTGCCAACGAACTGCATGGCAGGTCAACATATGTCTGGTCAAGCATGTGGTACCCAAGCGGGAGATGTTTTGGCCACGCGAGATACGCTTGAGACATATGTTGCAAATAGCAGCGGTGCGATCTGATGCACTCGTCTCAAAAAAGGCCCACACCAAAGAACTTTTTGAATAACGCGCAGAGACTGCAGCGCCCTGCACATGTGGAGCTTTGGGGTGTGATGCAGTCAATGTGCTGCCCTTAGGCTGGCCCCTGGAGGGCATCCTGCCTCGTTGGTGATGTGCCGCCTCCTCCTCCTCCTCCTCCTCCTCCTCTCTCCTATCAGGCACCCACGTTGAGTCAGTGACCTCATCATCCCCTCCCTCCTCATCACTGGAGCAAACCTGGCAGTATGCTGCAGCAGGGGGAGCATGACTGCCAGATTGCTGTCCTTCTTGGGCACCCCCTCTGTCCGTGCTCATGTTACTGCCTTCATCGAGCTCAGTATCATCATCAGAGCCTTCCAAACGCTGGGCATCCTCCTGGAGCATGTACCCAACACTGTGGTCAAACAGTTCGAGGGAATCCTCAGGAGGACATGGTGGAGCTAGGGAAGGAGTCACTGATGACATTGAGCTGAGGGAAGAGGCCGCTGCTTTGCCAGACAAAGCACCCTGGGCATGGGTGAGAGAGGATGAGGAGGATGAGGACGGCTTGGTCATCCACTCGACCAAGTCTTCCGCATGTTGCGGCTCAACACGGCCAGCTGCCGAAAAAAAGGCCAAGCGTGTCCCATGGCCACGTGCTGATGAGGATGCACCGTTTCCACGACCAGCACTAGACACAGAGCCTGCTTGCCCTCTCTTATTGGCTTGTGACTGTCTGCCTCTCCTTCTTGGCCTTCCAGACATACTAATGGCCTGTAGCTGCACTAAGCTGGGATAGAACACCTGTAATTTTCTTCAGGTAGCTTTATATACTGTAACCAGACAAGCCTGCCTGTCAGTAGGAAGATAACAGGAACGGATCTAGCTGAACACTGTGAGCAGGACGCACTGTACTAAATGTAAATAGTTTAGCTGCCTGACCGTGGTACTAATAGGATCAAATAGAACACCTGTAATTTTCTTCAGGTAGCTTTATATACTGTAACCAGACAAGCCTGCCTGTCAGTAGGAAGATAACAGTAACGGATCTAGCTGAACACTGTGAGCAGGATGCACTGTACTAAATGTAAATAGTCTAGCTGCCTGACCGTGGTACTAATAGGATCAAATAGAACACCTGTAATTTTCTTCAGGTAGCTTTATATACTGTAACCAGACAAGCCTGCCTGTCAGTAGGAAGATAACAGGAACGGATCTAGCTGAACACTGTGAGCAGGACGCACTGTACTAAATGTAAATAGTTTAGCTGCCTGACCGTGGTACTAATAGGATCAAATAGAACACCTGTAATTTTCTTCAGGTAGCTTTATATACTGTAACCAGACAAGCCTGCCTGTCAGTAGGAAGATAACAGGAACGGATCTAGCTGAACACTGTGAGCAGGACGCACTGTACTAAATGTAAATAGTCTAGCTGCCTGACCGTGGTACTAATAGGATCAAATAGAACACCTGTAATTTTCTTCAGGTAGCTTTATATACTGTAACCAGACAAGCCTGCCTGTCAGTAGGAAGATAACAGGAACGGATCTAGCTGAACACTGTGAGCAGGACGCACTGCACTAAATGTAAATAGTCTAGCTGCCTGACCGTGGTACTAATAGGATCAAATAGAACACCTGTAATTTTCTTCAGGTAGCTTTATATACTGTAACCAGACAAGCCTGCCTGTCAGTAGGAAGATAACAGGAACGGATCTAGCTGAACACTGTGAGCAGGACGCACTGCACTAAATGTAAATAGTCTAGAAGATAACAGGAACGGATCTAGCTGAACACTGTGAGCAGGACGCACTGCACTAAATGTAAATAGTCTAGAAGATAACAGGAACGGATCTAGCTGAACACTGTGAGCAGGACGCACTGCACTAAATGTAAATAGTCTAGAAGATAACAGGAACGGATCTAGCTGAACACTGTGAGCAGGACGCACTGCACTAAATGTAAATAGCAGGAACGGATCTAGCTGAACACTGTGAGCAGGACGCACTGCACTAAATGTAAATAGCAGGAACGGATCTAGCTGAACACTGTGAGCAGGACGCACTGCACTAAATGTAAATAGCAGGAACGGATCTAGCTGAACACTGTGAGCAGGACGCACTGCACTAAATGTAAATAACAGGAACCTATCTAGCTGAACACTGTGAGCAGGACGCACTGCACTAAATGTAAATAGTCTAGAAGATAACAGGAACGGATCTAGCTGAACACTGTGAGCAGGACGCACTGCACTAAATGTAAATAACAGGAACCTATCTAGCTGAACACTGTGAGCAGGACGCACTGCACTAAATGTAAATAGTCTAGAAGATAACAGGAACGGATCTAGCTGAACACTGTGAGCAGGACGCACTGCACTAAATGTAAATAGCAGGAACGGATCTAGCTGAACACTGTGAGCAGGACGCACTGCACTAAATGTAAATAGCAGGAACGGATCTAGCTGAACACTGTGAGCAGGACGCACTGCACTAAATGTAAATAGCAGGAACGGATCTAGCTGAACACTGTGAGCAGGACGCACTGCACTAAATGTAAATAACAGGAACGGATCTAGCTGAACACTGTGAGCAGGACGCACTGCACTAAATGTAAATAGCAGGAACGGATCTAGCTGAACACTGTGAGCAGGACGCACTGCACTAAATGTAAATAGCAGGAACGGATCTAGCTGAACACTGTGAGCAGGACGCACTGCACTAAATGTAAATAGCAGGAACGGATCTAGCTGAACACTGTGAGCAGGACGCACTGCACTAAATGTAAATAGCAGGAACGGATCTAGCTGAACACTGTGAGCAGGACGCACTGCACTAAATGTAAATAGTCTAGAAGATAACAGGAACGGATCTAGCTGAACACTGTGAGCAGGACGCACTGCACTAAATGTAAATAGTCTAGATAGAAGATAACAGGAACGGATCTAGCTAAACTGAATACAGTGTATATATATATATGCAACACCTGGGATGCATATATATACACAATACACTGTAAGTGCAGCTAACTGACTGACTGTTCTGCCTAATCTATCTAACTCAAATCAAATGACACTGTCTCTCTCTCTCTCTATCTCTCAGCACACCGGAACACACACTACACAGGGCCGCCGTGCAGGCGGCCTTATATAGTGTGGGGCGTGTACTAAATCCCCTGAGCCATAATTGGCCAAAGCCACCCTGGCTTTGGCCAATTACAGCTCTCTCTACTGACGGCGCTGTGATTGGCCAAGCATGCGGGTCATAGTGCATGCTTGGCCAATCATCAGCCAGCAATGCACTGCGATGCCGCAGTGAATTATGGGCCGTGACGCGCCACACGAATTTGGCGCGAACGGCCCATATCGTTCGCAATTCGACGGACGGTCGAACAGCCGATGTTCGAGTCGAACATGGGTTCGACTCGAACACGAAGCTCATCCCTAGTGGTGATCAAATACCACCAAAAGAAAACTCTCTTTGTGTGAAAAAATGGTATAAATTTAATTTACAGCGCTCCATGACTGTGCAATTGCCAGTTAAAGTAGCACAGTGTTAAATAGCAAAAAATGGCCTGGTCATGACGGAGGTTAAACCTTCCGGACGTCAATTAAGAAGAGAAAAGCACATGATTTAAAATCATTGGACTGCTTTCAGCACTGAGACTTTTGTCTTAAATACCCTGATTATACAGTATCTCACAAAAGTGTGTACACCCCTCACATTTTTGTAAATATTTTATTATACCTTTTCATGTGACAACACTGAAGAAATGACACTTTGCTACAATGTAAAGTAGCGAGTGTACAGCTTGTATAACAGTGTAAGTTTTCTGTCCCCTCAACATAACTCAACACACAGCCAAATGTCTAAACCGCTGGCAACAAAAGTGAGTACACCCCTAAGTGAAAATGTCCAAATTGGGCCCAAAGTGTCAATATTTTATGTGGCCACAATTATTATCATGGAGTTCACCAGAGCTTCACAGGTTGCCACTCAAGTCCTCTTCCGCTCCTCCATGACGACATCACGGAGCTGGTGGATGTTAGAGACCTTGCGCTCCTCCGCCTTCCATTTGAGGAAGCCCCACAGACGCTCAATAGGGTTTAGGCCTGGAGACATGCTTGACCAGTCCATCACCTTTACCCTCAGATTCTTTAACAAGGCAGTGGTCCAATTGGAGGTGTGTTTGGGGTCGTTATCATGTTGGAATACTGCCCTGCAGCCCAGTCTCTGAAGGGAGGGGATCATGCTCAGCATCAATATGTCACATTACACGTTGGCATTCATGTTTCCCTCAAGGAACTCATGAAGCCCCAGACCATGACACTTCCACCACCATTCTTGACTGTAGGCAAGACACACTTGTCTTTGTACTCATCACCTGGTTACCGCCACACATGCTTGACACCATCTGAACCAAATACGTTTATCTAGGTCTCATCAGACCACAGGACATGGTTCCAGTAATCCATGTCCTTAGTCTGCTTGTCTTCAGCAAACTGTTTGTGGGCTTTCTTGTGCATCATATTTAGAAGAAGCTTCCTTCTGGGATGACAGCCGTGCAGACCAATTTGATGCATATGGTCTGAGCAATGATAGGCTGACCCCCCACCCCATTCAACCTCTGCAGCAGTGCTGGCAGCACTCATATGTCTATTTCCCAAAGACAACCTCTGGATATGATGCTGAGCATGTGCACTCAACTTCTTTGGTTGACCACGGCGAGGCCTGTTTTGAGTGGAACCTGTCGTGTTAAACCGCTATATGGTCTTGACCACCATGCTGCAGCTCAGTTTCAGAGTCTTCGCAATCTTCTTATAGCCTTGGCCATCTTTATGTAGAGCTACAATTCTTTTTTTCAGATCCTCAGAGAGTTCTTTGCCATGAAGTGCCATGTTGAACTTCCAGTGACCAGTATGAGAGAGTGAGAGCGATAACACCAAATTTAACACATCTGCTCCCCATTCACACCTGAGACCTTGTAACACTAACGAGTCACATGACACCGGGGAGGGAAATTGGCTAATTGGGCCCAATTTGGACATTTTCACTTATGGATGTACTCACTTTTGTTGTCAGCGGTTTAGACATTAATGACTGTGTGTTGAGTTATTTTTGGGGGACAGCAAATTTACACTGTTATACAAGCTGTACACTCACTACTTTACATTGTAGCAAAGTGTCATTTCTTCAGTGTTGTCACATGAAAAGATATAATAAAATATTTACAAAAATGTTGTACTCACTTTTGTGAGATACTGTATGTGATGATTTTTCTGTTGCAGCACTGTGATTTATGGATGGATCTTTAAATTTTGAAAACATTTTTATATGCTCAAATTCTTGCAGCACTGATATTTTGGTGGTACTTTGTGATTAGTTTATTAATTGGTTTATTTATTTATTTTTTATACATATCTTTGAGCAGCACTACACTATTTACGATATGCCTTTTTGTTTTATTATGTGGAAAGAGGTGTTAGCAGCATCTCTTCCAAATATTTAATATTGAGGGTAGGAGTGGCAGCGCAGGGGTAATCTCATTTAAATTTAGCACTTAGTACAGTGTTCAGCCCGGTCCAGCTGCAACCTGCAATATACTTTGACAGACTACAGGTAGCAGGGCCGAACACTGTACTTTAGCCTTTTAGGCACACTAAAACACCATAATTGGATGCATATGGGCTAAATGCCTAAATGCCTAGTGTGCATGTGGCCTTATGTATCTCCATGGCATTGGTAAAAAGTTATATACATGAATATTTCTTGGCTAGGTTATTATCAGGCGTGTAAACTGACTATCTGGTTGGTTATCTGTCTGGGAATTTAGGAATATAATTAGGTGAATCGGAAACAAACGTTGAGTTTATTCAGTTGTTGCACACAATGTGCAAGATAAAAGACAACAGGAGTCATTTATCTAAACCAGTGGCCTCCAAACTGCGGCCCGAGAGCCAGAAGCGGCCCTTTGCTTGCTTTTACCTGGCCCTTGGAACACTATTTTATTAACTGATACCAACAATCGGGTAATACTCCCCTCACGTTTATGTAACCAGGTGCCCCCGCCCCCTCTGATGCCCTGGGAAAGCCATAGGGAAGTCCCCGTGCATCAGAGGGGGCGGGGTCACCCAGGATTGTCACTGTGTGGCCCCGCCCTCAGTTATAAAAGAACTGTCAAAGCGAAGACACGTCATACGGCGGGTGCCTCCCATGGAGGCGGGCGGTCGCGGCTTTGTTTTTTTTTTTCTTTTTTGGTTCATTGGTGGAGCGAGAGAAGAAGACTTTGTAGGACATTTTTACTTATGTATTTTTTAATAAAGGACTTGTCCCAAGCTGTGTCTTGTCATTTGTACCATTTTGACACTTTTTTTGTGAAATGGTAGGGGTACATTTGTACGCCGTTACCATTTCACACAGGGGGTGAGGTTGGGATCTGGGAGTCCCCTTGTTAAAGGGGGCTTCCAGATTCCGATAAGCCCCCCACCCGCAGACCCCCACAACCACCGGGCAAGGGTTGTGGGGATGAGGCCCTTGTCCCCATCAACATGGGGACAAAGTGCTTTGGGGGCTACCCCAAAGCACCCTCCCCATGTTGAGGGCAAGTGGCCTGGTATGGTTCAGGAGGAGGCGCTCTCTCGTCCCCCCCCCCTCTTTTCCTGCGGCCTGCCAGGTTGCGTGCTTGGATAAGGGTCTGGTATGGATTTTTGGGGGACCCCCACGCCATTTTTCATTAAATTTTGGTGCAGCGTTCCCCTTAAAATCCATACCAGACCTGAAGGGTGTGGTATGGATTTTGAGGGGGACCCCCACGCCATTTTTTTTTTAAATTTTGGCACGGGGTTCCCCTTAATATCCATACCAGACCTGAAGGGCCTGGTATGGAATTTGGGGGGACCCCAAGCAATTTTTTTTTTAATTTTGGTTCGGGGTTCCCCTTAATATTCATACCAGACCCAAAAATCCTGGTACTGGACTGGGGGGGATCCCATGCCTGTTTTTTCAAAGACTCCTTTTATCTGTATTGCCGGGACCGACAATTCATTATAGCCGCGAGTACTTTTAAATAACTTTTTTTCCTTTAGAAATGTCATTTTGTGCAGGGGCTGTTCTAAACACGGGGAACATGCGCCCCTTTACAGGCATACTATAGACACCCCCCAGGTACAAAATTTAAAGGAATATTTCACTTTTATTGTTTCACTTTAAGCATTATTAAAATCACTGCTCCCAAAAAAACAGCCGTTTTAAAAACTTTTATTTGCATTGATACATGTCCCCTGGGGCAGGACCCAGGTCCCCAAACACATTTTATGACAATACCATGCATATAAGCCTTTAAAATTAGCACTTTTGATTTCTCCCATAGACAATTCATTATAGCCGCGAGTAGTTTTAAATGACTTTTTTTCCTTTAGAAATGTCCTTTTGTGCAGGGACTGTTCTAAACATGGAAAAAATGTGCCACTTAACAGGCATACTATAGACACCCCCCAGGTATGAAATTTAAAGGAATATTTCACTTTTATTGTTTCACTTTAAGCATTATTAAAATCACTACTCACGAAAAAATGTCTGTTTTTAAAACTTTTTTTTGCATTGATCCATGTCCCCTGGGGCAGGACCCAGGTCCCCAAACACTTTTTATGACAATACCAAGCATATAAGCCTTTAAAATTAGCACTTTATTCCCATAGAGTTTTAAAGGGTGTTCCGCGACTTTGAAATTTGCGGCGAACACCCCAAATTGTTGCTACTCGGTGAACAGGCGATCAGCTCATTCCTACATGTAATAATCATAATCAATTTGCTAGAAAATTACTCAGAACCCCAAAACATTATATATATTATTTTAGCAGACACCCTAGGGAATAAAATGGTGGTCGTTGCAACTTTTTATGTTACACAATATTTGCGCAGCAATTTTTAAAACGCGTATTTTTTGGAAAAAACTGTTTCATGAATAAAAAAAATAAAAAATTCAAACACTAAAGATAACCCGATTTTTTGTATAATGTGAAAGATGATGTTACACTAAGTAAATGGATACCTAACATGTCATGCTTTAAAATTGTGCTCACTCATGGATAGGCGCTAAACTTCAGTACTTAAAAATCTCCATAGGCGTGCTTTAAAATTGTTTACAGGTTACATGTTTAGAGTTAGAGAGGAGGTCTTGTGCTAGAATTCATTAGTGCTCTAACGATTGTGGCGTATATAACCTGTGTGTATCTAGCTCTGATACTAGCCAGTGCCTCACCAGCCACTGACCTCACTGCACGTCCCTGGTGTAAAATTAACCAGCAGCAGGACAATCTTATTGAAGGCTGAACTCAAATATACTAGGGACAAAGAGCAAAGGCTGGAGTTTTAATACAAGAATTATGAAACTGCAGAAGATACAACAATATGAACCTGGCCAGAAGCAGGGATATTAGGTCTAACTAGAGTATGCCAAACTGTGACGAGTGTGAGCGATAAATTGTGAGGTGGTGTACAGGCACACTGTTCTTGAACCTTTTTTTTTTCTTTTAAACAATCCAGAACAGCTGTTCAGTAAAAAGGCAATAACTCCACATTGAGCACTCCAAACTTAAAGAGGAGTTCCAGTCTGTAAAAAAAAAAAAGAAAAGTCAGCAGCTACAAATACTGTAGCTGCTGAGTTTTAATATAAGTACACTTACCTGTCCAGGGATCCCGCAATGTTGGTACCCCTAGCTGATTCATCAATCAGCTTCGGGTGCAGGCGCTGGCATCTGAAGTAAGGGAAACAGAAAGTGAAGTCTTGCATCTTCACAGCCTGTTTGCTACTGCGTATGCACGAGTCACGCTGCGCTTTATGAATGGCCCCACCATCCTCTGGGACCTGTGTGTGTCCCAGAAGGCCGTGGGGGGTAAGGAGGAGGGGCCAGAAATGTTGTAGATCACCGTGCGGCGATCTTACCCGGAAGTGGGAGCAGGTACCTGTCAAAGACAAGTACCCGCTCCCCCCCAAAAAGTGCCAAATTTAGCAGTGGAGGGGAGGAGGGTGCAAACAAGATGAGCTTTCCCTTTTGGGTGGAGCTCCTCTTTAAAGGCCATAAACCAATTTTTTTATACCTTGCATACTATCCTTTTGTAGTGAATGAATTGGTTTTCTTTTTAGGTTTTTTCCCCTTACTTGTTACCTGGTTATCCAGCCAGTGAAATACTTCCTGTACTAGGATGACTACAATTACTCCTCAACTCTATCCATGGAGGAGCAAGATAAACCAACCATAGATAGCAGCATTGTCAAACCTTGGAGCGGGTAGTGTTAGATCGACTAGTGGATTTGGATGGACTTTACATACAGTAAGTCACTAACAAACTATTATTGTAAGCTACTATCAGTGTTAAATAGCTTTTCTCAACCATCTAACTTTCACTTTTACTGAACAGCTTGGTCTGTTAAATGAGGTTGAAAAAAAAAGACGTACTCAAAGGATCAACTGGTAAAGTTGGCCATACACTGTTAGTTCTTTATGTTCAGCCAGCAGACTGAAGGAAAAAAAAAGAAAAACAAATTCCTCCATTCACACAAATGAGCTGGGTGGAAGAATCCCCCCCCAGCTGGGACATTGTATTTTGACAGCTGCACCAGCCACGGTCAGGATACACTTATCAGCTCATTGACTGCAGCTGCTGATGGAAGAAGATTTTCCAAAAGTCCTTTCCATAGAAGATAAGCAGGGGCAGCCACAAACTGGCAGAAATTAGGTCAGTCTGTGTTGAAGCCAAATTTCAACCAGTGTATGGCCACCTTAAAGAGGAACTCCAGCCATCCTACTCATTTTTTTTTTTTTGGTCACACTTACCTGAAGGTGGTATCTGCACATTTCAGATACTCGCCCATCCAGTGGATCCAGCGTTGTCCCAATGAGATCCTTTTATGCCCGGCCAGAGCTCTGTCCCGCACCGCCCTGTTCTCTCTGGCGTCATCGAGAGGTTCTTCTGGGTTCAGCAGGCGGGCCTCTCAATGACACACCAATAGGCCCGCCCCTGTCTTAGAATGACAGACTATGCCTCCTGGGATATGTGACGTACATATCCAGGAAGGCACAGTGGGCAGTGTGTGCGTGTCATTCACCTAAGGAGAGCGACGTGCATGGGGAGTGATGTGGAAATATATGTGTGTGTTTTTAAAGTAAGATGATGTACTTAATATATTATGATGAGATATGGGTCCGGTTTGTGCTTACAAGACTTTTTTCCTGTTTCTCAAAAGCTGTTTGCAGGTGATATGCATAATAGTAACTAAGTTACCCTATTATTTGTAGAGATAGCCATATCAGACTTTGTGTCCCCACCTGGTCATGGGTCCTTGACATGCTAATTTTGGAACTGGTTATACTAGGATCAAAGAGGGTGGCTTACCTAACAACCAAATAGGTGGGAAGCTCTAAGAAGGTCTCTGTTGAGCCCAGACCGTCTGAAGATCAGGACGTCTGTGTAGTGTATCCATATTATTTTATTTCTCTTTTCTTTTCTCTAACTTTTTCTGTCCTGGGATTTGCCTTAATACATTGATAGCATTGGTATGCCCATTGTAACAATATTCTCTTTTTGTATTATTACTTTGTAAATCATTGACAACATCTCTGTTTTTAAGTTTTTTTTTACCATCAGCAGTATTATAGCTGGTAATATCTGATTAATACAAGTTTCTTTTCTGTACAATAGTAAGTTTAAATAAATTTGATTGTTATTCTTTTTGCGCAGTTATCATTCGTTTTTAATTCTATCCGTAATAGCAGCAACCGCATTGGTTGATTCTTATATAGACAAAAGGTTTTAATCACTTATTTTATGTATCATTAATCATTTAAAGTAAGGTACTAGAAATAGCCATGTCAGGAGGCCGGGCGGACTTTAAATTAAAAAAAAAGAAGTAAACAAAAGGAAAAAAACAAAGCCCTATTCCTGCGAGGAGGGGCGAAGAGGCGAGATCATCCTCGGGAGGCTGAAGGTCCGCTTTATTAGAGCTTTGTTACGGGGGATGAAGAAAAACAAAGACTGCTGTATTAATGCTATTGACTGACTGCATTATATATTTAAGTTTTAAAAAAAACAAAAGTAATGAAAACCCTGAAATATGCGGCACAACTAATTCAACTTTATCAATTTCATAGCAAATGTTATAGGCCAGACTGGGTCTCCTTAGAGGCCCAAGCTTGTTCCCCACTTGCAACGGGCCTGGTACTTTGGTCTCCCTCGCGATATCGTAAAGCGATTTTATGCCCTACACTTTCCCACTCTATCCGTCTAAGAGACACAGGTTCTAGGAGATGGCCCTTACATTCACCACATACACCAGCGTAACCCCTTGTTTCCACCAGGGTTGAAAGCTGTAGGCTTTGACTGGTGGTTAAACCAAGGCATTTACCGCATTGGGGACTATATTGATTATAGGGTGTTATGAACTCTATCACACTTCGTAAACAGTCTGGAGATGCCTCCCTCGGAAAATTTCCATCTACACAAATTTATAATTTCCTTAAAACGCTACAGAAAACCAGCCAAGACCTAGCAGTATGCACCATGTTTGAAAATAGGTGCATGCAGGAGGTCTCTATGCGGGGAGGGCATCTCCATGTTATATAAACTATTCTCCAATCCTACGGCCAAGTTGAATTATCAGATGGCCTGGGAGAGGAACCAGGACATATCCCCTGAGGCGGAGGACTGGCACAAATGGAGCACATGGATTCACAAAGGCGTTTTAAACGTGGCTTTGATTGAGGCTAGCTACAAAGTGCATGCTACATGGTACCTGTTACTGGAACACCTCCTGAAAATGTTTCCAGGCTCGTCTGCCTCCTGCTTCAGAGGATGTGGCCAGATAGGCACGCTTTTACATACATGGTGGACTTGTCCTAAAGTGTGCTGTTTTTGGATGAGAGTGCACTCTTTTATTCTTTCAGTTACGTCAGTCAATATTATTAAAGATGTGAGTATTGCCCTACTGAATAAACCAGTCGAAAACGTCCCAAGGCACACACAGACCTTAATATATTTCATGATCCTGCCAGCCAAAATTACAATTGCAACCCCCTGGAAAAGTCCAGTTATAGACCTAGCCTTAATGAAGCGTAAACTTACATGGATAATGCTAAATGAAAAAATGAGGACAAACAACACCTTTTCGACAAAATATGCTCTCTTTTGATTGCCTATTTGCCGGTCCCAGACATAAGGTACTAATTCCAGGAATGGTTGGCAGTAGCTCCCGGATGGACTCACCTTCTTTTCTTCTCTATCTTTCTCATTGTTTTTTTCTTTTTTCCATTCTGACCCCTTTTACCCCTAATGCCGCGTACACACGGTCGTACTTTTCGTCTACAAAAGTCCAACGGACGCTGACGGACTAAAGCTGGCTGGTAATCCGATCGTGTGTGGGCTTCTCCGGACTTTCAACGTACTTTTTTAGCCTCAAATCCGACGTACTTTAGATTTGAAACATGCTTTAAAACTTTACTTCGTAACTACGACGGACCCCGAAATCCGCTCGTCTGTGTGCTAGTCCGACGGACAAAAAGCCACGCTAGGGCACCTATTGGCTACTGGCTATGAACTTCCTTATTTTAGTCCGGTGTACGTCATCACGTACGAATCCGACCGACTTTTGTGTGGTCGTGTGTAGGCAAGTCCGTTCGTTAGAAAGTAGGCCGCAAGTCCGCCGCAAGTCCACCGAAAGTCTGCCGGAAGTCTGTCGGACAGGCTGTCTGACTTTTGTAGACGAAAAGTACGACCGTGTGTACGCGGCATTACCCTACCTATTTTTCACAAACGATCAGTAGTGGGAGTTACATTCCCCATAAAAGACTGCATTGTGTTCTGACAATGGAGAGAGTAACTGCATCCTACAACATAACATAAAAGTTTAATTGTTTGAAGAATATTTCATAAAGGTTTTGCGATATTGTTGCTCAAAGCTTTTAAGATTATAAGTGTTTACTGGACGAACCTGTAGGGCTACCCCGATGAGGGCCCCCTCTTCCACCAATGGGGGCCACGTAGGTGTCCTTTATGCAACCACTTACTTAATGTCTGGTCCTCATGTTTTCCTCTTGTGCCTATGTCGGCCACCGAGGTTGCCCTGTCTTATTCGCGTAGCCTCAATTACATTTCCCTCTCTCCCCCCCCCCACTTCCCTCCCTTTTGTCCTTATGTATTTGTATTGTTGAATGATTTGAGCATGGCAAGGATTGTTTGCCGCCCTATCTTGTGATGTTTGTAAAAAATACATTTCAATAAAAACTATTGTAACAGAAAACCCTGAAATATCACCTTCGAAACAAAAGCCCACTTTTTTAAAGGGAAGCTGTTTACCAAAAGGAAAAAGCAGTTCAATTTAAAATAAAGGCACTATCAACAATATTATAACCCCAAATAAATGAAAACCCAAAATACCAGGCCCTGAAACAAAAAATGACAGCTGGCCTTAAAGTGTTTATTAACTTAAAAAAAAAAAAGATCCTGTTCCTTTAAAGCATGTTATACAGCACAGTGCTTATGCTGTGTCATTTGGCCCCCTGTATCACCTGAAATACCAGGCTGACCCTGCCTGGTTCTGCCCTTCCCTTTGTAAACTGACCACTGTTTATCATGGCTGCTGAGCCCTGACACTGTGGTCAGTTTACGTGCTTCTGTCATCCACAGCCCTGCTCTGTCCTCCTCTGTGCTCTCCTCCATCCTGTCCCCCCTCCCAGGCCTGTCAGCTCTGTGTCCGTGCCTGCCTGCTTCCCCTCCTGCTGCTCAAATTAGGGTTAAAATTATACCATCCTCTCTGTGTATTCATGTAATGTGCCCTGTGACTGTGCTTTATAAAAAATAATGCAGCTATATACCTGTTTACAGAGCGCAGATCAGCACTCTCGTGATCCACCGCCTCTCTCCTCTCTTACATGACAGCTGCAGCGGGCAGGGCCGCCTCTCCCCTCCTCCCCTCCTGACTGACGTCAGCAGGGGATCCTCGGCCCCACCCACTGCATCTGTCAGGCTGAAAGATAAGAGAAGCGGCGGGTCATGTGAGCGCTGATCTGCACTCTGTATATAGCTGCATTGTTTTTATAAGGCACAGTCACAGGGCACATTACATGAATACACAGAGGGGACGGTTTAATTTTAACTTAGTGGGTTAACAACCACTTTAAATCAACCACAACATGAAATGAAAAAAAAATTAAGAAGAACAAACACAGGCAAAAAAGAGGTTGGTTGCTCAAAGAGATAGCGGTCAAAGTTAAAGTACAGTTTTTCTAGCAAAACCCCAATCTCTCCAACTTTGTCAGCTTTCCCTATGCTTTCCATAGAACAGTTTTCCCTTTACAGCAGGTGTGTTTTGCTTTGCTTTTCTTTTATAGTTCTTGCAGCAAACCCAAGGAAGCTTAGAAAAAAATCTCTGTAGTGTAATAAAGGATAAGTTCGCCTTTTAACAAAAAATAAGAAATGCACATTTTTTTTGTTTTAGGAGCCTGTAAAGCATTGCACTAGCCATCAGCAGATCGCTGATTCCATGCATGCGTCCTGCAGACTGTCAGTGCATCTGCTTCCTCATACCAAGTACGGGGAAGTCAATACATTCTCACAGGAAGACTCAATGAACTAACACAGTGCAGTTCTCACAGTGCCTTGGTAGTTCATTGAAAACTACAAGTTGCCAGACCTTGTAGTTTTCCATTCACAGCACACTGTAAATTAGCCACCTTTATTGTTAAATTAACCAGCTAGCAGGGATGATAAGATCTCTGGTAGCTGTCAGACTGGGGAATCAGGGGTGGGGGAGGGGGGGTGCAGGGGTCAGTCCGTTTGTAAAATGTCACATGTTACACCTTGAATAAGGGTGTAATAAGTAACATGTAACATGTTACATATTGGTGAACTTATCCTTTAATATGCTTTTACTAAACAAAAATGCTGTACATAGAAACTATTACAATTATAGGAAAACAATACAAAGCTGACAGATATACATACAACGAGCAAATTGCTACCTACTGCCTAGGAAATCAGCAGAAACCATGGTCTGTATACAATAGAAATACACAAAAAATTTACTTAACTCAAGTTATAGTGGCTTCACGATCTCCATATGCAACGAGGACCCCAGGCTTACTTCAGGACATTGGACAAAAAGCATTATCAGGTGAAATTTCTTCTGGCACAGACCCTCTCTGCTCTACATAAGTCTTTGTTGTGTATGGAGATAGTGAGGATGAAGAAAAAGAATTTGATATGTCTGATGATAATCTGCTAGTGGGAAGAAAAAAGTGTGCCAGACCTCACATTACCAAGCATAGGGAAAGGCAACACGATAGAGAGGATATGGAAGATGGGGGGGGGGGGTGCATCACCACAACCCCAGGGATGTGGAATTTGAATAAGTAAGGGGGTTTACTGAACTCCATGAGCTGGCAAAACAATACAAGCAGAGGTCCAGGGAACCCCTATTGAATTGGCTCCTATGTTTGTGGAATGAATGAGTGGGCAGTGTTATTTAGTTTTAGTCAGGCAAGGAAGCAATGGCAATGGGAGTGTTAACCCACAATTGAATCGAGCCATGCAAAAAGCCAGAGAGTTTGCTGCAAATTTTTCACTGTTAGACCTCGTGAGACATGGGATAGTCTGAGTATAGTCTAATGACCTGGAAAATACTTACTTGTGGAGAACAATAGGAGAGGGTATTTCCAGGTTACGTGAAATGGGCTGTATAACTAGATTAACTAAGTTTTCATAATGGATGGGTCCAAATTGGATTATGCTTTGCTGGGGTTTTTTGCCTTCCCCTGGATCAACTGTGGGTGAAGGATTGTGTATATGGAATTGTATTTTTAATTTATTTTTTGGTTGAACTAGATGGACTTGTGTCTTTTTTCAACTTGACTAACTATGCAACTATGCAGATATGGAACCCTTTACATCTGCCTTGTGTTCTAAGCTAATGAAGTCTGTGCCACTTAATCTCAGGGCTCCTTTATTGTTGTTAGTAAGAGGCCTGAAAATTAAACTATAACCTGAGCTAAGTAACTTTTTAGTGTATTTCTATTGTATACAGACCAAAGTTCTTGCTTATTTGCTAGGAAGTAGCAATTTGCTTGTTGTATGTATATCTGACAGCTTTGTATTGTTTTCCTATAAATGTAATAGTTTGTATATCTGTATGTATAGCTGTCAGTCTTGTATTGTTTTCCTATAATTGTAATAGTTTGTATGTACAGCATTTTTGTTTAGTAAAGGCATAATAATACACTACAGAGGTTTTTTCTAAGCTTCCTTGGGTTTACTGCAAGAACCTTAAAAGATGCAAAGCAAAGCAGGTGTCCCCATCACAGTTCCCCCTTACATCAGGTGTCCCCATCACAGTTCCCTCTGACATCAGGTGTCCCCATCAAATTTCTCCCTTACATCAGGTGTTCCCATCACAGTGCCTCTTTACATCATTTGTCCCCTTCAGAATGCTCTGTGACATCAGGTGTCTCCTTCAGAGTGCTCTCTAAATATCAGGTGTCCCCATCACAGTTCTCCCTTACATCGGGTGTCCCCATCACAGTACCCCTTTACATCATTTGTCCCCTTCAGAGTGTTCCCTTATATCAGGTGTCTCCTTCAGAGTGCTCCCTTACATCAGGTGTCCCCATCACAGTTACAGGTTGTTAAGATGTCAACAGTCATAGCAACCAACAACTGCAGAGAAGGAATGGAACCTGCAATGGGGACTGGCTGGCTGAGTTCAGGTCTAGAACGCGGTCCACCATTTAGTGATGGCTGGTTTTGAGCATGAACATTTGGACAATGCGGAGGTATTAAATGAGCAGCCAAGTGTAAAAAGGCACAAACAAAATTAAGGAATGGAAGAAACATAGTACATATTTCATAACATGTTAATGGAATTGACAGAAAAGGAGTTCTACTCCTTATTAAGGAAACCCACATGTGGCTCAATGCCCAGCACAACTTTATTTAAACACAGACATGGCCAGTGCCTTGTACAGTGAAAACAAGGACCAGCTACAAAATTGTTATTCAGCTCTACAGCTAGACAGGTAAGAGACTTAAAATCCTATGTGAATGGATATGTGATAACAAGTAAAATTAGGTATTTAATATTAATGATTATATTATACTGTAAACAGTGTATATTATGTATAGGAGTGTGAGTGCTTGCAAGAGCCATTACAGAGCCAAGCACAAATGCAAATAGAATTCAAGAATTCAAGATATCAATGCTTTTGTTACTTAGTATGGCAGATACCTGTGATCTGCATATGTATTGACCCATGCATGGATGGGCGCTTTTCTGTACCTCTATTAAAATATTTTATTAAGCAGAATTTAGGGGAAAAAAATTATACTTTGATATTTTGTTTGTACTTTCTTTTAACAAATTTTGCAGTTCTGTTGTGTGTGTATATATATATATATATATATATATATATATATATATATATATATATATATATATATACACACACACACACCCTTTCAATGAAAATCAAGCTTCACAAATAAATTTTAATATTTATTTATCACATGACACAAGCAATGCAATTTCCTAAATGGATGACTTAAATTGACATAGGCAATTATACAATGTATTCTCATATTATTGTATTATTGTAGGAACGTACTGTAATTTAGAGTTAATACAGTATGGCTTTTAACTTTCCTGGGAATAACTTTAGAAATACATATGAATATTTATTGCTAGTTGGTCCTAGATTTTACAGTACAGATATCTTTTTAGAAATATGATTTAAAAATGCTCAGAGGATAATATGTACAGTTGTGCCATGACTGTGTTTCATTGTGCTCTCCTTTAAAATGAATGATGATAGGAAAATGTATACAGAAGTGGTATAATATAAAGAGTTATTTTACTTTATGCGAAGATGTGTTTGCTGCACATATAGTATATAGGCTGCCAAAATCAAACAGCAGAAAAACATCAGACTAAAAGCACAGCATGCTGCATTTTCCTTTATATATTTCTTACACTAGTTTACGGCAATCCAAAGATAAAGTGTAAGCAGAAAATTTTGTTTTAAACAAAGCAGCACTGCAAAACAGAAGAGAAAAACCTCAATGTTAAGATCTATAATATCATTAGCTAAGGAAAATTTAAAAAAAGGCATGGAATATTTAATTACAAACATAAACATTTCTAAATTTAAAAAAAAAAACATTTTTTTATGTTTATTTAATACTTGAAAGCCTATTAAAAAAAATCAGAATAAACAAACCAGAAAATAAATACAAATTACACTAAAGATTAGATAGAATAAAAAATAGATTACCATGAATGATTTATATCTGATTTATTACTGTCAACATTTCATGGATATTATTGCTTTAACTGTTTCTACTGCTACTTCTTGACAGGAACCATTAACACTGCACAGGTTATGTCTACCATCATTTTTTTTATTCTGTCTTAAAAACCATCGATTGCTGCCTAGGATAACAAAAAAAAAGCTTATAAATTAATGAAGGGTATAGAAACTAATTAACCACCTGAAGCATTAAAATTACATTGTCAGTTCTTTGAAGCTTGCTTAGTTCACAAGATCAAAGCTTGTTGTGAGATTAGGGTTAATATGTGTGAAACAATACAAAGTAATATTAAAACTATTTATCATCTGATTGAAGCATTCCTGATCTTTGTAATGGGAAAGGAATCATATTTAGGTTGCAATGTTGCGGCTTCATACTTTAGTGATCCCAAACATATTTGCAATTGTACATGTAAATGTTAATATAAAAAATAGCATATGTAAACATGTGAACCTAAAGTACAATGCCAACAAATCCCTGACTTCAAATTACACCCTATACAATTACAATCTTTCATAATTTGTTTTGTGCAGTTTGGCAGGGTTGCATACTTTGGTGAGATTTTATCATGGTTTGTAAGCCTGGTAGGGTGATCTCTCTCCACTTAAAATTTGTCACTTGCTGGTACTCCACTCTGGTGTAATTCTTCATGTATTTCTATAAATGTTCATTAGCGCAGAAGTGTATTTCATAGTCAGGTATGTCTTTAGTGTTTTGCTGCTTGCGATGATTTAGAACAATCTCCCCCCTTCAATAATCATATAAGGGTCCTGATTTACTAAATCAGTAATCTCACATGGGGGTCTGGGGATGAGCAAAACTTTGTTTTCATTTCAGCAAAATTTCAGTGACAATCAAGCTTCTGCAAGATTTCACACTTTTGGCAAAATGCATTGTAACTAACTGGACTTTGACTGAGCCATTCTAACACATGAATTTGCTTTGATCCAAACCTTTTCATTGTAGCTCTGGCTGTATGTTTTGGGTCGTTGTCCTGCTGTAAGGTGAACCTCCACCCCAGTCTCAAGTCTTGTGCAGACTATAACATGTTTTCTTCTAAGATTGCTCTGTATTTGGCTCCATCCATCTTCACATCAACTCTGACCAGCTTCCCTGTCCCTGCTGAGGAAAAGCATCTGCACAACATGATTTCACAGTGGGGATGGTGTGTTCGGGGTGATGTGCAGTGTTAGTTTTCCACACATAGTGTTTTGCTTTTAAGCCAAAAAGTTCAATTTTGGTCTCATCTGGTCAGAGCACCTTCTTCCACATGTTTGCTGTGTCCTCCACAGTTCTTCTTTCAAACTGCAAACGGTACTTCTTATGGCTTTCTTTCAACAATGGCTTTCTTCTTGCCACTCTTCCATAAAGGCCAGATTTGTGGAGAGCACGACTAATAGTTGTCCTGTGGACAGATTCTCCCACCTGAGCTGTGGATCTCTGCAGCTCTTCCAGAGTTACCATGGGCCTCTTGGCTGCTTCTCTGATTAATGCTCTCCTTGCCCGGACTGTCAGTTTAGGTGGACGGCCATGTCTTGGTAGGTTTGCAGTTGTGCCATACTCTTTCCATTTTCGAATGATGGATTGAACAGTGCTCTGTGAGATGTTCAAAGCTTAGGATATTTTTTTTATAACCTAACCCTGCTTTAAACTTCTCCAAAACTTTATACCTGATCTGTCTGGTGTGTTCCTTGGCCTTCATGATGTTGTTTGTTCACTAAGGTTCTCTAATAAACCTCTGAGGGCTTCTCAGAACAGCTGTATTTATACAGAGACTAAATTACACACAGGTGGACTCTATTTATTAATTAGATGACTTCTGAAGGCAATTGGTTCCTCTAGAATTCAGTTAGAGGCATCGAAGTAAAGGGGGTTGAATACAAATGCACGCCACACTTTTCGGATATGTATTTTTTTTTAAACGTTGAAAACCATTTATCATTTTCCTTCCACTTCACAATTGTGTGCCACTTTGTGTTGGTCTATCACATAAAATCCATTTACGCTTTTGGTTGTAACATGACAAAATGTGGAAAATGTCAAGGGGTATGAATACTTTTCCAAGGTACTGTATTAATTTCTGCATTTATTTTATTCAAGCTTTGTGTTAGGAAGTTTTTTAGAGTGAACAGCTCTTCGCTTAACTATTCGGTATAGGATTACCCACCGTAAAACTTACCACCGATAGTCCATTGGCTAAGCAATTTACTTCTGTGCAGACAAGAAGTAAGCATCACTATAGATGTGTAAAAGAGTGGTGAAAAAGGGTGGACTTGTGTCAGTAGTATTGATTCTGCACTGTAGTTTGTGTTAGATTTCCACATTCAGATCAGTAAGAAAATGTTCTGAAAAACACACTCACTAAAGGTTGGATAGCTGGTGCAAATAACATGTATACATGTCTGCCTCCAAGCTTTCCTCCTCTCCTCCTGTCAAAATACTTTGGTGGACTTCTCCCATAAAGTGTCCCTAATGCAATTTTTTTTAGTTTTGGATAGAGTGGAGATGGATTAGAACAATATAGTGTATCTATGGTTTTTATTTTTATTTTCCCTGTGTGATGAGCACCAGACATTCATTTATTTTTCTTTTTTAGGTTTTTATCTAATGATGATTGAAATAGTCTGTGATGTTAATATGTTTATTTATATCATATACATAAGCTGAAGCTAGTACAGATTGCTGTAGGTCATGTAGGGCTATGTTGAGTGATGCTATTCATCCAAACCTGCTACCTTTGAAATCCCATACTTAATCATTCATATCATTACATAGCTTTGTCTTTTGTTTCTCTGCATAGCCCTACTGACTTTAAGATGCTTTATATCTTCTATGTGGCTCTACTCACTTTGAGATCCTATAGAACTTATATTTCATCTTCTATATCTCTACTCACATTACTAACCCTACTCACATTGAATGCTTATGGAACTTTTACTTAAAAATTAAATGTCTCTATTGAACCCTACCCACTTTGAGATCTGATAGAACTATTTCTTGATCCCCCATATCTCTATAAAGCCCTACTTGTTTTGAGAGCCTATAGAATGACTGCTTCATTTTCAATATACAGTATCTACTGTATATAGTCCAACTAACTTTCCAATCTTATAAAAATAATATTTAGTGGTTAGAACGTCTGCCTGGCAGCACAAGGGTTGTTGGCAGGGGCGGACTGACAACTCATGGGGCCCCCGGGCAATA
This sequence comes from Lithobates septentrionalis, assembly GCA_037952835.1. Classification (NCBI taxonomy): domain Eukaryota; kingdom Metazoa; phylum Chordata; class Amphibia; order Anura; family Ranidae; genus Lithobates; species Lithobates septentrionalis. Next base: position 824,142 of record JBBDGP010002794.1, on the reverse strand, counting down.
GAAGATCATGGGGCCCCCTGTGTCTCCGCCCACATGCAAGCCACACCTACACAAAGCCCCACTTACAGAAATCATGGGGCACACAGTAAGGCACATCACATGGCACACAGTAGAGCACGAGACACATCATGGGGCACAGGGCATGGGGCACACAGTAGGGCACATCACAGGGCACACAGGACACATAATGGGGCACCCAGCAAGGCACTGAGCACATCACAAGGCATGGGGCACATCACAGGGCACACAGTAGGGCACATCAAGGGGCACACAGCAGGGTTTATTATGCTGTACACAGCAGGGCACATTATTGAGCACAGCATGGTGCATCACAGGGGGTACAGGGCACATCAGTGGGTACACAGCGGGGCACATCACAGAGCACATCAGGAGATACACAGCAGGGCATGCCGCACATCACAGGGCATGTGGCACATAGTAGGGAACACAGCAGAGCACAGGGCACACAGTAGGGCTCATCCCAGGGCACATCATTGGGAACAGGACACATTAGGCGGTACACATCAGGGCAAATCACAGGGCATGAGGCACACATCCCAGGGCATGGGGCACACAGCAAGGCACATCACAAGGCACATCACAGGGCAAGGGGCACAGAGTAGGGCACATAAGGGGGTACACAGCAGGGCACATCACAGGCCATGGGGCACGCAGTAGGGCAAATAGCAGGGCACAAACCAAAACACAGGGCACACAGTAGAGCACTGGGATCCTCCAGACTTAGCACAGTATCTCTCAGGGTAGCCATCAGGGGGGAAGGTGACACAGTGGGGGTGGAGGACACAGGGGGACACTGTTGGGGGAGAAGACACAGGGGGACACCGTGGGGGGGTTGGAGGGCACAGGGAGACACAGTGGGGGGGTTGGAGGGCACAGGGAGACACCATGGGGAGGGGGTGGAGGGCACAGGGAGACACAGTGGGTGGGTGGCACAGGGGGACACTGTAGGTGGGTGGAGGGCACAGGGGGACACTGTGGGTGGGTGGAGGGCACAGGGGGACACTGTGGGTGGGTGACACAGGGAGACACCATGGGGGATGGAAGGCACAGGGGGACACTGTGGGGGGGTGGCACAGAGGGACACTGTGGGTGGGTGTTACAGGGGGGTCACTGTGGGGAGGTGGAGGGCACAGGGGGACACTGTGGGGAGGTGGGGGGCACAGGGGGACACTGTCTTGGGGAGGAGGACACAGGGGGACACTGTGGGGAGTTGGGGGGCACAGGGGGACACTGTGGGGGGTGGAGGGCACAGGAGGACACTCTAGGGAGGTGGCACAGGGGGATACTGTGGGTGGGTGTTACAGGAGGTCGCTGTGGGGAGGTGGACACAGGGGAACACTGTGGGGGGGGGGGTGGAGGGCACAGGGGGACACTGTGGGGAGGTGGGGGCACAGGGGGACACTGTGGGGGGTGGAGGGCACAGGGGGACACTGTGGGAAGGTGGCACAGAGGGACACTGTGGGTGGGTGTTACAGGGGGTCACTGTGGGGAGGTGGAGGGCACAGGGGGACACTGTGGGGAGGTGGAGGGCACAGGGGGACACTGTGGGGGGGGGGTGGAAGGCACAGGGGGACACTGTGGGGAGGTGGGGGCACAGGGGGACACTGTGGGGGGGGGGGTGGAGGGCACAGGGGGACACTGTGGGGAGGTGGCACAGAGGGACACTGTGGGTGGGTGTTGCAGGGGGTCACTGTGGGGAGGTGGAGGACACAGGGGGACACTGTGGGGAGGTGGAGGGCACAGGGGGACACTGTGGGGAAGTGGGGGACACAGGGGGACACTGTGGGGGTGGAGGGCACAGGGGGACACTGTGGGGAGGTGGCACAGGGGGATACTGTGGGTGGGTGTTACAGGGGGTCACTGTGGGGAGGTGGAGGGCACAGGGGGGCACTGTGGGGAGGTGGGGGCACAGGGGGACACTGTGGGGGGGGGTGGAGGGCACAGGGGGACACTGTGGGGAGGTGGCACAGAGGGACACTGTGGGTGGGTGTTACAGGGGGTCACTGTGGAGAGGTGGAGGACACAGGGGGACACTGTGGGGAGGTGGAAGGCACAGGGGGACACTGTGGGGAGGTGGGGGCACAGGGGGACACTGTGGGGGCGTGGAGGGCACAGGGGGACACTGAGGAGGGTGGAGGGCACAGGGGGACACTGTGTGGAGGTGGGGGGCACAGGGGGTCACTGTGGGGGGGGGGGTGGAGGGCACAGGGGGACACTGTGGGGAGGTGGCATAGGGGGAACTGTGGGGAGGTGGCATAGGGGGACACTGTGGGTGGGTGTTACATGGGGACACTGTGGGGAGTTGGGGGGCACAGAGGGACACTGTGGGGAGGTGGGGGGCACAGAGGGATACTGTGGGGAGGTGGAGGGCACAGGGGGACACAGGGGGACACTGTGGGGGGATGGAGGGCACAGGGGGACACTGTGGGGAGGTGGGGGCACAGGGGGACACTGTGGGGGTGGAGGGCACAGGGGGACACTGTGGGGAGGTGGCACAGAGGGGCACTGTGGGTGGGTGTTACAGGGGGTCACTGTGGGTTAGGTGGAGGGCACAGGGGGACACTGTGGGGAGGTGGAGGGCACAGGGGGACACTGTGTGGAGGTGGGTGACACAGGGGGACACTGTGGAGAGGTGGGGGGGGCACAGGGGGACACTGTGGGGGGTGGAGGGCACAGGGGGACACTGTGGGGAGGTGGCACAGGGGGATACTGTGGGTGGGTGTTACAGGGGGTCACTGTGAGGAGGTGGAGGGCACAGGGGGGCACTGTGGGGAGGTGGGGGCACAGGGGGACACTGTGGGGGGTGGAGGGCACAGGGGGACACTGTGGGGAGGTGGGGGACACAGGGGGACACTGTGGGGGGGTGGAGGGCACAGGGGGACACTGTGGGGAGGTGGCACAGAGGGACACTGTGGGTGGGTGTTACAGGGGGTCACTGTGGAGAGGTGGAGGACGCAGGGGGACACTGTGGGGAGGTGGAAGGCACAGGGGGACACTGTGGGGAGGTGGGGGGCACAGGGGGACACTGTGGGGGTGTGGAGGGCACAGGAGGACACTGTGGGGGGTGGAGGGCACAGGGGGACACTGTGTGGAGGTGGGGGGCACAGGGGGAACTGTGGGGAGGTGGCATAGGGGGACACTGTGGGTGGGTGTTACAGGGGGACACTGTGGGGAGTTGGGGGGCACAGAGGGACACTGTGGGGAGGTGGGGGGCACAGAGGGACACTGTGGGGAGGTGGGGGGCACAGGGGGACACTGTGGGGAGGTGGGGGGGCACAGGGGGACACTGTGGGTGGGAAGCTGTTCAGCAACTTTCTAATAGCAGCAAGTGGTACACGCTTAAGTACAGGACAGCATGCAAGCTGCTGCACTTTCCTTCCTAGATGCAGAGTAGCACGGGAAGTGGCTGTATACAGACCTCTCGTAATGCGCTGCTCCTCGCCGACCCCTCCTCTCTTTTGTTCGTCCGAGGTGATTACAGAGACGGGAGGGAAGGAGGGGCCGGCGGGGCGGAGCGCATCACAAGAGGTCTGTTTACACTGCAGTCTCTTAGCAGTGAGCAGGGACCCGATCATCGTCAATCACAGCTAGCTGACGGGTAGATCGGGTCCCGAAGTGGAAGCTGTCATGGGGCCCCCTACTGGCCACGAGCCCTCAGTCAGTGTCCGAACTGCCCGATGGCCAGTCCGTCCCTGTTTGTTGGTTCAAATCCTGACCACAGCACTACCTGCCTGGAGTTTGTGGGATTCCTCTTGATACTCTGGTTCCTTCCCACACTCCAAAGACATGTTGGTAGATTTTTTGGCTCCTGTCTAAATTGGTCCTAGTATGAGTATGTATATGTAGCGATATGTTCACCACTTGGTTACTTAGCAATCCGCCAATCACCCTGCTGCCAGACCCCCATCTATCAGTTAAGACAATGAACAGTCATTTGCGCAGTTTTGTTATGTTTATTGCGGGATACAACTTGAGTGGAACAAGGGATGACATGAGATGCCTATAGCATTTAGCACATTGTAAGACATTATTCAGTGGCCTTGGCCTTGCAAGCTGATGCACACCTTGCACCTCTAGTTTCCTTCCTCTGCATAACTTCTCTGCAGACTGTGGCTCCTTCCTTCTGGTGCAAATCCTTTACTGCAATGCTACTGAAATACTACTCCTTTACTTCCATTGGGACAAGAAAGAATCACTCTGAATAATTCCACCTTGCAGACCAGAATGGTTTTGCCTCAGCGAATCAGAGTCAAAGACCTACAAAGCCTCTCCCCGGGGACTCAATGAATCAGACAGCCACCCCAGTCTTTGGAAGGTATTACCAATGTGCTAACCAGGCCAAAGATACACGGTACCTCCCCCCGATGGCCTGATACATGGTAATAGGCGAACTACTGTTCCCAGCCAGTCCTTTACTGTCAAATGCTGCGTTCCCCGGCCACAGCATTCTGCACTACTCTTGATATGTTCTCTTCTTCTGTTTCTCTCACACTGACCTTTCTCCAAAGAATAGTTCTGTGTCCCCGGTCACAGAACGCTGATCTACTCTCCTCCGCTTGACTGCTACTTCCTCCGTACTGATCTTCTCCAGCATGTAAGCCCTGTGTTCCCCGGTCACAGCAGCTTGATACCTCTTAGAGATGAAGATCTTTATCTAGGGCTCCCTCCTAGCGGTTCCTCCATCCCTCCTCGTGGCGGACGCCTGGAACAGCAACTCAATACTCCATTTTGTCTTTTCCTGCTCTCAGAACTCCTCCCTGGTAGCATGTGACCCCAGCTTATATGGGAGGTCTGCCCCCTGCCATTACCGAAAGAGAATTGGTCAGGGCTCCTCACATGAGCTGCCTGTCACTCAGACTTCAGGTCCAACCCCTGTTCCAGAACCATCTTTCTGGAAGCAGGGGAGGCATCTCTGAATCAGAGCAAAAGTGACCACACCCACCACTAAACTGAACACTCCCAATCCCAGAATCAAACAGACAGGCCCAGCGCACAGCATAAGCCTGCCTAAATTTACCTGTACATACCCATAGTTTAGAAAAATCCTTTTCTATCACCTACCTTTAGGTAGAGGGTGCTACATATGAATGAAAGTTAGAGACCTTAGATTGTAAGCTCCTTGAGGGCAGGGACTGATGTGAATGTACAATGTTTATATGTAAAGCACTGTGTAAATTATTGGCGCTATATAAATACTTGCAATAAATAAAGAATTCCTATAGACCTTCTACTTGATCTTCCATACCTCAACTTTACCCTATTCCTTTTAAGATCTTAAAAAGCTCTACTTGATCTTCCATATCTCTATATAGCCCTACTCCCACTAATGTTTTATAGAACTTCTACTTGATTTTCAATAACACTACATAGCCCTGTATTGCTACAAGTTAGTTTAAGTAGGAACACCTATATGTACATTTGTTATAAGTAACTGACTCACTAATTAATGAAGAAACAACATTGGTGACAGGCTGTAGACTTAAAAAGTCAGCATTGGAAGTTTTCATTGTCTAACCAGCAGTGGTTAGAAATTTGAATGACGGTGCTTGCCATAACAACCTTCTCACCTACAAGGTAAAGCCAATGTCACCCAAGCAATCTTATGGCTGGCAATAACTTGCCAATGGCAATCCATTAACCTTCTTTCTGTCACTCTCACTCTGGCCAAATAAGAGAGGTGTCACTCCATCTCTGTTCCCTTATGATTCAGCACAGACAGTGGTAGTAGAATTTGGATTTTTTTATTTTATTTAACAAGTCAAGAAAATAAAATTGCCAGTGATTAGCTGTACACTTCCTTTCTATTCACTTGACTTGATACTTCTGGCATTTGCATGTTACTGTGACTGTCCCACCATTGTCCATTAAATTCATAATAATAAAAAATAATATAGAATAAAACTGAACTCTGGGATACATAAATATTGTCTAAATACATTCATCATTTGTTTTCCTAATGGACTCCTGGTTGTGCTTTGTGTATTTTTTCCAGAAAGAAACATAGAACATAGAAACATAGAAAATTGACGGCAGAAAAAGACCAAGTAGTCCATTGAGTCTACCCATTTTTTTGTCTATCCCAAGCATGTTTGAAGCCATTTACTGTTGACTGTCTCGCTACCTCTGCTGTAGTTTATTCCAAACATCCACTACCCTTTCAGTAAAATAATATTTTCTAAGATTAGTTTAACACTTCGGATCTCTGCAGTAATCCAGTGTAAAACATTACCTCTATGTAGGAACTTCCTGAAATAGAGACTGTTCACTGTTGATCTCTCTCCTTGTGCAGAATGACTGGTCTTGCTCTGCCCTTTAGTTTACTTTTCTGCAGGCAGTCTGTAGTGGGTGGAGGCTGCATGCCTCCCAGGACTCTGCTCTCCGTACAGACTATGTACAGCACAGACATGATGTCACTGCTACTTTTACAAGGTAATATATATGTTGGGAAAGGCATTCGATTTACACAAAGTGGCTTTATAACCTTTGTGAATATTGAGGAATATACTTAAATGAAAATATTTATGGTGAATGAAGCTCTCTCTTAAAGTGTAAGTAAACCCCCCTATCGTTTTCAGCCAAGGAAGCTGCCATCTTTGCCTCTGTTTAATCTACTACTGCCGTGATGCTGCACATGTGATTAGTTATAACACCAGCCATTGGATGCACGTGCCGGAAATGAAACTGTTTTATGGATGGGTTTACTTCCATTTTAAAGAGGAAGTAAAGTCTTCCTTTTTAGTTTTTACCTACAGGTAAGCCTATAGTAAGGTTTAACTGTAGGTATTGTAAATATCTCCTAAACTTGCACCGTTTAGGAGATATTTACAATATACGCCAACGTCATCAGCGCATGTGCTCTGAAGAAATAGCCGCCCTTGCCGTTTTTTCAGGGCCCTGTGCCCTGATCGCTGGCTCCTGCATGCATGCGCGGGAGTGACATCATCGCAGCTCCGGAGCCCACGAACCCGGAAGAAACACTGGGGAAGATGTCGGCCATCTCAGCGGTGTGTGGACGCTACCAAGAGAACTTCGTTCTAAGGTAAGTATTTCGTAATGAGCTAGTATGCGATGCATACTAGCTCATTATGCCTTTGTCTTACAGTTTGTTTGTTTTTTATAGGATTTACAACCTCTTTGAAAGATAACAGTTAATAGTTAATAATAGTTTTTTTTTTATGTTTTTTTGCTTCTGAAGCAACGCCGTAGTAATTCTAACAAAATAAATCTTCATGCACATTCACCCATGCAGCGTAAATACGTTGCATATTTCTGGTGCCCAGGGTGTCCTGGAGCTCTGTGGCCCATAGGCAATGAATGGGTGTAGATAGCTGAACACAGCTATGCACTTCTATTAGCACAGAGTAGCCCACAGGCATAACGTCTTGAACATACACTATCTGCATTCGGGACATTATGTCTGTGTGCATGTGCTACTTTACCCTAATAGCATAGCTGGGCACAGCTGCCTTCACCCATGCATGTCTATGATCTGTAGCTAGCTCCAGGATATCCAGGGCACGTGAAATATGAAGTGTTTTAATGCTGCACAGGCAAATGCACCCATGTGAATATAGCTTATGTAGTAAGGATACAGTGATATAGTAATATAGTAATATAATAAAATTTTCCTTGTTGCAGACATGAATGGGGTATCTCTAACTCTCCTTCTAATAACTATAATATGGCTGGTCCATTCTCACATTATTCCAGAAGAAAAACAAGAAAGAAGCAGCAGCATAGCTATGGCTCGATTTCCAGAAATTCTCCCACCAATCATAGTCGGTGAGTAACAGACACAAAGAATGCAGCAGATTGGTATTATTCAGCTAAGTAAGGAAGCACAATTCATTGTTGCTTTATAATCCTATATTTTATCTTGCAGATTTAAAAAAGTCCTCTCGGAGGGTGAGCAGGGTGGATGCTGAACAGAATAAATTAACAAAGGTAATTTATCTAGTCTATTGAACCTGTAAGCAACTAAGCAACTGTTATATTAGATGTTAACGGGAAAATATCTTTTTTTTTTTTCAGTGAGTGCCGATTTAGAGTTATATTGTAGTGTAAACCTTAAAGTTGAGCTCCGTCACAACATTTTAATAATCACAAAAGATATAAATCCATGTTTTATGTGCACCAAAAACTTTGAAAAAAAGGTGTTGCCTTTGAAAAGAAGTAGCAGTGATATCATTACTGTGCTGCACTAAATTGGCTGCATGCACCAGCTGCTGAAGGGGACCAAGACTTTTTTACAGTTGTCAAGTTTTTATCTGCTTGAGTCTTTTAATAGTTCCTCTTTTAAGCCCTGATGAAGGGGCAAAGTGAGGTCCCCGAACTGCATTTGATATTAAATTCATTACATGTGTAGCACTAACTCACGGTGGAGCTGCTAATTTAAGCGGGTCTGTTACCTTCACTTTGCTTCCCTCTGTTTCACCGGCACCGGGTCTAGGGGTTCCGTTGAGTTTACTTCTGGGCGACACACGCACCAACACGGGAGTACGTTTTCAATGCTTTATTGAACAGACAAACTTTAGGAAGTAGCAGGAAAGAGGCGGAAAAGGAAACTTTCAGGAGAAACTCAAATATCTTCTTATAGAATCTTAGCGACAAATGTCCTGGTAGAATTCAGATAATTATGTGGAATGCGCTCCCCTCGTGGGACACCTGTGGTAGATTGTAAATCTACCAGCGCTACATACTCCCCCCACTACAATAGACGTTGTCCCCAAAGTCTGTCCCAAACACAGTAACAGTAACTCTCAAGCCTGAGAGTAAGCATTTGAGTTTCTCATAACTTTAAATAAACAAAGAGAGAGAAAGGACAGTTTAAAGACTTTGAGACTTATTTCTTATAAAACATTATGTTCACAGCCGCGAACAAAACCACAATATAATTGTACACAACCTCACTAACTAACTAGCTGAAAAGCCTCCCAGCTATACATATGATCCGATGATCCCTGAAAAGGAAACATAGTTAAGCACACATATATACATATCCTATATATATACAATATATATATATACAAGCCTTCACATAGCCCACCTTCTTCTGAGTAGGCACCACAGGAGCAGGCGTAGTGGACTCAGAAATCAAAGTAATGTCTCCTGATGAGACGGCAGCAGCAGTTTCTCTTTCTGAAACATTGTCGATAGCAACAGGCAAAGTAGCGGCCCATCGCTCTCTCTCTGCAGCGGTAACAGCCTCCACTTTAGCGATACCTGTCACCTAATCCATCCGATAGGCACGGGGCGGCATGGTAAGTGGCTCCACCACAAACAAATACTCTCCACAGTGCGGACATCGGCCAAATGGACAAAGATGTACGGCCAATCCCCCACATTGATGACAGGCCATGCCCAGTCCCTCAACATCTCCCGAGGTATACAAGACAAACCTCCCCTGCGGCTTCATTCGAACTCCAGTATCTGTGAGCAGAGTTCCAGATTGCATAGTATTCATCACGGTGCTTGCAGGGAACACTCTGGGTCCCACAACCGATTGCAACGCCGGAAAAGACATGGCCACACTCTGATCTTTTCAGCACGATCACGAGGCTTCTCTTCTGGCGCCAAGCACACTACACGCGTCCCACGCGGTAGCAAGTAGGGTAACTCCTCCCACTTGTTCTTTCAGTCACGTAGCTCCTGGGCCTCTTCTGGCGCCCAGCACACTACGCACACAAAAGCAAAGTCCTGCAGTTTAACCTTTCCTCTTCCTGAAAAGATTTTTTTTCTCTCAAAGTCCAGCTCTCTCTGTAAACTCCCGGTAAAACACTCCACTGGGTTGCAATAATTGTCGGTCAACAAATCCCGGACGAGCCCCCACATGTAGCACTAACTCACAGTGGAGCTGCTAATTTAAGCGGGTCTGTTACCTTCACTTTGCTTCCCTCTGTTTCACAGGCACTGGGTCTAGGGGTTCCGTTGAGTTTACTTCTGGGCGACACACGCACCAACACTGGCGTACGTTTTCAGTGCTTTATTGAACAGACAAACTTTAGGAAGTAGCAGAAAAGAGGCGGAAAAGGAAACTTTCAGGAGAGACTCAAATATCTTCTTATAGAATATTAGCGACAAAGTCCTGGTAGAATTCAGATAATTATGTGAAATGTGCTCCCCTCGTGGGACACACTCTTTGCTCGTCTGGATAGGCCTCTCTCACCGGTCTAGCAGCCAGTACGCAGCACGAATCAAAAGTCTTTGCCACAGACTTGTTTGGGGAATAAATTTGTACGATCCTCTGCCACAGGATGTATCAGATTTTCTGCAATGAAAGTCAGTCACAGTGCCTGAACCTTTAAGCCGAACCGGCAACACTATGCTGTATGGTCACTTCTTTTGGATACGTCCTCCAACCGAGTCACCAGGCCCCTCTATAGACCAGCTCACCGCGTGATCTCTCCAAGACGGGTCCTCCCCTAGGATCTCCCCGGTTGTCCAGCTTCGTCACACAGGACCGACAGCTCAGGACCATTCCTCGGCCGTGGTGGTAGGCTCCAGACAAGCCTCTGGACCCACCCCTGTGCCGCAGCACCGTGGGCCTCCCGATGGGAGGACCACGAGGTAGCTCCTTAACGCATACCTGTCGGCCAGGAGGGCTAGCAGGTGGCTGTAAAACCGACCCTAGAACATGGCGTCTGTCCCATAAATACCCTCTTCCCAGAATGCAACTCGGAGGACCACCTCCACCGAACTTGCCTCCGAGACAGAGGCGCATCTATACACTTCGACACGTTGCCTTTCCAACACTGACTAGTGGTAACAGCGACACCCACCGGTCAGCACGAAAACACACACAACGTCAGCCAAGCTGGAACAGAGGCAAACTTTTACCCTCCTAACGCACAATTTACTAAATTTACCTAACCTGCGGTAGATTGTAAATCACATGTTTGGAATGAAACCATTTCTTTGGGCTTCAATATTTTGGTGTGGTTAGAGGTCAGTAGTAAGTAATTCAGAGGCCAATACTAAGTGTTGCAAAGTAGCCAGTGACGCAGAGTTCAGGTCAGTAGTAAGTAATGCAGAGTTCAGCAGTCAGTAGTCAGTGACGCAGAGTTCAGCAGTCAGTAGTCAGTGACGCAGAGTTCAGAGGTCAGTAGTAAGTGATGCAGAGTTCAGAGGTCAGTAGTAAGTGGCAGACCCTTCAGAGGTCAATAGTAAGTGACACAGAGGTCAGTAGTAAGCGATGCAGAGCTCAGTAGTAAGTGATGTACAGCTCAGAGCTCAGTAGAAAGTGACACAGCACAACGTTCAGAGGTCAATAGTAAAGTGACGCAAAGTTCAGAGGTTTGTTAAAAGTAATGCAGAGGTCAACAGTATTATATAGGTTGCCACATACACTAAGAAAAATTATAAACGCAACACTTTTGTGTTTGCCCCTATTTATCATGAGCTGAGCTCAAAGATCTATGACTTTTTCTATGTACACAAAAGGCCTATTTCTCTCAAATATTGTTCACAACTCTGTCTAAATCTGTGTTAGTGAGCATTTCTCCTTTGCTGAGATAATCCATCCACCACACAGGTGTGGCATATCAAGATGCTGATTAGACAGCATGATTATTGCACAGGTGTGCCTTAGGCTGGCCACAATAAAAGGCCTCTCTAAAATGTGCAGTTTTGCTGTATTGGGGGTCGGGGGGGTCTGAAAAACAGTCAGTATCTGGTGTGACCACAATTTGCCTCACGCAGTGCAGCACATCTGGACATCTCCTAAGCATAGAGTTGATCAAGTTGTTGATTGTGGCCTGTGGAATGTTAGTCCATTCCTCTTTATTGGCTGTGCGAAGTTTCTGGATATTGGCAGGAACTGGAACACGTTGTCGTTTACGCCGATCCAGAGCATCCCAAACATGCTGAATGGGTGGCATGTCCGGTGAGTATGCTGGCCATGCAAGAACTGGGATGTTTTTAGCTTCCAGGAATTGTGTACAGATCCTTGCAACATGTGGCCGTGCATTATCATGCTACAACATGAGGTGATGGTCATGGATAAATGGCACAACAATGGGCCTCAGGATCTTGTCACGGTATCTCTGTACATTCAAAATGTCATCAATAAAATGCACCTGTGTTCATTGAGGGACACCTATCAGCAAAAGTATGCAGGCATAGGACACACCCCTTGCCACGCCCCTTAAAGGAGATTTGTACAAAAAAAAAAAATTGGTTGAACCCACAAGTGCTTTTTTTTACCACAACTATTCCTTTATTTTCCCTTTTAAAAATTTACAAATGCAGCAATTTAGAAATCAGATGAAAGGTTTAGCACTGGAAAACACTTTTTGATAGATAAAAAGTGCATTTTATATATACATCTATATAGATCAGACCAAAATGAGGAACAAATGAGGAGGAAAGAGGGACAGAGGGACCTCGCACCTAATCAGGGACAGTCCCTCGAAATCAGGGACAGTTGGGAGCTATGAGTAATGCCCCGTACACACGGTCAGACTTTGTTCAGACATTCCAACAAGAAAAACCGTGGATTTTTTCAGACGGATGTTGGCTCAAACTTGTCTTGCATACACACGGTCACACAAAGTTGTCGGAAAATCTGATCGTTCTAAACGCGTCGACGTAAAACACGTACGTCGGGACTATAAACGGGGCAGTGGCCAACAGCTTTCATCTCTTTATTTATTCTGAGCTTGCGTGGCACTTTGTCCGTCGGATTTGTGTACACACGATCGGAATTTCCGACAACGGATTTAGTTGTCGGAAAATTTTATATCCTGCTCTCAAACTTTGTGTGTCGGAAAATCCGATGGAAAATGTGTGATGGAGCCTACACACGGTCGGAATTTCCGACAACAAGGTCCTATCACACATTTCGGAAAATCCGACCGTGTGTATGGGGCATAAGTGTTGCAGACTTCAAGGGTCAGTCACATACTACTAACCTCTGAACACGTACCTGAATGTTGGGCCCCAGCCCATTCAATGTACCTTCATAGATACTGTGCTGTACATTCCCATTTCAACACTGTCCCTATACTATGAGTCAACTCAGGCTCTGTTTAGCCTTAACCCCTTTAAGCTATGCCCAATATTCAGTGCAATGAGAAATGAGAAACATGCCCAGTTCTTGCTGCGGTGCGCTGCATGCACAGTGGGTTTTTTTGTCCCAAAGCAAGGGGGCCCAAATTATAATCTTGCACACAGGCCCACTGCTTTCATAAAATGCATCACCTTTATTTAAAAACATATATTTATGTAAAAACTTTTTTGATTAGGCTCCAATGTTCTCTCACATTGCATCAGGCATCAGGCAGTGCTAGGTCCCCTCTGGATTTTTACTGTGGGTGTTTTATTTGGCCTGTTGAGATATGTATCCTTCAGTTAGTGGGGTGGGACACATACTGGGTCCGGGTTATTGATTGGCCATCTTGCTAACCACAACGATGCTTGGACTCAGGCCCTTTAGCAATCCTAAATTGAAAAAGAGGCTAGGTTATCCCCTGGCCTTTTGGCCATGCTAGATCCATAAAGATGCTTGGCCATCTTGCTAACCACAATGAGGTTTGGACTCGGGCCGTTCGGCCATTTTAAATTGAAAAAGAAGCTAGGTTATCCTCAAGCTGTTCGGCCATTTTAGATTTAGCAAGAGGCTTTGCCATTTGATCGCTGTATAAATGTCAATGGTCCCAAAAAAATGTCAAAAGTGTCCGATCTGTCTGCCGCAATGTCACGGTCACGATAAAAAACGCTGATCACCGCCATTACTAGTAAAAAAAAAAAATAATATTAAAAATGTCATAAATCTATCCCCTATTTTGTAGACACTATAACTTTTGCGCAAACCAATCAATATACGCTTATTGCAATTTTTTTTACCAAAAATATGTAGAAGAATACATATCAGCCTAAACTGATGAAGAAATTTTTTTTTTTTAATTTGATATGTTTATTATAGCAAAAAGTACAAAATATTGTGTTTTTTTTAAAAATTGTCGCTCTTTTTTTGTTTATAGCGCAAAAAATAAAAACCGCAGAGGTGATCAAATACCACCAAAAGAAAGCTCTATTTGTGGGGAAAAAAGGACATTGATTTTGTTTGGGTACAACCTCGCACGACCGCACAATTGTCAATTAAAGCGACGCAGTGCAGTATTGCAAAAAATGGCCTGGTCAGGAAGGGGGTAAATTCTTCCGGGGCTGAAGTGGTTAATCAGTAATTATAGGCCAAAACATACTACGGACAAGGAATACAGGCAGTTTTACTACAAGAAGTAAGGGCCAGTAAACTGGTGCTGCAGCCCTTGCCACCCCTCTAAAGAGTGATTTGAAGTGCCGCAGAACCTCGCTGCATTGCACGCAGATGCAGAGCAGTTGCAGCTTGTCTTCACAGACATGCATTCAGCGCCAGTAGCACCTTCCGAATATGATATGCTGTTTAATTTTTGCTGCGAACCACAGCATTGCAGCCATGCCATGTGTAAAGCCTTGAGCAACTGCATGTTTTCATTCAGGCAGGTGGACGGGAGGCAGTGAGATTGCAACTTAACCGCCTAGTTTTACTGCCTCCTAGCCACACATGTGAATAAAGCCTAAGGGACTGCAAATGATACATTAGTGTAAAAAAAAACAGGACAACAACTTACATGAGCAAGACTTGACCCCAAATTTACTAGAGATTAAAGGAGCACAGGCTGGGCTTTTACTAGAAGGATTAATATACTATAGAGCACCGGCGGCAAACACAAGATCCGTGGGCCGAATCCGGCCCGCCAGGCCTTGTCATGTGGCCCGCGCAGTGGCCGCCACCTTTTTGTCACCCAGGCAACAAGAGTAAACATCCCCATCACATGAGCGGCACCGGCTTTGTGTGAGCGCATGCGTGGCTGGCCTGTCTCCAAGGGAACATCTCCCGCTCTCTCTCATCCTCAGTCCCTCTAGCGGCGCCGGCTGTTTCCGAGCTGAGTGCATACGCGGTCGGCCCGTTAATGTCTGAGGTTCCTGACAGCTCCGGCTATGTTTTTTTTTTTTTATCCAGCGGGCTGCAGCCTGAGAGCAGGCTATTTGAGGATTTGCTGCAGTGTTGTTTCCAGAGGTGGAAGGATGGAAGGAGAGTGGAGAGTGGAGGGTGCAGAGGTCAGAAGCCAGGAGGAGGGGTGGAAAAAAGATGTTGCACACTGTGTATAGCGCACTCCTGAACCCTGCACTCCATACGCAGCGCACTCCTGAACCCTGCACTCCATACGCAGCGCACTCTTGAACCCTGCACTCCATACGCAGCGCCCTCCTGAACCCTGCACTCCATACGGAGCGCCCTCCTGAACACTGCACTCCATACGCAGCGCACTCCTGAACCCTGCACTCCATACGCAGCGCACTCCTGAACCCTGCACTCCATACGCAGCGCACTCTTGAACCCTGCACTCTATGCAGCGCGCTCTTGAACCCTGCACTCTATGCAGCGCGCTCTTGAACCCTGCACTCCATATGCAGCGCACCCATGAACACTCCACTCCTAAAATTAGTAATAAAATTCGTACTAAACAAATGCAGTGACAATTATTTATGATAATAAAGAGTGGACATATAGTCCTACAGATACAATTGGGCCTTTGAGGGCAACCATACTGCTGATGCGGCCCCCGATGAATTTGAGTTTGACACCCCTGCTATAGAGGATAAAGTGCAAATTTGTCCAGCAGAAAGACAGATTTAATCAGGTATAATAGGCCTAACTGGTGTATGCCTAACTTTTTATTTTATCTTTGGGGATAGGGTGATGAGGTGAATGTGAGGTAGATTAGGTGCTCTTGTGCTGCAAATAAAAGGAAGCAAGGTGGCCAGTAACAAAGGGAATCACCATTCTGAACATTTCAAAATTAAACAAAACACCCCTTCAACGTAACCCGCATAAGAAAAAAAAATACCACCCCAATACAAATGCCTATTCCCCTTTATAGGAAAGCACTGCAGCAAAAAAAAAAAAAGAAAAAAGTTTGCTATTGGTGCAAACTTTGCTATGGTAGAGCACCACCATACATTGCTGTACGCTGCACTGGTCCTTAACCATGTGTGGGCTCTTATTCGGTTGATGTGGAGCTTATACAGGACTTGTGGTCTCTGCATTATTTTTTAATTTTCACCAGATGATTCTGCCAGTAACACACTTCCTGTCCTAGGGGAATAATGGTCAGTCATTGAACTGAATCTATGGAGGAGCAGCATTGTCATCCCAGGACATGAAGTGTGTTAGGACTTCAGAACACCACCCCCTCTTGTTTTTTCCGCAGGGTAAAGTGAAGTATATGCAAAATGGCGCCCCCTGAATACAAATGCTAAATAATGTTATTAATAAGCTGATGCCATCTTTTTGGTGCTACTCCAAAAATTATAAATAAACCATGTGTTGAGGCGCTAGCTTAAACATGTGATACCTAGTATTTGTATTAGTACAATTATCAACGCAATCATAAAAAACATCAAAACGAATTCTTGCAACATAAAAACTTATAACAAATGAAAATCCTGTTATAGTGTATTTCTGGACAAAAATCTTCTATTTCGCTATCTTTCCTTCACCACATGCAAAACTAGTGATGCATGTTCTTCACACTCAATAGTGCTCCACTTTGATATGTGCTCCACCACCTCACTCACCAGATATCTTTGGGCCACCAGGGCCCTCATAGTTTAGATAATTACAATCCTGTAAATGGTGTGTGCTTGGTATCCACCTCTTCTCCTCTCACATCCACAAGTATGGGAAGTTCCAGAATAGAAAACAATAGTGTAATAATTGTGCAATACATTTATTTTAAAACATCCTTATTAAAAACATATGCCAATGCACTTACATTTTTATGTGCCAATAGCGATACCAGCTAAAATAGCCTGTAAAGTTACAATCCTCACAGCTTGTCTCTGGGAGCCGGCGTGCATTCTACCTGAGCTGGACGTGACGTCAGCAGGACCTGGAAGTTCGGCCACTGCCAAGAACTCAATGCATTTCACCAGAAAGGCGTCATCAGGAAGTCATATGGGAATACTTCCCATACTGGTGGATATGAGAGGAGAGGAGGTGGATACCAAGCACATACCATTTACAGGATTGTAATTATCTAAGCTGTGAGGGTCCTGGCGGTCCAAAGATATCTGGTGAGTAACCCCCCATATAGTGGTGGAGCACATAGCGATGTGGAGCACTATTGAGTGTGAAGAACATGCATCATTAGTTTTGCACGTGGTGAAGGAAAGATGGCAAAATAAAAGATTTTTGTTAAGAACTACATTATAACAGGATTTTCACTTGTTATACGTTTTTATGTTGCACAAATTAGTTTTGATGTTTTTATGATTGCGTTGATAATTGTACTAATACATATACTAGGTGTCACAGGTTTAAGCTAGCGCCTCAACACATGGTTTATTTATAATTTTTAGGGTAAGGCGAGGTGATCTCTAATCCGCAGAAGAGACCTTGGAACAATGCTAACTGATAACACTGCAGAAGAAACAAAGGGCATCAGTTTTCAGAACTTCTGGCAGGTATTTTTAATTTACTTATTTCACAGATAAAACACAACACTTTCAATTGTATATTACTGAGATCAAAAGATATAAAATAAGAGGAATAATTTGTTAGGGTTTACATATATTTTAGGGCTTCAAATATATACTAAAACACAAAGAGAACCATCAGCATGTAGTGCAGAAAATGGTGCACTTTAAATTAGGCATGAATGTCATAATGAGTGCTCTCTTTGACATCTAAGGTAAAAAAAAAAAAAAGGATTTCAGAAACAAAATAGCTTTGGCAAAAGGAGAACCTGACTCAATTAACATCAATGCATTGTGGACATGTTCCATATTGAGTGACATTGTTGTCATGCATGGAATCACACTTGTCAAAAGCCATTCCTGACCCATAAATGGTTGGATGCTCATCTGTTGGGTTTTTTCTACTCCAAAATTTACTTTACCAGTACTTTACCAGTTTCATTTGAAGCTGTTAATATTTTATTTTCTCTCTTTTAACAACAAAAAAAATCTTACAAGCAACATCTGGTTTACTTCAATATTGTTTTTTTAATACTTTCTCTAGTTACACCTCCAGCGTTGGACTGTGATATATGTATTCAGACAGTAAAATCAAGTCTATGATCCCAGTAAAGTGAAAAATAATATTCTTGATGTCAAATATATGTGGGAATGTGATTCATTAGTTAGAAAGCACTGTTTTCCAAATAAAAGGAGTCCATAAGAAAATCAAGCCCATGCTTCTGTCTTTGATCTCCCACATACACAAAAAAGTAAACTGCAATAGGAGAAACTACATACTCAAGGAAAAAAAAGTGAAGACAGTGATTTCCCATATACACAAGAACACACAGCTTACTATGCAGTATCCATGTCTTTAGTAAGCTCTATATTCCATCACATGCAGATTACTTCCCATTATCTATGTTGCCAGTGAAATCTTCATTCAAGGGCGATCAACTTAGTATTTACGCTACCTGCAATATCTGCTAAAGCATGCACAAGTCATACCGCCCAACAATCAGGGATTTATGGTGGGACTGTCCTGCATTTTGACCCTGCTCCTGCTGTCCCCTGTACTCTATGCACACAGCTGGAGTCATTTACATGCAAATTGCCACTGGCTAACTGTGAAATCTGCATATCCATGAGTTTTACCAGCAGTATGCTGTGTTTGCATGGGTTTCATACCTAATAGGTTAATCGGTTCTTGTCTAAATTGGCCCTAGTTTGTACGAAGTGTGACAATTTAATCCACAAAATGGACTGTAAAAAAAAAATATTTGTACAGGAGCATTGTCATGTTGGAGAATCAACTTGTCAGGCCAGAATTCCAGTCTTTTCCTTCGAACAGATGCCTGTAACCTTTTCAGGTTACAGTAATAATGTTGGTTGACTGAGGTACCATGCTCTATGAACTCGTAGAAAACTATTACTTTGTGATCAAAGGGTTTGCACTCTGTCCACATTTGCATCCGTTCTTTGTGTTTTTGGTTGCCCACTTCTTGCGTCATTGTGGACATATTCCCGCCCCTCCTTAAATCGCCTTTGCCATTCAAAAACACTTGATTTGTTCAAAGAATGTTCACCATAGGCCTGTTAATTTACACTCACATTTTTGCCAATTTTCATGCAAAATTTGATTTTAATCCGCTGCTCAAGATTCCTGTGACTCATTTTCCACCAACAGTGCGACACATACACATGTTATTTCTTCTATTACTCCGTAAAGACTGAGTTAACTGGTCTGTGACCCAGGCGAGTGCAAGCTAGAACAAGTCAGAACACGCTCAAGTGCGAATGGCTGTGTGACTCACCATCATAGTACTACGACAGGGGCATTTCGGGAATTAATTTGTCACACCTCATATGTGTGGTAGGAAGCTAAGCTTCTTGAGGACAGGGACTGATGTGAATGTACAATATATGTCAAGCACTATATAAATACCTGTAATAAACAATGTGCCTAACTCCTTTTCACATCTCCAGCACAGGACGTTAATTTTAGGGGAGATTTTGTGAAGTAAGGAAGGAGTTCCTTACCACCATGATCTTAGGTTACATCCATTTTCTTGTACATTAATGTTTAGTGAACCTTTACTAATCACGGTGTTGACCAATTATAATTCTTCCTCATTCAGGGTAAGACCTAATTCCCTTTCCCATGCTTTGCACGCTGCATCAACTTTAGGACTGGAAAACATGTACATATAAATTGTTGGAATGTGTGGGGTGCCCGTGAGGCACAGTAATTCCAGGGGTGTGAAAGCTCTCATAAAGAGAGTGATCTTTGCTGATTTTGATTGGTGTGTCACATTACAGCAATCTTGGAAGAGTCCCCTGCTTAGGAACTGGCCTGCTCACCCTCTTATAAAGTTCCAGGACAGTACAGGTGGGAAGTCCACCTTTTGTTTTATGGTCGTCATTTGGCCTGGGGTGGAAGAGATGGACATGCATCATTGAAGCTCCACATCCACATGATCTGGCAGGCCCAGAAGTAATTAGTGTCTGGAAGACTGATGCCTCCCTTATGTTTGGGTAGGTTCAAATGCATCATGCTAATTCTCTGAGCTGTACCCTTCCTCATGAAATAGCGGATTCTTTTACATACAGATTGGAGAAATGAAAGAGGCAGTTGTATGGGGATTGTGTGCAAAATATAAATTCATTTTGGGAATGTGCTCTCAGGAGCATATTCATCTTTAAAATTTCAGATCTCCCAAACCACGAAAAAGGCTGTTACACTAAAAAGGTTGGCTGGTAGTTACATTTCTAAGTACATAATTGTGTCCTCTTGCCACATAAAAGGAAAATTATGTTAACATTGTGTCATTATCTTAGTTGAGTGGGAAATGTTTAGAGCAAATAATTCTGAGTAATAATGCTGGCTATAGATGAGTCATAGATTAGTCTTTTTTTTTTTCATTCAACCAGAGGGTTGAATAAACAAAAGGACTTGATTCCGGCATCCACACATTCAAGGTGGATGGGGGCATCTTCTCGCTGAGCTATTGTTTTCTGACAGCGATGAGTCCTCCCCATCGTCAGAATACACTGAGCAGTGCTACCGGCTGTAGCGGCATTGAGCAGCAAAAATACAACAGGGCAGTAGTACAGAAGTCGATCAAGTACATCACCAGCAACCACTGCTATCTTATATTCTCTTGATCCCACCATATATTTGGGTTGAAACATAAGCAGTAGAGCAGTGGTTCTCAACTCCTGTCCTCAGGACCCACTAAAAGGCCAGATCTTAAAGTATTACCTTGGGGAGATGCAGACTAGAATACTGCAATCACTGAGCAGCAAATTATATCACCTGTGATGTATTTCAGTTATCTTACAAACGTGGCCTGTTAGTGGATCCTGAGGACAGGAGTTCCACTGCAGTAGAGGGAAAGTTTTGTTGTCAGTATGAAAATTGTTGTTGAGCATCCCTGTCTCATTCCATTTCAGATTCAGAAGGCATCCAACAGATGGCCATTCACTTTGCTTGAGGATTAGCATTAAGTGACAGGATTCAAGCACACATTTCCTCTCGTAGACCCAAAGCCCTAGGAGCTACTTGCATATAATCCCAAACCACTCTGTCTAATGCCTTCTTGACATCCATTTCCCCTGCCTGGGACAAACCCCAAATGTTAAAGGGGTATTAAACCCAAAACCAAAAATGTAATATATTGCGGCTTAAAAATAATTACATGTGGTGGCTGCATTTTGGCAGATCCACAGGAATATAACAAACATATTTATTATTATTAATCAAGGTTTAAATAGTGCCAAATGATTGTGCAGCGGTTTACAAAATAAGGGCAGACTGTACAGTTACAAAACAGTACATGTCAATACAAGAGGAATCAGAGAGCCCTGCATGTTAGCGCTTACAATCTAAAAAGTTGGGTCAAGTTATACAAAAGGAATAACTGTGGGGGATGAGCTGATGGTAAAAGTAAAAAGACAGTTTTATTAGTTAGCAGGATAGGCTTTTCTGTGGAGATGCCTGTCAGGAGTAGGGATGAGCTTCGTGTTCGAGTCGAACCCATGTTCGACTCGAACATCGGCTGTTCGACCGTCCGTCGAATTGCGAACGATATGGGCCGTTCGCGCCAAATTCGTGTGGCGCGTCACGGCCCATAATTCACTGCGGCATCGCAGTGCATTGCTGGCTGATGATTGGCCAAGCATGCACTATGACCCGCATGCTTGGCCAATCACAGCGCCGTCAGTAGAGAGAGCTGTAATTGGCCAAAGCCAGGGTGGCTTTGGCCAATTATGGCTCAGGGGATTTAGTACACACCCCACACTATATAAGGCCGCCTGCACGGCGGCCCTGTGTAGTGTGTGTTCCGGTGTGCTGAGAGATAGAGAGAGAGAGAGACAGTGTCATTTGATTTGAGTTAGATAGATTAGGCAGAACAGTCAGTCAGTTAGCTGCACTTACAGTGTATTGTGTATATATATGCATCCCAGGTGTTGCATATATATATATACACTGTATTCAGTTTAGCTAGATCCGTTCCTGTTATCTTCTATCTAGACTATTTAGTGCAGTGTGTCCTGCTCACAGTGTTCAGCTAGATCCGTTCCTGCTATTTACATTCAGTGCAGTGCGTCCTGCTCACAGTGTTCAGCTAGATCCGTTCCTGCTATTTACATTCAGTGCAGTGCGTCCTGCTCACAGTGTTCAGCTAGATCCGTTCCTGCTATATACATTTAGTGCAGTACGTCCTGCTCACAGTGTTCAGCTAGATCCGTTCCTGCTATTTACATTCAGTGCAGTGCGTCCTGCTCACAGTGTTCAGCTAGATCCGTTCCTGCTATTTACATTCAGTGCAGTGCATCCTGCTCACAGTGTTCAGCTAGATCCGTTCCTGCTATTTACATTCAGTGCAGTGCGTCCTGCTCACAGTGTTCAGCTAGATCCGTTCCTGCTATTTACATTCAGTGCAGTGCGTCCTGCTCACAGTGTTCAGCTAGATCCGTTCCTGGTATTTACATTTAGTGCAGTGCGTCCTGCTCACAGTGTTCAGCTAGATCCGTTCCTGCTATTTACATTCAGTGCAGTGCGTCCTGCTCACAGTGTTCAGCTAGATCCGTTCCTGCTATATACATTTAGTGCAGTACGTCCTGCTCACAGTGTTCAGCTAGATCCGTTCCTGTTATCTTCCTACTGACAGGCAGGCTTGTCTGGTTACAGTATATAAAGCTACCTGAAGAAAATTACAGGTGTTCTTTTTGATCCTATTAGTACCACGGTCAGGCAGCTAGACTATTTACATTTAGTACAGTGTGTCCTGCTCACAGTGTTCAGCTAGATCCGTTCCTGTTATCTTCCTACTGACAGGCAGGCTTGTCTGGTTACAGTATATAAAGCTACCTGAAGAAAATTACAGGTGTTCTTTTTGATCCTATTAGTACCACGGTCAGGCAGCTAGACTATTTACATTTAGTACAGTGTGTCCTGCTCACAGTGTTCAGCTAGATCCGTTCCTGTTATCTTCCTACTGACAGGCAGGCTTGTCTGGTTACAGTATATAAAGCTACCTTAAGAAAATTACAGGTGTTCTTTTTGATCCTATTAGTACCACGGTCAGGCAGCTAGACTATTTACATTTAGTACAGTGCGTCCTGCTCACAGTGTTCAGCTAGATCCGTTCCTGCTATATACATTTAGTGCAGTACGTCCTGCTCACAGTGTTCAGCTAGATCCGTTCCTGTTATCTTCCTACTGACAGGCAGGCTTGTCTGGTTACAGTATATAAAGCTACCTGAAGAAAATTACAGGTGTTCTATCCCAGCTTAGTGCAGCTACAGGCCATTAGTATGTCTGGAAGGCCAAGAAGGAGAGGCAGACAGTCACAAGCCAATAAGAGAGGGCAAGCAGGCTCTGTGTCTAGTGCTGGTCGTGGAGACGGTGCATCCTCATCAGCACGTGGCCATGGGACACGCTTGGCCTTTTTTTCGGCAGCTGGCCGTGTTGAGCCGCAACATGCGGAAGACTTGGTCGAGTGGATGACCAAGCCGTCCTCATCCTCCTCATCCTCTCTCACCCATGCCCAGGGTGCTTTGTCTGGCAAAGCAGCGGCCTCTTCCCTCAGCTCAATGTCATCAGTGACTCCTTCCCTAGCTCCACCATGTCCTCATGAGGATTCCCTCGAACTGTTTGACCACAGTGTTGGGTACATGCTCCAGGAGGATGCCCAGCGTTTGGAAGGCTCTGATGATGATACTGAGCTCAATGAAGGCAGTAACATGAGCACGGACAGAGGGGGTGCCCAAGAAGGACAGCAATCTGGCAGTCATGCTCCCCCTGCTGCAGCATACTGCCAGGTTTGCTCCAGTGATGAGGAGGGAGGGGATGATGAGGTCACTGACTCAACGTGGGTGCCTGATAGGAGAGGGGAGGAGGAGGAGGAGGAGGAGGTGGCACATCACCAACTAGGCAGGATGCCCTCCAGGGGCCAGCCTAAGGGCAGCACATTGACTGCATCACACCCCAAAGCTCCACATGTGCAGGGCGCTGCAGTCTCTGCGTGTTATTCAAAAAGTTCTTTGGTGTGGGCCTTTTTTGAGACGAGTGCATCAGATCGCACCGCTGCTATTTGCAACATATGTCTCAAGCGTATCTCGCGTGGCCAAAACATCTCCCGCTTGGGTACCACATGCTTGACCAGACATATGTTGACCTGCCATGCAGTTCGTTGGCAAGCGTATCTGAAAGACCCACACCAAAGAACAAAGAGGATCTCTCCTTGCTCCTCATCAGCTGAGATTTCCAACCCCACTAGACCTTCAGTCCTCTCTGAGACCTGCAGTGAGAGGAATGAAGGTGTAGAATTAGGTGTGTCACAGCCAAGTACTTGTGGGCAATCTGCTTTTGGTACACCGACGTCAGATTGTACCAGGCAAATTTCCCTGCCCCAGCTGCTGCACCGCCGAAAGAAGTTTGCTCCCAGCCATCCACATGCCCAGCGGTTGAATGCTAGCTTGGCAAAATTGCTAGCACTTCAACTGCTGCCTTTTCAGTTGGTAGACTCTGCCCCCTTCCGTGAGTTTGTGGAATGTGCGGTTCCTCAGTGGCAGGTACCCAAACGCCACTTTTTCTCACGGAAGGCGATTCCGGCTCTCTACCGGCATGTGGAAGGCAATGTCCATGCCTCGCTGGACAGGGCGGTCAGCGGTAAGGTGCATATTACCGCTGACTCATGGTCCAGCAGGCATGGACAGGGACGTTACTTAAGTTTCACGGCGCATTGGGTGACTCTGCTGGCAGCTGGGAAGGATGCAGGACAAGGTGCAGTAGTGTTGGAGGTTGTTCCGCCACCACGCCTCCAAAATGCTGATTGTGACACACCTCTCTCCTCCACCCCCTCCTCTTCTTCTTCCTCCATGGCCTCTTCCTCGGAACCAGCGGTGCTCCGTAGGCGTTCAAGGGGCTACGCAAGTACGCAGGCCAAAAGATGCCATGCGGTGCTTGAGCTGGTGTGCTTGGGGGACAGGAGCCACACTGGGGCAGAGGTTCTGTCAGCTCTGCAGGGGCAGGTTCAGAGGTGGTTGACGCCACGCCAACTTAAGGCAGGAATGGTGGTTTGCGACAATGGCACCAACCTCCTCTCTGCCCTCCGACAGGGACAACTGACCCATGTGCCCTGTTTGGCTCACGTCCTTAACTTGGTGGTGCAGCGGTTCTTGGGCAGGTACCCGGGCTTACAGGATGTCCTGAGGCAGGCCAGGAAAGTCTCTGTGCATTTCCGCCGGTCATATAATGCCAGTGCTCGGCTGACGGACCTCCAAAAGGAGTTTAACCTGCCCAAGAACCGCCTAATCTGTGACATGCCCACCAGGTGGAACTCGACGTTGGCCATGCTGCAGCGGCTGCACACGCAGCAGAGGGCCATCAATGAGTACCTGTGCGACTATGGCACCAGGACAGGGTCAGGGGACCTTGGTTTTTTTTCCCCACGCCAGTGGGCCATGATCAGGGATGCATGCACTGTCCTGTCACCATTCGAGGAGGCCACGAGGATGGTGAGCACTGACAGTGCATGCATCAGTGACACTGTCCCCCTTGTCCACCTGTTGGAGCACACGCTGCGTGGAATAATGGACAGGGCACTTGAGGCAGAACAGAGGCAGGAAGAGGAGGACTTCCTTAGCTCTCAAGGCCCCCTTTATCCAGACAGTGTTCCTGCGTGCCCGCCGATCACACAGGAAGAGGACGAGGAGGAGGAGGAGGAGGAGGAGGAAGATTGTGTCAGTATGGAGGTGGAGCCTGGCACTCAGCATCAGCAGTCTTTAAGGGATCAGTCCCAAGGAACACATGGACTTGTACGTGGCTGGGAGGAGGTGGCTGCGGACGTTGTTGTCCTTAGTGACCCAGAGGACTCCGGACCGAATGCCTCAGCAAACCTACGCTGCATGGCCTCCCTGATCCTGCAAAGCCTGCGTAAGGATCCTCGTATTCGTGGTATCAAGGAGAAGGACCAATACTGGCTGGCAACCCTCCTTGATCCACGTTACAAGGGTAAGGTTGCGGACCTTATCTTGCCATCGCAGAGGGAGCAGAGGATGAAACATCTTCGGGAGGCCTTGCAGAAAGGTCTGTGCAACGCGTTCCCAGAGACTGGGAGGTTACAAACTCCTGTTTCTGGACAACGTGTTGCTGAGGCTTCGGTCAGTCAAAGAAGGAGCGGTGGAGAAGGTGGCCGTCTGACCGATGCGTTCAGACAATTTTTTGGTCCGCAGCCCCAAGGTATGATCGGTTCCAGCAACCATCGCCAGCGTCTGTTTTACATGGTGCAGGAATACCTAGGGGCAAGATCAGACTTGGACACCTTTCCCACCGAAAATCCTCTGGGTTACTGGGTCTTGAGGATGGATCACTGGCCAGAGCTTGCACAGTATGCAATTGAGCTACTGGCCTGTCCTGCATCCAGCGTTCTTTCGGAACGTACATTCAGTGCTGCTGGAGGCGTGGTAACCGATCACAGGGTGCGTCTGTCCACTGACTCGGTCGATCGGCTGACCTTCATAAAAATGAATCAGTCTTGGATCACCACCAGCTACCAAGCACCTGATGCTGATGTAACTGAATAATTTTTTTCAGATCCCTTCAAAGACTGCCTATGCTGATGCTGAGTGATTATCCCTGAGTAATTATCCTCTTCCTCCTCAATCATCACGCTGATAGCTTGTAAGAACATTTTTGGTTCTGGGCGCCACCACCAGTGCCTAAGACACAATTTTTCAGCCCCTGTATAACAGGGGCGTGTAATTACAATTTTTGATGCAATACTTTGCAGCAGGGCTCGTTCCTGCGTTCCAACTAGAGTGTCTGTGAGGGGTTGCAGTGTTGTGGCACCAGCACCAGTGCCTAAGGCCCAATTTTTCTGCCCCTGTCTAACAGGGGCGTGAAATTACAATTTTTGATGCAATACTTTGCAGCAGGGCTCGTTCCTGCATTCCAACTAGAGTGTCTGTGAGGGGTTGCAGTGTTGTGGCACCAGCACCAGTGCCTAAGGCCCAATTTTTCTGCCCCTGTCTAACAGGGGCGTGTAATTACAATTTTTGATGCAATACTTTGCAGCAGTGCTCGTTCCTGCGTTCCAACTAGAGTGTCTGTGAGGGGTTGCAGTGTTGTGGCACCAGCACCAGTGCCTAAGGCCCAATTTTTCTGCCCCTGTCTAACAGGGGCGTGTAATTACAATTTTTGATGCAATACTTTGCAGCAGGGCTCGTTCCTGCGTTCCAACTAGAGTGTCTGTGAGGGGTTGCAGTGTTGTGGCACCAGCACCAGTGCCTAAGGCCTAATTTTTCAGCTCCTGTTCAACAGGGGCATGTAATTACAATTCTTGATCTAATATTTCACAGCAGGGCCCTGTGAGGGCTTACAGTGTTTTGGCCACAGCAACACCTAAGGCCCAAATTTCTGCTGAGTATATAGGGCAGGACCCTACTTTCAAACATCTAACTTACAAACGACTCCTACTTGCAAACGGAAGGAGACAACAGGAAGTGAGATGAAATCTACCCATAGGAAGGGAAATTCTCTCATGTAAGAGTTAATATGGGAAAACAATTTCTCCTTTCCACTGATGCTTTCCAATCCTTGTTCCACAAAAAAAACCAAATTTTCAAAAAACATTTTTCATTGGGACAAAAAAGTGAGGTGAAATCTTCTGAAGAGGAGGAAAGACGCAAAACAAATGTCACAGGGGTGATAACCCTTCCCTATGTTTTCCAAAAAGCTTAGAAAAGATTTTTTGGCTGGAGCTAAACACATTAAAAATGTTCAAAATTACAAACAGATTCTACTTAACAACAAACCTACAGTCCCTGTCTTGTTTGCACCGCCTGTATACTGCTGTTCAGAGTATATAGGGACCTTTCCTTATTTTAATTTGGGTGCGGGGTTCCCCTTAATATCCATACAAGACCCAAAGGGCCTGGTAATGGACTGGGGGGTACCCATGCCGTTTGTCTCACTGATTTTCATCCATATTGCCAGGACCCGACATGACATTAAACCCGCAAGCAGTTTTAAATGAGATTTTTTCCTTTAAAAATGACATTTGGTGCAGGGACTGTTCTAAACATGGGAAACACGCGTCACTTTACAGGCATACTATAGACACCCCCCAGGTACGATATTTAAAGGAATATTTCACTTTTTTTTTTTTTACTTTAAGCATCATTAAAATCACTGCTCCCGAAAAAACGGCCGTTTTTAAAAGTTTTTTTTGCATTGATACATGTCCCCTGGGGTAGGACCCGGGTCCCCAAACCCTTTTTAGGACAATACCATGCAAATTAGCCTTTAAAATGAGCACTTTTGATTTCGAACGTTCGAGTCCCATAGACGTCAATGGGGTTCTAACGTTCGTGCGAACTTGCGGTCCGTTCGCGGGTTCTGGTGCGAACCGAACCGGGGGGTGTTCGGCTCATCCCTAGTCAGGAGTGTGTAAACACTCCTGTTCTTTGACAGCTGCTGGTCTCACTCCGGTATCCTTGTTTGGGCTATGATACATCCCTGTTTGTCTGTCCACCTGCAAGGTGATTGGTTTGGCCAGTCTTTGGGTGGAGACCAAACCTGATTTAAGCCAGTCAAGTCTGCAGTATCAAGCGTAGTAAAGTGAGTATATTGGGGTAAAAGGATTCCCATTCAAGAAACACTCTCACTTTGCCCTACATAACAATAAGAAAAAAATGTTCAATCATTGTTTTTTGTCCCCATATTTTTCAATGATATGGTCAAAAAACAACAAGCATCTGGGCACATGCGTGGCGAGAAGCTGGCCGGAAAGTTAGTAGTCGGAGCTCCATGGTTAACGGTGACCTCCAGCAACTCCCCAGGGCAATCTAGCCTCCAATTTTACCCCAGTGTTCCACACACCCCTGGGGGAAGGTCTAGCTTATGCCGACGTACAGGAACCAGAAGAAAAAACCCGCTCAGAGATCCCTAACGAATTATCTCCTCACTGTGCGGGAGCAGACGAAAATGGCACAAGATGGAGCCCAGCCGGTCCCAGATCCCTCGGGTACTCCGGACCCTGCAGCCTCTCCTCCACACTTAGCAGACAGTGAGTACACAGTACAACTTACCAAAGTGGACCTGGACGATAGTCTGACGGCTATGTATGAGAAAATGGCAAATAAATTCCAAACGGAATTGAATAAATCCACCACCGTCCTCTCACAGGAGCTGGCTGCCTAAAGCCTCATACACACAGTACGATTGTTGGCAGGGGATTGTCTGTTGACAGACTGTTGTCGTAAAATCTTACCATTAGTACACTCCTTTTGACAATTGTTGTCCCACTTTCGACCAACAAATGTTGGATGGCAGGCTAGTAAATTTTCGACATACAACGGTTTGACGTCAGATTTTCGTATGGTCAGTACACAAATCTGTCACACAAAAGTCTAAAGTACAAACACACATGCTTGGAATTAATGCTCACCAAACACATAATTAGCAGGAGGGGCCCAAAGGGTGGCGCTCAAGAGCTGGAATTCCCCGTAGTACGTCACTACGTTCATGTTTGTTGCACGACAATTGTGTACCGTTAGTATGCAAGACAAGATCCTGGCACACGCACTTAAGACAAAAATCAGACGCTCGGTTGACCAACAATCGTACTTTGTATACAAAGCTTTATGAAACAGAACAGATTTGCTGGAGACCAAACACGATGAGCTGCATCTGGCATACTCAGACCTCCGGAAAGACCATGAGGTACTGCCAGAAACAGTAAATCAATCTCAGGCCCACCTGGAAGACTTGGATAATAGGCGGAACAATATCTGTATTTGCAGTGTTCCTGAATCAACCAAGGACCTGCCTGTCCCTGCCCAGAAAATCTTCCAATCGCTGATCCTGATACCCCACTCTCTTCATTCATATGTGATATGATCCATAGGGCCCTACGACCAAAACCCCCTCGGAAAAACCGCAGAGGGATATTGTCCTGTGCCTTTAAGCGGAGTTCTGCCAATTTTTTTTTTAAAATGAGCAGCTACAAATACTGCAGCTGCTGACTTTTAAAATATGGACACTTACCTGTCCAGGGCACCGGCACCCAAAGCCAATCTGTCCCTCGGCTCTCGGGTGGAGGCACCGCCATCATTGGTAAGGAAATCAGGAAGTGAAACCTTGTGGCTTCACTGCCTGGTTCCATACTGCGCATGCGCAAGTAGCGCTGCGCGATCCCACTGGTCCCTGCTGTCTTCTGGGACCTGTGTGTCTCCCAGAAGACAGCGGGGGGACGGAGGAGGCGCCAGACATGGCATGGATATCCGTGCATACTGCGGCTATCTATGCCCAGAAGTAGGAGCAAATACCTGGATTAGACAGGTGTCTATTCCTTGGAGGCAAACTTTTCTTGCTCCACCAATCGATACAGATCCTCCCAGGTCTACATTATATTTATACCATTTGCAGAGTAATGGACTGTGAAGTCCAACTAAAAGGTTCTTATAGGTTGGGGATACCCTTATCCACTGACCCCTTCATCTTTTCACAAGAATTTTATGGTTTGTTTTTTTTTGTTAACAATAAGTTTCCTTTCAATCACATTTACCCCTATATGTCTGATACCAACAAGGTTTTACAAGGAATTGTACCTTGGGTTACCTCAAATGAGGTTTTATGCTGGCCTTTGGTTGATATGGGTTGGGGCTCCCCCCCCCCCCCCCCCTGACTTGGTCTTGGTCTTCTATGAGAGCTTCCCTTTAGTTCAGAAGCCATGGGTTTACAAATAATTTCCCACAATGTCAAGGGGTTTAATTCTCCTCAAAAAAGAAAAAAGGCTTTTCGCGCTTATAAGCATCTGGGAGCCGATATACTCATATTGCAGGAAACATATTTTTCTAACAACTCCCATCCATCTTATTTCGTTAAATCTTTTAGACAGTTTTTTTTTCACGACCTATGAGACCAAGTCGAGGGGTGTGACCATCTTCATAAAGAATTTCGTACAGTTTGAAGTTATAAATATGTACAAGGATCCTGATAGCAGGTTTTACATTCACAAAGGTTACCTTCAGGCAAAAGGCATTACGTTTGCTGCAGTTTACGCTCCCAACGAAGAACAAGCTTAATTTTTTCAATCCTTCATTGCAGTCTTGGATAGATATAATTCTTCACATTTGGTAGTTGGAGGTGACTTTAACTTAGTAGCTCACTCCAAGCTAGATAGAAGCCGTTATGTACAGCATGCTAATGTATTCCCTAAGACCCTCCAGAAATTAATTACTTCTTCCCAACTCATGGACTCCTGGAGAGCTCATAATGTCGGG
Source organism: Lithobates septentrionalis (assembly GCA_037952835.1). NCBI lineage: Eukaryota > Metazoa > Chordata > Amphibia > Anura > Ranidae > Lithobates > Lithobates septentrionalis. The sequence continues at coordinate 792,825 of JBBDGP010002794.1, read as the reverse complement.
GCTAGAGAGTACACATTCTACTCTCCTGTCCACTACAGTTACTCTCGTCTAGACTAAATGTATTGTTCCCCGAGTCTTCTAGCCAATTCATCTAAATTTTTCATACAGGTATGCCCTTGGTCAGACCACAATATAGTGGTATTCCAAACTTCTTGTGTATGTCTCGCACCGGGAACTGCTTCTTGGCTATGATTAAGCACAACTAATGGTGCGAAACGCGTCAGCAATCCACACTATATCTGTGCCTCTGTTGGTGAATGGATTACGTTTTACAATAAAGGTGTTTTATTGGAGTGCGGCCGTCCATCTTCCTTTTTCTACTAACTGCTTCTTGGTGCCTGAACGATTCTCTCCTCACTGATGCAGCTATTCTAGACCAAATTTCAGAACGTTTAGGCAAATATTTCTGCCTCAATGATACGGAAGACAATTTCCCCTCCACACTCTGGGCAGTACAAGGCAGTAATGCGGAGCCATATTATAGAGATAGCGTCTGTAAGGAAGAAACAGAAGTTACAGGATATCCAGTCTCTTACACAAGACCTGGATAAGCTTTATCATATTCATAGTTCTTCTCATTCTCCTGATGTCTTAACCCAAATTAACATTAAGAAGGCAGCATTAGATACTATCATGTCCGTAGAAATGGAAAAGTCCATTAGATGTTTGAAAGCCGTTTTCTTTTATATAGCAATTCGGCCTCCCCCATGTTCACAAAAAAATTACACCATTGCCTCCAGCCACCTCATGTACAAGTTAAGAAACCAAGCAGGTCAATTGGTGACGCATCCTCAGGAGGTTGTCCAAATTTTTACTGACTTTTATAAAAGGTTACTCTCACCACCATCAGCCCAGCCTTGTCCCGCCTCCCTGGCCTAGCCTGGTTAGAGAATCTTTCCTTTCCTCGATTGTCTGATGCACAGATTGGTTCTCTGAACGCCCCATGCTCCTCAGATGAGATTTCTGCTATTATAGCATCAATGAAAACATCTAAAGCCCCAGGCCCAGACGGATTTTCCACCCTATACTATAAAAAATTTGTAGGCCAACTTGCCCCCAAACTTTCTAAAATGTTCTTGTATATACTGAAAGGCCACCAGTTCCCAGATGATATGCTATTGGCTAACATGTCCCTCCTACCCAAACCGAACAAAGACCTACCCTCCCTCAAAATTATCGTCCCATTTCGGTCATAAATAATGACTTGAAACTATTTGGCCGCTTATTAGCTGACCGCCTTGTCACCTCCTTGATTTCCCCAGATCAAATGGGCTTCATTCATACCAGGCAAATAACAGACAACATTCATCTAGCCTGTAACATTATACAAGATGCAAACATTTTTTCCCGTCCGGGTTATGATGCTGAGCCTGGACATACACAAGGATTTTGATAGTGTAATATGGTCTTACATGGAACTCGTCTTAGCCAGGTTTGGCTTTTGGGGGAGCATTTGTGCACAGCATTCGGGCCTTATACACTCATCCACCCACTAAAATGAGGCTACCAGGCTGCAATTCGGAATACTTTGCTCTGGGACAGGGAACAAGGCAGGGCTGTCCACTCTCCGCACTGCTCTTTGTCCTGACGATTGAGCCATTGGCTCATTCCATAACATTGAATACGGATTTTTGGGGCTACACTAAAGGGGACCAACAAGTAAAAGTAAGCTTATATGCAGATGACGTTTTATTATTTTTAACTAATCCCATGTTTTCCTTGCCTAACTTGGTGGCTACTTTAAAAAAAAAAAAAGATCTTTCGGGGCTAGGAGTAAATCTCTCCAAATGTACAGCCATGCCTATTAATCTGCCTTCCTCGTTGACTGCGAGACTGAGAGATAACTTTCAATTTGCGTGGTCTGAGGGTTCGTTGTCATATTTGGCACATTTTCACTTAGGGGTGTACTCACTTTTGTTGCCAGAAGTTTAGACATTAATGGCTGTGTGTTGAGTTATTTTGAGGGGACAGCAAATTTACACTGTTATACAAGATGTACACTCACTACTTTTTTTTTTTTTTTTCTTTTTTTTTCTTTTTTTTTTTTTTTTTTTAGTTTCATTTGTTAGATGCGTCTCCTGCAGGCAAAACAGAGCGACACCCTGAGCCTCCAACTCTGATAGGACAGCAGACCTTTTATCGGGATCGCCCAGGCCCCTGACGTTCCATGAGCATATACCAATCGTACTAAGCATCAGTAAAAAGAAAAATAAAGAAAAAGGTTTTTAGCAGGAATACAGGTAGCAACCATATTGTTCAATGTACAACGCGTACCACATTTTAGCTCCCGCCCCGGGGCACCCAGCTTCTTAATATTTATCCTAGCTCCGCTCTGAATCCTAAGCCTACCATCAGTGTTGCGACAGTGTTTTGGGGGGGTGTGGAGGGAGGGGAGAGGGGGAAAACCCCTCACCCTCCAGTCCCCACAAACCCCCTCTACTCCTATTCTTTCCATGTGCGTGGAGATATAACCCAAACCCTTATTTGAATTACTACCCTCCCTCCCCCCCGATTCATTTTATTGATGTGTTTGAGTCCCACATGGGGACTACGTGACTCTTTATCCAGTGACTTTCCCTTTAACCCCCCATGCCTATTTCGGCTCGCCCTGAGGGCTTTTGTTGTGACCCAATCTACCCAGTGCCTCCCTATCGCACCTACTACCATCCATACCCTCCCTACAACCACCTCCCGCTCCCCACCCCCCCTCCCCCCACCCACCACAGTATCCCCAGGGAGAACCCCGAGGTGCTGAGACAAGTATAACAGAAAAAAACAAAACAATACACTCCACAACCCAGATCGTGCACCATCCCACATTTAGGACTTACACAACCTCTACATCCCACTCTCCCCTCCACCTCCGGCCCTCCCTGAATAACAAAAAGAATAACAGTAAGCCCTCCCCCAGCCCCACAGTCCCCTCCCACCATCCATTTTTTTTTTTTTTTTTTTTAATACTCCAACATTTTAATTTGTCCTCTTTATACTCTTCTTTTGCAGCCCTCTTATCTTCTCAGGGTTGTATGGTCCCTTGATGGTCCTCCAACCATGCTGCGGCCTTATCAGCTGCATCGAAAAAGTAAACTGACCCCGAAGCTTCCACCCTCAGTCGTGCTGGGTATAGTAAGGCATATGGAATTTTGTGGGACCACAGGGCTCGTTTCACCTCCAGAAAGCCTGCCCTTTTTTTTTGCAGATCCGGGGAGAAATCGGGGTACAGTGAGATCCTACTGCCATTATGGGAGATATCCCCTATCTCTCTTGATTTTTGCATTAACACCACTTTGTCCTTATAGCAGAGCAGCTTCAGAATCATTGGTCTAGGGCGTCCCCCCGATGCAGTTGGTCTAGTAGGAATTCGATGCGCCCTCTCGATGGCAAAGAAGGGTGAGAATGAATCGGGCCCGAAGAAGCCTTTAAACAGATTTTCCATAAAGATTTCAGGATAGGGGCCTTCGCTTCCCTCAGGGAGACCCAGAACCCGAACATTGCATCTACGCATCCTGTTCTCCATTTCATCCAATTTATTTCTATACATTTCGAACTGCATTTGTATGTTCTTAAATTCCCGCTGCATCGGGAACACTGTGTCCTCAAGTTGGCTCAATCTCTCTTCTATAAGGGCAGTCCTCTCCAATACCTTCTGAAGCTCCTGGCTCATAGAGCGAAGTTCTACCTTGAGGCCCCCCAGTTGGTCACACAGGTCACACAGGGACCCCTTGCAGGAATTCACCGCGGCTAGTACCTCTTTTAATGTGGGTTCTGGTTCAGTTATTTTTATAGGAGCAGCTGAAGCACCACTGTTTTGAGAAATTGCTTTCTCCAGGGGGGCTGTCTCTGGGCTTTTTTTGTTTGATGCATTTTTGGTACCAGCCGGTGTTGCAGCTGGGGCTGTTAACATTCTGCCCACACTTTTACGCTCGCCAGGTGGCCCTGTCTGTGTTTTCTCGTGGGGGAGCTGATTGCCTTTGACGGGGGTATGTGCAGGGGTATGTGCAAACTTTTCCAATTTTGCTGCAGCTGTTGCCGCAAGGGGTGTCGGCGCTGCCGAGCCCCCCCTGTCCTTGGCAGAGCGAATTGCCTGTGCTGCTAAATTTTCATTAGAATGTTGGGGGTCCTCTCCCTTTTTTCTGGTCATCATTGGGGGTATTTGGTGAGGGTGGAGGAAGAAGAGGAAAACGTAGTTCCAATGGCGACTTGTCCCTTAGCTACAATGTAGTATAACCAAAGGTTACCACGAGTCCCCTACTGCAGCACGCCCTATGTGGGGGCCGTAACAGTCCCAGAACCTCAGAAAAAAGTTTGGTTAGACTTTCCTTCTTTCCTTCCTTTCCCTTCCTATTCACCCTCTTCGTCCTCTGCTTTTCCCAAGGGCTTCTTTACACTCCTTGCTGCACTCTGCACTTCTCTTTCCCCACTCCCCCTGCCTCTTACTTCTTCAACATTATCCAAGGCTTAGATACCGGGCACTGTAAGAGGTGTAAGGCATGGAATATTGCAGGGTAAAAGCTGACAGTCTTGCAAACTACAAAATACTGAAACAGTGTCCTTTATGAACTAAGCCCACAGGGCGCTCATACCTGACCTTTCAGTACTTCAGAGCAGCTCTCTCCCAAGTGCATCTGGTGGGCGTTTATCATTAACTGAGGTCTGCTTCTGTTGCTGTAGCTGTGGCTGCGGCTGAGGCAGGAGGGGGGAGGTTGGATTCGATACTGGAACTGCAGCAGGGCACTTTGACTGAGGCTCCCAAATCTCTGGCGCCGATCTCCAGCGGCTCCCGCAGGTCTCGCGAGGTTCCCGGGGGTTGCTAGGCATCCAACCCACGCTGCCACGGAGGAGGGGGAGCTCACCGCGCGGGCCCGTATAGAGCAGGGCCCGAACCAGTGTCCTTCAGCGCGGTGCTACAGGAGCGGCGGGGATGAGGAGCAGCTAACCCGATCCCGGCAGCCGACCGAAGCGGGTGGCAGGCATCAAAGGCCGGAAGGCGGATCTAGCCAGCAGCCGGCTAGATGGTATGGAGGGGAGAGTCAGCGGAGACAGGGCTAAGCGGCATGCAGCCACTACTTTACATTGTAGCAAAGTATCATTTCTTCAGTGTTGTCACATGAAAAGATATAATACATTTTTTACAAAAATGTGAGGGGTGTACTCACTTTTGTGAGATACTGTAGACCTCAATCACTTGGGGGCTTAGGGGTACCCCACTTGTGGAAATATTATATAGCTTCTAGAATGGTGCAGCTGGCTCAGTGGCATGCATCTCCCACTCAGATACCATGGCTCAGATTTGAGAGGATATTTGTCGAGCCCTATCACCTTCCTGTTCTCCTTTGGCAGGGGTAATTCCATTTGATAGACCTATCTATCCAGAATGAGATAGTCAGTCAATCATACCATCTGTGGTCCCTGTATAAAGACAAACTGGGCCTTATATTATCCCTCCCTCTGTTGGCCACTTATTTTGGAGACCCAAACTTTCCACCAGCTTTCAACTCCTCTGGCAATTTCTCCAGATGGATAGAAAAGGGCCTAGTGACATTGGAATCCCTATTGCATGATTCTTCTTTTAAATCTTTCTCCAGCCTACAACCGTATGACCTTCCCCACGCAGAATTCATTAAGTATCTCCAAATTAGACACTATTATTCGGAGAACTACCGGCTGGATGCTGTTTGAGCAGATGTGCAATGAGGCCTCTAGGAACCGCAGCACCATTTCATTGGTATATAAACATATTAATGAGTGGGGTCTTCTCTCCAAATCATCCGCCATGATGCAGTGGGAGGCTGAAATGGGCCAAGAGTACTCTGCGCATGATTGGCTGGATATGGTATCCAACATGCACAAAGGTACTAAATCTATTGCGGTTAAAGAAACAGTTGTCAAACTACATACACATTATGCATTATACCCCTGTCAGGCTCCACACGATTTACCCATCGGTAACAGACACCTATTTTAGGGGACGCTTAGACAGAAGTACACATTTCCACATTTTTTGGAGCCCTAAGGCCATTAAACCCCGTGGCAACAAGCCTCCTCAGCTGTAGCCCAGATTACAGGGTCAATTATCACTCTCACTTTTCCCATATGCTTGTTATTTGCTGATCTACCTGAGGTCCTACCTCCTGAACAGAGATTAGGTCACACATTATTTAGCGCTATCCACTGGGCAATAGCACTAAAATGGAGATCCCCTTCAGTTCCCTGGTTTCAAGTCATGCAATGCATGGAATTGGTCAAAATGATGGAAAGGATCCACCATACAGTTATGGATACCATACACATATTCCACCGCAAATGGTCAGCCTGGTCCGCCTATTACTAGTCCCTCACACATTATTATCTTGGTACATTACAGAGGCGGGAATATTCTTGTCTATACAGATTGATGACCCTACAATTAAACCTCTGACAGCTCCTGATTTATTTTAAACATAGGGCTACTGTTTTTGTTTTGTTTTTCTCTCTTTCTCTTGTTCTCTCTTTTGTGTGTTCTTCTTTCTTTACCCCTAGATTTTTTACTTTGAGTCCGTTTTAGATTCTTAGTTACTAAGTTGCACGTTGTGAGGCAATTATTGCTTGAGGAAAACTTTAAATGAATATGTTTGTACTTATCATTGTTTTGATGGCCTCAATGCTGTGAGACTTGTTTGTATTCCTTAAATCTACTAATAAAAGCATTTGTAAATAAAAAAAACAAAAAAAACAACAACAAACATCTCTAAAATGCATACTTTCTGCTGTAGTAAAATGGGTAGATGGTGAATTCTGGCTGTTTGCTATTGGTTCATGCGTTTTGCATGCACCCTATTTTAATACCCAATTTTTATCAGTCTTTACTACAAAAAACTTTACTAGATATTAAAAAAAAATATTATTGTAAAACATTCTTTTTGTTATGGAGAATAAACATCCTCACTATTTGTTTTTTTTTATTTATTCTCATCTAGGCTCATAGCTCTCCTTGATATTCCATAGAAAATAACAACATTTCACAAGGTTTATCTGGGGATCTTGTGTCAGGACCATCTAGCGCTCCTTCTCCTCATTCCAGCATCCTGGGTTTGTCTGTGGCATTCTCCTTGTCTGTCTGTCCACCTGCAAGGTGATTAATGTGGCCAGTCTGGGTGGAGACCAGGCCTGATTTAAGCAAGCCAAGCATGCAGTCTCATGCTTGTGATAGTGTGTGTAATACCTGATCAAGCTGCCTGTTTGTCTGCCCTGCTCTGCTAGATTGGATTACCTTGTTAACGACCCTGGATCAGATATTGACTATTCTCTGAACTACTCTGCCTGCCTTTGGATTTTGATCCTAACTATTCAGAACCTTGCCTGTCTGCCAAGCGCAAGTACCTGTTTGCTTTGCTCAGTTTGCGTATGCCATGGCATGATAGCCAGGCACTATAGCGTTGTGTATAAATCCTGGGGGCAACCGAGTACCGCTAGGCCTTCTTGCCTTATGCTAAATGGAGCTGCTATAGGTGCAGAACACAAATGCTAGCTATAGTGTCTGTCCACCTGTGTTAGGGGTAAGCATGACATGCCTAAAAGTGGTCTAAAGAATCTTAGACTCCTTCCATTAATTGAGTGTGATAGTTTTGGCAGATCCATGGAAATACAAAAAAGCTAGTGAATTTCCCTTTGCTCTTCAGGCTTAAAGAAATCTAGAAGTTAGATTTGACTACTTCTAACTATAGTATGAAGGGAGAACCTTTAAAAAAAAAAAATGGTTTATACAAAATTTGCAACACTCCTATTCAGATAGCAGAACATGGTTCTATAAAATAATGTCCTGTTTTGTAAACTTTTGGATGTTGCTAGGGAGGTGATACATGTGCAGGAGGCCTGAACAGTGTAGTCTTTTGCCTCAAGGGAGGGTTCCAGTTCTCTTGGGGCTGCTGCTCCTGGAGGCAGCACTGGCAAGAAAAAACATGCAGTCTGGACCTCAGCAGCTGTTGGGCTGAGGGCCTGGAGAAGATTGCCAGAGGATTATATTTGCTGGAGGGCACTGCACTGAAGCCCTGGTTTGGAGAAGGACCTTGTTATTCTCTCTTACTGAGAATCTACCTAAGGATACTGGAATACTGTAAAAGTATTCCAGTAAGAGTAAAGACCTTGCAGGGGACTATTAGCTGTGCAAATACCAGAGGTTGCTAATAGACTGCTGCTGTGGGGTCCTATATATACTGACCATTTCCTGCTACCTCCAGAAAGCCTCAATTGAAAGAGTAGAGAGAGAGAAGTTTGCTTCCTATCCTTGTTACTGATCATTCTGCAGTATCCTATGACCCCCCCCCCCCCCCATACATTTACATCCACTCGCCCATAGACATACACTGTGGTTCAGTCTGGCTCTGTCTGAAAAACTGAAAGACGGATCTATAATTAACACCCGTGGGAAAGGGGCCATATGTCCACAGAGTTATCCCTCTTAAATTTGAGAAGTTTTGGCATGGGTGGTAAAATGACCATGCACTTGCATCCCTCACCCTAATTTTAAACTAACTCTTTAGTGACTTTGGACTTTGGGATAGACAATGGATCTGTACCCCCCACCCCAAACATACAATATTCTCTACTTGCTTTGCATGTTGGGTACAATAAAGAGCACATTGGCCACAGTTAATTTATAACGCATCCAATTTTATTGCATGTGTTCTTCATTAGGTATACTGGTGTACTGGTGAAAGTGTACTTCAAGGTCATGCTGGAAGTTTATACCAACTTTCTCTATTGCTTCTTATACTGTAGATGGCACTGTATTGTTCTGAACTTGTTCTGTTGTTTGTATGAAATTCTGAAAATTTAAGAATTCTCAACAATAAAGAACATATATATTAAAGACAGTTAGGCTCGCGAGATGTATCTTTTGATATAAACAAATTATTTTCATGTGTCTTGCAGAAAAAAGAAATCCCAAAGAAGAAGCCCCAAAGACTGCCGCCTCCAAATTGTGTACCTCTTAAGTCCAGCTGTAAACCTCCTGCTCCTTTGTGCTGTGAACCATGTGCATTTTGCTACTGTCATATCTTCCAGACTGTCTGCATATATAGGATGGGCAACCCAAACTGCTGAAACAGAGCCTTATAGCCAAGTGGGCATGAATAAACTACAGAAGGGCACGTAGTGGGTGCAAACAGAGGGTCAAAACAAATAAAGCAGTTGTGGTTTAAGCAGAATTTTCTGCAATCTATGTTGTTAACTTTTAACAGTCTAAAATCTACAATACTGGTGTCGTTTATGCTTTAGTTCTCTTTTATAACACAACACATGCCTTTTTCCATTAAGGCTTCATATCTCATTGCATCATAAGACCTTCCTCTGTCACATATTGCTGCAGTCGACTTTTTTATAGAACATGGAGCGCATAATAAATTAGGTATAACTTCCAGAATTCTTAGCATTACTTAATAGTGTAGCTTACAGAAGTGAGGTAATGGGGGTCAAAGCCGAGCCAAGGAACTGCTTGACCCTATTGATGCTCCAAAGCTGTTGACAGACATCAGGTTTTCATACGCGTTCCATCACCCTTTCTTTTCATTAATCAATTTAAATACTGTATACATATACTGTACAGTATAGTGGTTTTACAAATCAGTTGAATGAACATTAAATCATACAAAAACTGGCATAAAGCAGGTTAACAAACACACTCTGAGAACACTGTACCCATTACCTACTAGATCATTTGATAATGTTCACTTGTGTTATAAAATAACCTTAAACAAAATATTACATTTTCAAATATTCAGCAATAACAATGCATAGTGACCTGACTATAAAATTATTCAGGTCCATTTGCGCCATTGAAAGCTGTTTCTGATAACCCTTTGATCCCAAAGTCACATGAAAAGTTGAAAATTTGAACAATTTTCCATGGTGCTGCAAATATATACTAGAAACAGTAGTTCTCCACACTCCATAGGGTTTTTTTATGACACGCGTTCCATAGTAAAGGGTATCAAGTAAAAATAAACTGATTTATTAGACCCTAGAGAGGTAGGACATAAAATTGAACTGGGTCTTGCCCATATTTGATTCTATTGAAGAATCAACTATGGAGGTCAGCCCAGGCTTCAAAGTCCTTAAAGGCACATATTTTGTGATTCACTGCTTATAGCAAGGGTCTCCAAACTTTCTAAACAAGGGGCCAGTCATTCAAACTTTTAGGGAAGCACACTGTGGCCAGCAGAAGAGGAAATTTTCCAGGCATCAATAGGAGTAAACATCATCACACTTGGTATTAGAGGGAGGAATAGTGCCCAATCGTTGGTATCATTGGGAGGAAAAGTGCCCCATTGTTGGTATCAGTGGGAGATATAGTGTCATTTGGGAGAATAGTGTCTTGTATCAGTGGAAGAAAGGCAAGCAAAGAGCCACTGTTTGGAAACCACTGGCTTATAGGCTAGGGGCCTAAACGTGGCAGAAGAGAATGTTGGGAATGCAATGGTACTAGGCAGTGTTGGGATGTATTAGCAGTAGGCAATGTTGGGTTGCACACCCAGAGGTTAGTATTATGACTTTTATTGCCACTTGGGTGGTTCTAACATATATTGATAACATAGGCAAGTATTATCACCAGCAGGTCTACATTATATTCTTAAATACACTAGACATGGATAGAAACATTCCCTGAGATTCAAGGCAGGAATATTATTTTTTGAAGCATCTAATGTCAGCAATATACACTTAATGCTACCAGCAGTTGCCAAGTAGTATGAGAGAGGTCAGTAATAGATTAATATAATCATTGTGTATTGTTCAGAGTGGCAGCCAAGTGATAGAGTTGTCAGAAGGAGGTCAGCATGGTAACATTTCTCTCTTTATTCAACTTTAAGCTACACTTTGCAAGTATTGCAGTGACAATCAAAATCCCAGTACCCATTTTTGCATGTATAGGGGCACCTGCTGTATGTGTACAGTAACGGCTGTCAATACGGGACGTGCAGTCAGGGGAGGCAGGTGAGGCAGAAGCTACATACAGAGCGGCCAGTTTAAATACAAGCTGGCACACTCTGTTTGCAGCAGACTGAGGGGTTGAGCTCACAGTGCCTCTCTTTACTTCTTGTCAGAGGCACTGAGCTCAATGGACAGCTTGGAGTCTTGGACCAATGGTAAAGTACCATTAGCCCCAGCTGTCCAATAAAAATGCTGCAGTGGAGGCACGCCTCTCACTGCAGTGTCATAGAAGGGGCATGTGTCTAAAAGACAAATGCTCCCTTCCAGCCCAGCCCTCTTAACTAGAAGGAAATAACATGGGTTTATGTGTATACGATTTACCCACAATCCACTCAAATTTTTAACTTAATCTTACCCCCTTCAGTTAATTGCATAGATGTTCAAATGCCGCACTAAATTTTTTTTTATCGCTGTAATTACCTTTATATTGTACTTTATTGTGGCACTTCCTGTCTCTCCTCCCATGGGAGTAGGCGTGTTTATTGCCTTTCCCCGGCGCCGCACTGTCTCCTGGGAGCTTAGTGTAAGGCTTCCCAAGATTCAGTGCGGAAACAATGATCATGCGTGTAAACAAGCTGTGAATGAACAGCATTCACCGCATCCAGGAAATCAATGCTTGTGGGCTTCACATGCCCAGAAGTAAGATGGAAACTGGCCAGCATCACATTTTTTAAGTTATTCTTCAGTACAAAAACAGACAGAGGCGGAAATATTACACCCAAACTGTGAGTATTATTTTGGGTTAGCAAAGTGTCTCAATGACCTAAAAAAAAAAAAAAAAGATTGGTCGCCGGACTCCCGCTTTAAGAGGGAAAATGAGAATCTGCTGCTGTTGAAAAGGTACTGTTATAATCAAGATAAATCATATATTATTATGCTATATGTTATAAGATAATTAAGTATTATTTATCTATTTACTGTGAAATGACTGATTTGAAGTTATAACTTCAGTAATATGTTCGTTAAGCCACCCGCTTGAGTACAGTTTTTGAAAATATAGTAAATTACATTAAAAAATATATAATAATTATTTGTATATTACTTATGGTAATTAACCCATTGCCACCCAGGCCAATTCTGACACTTCTCTCCTACATGTAATACAGAGGGTCCCCTAGTTACAAACATCCGACTTACAAACGACTCCTACTTACAAACGGAGGCAGACAACAGGAAGTGAGAGGAAATCTACCCCTAGGAAGGGAAATTCTCTCCTGTAAGAGCTATTTTGGGGAAAAGGTACCGCCACTGATGCTTTATCACCAAGGCTTGTTTCCACAACAACCCAAAATTTTCAAAATCCAATTGTCATTGGGACAGAAAGTGAGGTGAAATCTTCTGAACAGGGGCACACACAGCAAAACAAATGTTACAGGGGTGTTAACCCTTCCCTATGTTATCCAAAAAGCTTAAAAATAGTTTTTTTGGCTGGAGCTACACTTAAAAAATGTACCTGTTCCGACTTACAAACAGATTCAACTTAAGAACAAACCTACAGTCCCTAACTTGTTTGTAACCCGGGGACCCCCTGTAATCATAATTTTTTTTGCTAGAAAATTACTTATAACCCCCAAACATTATATATATTGTTTTAGCAGACAAATAGGGAATAAAATGGTGGTCACTGCAACTTTTTATGTTGCACGGTATTTGCGCAGCAATTTTTCAAACTCGTTTTTTTTTTTTGGAAAAAAAGCTGTTTCATGAATATATAAAAAAATAAAATAAAAAACACTAAAGATAACCCGATTTTTTTTGTATAATGTGAAAGATGATGTTACGCCAAGTAACAAGATACCGCTTTAAAATTGCGCACACTCGTGGAATGGTGCCAAACTTCAGTACTTAAAATTCTCCATAGGTGACGCTTTAAATTTTTTTACAGATTACATGTTTAGAGTTACAGAGGAGATCTAGTTCTAGAATGATTGCTCTCGCTCTAACGATCGCGGCGTATGTATACTGAGTGTATCTGGCTCTGATACTAGCCAGTGCCTCACCAGCCACTGACCTCACCGCACGTCCTTGCTGTCAATATCTAAATATGAAACCCGCAAAAGCAAGGATATATAAAGCTGAGCTCTAGGCAGATATAAAAGACACACATTATTGCAGTTTTGTATACAGCTTAAGGTGTAGTCAGTATATTTGTTCTCATATATTTTGGGAAGTGATTTCCTTTACAGGGCCTATTTGGAACAAAGAAACAAGAATGTTCCAAATACTCTAAATGGCTAGGTAAGGGAGGCTTTGAGACTTTAAATATACCCCTAATGTCACTTATATATGAGTCAACAGAGCATACAAGTTAAAGTAATTGTAAAGTCTCTTTTTTTTCATGTTATACTTACCTGCACTGTGCAGTGGATTGCACAGGGCAGCCTGGATCCTCCTCTTCTCGGGTCCCTCTTCGGCTCTCCTTGCCCCTCCCTCCTGACGAGTGCCCCCACAGCAAGCAGCTTGCTATGGGGGCACCCGAGCTGAACTGCAGCTTCGTGTATCCATTCAGACACAGAGCTGCGGCCAGGCCCTGCCCCCTTTCCCTTCTCATTGACTAACTGACTTTGATTGCCATTGGCTCCCACTGCTGTCTCATCCTATGAGGAGGGGAGTCCCAGGCAGTCGAGACAATCCTACAACATCGCTGGATAGAGAGGGAGCTCAGGTAAGTATTAGAGGGGCTGAGGGGGGCTGCTGCACATAGAAGGCTTTTTATCTTAATGCATATAATGCATTAAGATAAAAAAACTTCTGCCTTTCCAATCACTTTAAAGCGGAGTTCCACCCAAAAATGGAACTTCTGCTTTAAGGGAAGGTGACCCCCTGACATGTCACATTTGGCATGTCATTTTTTGGGGGGGGGAAGCGGAAACCCTCTTTTTAGAGGTTTCCAGCTCCCACTTCCTCCTGGGGCACCGCGGCACCGGAAGTAAGTTCACCTCTCCCCCCTCCCTCTCGGCAATCATCTGGGACACGTCACAGGTCCCAGATGATTGCCCAGCCAGTCGCAGTGTGCAGCACGGCTCGCACATGCACAGTGCGTGCCCGGCTGTGAAGCCACAGCCGGGCGCCCACAGTGACAATGCCGGTGCCGCAGAGAGCAAGGGGAGATGAGCGGGTCTTCGTTTCCCCGCATCGCTGGACCGTGGGACAGGTAAGTGTCCAATTATTAAAAGTCAGCAGCTGCAGACTTTTAATTTTTTCTTTTAGTCGGAACTCCGCTTTAATAAAAAACACAATTTTTTTAAAGTGGTTGTAAACCCACATAAAAAAACAAAAAAACCTGCAAGACAATACTCACCTAATGCCGCGTACACACGGTCGGACTTTTCGTCTACAAAAGTCCGACAGCCTGTCCGACAGACTTCCTGCGGACTTTCGGCGGACTTGCGGCAGACTTTCTAACGAACGGACTTGCCTACACATGACCACACAAAAGTCAGACGGATTCGTACGTGATGACGTACACCGGACTAAAATAAGGAAGTTGATAGCCAGTAGCCAATAGCTGCCCTAGCGTGGGTTTTTGTCCGTCGGACTAGCACACAGACGAGCGGATTTCGGGGTCCGTCGTAGTTACGACGTAAAGATTTGAAGCATGTTTCAAATCTAAAGTCCGTCGGATTTGAGCCTGAAAAAGTCTGCTGAAAGTCCGGGGAAGCCCACACACGATCGGATTGTCAGCCAGCTTTAGTCCGTCGGCGTCCGTCTGACTTTTGTAGACGAAAAGTCCGACCGTGTGTACGCGGCGATAGATTGAAGACCCCGCAGCGGTCCCAGAACACAGCTCCGGCCGGCGACATCGCTCCCAGAGTTATTTCTGGGTATCGCGGGCTCTGGCACTGTGATTGGCCGGTGCCGCGATGACGTCACTCCCGTGCACATAACTAACTGAAGCAATGGCACGAACAAGCCATTGCTTCAGTGCGCATGTGCCGATGACGTTGACACATGAAGATACAGGGGATATCTCCTAATCCGTGCAGGTTTAGGAGATATCCTAAACCTTATATCCTTATTATAGGCTTACCTGTAGTCCAAAGTGGATTGTAAGGGTTTACAACCACTTTAAATACAGTTTAAAACCATATAGACATTAGATATATCACAAAGGCAAGCAATCTGGGTCCTTCAAATGAGGTCTATGCCTTTTGCGTATATATCGCTTCTTCAGGTTGTTGTATGTTGTAGTTGTATGACCAGAGTGCTTGGTCACAATCAGAAAAAGGAAAATCATATATTTCTCATCATGTATCCTATTGCATTTTTTTTCTTTGTTTATATCATACACGAGGAATCTATAAACCTATATATATATATATATATATTCATATTCATGATTATGGACAAGCTCTCTGAACATACAAAAACCTTTGCAGGTCCCTAAGAAGCGACGTATCCGTGAAACGAGTAGGCCTCATTTGAAGCACACAGATTGCTTGCCTTTGTGATGTATCCAATGTCAATATGGTTTTAAACTGTATTTAATAAAATTGTATTTTTTATTAACTTGTATGCTCTGTTAAATCACACATAAGTGACAGAAGGGGTATATTTAAAGTCCCAAAGCCTCACTTACCTTCCCTTTACTATACATATCAGGATGATACCCTGAGTCACTCACTCCACTAGTGTATATGTAAAATGTATACTCCATTCCACACTTACTTTTCTGCTGGATTTGTCTTGAGTTTAGCAACAATACACTGGGGCGAATTTACTAAAACTGGAGAGTGCAAAATCTGGTGCAGCTCTGAACAGAAACCAATCATCTTCCAGGTTTTATTTTCAAAGCTAAAGTTAGAAGCCGATTGGCTACCATGCACAGCTGCACCAGATTCTGAGTGCTCCAGTTTTAGTAAATCTCGCCCACTGCATGCTAAACCAGGATAATAGTATCTCACGTTGTCACCCTATGATCATCAAATGTAAACTGTTGTGTTGTATACTTGTCCAAGTATCCGTTTTATTTATAAAATCTTCCATCTACAATAAATATGTTGATATGCATGGCTATTATTTGAAATATTTTGCTTGTATTTTGTTTACATAATAAGGCCTGGTTCACACCTATGTAGGTTGCAGTTTGCATATTCCAGGTGTATTTTGCATTTTTCAATACACATTTTTGATCCCTAGACTTCAGTCTATGGAACCAAAAAAATAGAAAAAAGTCCATAGCCCTTTCCATAAAATGCACAGATGTGAACAAAATCCATAGGAAACCATGTTAAATGGACTGTAGTGTGTTTCTGAAAAACTGAAAATGCACTAAAAATGCATAAGTGTGAACCAGGCCTTAATATAAGGTTGATTTATTTTTATGTGTCTGTGAGTAATCAGAAATATTATAGAAATGCACCACCTTCTAAGGCTCGATTCACACTAGCGCGTTTTTTGATGCATTTTGCATTTTGCAGAAATGCACGGGAATTTTTTAACATGGGTTCCTATGGAACATGTTCACATCAATGCCTTTTTGTTTCTCTGCATTTTTGGAAAGGGTCGGGGACTTTTTTTCATGCAAAATGCAGCGTTTTGCATGTAATGGATTTCAATGGACAAGCATCAAAAACGCAAGTGCACCGTTTTTGCAGCATTTTTGATGCGTTTTTGATGCGTTTTTTTTTTTTTAATTTTTTTTAGACTGTAAAAAAAAAAACTGTAAAAAAAAAAAAAAAGCAAAACGCAAATCGCGGCAAAAACGCGGCAAAAACGCTGCTCAAAAACGTGGCAAGCATGAAAAAAAAACCTCCAAAAACGCTCAAAAGCAACATGCATAGGTGTGAATCGAGCCTGAGGCTCGATTCACATCTATGCATGTTGCTTTTGAGCATTTCTGCAGTGTTTTTTGTGGTGCTTGCCGCGTTTTTGAGCAGCATTTTTCCAGCGTTCTTGCCGCGTTTTTTTTTTTTTTTACAGTTTTTTTTTTTTTAGACTAAAAAAAACCGCCAAAAAACGCCAAAAACGCAAAACGCGTCAAAAACGTCACACAAACTCTGGAAAACCGCTGTAAAACCGCTGTACTTGCGTTTTTGATGCTGGTCCATTGAATTCTATTACATGCAAAACGCTGTATTTTGCATGAAAAAAAGTCCCTGACCCTTTCCAAAAACGCAGAGGCACAAAAATGCATTGATGTGAACATGTTTCATAGGAACCCATGTTAAAAACTTCCCATGCATTTCTGCAAAATGTAAAATGCATCAAAAAACGCGTTAGTGTGAATGGAGCCTTAGGCTGGATTCACACCTATGCATTTTTAGCGCTTTTTGAATTTTTCAGATTTGCTCTACAGAACATGTTCCATAGGAAACCATGTTAAATGGACTGTAGTGCAAATCTGCAAAATGCAAAAAGCACTAAAAATGCATAAATGTGAATCAAGCCTTAAGCCAGGGGTGTCCAAACTTTTTTCAAAGAGGGCAAGATTTGATGAAGTGAATATGCGTGAGAGCCGACCATTTTGCCTGACATTCTTTGAACCATTAAAATTCGGTCTAAGGCTGGCCATACACTATTCAATTTTCCTGTTCAACTTTCCTTTAGATTTACCAAAACCATATAATAGGAGGTCAAACTTAAACACTTTCAATTTGGATGCAATCAGGCAGGCCCTTGTACTACATAGTTGAAGGTAAATCTAAAGAAAATTGAACAGGAAAATTGTATGGTGTATGGCCAGCTTTAGGCTATGTTTCCACTAGTGCGACTTTTCATGCGACTTGGGACTGAAAAGTCGCATGACAAATTGTATCCCATGATTTCCAATGAGTACCGTTCATATCTGTGCGACTTCAAGTCGCAGCGACTTCAAAGTAGTCCCTGCACTACTTTGGTCCCACTTTGATGCGACTTGAGGTCCATAGATACAGGCATTGCTTCAAATCGCGGTAAAAAGTTGCGGTAAAATCGCGGTAAAAAAATCGCGGCAAAATTGCGCAACTTTGGGGACGCAATAGTGGAAACATAGCCTTAGTGTGTTCGTTCGAGCACTTAGGCTCTGTTTCCACTAGTGCGACTTTTCATGCGACTTGGGACTGAAAAGTCGCATGACAAATTGTTTCCCATGATTTCCAATGAGTACCGTTCATATCTGTGCGACTTCAAGTCGCAGCGACTTCAAAGTAGTCCCTGCACTACTTTGGTCCCACTTTGATGCGACTTGAGGTCCATAGATACAGGCATTGCTTCAAATCGCGGTAAAAAGTCGCGGTAAAATCGCGGTAAAAAAATCGCGCGACTTTGGGGACGCACTAGTGGAAACATAGCCTAAGTGCCGGTTCACATAGGGGCGACTTGTCAGGCGACCTAGTCGCCTGACAAGTCGCCTCCCGTTCTGTGCTACGGAACCGTTCTAATAGGAGCGACGCAAGTCGCTCCGACTTAGAAAAAGGTTCCTGTACTACTTTGGGGGCGACTTGCATAGACTTCTATGCAGAAGTCGTTTTGCAAGTCGCCTCGGAAGTAGTTTGCAGGTCGCCTCGCTGAGGCGACCTGCAAGTCGTGCCGCCCCTGTGTGAACCGGGGCTTAGGCTCGATTCACACCTATGCATGTTGCTTTTGAGCGTTTTTGGAGGTTTTTTTTCATGCTTGCCACGTTTGAGCCGCATTTTTGCCGCGATTTGCGTTTTGTTTTTTTACATTTTTTTTTTTACAGTCTTAAAAAAAAATTAAAAAAAAAAAACAAAAAAAAAAAAAAAAAAAAACGCAAAAACGCATCAAAAATGCACCAAAAATGCATCAAAAACGCTGCAAAAACGCTGCAAAAACGCTGCAAAAACGCTGCAAAAACGGTGCACTTGCGTTTTTGATGCTTGTCCATCGAATTCTATTACATGCAAAACGCTGCATTTTGCATGAAAAAAAGTCCCTGACCCTTTCCAAAAATGCAGAGAAACAAAAAGGCATTGATGTGAACATGTTCCATAGGAACCCATGTTAAAAAATTCCCGTGCATTTCTGCAAAATGCAAAATGCATCAAAAAACGCGCTAGTGTGAATGGAGCCTTATACACTGCCCAACAAGAATTCTCTTGCCTTTGTTGCGCTCGTTCCCGACACACAGACAAATGCTCTGCTCTTTAGGGGTACCGTTAATTCTTAATGGTACCCCACACATTGGAAAACGTGGGGTGCTTTTGGTGCAGTGCCATTTAAAAAAAAAAAGGTTGGGGAGTTCTTTCCCTGCATTTTTGTGGGTAGGGAAGCCCATTGAAATGAATGGGCTGCCCTACACGCAGCACGCAGATGTGAACCAAGGGCTTGTTCACATGTCAGGTTGGAGGGGCAGTAAAACCACATGGTTAAGCTGTTTTTACCACCCCCAACTTCTCCCCCTTTAGCTGCAGAGGGAGCAGCTGGGGGTGTACACATGCTGTGGCTGCAGGTTTACCCAAGCTGAATGGGGCTGCACTGCAACTACCCCGCAACTGTGTGCATTGCATGGTTGCGGTATAGTGATGCTGCATTTACGGGCTTAAAACAGGTATTGAGGAGGCAACATAATGCCTCTTTACCGCCTGTCAAATGCCTCTGAAAAGCGATCTGTGCATGGATTGCTTTTCAGAGGAGCAGCAGTCCTGGCTGCTATCACAAACAAGCCCTACAAAAGCAGTTCTGATGATACAGGAATGAGGGGGTTCCAGGTTAATAGTAACATACACATACACACAGACACATGCACACACATACAGACAAATGCACGCACACACACACACATACAGACACATGCATACACATTGTAACCTGGGGGACAGGTAGCAGGCACAAAGCTCCCTGGGATGAGCAGTCTTTCAGGCACAGATACCAAATCCAGTGGAATAGTGACAAACAGTGCGGTGTTTATTTGTGATATATACAAGTCTATTTACAGGTGCTGTACAGTGTTCCAAAAGAAACAAATAGGAACAAAAATAGCCAAAACAAAACCTAGCCGTGTCTCGGCACTAACTAAACAATATTTACAGATCCTAACTACTAAGCTGAGCAAGCCTACAGCTTGTCAGCTTCCACATACCTTTTTTGCACTCTTACACAGAAGTTCTCTGAGTATCCCAGGCCAAGAGCAAGGGCTGTCTTGCTCAGGTGAGCTTAAATTAGCCTGGGGGAGAGGACCAAGACCTGAACCGGACCATGGATCAGAGATCCCTGAACCTGTATGAGAGGAGCCTGGGAGATGTATAAACCCCGAACAGGACTTTTCCTGGCTCTCTCTGGGACGCTCTGCTACATATCCTCCCCCCTTGTTTCAACCCCAGGGTTGGAACACCTGTAGCCCAACAGGAGTGAACACGGGACAGGGCATCTACATTCCCCATCTCAACACCTGGCCTGTGTTTTACAGTGAATGAGTAATCCTGTAGAGCCAAAAACCACCGGTTCACCCGTCTATTAGTCTCCTTCTTTTGGGCCATCCATTTCAGAGGAGCATGGTCAGTTATTAACTCAAACTGGCGTCCTAACAAATAGTACCTGAGTGCGTCCACGGCCCACTTTATGGCTAAACACTCCTTTTCAATGACTGCATACCTTTGCTCATGGTCATTGAGTTTTCTGCTTAGGTACACCACAGGGTGTTCTTCCCCATTGTGTACCTGTGATAGTACTGCCCCGATACCAACATCAGACGCATCCGTCTGAACCAAAAAATCTTTGGAGAAATCGGGGGAGTACAGTATTGGTTGTGCACAAAGAGCCTTCTTCAGGACTTGGAAAGATTCCTCTGCTACTGAGGACCATTTCACCATTACCGAGTCTTTCCCTTTCGTAAGGTCTGTCAGTGGGGCAGCTATAGTTGCAAAATTTGGGATAAATCTTCTATAATACCCCGCAATGCCAAGAAAGGCCCTGACCTGCTTCTTGTTTGCAGGACGTGGCCATTCCTGGATGGCTTCTATTTTATTCACTTGAGGTTTTATGACACCACGCCCAATAGTGTAGCCCAAATACTTGGCTTCGTCTAGACCAATGGCACATTTTTTTGGATTTGCTGTAAAACCTTCTTTGAAGAGGGAATTGAGGACAGCCTGGACACGGGGCAAGTGAGACTCCCAGTCAGTGCTATGTACCACTATGTCATCTAGATATGCTGCTGCATATTGTCGGTGGGGTCTTAGAGTCCTGTCCATGGCCCTCTGAAATGTGGCGGGGGCATTTTGCAACCCAAAAGGCATTTTTTTATATTGAAAGGAACCCTCCGGGGTCGCAAATGCAGTCTTCTCTTTGGCGCTACCAGTCAGGGGTATTTGCCAATAACCTTTTGTCAAGTCCAAAGTGGTCAGATAGCGAGCCTTGCCAAGTCGGTCTATAAGTTCGTCCACTCTGGGCATTGGGTACGTGTCAAACTTTGTCACTGCATTAAGCTTCCTGAAGTCATTACAGAACCTCCAAGTGCCATCCGGTTTTGGGACTAACACGATGGGGCTAGACCAGTCACTATTGGATTCCTCAATGACATCTAGCTCCAACATTCTTTTAACTTCCTCGCTGATATCCTTTCTCCTCGCTTCAGGAATTCGGTATGGTTTGAGCTTGACACGGACCCCAGGTTCAGTAACAATATCATGCTGAACTGCTGAAGTCGTGCCAGGTAACTCTGAAAATTTCTCTCTATTTCTTATCAGGAATTCTCTAGTTTCCTGCTTTTGAGAATATGACAGGGTGTCTGGAATCGTGACCTCAGGGATCAGAGGGGACTCAGTACCCTTAGGCGTTACCGGGAGGGACCTCGCAGTTAACGCCAGTCTATCCTTCCAGGGCTTTAACAGGTTTATGTGGTAAATCTGTTCGGGCTTCCTTTTTCCTGGTTGATATATTTTGTAATTGACCTCCCCAACTCTTTCAATTACTTCAAAGGGACCCTGCCACTTAGCCAGGAACTTGCTCTCAACAGTGGGAACTAACACCAGGACCCTATCACCAGGTGAGAAAACACGGAGTTGGGCCCCCTATTGTATATCCTCTGTTGAGCTGTTTGGGCCTGCAGTAAGTGTTCTTTTACCATCGGCATGATTGCTGCAATCCTGTCCTGCATTTGAGCGATATGCTCAATGACACTTTTATGGGGTGTCTGCTCCCCCTCCCAAGTTTCTTTGGCTATGTCCAAGAGTCCCCGAGGGTGTCTCCCATAAAGCAACTCAAAGGGAGAGTACCCTGTGGAGGACTGGGGAACCTCCCTGATGGCAAACATCAAGTATGGTATCAGGAAGTCCCAGTTTTTCCCATCCTTGTCAACAACCTTTTTTAACATGCTCGTTAATGTTTTATTGAAGCGTTCCACCAAGCCATCCGTTTGAGGATGGTACACTGAGGTTCGCAATTGCGTCACCTTAAATAACTTGCACAGCTCTCTAGTTATTCGTGACATAAATGGGGTGCCCTGGTCTGTAAGGACTTCTTTAGGGATTCCAACACGACTGAACACCATAAACAGCTCTTTGGCAATGTTTTTAGCAGACGCGGTGCGTAAGGGAATGGCCTCTGGGTAACGGGTAGCATAATCCATGATTACGAGGATATGCTGATGACCTCGGGCAGATTTGGGGAGTGGACCCACAAGGTCCATGGCAATCCTCTCAAAGGGCACTTCAATAATGGGCAAGGGCACTAAAGGACTTCGGAAGTGTTGTAGTGGGGCTGACATCTGACACACAGGACTGGATTGACAATAATTCTCAATATCCTTCTGTATTCCGGGCCAATAAAACCTGCGCAACACCCTTTCCGTAGTTTTCTCAACCCCTAAATGACCTCCTAGCAAGTGCCCATGGGCAAGTTCCAACACCACCCGTCTGTATAGCTTAGGGACCACCAACTGTTCAACCACTTCATCATTTTTTTTACATACACGATACATTAAATCCTCATTGCTGCTAAAATAAGGAAAACAGAGCCTGTCCCCTGATTCGACAGGTACATCATTAATCACCATTACATTTTCCCAGGCCCTGGCAAGGGTTGGGTCTTTTCTCTGCTCGGTACCAAAATTTTCCTTGTGTACATTAAGGTCAGCAAACTCCAACGTAGGCTCAGATTCAGCAGATGGCTGTCCAGCTCCACTGGTTGTGGGGACCTCCTCAGGCTCCTCCAGCTCTCCTGCCATAACTGAGAAAGGAAAACCTGGGGAGCCCTGAGAAGAGTCCCCTGAACCCATATTGTCAGTAGCGGCCAGGAGTTCTGGCTCTGTCACTGAGTCAGCTACTGCGACCGGGTCGGGACGATCCCACAGTTCCCAAAACTTAGGGAAGTCCCTACCAATGATGGCCTCGTGCACCAAGTGGGGCACAAGTCCGACCGGATGGGTCACCGTACCTAAGCCAGTTTTAAACTGAACAGTGGCTATAGGATACTCGCGGGTATCCCCATGTACACAGATCACAGCAACTTTTTTAGCATGCAAATTCACAGTGTCAACCATCTCAGCTGTAACCAAAGTCACTAGACTTCCAGAGTCTAGCAAGGCCGTAATAGGCTTATTATTAACAGTCATTTGGCACATGTGTTTTCCCATACTTGGTGCTGCAGCGCATGAAACAGCAGCAAACATAGACTGCCTTCTAATAGACAGATCGCACTGCATTGGTTCATCTGTCAATGGACAGTTTGCTGCAACATGTCCCAGTTCTTGGCAACGAAAACACCTGATGTTTCCCCAGTTTGGTTTGCTGACAGGCAGTAGCTTCCCTTGTTTGGGACGCCAAACTTCAGTCCTGGCACCAAAAATCCTCCCCCCTATTTCCTTGCCATGCTTACCACCCACTTCCCCTGGAACAGTCTTACCGGTTGCCTGGGGAGACCGTGGCTTTGGGCGGAAAGTCCGTGCGGCTGTAGGGGTGGTGACCAGGTTCTCTGCAGCAAAGTACCTTTCAACAAGTTCCACGAGGTTGTCCGCCGAGTTGGGGTCTCCTTGACTCACCCACTTCTGCAGGGGAACTGGTAGTGACCTCAGGAACTGGTCCATGACCACACGCTCCACTATTTGTGGCCCAGACAGGGACTCCGGCTGTAGCCATTTTCTCACCAAGTGAATTAGGTCGAACATCTGCGATCTTGGGGGCCTCTCGTCTTGGAAGAACCAGCTGTGGACCCGCTGTGCTCGAACTGCCAGGGTGACACCAAGTCGCGCCAGGATTTCCCGCTTGACCTTTTCATAGTCTCCTGCTTCTGCTGACTCCAAATCATAGTAGGCCTTCTGCGATTCTCCAGACAGCAAGGGGGCGACCAGTCCTGCCCACTGGGTTTTGGGCCAACCTTCCCTCTCAGCGGTCCGTTCAAAGGTTAAGATAAAGGCCTCTGGATCATCATCTGCAGTCATCTTGGAAAGAAAGCGACCCACATGGATAGCTGAGGGCTTGTCTCCAACAACATTAACTTTAGCAGGTGACCACTGTGCTAGCGTCTCCACAACCGCAGCCAAGGTTTTCCTATCCTCTTTTGCATCAGTGGCTAGCTGTTCAAACAGCCTCTGCGATAGCTCCTGTACAGCACCAATCTGTTGGCACAGCGCCTTGGTTTGCTCCTGTGCGATAGCGTTTGTTTGTTGCTGTGCAGCATTGGATTGTTGCTGTGCAGCATTGGATATCACCAATTGTTTTAGGATTTCCTCCATGTTTAGTCACTCTAGGTACTGGCCTTTTAAGTAGTAACTTACTACAGCTGGCCGCAGTCTCCACCATATGTAACCTGGGGGACAGGTAGCAGGTACAAAGCTCCCTGGGATGAGCAGTCTTTCAGGCACAGATACCAAATCCAGTGGAATAGTGACAAACAGTGCGGTGTTTATTTGTGATATATACAAGTCTATTTACAGGTGCTGTACAGGGTTCCAAAAGAAACAAATAGGAACAAAAATAGCCAAAACAAAACCTAGCCGTGTCTCGGCACTAACTAAACAATATTTACAGATCCTAACTACTAAGCTGAGCAAGCCTACAGCTTGTCAGTTTCCACATACCTTTTTGCACTCTTACACAGAAGTTCTCTGAGTATCCCAGGCCAAGAGCAAGGGCTGTCTTGCTCAGGTGAGCTTAAATTAGCCTGGGGGAGAGGACCAAGACCTGAACCGGACCATGGATCAGAGATCCCTGAACCTGTATGAGAGGAGCCTGGGAGATGTATAAACCCCGAACAGGACTTTTCCTGGCTCTCTCTGGGACGCTCTGCTACAACATACATACAGACATACATACATACAGACACATGCATACACATATGTAGCAATAATTCTCGGTGGAGCTGCTGGTTTAAAGCGGGCTGTTACCTTCACTCTCGCCACCTCTGTTTCACCGGCACCGGGTCTAGGGTTCTGTTGAGTTTACCTCCGGACAATGTAGGCACCAAACACTTGAGAGTATCTTTTCCAATGCTTTAATAAACAGGTAAACCAAAATGGACGGAGATGTATGGCCAGTTCTTCACACTTGTGGCAAAGCACTCCCAGCCCTTCAAAATCTCCGACATTATAAAAAGAACAAACTTCCCCTGCGGTTTCAGACGAACGTCGGTATCCGTAAGCAAGGTTCCGGTCAGCATAGCACCCGCAGCGGTGCTCGTAGGGAACATCTTAGGTCCCACAGTTGGTTGCATCACCGAAAAAGACATGGCCACACTCTGATCTTCTCAGCACGATCACGAGGCCTCTCTTCTTCTCTGGCGCCAACACACATACAAGCGTCCCACGCGGTATCAAGTAGGCTAGGCTCCTCCCACTTGTTCCTCTGATCACGTAGCTCCCGGGCTTTCACTGGCGCCCGCCGCCTACGCAGTCAGAAATAAAATCCTGCAACTTTAACCTCTTCTTCTCCCGACAAAGTCCAGCCTTCACCGTAAACTCCCGGTGAAACACTTCTCTAGGTTGCGGGAAGTTGATGGCCAACAAATCCCAGACGACGCTCCCACATGTAGCAATAACTCTCGGTGGAGCTGCTGGTTTAAAGCGGGCTGTTACCTTCACTCTCGCCACCTATGTTTCACCGGCACCGGGTCTAGGGTCCCATTGAGTTTACCTCCGGACAATGTAGGCACCAAACACTTGAGTATCTTTTCCAATGCTTTAATAAACAGGTAATAAAGGAAGTAGCAGGAAAGAGGTAGAAGGAAAGTTGCAGGGAAGCTCAAATACCTTTTCGTAGTATTCTTTAGTACATTGTTAGGAATTGAACACTTGTAGTTGAATGCACTCCCCTTGTGGGATTCAATCTTTGCCCGCCTGGATAGGCCTCTCTCACTTGCCTAGCAGCCAGTACGTAGCACGAACAAAAGTCTCTGCCACAGACTTGTTTGAAACAGAATCGGTACGATCCTCTGCCACGGGATGTAATGGTTTACGATGAATATCAGACACAGCACTTGAACCTTTAAGCCAACCCGGCAGTACTATGCAGTAAGATTACTTCAGGATATGTCCTCCAACTGAGTCACCAGGCCCTCTCCAGACCAGCACTCTGCATGATCCTTCCATGACGGGTCCTCCCCTGGGATCTCCTCAGTTGTCCAGCTTCTTCTCTCAGGATAGACAGCCCAGGACCATTCCTATGCCACAGTGGTAGGCCCAGACAGGCTTCTGGACCCACACGCTGCAGCGACGTGGGCCTCCGGAACGGAGGACCATGAGGTGGTATTCTTAATGCATACCTGTCGGCCAAGAGGGCCAGCAGGTGGACGGAAAAAGACCCCTAAACATGGCGTCTGTCCCATAAATACCCTCTCCCAGAATGCAACTCGGAGGACCACCTCCACCGAGTTGTCTCCGGGACAGAGGAGCACTCATACGCTTCAACACGTTGCCTTTCCAACACCGGCCCATGGGGACAACGACACCCACCGGCGCAGTGTGGAACTACACGCAACTCAGCCAAGCTGGAACAGAGGCAAATCTAACTTCACCTAACAAGTAACCCACTAAATTTACCTATCAGTAGTAGATTAAAAATCTACCAGCACTACACACTCCCCCCACTACAATAGACGTTGTCCTCAACGTCTGTCAAAAATTATTCCCAAGCCTGAGAGTAAGTATTTGAGCTTAAAACTGGGATTAAAGTAAAGAAGAAAGGAAGACAGTCGAAAGACATTACAATTTCAACATTTTTTTTAAAACAATATGTTCACATCCGCAAACAAAACCACATTATGACTGTTGCAACCCCACTATCTATCTAGCTGAAAAGCCTAACAGCTTGATAGTAGGTCCACTTGCTCCTGAAAAGAAACAAAGTTAGCCACTTGCCGCCCACGGGCGTCATATGACGTCCTGGGCTTTGAGCGGGTATATCTGAATGATGCCTGTAGTTACAGACATCATTCTGATATTGCCGGTTTCAGCCGGCGAATCTCTACACCATAGGAACGATCATAGCGGCCGTTCCGCCGCTTGATCGTTCCTATGGGAGGCGAGAGGGGACGCCCCCCCTCCCGCCGCCCTCCGGTGCTTGTTCCGACTCACCGTTACGATCGGTGAGGCGGAGAGCGGATCCGCCGGCTCCGGATGTAGATCATAGAGATTTCCGGCGGACCAGATGGTCGCCGGAGTCTCTATGATCATCGGAGGCCGGGCGCGATGTTATGACGTCACGCCCGGCCTCTCCATTCAAAAAAACGGCGCCGCTTCGGCTGGGAAGCGGCGATCGTTTTATTTTTATTTTTTATTTCAGGCTTCCCAGCCTAGTGGTGAGATGTGGGGTCTTATTGACCCCATATCTCACTATTAAGAGGACCTGTCATGTTATATTCCTATTACAAGGGATGTTTACATTCCTTGTAATAGGAATAAAAGTGATCAAAAAATTTTTTTTTTCAAAAAAGTGTAAAAAAAATATATATATATATATAATTATCAATAAAAAAAAAATTTTTTAAAGCGCCGCTGTCCCCGTGTGCTCGCACGCAGAAGCGAACTCATACGTAAGTCCCACCCACATATGAAAACGGTGTTCAAACCATACATGTGAGGTATCGCCGCGAACGTTGGAGCGAGAGCAATAATTTTGTCACTAGACCTCCTCTGTAACTCAAAACATGTAACCAGTAAAAAAATTTCAAGCGTCGCCTATGGGGATTTTTAAGTACCGAACATTGGCGCCATTCTACGAGCGTGTGCAATTTTGAAGTGGGACATGTTAGGTATCTATTTACTCGGCGTAACTTCATCTTTCACAATATGCAAAAACATTGGGCTAACTTTACTGTTTTGGTTTTTTTTTAAAACACAAAACTGTTTTTTTCCCCAAAAAAACGCGTTCGAAAAATTCCTGCGCAAATACCGTGTGAGATAAAAAGTTGTAACAACCGCCATTGTATTCTCTAGGGTTTTTGCTAAAAAAACATATATAATGTTTGGGGGTTCTATGTAATTTTCTAGCAAAAAAATTATGATTTTTACAGGAAGAGAGAAATGTCAAAATTGGCCCGGTATTGAGGTGGTTAAACACACACACATGAGATATATACAGTTTAGGAGCAAAGTCTCATTCTGAAAGAAAAATGAAACTCTCTTCCCATAATCTTTCTTATATTCCCTTTAAGGAACCAACTAAAATAACTTGAGGAGTCCATCCCTATATATATATATATATTTAGGTATCTATGTCATATCTTTTAAATGAAGGAAGTCCAGCTAGCAAAAAAACGGGCCTGGGATTTAGAAACACTGAGATGGACATCAAATCTTGATCACGAAGATCTCTAAACACTGACACTGTCTATCTACATACCCCACAGTTCTTTATCCATAATCACCAGTAAAACCGAGGATCTGGCAATGTCAGTGTCTTTCCCAGTTTATCCACTGTAGTAATAAAGTACACAACGTCATCTTTTCCAGGTCTGCAAATGACCACTTTGTCAGCATGAATGTGCCGACCATAGTTCCAGTTTAGGAAACATCCACTGAAGCGTTCATCCATAGCGGCAGAATATCCAGTTTTCCAGAAAGGCTTAGGCACAGACAAATAGTCCCAAAGAGCCTCACTATACCAGAGCTCCCGGTTGGCTTCAATCTCTTGCATAATGTCCTGAGTAACATAGAGGAACTCCAGACCATATTCCGTGGCCACACGCTTGTTAAGCATTCTCTGCAAACGTGCAAGTTTAGGCAACAATCTATTTTTCCCCAAACCAGGGGGCACACAAGAGTTCAATGACTTGCTCACCATAGACCCGACGGGTGTCGGAAGCAAAGTAGTAACTTTAGGCAATGTCTCCTTCATAGTACTGTGTGGCTCCACACAAGGCGATGTTCTCCCAGAATGCAGGGCTGTCCATTCTGAGAAAGTTAAGGCAGAAGCAACATCTTCTCCCTGAGCCCATAACAGTTCCTGCGACATTGTCTCAAATAAATCATCATCACTGGAGAAATCCGACATGGAATCTATCTCCGAATCTCTCAATTTTTCTGCCGGCAAATATTTACACAAAGTCCCAGATACATTCCCCTGTGATCTCTCACCCATTCCTGACGTGGACTTCTCCGGTTCGGGTAGTCTCTGGGGTAGGCCTCAACCACGGCCGCGGGAAGCCTTTACGTATCCCACCTTCCTCTGGACAGGTACAACGGGGATAGGCTTAGTGGACGCAGAAATCAAAGTAATGTCCGCTGATGAGTTAGTTACCGCAGTATCTTTCTCAGGAACACTTTCAGTGACAAAAGGCGGAATCACAGCCTGCCGTTCTTTTTCAACAGTAGCAGCAGCTTCCACTGTGGCAATACCTGTAGCCCAGTCCATACGATAAGCACAAGGCGACATAGTAGGTTGTTCCACCACAAACAAATACTCTCCACATTGCGGGCAGTGACAAAATGGACGGAGATGTATGGCCAGTCCTTCACACTTGTGGCAAAACACTACCAGCCGTTCAATATCTCCGACATTATAAAAAGAACAAACTTCCCCTGCGGTTTCAGACGAATGTCGGTATCCGTAAGCAAGGTTTCGGTCAGCATAGCACCCGCAGCGGTGCTCTTAGGGAACATCTTAGGTCCCACAGTTGGTTGCATCACTGAAAAAGACATGGCCACACTCTGATCTTCTCAGCACGATCACGAGGCCTCTCTTCTTCTCTGGCGCCAACACACATACAAGCTTCCCACGCGGTATCAAGTAGGCTAGGCTCCTCCCACTTGTTCCTCTGATCACATAGCTCCCGGGCTTTCACTAGCGCCCGCCGCCTACGCAGTCAGAAATAAAATCCTGCAACTTTAACCTCTTCTTCTTCTGACAAAGTCCAGCCTTCACCGTAAACTCCCGGTGAAACACTTCTCTAGGTTGCGGGAAGTTTATGGTCAACAAATCCCAGATGACGCCCCCACATGTAGCAATAACTCTCGGTGGAGCTGCTAGTTTAAAGCGGGCTGTTACCTTCACTCTCGCCACCTATCTTTCACCGTCACCGGTCTAGGGTCCCGTTGAGTTTACCTCCGGACAATGTAGGCACCAAACACTTGAGTATCTTTTCCAATGCTTTAACAAACAGGTAATAAAGGAAGGAGCAGGAAAGAGGTAGAAGGAAAGTTGCAGGGAAGCTCAAATACCTTTTCGTAGTATTCTTTAGTACATTGTTAGGAATTGAACATTTGTAGTTGAATGCACTCCCCTTGTGGGATTCAACCTTTGCCTGCCTGGATAGGCCTCTCTCCCCAAACCCTTTTTATTGTCCTAAAAAGGGTTTGGGGACCCGGGTCCTGCCCCAGGGGACATGAATCAATGCAAAAAAAACTTTTAAAAACTGCCGTTTTTTCGGGAGCAGTGATTTTAATGATGCTTAAAGTAAAAAAAAAAAGTGAAATATTCCTTTAAATATCGTACCTGGGGGGTGTCTATGGTATGCCTGTAAAGTGGCACGTGTTTCCCGTGCTTAGAACAGTCCCTGCACAAAATGTCAAAAAGGAAAAAAAGTCATTTAAAACTGCTTGCGGCTTTAATGTAATGTCGGGTCCTGGCAATAGGGATGAAAATCAATGAGACAAACAGCATGGGTACCCCCCAGTCCATTATCAGGCCCTTTGGGTCTTGTATGGATATTAAGGGGAACCCCGCACCTAAATTAAAAAAAGGAAAGGCGTGGGGCCACCAGGCCCTATATACTCTGAACAACAGTATACAGGAGGTGCAAACAAGACAGGGACTGTAGGTTTGTTGTTAATTAGAATCTGTTTGTAATTTTGAACTGGTACATTTTTAACGTGTTTAGCTCCAGCCAAAAAATCAATTTTAAGCTTTTTGGAAAACATAGGGAAGGGTTATCACCCCTGTGACATTTGTTTTGCTGTCTGTGCTCCTCTTCAGAAGATTTCACCTCATTTTTTATCCCAATGACAAATGGGGTTTTTTGTGAAACAAGGATTGGTGATAAAGCATCAGTGGAAAGGAGAAACCGTTTTCCCATATTAACTCTTATGCCCCGTACACACGGTCGGATTTTCCGACGGAAAATGTGTGATAGGACCTTGTTGTCGGAAATTCCGACCGTGTGTAGGCTCCATCACACATTTTCCATCGGATTTTCCGACACACAAAGTTTGAGAGCAGGATATAAAATTTTCCGACAACAAAATCCGTTGTCACAAATTCCGATCGTGTGTACACAAATCCGACGGACAAAGTGCCACGCATGCTCAGAATAAATAAAGAGATGAAAGCTATTGGCCACTGCCCCGTTTATAGTCCCGACGTACATGTTTTACGTCACCACGTTCAGAATGATCGGATTTTCAGACAACTTTGTGTGACCGTGTGTATACAAGACAAGTTTGAGCCAACATCCGTCGGAAAAAATCCTAGGATTTTGTTGTCGGAATG
The DNA here is from genome assembly GCA_037952835.1 of Lithobates septentrionalis. Lineage (NCBI taxonomy): Eukaryota > Metazoa > Chordata > Amphibia > Anura > Ranidae > Lithobates > Lithobates septentrionalis. Next base: position 761,065 of record JBBDGP010002794.1, on the reverse strand, counting down.
TCCGAACAAAGTCCGACCGTGTGTACGCCCTATTACAGGAGAGAATTTCCCTTCCTAGGGGTAGATTTCATCTCACTTCCTGTTGTCTCCTTCCGTTTGCAAGTAGGAGTCGTTTGTAAGTTGGATGTTTGAAAGTATGGGCCTGCCCCATATACTCAGCAGAAATTTGGGCCTTAGGTGTTGTTGTGGCCACAACACTGTAAGCCCTCACAGGGTCCTGCTGTGAAATATTAGATCAAGAATTGTAATTACATGCCCCTGTTGAACAGGGGCAGAAAAATTGTGCCTTTGGTGGTGGTGGTGCTAGTGCCACAACACTGTAAGTCCTCACTCGCTCTTGGTGGGCGCAGAAACGGGCCCTGCTGTGAAATATTAGATCAAGAATTGTAATTACATGCATGTTGAACAGGGGTTGAAAAATTGGGCCTTAGGCACTGGTGCTGCTGCCACAACACTGCAACCCCTCACAGATACTCTAGTTGGAATGCAGGAACGAGCCCTGCTGCAAAGTATTGCATCAAAAATTGTAATTACACGCCCCTGTTAAACAGGGGCTAAAAAATTGGGCCTTAGGCACTGGTGCTGGTGCCACAACACTGCAACCCCTCACAGATACTCTAGTTCAAATGCAGAAACGAGCCCTGCTGCAAAGTATTGCATCAAAAATTGTAATTACACGCCCCTGTTAAACAGGGGCTGAAAAATTGAAAATTGGGCCTTAGGCACTGGTGGTGGCGCCCAGAACCAAAAATGTTCTTACAAGCTATCAGCGTGATCATTGAGGAGGAAGAGGATAATTACTCAGGATAGTCACTCAGCATCAGCATAGGCAGTCTTTGAAGGGATCTGAGATTTCAAAAAAATTATTCGGTTACATCAGCATCAGGTGCTTGGTAGCTGGTGGTGATCCAAGACTGATTCCTTTTTATGAAGGTCAGTCGATCGACCGAGTCGGTGGACAGACGCACCCTGTGATCGGTTACAAAGCCTCCAGCAGCACTGAATGTGCGTTCCGAAAGAACGCTGGATGCAGGACAGGCCAGTAGCTCAATTGCATACTGTGCAAGCTCTGGCCAGTGATCCATCCTCAAGACCCAGTAACCCAGAGGATTTTCGGTGGGAAAGGTGTCCAAGTCAGATCTTGCCCCTAGGTATTCCTGCACCATGTAAAACAGACGCTGGCGATGGTTGCTGGAACCGATCATACCTTGGGGCTGCGGACCAAAAAATTGTCTGAACGCATCGGTCAGACGGCCACCTTCTCCACCGCTCCTTCTTTGACCGAAGCCTCAGCAACACGTTGTCCAGAAACAGGAGTTTGTAACCTCCCAGTCTCTGGGGACGCGTTGCACAGACCTTTCTGCAAGGCCTCCCGAAGATGTTTCATCCTCTGCTCCCTCTGCGATGGCAAGATAAGGTCCGCAACCTTACCCTTGTAACGTGGATCAAGGAGGGTTGCCAGCCAGTGTTGGTCCTTCTCCTTGATACCACGAATACGAGGATCCTTACGCAGGCTTTGCAGGATCAGGGAGGCCATGCAGCATAGGTTTGCTGAGGCATTCGGTCCGGAGTCCTCTGGGTCACTAAGGACGACATGGTCCGCAGCCACCTCTTCCCAGCTACGTACAAGTCAATGTGTTCCTTGGGACTGATCCCTTAAAGACTGCTGCTGATGCTGAGTGCCAGGCTCCACCTCCATACTGACACAATCCTCCTCCTCCTCCTCTTCCTGTATGATCGGTGGGCACGCAGGAACACTGTCTGGATAAAGGGGGCCTTGAGAGCTAAGGAAGTCCTCCTCTTCCTGCCTCTGTTCTGCCTCAAGTGCCCTGTCCATTATTCCACGCAGCGTGTGCTCCAACAGGTGGACAAGGGGGACAGTGTCACTGATGCATGCACTGTCACTGCTCACCATCCTCGTGGCCTCCTCAAATGGTGACAGGACAGTGCATGCATTCCTGATCATGGCCCACTGGCGTGGGGGGAAAAAAACAAGCTCCCCTGACCCTGTCCTGGTGCCATAGTCGCACAGGTACTCATTGATGGCCCTCTGCTGCGTGTGCAGCCGCTGCAGCATGGCTGAGTTCCACCTGGTGGGCATGTCACAGATTAGGCGGTTCTTGGGCAGGTTAAACTCCTTTTGGAGGTCTGCCAGCCAAGCACTGGCATTATATGACCGGCGGAAATGCACACAGATTTTCCTGGCCTGCGTCAGGACATCCTGTAAGCCCGGGTACCTGCCCAAGAACCGCTGCACCACCAAGTTAAGGACGTGAGCCAAACAGGGCACATGGGTCATTTGTCCCTGTCGGAGGGCAGAGAGGAGGTTGGTGCCATTGTCGCAAACCACCATAGTTTGTCGGGGGACTATGTGGGGTGGAAGCCATTTTGACTTATTGCAATATATATGTCATATGATTGTACGGACTGTTGATGATAGCACAGTTTGCCACATCACAGCACAGGACTGAGCACTGCTAGATAGGAAGATCTCAACTGGACAACGCTGGACCTGCTGAGTGGGTAAGTATCTGAAATGTTCTGAATTCACCACCAGGTAAGTAGGGGTTTTAAAAAAAAAAATACGTGGGGTTGGTGAAAATCCACTTTAATAAAGTACGGTATATATGTTTGTTTTAAACCAACTTCTTTGTGGCTGAAAGTAGCACCTGAAAAGTCCCAAGCATCTTTATTATTTGAACTGTAATTTTTTTTCAAATGTAAATACAGAGCAGTAGAACAGGACCTTTGGGAGGGGAGCAGAGCTGCTTAAGAAATGACTTAACTGATGACCTTAAAAATCTATGCTGTGACCTTTGATGATGAATTTCTCCACAGTTCCTGCAGCTTCAAGGTCAGTGAGGACTTGCTTTACAGTTTCTTACTTTCTTCAGGTTGTAACTAAGTATAATTGAATATCCTTAGCCTGGTCACAGGTTCACGATGAGGTGGGAAAGCACCAACTTCAGGGTTCTGTATTTATCAGGGAACACTAACATAGTTCTTAAATGTTACAGTACTAGAAAGTCACTGATTCTCATGACTCTTCTGCAAAAACATAAAATTATTGAAACATCATGGATACAACTTTGTGTTTTACCATCTTCTTTCATTATTGTAATTGCTACAGTTAACATGCTCTTATTGGTAACTCATCCCTGCTTTTCCTGCAGACCAAAAATAGACAGCCACCGTGAGCCAGTGCAAGCTATGCCAAATTGAGAGTAACCTGAAATTTCATCTGGTGTCCAGGGCATGTTTGAAAAGGTGTTTACAAACAGCCATAAAATAATCATTGTTCAGATTTTCCTACAGATTAAATATTAACCACTTCATTACCCGCCTATAGTTAAATGACGTCCGCAGGTGGGATCTCCCATCCTGGGCGGACGTCATATGACGGCCTCCGCTTCCCGCTGCATCACAAGGGAGCTGATGCGCATGCTTGGCAGCTGCAATGTCTGCCGGGTTCCCGCGATCGTTCCTCACAGAGCGGGAACGTGGATCTATGTGTGTAAACACACAGATCCACGTCCTGTCAGGGGAGAGGAGACAGATTGTGTGTTCCTAGTATATAGGAACACCGATCGGTCTCCTCCCCCAGTGAGCCCCATCCCCCCACAGTTAGAACACACAGTCAGGAAACACTTAACTCCTTGATCGCCCCCTAGTGTTAACCCCTTCCCTGCCAGCACTGATCGCTGTATAAATGTCAATGGTTTCAAAAAAGTGTTAAAAGTGTCCGACCTGTCTGCCGCAATGTCGCAGTCCCGATAAAAATCGCAGATCGCCGCCATCACTAGCAAAAAAAATAAAAATAATAAAAATGCCATAAATCAAAAACCTATTTTGTAGGCGTTATAACTTTTGCGCAAACCAATCAATATACGCTTATTGTGATTTTTTTACCAAAAATATGTAGAAGAATACATATTGGCCTAAACTGAGGAAAACATTTTTTTTTTTTTTTTTTTAAATTGTGCAAAAAAGAAAATAATATTGCATTATTTTTCAAAATTGTGGCTTTTTTTTTTTTTTTTACCAAAAATATGTAGTAGAATACATATTGGCCTAAATTTATGAAGAAATTTGATTTTTTCCATTTTTTTATTAGATGCGTTTTATAGCAGAAAGTAAAAAATGTTTTGTTTTTTTTCAAAATTGTTGGTCTTTTTTTGTTTATAGCGCAAAAAATAAAAACCGCAGAGGTGATCAAATACCACCAAAAGAAAGCTCTATTTGGTAGAAAAAAAGGACGTCAATTTTGTTTGGGTACAACGTTGCACGACCGCGCAATTGTCAGTTAAAGCGACGCAGTGCACATCAGTTTGTAGTCCACAGAAGGATTGTGTGTAATGGAACGCCTGGCACCCCGCTTAGGCGCTTCTGCCAAACAGTGCCTCCTGCTCTTCAAACCCTTTCGGCAGAGTGAGAGGTAGAATCAAAGGACTGTTTATTGAACAGAAATACAGGTTTTTATACACTTCAAAAGTAGGTTTAGATGAACAATAAATAATGATATTTGAAGCGCTTCACAATGTGCATGAAAATGAATATATAAGAATAAATATAAATATAAATAGTCAAATAAATCCAGCGGTGAGTAAAAATTCCTAAAAAATCCAGCAATCAAAATAGTGTAAAATTATAAAAAATTAGTGACACCAAATGTGTAAAAAATTCACATAAAAAATCCACATAAAAATAAATATATAGGGATGTATTCAGAAGGTTCAATTGTACAGGTGTAGAATCCTGATTGGTATAGAGCTTTTGATCACTAGCAAAGCTGTTTAAAAACACTTGCTTAATTAAGGTGCTCATTGATAGTACCAATGTGTTTTTTGCTTCTATTCACAACCAATGTGAGAATCATAAACAGGCAGATAAGAGAAAAAAACAATCATTGTGCAATAGTTAGGATACCAAGGTACACAGGCAAACTTCAATCCACTCACGTGTGCCTTATAATGATAAGGCATATGCAGGTTTTACTATAGCAGTCAGCCGCCTTAGACAGGAGCAGATTCACTGCAGTACACTGTGTGAAACTGCTGATCTGCACAGAGCTTCCTTGGCTCTGAACAATAAAACCAAATATTTACCCAAAACATCACACAATGGTTGGATAACAAGGTAGAGTTGACACAAGGCTAATCCCATCACGTAGGAACGTAACAACGGCCTACAGAAGTCTTTGAAACATACTCATACAATGTTCCAGTAGTCTGAAAAGGTGGAATTAATAGATGATCTCTTGAGGGATAGTGTTGATAAATATTTCTGTCCCAAGTGAAGGAGCCTCTTCAACCCAGTCTGCAGGAGGGCCACCATATTCCCTCTGACCATTAACCTGTACAAGATTAATATTACACCTTCCCATCTACTCCAGAAGGAAAGTTTTATTGCCCTTATGCAGAGAAGTAATCCAAGACTCGCTCTCAGCGTCCATTAAGTGGTTGTCCATCATAGGAGGAGGATCTGCTCTCTCCATAGGCCATAATCAGTGGGTAGGAGGCTTGCCCCTTGTCCCTTCCAAAAGCCCCTGGGTGGATCTGTCACATTGTGCATCCTAGGATGATAATGCTACCCCTGCTAAGGTTGTTCCCTTAGGGCATAAAGTTGAATCAAAAGCTATAACTGGCAGGATTACAAGGTTGAAAAAAATCAGAAAAGATTGTCAACAAAAAATAAATGAGTGAACACAATGCATGAGCAAGTATTTAATGATTTCTAATTTTTAGGTCATACACTACAGATTTAATGTGCACTGAATTAGCATTGATGACTGCAGTGTTTTAGGCTCTGCTCTTATATTGCTGTGAGATCACAAGGCAACGCAACTGCATAAATTACTACATAGTGCACAGAAGCAGATGAATTAGTGCACGGTGTTAAATAACTTTCTTCACATGTGTTTAATAAAATTCGATAGGCACCTGGTTTTCATTTCACTCCTGCTTTACTTTATAATAAAGCCGTATAGTGCTTTGTAAATCAGCAAGCCCTTTCTTGATTATTCTTTGATTTTCTCTTCCCCTTAGAATGTTTATTAAACTTTAAAACCAGCAGCCTAAGATAATAGCTGTGGGGCTCCTTGGTAAGTATGAAGTTAAGGTTATCACCGGGTTGATCAGGACAGATTTAAGATAAACTCCATGCACACTGCTTAAATCTAACTTATACATGATCTTGCAAGGCAAAGGAACAAGTTCACTTTTTTGTGGATTCACCAGCTGCACATAGTTATCTTTCCTTCCCTCACCCACCAACACATGCATCTGTACCACGTACTCCTGAAGGAGCCACCTGCTATGACAGGTTGTCTGTTCTGCCACAACACTGTGAACCACTTCATCTCCTTGGACATACCTGGTACTACGAGGGAATGCTGCAAGCACCTGTATGAGCTTTAGAATTAGTATACAGTACTACCACAAAGATATCAGCATATAGAGATAGACACCAGGCTATTTGATTGTAGATAGAGTAAGTATATTATTAAGGAAAAATACAATAAATGACAATGCATAAGATCAATCAACAGGTAAATGAATCAGTTTGAATGCAATGAACTAACTGATATGAATACTAGACTTTAATATAGCAGTTAATCTAGATCAATACAGTACTAAGAAAAAGGGACTTAGAGTCAGTAACACTGGTGAAGAACAGTATAAACAGTGGAAGGTATCAACGTCAATGAAAAGCCTTATGCCCCGTACACACGATCGGAAATTCCCCCAGAAAAAGTCCGATGTGAGCTTTTGGTCGGAAATTCCGACCGTGTGTATGCTCCATCGGACTTTTGCTGGCGGAATTTTCCCACATATAATGTTAACCCGCCATGATGTGTCAACTATTCACATTAACACCTGCCCCAGACCTTGTGGCACCATGATGATTTGATTATGTACTATAATTAGAGCACAGTGGTGTCATGAACGTTCACACCTCCAGTCATGTTTTTGGACAAACAGTGTGATTATAAATGCTAGGTATGTTCCTTACACTCATTAGAACTGAGAAAACAACTTAGATGAGTGGGATAGATGTCTTTAACATTACTGAGCAAACCCAGCTCAAGGTGACCAACTACTTCTAGCTAGGCTATAAGTTGTTGAGACTTAAAACTTTCAGAGGTGTAGCACTATCCTCACAGGAGCAGCTTCGTAGATTGCATTCTCTGTTCTTCTGCCTCGACTCCTATTTACATACCAGGTTAAGCAAATGGTTACTGCACTGCTACTAGGAGCACAAACAGATGCCCCAAACACAATATAAGGTTCCATGCGGAGGATATACAGTACAGAAGCAGTGATCTGCAAACTGCAGCAAAGAGGAAATTCCTTGGTATTCAGCCTGAAAAAATACAGCTCTGTCTCTCTCTTTATAACCAACTCGTATAGGGAATTGTAGTTCTATAGCATGATCCTTCCTCTGCACAACATCTCCCATGATTCAGTGCTGCCCACCAGCAAGTCTCTTGAGCTCCTTCTGCTTGTCAGCTCCTCTTGATGGATGAAGGAGAGGTATTGTTAACCTAAATCATTCTATGTCTATAGTCAAGCACCTGGCTACACAGGGCTAAAACTCTCTTCCTATACTCCTGTGCCATTGTTGAATGCTGTCAGGGCTGGCTCAGACCTTACTTCTCTAAGCTGGCCGCTCAGCTGTCGGCTAATTAACCAGCTGTTGTGGATCTGCTCGTCAGTCCCGCCTACTTAAAGATCTCCAGCTCACTTCATTCCTGCCTTCGCCTTGGTCACATCACAAGAATCCATCTCCTGCATTCCTGTTTAAAGACTGGCTTTTCTGACATCCCTTCTGGCTCCTTATCCTGCTTGTTGTTCCTCTACTTGGATCCCTGACTTCTGGCATGGCTGATTACCCGATCTGGTTACTGAACTCTGGCTTGGCTGATTACCCGATCTGGTTACTGAACTCTGGCTTGGCTGACTACCCGATCCAGTTACTGGATTCTGGCTATGCTTTGACTACGCTTACTCTATTTACCTTTTTATTTTTATTAACAAACAAGTGTGATTTTACTGTACCTCTGTCTCGGTCTGGTTCATGGTTTCTGACAAATGCTTCAACGGCCATTCACAAAGCAGCAGAGCTATAATGTGGGAGGAAGAGGTCACATGCTCTCCCATACCAAACATAACTTGGTATTATCCTTTATTCCTGGTGCCTAGTGCCCAGGTAATAGTGAATGTGTGCTGCTGGTGAGGATGCCATTAAAGTGAACCTGCTGCTTTGCCTGCATGTAAAAGCACAGGTTTTCTATAAATTCAGCAACTCACATTGAGGGGAATTTATTAAGTCTAGAGCTGCCATCTGTAAGACCTCTTTCACACTGGGTCGTTTTGCAGTCGCTATTGCGCTAAAAATAACGCCTGCAAACCGACTTGAAACAGCCGCTGCTGTCTCTCCAATGTGAAAGCCCGAGGGCTTTCACACTGGAGTGGTGCGCTAGCAGGACGCTGAAAAAAGTCCTGCTAGCAGCATCTTTGGAGCGGTGAAGGTGCGGTGTATACACCGCTCCTTCACCGCTCCTGCTCACTGAAATCAATGGGGCAGCGCGGCTATAGCGCCACTGCAGCAGTGCTTTGTGGGCGGTTTTAACCCTGTTGCGCCCACTAGCGGGGGGTAAAACCGCCCCGCTAGCGGCCGAATAGCGCCGCTAAAACAACGGTAAAGCGCCGCTAAAAATAGCAGTGTTTTACCGCCGACGCACTCACCTCCCCAGTGTGAAACCGGTCTAAGCCCTTTCACACTGGGGCGCTTTGCAGGGGCTACAGCACTAAAAATAGCGGCTGCAAAGTGCCCTGAAACAGCCGCTGCTGTGTCCAGTGTGAAAGCCCGAGGGCTTTCACACTGGAGCGGTGCACTCGCAGGACGGAAAAAAAACTCCTGCAAGCAGCATCTTTGGAGCGGTGAATTCACCACTCCTTCACCGCTCCTGCCCATTGAAATCAAAGGGGCAGTCCCGCTTTACCGCGGGCGGTTTTAACCCCTATTCGGCCACTAGCGGTGCGGTTTTAACCCCCGAATAGCACCGCTAAAACGACGGTAAAGCGCCGTCAAAAATAGTACCCACCGCCCCAGTGTGAAACCGGCCTAACAGTTGTGCATGGCAACCAGTGAGCTTCTAGCTTTCACTTTCGAAGCTTAACTGAACAACAATAAGAACAGAGGGAACTCTCCCTCCAGGTCCAAAAGGTCAGTTATTTCCTGTTACTTCCCTATTCCAGCAGTTTAGGAATGAGGGATATAAGAGGCAGAGACTCTGAATGGCGGCCTCTGCCTAAACAAAAAATCAGTGCCTCTTACATTATGTTCAGTATTGTTCTCACTCACAGCTCTGTGTTTCAGTGCCAATCCTATTAAAAGTTGAATCATCATCCATCCCACTGTTGGTGAGCCCAGTCTGTCCTAGACACACCTCCTGGGCAGCATCATCATGCTGGCATAGGCTCACATAATGACTGCCCCGTATGGCCCTAATGTCATTATGTGAGCTCCATTCTGTGCAGGATTAAGGACCATCCACCCCTAATTCTAAATAAAAAAAAGAAGAACTCGTGAACTTGTGACCAGTTGGAAGACACCTAGATTTGGGCTCCAGTAGACTAGAGAAAATATAAAATATTTTAGAAAAGTACCAAGTAAAACTTGCTGGCATTAATATCAGTTTTAGATGGAATGACCCTTTACTAAAAGACGAGTACAAAATGTATTTTACCGTGGTTGACCTTTTCTTTTGGGTGGAATCTATTTTAAACATGGAAATTGAAAATGTTCCAGTGGTTTTGGTGAGCACAGTAGGAAATATTACTAAGCAGTGCCAAGGTTCATTCGTATTGTTTTTTTTTCTTCTATTTGATGCATTAAGATTTATCATAAAAATGTCCACACTATTCTAGCCTCCTACTGTGAGATTTTTGCAAAACTAGACTTAAAGAGCCACAATACCTCAACTGCAAGTTTTTTGGCATAAAGAAGCTGTTGTTGACATTAACCAAGAAATATAGAAATATTTCACAGAGTTTAAAGGGAAAGTACAATACACAGTACAAGTAAACCTGTAATTTCCCCGTGCAGGACAATGCAATGGTTCATTTAACTGTCTGTGAAAAAGTCTATGTTATAGAGAACATTTAGAAATATTAACTGTGCCTAGGCAGGACCCTGAAAAATGTATCTTTTGTCTGGAATTTCTTCTGAAAAAGCAGCAGTGAACTTCCTAATAGGTGAGTGTTTGTAGGCACGTCTATGTCTACAGCCTCATAGCTGTATACAGTGCCTTGAAAAGGTATTCATAACGCTTGAAATTCTCCACATTTTGTCATGTTACAACCAAAAACTTAAATGTATTTTGTTGGAATTTTATGTGATAGACCAACACAAAGTGGCACATAATTCTGAAGTGGAAGGAAAATGATAAATGGTTTTAAATTTTTTTTTTACAAATAAAGATCTGAAAAGAGTGGCGTGCATTTGTATCCAGCCCCCTTTACTCTGATACCCCTAACTAAAATCTAGTGGAACCAATTGCCTTCAGAAGTCATCTAATTAATAGCATCCAGCGGTGTGTAATTTAATATCATGATAAATACAGCTGTTCTGTGAAGAGTTTGTTAGAGAACCTTAGTAAACAAACAGCATCATGAAGGCCAAGGAACACACCAAACAGGTCAGGGATAAAGTTGTGGAGAAGTTTAAAGCAGGGTTAGGTCATAAAAAAATGTCCCAAGCTTTGAACATCTCACGGAGCACTGTTCAATCCATCATCTGGAAATGATAAGAGTATGGCACAACTGCAAACCTACCAAGACATGGCCGCCCACCTAAACTGATAGGCCCATGGTAACTCTGGAGGAGCTGCAGAGATTCACAGCTCGGGTGGGAGAATCTGTCCACAGGACAACTATTAGTCGTGCAATCTACAAATATGGCCTTTATGGAAGAGTGGCAAGAAGAAAGCCATTGTTGAAAGATAGCCAAAAGAAGTCCCGTTTACAGTTTGCGAGAAGCCATGTGGGGGACACAGCAAACATGTGGAAGAAGGTGCTCTGGTCAGTTGAGACCAAAATTGAACTTTTTGGCCTAAAAGCAAAATGCTATGTGTGGCAGAAAACTAACACTGTAAATCACCCTGAACACACCATCCCAACCGTGAAACATGATGGTGGCAGCATCATGTGGGAATGCTTTTCTTCAGCAGGGACAGGGAAGCTGGTCAGAATTGATAGGTAGATGGATGAAGCCAAATACAGGGCAATTTTAGAAGAAAACCTGAGTCTGCAAAAGACCTGAGACTGGGGCAGAGGTTCACCTTCCAGCAGGACAACCACCCTACTAAACATACAGCCAGAGCTACAATGGAATGGTTTATATCAAAGCATATTCATGTGTTAGAATGACCCAGTCAAAGTCCAGACCTAAATCCAATTGAGAATCTGTGGCAAGACTTGAAAATTGCTGTTCACAGATGCTCTCCATCAAATCTAGCAGAGCTTGAGCTATTTTGCAAAGAAGAATGGGCAAAGATTTCACTCTCTAGATGTGCAAAGCTGGTATAGACATCCTCAAAAAGACTTGCAGCTGTATTTGCAGCGAAAGGTGGTTCTACAAAGTATTGACTCAGGGGGTTGAATGTAAATGAAGGCCACACTTTTCACATATTTATTTATAAAAAAATGTTGAAAACCATTTATCATTTTCCTTCCACTTCACAATTATGTGCCACTTTGTGTTGGTCTATCGCATAAAATCCCAATGAAATACATTTATGTTTTTGGTTGTAACATGACAAAATGTGAAAAGTTTCAAGGGGTATGAATACTTTTTCAAGGCACTGTGAGATCTAAGGCACTGCTGCACCTGACTGCTAGACTTATGAGATTTGTTGTCAGATTTGTTCATGTCACCACTGTCTTTCTTAATACTGTCCTGGCTGAAGTATATGACATGAGGAAGTAAAGCCCTCCCTCTACCAAGATGGTAACCACACGATTGCTGTCCTCCGTTTCCTGGCCACATTTTTAGGTTGCATGCCTGGAGAAGGCTCTCATATGAATTTTAACTACCTCACTTCTGGACATTGTAGTAAAATGGCTGGTGGGGGTGCTTCTTCTAGGTTTCTAGGTTAAATCCTACTTCACATGCTACTTTAAGGCAATGTTTCTCAACTCCAGTCCTCAAGTACCTCCAACAGGTCATGTTTTCAGGCTTTGTGATTTGATCAGTTTCACTGTCTTAGTAATTACCACAGCCAATCCATCTGAGGAAAATCCTGAAAACATGACCTGTTGGGGGTACTTGAGGACTGGAGTTGAGAAACATTGCTTTAAGGCATTACCAAGCATGTTATTTAAAAGATTTGTGTATTTTTATTGTATCCCATTAGATCATATTAAAAGACTGTCTCTTGACTGAACAGTAACTTTTTTGAAATATCCCCCCATGGAGACACGAAATGGCAGTCCCCATGGAACAGTCCAGCTACCCGTGCCTTTTTTTTTTCTTTTGAACAAAACCCTCCAAATTGGCCTTCCATAGACTTCAGTGGAGGAGAGCATTATGTTCAGGGCTCATGGACTTCCCATCTGGTTCGCCAAAGTCCAGGTCAGTAAGCCGGGTCAGCAACAAAGGGAACACACTGGAAGAACACAGGACACAGGGAACAGCTTAAGACCAGTCAGCACTAAATGCGGCTTGTTGCAGAGGCTTTTTCCCAGTATATTTCTGTGATTGTTTTTAATTAATAATTTGAATGGCTTTAATTCGATTTGTATAAATAAACAGTGTTAGGGCTACTAGAATTTTTTTTATTATCAAAATCTTTCTTTTTGAACATAATATTTCTTATATGATCCCTGTGAGCGTGGTGCTCCTTTTATTGCACTTGAATAACCCTCTTTATTTAGCACAAATTATTCTGTATGCAGCACACCTAATTAGCTTAGTTTTGTATGTCCCTGTCCCATTGCTGCAGTTGTTTAGGGGATTCCAAGATGCCGATGTCGTGGAAATTCCACTATACGCTGCGCATAATCCATGTCACTTTCAGCCTTTTGGTATAATGCATCTAAGTACGACCCCGTCTCCCGTGTCACAGACATGACCACCATCCTTACATCCTTAGCACCACAGCTCGACTGTCTGATAATAGGAGGAATCTTTATTCATATAACAATAGAGCTTGGTTGCTTTCACAATTAGCCAATCGAGCACAGGCAAACAGGAGGAGTTATACAGATCTCAACCAATAAACAATGACTAGGGCGGTGTATAGGTGTGGCTGGCCTTAAATTCATGGACGCTGTCCGACCATAACGCACCCAAAGACTCCCATTTTTACCGTTGGCGTGAATCCTTATTCTGCATTGTTCTGAGAACAATGCATATCCGGATTATACTACCATTCCTATGGATAGGAGATTATCTGCAGGGGCACGCCATGGTCCCTCCATGGTCGTTCCATGTGCTGATCAGACACACAGAAAGACAAAAGCGCGCATTCCCCCATAACCGATAATGTCTTTGCAGAGTGAACACATCCCCCTCAGACGATCATCTGTGCATTGCACAGAGACCCTTTGCTGGCGGACATATCCCCACTCTGCAAACACTTCTCTGAAATCTCAGGAAGCTTTCCACTACCAAAACGGGTCTCAACTGGCATCAGTCTGCCCCAGTCTGCTCTTTAGAGCGGGCTGCAGGAGAACTAACACTGGGAGACACTGTGACAATACATATTAAATACATCTTAATAAAATTTCCACAACAGTCCCTCCTCTATGTCATATGTGCCCACGTGTCCCTCGATGAATCTTGATCTTCTTCTTACACCTGGAAATGAATCAATCCTTACAGCCCTAATGAGTCCATAAAACACGGCTTGTCTTGTAAACTCTATTCTTCAGGAGGGATGACTTAGAGGGGGACATGAAGGCCGGTCGCTCTGGGATCCTTGTCTTGTACGTGGGTTGGACTTCGGGCGTCTCATCTCAGCAAGGAAGATGTGGTCATCTGCTCTGGCTCTGTTCACTCATCCAGTTAGGCAACAGTAGCACCTCATCACGGCATATAGAAGGAATAGAAACAAAAACAACATGAGTATATATACCCTTACTTCCTTCAACCATGACCTGCCGAAAAATAAAAAATCCTCAAAGATTACCAGACCCTTAAAAGGATTCCAACCTTCACTAGCTATAGTTCTGGCTTTGCCTTGCAGGGATCCTTCCTTATCCATATGGGCCTGAACTTTGTAGCCAGTATCCCGATCCAGGTGCAACAATCTTTACCTATGAATTCACAGAAACCCCCCTTGGATGCCAACAGATAATCATGGGCCATATTTTAATAGAAGGGTCTTGATCTGCCATTGTTCATGTGGGATCTTCCTTGTGGCTTCAACAGTTTCATTGAACATCCCATCCACAATGGATGAGAAATTGTTCAATCGTTTTAATAAGCTCAAGCCCCCACCCTGTACAATCTTACCTTCTCTCGCGCCATCAGATCCTCACGATCGGCCGCGACATAAGATGCTGGGACGAGTTTCACCAGGACACATGAAACTCTTGCATTAGGGGGCATTACCTTATAAGCTGCAGACCCGCATAAATACCAAACTAAAGTTGAAGCACACTTGTGGGCTACCTAGTTGTCCCGATACCCAAACTGGCAAGAACCAGAGCTATTGTTAAAACTATAACTCATTTTACCCTCTAGAAATGTATCGTTAAGTTCTATTGACAAGTGTCTGTTTGGAGTTTTTACTAGTTTGTCAAAACTCCTCATACCAATATGAACATCATATATAGCATGTACCTCTGTCATCGCTGGGGTACTAAAGCTTGGTTAAGATTAAGAGTAGACCCAGCAATTGGTCCTGTTTGCTTTCTTAGCTAGTTGGAGAATACGCTAAAAATATAAATAAACAAAGATACTCCTCATCCTTTGGTGTAGTTGAGCAGCTTCTTTCAGTGGCTGGCGTGGTCTTGTCCCTCAAGCTTCTTTACAATGACCCAGTCACCTGGTTGGAAAGAATGTAAACCAGTTATTGTGTCAGGGTCCAAGAGGGACTCATGAACCCTGTGGTGGACCTTTTGAAGTTCACGTTACAGTGACTGCGCCTACCCCATCAGTTGAGAATGTAGGCGACAGCTGCTGAGGAAAGTACAGCCCTGTTTTCGGTTGACCTCCACTCTATCCTTCATCTTTAGCCTACAAAGAATGGCAAACACTACAACATTTGTGTACATTGGTAAATTGTCACTGACATTCCTCAAAACCGACAACGAAACCCTCTGTAACTCTTATGCCGCGTACACACGAGCGGATTTCCTGTCGGAAAAGCCGTCATATGACGGCTTTTCCGACGGGATTTCGCTCAAGTTTGCCTTGCATACACACGGTCGCACAAAAAGTTCGCTGAAATTACGACCATCAAGAACGCGGTGACGTACAACACTACGACGAAAATGAAGTTCAATGCTTCTGAGCATGCGTCAAATTGTTTCCGAGCATGCGTAGGGATTTTGCGCGTCGGAATTGCCACAGACGATCGCATTTTCGGATAGGAACTTTTCCCGACCGAAAAATGGAGAACATGCTCCCAATCTTTTGCTGCCTGGAATTCGGTCAGCAAAAGTGCGATGGAGCATACACACGGTTGCATTTTCTGATGAAAAACTCTCATCAGTCTTTTGCGGCCCGAAATTCAGATCGTGTGTACACGGCATTAGTTTCACGTTCCTACAAAAGAAATAGAACGGCCGCAATGCGTAGGAGGGCTGTTGTGGTGGGTTCTAACATATTCCTACATACAAACAATTAGAAGACTAAAACATGAGACAAACATTTAAAAAAAATGTGAGGGAAATATTTCATAGTTTCCAAAAAAAAAAAAAAAACTAGACGGAATGCTGCCTACACTCTTTTAGCAATAGAAAAAAAATACAATGGGAAAAACACAAGAGCAGCTCCAAACCTTGCATGGACCAGCCACACAAAGTTGAAAAACCGGCAGGAGAATTTTAACAACACAAACGTGTACTACACATCCATCAACCCACTCATCATTAGAGATTTGTAAAAATATTAAATAAATATATTCCTAACATATTCCTACATACAAACAATTAGAAGACTAAAACATGAGACAAACATTTAAAAAAAAATGTGAGGGAAATATTTCATAGTTTCCAAAAAAAAAAAAAAACTAGACGGAATGCTGCCTACACTCTTTTAGCAATAGAAAAAAAATACAATGGGAAAAACACAAGAGCAGCTCCAAACCTTGCATGGACCAGCCACACAAAGTTGAAAAACCGGCAGGAGAATTTTAACAACACAAACGTGTACTACACATCCATCAACCCACTCATCATTAGAGATTTGTAAAAATATAAATAAACAAAGATACTCCTCATCCTTTGGTGTAGTTGAGCAGCTTCTTTCAGTGGTTGGCGTGGTCTCGTCCCTCAAGCTTCTTTACAATTAACCAGTCACCTGGTTGGAAAGAATGTAAACCAGTTATTGTGTCAGGGTCCAAGAGGGACTGTGGTGGACCTTTTGAAGTTCACGTTACAGTGACTTCACCTACCCATCAGTTCAGAATGTAGGCGACAGCTGCTGAGGAAAGTACAACCCTGTTTTCGGTTGACCTCCAAACAAACCTCATATGGCGATAACCCAGATATGTGGGAACTCAATGACTGTGGTCACTGTATAACCTGTGCGTGGCTTACCATCTGGGGTGTCTAGAATGGGAGCCTCCTTCACCAGACTGCTTCATAGTTTCCAAAAAAAACTAGACGGAATGCTGCCTTCACTCTTTTAGCAATAGAAAAAAAATACAATGGAAAAAACACAAGAGCAGCTCCAAAGCTTGCATGGACCAGCCACACAAAGTTGAAAAACCGGCAGGAGAATTTTAACAGCACAAATGTGTACTACACATCCATCAACCCACTCTTTATTACAGATTTCTGAAGCCACAGCTAAGCTACGTCTAAGGTCTTTGCTGCCCAGAGCCTGGGTTTAAACTCAGTTAATTTCTCCCACCTCCAGGCGTCAAATGTCCCCTCCAGAGGGATACCCCAAGTAGTATCCTTGGACCACCTATGTCATTCCTTAAGGGGTTTAATGTCCTTTGCCCAAAAACTAGACTTCATGTACTGTGTAGCTAGCTGTCTGACTGTGGGAAGCCTGGCATTCCTTCCCTTGCACGGACTGCCTATTGCCTATGGCGATTCGAATTGGCTTATAGTCTTACCCCTGCGTCCAGGGAAACCCTTGCACCCATTCAGGAGAGCACCACCCGGTGCCTTCTTTTTATGGTGGATTGATGGACTACAACCACTATATCTGGTCCAGTCCCCAAACTAGAAACCCTAACTGAGGCCTTATTTAACTCTATGGTTTGTTGTCCCAACACTTTTGGCACAGAACCACAGAGTACCACTCTTTTACACTGCAATACCCGTAATAACAACCAACTATTAACTATGTCAAATGATTGGTCAACAACCACAGATCACCCCCGAATTATGTCTCTACCCCTCACAGTGTATGCATACACAAGTGTTTCCACTGTATGACCGTACACTGCATCACCAGACTAAACTGCACAGCTCACATAGGCCCGCTTTCGCTACAGAACAATGTGGCTTCTTTCTGTACCTATATGTTACAACAATAACGTGGATGCCTCCCGTTTACTCTATACCCAAAACTGTATTACAGTATAAAACTTCACAAAACAACTGAAGTGAAAAGTGATTTCCATCGTTCTTCCAAACACAAGTGCCTTTGTCCACATGCTTGTTTCAAAAGACCCCAAGCTCCTCCCACCAACTTCCTGTTGATACAACACATTCTGCAAATAACTTTCTGTTGCCTGTTCTCTGTTGATCTCTAAGAACCCATCTAGATGGTTTATTTACATATCAATGGACAGGAAGGGGGAGGGGGGATGGGAAGCCTTGCTTCCCTGAACTTCATATTATGTCTATTACACGCATACAAAAAATAGCTATGGCTACCCCCTCTGGACTTTATCATATAGGAAACTTCAACATGTCTAAAAAAAACCTTTGTCTAGGAAAGGGTGGAATAAACCCCCATATTGCAAATGGAAAGGAATCCCCCTCAGCTCCCATATCCCCTGGGTAGTCAGACACTGAAAAAAGATGACTCAACCTCACTAAATGCTGAAACCTGGCCCAAAAGCAGAGCAATTCCACCCAAAACCAAAACACAGCAGACATGAAAAGGCAGTTGCAACAAACGAAAATCAGGCCATGACAAAATGGTGGAAGAAATCTAGGCTACAGCAAAATGGCCGAGGAAAGCCGGGCCACGACCACATGGTAGATGAAATCTGGACTACAGCAAGATGGCAGACGAAAGCCGGACCACGACAAAATGGTGGCAATAACACATGAAATGCAGTCGCTGATCCCGCCAAACCCAGCACAAACCGAGATTTCTTCACTAGAAAACCAAAATTTCTCCCCACAAAAACTGACTACATAGTTGAGACACCAAATGAACACTTAACCGTAGAACACTTAACTTTAGGCTACAACAACTAGGGCCCATAGGAGGCCTAAAACACAGGCTCTCCAACCAAACAACACATCCAAAAACGCCAAAATGACATACTTAACTCTGACATCAGCTTCCACATGAACAAGACATTGAGAAATACAAACAGCGATAGTTGCATGCATGATCTTCTCATCTCAAAACAATAGAGCTCCCCCATGCTATTGTCCAGAAACCTGAGACCACCCATTGGGCATAGCCCTTTCAACAAACAGCTACTATTGTAAATGATGTCCCAGCAATGCGTGGCCGCCCTTCCCCCCTCAGCCACATGGCCACTTGAATATGCGGCAGCCATTTTCAAACCAAACCTTTTCTAAACAACCATCAAAGTCCATCAAACCATATGTGTCTTGAGTCAGTTAAACAATCTACTTGTTGGTCCCATGCATAGGTAATTTTTACAATTCATACATTTCTATTTCTCATATACATCACAAATTTATTACACAACATACAGTTACTTACACAGACATTTTAGATTGTATTAAATGGATCCTTCAGAGGAGGTAAGTATCCAAAACAATAAACCTATCTTTACTGACAAACATGCAGTTAAAATCCCGCCATTATACAAAAAGATGAAAAATTAGTTCTTTTGCAAAGCAGAACCTACCTAACGCATCGGAGAGAGAAAACTAACCCCTTGCATCAGGACAACAAAGTATTTCAAATGGTTTGATGTCCTGGACTGGGATCTGCTCTCCCACCTCCTGATCCGATGCGTAGGAGATTCTGTTTGCTTCATAATATCCTGGCTCACCATTGTTACTGTCATGGAAATTCCACTATATGCTGCACGTAATCCATGTCACTTTCAACCTTTTGGCATAATGCATCTTAGCAGGGCCGCTGTTAAGCCAGTACAACTGGCCCTGTTGTACCGGGCCCGGCCAGCAGGGGGGGGCCCGAGCAATGTAAACAGTGAATGAAAGAATGAAAAGTAATAAAAAAAAGTGTTTTCCTTCCCTTCTCCAGCTGCTCACATTTGACTGTAAACAGTGCTGGAGTGGGGCTGAATGGGGGAGCAAGGAGGGAGACACACGGAGGTATGACTACAGCAGCAATACAAGTTCTGCAGGACACACAGCTGTGGCTGAATGGAAACAACAGGATCGTCGGGAGCACAGTAACATGTTGCTGGCCGACTGCATTGTCTTCCAGATATCTATGTGATCAGGCAGTGTACAGGTTACCGATCAGCCTCCCCTCCCTCTTATCTTGCTGGTTACTTTTTTTTTTTTTTTATCCGCCTAACCTGACCTGCACATTGCCTGATCACACTGATAGTTTGATGGGGTTTTTTTGGGGTTTTTTTTTGGAGGATTTACTGCTGGATCAGGCTAGAAACTTCACAGCTCCATTAACTGGTTACAGTCCTCCACTAATCCCGACCAATTCACTGTTTGTAAGAAAATTTGTATTTTAAAAATTGGATGTGATGCTGTCTTCTGTCACTTGGTTGTACTTTCAAAGGAAAATCATTGACTTGATCTTGCAGAGCTGGTTTAAATAGAGTGGATCAGCCCTGTGATACTATATATTTGTACACTGGGTTCAGCCATTAACGCAGTTTCCGACCATCTCCTGAATCAATCATGTCTGCGATCCCTAACCGTCTTCTTTACCATGTAGTCTCTGACCATCTCCTGTACTATGTCTGCAGTCTCTGACCATCTCCTGTACTATGTCTGCAGTCTCTGACCATCTCCTGTACCATGTCTGCAGTCTCTGACCATCTCCTGTACCATGTCTGCAGTCTCTGACATCTCCTGTACCAGGTCTGCAGTCTCTGACCATCTCCTGTACCATGTCTGCAGTCTCTGACCGTCTTCTGTACTATGTCTGCAGTCTCTGACCATCTCCTGTACCATGTCTGCAGTCTCTGACCATCTCCTGTACAGTGTCTGCAGTCTCTGATCATCTCCTGTACCATGTCTGCAGTCTCTGATCATCTCCTGTACTATGTCTGCAGCCTCTGATCATCTCCTGTAAAATGTCTGCAGTCTCTGATCATCTCCTGTACTATGTCTGCAGTCTCTGACCATCTCCAATACTATGTCTGCAGTCTCTGACCATCTCCTGTACTATGTCTGCAGTCTCTGACTATCTCCTGTACCATGTCTGCAGTCTCTGACCATCTCCTGTACCATGTCTGCAGTCTTTGACCAGTGTTGCCAACCGCCCATATATTCACGGGCAGCCCGTAAATTTCACCCCATTTTTTATGTGCCCGTGAATGTCCATTACAGGCAGGCGGTGCCCATAAAAAAGATGGCTGCGGGCTGGCCATGCAACTGCGAATGCGCCGTTCTGAAGCCTGCAGGACTCGGGAAAGATCATACAAGCTCAGCTGGGCGGCGCATGCACAGTAGCGTCGCCGCCTGGCGCCCTTTTTAAACCTAAGCCGCCACTCGTTCTTCTCGCCGGTTCAGCGGGGGGAGCGCAATGGTGCAGAGAGGAGCCACATGACGGCCCCGGGCCACAGGAGGACATTACTGAGGGGGTGAAGCTGGCCCGGTAGAGGAGGACACTGTGACTGGAGAGAGGGACGCAGTCACAGTGAGTGACAGAAGGCGGACACTGTCACTGACTGTCTGATGTGGAGACAGGACAGGTATAGTAATATGAAGGGAAACTACCATGTCCACAGCCTTTAACCACCTCCTGCCCGCAGCCTCTGACTGACTATCTCCTGTCCGCAGCCTCTGACTGACCATCTCCTGCCCGCAGTCTCTGACTGACCATCTCCTGCCCACAGCCTCTGACTGACCATCTCCTGCCCACAGCCTCTGACCATCTCCTGTTCCTGTCTGCAGCCTCTGACCATCTCCTGTACTATTTTTCACATACCTGGATTATTATTTTTATTTTTTACTTTTTGTATCTAATGCTTTTTGTATTTCATGGTGTGTTTTAATCATGTATATGTGCATGCATAAGTGTGTGCACACATGTACTTATTATCACTATAAGGTGTGTGACAAATAGTGGCATACATATGGATCACCCAATATGCAGTATAGCTGATTCCCCTTTTTTGGATAATTGCCTGTAGTCAATTAAGACAATTAATGGGTGGAGCCAGTGATCATTGGAGCTACTATTTATTTTCAACGTTTCATGTCTGTAATGTGGTTATGACTAAGGCCTTATAGGCTGAAACGCGTCAACTGTTCTCATTTGCGTTTGGTCACTGTGGCTTGTCATCAAATATTACACTTTTTAAGAGCAATCACCGGAGTGCGGATCATCTTTTCCTCATTTCCCTACTCAGCCAGCGACTGTGGATCGAGCACCCGGGATCTCTGCTTTCTATTTGATGTATGGGTAGTAGCACTGACTTTTTTGTTTATCTCCTGTACTATGTCCGCAGCCTCTGACCATCTTCTATTCCTGTCCGCAGCCTCTGACCATGTCTGCAGCCTCTGACCATCTCCTGTACCATGTCCGCAGCCTCTGACCATCTCCTGTACCATGTCCGCAGCCTCTGACCATCTCCTGTACCATGTCCGCAGCCTCTGACCATCTCCTGTACCATGTCCGCATCCTCTGACCATCTCCTGTACCATGTCCGCAGCCTCTGACCATCTCCTGTTCTTGTCCGCAGCCTCTGACCATCTCCTGTACCATGTCCGCAGCCTCTGACCATCTCATGTTCCTGCCCGCAGCCTCTGACCATCTCCTGTTCCTGTCCGCAGCCTCTGACCATCTCCTGTTCCTGTCTGCAGCCTCTGACCATTTCCTAAATCATGTCTGCAGTCTCTGAGGGGGAGTCTGGAGAGGAGCCATGAGTGGGAGTGCCGCCGGGATCATGGGAGAAGTCAGATGTTTGTGGACTGTGGAAAGGAGACCATAGGAAAACCAGAGCCGCCAAGCTGGAGCCATCTGACTGAGCCCTGCACAATGCACCTGAGGGGAGGTCAGTGACAATGCCACCAGGCCAGTCTGGGGGGGTTGCTGATGTAAGGGGAGTGAATACAATAATGTAAGGGGCGCTGATATAAAGGTTCCCCTCTATATTACTAACTCCCCTTACCTTAGTGTATTCACTCTGCGGAAGGTGGTCTCTAGTCACCAGAGTGCCCCCCCACATCAGAGTTTCTGGCATTCCCCTTTACATCAGAGTCTGCAGGATTGCCCCTTATAGTGAAAGGGTAATGCTGCAGACCCTGATGTAAGTGGGAGCTCTGATGTAAAGGGAATGCAGTGGACTCTGATATAAGGTGGTCTCTGGTCACCAGAGCCTCCCCTTACATCAGAGTTCCCCCTTAGATCATGATCTGCAGCTTTCCCTTTTACATAAGAGTTCCCTTTCACTGTAAGGGGGATCCCTGCACACTCTGATGTAAGGGGGAACCCAGTGCTGGCTGGGTTATAGTAACCTGACCTTCATTTCGATGGAGAAATATGTTTTTTGACTTTTGTTTACCTTAAACACATTGCTAATAGCACTAGCTATGTATTTATAGTTCAAACCTTTATACTTGCACTGTTTAGCACTGAAAACAGTAATTTTAGGTACTTTTTTGCAGCGCCAGTAAAAAATGCAGCTCTGCCAGTAATGTTCATGATTTTTGCCAGTAAAAAATTGGTGCTGTTTGTAAATTTTGGCATCCTCCCAGTAAATTTCACTTTAGGGGGTTGGCAACACTGTCGCTGACCATCTCCTGTACTATGTCTGCAGTCTCTGATCATCTCCTGTACCATGTCTGCAGTCTCTGATCATCTCCTGTACTATGTCTGCAGTCTCTGATCATCTCCTGTACCATGTCTGCAGTCTCTGACCGTCTCCTGTACTATGTCTGCAGTCTTTGACCTTCTGGGGAGGGGCCAGGGGTGGGGCTGAAGGAGGGACCTTGGGCACGACCAGGGATGGTGCCAGGGTGGGGCTGGAGGAGGGGCCAGGGGTGGGATCAGGGTGGGGCTGAAGGGGCCCCATCAGGTAGGCTGTACGGGGCCCTATGATTTCTATCAGCGGCCCTGCATCTTAGTACGACCCCATTTCCTGTATCTTCCAAAGTAACACAGACATGACCACCATTCTTACATCCTTAGCTCCACAGCTCGACTGTCTGATAACGGGAACAATCTTTATTCATATAACAATAGAGCTTGGTTGCTTTCACAATCAGCCAATCAAGCACAGGCAAACAGGAGGAGTTATACAGATCTCAACCAATGAAAAATGACTAGGGCGGTGTATGGGTATGTCTATGCAGGGGCAGTGTGTATGATTTCCCGCCCCCTGTACCTGTAAGGCCCTCTATTAAGACAAAATAAACCACATGGCCGGCCTTGAAATCATGGATGCTGTCCGACCATAAAGTACCCAAAGACTCCCGTTTTTATCATTAGCGTGAATCCTTATTCTGCATTGCTCAGAGAACAATAAATACCCGGATTATACTACCATTCCTGTGGATGGGAGATTATCTGCAGGGGCACACCATGGTCCCTCCATGTGCTGATCAGAAACACAGAAAGACAAAAGCACGGATCCCTCCCCATAACCGATAATGTCTTTGCTGAGTAAACACATCCCCCTCAGACGATCATCTGTGCATTGCACAGGGGCCCTTCGCTGGCGGACATGTCCCCACTCTGCAAACACTTCTCTGCAACCTCAGGAAGCTTTCCACTACCAAAACGTGTTTCAACTGGTGTCAGTCTGCCCCAGTCCGCTCTTTAGAGAGGGCTGCAGGAGAACTAACACTGGGAGATACTGTGACAATACATATTAAATACATCTTAATAAAAAAACAGCGACACCCTGTCAAATTAAATTCACTCAAATTAGTTGAGCTAGTTGAAGCTACAATGCAAACATCTTACCTAAAAATTATATCTGGGTGTCTGTCCCCCCCCCCAAATACATTAAGAGGGTCTAATCTACTTGATAAAGAGGCGCTGGCTGCTTTGAAAAGGTGTTGGTGCCTGTGCCTTGCGAATGGACTACATACAGTGGCTCTCATTTTCACTATTAGCCTGCAGCATGGCTCCCTCTTGACTGTGCATCCTCTAGTGCAGCGGTTCTCAACCTGGGGGTCGCGACCCCCTGGGGGGTCGATTGCCGATTCTCCAGGGGGTCGCGGATGCTGGCCGAGATGCTGCCTGAGATGCTGGCCGAGACGGACCCGAAGTTACTGCCGGAGTCCGTCTCGGCCAGCGAGATGTCACTTCCTGCAGAGGAGAGACTGCACGGAAGTGACGTTCTGTCGCCGCCATCTTGGTACTCTCGTCCACAGTAATGCTTAGACTTAGAAGTCGGCAAGCGGACATCTTGTTGCACCCACCGAAGTCCGCTTGCTGTGGATGAGTGTACCAAGAGGGAGGCAACGACACGCCTGAAGAAGAACACCTGTGTCACTGTGACATCTGGTAAGTCAGACACACAGGAGAAGCTGAGAAGATAATTACTTAACATTTATATTTATATATGTCCCAGTTGGTTCCTCAAAAGTGTTTATTCTGTGCCAGTGCTAGATACATGTTTGGGTGCTATACACTTTGTGTATCTAGCACTGGCACGGAATAACCACTTTTGAGGAACCAACCGGGACGTTTATATATAAATAAGTGGTGGGGGCGCAAACAAACTGAAAAAATCTGAAAATAAAAACCCCCATTAAAACGCCACAACTGTGCCTTTAAATGCAGCCACTGTGCCCATCAATTGTCGCCACTGTGCCATCAAACGCAGCCACTGTGCCCTTTAATTGTTGCCACTGTGCCAAACACAGCCACTGTGCCCATCAATTGTCGCCACTGTGCCAGCAAACGTCGCCACTGTGCAGCCACTGTGCCCATTAATTGTCGCCACTGTGCCATCAAACGCAGCCACTGTGCCCATCAATTGTCGCCACTGTGCCAGCAAACATCGCCACTGTGCAGCCACTGTGCCCATCAATTGTCGCCACTGTGCCCATCAATTGTCGCCACTGTGCCAGCAAATGCCGCCACTGTGCCATCAAATGCAGCCACTGTGCTCATCAATTGTCGCCACTGTGCCAGCAAACGCTGCCACTGTGCCATTAAACGCACTAACTGCGCCCTTTAATTGTTGCCACTGTGCCAAACGCAGCCACTGTGCCCATCAATTGTCGCCACTGTGCCAGCAAACGCAGCCACTGTGCCCAGCAATTGTCGCCACTGTGCAGCCACTGTGCCCATCAATTGTCGCCACTGTGCTCATCAATTGTCTCCACTGTGCCAGCAAACGCTGCCACTGTGCCATTAAACGCACTAACTGTGCCCTTTAATTGTTGCCACTGTGCCAAACGCAGCCACTGTGCCCATCAATTGTCGCCACTGTGCCAGCAAACGTTGCCACTGTGCAGCCACTGTGCCCATCAATTGTCGCCACTGTGCCATCAAACACAGCCACTGTGCCCATCAATTGTCACCACTGCCAGCAACACCGCCACTGTGCCATCAAATGCAGCCATTGTGCCCATCAATTGTCACCACTGCCAGCAACACCGCCACTGTGCCATCAAATGCAGCCATTGTGCCCATCAATTGTCGCCACTGTGCCAGCAAACGCCGCCACTGTGCCATCAAATGCAGCCACTGTGCTCGTCAATTGTCGCCACTGTGCCATCAAACGCAGCCACTGTGCCATCAAATGCAGCCACTGTGCCCTTTAATTGTTGCCACTGTGCCAAACGCAACCACTGTGCCCATAAATTGTCGCCACTGTGCCAGCAAACGTCGCCACCTGTGCCATCAAACGCAGCCACTGTGCCATTTAATTGTTGCCACTGTGCCAAACGCAACCACTGTGCCCATAAATTGTCGCCACTGTGCCAGCAAACGTCGCCACCTGTGCCATCAAACGCAGCCACTGTGCCCTTTAATTGTTGCCACTGTGCCAAACGCAGCCACTGTGCCCATCAATTGTCGCCACTGTGCCAGCAAACGTCCCACTGTGCAGCCACTGTGCCCATCAATTGTCAGCACTGTGCCCACTGTGCCAGCAAACGCCGCCACTGTGCCAGCAAACGCGACCAACAAAAATAATTTTACTGTTAGGGGTCCCCACAACTTGGGAAATTTTATCAAGGGGTCACGGCACTAGAAAGGTTGAGAACCACTGCTCTAGTGGTTCCTGTTTGCGGCTTTCCATCCCATCTCCTTGGCTAGGAGTAGGATCGCTGTCCTCCATCTGGAGGAAAACAGTAGCGCCATCTAAGTGCAGTATTGGAGGTAAAAAAAAACACTTTAATAATAAGTAAACCACTCACAAAGGTAAGATGTAATTGCACAAATAAGATATGTCAAGCAGGCCCCTCGCTGCACTTCTTAGGGTCGGTGCAGGTGAGATGCTCTATCATCGTGGCTACGCTGGTGGATCTCAGGGCTCCCCAGTGACTGACTAGTAAAGCACTCGCACTGACAGCTGTGATGTCACAGCTTGTAGTCAGGCAGTTGGCTTGGCACGCAATGCGTGCTCTTTGCTCAGGCTGAGCAGCGGCCATGTCTAAACCGGTCTTTTATGGCAGCCATGTCAGCGGACAACAGAGCCCAGCAAGCCAGCGTGGCCATCCACAAAGTTGGACAATATGACAATTTTCATATTAGAGCTTCATATAGAGTTTCCTGGTCTTTCCAGCTGGCAGCCTTCATGCAGTGGTATTGAAACTAATTCAATATGGACTTATAAGTTTATCCATATGAACTTATTATTGTTTTATTGGACTAATTTCACTATGTTGCCCAAACTTACAGGACTAGGGTGTATACTATAGGGGCTCTGGAGATCCCCTCCATGTGCCTTCCCACAACGCCACTACATTCCTGCCCATACTCCATATAGGAACCACTCCCCGGGCAAACACAGCTTTTTACTTCCACTCATGCAGATCTCTGGGTCGGTACTTGGGCTCCATACAAGCTTAGCCCCTGGCTTTGATAGCTTGTCTGAGCTCTCTGCCAGTCAACAGTGGAAGCCTATAGATATGGACTTTTGTGTCTGTTAACATGTCAATTGACTATTGATCATTATATTATATAGTGAGGGAGTTATTGCACTGTTTTTCATTTTATTTATGATTGTTACTATATATACCAGGCTCCACTGGTGGTTTTTACAGCTGCATTACTCCACCCTTCAGTGGGCGTCATAGGGTTTCTAGTTTGTGGCGCTGTGATTTATTTAATTTAATCGTTGTGGTCTTTAAATGTTTGCCTGAGGCTCTGCTTTCAGCTTGGCTCTTCCAAATATACAGGTCTCTCATTTTACGTCTAAATTTTAAAACAACTTATGCCATTTTTCTTTGTCTTATATTAGTGTTTTTCTCTACTAAACCCTTTTCCTGCCTCAAGTTTTACCTTTTGATAACCCAGGCCTATCCTTTATCCCCAATATGTCTCTGTTTGTCCTCGACACATTAAAGGCTTTAGAAGCAGAAAGGTTAAATCAATAGAAGTAGTTTGTTCTAATTAGTCACAGAAAATCTGGAATTAGATGCAGTTTGGATATGCATAACAA
Source organism: Lithobates septentrionalis (assembly GCA_037952835.1). Taxonomy (NCBI): domain Eukaryota; kingdom Metazoa; phylum Chordata; class Amphibia; order Anura; family Ranidae; genus Lithobates; species Lithobates septentrionalis. Next base: position 732,939 of record JBBDGP010002794.1, on the reverse strand, counting down.
GAGCCATACATGTTGACCGAGATTAACTTGAAGATTGCCAACAAATTGCCAGGAATTCTGTCTAAACAATCCTTTTCTGTGCATGAAAGTCATCCAGGCTCTAAAGTAACTATAATTTTTAAAGCTTTTCAGACAGCTGTGTCTGATTTTTTGACTATAAAGGGGATATATCCTTAGAGTACAAGAAAACTAAGCGAATGAGATTTGTAATGCAGTGGGTAAATCTAAAGCCTAATCGTGTGTAAAATTCACAGGTTACTGGAAATATAGACTCCATATGCTAATTCTTAAATCAGAACATTTGGCAAGTAAGTAGAGAGTTAGCCTGAATTATATTAATAGAAATGTGACACTTTGGTACAAAATCACTGCAAATACCTTAAAGACCAATTGTGCCTTTCCAAATTGATACCAATGAAGTCAGGGTGAATCAAAAAGTAAATGATAATAGTCCCATTTTTCTTTATTCTTTTTAAGTGGCCCTGAACTAAAGAAATGAGGATTTGCTATTTTAGAGAAAACATCTAGAATTGTTAGTTGTGCTTAGGTCTTGAATTCCTCTACCAGGAAGGACATGTGCACACTCAAAATGGTGCATCATAACGGATATTTGTACACAGGTGCAGTCTGGCACATAGCTGCACACAAGATACCCCCGGCTGCTCACAGCGTCTGGGTACCAAGCACCATCATCCACTGTCTCCACCAGACACAGCTATCACGGGATCGCGCCCCTGCACGCCTCAGGGGGGCATGCCAAAGCGCATGTCCTGAGCATTGTACCAGTACATCACTCAGCCTACAGGTGCAAAGGTGCAGAAATTGGTTTGATCTGAGGTGTTAATGTGCAGGAATAGAGGTGATCTGAGGTGTGAAGGTGCAGGGATTGGGGTGATCTGAGATGTAATGGTGCAGGAACTGGGGATGATCTGAGCTGTGAAAGTGCAGGAATTAGGTTTGATATGAGATGTGAAGGTACAGTAACTGGGGATGCTCTGAAATTTAAAAGGTACAAGAATTGAGGTGATCTGTGGTATGAAGGTGCTGGAATTGGGGCTGATCTGGGGTGTGAGGGTGCAGAAATTGGGTTGATCTGCAGTGTTAACGTGCAGGAATAGAGGTGATCTGAGGTGTGAAGGTGCAGGCATTGGGGTAATCTGAGGTGTAATAGTGCAGGAACTGGGGATGATCTGAGTTTTGAAAGTGCAGGAAGTGGGGTGATCTGAGGTGTGAAGGTGTGGGAATTGGGTTGATCTGAGGTGTGAAGTGCAGAAATTGGGAATGCTCTGACATTTAAAGGTACAAGAATTAAGGTGATCTGAGGTTTGAAGGTACAGGAATTGAGGTGATCTCAGAAACAGATGTGCAGGGACCTTGTTTTGCTTTGCATCTATAGTCATGGCAACAGGTGTGCAGGGAGTACAGTAACAGACATATATGGTGAATGTAGGGGCAGAACAGATGTACATGGGAGTATAGTGAAAGAGGAGCAGGAAGTGGGCTGATATGAGGTGTGAAGGTGCAGAAATTGGATTGACCTGAGATGTGAAGGTGGAGGACTTGGGGTGATTTGATGTATGAAGGTAGAGCAATTTGGCTGATTTGAGGTGTGAAGATGGAGAGATTGGGGCCGATCTGAGGTACATAGGTGCCGGAATTGGGTCTGGTTTGTGTTGTGAAGGTAGAGGGAGTATAGTGGAACAAGAGCAGGAACTGGGCTGATCTAAGCATGAAGGTGCAGTTATTGGGCTGATCTGAGGTGTAAGGGTAGAGAAATAATGGTGATCTAAGGTGTAAACGTGGAGGAATTAGGGTGATCTGATGTATGAAGGTGCAGGAACTGGGTTGATCTCAGGTATAAAGATGCAGGGATAAGGGTGATTTGAGGCCTAAAGGTACGGAAATTGGGGTTGATCTTCTTTAAATATAAACATATTTTGTTTGTGCACCACATAATAAAGTATCTAATGAGTTTTACTTGCATTATCAGTACAATTTTGAGTTCAAATATTGGGAAAAAAACATATGACTACAGCATGCTATTCATCACTGGCACATTGATTGTATAATGCTTTTAAAATTGGAACTTGATATGAAAAAAAATGCTGACCCCAGCCAGGGGCGGACTGATAACTCATGGAGCCCCCGGGCAATAGGAGATTATGGGGCCCCCAGGCAATCAGAGATTATGGGGCCACACAGTATACACACACACAGTATACAATCACACAGAATACACATACATGTACACACAGTATACACAGACAGATGTAAAAAAACACAGATTTATACATACTGTCCCTGGTTTTACTGAGGCTGGCAACCCTGATGGGGCCCCCTAGTGACCCAGGGCCCTCGGGCAGTGCCCGAGTGGCTCAATGGTCAGTCCGCCCCTGACCCCAGCTCTATCCTATTTATTAACAGATCAATTGGATGAGTTTCAAGCTATAAAATGTGTTCCTATACAACCTCTGAAAAACCCTTAAGCCCCATACACACGATCCGACTTTCCAACGGGAAATGTTCAATGACAGGCTGTTGTCTTTAAATCCGACTGTGTGTATGCTTCATCGGACAATTGTTGTCAGACTTTCCACCAACAAATGTTGGCTAGCAGGTTCTCAAATTTTCTGCGGACAAATGTGTGTTGTCAGATTTTCCGAGCGTGTGTACACAAGTCCGTCGGACAAAAGTCCAAAGTACAAACACGCATGCTCGGAAGCAGTCAGTCTTGTTAGGCAGCGTTTGTAATGGAGAGTTAACATTCGTGACGTGGCAAATTATGAAATCTCCGAATGCCTCGGACAAGTCTCTTCTTCTTTAATGGGATAATAATGAAGCTGCTTTGCTGGTGATACTGATGGAGTTATTACAAAAAACATATTTTCAAAGGCTTTTTTTTTCTAATGATATCAAGAATAATATTATTATGTTTTTGTTTTTTGTATTTGGGCAAGTTACCACAACACCATTATCCCGTAGTTTTTAAGATCAAAGATACAACTATGTTGGTATCCCTTGTCAATTTTACATTGTATTTTTTTAAATGTAACTGCCTACTCCCAAACTGTCATTTGAAGTAAAACACATATCCAAGTATTATTCTACACATATTTTTTATGGTGCATTAAAAAAAGTAAAACAAATAAAATTAGACATGCTATCTTTCAATAGAATTTAACCACAAAGTGCATTCTATGCATCCAAAAATATAGAAAATATACCAAATCAAATCATTATTCAACCAAAAAAATAATATTAAAGCAATAACTCCAAGGCCAATAATAAATAACACATTATGTCCTCCGATTCCGCAACATGTCGGGTTGACGAACGGCCGTTCAAAAACAAACTGAAAAACACGAAATAAAAAGAGCAAACTGAAAAGCGCAAAATGAAAAACATGAAAAGAAAAGCGCAAATCAACACTCACCAAAGGGAGGCGCTAAAGAGCTGAAAAACCATGTAGTACGTCTAGTACGTCACTACGTTCATAATTGTTGGCCAACATTTGTGTGACCATGTGTATGCAAGACAAGTTTGGACCAACGCCTTTCGGACAAAATTCCACGGTTTTGTTAAGCCGAGTACGACAATTGGATCTTCCGACGGGAAATGTGTGATGACAGGCTGTTGGCGGAAAATCTGACTGTTTGCATGCTCCATCAGACAATTGTTGTCAGATTTTCCACCGGACAAATGTTGGATGGCAGGCTTTAAAATTTTCCGTGGACAAATGTCTGTTGTCGGATTTTCCCAGCGTGTGTACACAAGTCCGTCGGACAAAAGTCCAAAGTACAAACACGCATGCTCGGAAGCAAGGACGAGCTAGAAATGGTCAGTCTTGTAAACTAGCATTCCTAATGCAGAATTAACATTCGTGACGTGGCAAATTATGATATCTCCAAGTACAGCGCACAATTCTCTTCTTCTTTAATGGGACAATAATTGAAGCTGCTTTCCTGGTGATACTGGTGGAGTTATTGCAAACAAATTTTTAAAGGCTTTTTTTTCTAGTGATATCAAGAATGATATTATTATGCTTGTTATTTTTTTATTTTTTTTGTTGGTGCAAGTTACCATAACACCATTATCCTGTATTTTTTAAGATCAAAGATATAACTATATTGGTGTCCCTTGTTAATTTTACTTTGTATTTTTTAAAATGTAACTGCCTACTCCCAAACTGTCATTTGAAGTAAAACACATTTCTCCACATTTTTTTTTACTGTGCATTAAAAAAAGAAAACAAATACAACTAGAAAATGCATTTCCTGGGGAAAATGCGTGGGAATGCTGAATTGCTAAAACGGCCCCCAGCAAAATTGCCCCCATCATATTGCCACCATCAAAACTGCCCCATCAGAATTGCCCCATCAAAACTGCACCATCATAATGCCACCATCAAAACTGCCCCATCAGAATTGCCCTATCAAAACAGCCCCATCATATTGCCACCATCAAAACTGCCCCATCATATTGCCACCATCAAAACTGCCCCATCAGAATTACACGATCAAAACTGCCCCATCATATTCCTCTATTATAAATCAGTACATGGTGTGTCTGTCCCCTCCCCCGGGCTCTGTAATCAGAGCTGAGATGCTCCAGCCACCTCCCCCCCTGTGTATAACAGAAGCTTTGGTAACCATGGCAACAAAACAAACAGTACACTCTGATTAATGGCTAAAATTTCCTGAAATGACCTCTAAACAAATGGCCGTATTTTAAAAACTATACATCCTACAGCGAAGATCTTTATATTGTGAGAATCACAAGACCCAGACCTAGATTTTGATACATAGTATGTCTCTGAAATATTAAAATTGAAGGCACAGTCGCAGTTTAGAAATTGCCCTTCAAATTTGAAGGGGCTAGAGTGTAGTTTCAATGAATGTCAATGGACGACGTGAGTTGCAAACAAATGGTCATATTATGAAAACTATCAGGACTATGGCTTAGCCGTGGACATGTTTAGTGGCAGCAGGGATAGCTGAACGTTTTGATATAAGATTTATGTAGGTGGGCTTGAAAATGAGGGAGTGGCGGCAGTTTAGAAATCATGTTCTGATTTTTCAGCTTTTGTCCCCTCCCCCTGGGCTCTAATCAGAGCTGAGATGTTCCAGCCACCTCCCCCCCTGTGTATAACAGAAGCTTTGGTAACCATGGCAACAAAACACACACAGTACACTCTGATTAATGGCTAAAATTTCTTGAAATGACCTCTAAACAAAAAGCTTTTTCTCAAAAACTGTAAAAGATATAAAACTGAAAAGCTATAGCCAGATAGCTGAATATTTTGTGAACATTTTAAAGTTTGTTTGGTGTCTCTAGGTGAAAGTATGAAGGAGCTGAAACTTTTGGGAGCGGAAGAAAAATGTAAGGATTTCAAGCATGCTCCCATTGACTTCAATGTTAAAAAAAAGTGATAAAAAGCTTAATATTTTAAAAAGTATAAATGGTAGAAAAAAAGTTGAAAAAGAGCACACCTCAGCTAAAAGAGACGAACATTTTGATAGTTGAATGGTTTTAATAGCTGAAAGTATGCAGAAGTTACGCATTACCGAAAAACGTACGGAATAAGAAGAAAAACTAGAAAATGCATTTCCTGGGGAAAATGCGTGGGAATGCTCAATTGCTAAAACGGCCCCCAGCAAAATTGCCCCCATCATATTGCCATCAAAACTGTCCCATCATATTGCCACCATCAAAACTGCCCCATCAGAATTGCCCCATCAAAACTGCACCATCATATTGCCACCATCAAAACTGCCCCATCAAAAAATATTTTTTTTTTTCAAAAATATTTTTTTTTTTCAAAAATATTTTTTTTTTTCAAAAATATTTTTTTTTTTCAAAAATAATTTTTTTTCAAAAATTTTTTTTTTTTTCAAAAATTTTTTTTTTCAAAAAATTTTTTTTTCAAAAATTTTTTTTCAAAAATGATTTTTTTTTTTAAATATTTTTTTTTTTCAAAAATATTTTTTTTTTCAAAAATAATTTTTTTTTTCAAAAATATTTTTTTTTTTTTCAAAAATAATTTTTTTTTTCAAAAATAATTTTTTTTTTTTTTCAAAAATAATTTTTTTTTTTTCAAAAATGATTTTTTTTTTTTCAAAAATAATTTTTTTTTTTCAGAAATATATTTTTTTTTTTCAAAAATATATATTTTTTTTCAAAAATAATTGCTGAATAGCTAAATTGCTAAAATGACCGCCATCAAAACGGCCCCATCAGAATTGCCACCATCAAAACTGCCCCATCATATTCCTCTATTATAAATCAGTACATGGTGTGTCTGTCCCCTCCCCCGGGCTCTGTAATTAAAGCTGAGATGCTCCAGCCACCTCCCCCCCTGTGTATAACAGAAGCTTTGGTAACCATGGCAACAAAACACACACAGTGCACTCTGATTAATGGCTAAAATTTCCTGAAATGACCTCTAAACAAAAAGCTTTTTCTCAAAAACTGTAAAAGATATCAAATTGAAAAGCTATAGCCAGATAGCTGAATATTTTGTGAACATTTTAAAGTTTGTTTGGTGTCTCTAGGTGAAAGTATGAAGGAGCTGAAACTTTTGGGAGCGGAAGAAAAATGTAAGGATTTCAAGCATGCTCCCATTGACTTCAATGTTAAAAAAAAGTGATAAAAAGCTTAATATTTTAAAAAGTATAAATGGTAGAAAAAAAGTTGAAAAAGAGCACACCTCAGCTAAAAGAGACGAACATTTTGATAGTTGAATGGTTTTAATAGCTGAAAGTATGCAGAAGTTACGCATTACCGAAAAACGTACGGAATAAGAAGAAAAACTAGAAAATGCATTTCCTGGGGAAAATGCGTGGGAATGCTGAATTGCTAAAACGGCCCCCAGCAAAATTGCCCCCATCATATTGCCATCAAAACTGTCCCATCATATTGCCACCATCAAAACTGCCCCATCAGAATTGCCCCATCAAAACTGCACCATCATATTACCACCATCAAAACTGCCCCATCAAAAAATATTTTTTTTTTTCAAAAATATTTTTTTTTTTCAAAAATATTTTTTTTTTTCAAAAATATTTTTTTTTTTCCAAACTAATTTTTTTTTTTTCAAAAATAATTTTTTTTTTCAAAAATAATTTTTTTTTTCAAAAATATTTTTTTTTTTAAAATAATTTTTTTTCAAAAATATTTTTTTTTTTCAAAAATAATTTTTTTTTTTTTTTCAAAAATAATTTTTTTTTTTTCAAAAATATATTTTTTTTTTTCAAAAATATATATTTTTTTTCAAAAATAATTGCTGAATAGCTAAATTGCTAAAATGACCGCCATCAAAACGGCCCCATCAGAATTGCCACCATCAAAACTGCCCCATCATATTCCTCTATTATAAATCAGTACATGGTGTGTCTGTCCCCTCCCCCGGGCTCTGTAATTAAAGCTGAGATGCTCCAGCCACCTCCCCCCCTGTGTATAACAGAAGCTTTGGTAACCATGGCAACAAAACACACACAGTGCACTCTGATTAATGGCTAAAATTTCCTGAAATGACCTCTAAACAAAAAGCTTTTTCTCAAAAACTGTAAAAGATATCAAATTGAAAAGCTATAGCCAGATAGCTGAATATTTTGTGAACATTTTAAAGTTTGTTTGGTGTCTCTAGGTGAAAGTATGAAGGAGCTGAAACTTTTGGGAGCGGAAGAAAAATGTAAGGATTTCAAGCATGCTCCCATTGACTTCAATGTTAAAAAAAAGTGATAAAAAGCTTAATATTTTAAAAAGTATAAATGGTAGAAAAAAAGTTGAAAAAGAGCACACCTCAGCTAAAAGAGACGAACATTTTGATAGTTGAATGGTTTTAATAGCTGAAAGTATGCAGAAGTTACGCATTACCGAAAAACGTACGGAATAAGAAGAAAAACTAGAAAATGCATTTCCTGGGGAAAATGCGTGGGAATGCTGAATTGCTAAAACGGCCCCCAGCAAAATTGCCCCCATCATATTGCCATCAAAACTGTCCCATCATATTGCCACCATCAAAACTGCCCCATCAGAATTGCCCCATCAAAACTGCACCATCATATTACCACCATCAAAACTGCCCCATCAAAAAATATTTTTTTTTTTCAAAAATATTTTTTTTTTTCAAAAATATTTTTTTTTTTCAAAAATATTTTTTTTTTTCAAAAATAATTTTTTTTTTTTCAAAAATAATTTTTTTTTTCAAAAATAATTTTTTTTTTCAAAAATATTTTTTTTTTTTAAAATAATTTTTTTTCAAAAATATTTTTTTTTTTCAAAAATAATTTTTTTTTTTTTTTCAAAAATATTTTTTTTTTTTCAAAAATATTTTTTTTTTTTTTCAAAAATATATTTTTTTTTTCAAAAATAATTGCTGAATAGCTAAATTGCTAAAATGACCGCCATCAAAACTGCCCCATCAGAATTGCCACCATCAAAACTGCCCCATCATATTCCTCTATTATAATCAGTACATGGTGTGTCTGTCCCCTCCCCCCGGGCTCTGTAATTAAAGCTGAGATGCTCCAGCCACCTCCCCCCCCCCCTGTGTATAACAGAAGCTTTGGTAACCATGGCAACAAAACACACACAGTACACTCTGATTAATGGCTAAAATTTCCTGAAATGACCTCTAAACAAAAAGCTTTTTCTCAAAAACTGTAAAAGATATCAAACTGAAAAGCTATAGCCAGATAGCTGAATATTTTGTGAACATTTTAAAGTTTGTTTGGTGTCTCTAGGTGAAAGTATGAAGGAGCTGAAACTTTTGGGAGCGGAAGAAAAATTTAAGGATTTCAAGCATGCTCCCATTGACTTCAATGTTAAAAAAAAGTGATAAAAAGCTTAATATTTTAAAAAGTATAAATGGTAGAAAAAAAGTTGAAAAAGAGCACACCTCAGCTAAAAGAGACGAACATTTTGATAGTTGAATGGTTTTAATAGCTGAAAGTATGCAGAAGTTACGCATTACCGAAAAACGTACGGAATAAAATTAAAAATAAATAAAATCGAATAACAATAGTGGGACTGCTAAAGAATTCCCACTAATAACTAGAAAATGCATTTCCTGGGGAAAATGCGTGGGAATGCTGAATTGCTAAAACGGCCCCCAGCAAAATTGCCCCCATCATATTGCCATCAAAACTGTCCCATCATATTGCCACCATCAAAACTGCCCCATCAGAATTGCCTCATCAAAACTGCACCATCATATTGCCACCATCAAAACTGCCCCATCAAAAAATATTTTTTTTTTTCAAAAATATTTTTTTTTTTTCAAAAATATTTTTTTTTTTCAAAAATATTTTATTTTTTTTTCAAAAAATTTTTTTTTTCAAAAAAAAATTTTTTTTCAAAAATTTTTTTTTTTCAAAAATATTTTTTTTTTTCAAAAATAATTTTTTTTTTTCAAAAATATTTTTTTTTTTTTCAAAAATAATTTTTTTTTTCAAAAATAATTTTTTTTTTTCAAAAATGATTTTTTTTTTTCAAAAATAATTTTTTTTTTCAAAAAAATTTTTTTTTTCAAAAATAATTTTTTTTTTTCAGAAATATTTTTTTTTTTTCAAAAATATTTTTTTTTTTTCAAAAATAATTGCTGAATAGCTAAATTGTTAAAATGACCGCCATCAAAACTGCCCCATCAGAATTGCCACCATCAAAACTGCCCCATCATATTCCTCTATTATAATCAGTACATGGTGTGTCTGTCCCCTCCCCCCGGGCTCTGTAATTAAAGCTGAGATGCTCCAGCCACCTCCCCCCCTCTGTGTATAACAGAAGCTTTGGTAACCATGGCAACAAAACACACACAGTACACTCTGATTAATGGCTAAAATTTCCTGAAATTACCTCTAAACAAAAAGCTTTTTCTCAAAAACTGTAAAAGATATCAAACTGAAAAGCTATAGCCAGATAGCTGAATATTTTGTGAACATTTTAAAGTTTGTTTGGTGTCTCTAGGTGAAAGTATGAAGGAGCTGAAACTTTTGGGAGCGGAAGAAAAATTTAAGGATTTCAAGCATGCTCCCATTGACTTCAATGTTAAAAAAAAGTGATAAAAAGCTTAATATTTTAAAAAGTATAAATGGTAGAAAAAAAGTTGAAAAAGAGCACACCTCAGCTAAAAGAGACGAACATTTTGATAGTTGAATGGTTTTAATAGCTGAAAGTATGCAGAAGTTACGCATTACCGAAAAACGTACGGAATAAAATTAAAAATAAATAAAATCGAATAACAATAGTGGGACTGCTAAAGCATTCCCACTAATAAAAAAACAAATAACAATAGTGGGACTGCTAAAGCATTCCCACTAATAACTAGAAAATGCATTTCCTGGGGAAAATGCGTGGGAATGCTGAATTGCTAAAACGGCCCCCAGCAAAATTGCCCCCATCATATTGCCATCAAAACTGTCCCATCATATTGCCACCATCAAAACTGCCCCATCAGAATTGCCCCATCAAAACTGCACCATCATATTGCCACCATCAAAACTGCCCCATCAGAATTGCCCTATCAAAACAGCCCCATCATATTGCCACCATCAAAACTGCCCCATCATATTGCCACCATCAAAACTGCCCCATCAGAATTACCCCATCAAAACTGCCCCATCATATTCCTCTATTATAAATCAGTACATGGTGTGTCTGTCCCCCTCCCCCGGGCTCTGTAATCAAAGCTGAGATGCTCCAGCCACCTCCCCCCCCTGTGTATAACAGAAGCTTTGGTAACCATGGCAACAAAACAAACAGTACACTCTGATTAATGGCTAAAATTTCCTGAAATGACCTCTAAACAAATGGCCGTATTTTAAAAACTATACATCCTACAGCGAAGATCTTTATATTGTGAGAATCACAAGACCCAGACCTAGATTTTGATACATAGTATGTCTCTGAAATATTAAAATTGAAGGCACGGTCGCAGTTTAGAAATTGCCCTTCAAATTTGAAGGGGCTAGAGTGTAGTTTCAATGAATGTCAATGGACGGCGTGAGTTGCAAACAAATGGTCATATTGTGAAAACTATCAGGACTATGGCTTAGCCGTGGACATGTTTAGTGGCAGCAGGGATAGCTGAACGTTTTGATATAAGATTTATGTAGGTGGGCTTGAAAATGAGGGAGTGGCGGCAGTTTAGAAATCATGTTCTGATTTTTCAGCTTTTGTCCCCTCCCCCGGGCTCTAATCAGAGCTGAGATGCTCCAGCCACCTCCCCCCCTGTGTATAACAGAAGCTTTGGTAACCATGGCAACAAAACACACACAGTACACTCTGATTAATGGCTAAAATTTCTTGAAATGACCTCTAAACAAAAAGCTTTTTCTCAAAAACTGTAAAAGATATCAAATTGAAAAGATATAGCCAGATAGCTGAATATTTTGTGAACATTTTAAAGTTTGTTTGGTGTCTCTAGGCGAAAGTATGAAGGAGCTGAAACTTTTGGGAGCGGAAGAAAAATTTAAGGATTTCAAGCATGCTCCCATTGACTTCAATGTTAAAAAAAGTGACAAAAAGCTTAATATTTTAAAAAGTATAAATGGTAGAAAAAAAGTTGAAAAAGAGCACACCTCAGCTAAAAGAGACGAACATTTTGATAGTTGAATGGTTTTAATAGCTGAAAGTATGCAGAAGTTACGCATTACCGAAAAACGTACGGAATAAGAAGAAAAATAATAAAAAAACGAATAACAATAGTGGGACTGCTAAAGCATTCCCACTAATAGCTAGAAAATGCATTTCCTGGGGAAAATGCGTGGGAATGCTGAATTGCTAAAACGGCCCCCAGCAAAATTGCCCCCATCATATTGCCATCAAAACTGTCCCATCATATTGCCACCATCAAAACTGCCCCATCAGAATTGCCCCATCAAAACTGCACCATCATATTGCCACCATCAAAACTGCCCCATCAGAATTGCCCTATCAAAACAACCCCATCATATTGCCACCATCAAAACTGCCCCATCATATTGCCACCATCAAAACTGCCCCATCAGAATTACCCCATCAAAACTGCCCCATCATATTCCTCTATTATAAATCAGTACATGGTGTGTCTGTCCCCCTCCCCCGGGCTCTGTAATCAAAGCTGAGATGCTCCAGCCACCTCCCCCCCCTGTGTATAACAGAAGCTTTGGTAACCATGGCAACAAAACAAACAGTACACTCTGATTAATGGCTAAAATTTCCTGAAATGACCTCTAAACAAATGGCCGTATTTTAAAAACTATACATCCTACAGCGAAGATCTTTATATTGTGAGAATCACAAGACCCAGACCTAGATTTTGATACATAGTATGTCTCTGAAATATTAAAATTGAAGGCACGGTCGCAGTTTAGAAATTGCCCTTCAAATTTGAAGGGGCTAGAGTGTAGTTTCAATGAATGTCAATGGACGGCGTGAGTTGCAAACAAATGGTCATATTGTGAAAACTATCAGGACTATGACTTAGCCGTGGACATGTTTAGTGGCAGCAGGGATAGCTGAACGTTTTGATATAAGATTTATGTAGGTGGGCTTGAAAATGAGGGAGTGGCGGCAGTTTAGAAATCATGTTCTGATTTTTCAGCTTTTGTCCCCTCCCCCGGGCTCTAATCAGAGCTGAGATGCTCCAGCCACCTCCCCCCCTGTGTATAACAGAAGCTTTGGTAACCATGGCAACAAAACACACACAGTACACTCTGATTAATGGCTAAAATTTCTTGAAATGACCTCTAAACAAAAAGCTTTTTCTCAAAAACTGTAAAAGATATCAAATTGAAAAGATATAGCCAGATAGCTGAATATTTTGTGAACATTTTAAAGTTTGTTTGGTGTCTCTAGGTGAAAGTATGAAGGAGCTGAAACTTTTGGGAGCGGAAGAAAAATTTAAGGATTTCAAGCATGCTCCCATTGACTTCAATGTTAAAAAAAAGTGATAAAAAGCTTAATATTTTAAAAAGTATAAATGGTAGAAAAAAAGTTGAAAAAGAGCACACCTCAGCTAAAAGAGACGAACATTTTGATAGTTGAATGGTTTTAATAGCTGAAAGTATGCAGAAGTTACGCATTACCGAAAAACGTACGGAATAAGAAGAAAAATAATAAAAAAACGAATAACAATAGTGGGACTGCTAAAGCATTCCCACTAATAATAAAAAAACGAATAACAATAGTGGGACTGCTAAAGCATTCCCACTAACTAGAAAATGCATTTCCTGGGGAAAATGCGTGGGAATGCTGAATTGCTAAAACGGCCCCCAGCAAAATTGCCCCCATCATATTGCCATCAAAACTGTCCCATCATATTGCCACCATCAAAACTGCCCCATCAGAATTGCCACCATCAAAACTGCCCCATCATATTGCCACCATCAAAACTGCCCCATCAGAATTACCCCATCAAAACTGCCCCATCATATTCCTCTATTATAAATCAGTACATGGTGTGTCTGTCCCCTCCCCCCTGTGTATAACAGAAGCTTTGGTAACCATGGCAACAAAACAAACACTAACAGTACACTCTGATTAATGGCTAAAATTTCCTGAAATGACCTCTAAACAAATGGCCGTATTTTCAAAAATATACATCCTACAGCAAAGATCTTTATATTGTGAGAATCACAAGACTCAGACCTAGATTTTGATACATAGTATGTCTCTGAAATATTAAAATTGAAGGCACGGTCGCAGTTTAGAAATTGCCCTTCAAATTTGAAGGGGCTAGAGTGTAGTTTCAATGAATGTCAATGGACGGTGTGAGTTGCAAACAAATGGTCATATTGTGAAAACTATCAGGACTATGGCTTAGCCGTGGACATGTTTAGTGGCAGCAGGGATAGCTGAACGTTTTGATATAAGATTTATGTAGGTGGGCTTGAAAATGAGGGAGTGGCGGCAGTTTAGAAATCATGTTCTGATTTTTCAGCTTTTGTCCCCTCCCCTGGGCTCTAATCAGAGCTGAGATGCTCCAGCCACCTCCCCCCCTGTGTATAACAGAAGCTTTGGTAACCATGGCAACAAAACACACACAGTACACTCTGATTAATGGCTAAAATTTCTTGAAATGACCTCTAAACAAAAAGCTTTTTCTCAAAAACTGTAAAAGATATCAAATTGAAAAGATATAGCCAGATAGCTGAATATTTTGTGAACATTTTAAAGTTTGTTTGGTGTCTCTAGGTGAAAGTATGAAGGAGCTGAAACTTTTGGGAGCGGAAGAAAAATTTAAGGATTTCAAGCATGCTCCCATTGACTTCAATGTTAAAAAAAAGTGATAAAAAGCTTAATATTTTAAAAAGTTTAAATGGTAGAAAAAAAGTTGAAAAAGAGCACACCTCAGCTAAAAGAGACGAACATTTTGATAGTTGAATGGTTTTAATAGCTGAAAGTATGCAGAAGTTACGCATTACCGAAAAACGTACGGAATAATAAAAATAACTAGAAAATGCATTTCCTGGGGAAAATGCGTGGGAATGCTGAATTGCTAAAACGGCCCCCAGCAAAATTGCCCCCATCATATTGCCATCAAAACTGTCCCATCATATTGCCACCATCAAAACTGCCCCATCAGAATTGCCACCATCAAAACTGCACCATCATATTGCCACCATCAAAACTGCCCCATCAAAAAATATTTTTTTTTTTCAAAAATATTTTTTTTTTTCAAAAATATTTTTTTTTTTTCAAAAATAATTTTTTTTTTCAAAAATAATTTTTTTTTCAAAAATTATTTTTTTTTTCAAAAATTATTTTTTTTTTCAAAAATATTTTTTTTTCAAAAAAATTTTTTTTTTCAAAAATTTTTTTTTTCAAAAATGATTTTTTTTTTCAAAAATAATTTTTTTTTTCAAAAATATTTTTTTTTTTCAAAAATAATTTTTTTTTTTCAAAAATAATTTTTTTTTCAAAAATATTTTTTTTTTTAAAAATAATTTTTTTTCAAAAATATTTTTTTTTTTTCAAAAATAATTTTTTTTTTTTTTCAAAAATATTTTTTTTTTTTCAAAAATATTTTTTTTTTTTTTCAAAAATATTTTTTTTTTTTCAAAAATAATTGCTGAATAGCTAAATTGCTAAAATGACCGCCATCAAAACTGCCCCATCAGAATTGCCACCATCAAAACTGCCCCATCATATTCCTCTATTATAATCAGTACATGGTGTGTCTGTCCCCTCCCCCGGGCTCTGTAATTAAAGCTGAGATGCTCCAGCCACCTCCCCCCCCTGTGTATAACAGAAGCTTTGGTAACCATGGCAACAAAACACACACAGTACACTCTGATTAATGGCTAAAATTTCCTGAAATGACCTCTAAACAAAAAGCTTTTTCTCAAAAACTGTAAAAGATATCAAACTGAAAAGCTATAGCCAGATAGCTGAATATTTTGTGAACATTTTAAAGTTTGTTTGGTGTCTCTAGGTGAAAGTATGAAGGAGCTGAAACTTTTGGGAGCGGAAGAAAAATTTAAGGATTTCAAGCATGCTCCCATTGACTTCAATGTTAAAAAAAAGTGATAAAAAGCTTAATATTTTAAAAAGTATAAATGGTAGAAAAAAAGTTGAAAAATAGCACACCTCAGCTAAAAGAGACGAACATTTTGATAGTTGAATAGTTTTAATAGCTGAAAGTATGCAGAAGTTACGCATTACCGAAAAACGTACGGAATAAAATTAAAATTAAAAATAATAAATAAAATCGAATAACAATAGTGGGACTGCTAAAGCATTCCCACTAACTAGAAAATGCATTTCCTGGGGAAAATGCGTGGGAATGCTGAATTGCTAAAACGGCCCCCAGCAAAATTGCCCCCATCATATTGCCATCAAAACTGTCCCATCATATTGCCACCATCAAAACTGCCCCATCAAAAAATATTTTTTTTTTTCAAAAATATTTTTTTTTTTCAAATTTTTTTTTTTTTCAAAAATATTTTTTTTTTTTCAAAAATATTTTTTTTTTTTCAAAAATAATTTTTTTCTTCAAAAATATTTTTTTTTTTCAAAAAATTTTTTTTTTTCAAAAATAATTTTTTTTTTCAAAAATATTTTTTTTTTCAAAAATGATTTTTTTTTTTCAAAAATAATTTTTTTTTTTCAAAAATATTTTTTTTTTCAAAAATAATTTTTTTTTTCAAAAATAATTTTTTTTTCAGAAATATATATATTTTTTTTTCAAAAATATATTTTTTTTTTCAAAAATAATTGCTGAATAGCTAAATTGCTAAAATGACCGCCATCAAAACTGCCCCATCAGAATTGCCACCATCAAAACTGCCCCATCATATTCCTCTATTATAATCAGTACATGGTGTGTCTGTCCCCTCCCCCGGGCTCTGTAATTAAAGCTGAGATGCTCCAGCCACCTCCCCCCCCCTGTGTATAACAGAAGCTTTGGTAACCATGGCAACAAAACATACACAGTACACTCTGATTAATGGCTAAAATTTCCTGAAATGACCTCTAAACAAAAAGCTTTTTCTCAAAAACTGTAAAAGATATCAAACTGAAAAGCTATAGCCAGATAGCTGAATATTTTGTGAACATTTTAAAGTTTGTTTGGTGTCTCTAGGTGAAAGTATGAAGGAGCTGAAACTTTTGGGAGCGGAAGAAAAATTTAAGGATTTCAAGCATGCTCCCATTGACTTCAATGTTAAAAAAAAGTGATAAAAAGCTTAATATTTTAAAAAGTATAAATGGTAGAAAAAAAGTTGAAAAAGAGCACACCTCAGCTAAAAGAGACGAACATTTTGATAGTTGAATGGTTTTAATAGCTGAAAGTATGCAGAAGTTACGCATTACCGAAAAACGTACGGAATAAGAAGAAAAATAACTAGAAAATGCATTTCCTGGGGAAAATGCGTGGGAATGCTGAATTGCTAAAACGGCCCCCAGCAAAATTGCCCCCATCATATTGCCATCAAAACTGTCCCATCATATTGCCACCATCAAAACTGCCCCATCAGAATTGCCCCATCAAAACTGCACCATCATATTGCCACCATCAAAACTGCCCCATCAAAAAATATTTTTTTTTTCAAAAATATTTTTTTTTTTCAAAAATATTTTTTTTTTCAAAAATAATTTTTTTTCAAAAATTATTTTTTTTTTCAAAAAATTTTTTTTGCAAAAAATTTTTTTTTCAAAAATTTTTTTTTCAAAAATGATTTTTTTTTTTTTAAATATTTTTTTTTCAAAAATATTTTTTTTTTCAAAAATTATTTTTTTTTTCAAAAATATTTTTTTTTTTTCAAAAATAATTTTTTTTTTTCAAAAATAATTTTTTTTTTTTCAAAAATAATTTTTTTTTTTCAAAAATGATTTTTTTTTTTTTTCAAAAATAATTTTTTTTTTTCAGAAATATATTTTTTTTTTCAAAAATATATTTTTTTTTTCAAAAATAATTGCTGAATAGCTAAATTGCTAAAATGACCGCCATCAAAACTGCCCCATCAGAATTGCAACCATCAAAACTGCCCCATCATATTCCTCTATTATAATCAGTACATGGTGTGTCTGTCCCCTCCCCCCGGGCTCTGTAATTAAAGCTGAGATGCTCCAGCCACCTCCCCCCCCTCTGTGTATAACAGAAGCTTTGGTAACCATGGCAACAAAACACACACAGTGCACTCTGATTAATGGCTAAAATTTCCTGAAATGACCTCTAAACAAAAAGCTTTTTCTCAAAAACTGTAAAAGATATCAAACTGAAAAGCTATAGCCAGATAGCTGAATATTTTGTGAACATTTTAAAGTTTGTTTGGTGTCTCTAGGTGAAAGTATGAAGGAGCTGAAACTTTTGGGAGCGGAAGAAAAATTTAAGGATTTCAAGCATGCTCCCATTGACTTCAATGTTAAAAAAAAGTGATAAAAAGCTTAATATTTTAAAAAGTATAAATGGTAGAAAAAAAGTTGAAAAAGAGCACACCTCAGCTAAAAGAGACGAACATTTTGATAGTTGAATGGTTTTAATAGCTGAAAGTATGCAGAAGTTACGCATTACCGAAAAACGTACGGAATAAGAAGAAAAATAACTAGAAAATGCATTTCCTGGGGAAAATGCGTGGGAATGCTGAATTGCTAAAACGGCCCCCAGCAAAATTGCCCCCATCATATTGCCATCAAAACTGTCCCATCATATTGCCACCATCAAAACTGCCCCATCAGAATTGCCCCATCAAAACTGCACCATCATATTGCCACCATCAAAACTGCCCCATCAAAAAATATTTTTTTTTTCAAAAATATTTTTTTTTCAAAAATATTTTTTTTTTTCAAAAATAATTTTTTTTCAAAAATTATTTTTTTTTTCAAAAAATTTTTTTTGCAAAAAAATTTTTTTTCAAAAATTTTTTTTTCAAAAATGATTTTTTTTTTTTAAATATTTTTTTTTCAAAAATATTTTTTTTTTCAAAAATAATTTTTTTTTTCAAAAATATTTTTTTTTTTTTCAAAAATAATTTTTTTTTTTTCAAAAATAATTTTTTTTTTTTTCAAAAATAATTTTTTTTTTCAAAAATGATTTTTTTTTTTTTTTTCAAAAATAATTTTTTTTTTTTCAGAAATATATTTTTTTTTTCAAAAATATATATTTTTTTTCAAAAATAATTGCTGAATAGCTAAATTGCTAAAATGACCGCCATCAAAACTGCCCCATCAGAATTGCAACCATCAAAACTGCCCCATCATATTCCTCTATTATAATCAGTACATGGTGTGTCTGTCCCCTCCCCCCGGGCTCTGTAATTAAAGCTGAGATGCTCCAGCCACCTCCCCCCCCTCTGTGTATAACAGAAGCTTTGGTAACCATGGCAACAAAACACACACAGTGCACTCTGATTAATGGCTAAAATTTCCTGAAATGACCTCTAAACAAAAAGCTTTTTCTCAAAAACTGTAAAAGATATCAAACTGAAAAGCTATAGCCAGATAGCTGAATATTTTGTGAACATTTTAAAGTTTGTTTGGTGTCTCTAGGTGAAAGTATGAAGGAGCTGAAACTTTTGGGAGCGGAAGAAAAATTTAAGGATTTCAAGCATGCTCCCATTGACTTCAATGTTAAAAAAAAGTGATAAAAAGCTTAATATTTTAAAAAGTATAAATGGTAGAAAAAAAGTTGAAAAAGAGCACACCTCAGCTAAAAGAGACGAACATTTTGATAGTTGAATGGTTTTAATAGCTGAAAGTATGCAGAAGTTACGCATTACCGAAAAACGTACGGAATAAAATTAAAAATAAACTAGAAAATGCATTTCCTGGGGAAAATGCGTGGGAATGCTGAATAGCTAAATTGCTAAAACGGCCGCCATCAAAACTGCCCCATCAGAATTGCCCCATCAAAATTGTCCCCATTAAAACTGCCCCATCATATTGCCACCATCAAAACTGCCCCATCAGAATTGCTCCATCAAAATTGTCCCATCATATTGCCACCATCAGAATTGCCCCATCAAAACTGCCCCATCATATTGCCACCATCAAAACTGCCCCATCAGAATTGCCCCATCATATTACCACCATCAAAACTGCCCCATCATATTGCCACCATCAAAACTGCCCCCATCATATTGCCATCAAAACTGCCCCATTAGAATTGCCCCATCAAAATTGTCCCCATCAAAACTGCCCCATCAGAATTGCCCCATCAAAACTAAAAGTAATTTTTTTTTTCAAAAGTAATTTTTTTTTTCAGAAATGAATTTTTTTTTCAAAAATTTTTTTTTTTTTTCAAAAATGATTTTTTTTTAAAAAAAATATTTTTATTTTTTTTCAAAAATATTTTTTTTTTCAAAAATAATTTTTTTTTTCAAAAATATATTTTTTTTTCAAAAATAATTTTTTTTTTTCCAAAAATATTTTTTTTTTTCAAAAATGATTTTTTTTTTTTTTCAAAAATAATTTTTTTTTTCAAAATTTTTTTTTTTTAAAAAATAATTTTTTTTTTTTCAAAAATATTTTTTTTTTTTCAAAAATAATTGCTGAATAGCTAAATTTCTAAAATGACCGCCATCAAAACGGCCCCATCAGAATTGCCACCATCAAAACTGCCCCATCATATTCCTCTATTATAAATCAGTACATGGTGTGTCTGTCCCCTCCCCCGGGCTCTGTAATCAAAGCTGAGATGCTCCAGCCACCTCCCCCCCCCCCCCTCTGTGTATAACAGAAGCTTTGGTAACCATGGCAACAAAACACACACAGTACACTCTGATTAATGGCTAAAATTTCCTGAAATGACCTCTAAACAAAAAGCTTTTTCTCAAAAACTGTAAAAGATATCAAACTGAAAAGCTATAGCCAGATAGCTGAATATTTTGTGAACATTTTAAAGTTTGTTTGGTGTCTCTAGGTGAAAGTATGAAGGAGCTGAAACTTTTGGGAGCGGAAGAAAAATTTAAGGATTTCAAGCATGCTCCCATTGACTTCAATGTTAAAAAAAAGTGATAAAAAGCTTAATATTTTAAAAAGTATAAATGGTAGAAAAAAAGTTGAAAAAGAGCACACCTCAGCTAAAAGAGACGAACATTTTGATAGTTGAATGGTTTTAATAGCTGAAAGTATGCAGAAGTTACGCATTACCGAAAAACGTACGGAATAAGAAGAAAAACTAGAAAATGCATTTCCTGGGGAAAATGCGTGGGAATGCTGAATTGCTAAAACGGCCCCCAGCAAAATTGCCCCCATCATATTGCCATCAAAACTGTCCCATCATATTGCCACCATCAAAACTGCCCCATCAGAATTGCCTCATCAAAACTGCACCATCATATTGCCACCATCAAAACTGCCCCATCAAAAAATATTTTTTTTTTTCAAAAATATTTTTTTTTTTTCAAAAATATTTTTTTTTTCAAAAATAATTTTTTTTTCAAAAATATTTTTTTTTTCAAAAAAATTTTTTTTTTCAAAAAAATTTTTTTTTTCAAAAAAAATTTTTTTTTTCAAAAAATTTTTTTTTCAAAAATTTTTTTTTCAAAAAATTTTTTTTTTTCAAAAATGATTTTTTTTTTTTAAATAATTTTTTTTTTCAAAAATATTTTTTTTTTCAAAAATAAATTTTTTTTTTTCAAAAATAATTTTTTTTTTTTTCAAAAATATTTTTTTTTTTTCAAAAATGATTTTTTTTTTCAAAAATAATTTTTTTTTTTCAAAAATAATTTTTTTTTCAAAAAAATTTTTTTTTTCAAAAATAATTTTTTTTTTCAGAAATATTTTTTTTTTTTTCAAAAATATATTTTTTTTTCAAAAATAATTGCTGAATAGCTAAATTGCTAAAATGACCGCCATCAAAACTGCCCCATCAGAATTGCCACCATCAAAACTGCCCCATCATATTCCTCTATTATAATCAGTACATGGTGTGTCTGTCCCCTCCCCCCGGGCTCTGTAATTAAAGCTGAGATGCTCCAGCCACCTCCCCCCCTCTGTGTATAACAGAAGCTTTGGTAACCATGGCAACAAAACACACACAGTACACTCTGATTAATGGCTAAAATTTCCTGAAATGACCTCTAAACAAAAAGCTTTTTCTCAAAAACTGTAAAAGATATCAAATTGAAAAGCTATAGCCAGATAGCTGAATATTTTGTGAACATTTTAAAGTTTGTTTGGTGTCTCTAGGTGAAAGTATGAAGGAGCTGAAACTTTTGGGAGCGGAAGAAAAATTTAAGCATTTCAAGCATGCTCCCATTGACTTCAATGTTAAAAAAAGTGATAAAAAGCTTAATATTTTAAAAAGTATAAATGGTAGAAAAAAAGTTGAAAAAGAGCACACCTCAGCTAAAAGAGACGAACATTTTGATAGTTGAATGGTTTTAATAGCTGAAAGTATGCAGAAGTTACGCATTACCGAAAAACGTACGGAATAAAATTAAAAATAAACTAGAAAATGCATTTCCTGGGGAAAATGCGTGGGAATGCTGAATTGCTAAAACGGCCCCCAGCAAAATTGCCCCCATCATATTGCCATCAAAACTGTCCCATCATATTGCCACCATCAAAACTGCCCCATCAGAATTGCCACCATCAAAACTGCCCCATCATATTGCCACCATCAAAACTGCCCCATCAGAATTACCCCATCAAAACTGCCCCATCATATTCCTCTATTATAAATCAGTACATGGTGTGTCTGTCCCCTCCCCCCTGTGTATAACAGAAGCTTTGGTAACCATGGCAACAAAACAAACACTAACAGTACACTCTGATTAATGGCTAAAATTTCCTGAAATGACCTCTAAACAAATGGCCGTATTTTAAAAACTATACATCCTACAGCAAAGATCTTTATATTGTGAGAATCACAAGACTCAGACCTAGATTTTGATACATAATATGTCTCTGAAATATTAAAATTGAAAGCACGGTCGCAGTTTAGAAATTGCCCTTCAAATTTGAAGGGGCTAGAGTGTAGTTTCAATGAATGTCAATGGACGGTGTGAGTTGCAAACAAATGGTCATATTGTGAAAACTATCAGGACTATGGCTTAGCCGTGGGCATGTTTAGTGGCAGCAGGGATAGCTGAACGTTTTGATATAAGATTTATGTAGGTGGGCTTGAAAATGAGGGAGTGGAGGCAGTTTAGAAATCATGTTCTGATTTTTCAGCTTTTGTCCCCTCCCCTGGGCTCTAATCAGAGCTGAGATGCTCCAGCCACCTCCCCCCTTGTGTATAACAGAAGCTTTGGTAACCATGGCAACAAAACACACACAGTACACTCTGATTAATGGCTAAAATTTCTTGAAATGACCTCTAAACAAAAAGCTTTTTCTCAAAAACTGTAAAAGATATCAAATTGAAAAGCTATAGCCAGATAGCTGAATATTTTGTGAACATTTTAAAGTTTGTTTGGTGTCTCTAGGTGAAAGTATGAAGGAGCTGAAACTTTTGGGAGCGGAAGAAAAATTTAAGGATTTCAAGCATGCTCCCATTGACTTCAATGTTAAAAAAAAAGTGATAAAAAGCTTAATATTTTAAAAAGTATAAATGGTAGAAAAAAAGTTGAAAAAGAGCACACCTCAGCTAAAAGAGACGAACATTTTGATAGTTGAATGGTTTTAATAGCTGAAAGTATGCAGAAGTTACGCATTACCGAAAAACGTACGGAATAAGAAAAATAATAAAAAAACGAATAACAATAGTGGGACTGCTAAAGCATTCCCACTAATAAAATCGAATAACAATAGTGGGACTGCTAAAGCATTCCCACTAACTAGAAAATGCATTTCCTGGGGAAAATGCGTGGGAATGCTGAATTGCTAAAACGGCCCCCAGCAAAATTGCCCCCATCATATTGCCATCAAAACTGTCCCATCATATTGCCACCATCAAAACTGCCCCATCAGAATTTCCCCATCAAAACTGCACCATCATATTGCCACCATCAAAACTGCCCCATCAAAAAATATTTTTTTTTTTCAAAAATAATTTTTTTTTCAAAAATTATTTTTTTTTTCAAAAATTTTTTTTTTCAAAAATTTTTTTTTCAAAAACTTTTTTTTTTTAAATATTTTTTTTTTCAAAAATATTTTTTTTTTCAAAAATAATTTTTTTTTTCAAAAATATTTTTTTTTTCAAAAATAATTTTTTTTTTTTCAAAAATAATTTTTTTTTTTTCAAAAATAATTTTTTTTTTTCAAAAAAGATTTTTTTTTTTTTTCAAAAATAATTTTTTTTTTTTCAGAAATATATTTTTTTTTTCAAAAATATATATTTTTTTTCAAAAATAATTGCTGAATAGCTAAATTGCTAAAATGACCGCCATCAAAACTGCCCCATCAGAATTGCCACCATCAAAACTGCCCCATCATATTCCTCTATTATAATCAGTACATGGTGTGTCTGTCCCCTCCCCCCGGGCTCTGTAATTAAAGCTGAGATGCTCCAGCCACCTCCCCCCCTCTCTCTGTGTATAACAGAAGCTTTGGTAACCATGGCAACAAAACACACACAGTGCACTCTGATTAATGGCTAAAATTTCCTGAAATGACCTCTAAACAAAAAGCTTTTTCTCAAAAACTGTAAAAGATATCAAACTGAAAAGCTATAGCCAGATAGCTGAATATTTTGTGAACATTTTAAAGTTTGTTTGGTGTCTCTAGGTGAAAGTATGAAGGAGCTGAAACTTTTGGGAGCGGAAGAAAAATTTAAGGATTTCAAGCATGCTCCCATTGACTTCAATGTTAAAAAAAAGTGATAAAAAGCTTAATATTTTAAAAAGTATAAATGGTAGAAAAAAAGTTGAAAAAGAGCACACCTCAGCTAAAAGAGACGAACATTTTGATAGTTGAATGGTTTTAATAGCTGAAAGTATGCAGAAGTTACGCATTACCGAAAAACGTACGGAATAAAATTAAAATTAAAAATAAATAAAATCGAATAACAATAGTGGGACTGCTAAAGCATTCCCACTAATAACTAGAAAATGCATTTCCTGGGGAAAATGCGTGGGAATGCTGAATTGCTAAAACGGCCCCCAGCAAAATTGCCCCCATCATATTGCCATCAAAACTGTCCCATCATATTGCCACCATCAAAACTGCCCCATCAGAATTGCCCCATCAAAACTGCACCATCATATTGCCACCATCAAAACTGCCCCATCAAAAAATATTTTTTTTTTTCAAAAATATTTTTTTTTTCAAAAATAATTTTTTTTTCAAAAATTATTTTTTTTTTCAAAAAATTTTTTTTTCAAAAATTTTTTTTTTTCAAAAATTTTTTTTTCAAAAATGATTTTTTTTTTTTAAATATTTTTTTTTTTCAAAAATATTTTTTTTTCAAAAATAATTTTTTTTTTCAAAAATATTTTTTTTTTTTCAAAAATAATTTTTTTTTTTTCAGAAATATATTTTTTTTTTCAAAAATATATTTTTTTTTTCAAAAATAATTGCTGAATAGCTAAATTGCTAAAATGACCGCCATCAAAACGGCCCCCTTCAGAATTGCCACCATCAAAACTGCCCCATCATATTCCTCTATTATAATCAGTACATGGTGTGTCTGTCCCCTCCCCCCGGGCTCTGTAATTAAAGCTGAGATGCTCCAGCCACCTCCCCCCCCTCTGTGTATAACAGAAGCTTTGGTAACCATGGCAACAAAACACACACAGTGCACTCTGATTAATGGCTAAAATTTCCTGAAATGACCTCTAAACAAAAAGCTTTTTCTCAAAAACTGTAAAAGATATCAAACTGAAAAGCTATAGCCAGATAGCTGAATATTTTGTGAACATTTTAAAGTTTGTTTGGTGTCTCTAGGTGAAAGTATGAAGGAGCTGAAACTTTTGGGAGCGGAAGAAAAATTTAAGGATTTCAAGCATGCTCCCATTGACTTCAATGTTAAAAAAAAGTGATAAAAAGCTTAATATTTTAAAAAGTATAAATGGTAGAAAAAAAGTTGAAAAAGAGCACGCCTCAGCTAAAAGAGACGAACATTTTGATAGTTGAATGGTTTTAATAGCTGAAAGTATGCAGAAGTTACGCATTACCGAAAAACGTACGGAATAAAATTAAAATTAAAAATAATAAATAAAATCGAATAACAATAGTGGGACTGCTAAAGCATTCCCACTAATAATAAAAAAACGAATAACAATAGTGGGACTGCTAAAGCATTCCCACTAATTAGACATGCTATCTGCCAATAGAAGTTAACCAAAAAGTGCATTCTATGCATCCAAAAATATAGAAAATATACCAAATAAAATCATTATTCAACCAAAAAATAAAATAAAAGCCTCATGCATGTATCCTGCTTCCTAATATAGGGGGTCAACAATGCCAAGAGTTGGTGAAGGCAGGGGGCCATCATCTGGAGATAATTCTGAAAAACATCTGGATTATTCTCCTGGAGCTCCTGCAGTAAAGGCATATGACATAAATGGTCACGATTAATAAAGCAACCAATTTTTGGTCCAAGAAATCCTTCTTTCTTGTGTATAGCTAGTTTTAGCTCAGGGCTCAATAAGCAGCATAGGCTAGAGCCAGGTTAGTCATCCAACAGGCCAAAGGTAGTAAGAGGTCCAGTCGCATGGCAGATTAGAAGCTACTAGGAACAAAGATGAGGTGTAGATAGGTTGACGCTAAGTTCCAGTGCCACACCACAGTTTCTGTTGGTGAAACGCTGCATTCCAAGCTTGTTGGACAATGGTTGGAGAATCTCCCCATTATCCCTGATCATCCTCAGGGGCCCCTGCAACTGAACTTTGCTGCAATATTCATTGGGATGTATATTTATTAATACCTATGGGTATATGTGCACAATTCCACCAGGAGTCTTGTTGGGCTCTTTGCTGAAATTACCTAGGAAGAGAATACCCTCTGTTCACAGAGACCTTGTCCCAGATGGAGGCACTGCCAATTTTATTATCAAACCCACTCTTCCACTTAGCGAAGGTTCCGGTCCTCTTTTTTACCTACAAGATTGGTGCATTTGGCGCAATGTCCTGTTTGGGGAAGGACATTCCTCACAATGCTCCCCACACACACACACACACCAAAGAGAGCTACATTTGTAACCACATCAGGCCAGGTTAGATAGTTATGTCCACATTTTAATAAACCATTTTGTTCACTAAAACTCCGAAGGCCAAGGCATCAACCTGTAAGCTGTCAATGTATTGCTATTAACGTCAAAGGTGGAAAAGAGCATCATTATCTGTGTATGATGAAGACATTCTTTACAACTCCAGGTCCAGTGATCTTCTCCATATTAACATTTACCCAGTAATATAGTGCTACAGACTTGATAAAGGGCTGAGAACTGTCTTTGGACCACTAGTGTACCGCACTGAGGGTATGCTGAATTGCAAACCATAGCTCAACAAACAGAAAATGCAGTTAGCGTGACTAATGTAACTCTCACCTTAGATTTGCCCTAACAGAATCAATATCTCTGTATTTGTATTAATATGCTGTTTTACAATGTCCCCAGATTCAAGGTTAGCGTTGTTTATTTTAGGAATTGTGCGCAGAGTAGCAACATTGCTCTTCTGGTCACCTTATGTCTTCTCTCCCAGAGATTCCAGAAAATTCTTTAAAAAGCTTGCAGGGGTGCAAGCTGACACTGAGATGAAGCAGAGCTGCCTCAAGAGATGGGTGCGCCTGACTCCTTAAAAAATTCTGGTACATAGCTGTGACTTGACACAAAGCAGAACCATCAATGTAGACCTAGATCCAAAATTCTCAACATGGTCTCAATTACGAACTGCGCATCTACTTTATAATACACCCCTGGACATTATTTAATGTTTGACATCTTCAGCTATGTCTTAGATTAGTATGCTGTTTAACCCTTTTGAAGTGTAGGAATGGAATGAAGGAGGAATTATAGATCTATATATAGAAAAATTTGCTGTGCGAATATGACAACCATTCGAACATACTGATGGAATTTTTCTGATTAATGTACTGTATTTCAGGGAAAAATATTGCACTATTGCCACTAGATGGCGCTTACTATCATAGGAAATAAACATATTAGGAAAATTACAGTGACGATTCCCAGAGACTAGACTGCGCAAATTAATTACATATTCGCGCAACATTTTTTTTTTACATAGTCTTCCTAAAGAGAACTTGTGTCTAGATTATAGACATTTAAATGGAAATAACATAAAACATAAAAGGAGTCCCCGGATCTACACACTGTAGTGAAAAAATGTAGACAACAAAAGATACACAGATTCTTGACTCAGCTGTGTCAACCACAACACCAATCAGTATATAAGTATCAAAACAGTAACTGGTGTGGTCCACGTGACAGGGGCATACATGTGGAGATTGAAAACACAAGGTCTACAAAGAAAGTCACATAGTGGAACACTGGGTTGAGCATTAACCACTTCAGCCCCGGAAGAATTTACCCCCTTCCTGACCAGAGCACTTTTTGCGATTCGGCACTGCGCCGCTTTAACTGACAATTGCGCGGTCGTGCAATGTGGCTCCCAAACAAAATTGATGTCCTTTTTTTCCCACAAATAGAGCTTTCTTTTGGTTGTATTTTAACACCTCTGCGGTTTTTATTTTTTGCACTATAAACAAAAAAATAGTGACAATTTTGAAAAAAAACGCATTATTTTTTACTCTTTGCTATAATAAATATCCCCCCAAAATATTTAAAAAAACATTTTTTTCCTCAGTTTAGGCCGATACGTATTCTTCTACATATTTTTGGTAAAAAAAATAGCAATAAGCGTTTATTGATTGGTTTGCGCAAAAGTTATAGCGTCTACAAAATAGGGGATAGTTTTATGGCATTTTTATTGATATTTTTTTTTTACTAGTAATGGCAGCGATCAGCGATTTTTATCGTGACTGCGACATTTATGGCGGACACATCGGACAATTTTGACACATTTTTGGGACCATTAGCATTAATACAGCCATCAATGCTAAAAAATTGCATTGATTACTGTAAAAATGCCACTGGCAGTGAAGGGGTTAACCACTAGGTGGCGCTGTAGGGGTTAAGTGTGTCCTAGGGAGTGTTTCTAACTGTGGGGGGAGGGGCTGTGTGTTACACTACACTGATTGCCGCTCCCGATCACAGGAAGCAGAGATCAGTGACAGTGTCACTAGGCAGAACGGGGAGATGCTTGTTTACATTAGCATCTCTCCGTTCTTCCTCACGGTGAGACGATCGCGGGTATCCCCGCGATTGTGGTCACGGAGCTCCCAGCGGGAGCACGTGCGCTCGGGAGCTGCCTCTTAAAGGGCAACCTACAGGTATGTTAATCTGCCTGTACGTGCCCTTCTGCCGCAGCATATCTGCGTGAGGTGGTCGGAAAGCGGTTAAAAGAACACAGCTTTATTGAAAAAAATAGCAAATTACAAAAAACTTAGTGATTAACTTCACCCAATGTAGTGTTGTGCAACTCACTGTTAGACGACTTCTCTCTTCTCACTGGAATCGAAAAGACTCCATGAGGAGAGATGTCATCACTTCCTCTTGTCTGTGTTTACACTTACTTAGACAGGGGAAGGATTCCATTCGTTAGGACCGATCAGCAGGTCCAGGCCAGAAAGCATTGGCCGGGACCTGAGGACTGATTCGTCCTCTAACAAATCCGACCACCGCGGTCATGGGGGGGGGCGCGATTGCGCCCCCCCCCCGCCTACGGGGAGGGACGTACAGGTACGCCCATTTGCCCACCTGTGGCATTCTGCCAACGCAAATCGACGTGCGTCAGTCGGCAACTGGTTAAGCTGTATCTGTGGAAGCTGACAAGCTGTAGGCTTGCTCAGCCTGCTAGTTAGGGCCTGTATATATTGTGTAGTTAGTGCCGAGACACGGCTAGGTTTTTGTTTGACTATTTTTGTTCTGTTTGTTTTCTGAAACACTGTACAGCACCTGTATATAGACCAATAAACACTGCACTGTTTGTCACTACCTCACTGGATTTGGTATCTGTGCCTGAAAGACTGCTTATCCCAGGGAGCTTTGTACCACCTACCTGTCCCCCAGGTTACATATGGTGGAGGCTGCGACCAGCTGTAGTAAGTTACTACTTAAAAGGCCAGTACGAACTGTGACTAAACATGGAGCAAATCCTCAAACAATTGATGTTATCTAATACTGCACAGCAGCAAGCAAACGCTGCACAACAGCAAGACAACGCTATCGCACAGGAGCAAACCAAGGCACTGTGCCAACAGATTGGTGCTGTACAGGAGCAATTGCAGAGGCTGTTTGAACAGCTAGCCACTGCTGCAAAAGCGGATAGGAAAACTTTGACTGAGGTTGTGGAGATGCTAGCACAGTGGTCTGATGTTGGAGACAAGCCCTCAGCTATCCATGTGGGTCGCTTTCTTTCTAAGATGACTGCAGATGATGATCCAGAGGCCTTTCTGCTAACGTTTGAACGGACCGCTGAGAGAGAAGGTTGGCCTGAAACCCACTGGGCAGGACTGATCGCCCCCTCACTTTCTGGAGAATCGCAGAAGGCCTACTATGATCTGGAGTTGGCAGAAGCGGGAGACTATGAGAAGGTCAGGCGAAAAATCCTGGTGCGGTTCGGTGTCAGCTTGGCCGTTCGAGCACAGCGGGTCCACAGCTGGTTTTTCCAAGATGAGAGGCCCCCAAGATTGCAGATGTTTGATCTAATCCACCTGGTGCGGAAATGGCTGCAGCCGGAGTCCCTGTCTGCGCCACAAATAGTGGAGCGTGTGGTCATGGACTAATTCCTGAGGTCACTGCCAATTCCCCTGCAGAAGTGGGTGAATCAAGGAGACCCCAAGTCGACAGACAACCTGATGGAGCTCGTTGAGAGATATTTTGCTGCAGAGATCCTGGTCACCACCCCTACAGCTGCACGGACATTCCACCCAAAGCCACGGTCTCCTCATGCAACTGGTAAGACTGTTCCAGGGAAAGTGGGTGGTAAGCATGGCAAGGAGATGGGGGAGGATTTTTGGTGCCAGGACTGAAGTTTTGCGTCTCAAACAAGGGAAGCCACTGCCTGTCAGCAAACCAAACTGGGGCAACATCAGGTGTTTCCATTGCCAAGAACTGGGACATGTTGCAGCAAACTGTCCGTTGACAGATGAAACCATGCAGTTTGACGTATATATTAGAAGGCAGTCTATGTTTGCTGCTGTTTCATACGCTGCAGTCCCAAATGTAGGAAAACACATGTGCCAAATGACTGTTAATAATAAGCCTATTATGGCCTTGCTGGACTCTGGAAGTCTAGTGACTTTGGTTAAAGCTGAGATGGTTGAAACTGAATTTTCATGGTAAAAAAAGTTGCTGTGATCTGTGTACATGGGAATATCCGGGAGTATCCTATAGCCACTGTTCACTTTAAAACTGACTTCGGTACAGTGACCCATCCGGTCGGACTTGTGCCCCACTTGGTGCACGAGGCCATCATTGGTAAGGATTTCCCTAAGTTTTGGGAACTGTGGGATCATCCCGACTTGGTCACAGTAACTAACTCAGTGGCAGAGCCAGAACTCTTGCCCAGCACCAACAATGTGGGTTCAGGAGACTCCTATCAGGGTTCTCCGGGTTTTCCTTTCTCAGTTATGGCAGGAGAACTGGAGGAGCCTGAGAAAGTCCCCACAACCAGTGAAGGTGGACCACCGTCTGCTGACTCTGAGGCTACATTACAGTTTGCTGACCTTAATGTGCACAAGGAAAACTTTGGTACCAAGCAGAGAAAATACCCTACTCTTGCCAGGGCCTGGGAAATTTTAATAGTGATTAACAATGTACCTGTTGAACCAGGGGACAGGCCTTGTTTTCCATATTTCAGCAGCAATGAGTATTTACTATATTGTGTCTATAAAAAGAATGCAGAAATTGTTGAACAGTTGGTGGTCCCTAAGCCATGCAGACGAGTGGTGTTGGAACTTGCCAGGAGGTCATTTAGGGGTTAAGAAAACCACTGAAAGGGTGTTACACAGGTTTCATTGGCCTGGGATACAGAAAGATATTGAGAATTATTCTCAGTACTGTCCTGTGTGTCAGATGTTAGCCCCACTACCCCACTTCTGAAGTCTTTTGGTGCCCTTGCTCATTATTGAAGTGCCCTTTGAGAGGATTGCCATGGACCTTGTGGGTCCACTCCCCAAGTCTGCCCGGGGTTACCAGCATATCCTTGTATTAATGGATTATGCTACCCGTTACCCCGAGGTAGTTCCCTTATGCACTGCATCTGCTAAGAACATTGCCAAAGAGCTGTTCATGGTGTTCAGTCGTGTTGGCATCACTAAGGAGGTCCTTACGGACCAGGGCACCCCATTTATGTCACGAATAACTAGGGAGCTGTGCAAGTTATTTAACCACTTGCCGACCGGGACATAGCCGAAAGAAGGCTGCAGCACGGTCGGCTAGTTCTGGGTGGACGTCCCTGGACGTCATCCCAGAATCCTGCTCTTGCGCGCCCCCTGACCTTCCGTGACTACGGCCGTTTACCAAATGACGGAGCGATCACATGTAAACAAACCAGCGCTATGTCATGACGCCGGTTCCTCCCTCCCCTCTCTGTACCGATCAGTACAGTGCGAGGGGAGAGGGGGAGGGATCGGATGACAGCACCGCTGTGGGCCGGATGTCTAGTGCCCACAGCGCTGCTCAGTGACAATTGCAGTCACATCCATCCATCCCTCCATGCTCAGCCATCCCTGCAATATACCCTGCAATACTCTGCAATATACCCTGCAATACTCTGCATATATACCCTGCAATATACCCTGCAATACTCTGCAATATACCCTGCAATATACCCTGAAATACTCTGCAATATACCCTGCAATACTCTGCAATATACCCAGCAATACTCTGCAATATACTCTGCAATATACCCAGCAATACTCTGCAATATACTCTGCAATATACCCAGCAATACTCTGCAATATACCCTGCAATACTCTGCAATATACCCTGCAATACTCTGCAATATACTCTGCAATATACCCTGCAATATACCCAGCAATACTCTGCAATATACTCTGCAATATACCCTGCAATATACCCTGCAATATACCCTGCAATACTCTGCAATATACCCCGCAATACTCTGCAATATACCCCGCAATATATCCTGCAATATACCCTGCAATATACTCTGCAATATACTCTGCAATATACTCTGTAATATACCCTGCAATACTCTGCAATATACCCTGCAATACTCTGCAATATACCCTGCAATATACCCTGCAATATACCCAGCAATATACGCTGAAATATACTCTGTAATACTCTGCAATATACTCTGCAATACTCTGCAATATACCCCGCAATACTCTGCAATATACCCCGCAATACTCTGCAATACCCCGCAATACTCTGCAATACACTGCAATACCCCGCAATACTCTGCAATACCCCGCACTACCCTGCACTACTCTGCAATACCCCGCAATACTCCACAATACCCCGCAATACCCCGCAATACTCCACAATACCCCGCAACACTCCTCAATTTTTAACCAGTTCCCGCCCGCCGTTATATGGCGTCCTTGACTTTGTGCGGGGGTATCTGAATGATACCTGCAGCTACAGGCATCATTCAGATATCAGCTTTTTCAGCCGGCGATTCCCTACACCATGAGAATGGTCATAGTGGCTGTTCCACTGCTTGATCATTTTTATGGGAGGCGAGAGGGGACGCTCCCCCTTCCCGCCACCCTCCGGTGCTTTTACCGACTCCCCGCTACGATCGAAGCCAGGATCTTTTTTTTTTTTTTTTTTTCAGGCTTCCCAGCCTAGAGGTGAGATGTGGGGTCTTATTGACCCCATATCTCACTGTAAAGAGGACCTGTCATGCCATATTCCTATTACAAGGGATGTTTACATTCCTTGTAATAGGAATAAAAGTGATCACATTTTTTTTTTTGGGAAAAAAGTATCAAACTAAAATAAATAAAGTAAAATGAACAATAAAAAAAAAAAAATTTAAAGCGCCCCTGTCCGTGTGCTCGCATGCAGAAGCGAACGCATATGTAAGTCCCGCCCACATATGAAAACGGTGTTCAAACCACACATGTGAGGTGTCACTGCGAACGTTGGAGCAAGAGCAATCATTTTGGCCCTAGACCTCCTCTGTAACTCAAAACATGTAACCAGTAAAAAATTTTAAAGCATTACCTATGGAGATTTTTAAGTAGCGAAGTTTGGCACCATTCCACGAGCGTGTGCAATTTTGAAGGGTGACATGTTAGGTATCTATTTACTCGGCGTAACTTCATCTTTCACATTATGCAAAAACATTGGGCTAACTTTACTGTTTTGTTTTTTTTTTAAAGCACAAAACTGTTTTTTTTTTTTTAAAAAAACGTGTTAGAAAAATTGCTGCGCAAATACCGTGCGAGATAAGAAGTTGCAACAACTGCCATTGTATTCTCTAAAAAATATATATATAATGTTTTGTGGTTCTATGTAATTTTCTAGCAAATAAATGATTATTTTTACATGTAGGAGAGAAATATAAGAATTGGCCTGGGTGCTCCAGAACGCCTGGAGGTGCTTCTGAATGTTGTCTCACACGTGTGGTATCGCCATACTCGGGAGTAATAGCAGAATGTGTTTTGGGGAGTAATTTGAGGTATGCATATGCTGTGTGTGAGAAATAACCTTCTAATATGACAATTTTGTGAAAAAAAAATCTTGATTTTGCAAAGAATTGTGGGAAAAAATGACAATTTCAAAAAAACTCACCATGCATCTTTTCAAATACCTTGGAATGTCTTCTTTCCAAAAAGGGGTCATTTGGGGGGTATTTGTACTTTTCTGGCATGTTAGGGTCTCCAGAAATTAGATAGGCTGTCAGTACTTCAGGTGTGATCAATTTTCAGATATTGGCACCATAGCTTTTGGACTCTCTAACATTCACAAAGACCAAATAATATACACCAAGTTGTACTTATTTTTACCAAAGATATGTAGCAGTATAAATTCTGGCCAAAATTTACAAAGAAAAATTACTAATTTGCTAAATTTTATAACAGAAACAAAGAAAAATTCATTTTTTTACCAAATTTTCAGTCTTTTTTCTTTTATAGCGCAAAAAATAAAAAAAACCAACAGTGATTAAATACCACCAAAAGAAAACTCTATTTGTGTGAAAAAAAGGACAAAAATTTCATATGGGTACAGTGTTGTATGACTGAGTAATTGTCATTCTAAATGTGAGAGCACCGAAAGCTGAAAATTGGTCTGGTTAGGAAGGGGGTTTAAGTGCCCAGTGGTCAAGTGGTTAAGGTGACGCAGTTGCGAACCTCTGTGTACCACCCTCAAACTGATGGCTTGGTGGAACGAATAAAACATTAAAGAGCTTGTTAAAAAAGGTAGTTGACGAGGATGGGAAAAACTGGGACTTCCTGATTCCATAGTTGATGTTTGCCATCAGGGAGGTTACCCAGTCCTCTACGGGGTACTCCCCATTCAAGTTGCTTTATGGGAGACACCCTCTGGGACTCTTAGACATAGCCAGGAAACCTGGAAGGGGGAGCAGACACCCCACAAAAGTGTCATTGAGCATATCACTCAAATGCAGGACAGGATTGCAGCAATAATGCCTTTGGTAAAAGAACACTTACTGCAGGCCCAAGCAGCCCAGCAGAGAATACACAACAGGGGCCCCAACTGTTTTCTCACCTGGTGACAGGGTCCTGGTGTTGGTTCCCACTGTTGAAAGCAAGTTCCTGGCTAAGTGGCAGGGCCCCTTCGAAGTAATTAGTAGAGTTGGGGAGGTCAATTACAAAGTATATCGACCAGGTAAAAGAAAGGAAAAAGAAAGAAGGGGGTTGGGGTAAAATTACCCCTGGGACTTTTAAGGTTCTTTTCAAAATTTAATTGGATCAATGCAGTAGAATAGATCAAGGAAGAAAATGATAATACTGTATGCAAAATGCCAAACTGTCTAAAATTAATCTTTTAATTCAAAATCTTTAATAGTTAACAATGTCACAAGAAAACATCTAAAAACAAGCACAGTTTCTTTCAATCTAGGTCAGTCATTAAGGAATTAGATATTTAAATAGACCATTTTAGGATACCAATCTCAACATGTTTCGCTCAACTCATGAGCTTCATCAGGAGTTTTTTGGTACAAGTGTGGCATACTAGAGATAAGAGAAAGAAAAAGAAAGAAAAAAATACAAATCAGATAATTCAAAAACATTTAAAGATACAGACTCAAACAGAAAAATATTAGATAACAAGTAGTGCTAAGAGAACAAAAAGGTATACATATACATATATTTGCATACAACAAAAATTAATATTGTTACATAAGTGAAAATATCTTAGGTTTCAAAAACCCATAGTATGACAATCTAAACAAAGTAAACAAATAATTATGGTCATTGTATGATGTGTGTTTTAATTTCCATGTCCACAATCAATAAAGAGAAACATATTAATGTGGACATGGAAAGGAATTAAATCATCAAAAGGTGGGATTTGCCTACCAAGCCCAATTAAATTTGAAGACGAATAGTAGACAACTAGATTGTAGGTATATACAGAGTTTCGTGGCTCAAGTTCACCGATAAATTAGATGCGTCTCACCCGTCTAGGGCCTCCCAAAACCATTTTGGTCCACAGAGGGGCCAAAGTGTAGAGTAAAATAGCTGAAAGCTAAATGTTAAAAAGGAAAAAATTTGCGAATTATTTCTAGGTAGTTTGAGAAGGAGTAGAAGGGGCAGTTATCATAGAAAATGAAGGATTTAAATTTACCTTTAGGTTGAATCAAGGAGTGAATGTTCAAGGCTAATATAGCCGTATAAACAAAACAAAAAGGAGAGCAATGCTCAAGTATCACCACTGGGTGGCACTCCAAATTAGCAACCCTTGTAAGTCAGACAAGGAGATCCATGTTCAAACAGCCCCAGTAAGCTATAAAAATGATACAAGATAATGAACATTACTATAAAGAGCTTTTCAAAATAACACTGGTTGGATCATCAGCAGTAAATGACCCTCCACTGGTGAACAAATTCGATTACCTGAAAGATGAGGTGGATGTGTACGGAGGGGGAGAACGGCATATACCTCCCCTTACAGCCTCAGAGCCACTGTCAGAAGATAGCGGCCATGGAGCCGCACTATATATGTCCCTCCATCCCGGTGGCGTCTGACGTCACCACCGGGATGCGGACGTAAGGTGAGGTCCTCCCATAGGTCGCATGTGGCCAATGAGCAACAAGGGGGCGAAGCCGGATTCGATCCGCGCTCCGCCCACCCTAGTCGAATGTAGGTTCTCCGGCGCTCGCAGCGCTGACAGAACTGGTGGGCGCATGCGCAGGCCGGGGGCGAACGACGCTCGAGCCCCGGTCACCACGCAGGCGCACAGAGACAAGGCATACAAGATGGAAAAATAAGAAAAAACGAACGCGTCGGTCATCACCTGCCAGGGGCAAAACAGGAAGAGCCTCAATCAAGGAATCCGTGTCGGCCATCTTAACTAAGGGAAAAGGATAGGGAAAAGACTATATGCACATAGAAAGAAATGTTAATGAATAATAAATGTTTCAAAATCACTGAACGGTTTAATAAACCTAATAGTAATATGTCCCAAGGATTAGTAATATGAAAAAATATTATTGAACAGGGATCCTATGGCTTAAAGAATTAAATTGATGAATGGAATACATAATAAAAAAAGACTAACTAAGGGTAACTTGCTGGTTTGGCCAAAAACCCATGCACCTTAAAGGGAGTCTGATGCCTCTAGGGCCCCCAGGGGTGGGTGATTGATTACTCACTCCAATCCCTAAGTGCCCGTGGCGTCCGTGTGGACCAAAAAAAAGGAAAGGAGAGGGCCTCATTCAGCGGGGGAGACAGCAATTATTCAAAAAGTTTAATCCAGACTTGGATTTGTTTTTATATATGTGAGAGAATATTCAATTACCATATAGGCTTGGGAAGAAAACCCCACTGTATATGATGACAACCCGGAAAGAACCACATAGATATGAACATAACAAAAAAATAAAATATATACAAAAAATGTATACTAAAATTGTGTATCATGAAATCTTGACAAGCCTGGGTAGAATAAACAAAGACAGATACATCTGATGGACTAAAGGAATGGTTTAAAACTAAACGCATCATTAAGGCCTGGGGGTTTTAGGGCGGACAAGGTGTGTATCCAACGGGTCTCACGTTGCAAGAGTATCTTATCATAGTCACCCCCACGGTCCCCTGGGGGGACATGTTCCAGCGCATAAAAATGCATTTTGTTACTATCGAAGTCATGGTGTAGACCCATGTGTCGGCTGATGGGCGTCTCCATTTTCTTCTTTAGAACCAGAGATACATGGTCTCTGATCCTACAGAAGAAGGGGCGCTTGGTTTTGCCTACATAAAACCCTTGGCATTCACAAATCATAATGTATACAATCCCAATAGATTGACATGTAACGGAGAACCCTTGTTTAAAATAATGGCCATTGGGGAGTGTAATGCCTCTCGCAGAATAAATAAATCTGCAAAAGTGGCATTTGTGACAGGGTCTACACCCCTTTCGGGATTCTGTCACTGATTGTACACCAGTGTCGAAATGACTATGTACCAACGTATCTCTCAGAGATCTAGACCGCCTAAATGTGATCTCCGGGTAGGGTTTTAAATGCTTAGATATTTTCTCATCCCCCATTAAGAGATACCAGTACTTTTGGATGATCTCACGTACTTGCTTTTGTTGGCCAGAAAATCTGGTGATTAGTCTGACACTTGAATCTGCCTTATTGGGTCTCGCTTGATGTATAAGTAGGGATCTCTTTTGGTTCTTGGCTTTTGAATAAGCCTTCTTCAAGCATTTTTTACTATAGCCTCGTTGGCGCAAACGAGACTGTAGCAATTTTGCTTGATATTCAAAGTCTGATTCAGTACTGCAATTGCGCCTTATCCTGAGATATTGCCCATAAGGTAAATTGTTGA
This sequence comes from Lithobates septentrionalis, assembly GCA_037952835.1. Taxonomy (NCBI): domain Eukaryota; kingdom Metazoa; phylum Chordata; class Amphibia; order Anura; family Ranidae; genus Lithobates; species Lithobates septentrionalis. The sequence goes on along the minus strand of JBBDGP010002794.1, from coordinate 694,550 downwards.
TAAGGGGGGCGGGGTGTGAACTCGTGGCATGTAGTACTGAATTACCAGCCAATGGTTTGCGGTAAAGGGTAGTTCCAATGTTTCCTTCCTCATCAACTAGTACTTGAACGTCTAAATAGGTCAACTGATGTTGGCTCATTTCAAACGTAAATTTCAAATTATATTTGTTGACCTTCAGGCTTTCTAGGAAGGAAAGAAGATTAGGTTTACTGCCATGCCAGATAAAGAAAATGTCGTCGATGAATCGTTTCCATACTAAGATATGCTCAAAAAACGCCTGCATATCTTCCCTGAAAAACAATTCACGCTCCCATCCCCCCAGATACAGGTTGGCATAGGCTGGGGCACATTTGGTCCCCATAGCCACTCCCTGTATCTGGAGGTAATGGGAGCCCCCGAACAAAAAAACGTTGTTGGACAGAATGAAAAACAGGAGATCCAAGATGAATCGATTATAATCCACCGAGGCATCAGGATCTTCGGATAGGAAACCCCCCACAACCTCCACCCCCAATTCGTGAGGGATGGAGTTGTAGAGGGCTTCCACATCCAGGGCCACCAGCCAAGAGCCAGGGGGTATGGAAACACCATCCAGTACACGGAGGAGATCCTCCGTGTCTTGAAGGTAGGAAGTAAGACCCTCCACATGGGGTCTTAGAAAATCATCCACCAGTTTACTTGCCATCTCAGTGAGGGACCCATTTCCCGATACAATAGGTCTGCCCGGAGGTTTTTTGTGGTCTTTGTGTATTTTTGGGAGTGCGTATAAAGTTGGAGTTCGAGGCGCGCTTACATTAAGAAATTCCCAAGTGTTTTTCGTTATTAGACCTTTGTGATACGCTGAACCTATCAGGTGCTTGTATCTGGTGGTTATTAGGGCAAGATGGCTGGGGGAGACTTTTCGATACCAGTGACTGTTTTTAACTATGGCCACAACCATGGCTTCATAGTGGTTTTTGTCCATAATGACCAAGTTGCCTCCCTTATCAGAAGGCTTGATCACAATGTCCTTGTTGTTTTGTAAAAGTTTGAGGGCCTCTAATTGGGAGGTAGTTAAGTTGGATCTAGATATGTCCTTCCATTTTGTTTGGGAGATTTCATTGGTAACCTGTCTGGTGAACGCCCACACATTGGGGTTCCCCTGAAGGGTCGGGAAAGTGCGAGATTTAGGCTTGTACTCCCTCGGTCTGGACGGAAGACAAGGCAAGGAAGTAGGTAAGGAGGATGGAGGTAGGGGAGGGGGGGGGTCCGCACCGACCAGAAGAGAGTCTGCCTCCAATAGGTCACTCTCCTCCAGACCTCCCTCCTCCCATAGCTCCATCAACTCCTCCAACGCTTTTATATCTGCAATGGTCATATCACGCCATGCAGGGTCCCCAAGGGACTGGTCATTCAAGGGTAAATCTGGCTTGTCGTATATTATTTTGAACATCAACCTTCTAGAAAAGAGATTGATATCTTTGATCAATTCAAATTGGTCGACCCTTTGTGTGGGACAGAAGGTCAAACCCAATCTGAGAACTGATACTTGTTCAGCTGAAAGGGTATGGGAGGATAGATTTATCACTTCGAAGTTGTTCTCGGCCCTTTCGTCGATGCCTCTAGAGCCGCCGCTCTTTTCGAGTCCGTCACTGGTTGAGAGAATATCGGTGCTGGACGAAAATCCGAATGCATAGGTGCAGAATTAATGTTACTTACTTGTACCTTGGGGGACAAGGATAGAGAAGGAGTGTTCGCAGAAAGGGTGCTCATATGCGTTTCCGGGTGACTCGGTGCGTGAGCGGACGAACTTTTAGCCGAATTGGCTCGTGTAACCATTGGGGCTTTTGCGTGTGAAGTGCGCCTTACAGTGCCCGTATTGGTGTGGTCCTTAACGCCTTTATTGTCTCCTGATTGTTGAAACTTCTGGTATCCTGTGCCTGAGAAGAGGAAGCAGAAGAGATGGATGAATCTGATTCATTAGGCTCACCACTCTGTTGTTTGAAGCTACGTGTTTGATAACTACGTCTCTTCGCTTTGTTGTTTCTTTGACCCCAATGGTAAGCTTGATTGTTGTCATAGGCCAATTTATCCCTTACGAATTTTTTCTCCTTGGTTTTTAGGATTTCAGTAACATACCCCTCTAGGTCTGTTTTTAGGGTACCCTCTCGCGTGGTAAAAAGATCATTGGTGGTAATAGCTTGATTCTTACCATATAGTTTTTCAATCTCTCTATCTACCGAACTGAGTTCATTGGAGTATTCTCTACAGAGAAGCTCCATCATTTTGAAAGAACAGGCCTGTAAGTTTTCTTCCCATTCTTTCCGGAAGTCTATGTCTACATGGGCGCTAGAGGGAAAGATCTGAATTCTAAGCCCCCACGGAACTATGTGGTCCTCGATATATTTTAGAAAATACCATTTGTTCCAGAAAATTCTGGATTTCTTCTCGAGCATCCTCTGGAGCCTTGAGAAAAAACGATCCATGGTTAGGCCACCCATGGAGGCGTTTTGAGACCTATGAATGTGGTTCATAAGGCCATCAAACGCACTCCCACAGTAATTGGTCATTGTCCCAAAAGCTAACAAAAAGTAACCTACCAAATGTGCAAGCCTATGTAAATGCAGAAAGAATATCCAAGCAAGTACCTTAGTCACAAAGTAGAGATACACAATACACAGAAATACATGTATTTACAACAAAAAAAATTATATGGTTTTTCCAAATTGCAAATCACAACAAAGAGATAAAACTAATATAGTGCCCTAGTGGCAGAAGATGTTCAATAGGAACAACGTATATGGTTGGGGACTGTCTATGGCCTCAAGCGATGATGGGTGGGTAACACCCCAAAGAATACAAGACATATGGTTAGAGGGCAGGGACAGTTAACCCTTAGCACCGCATCCCTATTAGATAGGAAAAAGAAAGAAGGGGGTTGGGGTAAAATTACCCCTGGGACTTTTAAGGTACTTTTCAAAATTTAATTGGATCAATGCAGTAGAATAGATCAAGGAAGAAAATTAGCCTTGAACATTCACTCCTTGATTCAACCTAAAGGTAAATTTAAATCCTTCATTTTCTATGATAACTGCCCCTTCTACTCCTTCTCAAACTACCTAGAAATAATTCGCAAATTTTTTCCTTTTTAACATTTAGCTTTCAGCTATTTTACTCTACACTTTGGCCCCTCTGTGGACCAAAATGGTTTTGGGAGGCCCTAGGCGGGTGAGACGCATCTAATTTATCGGTGAACTTGAGCCACGAAACTCTGTATATACCTACAATCTAGTTGTCTACTATTCGTCTTCAAATTTAATTGGGCTTGGTAGGCAAATCCCACCTTTTGATGATTTAATTCCTTTCCATGTCCACATTAATATGTTTCTCTTTATTGATTGTGGACATGGAAATTAAAACACACATCATACAATGACCATAATTATTTGTTTACTTTGTTTAGATTGTCATACTATGGGTTTTTGAAACCTAAGATATTTTCACTTATGTAACAATATTCATTTTTGTTGTATGCAAATATATGTATACCTTTTTGTTCTCTTAGCACTACTTGTTATCTAATATTTTTCTGTTTGAAACTGTATCTTTAAATGTTTTTGAATTATCTGATTTGTATTTTTTTCTTTCTTTTTCTTTCTCTTATCTCTAGTATGCCACACTTGTACCAAAAAACTCCTGATGAAGCTCATGAGTTGAGCGAAACATGTTGAGATTGGTATCCTAAAGTGGTCTATTTAAATATCTAATTCCTTAATGACTGACCTAGATTGAAAGAAACTGTGCTTGTTTTTAGATGTTTTCTTGTGACATTGTTAACTATTAAAGATTTTGAATTAAAAGATTAATTTTAGACAGTTTGGCATTTTGCATACAGTATTATTATTTTCTTCCTTGATCTATTCTACTGCATTGATCCAATTAAATTTTGAAAAGCACCTTAAAAGTCCCAGGGGTAATTTTACCCCAACCCCCTTCTTTCTTTTTCCTATCTAATAGGGATGCGGTGCTAAGGGTTAACTGTCCCTGCCCTCTAACCATATGTCAGGTAAAAGAAAGCCCGAACAGATTTACCACATAAACCTGTTGAAGCCCTGGAAGGATAGACTGGCATTAACTGCAAGGTCCCTCCCGGTAACGCCTAAGGGTACTAAGTCCCCTCTGATTCCTGAGGTCACGATTCTAGACACCCTGTCGTATTCCCAAAAAACAATTATGGCTCTCTTAGCAGAGTGCGCTGTGATTGGCCAAAGCATGCAGGTCAGGTGCATGCTTTGGCCAATCATCATACATCACTGCACTGCAATCTCACAGTGCATTATGGGGCGTTCTGTGGTGCTCAAATTTGCCACAAACGCCCCATAATGTTCGCTCTTCGGCGAATGGGCAAACACCCGATGTTCGAGTCGAACTTGTGTTCAACCCGAACATCAAGCTCATCCCTAGTCATGACAATACTTCACATGTTTGGTGCACTTTATGCTTACATACACATACATGCCCTACACTGCACGTTTGCATTTGGGAGTATACAAGGGTGATTTTTTTAATTTTTTTAATTTAGATTTATTGATATCACAAGGGGGATAAAAACACAGCTTGATTGGCTGCATCCTCAGCTTTGGTAGCCAAGGAATGACAGCTGTAAACTCCTGCAGCTTTTTGGCTGCAGGAGGTAACAGATGTTTTCCAGTCACCTCCTGCCCTCTTAGATACAAAAGGAAGTACCTTAGAAAACTAAATGTATTCAAGTGGACCTTTAGTGTTAAATGTAAAAATTGCTAGCTTGCAGATTTGTACTGTAGAAGAGACTTTGTATGTCTATTCTGCAATAGATGCATATTATCTGCCTACCATAAAATGTCTTTAGATTGTACATTGAGCTACTCATGCCTGGGTACTGGGATTATTTAACTCCCATTTGGGATGATATCCCATATTCAGGAGTTATGTCACCCCAAGCCTAGCAATCAAGAAGCAGACACTGAACCATTAAGAAGACTAGGCCAACTAATCGGCACTGGCTGGGGTTCCATGGACACTGCACCACCGGAGTGAAGATAAGTTCTACAGACTTTGTTCCACTTTAGGGTTTACATCCACTTTAAGTAAGCCAGTGTCAAGTGATCCTGACATGGTGTAGGGGTTTTAGTAAGTCTATAGTCAAAGCCACAGTTTCCAATAGTTAAACAATCTAGGAACGAAGAAGAAAGTAGACCATTAGTATGCTGACTGGTCCACTTCATAATTATTCTGTCTGGAATCATGCTGTATGTAGAAAGTTCCAAATAACAGTATCATGGACTAAAAGTGTATATCTAGTCAAAACTTTTTCTTTACTCTTAGGCCCTGTTCACATCTGCCACTTTAGCATATCGGGCAGAATCGCTGTTATTCTGCCCACTATCCCATATCGCACTGCAATAATGGCAAAACACACCACGTGTGTTTGGGTGTCATTCATTTTCAATGGCACCTAAACGCAGTGCGGTTTTGCCACGACTGTTTAGAGCCAATCTCTACAAACTGCATTGTGCAAAGCTTGTCACCCAAAAATGAGCAGGAGCTTCACGTGTTTCTTGCGATTGCCACATGATTTACGACATGACAATCACTGCAAAACCGCATCACGTTTAGGTTCCATTGAACGTGATTGGCACCAGAACATGTGTGGTGTGTTTTGCTATTATTGCAGTGCGAGATCCCAAAATGCCAGATGTAAACAGGGCCTTAGACATTTCTATCTGGGAATTCATTAGAGGGATTTCCCTCACCCAATGGCACAGCAACGAAAGTTTCACCAGAGAGGTAGTAAAGGAAAATATTTTACAGGGGCATAGACAGCAATAAAAAAGAGAAAGGCGTTCTTTTTTTTTCTACGGAGCTTTGCGGTGCAATTGCTGTCAAAATCCTTTGAAGAAAAAAGTGATTTGTGAAATTACAGCACAAAAAAGTGCATGAAGGTACAGAATGGTCTGACCTCCAAAGAGGAAGGGCCTCAATCCCTGAACTGAACCCCAGGGGGCAAGACGGGCAAGGTACTCTAGTCCACCTAGGCCAACACCAGGCAAGCTCAGCTCAATGAGGATCTGCCAAAGTACTTGTACTTGTACCCTCTGTCTCTGTGAGTAAAAAAAACAAAAAACCTGTGTAGTAACTCATGCAATATGTATGTGAAAAAACAAATAAGAAGTGGCCTTTCAGACCAGTATAAAAATTTCCCTAGGTTAACCAAAAGACCTGCCAAAGAAATGTTCACAAGTAAAAAGTGATGGGACCTAGTGCGGATGAAACTAGTGGGACCCCAAACCCATTGTGTTTTGAAGTCAACCCCAGTGGATGCATCACAAGGATCTCTTTGCCCCTGGCCAGGCACGGACAGCCCCATCCCTACCAAAAAGGCATTAGCACTTAGGGAGAGTCTGCCTACAAATGGGGACATGCCTGGGGCACCAGGCCAGAATCAACCCAGGAGAAAAATGTCCCTCCCCCAGTACCCACCTTATTACATCAGGAATTACTAAATGACACCCCCCCCCCCCCCCCCATGTTCTTAGGATGACAGCATTTTGTTTCTGAAGATTGATAAAAACAGGTAACACACTTGACCTTAGCGAAAAGGGATTCAACTATACATAATAGAACATTACTTTTGTCTGCGTCAACCATTGTCACCATGACAGTAGGTGAGGGGAAATCTCTCAGAATCCCAGATAATATAAAAAAAATAAGGGCTCATATCTTACCACTCTATCCAAACTAAAACAGATTTTTTTGGGTGGACACTCACTTTGGTGCCTATAATTGCAAATTTGTGCATCCCATATTTCAACTTCTTATTTTTAGGGGAATTTATTGACTATTAATATCCCTTTTTTATGAGTTGTGGTATATTTTTTGGCTCAGACCTGTAAAAGACAGCAAGTGTTTTTTTAATGATGGCCACATACAAATTATACTAATTGAGACAAACAAAAAGTACTGCCAGCTATTTCTTCTAATCATAACAGCATTTTTAATAACGAAATGCATTTTAAAATGGAATGTATCTGTTTTTCTGAGTTACTTATTATTAGAAAGTACAGTGCTCCTTTCTTTTGAAATATATTGGGATGCCTGCCTTTACATGCACATGAACTTTAATGGCATTCCAGTCTTAGTCCGTAGGGCTCAGCATTGAGTTGGCCCACCCTTTGCGGCTATAACAGCTTCAACTCTTCTGGGAAGGCTGTCCACAAGGTTTATCGAAAATATGGAACAAACACTGCGCTAACTAAAGTAACAAATGGGAGCAGCTACATACAATGTGACAAAAGCAATAACAAGAAAGGTGGACTGAGTATTCCACCAAAGTACCTGACCAGTGTGGCAGTGACTGTTGACATCACTTTTTCGGTGTCCACTGTGACATGTGAGGCCCAGAAGGGACCACACCTTCCTGCAAACCCTCTTAAGAAAAGTGGCATGCAAGCAAACTGAGCCTTACCTCTGATGCAGCTAAGTGGGCCCAGTAAAACCAGTCAAGTATTTTAACAGCATGCTTTTAGGCGCCCAGTATTGGAAGGATGTATCTTGGCTATGGTACACACAGCTATGATGAGTGTCATGTGCCCTACCAGTGACATTCTAGTAAGTAATCAGATTTTTCTATATGCAGCTATTACAATGCTGCACACTGAAGACTCCAGTGAATAACTGTAATATACAATTTAGGATCTTGTAGACCAGTGGTTCTCAACCTCAGTCCTCAAGTACCCCCAACGGGCCATGTTCTGGGATTTTCCCTTAGATAAAATAGCTCTTATCAATACCATGTCATTGATATTGATTTAAAGCAGCTGTGCAAAGTAAAGGAAAACATGGTCCGTTGGGAGTACTTAAGGACTGAGGTTGAGAACCACTTTTGTAGACCATGTTTTGGTTAGGAACTGATCCATATAGTTATGTATTCCACTTTTGGGCATTTAGCAAATTTCCTAAAGCATCATTTTGTAGGCATTCATTGCAGGTAAGTTGCCCTATGTTATAGTCAGTATACATGTAGATATTTGGAAACATTGTGAGCCAACTGGGACTACATGCACCTTTTCAGGGCAGAAACTGTCAGGTACTGAGTCAGGCCAGTCTATTTTAACTGTTGTTATATACACCTTCTAGTGTCTATATCAAGATAAAGGGAATTGTTTTCCCAGATCATCTTTGCCAACTCTGGGCATATACATGAATCCTGGGTGTCAGATGGTACACACATAGTACGACTTTCTTCACCTGCACTGAAAAAGGGATGCCTCAATATTATCAACAAAAGAAAAAAGGAGGGCGCACCGACCGTGTGCATTACCAATGGTAGATTTTATTAAAAGTTATAACAACAATATTTATACTCACAAACAAGCGTGTAAAAGAGGCTTATCGATTGGTGAGACTACGTCTCTGGACACCTGCAACCCGGACCTGATGTCGGAGGGATCAGATGACATCCCAAACAGCTGATGCGTTTCAAGGGAGTACCCTTTTCCTCAGAGCCTGAGCGGGGACCGCTTAGTTGGTTTTCAAAGGAACTAGCCAAGAAACTCCAAAAGTGAGCTGTAAATTGAAGGACACTGTCCAAAAAGATGTGCTTGTTCATGGTGGTAGAAATGGTGAAATCTACAGTATGTGGGGAGCTGAATGTGTTTTTGGCACACACGTTTCTGAATAACAATAGGCATCATCTGAAAGCCGCAGCACACCTGAATATTATTATTTCTAAGTGTGCCCCTTGAATTTCAAACCAGGGGTTCCCACTAAAAAACCCATTGAATGTATGTAGCATGAAAAAAATTCTTTTTTTAAGAACATCTTGAACATTTCCTAACAAATGAAGTGACTGTTCTGCTCACAAATCTCCAAATTATCCAATACTTGATATATGACGCATTTTCATATTTACGGTTTAGAGAAATGAACAAAAAATACATGTGTAATTCCCTGTGTTGACTGGAATTAATAATCGTGTTTTAGTTTAATATACAGAATGCATTGTATTTGCATTGTATATTAACAATGAGTCCTTGTGATTTTCGCAAGCCAAATTACTCATGCCTCATGTTTGACCACATCTGTGTGTCACAGACACCAGAGCTATTTTATTTAAATAAAATACGAGCTCCCCCTCAGACTAATTCTCTTACAGAACAATATGTATTTTTTTATGTTTTTAATGCGCATGTATGATTATATAAATTATTAAGGACACCAAAGCAGAGCTTATAAGAAACAATGTTGCACAATATTCCATGAACAAAGAGGACTTTACTTTCATGTGTCCCCTATTAAAAATTTTAATTGTGCAAATCTGCGAAAATAATGTGAAAATTAGGCACATTGTTGGTGTTCCTTTTAAACACACAAAATTTCAACAATTCATGATCTAGAAAACTGTTTAGAATCTATTGGAACCACATGGTGGCCAGGTCAACTAGTATTTTAAGTAGAGGGCAATATTCCTTCCCTATACCTACCTAGAATCCCAGGCAGCAAGGACAGAGAAGGTGATGCTACAGATGGAGCGCTAGAAGGCCAGCAGTTGGATACTCCTACTCAGTGGTGGCTGGTGTTAAACTTTTGGGGGGGCAGCAAACAAACCCTCTCCAGGTCCGCACTCAGCCCTCCACAGTCCCCTGCACTCAGCCCCTCCACGGTCCGGCACTCGACCCTCCTCGGCTTCCTCTGCTTCTCCTCCCGACAAACCCAGTCTGCCTCCTGTCCTGATTGGCCAGAAGACAATAGCGAATATTGATTTGCTAGTGTCACAAGTGGGTGGGTTCAGGGCACAGTGCTCTGCGCCCCATACAGCCAACCTTTTCTCCAGCCAATTAGAGCCTCAGACTCTAATCATGTGGCTTGAAAAAAAATAAAAATCATAGAAACCTATGAGTCCGGCACCCTGCATGCATCACCGCATGCAAACTAGGGGGGCAGTACCCCTGCGCCCCTACTGGACCGGGTGCTCCTGCTCCTAATTAATACTTAACATAGGTACTAACCTCCCTGTTGGAGATAGAAAATAACTTCTGTTGGGGGGGGGAGCCTGTTATTGCATGCAAAAATATTCAAACTTGCAGGAACCAGTCTTTCCTATTATTTTATTAGAAAAGCATCAATGTACAGCATGCCCATGTTGGTCAAGTAAAATAGCAGGTTCTAAGCCTATAGTGACTTGTATAATGATGCATAGATGTATCACTTAACTGTCATTCTCAGAGAGATATCGGTCCCTGTATAGGCAATCTTAGTTGTCTATCAGATGTTAGCATATGATCCACCTGAACAACTATCTTGCATATCAACATAAACATTCTTACTCAAATTAAATTTTCCTTATCCACTTTTACATTTTCATCTATTTCACTTGCAGGATCCTCTATAGCAGTGATTCTCAAACTGTGTGCCGCGGCACACTAGACATTTGCAGGTGTGCCGTGGGCAGGGGTGGACTGACTATTAGGGCCCTTCCAGCACTGAGCTCTGGTAACTGGACGGCGCACTAGTGTTGGACACTCAGGACACCTTCCCTGTATCTCTTGTGGGGTGCCCGGGCTCCCTCATGCAGCAAACGCCCTCTGTGGCAGCCGACACTCGTCTACCCCCACCCCCCCGGCCGGCACACCACACAGAGCTCACTGAGGATCCTCCTCCTCGGCTCCGATGTACACAGACAGGAGGAGGAGGAGCCAGGCAGGGGAGATCTTACACTGCAAAAGGCACGCTGATCTGTCTGCTATCTGAGGTCTGAGCATAGTTTATAGATAGATGAGGGGGACACAGTAACCGGGAAAGGGGGGCAGGTGTGTAAGGATACACACATGGAAAAGTGATGGGAGAAGGGGGCAAGAGGATATGTGCTGGGGGTGCTTTTGGAGGGGAGAGGTCTTGTGCTAGTAGGGGGCTGGTGGTGTAGGGGGATTTCAAATCTGCCCCCCCACAAGTCTTCTTCCCTCCAAAAGCACCCCCTCCCCCAAGCACATACCCTCTTCCCCCCCCCCCCTCAAATCAAATGGATGCCACCTGCCACTCTCTGTGCTTATTCCAGGCCCCCCTCTTTGCTCTGATCCAAAGCCCCCCTCCCTGCTCCCATCCCAGGGCCCCCTCTCTGATCTCATCGCAGGGCCCACTCTCTGCTCTCATCCCAGGGCCCCCTCCCTGCTCTAATCCCAAGCCCCTCTCCCTGCTCTTATCCCAGGGCTCCCTCTTTGCACTTATCCCAGGGCCCCCCTCTCTACTCTCAACCCAAGCCCCCCCTCTCTGCTCTCATCCCAGGGTCCCCTCTCTGCTCTCGACCCAAGCCCCCCTCTCTGATCTCATCCCAAGCCCCCCTCTCTGCTCTCATCCCAGGGCCCCCTCTCTGCTCTCATCCCGGGCCCCCTCTCTGCTCTCATCCCAGGGCCTCCTCCCTGTTCTCATCCCAGGACCCCCTCCCTGTTCTCATCCCAGGGCCCCCTCCCTGTTCTCATCCCAGGGCCCTCTCCCTGCTCTCATCCCAAGCTCCCCTCTCAGCTCTTAACCCTGGTGATCACTACTGTTGTATACCTACAAGGGAAGGAGCCTATACCCAGGTGTAGAGTTGTGAGGCCCGGATCAGGTACGAGCGAGTGAGGAGCTTTTGGGTAAGCTCCCAGTGTGTGTGATGTTAAAAGGTTGATTTTTTTTTTACTTTTGATGAGCACATTTAATTTTGAATTTACATTTTAATTTTTCATCAATGACTAACCTAGTGGCTGATTTGTACGAGTGCATTTTTTTTCCACTAGGCCGGTGAGGGGTTAGGTGTTTGAATCACTCACATATTAGCTGTTTTGGCAAGGCACTAGAGACATGACTGACCAAGCACCGAACCCCTCTGAGGTCACCAGCCTAGTAAAAGTCCACTACTCCTTTTGAAAAAATCTACTCGTACAAATCAGCCACTAGGTTAGTCTTTGATGAAAAATGAAATGAAAACCATGGATGAACAGAAGCTATTATGTTGATGTTTCACACTAATCCCATAGTTATTTACAGTATTGGAAACATGAGTTTTAAAGAATGGTTGTATGTTATATATTTTTTCTCTTCCTCTCTCTTCTCTATTTCCGGTAACTGTGCATGACTATAATGAAGCAATGTTCTAGAACCAATTGTCCTGAGCAACGGATGTTTACCATCTCAGATACTGTTTTGTATACTTGTTTCTTCTCTGTAATGTTTTGAAACTCAAAAAAAATCCATTGATTTAAAAAAAAGAAAAAAAAAGTAAAACCAATTGAAGTAAAGTCCAATCCCACGTGAAAGGATAACAAGTGAGTTTGTTTAATCCAGGGATTTAGCGCCACTTTTATTTTGACAATATTACACTCTGTGTTGTATAGTATATTCAGACCCAGGTCTGAAAACTAAAGCTGGTTTGTAGTTTTCCTAATATAGGTGGCTGTCTAAAGTTTTCATGTTCGCCATAATCCCTAAACCTTGAACGCAATTGTGCTCTTTAATAAAGTTTGTACAATATACTGTATTTGTAACAGTTTATTTTTGTAAGTTGTATAGATCCCTGGTGCCCAGTCTCCATCTCTTATCATGTTCACAGTCTCTGACCATCTCATGTAACATATCTGCGGTCTTGACATCCCTTGTCACATGTCGTAGTCTTTGACCATCCCCTGTTGTGTGTTTGCAGTTTCTGACAACTTTCAGTATTATTAATGTGCAGCCCTTTGGGGACACTTGAGGCCCCCTATGTCAAGAAAGTTGACTACCACTGGTTTAGATATTCTCTCATTTAGAATTTAGTCAAATCTAGACTCCAGAACTGGATTTTTTTTAAGAACCATAAACATCAGACAATAAAATTCTTCCACACCAATTTAACACAAACGTTTAGCCAAAAGCTCCGCTATGAAAATAAATGATAAGCCAACATCTAACTGAACAGAGGTTTTGAGTTAGGTCATAGTATGCCATGGTATTTCTGATATATACGAATATATGCAACTGCCATATCCTATTCTGTTCTCTGGTAAGATACCCAAACCTCCTATACCTTACCAGCATACTTTGTGCTAATTGGGCCTATGGAACTGCCTCTAATGAGGCCATCATTAGGTTGGTTGGGTTCTGGACTATTAAGTCCAAACATGGGAGCAGAGTTTGGAGCTTTTCCGGCTACAGATTAACCCTGGAAAGAAAAGTATCCAACGGCTCCTGCTACTGCCAAGCCTTGTGTAAGAAGAGCTGCAGACGAGCACAGCGCTGGATTCAGATCTGGCTCAGGTAAATATTTCAGGGAGTGATCCATTTAGGATTGTTCTGATCGTTCCACTTTGATTTATCTGGACAGAGAGAACTTAGTGGCCACTGTACTAATTCTCTGAGCCATATGATGCATTAAAAATATAGCCTACCTACCCACCCATAACTTGTTTGATGTTTACACATGCAGATGTTTTTCTGCACTGTTTTATAGCTTTATGTTTTTGTATCTCTTTTTGATTGACATTCTGCCTAGTGTATATACCCTTGTCCATGTATAATGTGCATATTTTCAATAAAACAAAGCTGGGGGTGAGCATTTACCTTTACACCCAGTTTAAGAAAAGTCTTGCGTGTCAGATCACTATTCAGACACCGCCCTAAAAAAAAATTTGTCTCGTTTGAGGAATTTGTAATTATGTGAGGAGTACTAATTATTCGAAGAACTTGTACTTCATGCACACATGGCATCTATTTTATAATGGCAGGGTTATACATTTTCTACTTATTTAAGACTAATTTGTTACACACAGAAAAACATAGGCATATACTGTAAGTCTGGGCTCTATGATTAGATTACATGTCCATTAACATTCCACTTGATTTCAAAATGGGCTATGGTTGTAGAACGTTGCTTTAAAGAGCTCCACCAAACATCAGTTACATTTTAAGTCGCCACATAACATATATTCATCATTTTTTGAAATTCTACTACCCCGTCCACGAAACATTCTTACCTTGTGCAATATCCTCATTCTTCGGGCATGAGACATTTTGGCTATTGTGTAACCATTCCTTTTGAGCATGCCACCGTGGAGTAATCATTAACCTTGATTAAAATCTTGTTTCTTCATTATGTTGGCATTAGAAACGTTGCTGTACCTCACCTGTAGCAACTGGTTAATCACAGACCCAGTGTAGGGTATCAGGTTTGAACAGATCCATATCACGCACAAGCCCAACCTAGACAGGAGCGAGGAGCCTGGGAGGCGTCCATGTGCCCAAGATACAAATTTCGTGCAGCTGAAGTATAAGGCCTCATGCACGCTGCAAGCTTTTGCAGCTGTTTCTAGGGAAGTCAGGTGTTTTTTTTTCCTGCCACTAAACTCCCCTGCATGTTAACCTACAGTGCCTTGCAAAAGTATTCGGCCCCCTTGAACGTTTAAACCTTTTTCCACATTTCAGGCTTCAAACATAAAGATATAAAATTTTAATTTTTTGTGAAGAATCACCAACAAGTGGGACACAATTGTGAAGTGGAACGAAATCTATTGGATGTTTTAAACTTTTTTAGCAAATAAAAAACTGAAAAGTGGTGCGTGCAAAATTATTCGGCCCCTTCTCTTTCAGTGCAGCAAACTCACTCCAGAAGTTCAGCGAGGATCTCTGAATGATCCAATGTTGTCCTAAATGACTGATGGTGATAAATAGAATCCACCTGTGTGTAATCAAGTCTCTGTATAAATGCACCTGCTCTGTGATAGTCTCAGGGTTCTGTTGAAAGCGCAGAGAGCATCATAAAGACCAAGGAACACACCAGGCAGGTCCGTAATACTGTTGTGGAGAAGTTTAAAGCCGGATTTGGATACAAAAAGATTTCCCAAGCTTTAAACATCCCAAGGAGCACTGTGCAAGCGATCATTTTGAAATGGAAGGAGTATCAGACCACTGCAAATCTACCAAGACCTGGCTGTCCCTCTAAACTTTCAGCTCAGACAAGGAGAAGACTGATCAGAGATGCAGCCAAGAGGCCCATGATCACTCTGGATGAACTGCAGAGAACTACAGCTGAGGTGGGAGAGTCTGTCCATAGGACAACAATCAGTCGTACACTGCACAAATCTGCCCTTTATGGAAGAGTGGCAAGAAGAAAGCCATTTCTCAAAGATATCCATAAAAAGTCTCGTCTAAAGTTTGCCACAAGCCACCTGGGAGACACACCAAACATGTGGAAGAAGGTGCTCTGGTCCGATGAAACCAAAATCGAACTTTTTGGCTTCAATGCAAAACGATATGTTTGGCGTAAAAGCAACACAGCTCATCACACTCAACACACCATCCCCACTGTCAAACATGGTGGTGGCAGCATCATGGTTTGGGCCTGCTTTTCTTCAGCAGGGACAGGGAAGATGGTTAAAATTGAGGGGAAGATGGATGCAGCCAAATACAGGACCATTCTGGATGAAAACCTGTTGGAGTCTGCAAAAGACCTGAAACTGGGACGGAGATTTATCTTCCAACAAGACAATGATCCCAAACATACAGCAAAATCTACAAAGGAATGGTTCACAAATAAACGTATCCAGGTGTTAGAATGGCCAAGCCAAAGTCCAGACCTGAATCCAATCGAGAATCTGTGGAAAGAGCTGAAAACTGCTGTTCACAAACGCTCTCCATCCAACCTCACTGAGCTCAAGCTGTTTTGCAAGGAAGAATGGGCAAGAATTTCAGTCTCTCGATGCGCAAAACTGATAGAGACATACCCCAAGCGACTTGCAGCTGTAATCGCAGCAAAAGGTGGCTCTACAAAGTATTAACGCAAGGGGGCCGAATAATTTTGCACGCCCCACTTTTCATTTTTTTATTAGTTAAAAAAGTTTCAACAATCCAATAGATTTCGTTCCACTTCACAATTGTGTCCCACTTGTTGGTGATTCCTCACAAAAAATAAAAATTTTATATCTTTATGTTTGAAGCCTGAAATGTGGCAAAAGGTTGAAAAGTTCAAGGGGGCCGAATACTTTCGCAAGGCACTGTATGTGACCATGCACACAGAGGCTTTTAGCAGTGTTTAGTGGCAGGAGCTTTTAGAGACAGGAAAAAAACCCTCTGCCAGTCAGTGTTGCCAACCTATGAGATTGAAATTTCCTGACACAACACCCAAAATTTACTGGCATTTCCAAAAGTTACAAAATTACAGTTTTAAGTGCAAATTTCTGTATTTAGGCTACAAGCAAGTACAATATACACTTAGCAATGTGATTTAAGGTAGATATTAAGGCAAAAACATATTTCTTATTTTACTTCCAGTATAGTAAGTAGCTCAGGGACAGGACTCAGGAGGGAATGGGTAGGCACACAATCGTGAAATTGAGTTTCACGGTGACACTGACAGCAGTGTGCAGCAGCACAGATGTTGATGACAGCTCACCGACACGTCCCCTCCTGAGTCACAGTGACAGTCTCTCTCCATGCCAGACGGTCCTTTCAGTCCACTCCAGGCCAAACTGCACTGACAGCCCTGCTCCTGGCTTGCCTTGCTCCCATCCCGCAGACCTGCTTATAAGACTCCAACCGCTCCGCTTGGCTCTCTTGCACCATGACATCACACAACACACTCAGGCACCGCCTCCACCAGACCCGCCAGCGCTGCCCGAACACACTTGTAGCAGGCACTCGGATGGCCTCGGCTGGCTCCATACCAGAAACGCATACTCAGTTCTGAGCCAAACATCACAGCCATATTTTTTACTGCCAACCTTTTCCTGTCACTGGCAGAAGAAAAATGCCAGTTTTTTACTGGCTGCCAGTAAAAAATACTGACGGTTGGCAACACTGCTGCCAGTGCATCCAGGAACAGCAGAGTTTTGGCTGCTAAACGCGTCTAAAAAATGCCTAAATGCTAGGAGCGTTTAGCATTGAGTGTTTTTTTCATTTACATATCCAGAATAAATTATTATGGCCAATAAAATGAATTAACGCCCAAGCTCTTGATGCATATAAACGCACCTAAAAGCTTGTAAAAGCTAAAGACACTTTTATAAGCCACATGCTGAAATTGGAAGCTAAGCAGTGGGGACCTTGAGTGGAGAGTGAACAAGTTTTGCTTTTTGCATGCTGGTGATTGCTGGGTTGCAGTTTTAGGTTCTTTTTGTGGCTTTTCCTTGTAGCTTTTTTTTTTTCCAAATAGCAACTTTTTATTATAGATTTTAGTGATACAGAATGAAGGAACATGAAGAATCACAAACATTGTTCAATGTATCCATAAGTGGTATTAAACATATATCCTGTATGACTTGCTGGTAATAGTTCCTATGGTAAACAGGAAAGCAAATGTGAACGTTCATTCAGATGCTAAATTGTGATCCAGTCTTCTTGACTGGGATAGAACAAAAAAAAAAAAACACATAAGAATAAAACAGATATTTGTAATAGAAAACAAAGTTGTATAAACCTGTGATATATGGGGATTAGGAATAGGATAGGAGGGAAAGAAAGAAAGAAGGGGAAAGAGAAGAAGAGCCTTCTAGTTGATTTTATTACCTGGTCATGGTGGGTCCTCCCGGAGGTGCCACAGCTCCCGAACCTTGTTGTGTGCCTCTAGTCTATCTTGGATTCTAGCTGTCATTTTCTCCATCAATTCTACATCCTTGATTCTAGCGTATAGATCTTCAGCTGAGGGTGGGGTAATTCGTTTCCAATTTAGGGCTATTAGACAGCATGCTGCCATGAGTATGTGTCGTACTAATTTTTTATATGGTCTACAAATTTTTAGTGGTGATAGGCCCAATAGGAAGAATTTTGGAGTCGCTTGGACTTCGGTTTCTAAGAGGCGGGCAAGGAGGTGACTAACCATCTCCCAGTACTGAGCCAGTAGTGGGCAGGTCCAATACACGTGTATAAGAGTGCCTTTAGCTTCCTGGCATCGCCAGCATTTATCAGAGCTATTAGGGAAGATTGTGTGTAGCACATCTGGAGTCATGTACCAGAAGTAGAGGATTTTGTATGTGTTTTCTTTATATAGCGTACACATTGAACTCTTCGCTGCCTGGTTCCATATTGTCTGCCACTGTGCTAATGTAATTTCTTCCTCTAGGATCTTCTCCCACTTGAGCATGTAATAATGTTTACCCTGTTCCTCTAGGGAGATGGCATTCAGGATCTTATAGATCCCTGATATAAGTCCCTTCTGCGAATTACCTGCTAGAATAATGGTTTCAAACGGGGATGGAGGTGAAAATTGTAGGTTCGGGGCTATAGTTATTGCATAATGTCTTATTTGTAGATATCCATAAAATGCTTGTCTTGGTAAATTATGTTTGGCCTGCAGGTCTGAAAAGGACAGGAGCCTACGGGTTCTAGGATCTACTATACTCCCAAAATGGAACAAACTCCTGGAGGACCATGGGTGTGACATCTGATGTGTGAGACTGTCTGGCACCTTGGGGTTACACACAAAGGAAGTCAGAGTTGATTTCTCTGAGATTAGCTTATTAGATTGAGCCAATGTGCGCCAAGTTCTCTTTAACATGGACATGGGGCCCAGGAGGCGCTCCGGAGCTACGTCCGCATCCGCATTCCATAGTAGGTTGTTCGGGTGTATTGGGGCTAGCCATAACTTTTCGATCTCTGTCCACTTATTATATGATTTTTGCGTGAACCACGATGCCACAGCTCTCAGCTGTGTCGCTTGATAGTATTTGACTATATTTGGGAAAGCAAGACCCCCCTCACTGCGTGACGCCATCAACACCGTTTTTGAGATCCTATGTCTTTTCTAGTTCCATACAAAGTGAAGTAAATCTGTTTGAAGTTTTTTCAGATGTTTGAGTGGAATGGGCATGGGGAGTGTTTGGAAAAGGTATAAATGATTCGGGAGAATGGTCATTTTTATTGATGCGATTCGTTCTAGTAGGGAGATATGATGTTTTTTCCATTGGAGCAAGAGGGATCTAATAGTGGCAAAGAGAGGGGGAAAATTCTCTTGGTACAAGGTGTTGAATTTTGGGGTGATATAGATCCCTAGGTATTTCAGGGCGGTTGTTTGCCAATTGTAGTTATAATTGGATTTCAAAAGTGTCAACTCTGCTTCAGGGAGGTTGATGGGTAGAGCTTCTGATTTTGAGGCATTAATTTTGTATCCTGAAAAGACGCGGAATCGGTCCAATTCAGCGTGTAGGTTCGGAAGGGAAATGTGGGGTTAGGTCAGGGTGAGTATTATGTCATCAGCAAAGAGGGAGATCTTAAACTCCTTGTCTCTGACCGTTATTAACCGTATGTTTAAGTTATTCCTAATAGAGGCCGCTAGGGGTTCTACGCATAGCGCGAACAACAGGGGTGATAACGGGCATCCCTGCCTTGTGCCGTTTGATACTGTGAATGACGTTGAAAGTGCAAAGGGAGTCCTGACCTGTGAGGAAGGGTTAGAATATAAGTGTTTTATTGCCCGCAGAAAAGGGCCCCGAAAGCCCATATGGGTCAACGTGGCGAACAGGAACGGCCACCCCAGACGATCAAAAGCTTTTTCAGCGTCTAGACTTAGTAGCATAGAGGGGGCGCCATCCCTGTTCACCACCTCCACCAGGTCTATCACTTTTCTAGTATTGTCCCCCGCCTGCCGCATTGGTACAAATCCTACCTGGTCCTTATGGATTAGTGATGGTAAAATCATATTCAGGCGATTGGATAGAAGTTTAGTGAAAATTTTTAAGTCAGAATTTAGCAACGCAATGGGTCTGTAGTTTGCGCATATAGAAGGATCTTTATCCGGTTTTCCTTGTAGCTTTTTAACACCTTTTTCTGACACTTTTTAAACAGCTTTTTTTTTTCTTTGCTTCCTTCAGCCTATTAATTAGGGGGAGTGGTTAATTGGTCACAGGTGATTGAGGCCTATATAACCTTGTGTAGAACTCATTGTGAGTCTACTCATCTTTAAGCTTGGTGGAACTTAGACCAAGTGGAACTGAACTAAGTGGTGAGTTAAAAACCAGAGTTAGTGGAACTGGACTAAGTGGTGAGTTAAGAACCAGAGTTAGTGGAACTGGACTAAGTGGTGAGTTAAAAACCAGAGTTTAAAACAAGAGGTTATAGCAGGGGTCATAGTACCTGTGTAGTGTGAGTATCTGAGCGTTGTCTGAATAGTGTGTGTGAATCGTTAGTACTTGTGTATTGTGTACTGTGTAATTGTGTATTGCGAGTGCACGTAAGTCTGCGAGTACCTGTGTATTGTCTTGTTGAGTACCTGTGTATTGTCTTGTTAAGTACCTGTGTATTGTCTTGTTGAGTATTAGTGTCACGTAGCTAGTTGTTAGGTCATTTGGACAGGGTATAATCCCCAATCCTCATTAAATTAATAGGTACGATGCCTGGCGGGTGTGGAGAGGCGACTCGTTGTAAATCTTGCGGCATGTATGCGTTCCTTGATCATCCGATCGAGGGTGAATACTGCTGTGCAAAATGTAAGCATATTGTTTCCCTGGAAGCCCAGGTTCTGAATCTGGGGAAGCAACTGTCAGCACTGAGAAGTCCCTCCATACTAAAGGAGAGCCAGGAACATACACGGCAGGTGCCTGAAGGGGCCAGCACAGAGGCGGGTGGAGACAAAGAGGTGCAGGCACTATGAAAGAGTAGATGGATGACAGTCAGGAAGGGTAGAGGGGAAGTGCCAGGAAGGCCGATCCAGGGCTGGAGCATCCTAATAAGTACGCCCCATTGAGTGACTTTGGTGAAACCAGTCAGGGAACAGCACTGCTGGAGTTGAGGGACTCTCCTAGCTGCTGGGGGAAGAACTCCTCCATTGAGAGTGGGGGGGAAGGGAAAGGAAAGACAGATTCTGGTGGTAGGGGATTCAATTCTTATGCCCCGTACAGACGGTCGGATTTTCCGACGGAAAATGTGCAATCGGAGCGTGTTGTCGGAAAATCTGACCGTGTGTGGGCTCCATCGGACTTTTTCTATCATATTTTCCGCAACACAAAGTTTGAGAGCAGGCTATAAAATTTTCTGACAACAAAATCCAATCGCTTCAATTCCGACCGTGTGTGGACAATTCCGACGCACAAAGTGCCACGCATGCTCAGAAGAAATTCTGAGACGGAACAGCTCGGTCTGGTAAAATTACGCCCCGTACACACGGTCGGACTTTGTTCGGACATTCCGACAACAAAATCCTAGGATTTTTTCCGACGGATGTTGGCTCAATCTTGTCTTGCATACACACGGTCGCACAAAGTTGTCGGAAAATCCGATCGTTCTGAACGCGGTGACGTAAAACACGTATGTCGGGACTATAAACGGGGCAGTGGCCAATAGCTTTCATCTCTTTATTTATTCTGAGCATGCGTGGCACTTTTTCCGTCGGATTTGTGTACACACGATCGGAATTTCCGACAACGGATTTTGTTGTCGGAAAATTTTATCTCCTGCTCTCCAACTTTGTGTGTCGGAAAATCCAATGGAAAATGTCCGATGGAGCCCACACACGGTCGGAATTTCCGACAACACGCTCCGATCGGACATTTTCCATCGGAAAATCCGACCGTGTGTACGGGGCATTAGCGTTCGGAATGGATAGAGCACTTTCGTCAGGCTGCAATGTTAAAAATTGTTTAATGCAGCGCACTCTCTTCTTCTTTATAATGCTAGAAGAATTAAGCAGTTTTGCTGCTCATATTCACACAGACTTCTCACAAACTTCTTTCTTTCTTTATTATTTTTCGTGATTCCCTCAATATACTTTGATTTGTCACATTTAAAAAAAATATTTTTTGGTTATTTTTTTTTTGGTTTTGTATTTTTTTCAAGGCTGATTTTTTTTTTGGGGGGGGGGTTTGTATTTGTTTCAAGGCTGATGTTATTTTTTTTTTTTTGTTTTACTCCAGAATATTTTTGTGTGTGTTTTGTGTGTCAAGTTACCATAACACCATTATTATCTTGTATTATTTAATCTCAAGGAGATTATTTGGTGTTGGTGTCCCTTGTTAATTTCATATTGTATTTTTGAAATGTACCTGCCTCCTCACAAACAAACTGTCCTTTTTGGAAGGAAACACACATAGGCGAGTATAATTGAAACAAAAATTCCTTTATTAAGGGCTCAGAACCAAACAAAGAGGGAGGCAACGCTGGAGAAACAGCAGAAATTGGCGAAGCCTTGGACCCCAGGGCAGACATCAATTTTTTTACGACAAAATTGGTGGCCTGAGGAGTCCTTATCTAAGGGAGTGCAGTCTGGTCCAGAAGTCCCAGAGATCCGGAAAGCAGCAGATGACATCTATGTCCCCAGGCTGTGGTACTACAAGAGCCTGCATATTTTGCCAGACCAGACTGAACCCAGGTCATCACTCTCTGGTCTTCCTTCCACGCTTCCTTCCCAGCTTTGGCTTTGGTGTTGGAGATGTGGCAGGAGGAGGAGTAGGACCTGGAGGAGGAGTAGGACCTGGAGGAGGAGGAGGAGGACTATGGGTGAGGTGACAAATGTGGGTTGCACATGTGAGTTGGCCCCTCAACCCCTTATTTAGAGCTTCCAAAATTAAAAACTCACATAGGAGTCGTTGGCCCTCCTCCATCTGCATTATTTTGCATGCAGTTATGCCAGCAAAGTCCTCCTCCACACTGTGGGGTGTTCTGAGGGCCTCAGTAGCCTTCTAAAAGAGGCCTGTGGCAGCCTCCTCCAGGTTACTCCTCTTCCCGCCACTTTGTCTTTGAAGGCAGAGGGTAGGGACCTGCGTATCGGGCAGCCTGCTTTGCCCGGCCACCTCCTGGCTGAGACTTCCCTGTGTATGAAAAAGGGACATTATTTTAGTTTTTGCATCATCAATCACAATCATAAATTAGTACTCCTAACTAACATCTATTTAACATCATTGATTGGACAACCAGAAATATTTAGAAGAATGCTATACCTGGCTCAAGCTGGGCTCCTCCACATGTTGCTGCCTGGAAGGCCCAGGTTGGGCGTCAGAAGCCTCAGCTGGGGGGGAAGGAAGCGTGGAAGGAAGAGTGGAGAGTGCTGGCCTGGGTTCAGTCTGACCTGCCAGAAAATGCAGCCTGTCATAGTACCACAGCCTGGGGACATAAATGTCATCTGCAGCTCCTGAGCTCTGGGAATCCTGGACCTTCTTGTGCTCCCTTAGATATGTACTCCTCAGGCCACCAATTAGGATCTTCAAATAGATGATGTCTGCCGTGGGGATCACCGACTTCACAAATTGCATCAACTTATCCAGTGCTGCCTTCCTCTTTGTTTGGTTCTTATAATCAGGGTGGTTTATCTGCCACAGACAAGGCAGCTCCCTGAACATATCAATGAAGATTGGCATAAAGTCCTGATCCTTCAAGATATCCATTTTCACTGCAAGACACAACACAAGACAAACCCTAATGTCAGCCTAAAGTCTTCTAAACTTGTGCAAATACAGGCCTAAATCTAGAAGCAGTATAGGCCCAATGTTAAATCTTACCTTCGCTATCACGATCGGCGCCTCCTTTACTCCTTCCTCCGCTCACAGATCGTACGTACTACGTACGCGTGTTACGCTTTATAGACACTGCGCATGCGTAAAACTACGCCCGCCTCTGATATTCTTTCTAGTCTATTCCCCGCCCCTTCTCGTTCGGCACAGTGGGGGAAGAGCACATGGCGGAGACACAGCAGGTGTCAAATAATTACAGCAACGAGGAGGAGGAGGAGGAAAGCCCGGAGCCAGAAACGTCCCGATCCAGAAGAAGACGATTTAAGGCATCAAATATGTCCTTTGGGGAGATGTTGGATATCCTGAAGAAGGCCGACTATGACGGGAAGTATGAACCTTACCCCAACCCCAATGTCCGAAAGGCCAAGATCATGGCGAAAGTGGTCAAAAGTCTGCACCGGAATTTCGGGGTACGACGATTGAAAGATCAGCTCAAGAAGCGGTGGTCAGACCTCAAATTAAGGGAGCATGAGCAGTACAGAAGGATCCGGAGAGTGCTGCAAAAAAGTAAGTAGTTGTCCTGTGTTCCTATTCTTTATGTTTATTACGTTCGTGCTGCTCCATGTGCTTTTCTTTACTGTTGTACAGTTTAAAATGGCAACTTTCATGTTCATGGGCACATTATTCGTTCGTATGAAACATTGTTCGTTCGGCCTAGAACACACCATTGTTTTGGCCATATGCATTTTAAAACATTTTTTATGGCCTACTTGTCTGAAAATAATTTGGTTGGGGCGTGGCCAACGACCGGGATGTGAGGACGTGCAAAGCCTGAGCTCCGTCCGTCTCACTCAGATCCTTCAACCATCCTGCTAGCCCGGCCGCCATCCACAACCATCCTCGCACTCACTAACCTCCCAGGACTCCAGAGCACCTCTGGCCATGATGAAATACGGTCCGGCCATGGAGGAAACCTCAGGATTCGGTCCGCCATCGCAGCCATGCCCGCCGCAGCAAAATGGCGCCGGCCGGCTCCACGCTCTGAAGCAAGGTCAGCCATCCACCTCCCTGACAATCCAGCAGCATCGAGGGAAGGGTGAGTCACAATATATCCCTGGCAGCAGCCCTGAAGACTCCCTTCTATCCTCCTCCCCGGATGACATAGACTCAGTATCTGATCCTAATGCTGATGTGGCTGCAGGCCCTGCAGAGCCCTCTCTCTCCCAAATCATGGAGGCCATACAGCACAGCCATGCTTCCCTCACCACACAGATGGATTCAATTAAAACTGATCTATCATTCCTGAAGCATGATGTACAAAACCTGAGACATAGAGTACAAAATGCGGAACAGCGCATAGGAGATTTAGAGGATGACACACGCCCTTTGCAGGGATCTGTAAGGGAGCTGCGCCAGGCCCAAGATTATATGGCTGATAAGCTTACAGATATGGAAGACCGTCTAAGACGCAATAATCTCCGCTTTCTAGGCTTCCCAGAAGGGGCAGAGGGCAAGGCCCCAGAAAAATTTATGGAACAATGGCTGATGTCAGTATTTGGCGCCAATGTTTTTTCCACCATGTTTGCCATCGAGAGAGCCCACAGGGTTCCGCTGCGCCCCTTGCCCCCTGGGGCTCCCCCACGTGCTATGCTTATTAAGATGCTGCATTTCAGGGACAGAGAAGCCATCATTAGAGCAGCCAGGGAGAAAGGGAACATACTCTTCAACGGTAACAGTATTACTATCTTCCCTGACTTCTCGGTAGCCACACAGAAACAGCGTGTCACTTTCCTAGCGGTCAAGAGGCGTTTGCGTTATCTGCAACTACCATACAGCATGCTATATCCTGCACGCCTTCGGGTCATTCATCAGGGTAAAGCCCATTTCTTCACTGATCCGAAAGAAGCGGCTAACTGGGCAGACACGCTGGGACCTTTAGAACAAAGGAACCTGCCACGGAGATCACCCCCCCGATGACCAATACATCTCCTTATTGTTCAAATATAAGCAAAGCTCTTTGTTCATTGATATTCTTGAGCTATTGATCTTTAATATCCACAATGAAGATTGCAAATAAGCCCCAGGACATTGACATTTCCATATTAGCACTTATTGAACTGTAGGAAGACAAAGATGTCCAATGCTGTACGTCCCATGATGGAACTGTTAATATCCTTCTACAGGCTGACCAATCTGGTTACAGCTAGGCGGGCCGGAACTGAAACTTTTCTATCATCATCCAGCAGAATATTTTGTTAAGGCCGGGCTGAAGAATACTTTGCCTGGGAAATATACACGGGTGGTAGCTTGTGTTCACAATCTCCACCTGCTTAGTGTTATCTCAGGTTGTTGACTACGTGACTGTTCTAAACACCCCCTGCTACGCAGGTTCAATTTAGGGTACAAAGCTCTCATGAGTTGGGGTATGGGAGCCGGGAGAGTTAGGGTGGGTTGGGAAGGTGGGAAAACCTTTTGGGTGTTGGCATCGTTTATGCCATGGTTACATGTTTATTACTA
This sequence comes from Lithobates septentrionalis, assembly GCA_037952835.1. Lineage (NCBI taxonomy): Eukaryota > Metazoa > Chordata > Amphibia > Anura > Ranidae > Lithobates > Lithobates septentrionalis. The sequence continues at coordinate 668,637 of JBBDGP010002794.1, read as the reverse complement.
CTCTATGATACATGTTTGCAGGTTCATGGATCAGACCAATCATTAAGGTGCTCAGGTATATGTGCTAGATGGCATACAAATTTTTCAGACAAGCATCCGGAATTGCACCCCCGCCTCTCGAGGAGCCCGGAGACCCACAGGATGGTTGACTCTGGGGTGCCTCGGAAGGCGGTCGTGCAACCTTCTGTATTACACCCAGAAATGAATAATTTACGTCTGATATCATGGAATGTTAGGGGGCTTAATTCCAAGATAAAGCGTTCAGTGATGTTTGATTATTTAGCACGCCACAAGCCGCATGTGATCCTCCTCCAGGAGACCCATCTCCAGGGCTCCAGAGTTATGGCCCTTAAAATAGCTAAAATAGCTTATGCTCTACATTCCACCTATTCTTCCTTTGCCAGGGGGACGTCTATTCTCATTGCCAAATCAGCACCAATCTCAATTAAACACATTAAACTTGACCCAAATGGCTGTCTTTTCATCTTGGTAATGGAACTTCTAGGTAAACTGTATACGGTGGTAAACATTTACATCCCACCACCCTTTACAAAGAAATTCTTTGAGAAGGTGATGGGAACAATACTCGAAATCGCTGAAGGCCCATTAATCATAGCAGGGGATTATAATACGGTGCTAGACAACTCTATGGACAGATTCCGATGTTCTACAATGCCCCCAACGCCCTTAGGATCCTATCTAACTCAATTTGACCTGGTGGAGGCCTGGAGGTGGAGACATGCGGGTGTAAAGGAGTATTCGTGTCAATCTGACTCCCATAATACTCTATCACGAATTGATCTCTGTTTGGTCTCTTCTAATATACTTCATTTAATAACAAGAATTAAGTATCTGCCCAGAGCACTGTCGGACCACTCACCTCTGATGGTAGATCTGGCCCTTGGCGCGCCCTCCTCGTACAGAGTGTGGAGGTTGAGCCCGCTCTGGTTAGAGGATCAGGCCGTGGTGGACCAGAGTTCTGCTGATATGAAAATTTACTAGATAAATAACAAACATAGTGCAGACACCCTGACGGTTTGGGATGCCTTTAAGGCCACCACTCGTGGTTCCTTTGCAGCTGCGATTGGGCAGGCCCGCAAGGCATCACAGTCCAGGCTAATGGACGCGGAGGGTGAGCTCAGGGACGCAGAGATTGCGTATTCTGATAACCCTACCTCTGCGACACACGCCACTTGGCGACATAGGGCAAGAGAGCTGGATTTGGTACTAGTGGAACGTACACAAAAAAACCTCCTATATCAGAGCCAGCGGATATTTGAATTTGGAGATAAAAATAGTCGGTTATTAGCATACCTAGCCAGACCAGAATACCAACCATGCAATATTCCCAGAATTAAAAACTCAGCGGGCATAGTGGTGGAACAGAGCAAAGATATTATGGAAGCGTTTGTCGAGTTCTATTCCAACCTATACACAACCAGAGCTCACTATACGATAGTGGAACTAGACGACTACCTCTCCGAAATTTCACTCCCCAAACTAACAGAGCTTCAGACAATCGCACTTGACGCCCCATTGACGGTAGACGAAATAGGAGACGCAATAAAATCTTTTGCTAGACACAAAACTCCAGGCCTTGATGGATTTCCTATTGAGTGGTACATGCACTTTAGGGACCTACTAATACCTCATTTATTAAAGATGTATAACTTTGCCATTAAAACAGGTCGGTTGCCACCCTCCATGTCAGAAGCATTGATAGTGTTAATCCCCAAGCCTCATAAAGACCACCTCTTATGCGAGTCATACCGACCAATCTCACTTATTAACACTGATGTAAAGATTTTAGCTAAAATACTTGCTAAACGATTGAATACGGTGATTACGACCATTGTGGGGGCGGATCAAACAGGGTTCATACCTGGAAGGTCAACCTCTATCAATTTACGTAGGCTGTATACTAATATGCAGGCAATCCATGATAAAACTGGTACCCGTGCTGTCCTGGCTTTAGATGCTCACAAGGCCTTTGATTCAGTCAAATGGCCATATCTGTTTGAAGTTCTAGCCAAATTTGGGTTTGGCTCTACTTTTATACAGTGGGTACGCCTCCTTTACTCCAATCCTACTGCTAGACTGAGAGTAAATGCATCCGTATCAAAAGCTTTCCAGATAAAGAGAGGTACAAGACAAGGGTGTCCATTGTCCCCACTCCTGTTTGCAATAGCAATAGAACCCCTGGCAGCATTGGTGAGAGCCAGTGGGGAAGTTAAGGGACTGACGACTGGGGGCCTAGAAGAAAAGGTGTCCCCAGTCGTCACTCCCAACCCTGCTGGAGATCATCCGACGGTTTGGCCATTTCTCAGGCTTTCAGGTCAACTGGGATAAATCTTTATTGTTCCAGATCGACCGAGAGACTCAAGTAGAACTACCTCAAGATTGCCCACTACAAATAGTCCACAGCTTTAGATACCTGGGGGTATTAATTGAACAACCTATCTCTTCCTATGCCAAGATTAATTTAGACCCCCTCATTAGTAGATTAAAAAATACATTGAAAACCTGGAATAACCTCCCACTTACGCTCCTAGGAAGAATAAATATCTTTAAAATGATTTACCTCCCGAGATTCCTTTACGTTCTGGGCAACTCACCAATCTATGTAACAAAAGCCAAATTTAAGGAAATAGATTCTATAATCACCCAATTTATATGGAGGGGTGGTGTGGTGAGGATTGCCAAACATACCTTGCAACTGCCCACCCTAGAGGGGGGACTGGCGCTACCATGTCTTCAAACGTATTATATCGCTTCACAACTGGCACATGCCCATTGGTGGTTCTTCCCAGAGGCCAACAATGCAGCTACTGCTCTTGAGGCAGCCATCCTCACCTCATACGAATCCCTCCAAAACCTAATACATCGCATGTCACTAAGGGGGAGAGAGGGAGTAAAGGTTCTAGCCATGACACTACAGATCTTTAAAATATCTAAACTACTACCCCCTAGCTCTAGAGCTGTCTTGTCTCCTAATGCTCCATTATGGGGAAATCCAAGCTTACCTGAATTTAACCAGAGAACTGACGGGGGATATTGGGCAAAGAAAGGGGTTAAAACTATAGCACACCTGTTTTTAGACAACACATTCCGATCTTTTATGGAATTTCAGAGGGATTTTGGGCTTCCACACACGGCATATTTCCAGTATTTACAGATAAGACATACTGCAGCGGCACAATTTGGGCTTCGCAATACAGAGATGCAACCTTCCCAACTTGAGCTTCTACTGACCGACCCCTCTCACGACAAACTTATATCGTTCTATTATAAGACTTTGCTACACTCTACTACTTCTAGGCTCACTGCTATTCAACATAAATGGAAATTGGACATACCCGAGCTGACGGAGGAGATTTGGGGGGAAATTTTACCCGTACAGGTCCCCTCTGTCATCTCTTCTAGAGATAAAGTGATCCAGACCAAGTTATTGTATAGAGCATATTTCACACCACGACTACTATTTAAACTAAAGAGAGCACCCGATTCTCTGTGTCCTCGATGCGGGACGGCTGAGGGCACGTTCTTCCATTTACTATGGGAGTGCACGCCGATACGGCAATTTTGGTCAGAGGTTACGGCCTTTATCAGCACTATAGCCAATATACCAAATATCTGTAATCCTCTCAGATGTCTGCTGGGATATATTGATGATGAAGAGTTATCCAAAAACGTTCAATCATTCATACGTATAGTGATGTTTTACGCCAAAAAAACAATAACCATGCATTGGAAATCTAGTACGACCCCGACCGTGAAACTCTGGCTAGCTATTGTCAACCAAGCTATACCATTATATAAGCTGACATATGAGGCAAGGGGATGCCCCAAAAAATTCACCAAAATCTGGAACTCATGGGTGAGTTCAGAGAGTACCATACCCCCTGCTTAATGAGTGAACACAACACTGGTTTAGATATTGTAACTCCCTATACCTACCTCCTGATAGCGACAATGTAATATAATGTGAGATGTGCTGTATGTATTACTGCATAAGGTCAATCTGTATACCTGTCCACTGTACTGAACCTTGAATAATGCAATATTTGATGTGCCTTGTAAACCTGCTTAACAATTATTGTTACTGTTTATAAAACAATAAAAAAGTTACCTTTAAAAAAAAAAGAAAATAATTTGGTTGTGTAGATGGGTTTGTAACTAGAATGAAATGCAAACTAGATTCTGTGTAAGGAGAGGACACTCAGCAGCAGTTTTCACATCTGGACTCTGGAGCACTAGTGTGGGACACAAGAACACCCTTTTTATTAGGGGGCCCCACACAGGTGCTCCAGAGTATACTATAGGGGTGTCTCCATCTGTGAAGCTTGTACTAAACAGGTAAGTATTCAAGCTTGACAAAGGACAATAAAATTTCAACATCTTGGAACTCAGCCAAAATAGACAATTGTACCCCACTTCCAAGCAATGTTTCATATTTATAGTTCTGCCATCAAATATCTGTGTGCTAAGTATACCTATTTGTTTTTATATAGGGGAGAAAAGACTCGAAGGACACCCCTCATCCGAGGAGACCACAGACCCCCTACCTCTGGAAGAAGGGGAAATCCACCCAAGCCAAGCAGAGCAGGAGGAGGAAGACGTGGTGGAAGTTGTCACCACAACAGGTGAGCGTCTGCGACCACAGGCTCAGATAAGAGATGGATGCCGGCATATTTATAATACATGGTGTGTTTTCTTTTTAGGTGATCGCGATGTTGTGGATCCAGGGCATTTCACCTCTGAAAGTGCACAGATCCTGATCGGGGAGATCATGGGGTGTAATAGGGACTTGGAAAACATCCAGAAAAACATCAATGATGTTCAAAAAAAAAATGAAGAACATCATTGATGTTTTAGGGAGAGTTTAAAACAAATCCAAATTCCTTTGTTTTCTTGTGAGCTAAAAATTTATACAATTTTTTGACATATTTGCGAAAAGCCAAATTTTGAAGATGCACACAGTGTGTCAACATGTGCTATCTGCCATCACGGAAGATCAATGGACGCGTTTTGGGGGTGCAACCCCTTCCTCAATAATAAAGTAGCTGTGAGGAAGGGGTTGCACCCCAAACACACGTCCCTTGATCCCCCGTGATGGCAGCTAGCACATGTTGACATTTGGCAATTTGTGTGCATCTTCAAAATTTGGCTTTTCCTGGGGTGACTTCACCCCATCTGAACGCAATATCAAACACAGTTTGTAAATACTCATGTCTGATATTGCCTTCAAGTTCTACCAAATGTGAACTTTGTAAGTTCAAGATTTGTGTCTTTCTTGTTGGTTTTAAACATGCCTGTTTTATCTTAAAATGGACATTGCTACTTTTTCTAATATGACCCCAAAAATTGTTATACAACAAACATGTTGGTTTGTTTTAAAAAACTTTTCTAAATGCACATGTGATTGTGCTGGTATTAAAAAGATTGTTAATCAAGAATGTGTGGATTATTGTCTCAACGCTCCAAAACTTTTGTTGTGCTCTAATTGGTGTTTTCAGTGACAATGGGGGTTATTTCCTAAGGGCAAATCCACTTTGCACTACAAGTGCAGTTTCAAGTGCACTTGTAGTGCTAAGTGTCTTTGTCTTTAGTAAATAACACCCAACAGTGCTTTGTAATGTTACACAATCATGCCAGTTTCAGGACTCACCACATTTCTGTCAGGGTCAGCTAAAAAAAACACAAGCCGTAAATTTCAACAAAGATTTTAGTAGTTTTTTTTTTATTATTTGAAAAAGGTTTCAGACATTGTCTGGCATATTGATAGCCCCCCTACCCGCAAAGTAATTAAGGTATCTTAGCCGGACATCACGGCACTCAGGGGGGGGCAAGCCAGGACGGCCACTTTCAAGCGCTGTCAGGGTTGTTTCATTTAGAATTCCGGCCTCAGGCCCAACTGAGCCAGCATAGTTGGCAGAATGTTGCCGTAAAAAGTTGTGTAGAACACAGCACGCCAGGATGATATGATTCAGTTTGTACTCCGCCATGTATATGGGTGTAAGAAATAGGCTGAACCGGCTGGCCATGATTCCAAACGTGTTCTCCACCACTCTTCTGGCTCTGGCCAGCCGGTAATTAAAAACCCTCTGGTCCGGGGTGAGGGTCCTCATCGGGAATGGCTGCATAAGATGGTCCCCCAGCGCAAACACTTCATCCGCAACGAAGACGAATGAGAGTCCTTCCACATTGTCTTCTGGAGGTGGCAAGTCCAAGCTGCCATTCTGGAGACGCCTGTAGAACTCCGTCTGGGCGATGACTCCACCATCGGACATCCGGCCATTCTTCCCCACGTCCACATACAGGAATTCGTAAGTAGCCGACACCACCGCCAACATCACAATACTATTGAACCCCTTATAGTTGAAATAGTTGAAATAGTATGACCCCGAGTTGGGTGGTGGGACGATGTGGACGTGTTTCCCATCAATTGCCCCTCCACAGTTAGGAAAGTCGCACCGCTGGGCAAAGTGGGAGGCCACAGTCTGCCATTCCTGTGGGTTGGAAGGAAACTGTGGAGTCAAACAACAACAAAAAATTAGTCATTTTGCACATAAACAGGGAAAGCAGATTAGACACAAACATTCTTGGTCAACATCAAGATAAAATTTATTTTAGGGAGCTTTTAAAGACCAAAGTATAAGGTACACCCATCAGATTCCCCCCCCCCCCCTCTCATGGGCCATTTCTAACATTTTAGGGGGGGAGCTCTTGGACAGGTAACCCTCTCCACTTCATTGAGAGTAGGGATGAGCCGAACACCCCCCGGTTCGGTTCGCACCAGAACCCGCGAACGGACCGCAAGTTCGCACGAACGTTAGAACCCCATTGACGTCTATGGGACTCGAACGTTCGAAATCAAAAGTGCTCATTTTAAAGGCTAATTTGCATGGTATTGTCCTAAAAAGGGTTTGGGGACCCGGGTCCTACCCCAGGGGACATGTATCAATGCAAAGAAAACTTTTAAAAACGGCCGTTTTTTCGGGAGCAGTGATTTTAATGATGCTTAAAGTAAAAAAAAAAAAGTGAAATATTCCTTTAAATATCGTACCTGGGGGGTGTCTATAGTATGCCTGTAAAGTGACGCGTGTTTCCCATGTTTAGAACAGTCCCTGCACCAAATGTCATTTTTAAAGGAAAAAATCTCATTTAAAACTGCTTGCGGGTTTAATGTCATGTCGGGTCATGGCAATATGGATGAAAATCAGTGAGACAAACGGCATGGGTACCCCCCAGTCCATTACCAGGCCCTTTGGGTCTTGTATGGATATTAAGGGGAACCCCACACCCAAATTAAAATAAGGAAAGGTGTGGGGCCACCAGGCCCTATATACTCTGAACAGCAGTATACAGGCGGTGCAAACAAGACAGGGACTGTAGGTTTGTTGTTAAGTAGAATCTGTTTGTAATTTTGAACATTTTTAATGTGTTTAGCTCCAGCCAAAAAATCTTTTCTAAGCTTTTTGGAAAACATAGGGAAGGGTTATCACCCCTGTGACATTTGTTTTGCGTCTTTCCTCCTCTTCAGAAGATTTCACCTCACTTTTTTGTCCCAATGAAAAATGTTTTTTGAAAATTTGGGTTTTTTTGTGGAACAAGGATTGGAAAGCATCAGTGGAAAGGAGAAATTGTTTTCCCATATTAACTCTTACATGAGAGAATTTCCCTTCCTATGGGTAGATTTCATCTCACTTCCTGTTGTCTCCTTCCGTTTGCAAGTAGGAGTCGTTTGTAAGTTAGATGTTTGAAAGTAGGGTCCTGCCCTATATACTCAGCAGAAATTTGGGCCTTAGGTGTTGCTGTGGCCAAAACACTGTAAGCCCTCACAGGGCCCTGCTGTGAAATATTAGATCAAGAATTGTAATTACATGCCCCTGTTGAACAGGAGCTGAAAAATTAGGCCTTAGGCACTGGTGCTGGTGCCACAACACTGCAACCCCTCACAGACACTCTAGTTGGAACGCAGGAACGAGCCCTGCTGCAAAGTATTGCATCAAAAATTGTAATTACACGCCCCTGTTAGACAGGGGCAGAAAAATTGGGCCTTAGGCACTGGTGCTGGTGCCACAACACTGCAACCCCTCACAGACACTCTAGTTGGAACGCAGGAACGAGCACTGCTGCAAAGTATTGCATCAAAAATTGTAATTACACGCCCCTGTTAGACAGGGGCAGAAAAATTGGGCCTTAGGCACTGGTGCTGGTGCCACAACACTGCAACCCCTCACAGACACTCTAGTTGGAACGCAGGAACGAGCCCTGCTGCAAAGTATTGCATCAAAAATTGTAATTTCACGCCCCTGTTAGACAGGGGCAGAAAAATTGGGCCGTAGGCACTGGTGCTGGTGCCACAACACTGCAACCCCTCACAGACACTCTAGTTGGAATGCAGGAACGAGCCGTGCTGCAAAGTATTACATCAAAAATTGTAATTACACGCCCCTGTTATACAGGGGCTGAAAAATTGTGCCTTAGGCACTGGTGGTGGCGCCCAGAACCAAAAATGTTCTTACAAGCTATCAGCGTGATGATTGAGGAGGAAGAGGATAATTACTCAGGGATAATCACTCAGCATCAGCATAGGCAGTCTTTGAAGGGATCTGAAAAAAATTATTCAGTTACATCAGCATCAGGTGCTTGGTAGCTGGTGGTGATCCAAGACTGATTCATTTTTATGAAGGTCAGCCGATCGACCGAGTCAGTGGACAGACGCACCCTGTGATCGGTTACCACGCCTCCAGCAGCACTGAATGTACGTTCCGAAAGAACGCTGGATGCAGGACAGGCCAGTAGCTCAATTGCATACTGTGCAAGCTCTGGCCAGTGATCCATCCTCAAGACCCAGTAACCCAGAGGATTTTCGGTGGGAAAGGTGTCCAAGTCTGATCTTGCCCCTAGGTATTCCTCCACCATGTAAAACAGACGCTGGCGATGGTTGCTGGAACCGATCATACCTTGGGGCTGCGGACCAAAAAATTGTCTGAACGCATCGGTCAGACGGCCACCTTCTCCACCGCTCCTTCTTTGACTGACCGAAGCCTCAGCAACACGTTGTCCAGAAACAGGAGTTTGTAACCTCCCAGTCTCTGGGAACGCGTTGCACAGACCTTTCTGCAAGGCCTCCCGAAGATGTTTCATCCTCTGCTCCCTCTGCGATGGCAAGATAAGGTCCGCAACCTTACCCTTGTAACGTGGATCAAGGAGGGTTGCCAGCCAGTATTGGTCCTTCTCCTTGATACCACGAATACGAGGATCCTTACGCAGGCTTTGCAGGATCAGGGAGGCCATGCAGCGTAGGTTTGCTGAGGCATTCGGTCCGGAGTCCTCTGGGTCACTAAGGACAACAACGTCCGCAGCCACCTCCTCCCAGCCACGTACAAGTCCATGTGTTCCTTGGGACTGATCCCTTAAAGACTGCTGATGCTGAGTGCCAGGCTCCACCTCCATACTGACACAATCTTCCTCCTCCTCCTCCTCCTCCTCCTCCTCGTCCTCTTCCTGTGTGATCGGCGGGCACGCAGGAACACTGTCTGGATAAAGGGGGCCTTGAGAGCTAAGGAAGTCCTCCTCTTCCTGCCTCTGTTCTGCCTCAAGTGCCCTGTCCATTATTCCACGCAGCGTGTGCTCCAACAGGTGGACAAGGGGGACAGTGTCACTGATGCATGCACTGTCAGTGCTCACCATCCTCGTGGCCTCCTCGAATGGTGACAGGACAGTGCATGCATCCCTGATCATGGCCCACTGGCGTGGGGAAAAAAAACCAAGGTCCCCTGACCCTGTCCTGGTGCCATAGTCGCACAGGTACTCATTGATGGCCCTCTGCTGCGTGTGCAGCCGCTGCAGCATGGCCAACGTCGAGTTCCACCTGGTGGGCATGTCACAGATTAGGCGGTTCTTGGGCAGGTTAAACTCCTTTTGGAGGTCCGTCAGCCGAGCACTGGCATTATATGACCGGCGGAAATGCACAGAGACTTTCCTGGCCTGCCTCAGGACATCCTGTAAGCCCGGGTACCTGCCCAAGAACCGCTGCACCACCAAGTTAAGGACGTGAGCCAAACAGGGCACATGGGTCAGTTGTCCCTGTCGGAGGGCAGAGAGGAGGTTGGTGCCATTGTCGCAAACCACCATTCCTGCCTTAAGTTGGCGTGGCGTCAACCACCTCTGAACCTGCCCCTGCAGAGCTGACAGAACCTCTGCCCCAGTGTGGCTCCTGTCCCCCAAGCACACCAGCTCAAGCACCGCATGGCATCTTTTGGCCTGCGTACTTGCGTAGCCCCTTGAACGCCTACGGAGCACCGCTGGTTCCGAGGAAGAGGCCATGGAGGAAGAAGAAGAGGAGGGGGTGGAGGAGAGAGGTGTGTCACAATCAGCATTTTGGAGGCGTGGTGGCGGAACAACCTCCAACACTACTGCACCTTGTCCTGCATCCTTCCCAGCTGCCAGCAGAGTCACCCAATGCGCCGTGAAACTTAAGTAACGTCCCTGTCCATGCCTGCTGGACCATGAGTCAGCGGTAATATGCACCTTACCGCTGACCGCCCTGTCCAGCGAGGCATGGACATTGCCTTCCACATGCCGGTAGAGAGCCGGAATCGCCTTCCGTGAGAAAAAGTGGCGTTTGGGTACCTGCCACTGAGGAACCGCACATTCCACAAACTCACGGAAGGGGGCAGAGTCTACCAACTGAAAAGGCAGCAGTTGAAGTGCTAGCAATTTTGCCAAGCTAGCATTCAACCGCTGGGCATGTGGATGGCTGGGAGCAAACTTCTTTCGGCGGTGCAGCAGCTGGGGCAGGGAAATTTGCCTGGTACAATCTGACGTCGGTGTACCAAAAGCAGATTGCCCACAAGTACTTGGCTGTGACACACCTAATTCTACACCTTCATTCCTCTCACTGCAGGTCTCAGAGAGGACTGAAGGTCTAGTGGGGTTGGAAATCTCAGCTGATGAGGAGCAAGGAGAGATCGTCTTTGTTCTTTGGTGTGGGTCTTTCAGATACGCTTGCCAACGAACTGCATGGCAGGTCAACATATGTCTGGTCAAGCATGTGGTACCCAAGCGGGAGATGTTTTGGCCACGCGAGATACGCTTGAGACATATGTTGCAAATAGCAGCGGTGCGATCTGATGCACTCGTCTCAAAAAAGGCCCACACCAAAGAACTTTTTGAATAACGCGCAGAGACTGCAGCGCCCTGCACATGTGGAGCTTTGGGGTGTGATGCAGTCAATGTGCTGCCCTTAGGCTGGCCCCTGGGGGGCATCCTGCCTAGTTGGTGATGTGCCACCTCCTCCTCCTCCTCCTCCTCCTCCTCTCTCCTATCAGGCACCCACGTTGAGTCAGTGACCTCATCATCCCCTCCCTCCTCATCACTGGAGCAAACCTGGCAGTATGCTGCAGCAGGGGGAGCATGACTGCCAGATTGCTGTCCTTCTTGGGCACCCCCTCTGTCCGTGCTCATGTTACTGCCTTCATTGAGCTCAGTATCATCATCAGAGCCTTCCAAACGCTGGGCATCCTCCTGGAGCATGTACCCAACACTGTGGTCAAACAGTTCGAGGGAATCCTCATGAGGACATGGTGGAGCTAGGGAAGGAGTCACTGATGACATTGAGCTGAGGGAAGAGGCCGCTGCTTTGCCAGACAAAGCACCCTGGGCATGGGTGAGAGAGGATGAGGAGGATGAGGACGGCTTGGTCATCCACTCGACCAAGTCTTCCGCATGTTGCGGCTCAACACGGCCAGCTGCCGAAAAAAAGGCCAAGCGTGTCCCATGGCCACGTGCTGATGAGGATGCACCGTCTCCACGACCAGCACTAGACACAGAGCCTGCTTGCCCTCTCTTATTGGCTTGTGACTGTCTGCCTCTCCTTCTTGGCCTTCCAGACATACTAATGGCCTGTAGCTGCACTAAGCTGGGATAGAACACCTGTAATTTTCTTCAGGTAGCTTTATATACTGTAACCAGACAAGCCTGCCTGTCAGTAGGAAGATAACAGGAACGGATCTAGCTGAACACTGTGAGCAGGACGTACTGCACTAAATGTATATAGCAGGAACGGATCTAGCTGAACACTGTGAGCAGGACGCACTGTACTAAATGTAAATAGTCTAGCTGCCTGACCGTGGTACTAATAGGATCAAAAAGAACACCTGTAATTTTCTTAAGGTAGCTTTATATACTGTAACCAGACAAGCCTGCCTGTCAGTAGGAAGATAACAGGAACGGATCTAGCTGAACACTGTGAGCAGGACACACTGTACTAAATGTAAATAGTCTAGCTGCCTGACCGTGGTACTAATAGGATCAAAAAGAACACCTGTAATTTTCTTAAGGTAGCTTTATATACTGTAACCAGACAAGCCTGCCTGTCAGTAGGAAGATAACAGGAACGGATCTAGCTGAACACTGTGAGCAGGACACACTGTACTAAATGTAAATAGTCTAGCTGCCTGACCGTGGTACTAATAGGATCAAAAAGAACACCTGTAATTTTCTTCAGGTAGCTTTATATACTGTAACCAGACAAGCCTGCCTGTCAGTAGGAAGATAACAGGAACGGATCTAGCTGAACACTGTGAGCAGGACGTACTGCACTAAATGTATATAGCAGGAACGGATCTAGCTGAACACTGTGAGCAGGACGCACTGCACTGAATGTAAATAGCAGGAACGGATCTAGCTGAACACTGTGAGCAGGACGCACTGCACTAAATGTAAATACCAGGAACGGATCTAGCTGAACACTGTGAGCAGGACGCACTGCACTGAATGTAAATAGCAGGAACGGATCTAGCTGAACACTGTGAGCAGGACGCACTGCACTGAATGTAAATAGCAGGAACGGATCTAGCTGAACACTGTGAGCAGGACGCACTGCACTGAATGTAAATAGCAGGAACGGATGTAGCTGAACACTGTGAGCAGGACGCACTGCACTAAATGTAAATACCAGGAACGGATCTAGCTGAACACTGTGAGCAGGACGCACTGCACTGAATGTAAATAGCAGGAACGGATCTAGCTGAACACTGTGAGCAGGACGCACTGCACTGAATGTAAATAGCAGGAACGGATCTAGCTGAACACTGTGAGCAGGACGCACTGCACTGAATGTAAATAGCAGGAACGGATGTAGCTGAACACTGTGAGCAGGACGCACTGCACTAAATGTAAATACCAGGAACGGATCTAGCTGAACACTGTGAGCAGGACGCACTGCACTGAATGTAAATAGCAGGAACGGATCTAGCTGAACACTGTGAGCAGGACGCACTGCACTGAATGTAAATAGCAGGAACGGATCTAGCTGAACACTGTGAGCAGGACGCACTGCACTGAATGTAAATAGCAGGAACGGATCTAGCTGAACACTGTGAGCAGGACGCACTGCACTGAATGTAAATAGCAGGAACGGATGTAGCTGAACACTGTGAGCAGGACGCACTGCACTAAATGTAAATACCAGGAACGGATCTAGCTGAACACTGTGAGCAGGACGCACTGCACTGAATGTAAATAGCAGGAACGGATCTAGCTGAACACTGTGAGCAGGACGCACTGCACTGAATGTAAATAGCAGGAACGGATCTAGCTGAACACTGTGAGCAGGACGCACTGCACTGAATGTAAATAGCAGGAACGGATGTAGCTGAACACTGTGAGCAGGACGCACTGCACTAAATGTAAATACCAGGAACGGATCTAGCTGAACACTGTGAGCAGGACGCACTGCACTGAATGTAAATAGCAGGAACGGATCTAGCTGAACACTGTGAGCAGGACGCACTGCACTGAATGTAAATAGCAGGAACGGATCTAGCTGAACACTGTGAGCAGGACGCACTGCACTGAATGTAAATAGCAGGAACGGATCTAGCTGAACACTGTGAGCAGGACGCACTGCACTGAATGTAAATAGCAGGAACGGATGTAGCTGAACACTGTGAGCAGGACGCACTGCACTAAATGTAAATACCAGGAACGGATCTAGCTGAACACTGTGAGCAGGACGCACTGCACTGAATGTAAATAGCAGGAACGGATCTAGCTGAACACTGTGAGCAGGACGCACTGCACTAAATGTAAATACCAGGAACGGATCTAGCTGAACACTGTGAGCAGGACGCACTGCACTGAATGTAAATAGCAGGAACGGATCTAGCTGAACACTGTGAGCAGGACACACTGCACTAAATAGTCTAGATAGAAGATAACAGGAACGGATCTAGCTAAACTGAATACAGTGTATATATATATATATGCAACACCTGGGATGCATATATATACACAATACACTGTAAGTGCAGCTAACTGACTGACTGTTCTGCCTAATCTATCTAACTCAAATCAAATGACACTGTCTCTCTCTCTCTCTATCTCTCAGCACACCGGAACACACACTACACAGGGCCGCCGTGCAGGCGGCCTTATATAGTGTGGGGTGTGTACTAAATCCCCTGAGCCATAATTGGCCAAAGCCACCCTGGCTTTGGCCAATTACAGCTCTCTCTACTGACGGCGCTGTGATTGGCCAAGCATGCGGGTCATAGTGCATGCTTGGCCAATCATCAGCCAGCAATGCACTGCGATGCCGCAGTGAATTATGGGCCGTGACGCGCCACACGAATTTGGCGCGAACGGCCCATATCGTTCGCAATTCGACGGACGGTCGAACAGCCGATGTTCGAGTCGAACATGGGTTCGACTCGAACACGAAGCTCATCCCTAATTGAGAGATGAATGCCTAAATAATGTGTATTACTTTGGCCAGCCCCTCTTTAGTTACACTATTGACAGCCCACTGGACAGGTAAGAAGTGTCATAATACAAAGATATAAATACACATTGTACACATTTGAGCACATTTGGAAATTCTGCTATTACCTATCAAGATAATAATAGGATACAAAAACTTTAAACAGTACCATTTGAAAGTATACAGGCAGGCCCTTGCACTACATGCTTTGGGGAATCCATCCATATATCTGACCACAAAAGAGATGGGTATAGTGTGTATGGGTTTGGCAAAGTCAGCAGATAGATGATTGAGGATAGATAGAGAATTTGTATCAGTTGACTTAGCAGTTGGGGGGAGGGAGGGTTCCAAATGATTTGGGGACCCCCCAAAAAAAGCCTCTGGCACTCTGCCAGAATTTAAAGCACAAATCACATTTTAAAACATTTTAGGGGGTGTTTGGGGTAAAGCACTACTATGGAGCTAATAAAATACATTGTTAAGTGACTACATGAGGTGAATATAAGGCCAGGAGACCATGCTGGGGAGGTAAGTGAAGGCAAATATGTATGAAGGAAAAAAAATTAAATTAAAGAAAAATCCAGCATGCATGAGGACAAAGGGGACATTCACAGCATATTACAATCATGGTAATTAGGGAATGAGGAAAGAAATACAATATATTAACAAACATTAAATACAATAAAATGTGATGTTAAAGGATAAAAATCTTACCTTTATATAGTCCTTCTGCAGGACCTGGATGATGGCAGAACAGGTCTCTGGGATAATGATCCCCAGAGCCTGGGGGGAGATGCCTGTCGAGAACTTGTGGTCCTGCAGGCTTCTCCCCATTGGCAAGTACCACAGGGTGGCGACTAGCCTCTGCTCCAGAGTGATGGCTTGCCTCATGCAGGTATCCTGCCTGCTAATATAAGGGGTCAGCAAAGCCAACAAACGGTGAAATACGGGGTCCGTCATCCGAAGAAAGTTCCTGAAATCATCAGGAATATTCTCACGGATCTCACGGAGCAAAGGCATGTGACAGAACTGGTCACGCTGAAGCAACCAATTCTTGGTCCATGAACTCCTCCCCACCCTGTTCATGGACTGGACTTGTGTCAAGGTAAGGACCCCAACACCAAGCCCCCGCACAGCACGAACTCTACGAGGAGTACGTATATGCAACATGGCTAGAAAACGGTCGGCTGCTCAGAACGAAGTAACAGAACGCACTGAAGAACAGCAAGGCCTGTGAAGAGCGACCTGAAAAACAGTAACGAACGAACAAGAACACAATGACAAGAGTCACGCGTAACTCGCTGCACGCACTGAAGACCAGATACAAACCCACAAGCACAAAGTGAACAGCAGAAAACAATCTGAAAACCACGAGTCTGAAAAAGCATGAATCGTCTCTCACCAAACTTTTACTAACACGAGATTAGCAAAAGGAGCCCAAAGGGTGCCGCGCTTGGTTCGGACCTGCACTTTTCTAGTCTCGTCGTACGTGGTGTACGTCACCGCGTTCTTGGCGATCGGAAATTCCGACAACTTTGTGCGACCGTCTGTATGCAAAACAAGTTTGAGCCAACATCCGTCGGGAAAAATTCATGGATTTTTTTGTCGTAATGTCCGATCAATGTCCGATCATGTGTACGGGGCATTAGAAGGACAGAGAGGGCAATCTGTAACAAAGACCTGAAGTGTCGAACTGTATGTTGTCTACTGGGCGCTCGGGTTCGGCACATCTCGGATCTGGTGGACATATTACTGGGAGGGGCTGGGGAAGACCCAGCTGTCATGGTGCATGTTGGCACCAATGAAAAAGTCAGAGGCAGCTGGAGCCCCCTAAAGAATGATTTTAAGGACTTGGGAGCTAAATTGAGGAAAAGGACCTCCAAGGTAGTATTCTCAGGAATACTACCGGTACATTGAGCCACACCAGAAAGGCAGAGGGAGATTAGGCAAGTAAACAAGTGGCTGAGGAGCTGGTGTAGTAAGGAGGGGTTTGGGTTCCTGGAGGACTATAGTAGGGATGGACTGCACCTAAATAAGGAGGGTGCAGATCAGCTGGGAATGAGGATGGCCAAAAAGTTAGAGGTGTTTTTAAACTAGGTGACGGGAGGAGGATCCAGAGGTAGAGATAGTCAGCGCGGAACATATTCCAGAGGGTAGTATTGGGGGCATTAGTGATAGGTTAACCAAAGCACATAAACCCAAGTAAGTATAGTAGCAAGTAAAAGTTGCAATCTCAACACCCAATAAGAGGATAATATGCGACTGGTCTAAACTACGTGGCATGTTCACCAATGCCAGGAGCCTGGCGGACAAGATGGGTGAACTGAAGATACTGTAGTACGAGGAGGATTTGGATTTTGTGGGAATTTCAGAGACCTGGTTCAACAGCTCTCATGATTGGCTGGCAACCATTCAAGGGTATACCCTTTATCGCAAGGATAGAGAAGGTAAAAAAGGGGAGGGGTATGCCTATATATCAAGAATAATGTACAAGGGAATGTGAGAAATGACATCACTAATGGAGCTAGGGAGGAGGTAGAATGCTTATGGGTAGAGCTCCAAAGGGATGAAGCTAAGGGGAAAATAATATTGGGAGTATGCTATAGGCCCCCTAACCTGAGGGAGGAAAGGGAGACAGATCACCTATCACAATTTGGATTAGCAGCAAGGATGCTAAGGATGGTAGGAGGGGATTTTAATTATCCAGACATAGACTAGGCAGATGGAACCACGCATTCATCTAAGGCTCGCCAGTTCCTAAATGTCTAGCAGGACAATTTTATGGGTCAGATGGTAGACGCACCAACTAGAAATAAAGCGTTACTGGATCTACTGATTACCAACAATACAGACCTGATCATGGATGTGGAAATACGGGGCAATTTAGGTACAGCGATCACAGGTCAATTGGCTTCAGTATAAATCACACAAATAGGAAACATAAGGGGAATACAAAGACACTGAATTTCAAAAGAGCCAACTTCCCTAAACTACGAACCTTGCTAGTAGGAATAAATTGGGATAAAATCTTAGGAACAAAGAACACGGAGGAGAGATGGGTTTGCTTTAAGAGCATATTAAATAAGGGGATTAGCCAATGCATCCCATTGGGTAATACATTTAAAATAGTGAACAAAAGTCCTGGATGGCTTAACTCCAATGTAAAAATGCATATAAAAGCAAAGGATAAGGCCTTCAAAAAATACAAAGTTGAGGGATCATCATCAGCATTCAGACTTTTTTATGCAATGCAACAAGAAATGTAAGGGTGCAATAAGGACGGCTAAGACAGAACATGAAAGACACATAGCGGAGGAGAGCAAAAAAAAATCCCAAGAAATTCTTTAAGTATGTAAACTGTAAAAAAGGGACAGACCATATTGGCCCCATAAAGAATGAGGAAGGACATCTGGTTACAAAGGATGACTAGATGGCGAAGGTATTGAATTTATTCTTCTCCTCAGTCTTCACAAGGGAATCGGGGGGCTTTAGTAACCAAAACTGCAGTGTTTATCCTCATGACACATCACAGGAAGCACCTCCATGGTTAACAGAGGACAGAATTAAAATTAGACTTGGGAAACTTAACATTAATAAATCACCGGGACCAGATGGCTTGCACCCGAAAGTATTTAGGGAACTCAGTCGAGTAATTGCCAGACCATTGTTCCTAATTTTTACTGACACTCTACTGACTGGGATGGTACCAGCTGATTGGAGAAAAGCCAATGTAGCACCAATAATTAAAAAGGGCCCAAAATACATCCCTGGGAATTACAGACCAGTTAGCCTAACATCAATAGTATGTAAACTCTTGGAGGGGATGATAAGGGACTATATACAAGATTTTAGTAATGAGAACGGTATCATTAGCAGTAATCAGCATGGATTCATGAAGAATCTTTCTTACCAAACCAATCTATTAACCTTCTATGAGGAGGTGAGTTGCCATCAAGATAAAGGAAGGCCCGTAGACGTGGTGTATCTGGATTTTGCAAAAGCATTTGACACAGTTCCCCATAAACCCTTACTGTACAAAATAAGGTCCGTTGGCATGGACCATAGGGTGAGTACATGGATTGAAAACTGACTACAAGGGCGAGTTCAGAGGGTGGTGATAGATGGGGAGTACTCGGAATGGTCAGGGGTGGGTAGTGGGGTCCCCCAGGGTTCTGTGCTGTGACCAATCCTATTTATTTTGTTCATAAATGACCTGGAGGATGGGGTAAATAGTTCAATCTCTGTATTTGAGGCGATACTAAGCTAAGCAGGGCAATAACTTCTCCGCAGGATGTGAAAACCCTACAAAAAGATCTGAACAAATTAATGGGGTGGGCAACTACATGGCAATTGAGGTTTAGGCTATGTTTCCACTAGTGCGACTTTCCATGCAACTTGGGCCCGAAAAGTCGCATAACAAGTCGTACCCCATGATTTCCAATGAGTACCATTCATATCTGTGCGACTTCAAGTCGCAGCGACTTCAAAGTAGTCCCTGCACTACTTTGGTCCCACTTTGATGCGACTTGAGGTCCATAGACACAGGCATTGCTTCAAATTGCGGTAAAAAGTCGCGGTAAAATCGCGGTAAAAAATTGCGGCAAAATCGCGCGACTTTGGGGACACAATAGTGGAAACAAAGCCTTAATGTAGAAAAATGTAAAATAATGCATTTGGGTGGAAAAAATATGAATGCAATCTATACACTGGGGGGAGAACCTCTGGGGGAATCTAGGATGGAAAAGGACCTGGGGGTCCTAGTAGATGATAGGCTCAGCAATGGCTTACAATGCCAAGCTGCTGCTAACAAACCAAACAGAAAATTGACATGCATTAAAAAGGGGATTAATTCCAGAGATCAAACGAAAATTCTCCCGCTCTACAAGACTCTGGTCCAGCCGCACCTAGAGTATGCTGTCCAGTTCTGGGCACCAATCCTCAGGAAGGATGTACTAGAAATGGAGCGAGTACAAATAAGGGCAACAAAGGGTCTGGAGGATATTAGTTATGAGAAAAGGTTGCGAGCACTGAACTTTTTCTCTCTAGAGAAGAGACGCTTGAGAGGGGATATGATTTAAATTTACAAATTCCATATTGGTGACCCCACAATAGGGATAAAACTTTTTTGCGGAAGGAAGTTTAACAAGACTCCTGGCCACTCATAAAAATTAGAAGAAGAGGTTTAACCTTAAACTACGTAGAGGCTTCTTTACTGTAAGAGCGGTAAGGATGTGGAATTCTCTTCCACAGGCGGCGGTCTCGGCGGGGGGCATCAATAGTTTCAAGAAACTATTAGATAGGCACCTGAATGACCACAACATACATAAAGAAAATAGAGACCTCCACCATATTAAATATAGAGTGTGGTGTCCCATCCCTGGTATAATAGAACAGAGAAAAATGCCCCCCTCAATGGGACTTTAATAGACCACCAACTCTTATGATAAAAAATATATTTTAATGATATATAGTAAAAAGACGTGAAAGCATCTACATAATACAAAAATACATTCCATAAAGAAACAGAACAAAAAGTATACAAATATAAATCATCATATCATATGTACTCTCCTAAGGGTGATGTACTCTGATACCCAACGCGTTTCCAGTATTCTGATATCTTCATCAGGGGTTTGACAGTTGAGGATGTTTTACAAATGTGTACATTCTAAAAATATATTAAGAGGCACATCAGAAAAAGGACATCACATTTGAAACATGAATAGTATGAGACTACTGCGATCCAAGGAGCAAAAAAATGATTAAATAAAAATATAAAGAGAATGGGTACATGGATGAAAAAACAAAAAGATATGGGTAATAGATAAGTGAGTAAGAATTCATAACAAGACGTACCCAATGGAATGATTCTATGTTCAAGTAGCCCTAAAGGCGACAGGATTAAGTACAGTATTCCATGGACGCCAGACCAAAATAGTGGAAAAGCTGTAAATGTACTGTGTTTCCATCATCTATAAGGTAGAGAGGATATTGCAAAGTTGTAATGCTACAACAAAAAACAAACAAAAAAAAAAAATGTAAACTAAAAAGTGAGAAAGTAGCAAAAAAGGGCACTCGGAGGGAGCCCTAGCTCACAGTGAAAAGACTCCCCTATTTTTTCTTATCATGGGACTCTGTGACAGTATGTGAGAGCAATCATCAGGGGGAACTACATACCATGGTAGTGTCCCCCAGAAGGGTCGACAGTAAGTAAAAAAAACGAACAGAAGAGGGAGGAAGTCCTAAAGGTATACCCCATCACACCGTTAGCATAAATATAATAGATGACATTACATAGGGGGAGCATATAGCCAAGCGTGATAAAGTGCCAGGAAAGGGTGAAAGAGGGTATCATAAATATATAAAAAAAAAGATAGTATATTTACCAGTGTGTATTAGGCGAGGCTACCTGGGACAGGTAATCGTTAGAGCTTTTTTAATATGGGCTGCATAACAGACGGATAAATATCCAAATGTCCCAAAATAGATATGTCCTGAGTATAACCATGTACAAAAATTAGTAAATATAAAAGATAACCTAGGGGAGAAAAATACCTAGGGCTATATATATATATCCCCCCAGATATCCCCCTGTATTTATATGATGGCGCCGAACGCCGACGCATGCGCACTAGGGATGTAACCCATTGCGCCTGTGTGAGATGCAGACAGTGTGTCGATGCTTAAGTAGCCAGACTCCCTGACACTAACGTCAGTGGAGCGCAGTGCGTGTGCCGCAACTAGAACCAGCATTGATAGAACGGGGATTGGAAAGATCACAGTGACCCGTCCACTCACCTGCACAAACTATTACCCACAGCCCCAGTGCTGATGGGAGAGCCGCATGTAAGTAATAAAAAAGCGGATATGCCCCAGTGAAAAACAAACAAAACAAGACAAAAAGCGAACACAGAAAAAGTATATAGAGACGGGAAACAGTACATGAAGGACCGATCCAATGGTCTGGCACCATCTAGTGGAAATAAAAAGATGGTACAATGAAAACAATCAATGATAGAACTTAGAATCATTCCCCATGGCAATGTACTTATGAACAATGTACACCTAGCAAATCTTAAAGGCACTGTTTTAGAATAAATCGCTGCCCCGCTGACTGAGTATACCCAAGCGAATGCACTGGCAGTTGTAATAAGGTTTGCAGGTGTAAAACAAATGTGTCAGGATTAAAAAGACTCCTTGAGGTCAAAATCCATAGATCATCCCAGTTCAGAATATAGATAGCTCTGATCCTGAGTCCTTACGGGATATGTAAAAAAGGGGGTGGCTGTGGTAGGTAGATGCAACAGGAGTGTTGTACGTACCTGCCCACCCCAGGAGGTAGAGCCACAATGGAAAACGAAGGAGGAAGACATACTGCATGTGTATTAAGCATATTATTCATCCCAAGCCTTCCCACGTGCCCGATGTCAACCCCTCTAGGAAAGGACGGTAACTGATGCAGTCGTTAAGGCCAGGTGGTGAGGTGGCTTGTAGGGCCACTATCCATCTGGTCTCTTTTTGCAGCAGTATTTTGTCCCAGTCACCCCCTCTGTTGCTAGGATGTACCTGGTCGAGTACCAAGAATTTGATTTTTGGAAAATTACCCTGATGTATATCTCGGGCATGTCTGCCTAAACAGGTCAATGAATTGTCAAGTAAAGAAAAGAAAGCACTTGACGACCTGGTCTCCTTGTTGGAAGATCAGGAACAGAAAGATCTTATCGATAACATCGATATAGAATCATTACTAGCTATACATACTACCCCAACTACAGGGGGTATTCAAGGGAAATCCTTTCTTAAGAAAAAATCTAACAAATTTCCTTCCTTGAACTTGAATTCAAATTTAAAAGTGTTCATAGCTATGACAACAAGGGAGATAAAAAACTTAAAGAAGGATCAATCATCAGATAACCTATCCGACACTGAAAGAAAGGCACTTGAATCACTGAGCAGTCAACATCAATTAACAATAAAAACCCTCGGACAAAGGGGGGAACATTGTAATCATGAATAACTCTCAATATTTGTCAATGTGCAATAAAATACTTACCAACAAAGAACTATATCAACCGATATCCAAAATAACCATAGAGAAATTTGATAACTAATTCTTTACCTTAGTGGATCAGGCCTATCTGGACAACATCATTACCCAACAAACATGGGAATTCATACGTACAAGCCATTCTAAAATTTCTAACTTCTATAGCCTTCCCAAAGTCCATAAGGACCTCAACAACCCCCCTGGTAGACCTATTATCTCCGGTAGGGGGAACATCACTGAGAATTTGAGCAAATACATCGACAAACAATTACGCCCTTTGGTTACCAACTTACCTTCATACGTACATCCGGGACACATCCCAGTTACTACAGAACCTTGAAGATTTGTGCATCCCACCTGATTCAATCCTAGTGACAGTAGATGTGGAGGCACTTTATTGCTCTATCCCACAAAGAAAGGGAATTGAGGTCGTGGGACAATTCATTTCCCAGTCAGATAAAGATTAGAAACCCCTGCACCAATTTATTTTGAGTGCATTGGAGTTCATCCTGCTGCATAACGCTTTTGCATTAAATGGCTCCCATTTCCTCCAGATACAGGGGGTAGCGATGGGGACATGTTGTGCCCCATCGTATGCCAACCTGTGTCTGGGGGAATGGGAGAATGCTTTTCTGTCCCCAGACACCCCTTTTGCAGACCAAATATTAATCTGGTACAGATTCATAGATAATTTTTTTTTATTTGGAAGGGATCATTGGATGATTTAAATGCCTGTGTGACAGCTATGGGCACCATTGATCTCAACCTTAAATTCACTATGACATGTGACGTCCAAAAAAATCACATTTCTCGACGTCACTATTTTCAAAAACCCAGACGGCCGATTGTCCAGCACGTTGTACCGCAAAGAAACAGTCGGCAATACCATCTTGCATGCAACCAGTTTCCATCCGGCACCACTCATTAAATCCATTCCCTACACACAGTACCTTCGTATCCGTAGAAATTGCTCCGATGAGAACACGTTTCTCCTCGAAGCCAAAAAATTACAAACCAGGTTACTCCAACGTGGATACTCTCCCACGGGTCTAAAGAAAGCCTTTAGAAGGGCTAGAGAGAAAACCAGACATAATCTACTCTTCGATAAACCACAAAAAGGATCGAGTAGCCCTCAACAACAAACACAGACTAGGATCATTACCACTTTCAGCACAGAACACAAAGCCCTTAGAAAAATTCTACAAAAACACTGGCACATTCTTCTCATCGACCCTATACTGAACCAGTTCATAACAAAGGACCCTCTAATTATGTTCAAACGCACCAGATCCCTTAGGGACAGACTAGTGACCAGCGAATATACGGGTGAATTTAGAGGGGACCCTTGCAAGTGCTGGGGCACTTTTACCTGTGGGGGATGCTCTAAGTGTCAATTCATAAACACCGACAAACATACCATTTTACCCAATGGAAAAAAAATACAGACCTTCCCACTTTGCGAATTGCTGCACGTGTGGGGTGGTCTACCTACTGACATGCCCATGTGGCTGTTTCTATGTATGTAAAACGAAGCTGGAATTAAGCACAAGAATGGCCAGGCATATTAAAAGTATGTGCACTTGCAACCCTGATCTACCCCTGGGCATGAAGGACCGATCCAGTGGTCTGGCGCCATCTAGTGGAAATAAAAAGATGGAAACAATCAATGATAGAACTTAGAATCATTCCCCATGGCAATGTACTTATGAACAATGTACACCTAGCAAATCTCAAAGGCACTGTTTTAGAATAAATCGCTGCCCCGCTGACTGAGTATATCCAAGCGAATGCACAGGTATGCTCAGTCAGCAGGGCAGCGGATCTATGGATTTTGACCTCAAGGAGTCTTTTTAATCCTGACACACCACACAATATATAGATGTACCATTTGTTTTACACCTGAAAACCTTATTAAAACTGCCGGTGCTGACCTACTATACTACACCTGTGCATTCGCTTGGGTATACTCAGTCAGCGGGGCAGCGATTTATTCTAAAACAGTGCCTTTGAGATTTGCTAGGTGTACATTGTTTATAAGTACATTGCCATGGGGAATGATTCTAAGTTCTATCATTGAATGTTTTTATTGTACCATCTTTTTATTTCCACTAGATGGCGCCAGACCACTGGATCGGTCCTTCATGTACTGTTTAACGGCTCTATATACTTTTTCTGTGTTCGCTTTTTGTCTTGTTTTGTTTGTTTTCCACTGGGGCATATCCGCTTTTGTATTACTTACATGCGGCTCTCCCATCAGCACTGGGGCTGTGGGTAATAGTTTGTGCAGGTGAGCGGACGGGTCAATGTGATCTGTGAAACACTTCCAAGCAGCCTTAGTGGGAAGATAACTTTCTTGCATATACTCCTGGGGAAGTGGTCAGTGATTCACAAAACCCTTATGCCCTGTACACACGATCTGACTTTCCGACAGAAAATGTGCGATCTGAGCTTGTTGTCGGAAATTTTGACCGTGTGTAGGCTCCATCGGAATTTCCGACACACCAAGTTTGAGAGCTGGATCTAAAATTTTCCCACAACAAAATCCGTTTGCGTAAATTACGATCGTGTATAGACAATTCCAACGCACAAAGTGCCACACATGCTCAGAATCAAGCAGAAGGGCCGTACTGGCTACTGAACTTCATTTTTCTTGGCTTGTCATACGTGTTGTACGTCACCGCGTTCTTGAAGTTTGGAATTTCCAACCAACGTTGTGTGACCATGTGTATGCAAGACAAGTTTGAGACAACATCCGTCAGAAAAAATCAGATAGATTTTGTTGTCGGAATGTGCGATCGTGTGTACAGGGCATTAGAGTTATAGGATGTCAAGAATATTTTTTTGTCACCATACGCTATGCAATTATGTATTGACATCTACACAACAATATCATGTATGCAAATATTTGGGAACAATCATGAATTCATACTGTTTATACCTTAATTTATCACAGACAAGATCATTTAGATCTTTATGCATCAGCTCATTATCTCTTTTTTATGATTGGAATTTTATCATGTTCAATTATTGTAAATATGAAACTTTGTTATCATGCAAAAAAATTGTTAATTATGTCTACTACTGTGATTTGTCTCATGTAAAGTCCCACAACCACTGTATAGATTTCTTGATGACGATACAAATGGGGTAAATTTTATGTGCCTATTGCATACTTATGAATAACAATAAAGCGATGGGAAACCAAAGCTGCAACATTGCCAATGCCCCAATAATACGTGAAGTTGTCTCAGGAACAAATTAACTGCAGTGTTATTGCGATACATTTAGACAAAGGTGTTTATTTGTTTTTATTTTATAGGTGCTTTGGGTTCCAGAATGGAAATTTCTAAATGTTATAAAAAAAAAACAACATTTTGAGTGTTTGACATGCTCTTTTGATAGATGCGTGCAAAATTGGTAGTTATATATATATATATATATATATATATATATATATATATATATATATATATATATAATGTTTAGTGATGGATTTTTGTACAGCCAAAAAAAAGCCAGCACGAAGCCACCTACACGTCATTCTCCTATATTTAAAGAAACCAGAATGCCATCCCATCTACTAGAGCAGGGGTCTCCAAACTTTTTAAACAAAGCGCTAGTTTACTGTCCTTCGGCTTTAAGGGGGCCAGATTTTGGACAAATGTCCTGGCATCAGTGGGAGTAAACACTGCCCCATCATTGGTTTTAACAGGAGGAATAGTGCCCCATGGTTAGTATCAATGGGAGGAATAAGTTCCCATCGATAGTGTCAGTGGGATGAAGAGTGGTCCATCAATGGCGTCAGTCGGAGGAATGGTGCCTCATCATTGAGGTCAGTTGGAATAATAGTGGTCCAAGGGCTGGATAGAGGCAAAGGGCTGCAGTTTGGAGACCACTGTAGTAGGTAGGGCAATCCATCTAAGCCCTCATGGGGTTTTTTTTCCCCTGCACAATTTGTGTTTTTTGTTTATGGAATAGTGTATTGTGTACTTGTAACTCATCTCACTCTGCCTACACCTAGAACAGACCTGTCCCTGTTCACCACTGTTTCTGCCCTTGGTAGTAGCTATAGCTGTTTCGATTTAATACAAAAATATGAAATGCAATGAAGCTTTACTGTACATATGTCAAACCAAATGTTGGATGCAATGGTAATGTGGAATGCTCTGGTTCTAAAAATCTGGATGTGAACCTTTTTGACCTGAGGAAGTGGACCAAATTATCTTTGAAACGCATTTTCAAAGGAGATGCCACCCCACTGGTTGCCAGGATTGCATTATGTAGATGTTCTTCCATGAAAGTGTTAAAGGTATTTAGGACATGGTGTAAGGTATAGCATTAAGAATGGGGTCTTGGCATGAAGGACAATGTATTGGGTATGAAGAACCTTATAAATCAAGTAATAAAATCTAGCTTTTTTTATACACATTTCTGTGCATTACCTTTTAAGTCCTGTTATCCACTTTAAATGTTGTGCACCTAGAACTAGCTGATTGGGGGGAGGCGCATGGCCCCAAAAACATGTTAACCCTTACTTTTACTATGTATCCTGCATGATGTGCTGACTATACTGTGTGAAAAACAGAGCAGAGAGGAAGGTGCTTCCAAGTGCAGTAATAAAACACTTTAATGACGAGGAAGGGTTTTTAAAAAAAAAAAAAAAACACTTACAAGATGGAGGTGAAAACAGGTATTGCAATGAATCCATAATGTCCAGCGGGCTGTCTACTGGGAGCAAAGACAGCTGCAGGTAGAAGTTCCAGCCAACCAACAGTGGTTAATACTGGCTCTCTGATACAATATGGAGGGCCGTGCTGTCAGGACCAGCATCAAATCCAGGTAACCGGAAAGGACATCAGAGTGGGTGGTACATTTTTTTGGCCCAGTTGCTTATTCAAAATCAAAAAGTCTCCTTGTTATCCAGATATGTTCACACTGTTGGTTGTTTGTGGGTAGTATTTGTTTAATGCTGCTTTTTTTTTATAATAAAATTGCCTGTATCCTCAAGACCACCACTTCTTTACTAAAAGCTGGCAGTGTATATGAATCATTGAGGACTAATCAGTATTGAAACAGGATGAGATTTCCAAAAATCTGACATGGTATAAATTGATAGGCATCTTAGAAAAGTCTGCATGGACATCTAGAATTAAGCTAGTAGACTAGGTTTCTAGTTGTTGGTTTGTTGTGTGCTGAGGCAGAAAGGGCCCTGGACCTCCGCTTTGCTTTTGTGATAAGGATACCCAATCTTAAGGCCCGTACACACGATCGGACTTTTTGACAACAAACATGCAAATTAGCTGTTTTAAGGCAACATCCGAATGCCGGATGCTATCCGACTGCCGGACTTTAGTACCAAGTACAAACACGCATGCTCAGAACCAATGCAGAAGATCAGACAACAATACAGAAGTTGACCAAAGGGTGGCGCCGGAGAACTGAAGTACTCTTTTAAAGTGTCGTCAGTACGTTGAAACGTCACTACGTTCGTGTATGCTTAACAAGTTGACGGCCAACTCCCTTTGTACAGAAATCCACGGGAAAGTTTGTACAAAGTCCGATTGTGTGTATGAGGCTTTAGTGTGATACAAAAGGATAGACCATCAACAAAAGCAGGGCTGCAGAGGAAAGCTGGCCATGGCTTTTGCACCAGTACAGCTCCTAGGGAAACAAATTAGAGGAGAAAAAAAACTGTCTAACAAGTTTATTGTTAAAGGACTGGGCCTACTAACCAGACAGTTTCTGCCATTGTTCCTCCAGACTCACACTATTTACTAAATGTTATACAATGCTTCAATGTAGAGGGAGCATTTTCCCTCACTAACCTTCAATGTAGCAGGGTATTCTTTGCGTTGACAACCAACGTCAGCATGCACATTAATGACCAATCTGCATAGTTCATACTGCTGTCTGCACTTCTTTTATAGTCATTGATATAACAAATGTTAGAAATACTTCATTAGTGAATTCCCTTTGTTGAATAACTGAGGCAAGGTTTGGAGGAACTATGGGTGAGGAAATGCTAGGCCGGCACGCCCGGCGATAATGAGCTTTTGGCCATTGACTTCAGATGCCCGGGGGTCCCAGGCAGTTATACCTTTAAATGTTCCATAGGTATTAAGTTAGAAACACTGTTTTAGCTGGTTCTTGATGACTGTGTTATTAGAAATTGTCTAGATTCTGTGCTAAAGACATTTCATGTCTTGGCCAATGTCCCACCCCACCTTGGGCCTTACAGTCCTCAAAACTGATGCATTTAGGTTCTTAATGCTTACTCTACTCAGAGTTCTCCTCGATACTCTTATGTCTTGTTCTCTCTTCCCCTCTCTCTCGTCTTCTCCACTCTCTTCCCCCTCCCTCTCAGTCCCCAGCGTGTGCGGCTGGAGCACTTTATAGGAGTACACCTCTGATTCCATGATCCTCCACTGGTTGTCCCTGAATGTTCAGGGCATGAATACCCCCCAGAAACTGGTCAAAATTTTTAAATATCTCAAACAAAAGATAGATATTGCATGTCTGCAGGAAACCCATTTCTCTTCCTCCTCCTACCCCAAATATTTTGCGGCAGATTACCCCCATGTTTATCTGGCCAATGGCCCTACTAAGCGGAGGGGAGTCCTGATCGCCATACGCAAATTAGTCCCATTTATTTGCAGTAAACAAATAGCAGACCCAAATGGTAGGTACCTAATTTTTGCAAGGCACCATTCAAGACAATGAAGTGACCATTATGACTTACTACGCCCCGAATAAAAATCCGGGGCCCTTCCTGACCCACATCTGCTCCCTGCTGAGGTCCCACCAGTGAGGTACCCTCCTGTTGGCGGGAGACTCTAATGCGACATTGGACCCTTCTCTTGACAATTACCCATCGGACCATAAACGCCCCTCCCCAGCCGCAAAACATTCAAACATTCCCTGCAAACTCACGACCTAGTAGATGTCTGGCAGGAGCTCCATCCTCTGGGTAGGGACTATACTCTCTTTTCCCATCCTCACTCCAGAATCGATCATATGTTTGTATTACAGAAACACCTCCTTCTAATAGATTCGATCTCTATCCGTGCTGCCCCATGGTCAGACCATGACCCCATCTTGACAGTTTTTCACTCCCTGCTAAGTAAACTTCCCCTGGGTCATGAACGACTCTTCTGTCTTTCAAAGAGATCCTAAGCGACATTCACAAGACTTCTGTGGAATATATTAAACTTAATGCAGGGTCAGTTTCATCCCCGGTCACACTGTGGGAAGCATACAAGGCTGTCCTTCAGGGCTACGTTATCCGCCTTGCCTCTAAACGCAAAAGAGAGCGAGCACAGGCTCACCGCGAGATGGAGCAACCAACCCCTACCAACCGCAGACTCCTAGACAAAGCCCGCACAAACCTAGACTTATGTTTGACCGACGAAGCGGAACGCACCCTACGCTGGGCCCGACAAAAGTGGTATGCTAAAGCCAACAAACCTAACGCAATGCTGGCCAATAGATTGCACACCTTAACCCCAAAATTTGTTCCCATTGCTTTGTGCACCCGCCACAACACCCTTACTGGCAACCCTCAGCGGGATCTGGATGAATTCAGGCATCGCCTTACTAAACTTTATTCAGCCCCCAAGCACTCTTCCACCCAGGGCCTCGATGCCTTTCTGACAAATTTAGCTTTACCCCCTCTATCCGAATGCCATACGTCCCTAATGGACTGGGACATACAAGACTCGGAAGTGCTCCAGTGCATTAAGGAGTTGAAGGTGGGTAAAACGCTGGGCCCAGATGGCTTCACAGCACCATACTATCGTACATTAGCAGACGTCATTGCCCCCTACCTGACAACTATGTACAACTCAGTTAAAGGTGGTCATCCCTTCACACCAAATCTGCTGACTGCTAATATCGGAATGATCCCCAAACCAGACAGGGACCCCATTCCTCCTGGGCTAACTTCAGGCCAATCTCCCTAATCAATATAGATATGAAAATCTTGACGAAGATCTTCGCCAACCGCCTCAACTCCCTTCTCCCACGTCTAATAAAGAAGGATCAGGTGAGCTTTGTCCCAAGGAGACAAGCAAGCGACACCATCCGACGTCTCCTTCGTTCACAACAGGTCTTTAGAAACAATGTTCTTTTCACTGGACATCAATAAGGCCTTTGACACCTTGTCATGGCCTTACCTGACGCAGGTGCTTAGCCACGATGGGTTCGGCACATCCTTTATGAGCTGGGTTTCAGCCATTTATGACTCCCCTCAGGCCAAAATAAAATACTACGGGTTTGAGTCGCCTACCTTCCCTATTAAAAAGGGAACCCGCAAAGGTTGCCCACTCCTATTTATCCTGCCACTGGAACCTTTGGCAGAGGCCATCCGATCCCACCCAGATATATCGGGGGTGGAAATAGCGGGTACTTCTCACAAACTCTTTGTTTGCGGATGATATTCTGCTCACCATTACTAAACCTAGACTCACCCTCCCTAAGCTGCTTGCTCTTTTAAACACCTTTGCCACGTTTTCGGGCCTATCAGTCAATACCACTAAATCCAAAGCAATGTCAATCAATCTCTCGTCCTCTGAGCTGGAAGCCCCAAGATCTACATTCTCCTTCCAATGGCCAAACTTATTACCCTACCTGGGGATCAAGCTTACTTCAAGCTACTCAGGCCTATATCAAGCCAGCTTCCCCTTACTTTTTGGGAAGCTGGCAGCT
This sequence comes from Lithobates septentrionalis, assembly GCA_037952835.1. Taxonomy (NCBI): domain Eukaryota; kingdom Metazoa; phylum Chordata; class Amphibia; order Anura; family Ranidae; genus Lithobates; species Lithobates septentrionalis. Next base: position 637,114 of record JBBDGP010002794.1, on the reverse strand, counting down.
ATGCTCGCCTCCTGGTCTACCCTCCCGTTGTCCAGGTTCGGAAGGATAGTAGGGCTGCAACTAATGATTATTTTCATAATCGATTAGTTGGCCGATTGTTTCGATTAATCGGATAACCACCTTAAAAAAAAAGTGTGGTGTATAATTTAATATGTAAAGTTTAAAAAAAGGCAATTTATTCTTCAAAATCTATATGCAGTGGTAAATATAAATAATCAACTATATGATTAGGGAGCAAAATCTCTAATCCACTCTGAGAATAACAGACAGAAGAGATATACTGTATATACTATTGGAGGTTGAGTCTGGTAAATATCATCAGACTCAGAGACCACATTTTTTTATTTAGACCCCTTTCACACTGGGGCACATGTAATGTGCCCTGCCTTCTTGAAATGTGCCCAGCTCCAAGGTAATGTGCCCTGACTCCTTGAAATGTGCCCTGCTCCCACGTAATGTGGCTTGCCTCAATGTAAAAGTTTACTTTAAATGTAATAGTAATGCCTTCTATTACCTCCAGTCTATCAGCCGTCACCTTCTCTGGGTTCAGATGCTGATCTTCCCTGCACAGTCTTTAAAGTCATTTTTTTAAAACAAACATGTTATACTTACCTGCTCTGTGTAATGGTTTTGCACAAAGCAGCCCCGATTCTTCTCTTCTGGGGTCCCCCACCGATGCCTCTGGCTCCTCCTGCCTTTAGAGTGCCCCAATAGCAAGCTGCAAATTATAGTATAGTGTGCCCCTATAACAAGGTAAAAATACTTCTGCCTTTACACCCACTCACTTTCTGCCCAGGACATGTTCCATGAGGCATTGCCCCTCACACATTCACAAGTTCTCAGGCACTTCCTGACATATATGGACGGCGTACTGAGCTGTATGCGTGCTGCACTGTATTTCCTGATATGTAAACAAATAATGCATTCTGTATGCAGACCAAATAATCAGCTGGCCGATTAATCGATTATGAAAATAGTTGACAACTATTTTCATAATCGATTAGTTGTTTCAGCCCTAAAGGATAGCAACGGTCCGTATGACCCATCTCCCAAAGCTGCTTTATTTATTTTTTTCGGGTCCGACAGGTCGAGGTCCCTTCTCACATTATACACCAGCGTAAAATCATGCAGTTTATCTGGGGTTCTACGAGACCCAGGATCAAAAAGCAGGTTCGGTATGCCCGCTAGATCAATGGTGGCCTTTCGGTCCCAAGCTTACAATACAGCAGCGGCTATTGCCCCATTATCCCATCTCCATGAGAAAAAGTAAATGCCGTTGTGGCCAATCATTGATCTAGTGGACTATCACCCGATACCATTAGCCTTCCTCCCTTGGCTCCCTCGAGTCCGTTTGAAAAATATCAGCCCATGTCTGGCCTACTCACTCCCATTGTGGGACTCGGCGGGCCTGATCTCCCCCTTCTTCAGTGTCCATTAGTCCCACCAGGCTGCGATAACCCATTGCAATTCACATGGTGGACCGAGAACAGCTTTGTGGCTATCCACTCCATGTTTACCCCCACTAAGACTATCCCATTTGCATCCTTACGATCCTCCCATGACATCCCCCTTAGGGAGCACCACAGTTATATGCAACGCTGACATTTTCTTCAACATCTTAAGGCTCCATGCACACTGAAGCTCAAAAAACCTATTGCTGGAAGAAAACACTGGTTGAAAAACATGCTTTTAACAGCGTATTGTACTAGCGTTTACAGGCGTTTTTAATAAAAATACACAGAAGACACTCCAAAAATCCCACAATGCATTGAAAAAAATAGAACGCCAAAAGCTAATTAACGCGTGTTTGAGCGTTTATCGGCGTTTGGCTTTTTTTCAGCGGTGAAAAATGGCACTTTGAACGCAAATTTCTGGCATTCAGAAAAAAAGCCCATAAACTCCACTGCTTATTAAAGCTAAAAACGTCCATGTGTGCATGGACACATAGGCTAACAGAGTGGAGTTTATGGGCTTTTACAAAAAAAAAAAAAAAATGCCCAAACGCCAATAAACTGCAGTTTATCAGCTCCAGTGTGCATGGAGCCTTAGTCTCGACCAACCCCCTATACATTAAATCTGAGGGTCCGTGATCTACAAAGGCTTTCAAAAAAGGAGTTAATCGCTAATATATGCAACTATAATAGGCTCTAGAAAAAACACCCTTGAGACCATATCTCCAGCAGGAGGCAGATTTGGGGAAACTATTGGACCCAGAGGATTGGCAGGTCATGACTACTGAACTGTCCAAGTGCTCCAAGAATGTACTCTTGAAAAATGCTTAAAGTGCTCTATAGATGGTATTATACCCCGGCCAGATTGGCGAGTTTTATCCCATCATATTCTCCCTTGTGTTTCTGTGGGTTTCTCAAGAGGGCACAATGGTGCACATCTGGTGGAAGTGCCCCAGCGTATGCAGATTGTGGATCAGAATTTATGCACTTCTTCACAACCTCTAACACCAACATAAAGAGGGACCCATTTGAGGCCCTTCTGGGGAAACCGATCACGGCATTACTACGACCAGAACGCCAATTGGTGTCACATTTTTACTGCAACTAAATTGACCATAGCAAAAGCCTGGAAAACCCTGACTCTCAGCTTCGAAGCAGTTAAAAACCGCGTAAACGACATTATGGTTAATGATAAGCCAACAGCCATGTGATCAGATACACATGATAAATTCCTCCGGATATGGCAACACTGGGTGACACATATCCACCCCTCCCAATTTGACCCAGTGCTACTCTCGCTCTAGTATGCCTCCACTCACCCCTCCCCAGGGACCCCCTTCTCTGCACCATCCCCCCCCCCTTTTTCTATCCTATACATCTATTCTATTTTTCTCCCAGCCTTCCTTATCACGCCCTCCCCCTACATTCTCCTTTTCTGACTCTCCAACCCACAGGTTAGTGCCTGTTGGGACTGGACACATGGTGAGAAAATCTCTATTGATTACAGGTATATGCTACCTGGCCTTATGTATTCCCTTTAGTTTTGTTTTTCCTTCTCTTTTTGAAGAGTCATGTTTTTCATTCTTCGACTCATACTACATATGGCTCTGTAAAATTACGTACACGTAAATTTAGTTCAGCATGCCATCATACCATCTGGATCTGCTGACCATGCACGAACGCTCCGAAGCCTCAGGAGCTTGTGCAATTTTCTGTGTCCCAGACTAGCATTTGTCACCTGAAATTTATGCGAATATGTATACATGATGTGTCCACCACTGTTTTTGTATTTTCCTGTCGCCATGTATTTTCAATAAAACCCTTTGTACAAGAATAACAGGCAAAAAAAAAAAAAAAATGAAATAATGCATCCTGAGCATTAAATGCCACTACTGGGTGTAATGTACAAGCAAGAATGCCCCAAAGCATGAATTTGGTTTTCTTCCAAGGGCTCTCTAGGGAAGAAAGCCAAGATAGATATAAGCCTGCATTTTTCTTCCAGAAATGCCTAGCTAAAAACACCCATCCATTTAAAGTTTAACATTTGAAAAGTAACAAAATCAAGTGAAGGAACTAGCATTACCCTTAAAGCGGAAGTAAACCCATCCATAAAAGTTTCATTTCCAGCATGTGCCAGAAATGTAACACTATTGGTTGTGCTCTCAACAGGCAAAAATGGCAGCTTCCTTGGTAGAAAATAGGGCAGGTTTACTTGCACTTTAATCATTTAAAACTCAACTTCAAGAACTTCGCAAAAAAATCAGTTAAATTGCATACTGATCCCCATGTTTTGAGTTGGATACATTTTCTAAAAAATGCTTGGCAAATGTGAGAGTAAACACCCTTGGTTGATTTTTACCTATAGATAAGCCTATAAAGAAGGCTTATCTATAGGTATAGTAAATATCTCCTAAACGTGCATCATTAAGAGATTTACTTTAGTAGTAAGCGATGTCACTGGCGCAAGTGCTCTGAAGGAGCCGCATACCCAGGCCTTTTTCAACAATGACTCCCACGCGCATGTGACATCACAGCTTGGCCATTCATACAACTGAAGCCCGCGAACCCCGAAGGAAGACCAAGTGAAGATGGCAGCACCTACAGCAGTGGCACCATGCCGATGGCGAGCCTCGTTTTTGGGCAAGTCTGTCATAATGTGCGGTGCATACTAAACACATTATGACTTAAGCAACTGACCTTCCCCCCCCCCCCCCCCCCCGGGCCATTTACTACCACTTTAAAAGCAAACTCCACCTCTGCATGAATTTGCATTTATTTTTTTTAAAATAGGAGCCTGCAAAGTATGGCTCCTGCACACACTACCTACACCCTTGTTGCCTTGTACCTCTGCACAGGCTGTCATTTTCTGAATGGGAAACCGTGCGATTGAACTATGGGCGTGTTGCTCATTGTGCCCACAGTTCAAACTACAAGACCATTCTTCCACAGTGGCAGACCGCATTTATAGTTTTTTCAGCCACAGATTTCTATGCATGAATGACATTGTGTGGGTGGAGCCCAGCACAGCTGCAGAGTTTTCAAAAGCTGACACCGGGTGCAGGGAAAGGAACCCTTCTATTTCAATAGAAGTCAGGGGGACAATATAAAAATAAAACATGGTTTAGGGGTTTAAGAGCACCTTCAACATGACTTTATTAACTTTATGTGAATAGACTAGAAGTGAACTGGACCTTTATCCTACGTTCACATTGGAGCGATTTGACATGTCAAATCACATGCCAAAACGTCAGCAATGGCACAGATTCCCAAAAGTAGTCTTAAAAAAAAAAGCCCCCGAAGTCGGGACTGACATGCGGGAATGAAATTGTGCCAGTTCAGATGAATTTGCACGATTTCATTCCCACCGTCAGTGTGAACCTGGGCTCAATGTTATTTTTTCACAAGCACAGGCCTAGTCAGAAGCTGGTTTAAAAACTACTGAAAAGGCCTATGCTTGCAAAAAAGTCCAGTGCCCTTCTAGTCAACATATTGTGGTCAAGCAACCTGATGAAGGGGGTGCTCTTGGACGCCAAAAACACATTGTTTTTTTTGATTGGATTGTCCACCTGACTTTTACTGGAATAAAGTTGTATCTGGAACTCTTAGTGGTGTGGCTCTTCACTTTCCATTTGTTACATTACAACCCAAGGAGACCATGGCGATCCTTTAAGATGGCAATACCAGTGTGATAACCCTAAAAGGTCCAGCGCCATTTTTCCCCACTTCTCAAATATAAACACCCCCACTCTTCCTGCTAATTCCCCTTCTGCCCAACCTCCATGAGGTTGGGCTTGCACCTAAAACAAATTGTGTAAACTGGGCTTAAAAGAAAATGGATGGAAATGTAATTTCCCAACTCTTTTGTGGGATGGAAGATCCTCTTAGGTGTGTTAGAGAATGTATGAAAATTAGGATTACTTGCAAGGGTGACTTTTCTATTAAAAACCATCAGTGGACTATCAACATCCTAAATATATGACAAAAACCAAGGCACTATAATAAACAAAGGTGTTTTATACATCTTAAGTGCTTTCATGACAAATCCACAAAGCAGAGACAGGCATCAGAAAAAGGTAAAATCGTTTTTAGATAGAAGAAAGCAATAAAACCGTATTAAGGATTCACATGTAACTTTCCAGATACAAAAAAACAGGCACATTTTGCGGTACAGTCTTTGAAACACAACAAGGTGTGCTCCCTTGGAGACTATAGAACCACAAGGTTTCCTGATCAGGGTTGCAGAGGTAAACTGTTTGGGATCAAGGGGAAAAAGCACATGGATAGTGGACTGATCTCTCCGCTAGGTCATCTTTGGCTCCTTGTAGTTGGTTCTTAATATCGGTAGTGATCAGGTTTGAAGGGTCCCTCCTTGTCTATGCCGAGGTACTTGGCTTGCTTGTCTGAAAGCTTAGTCAGTTTCACTCCAAGTTTATCGAGATGGGCAGCTGCCACTGCTTCATCAAGCTGCAAAAAGTAACAAATTGATTAGGATATACAAAAAAAAAAAAAAAAAAAAAAAAGATTGTTAAAAAGGCTACAAAAATTGGGGGGGGGGGGGGGGGGGGGGGGGGGGGTGTTTAACAAAAAAACAAAAACAAAAAAAAAACAAACATACAAAACAACCCTGTGTGCAGCAGCCCCCACCCCCCTCAATACTTACCTGAACCCCATTGCTACCAATGATGTGCCTTGGCTCTCCTCATTGGCTGAGACAGCAGTGGGAGCCATTGGCTCCAGATGACATCACAGCCAGTGAACCAATGAGAAGAGGAGGATCGGAGCTTTTCTGTGCAAAAGCCACTGTACAGAGCAGGCAAGATTTTTTTAACCGCTTGCTACTCACCCACTGTCAAATGACGGAGGGACAGTGTGGCTCTAGTTCAGGGTGGACATGACGGCACCCAGAACGGCTGCTCTGGCGTACAGTGCGGCGATTTTGGCTGCACCATGTTGCTAGGACACTGCGCGACCCCGATCTCTGTAAAGACCCGATCATGCTGCTCTTTAACCATGTGATCAGTTGTGTCCAATCATAGCTGGTCACATTTAGACACAGAAGCGATGGTGATCAGCTCTCATCGACTTACACTGACTGTGGCGAGGAGAGCCGATCAGCAGCATCTCTTCGTAGGGAACACACGGACATGTAATCAGGGCAATTGTCAGTGCCACGATTACAGTAAAGCACCCCAGTGCCCATTAGTGATGCCAGTCACTGCTGCCTTTCAGTGCCCATAAGTGCCACCTATCCATGTCACCTATGAGTGCTCAGTGCCACCCATAAGTGCAGCATATTAGTGCCTCCTCATCAGTGACTGTCAGTGAAGGAGAAAAAAAAAAAAAAAAAAAAAAAAAAAAAAAAAAAAAAGGTACAAACATTTACTGACAGAAACTAATAACTTTTGCTTCAAAATTGTTGGTCTTTTTTGTAAAAAACAAACAGCAGTGACTGAATACCACCAAAAGCAAGCTATTTGTGGGAAGAAAATGATAAATTCATTTTGGTACAGTGTTGCATGACTGCGCAATTGTCAAAGTGCGAGAGTGGCCAATTTGTTTCCTTTAATATCACTTTAGCACACATCCACTGCAGCAGACTTTTTCTTGCTCCATTACCAAAGTCCCCCCCCCCCTTTTAATTTATACAAAACTTGATTATGTTGCCTTTATGTGCTCTCATTTAGACCATTACAAAAGATTGTAGAACATTTCTCAAGCAATGATTCACATAATTTCCCATCTTTCTTTGAACCGTTAGATCCAGCTGCTGTTGCGCAAGACCATTCAAAACCCTCGAGACTGCTTAGCCTTCTCTTGACGGCAACACAAAGGCCATTTAAAAAGCTGGCAGGGTGTTGGCAATTAAATGGCTATGGGCTTTAATGCAACATGCATTACACGTGCGCTGAAGGCACTGCAGGGGCCCCAATGTTAAGGACAACAGTTTCTACCACAACCTGTAGAATTTTTTTTAAATTTTGTTTCCCTTTCATTTTTACAACACATGATGATTAGATTGCTTTTATGCACTTGTTTAGATCAATAAAAAAGGTTGTAGAATATTTAAGCAATGATTCAGGCCATTTCCTATTCTTTAAACTTCCAGATCCTGCTGCTTTTGCACAAGACTGTCCTAGGCATTGCAGACTGCTTCGCCTTCCCTTGGCGGCAACACAAAGAGGCCACATAAAAAGTTGGTGGGGAGTCAGCAATTAAGAGGCTGTAAAAGGTTGAAATATTAAAAAATTCCCCATCAGCCAAAGCAAATATTGAAGCAAAAGCGTCAGCTCACAGAATGAAAACCGACACCTGCCAGAATAAAGCTCCACTGCCTTTGGCTTTAGAAAGTTTACAAGCTGGCCACTAATTGTCAAGGCATGCCCCATTAGAAGGTCCGGCTAGGTAGTTATAGGCTCCCTGTTGGGAAAAGCAACACATGATCATTCCAAGTCTGCTGGGTAAAAAAGAATAATTGAAACCACCATGTTGTGTTGTATTGCCTCGTAGGTTTTATAACTTTTATCACACCTTAAGCATTCAGGCACAGTTATAACTTTGTACCACTAATGAGGTGTCAGTTTTTGGCCGATGGATAAAGGTGTTCCTCTTGCATCAAGTGCTGAGCTAATCTTACTACACAAACCAATTTGGATCAGTTATGCTTGGAACAAAACTGCAGACTGCCTGTAAATTTATTCCCAACTATGTAGCGCAAGAAAATAAATTAAAAAAACACTTTGATCTCAATCAAAATTGGATTTTAGATCTGATCAAGAACCTGAATATTTTTCTATTTGAGTACCCGAATCAAAAGCTGTGTGCAGCCTGTTTAACCACTCCGCCCAGACATACAAGGGTCGGCTCTATAGCACGAAACTACGTACCTGTACATCTTTTCATGCAATAGGCACAGGGAGTCACGTACGTGCCAATTGGACAGAGGGGGGAGCCAAACAGGCCCGGCAGACCCCCATGTCCACCAGCAATTGCTCCCCAGAGAGGCTGAACGGCGATCTGCCTATGAACAAGGCAGATGAATGTTCCGACAGGGAAGATGGGGCTAGTGTTCCTGCTAAGCAGGAACACTGATCTCTGTCTTCATCCAGTCAGACCATCCCCCACAGTTAGTATGCACCTCCTTAGTTAGGTGTCCGATTTGTCCACCGCAATGTTGCAGTCCCAAAAATAGCCGCTATTACAAAAAAAAAAAAAAAAAAAAAAAAAAAAAAAAAAACCCCACTATAAATCTATCCTAGTTTGTAGACGCTATAAGTTTTGTGCAAATCAATATTGGATTATTTTTATTTTAACAAAAATATGTAGCAGAAAACATATTGGCCTGATGAAGAAATTAGATTTACTTTAATTGGATGTGTCTCATTTTTTTTTAGCGCAAAAAAAGGTAATCAAATGCCACCAAAAGAAAGTTCTGGGGGGGGGGGGGCTTGGACACCACACATAAGTTTGGTTACAGTGTCGCAGGCCCACAAAATTGGGGGCCCCCCCTAATACGTTCAGCGGCTGCTTAATTTTTTTTTGGAGGGTAGACTGAAGCTCCTCTTTAACCACTTTCTGCCTGCGCTATAGCTGAAAGGCTGCTACAGCGTGGACTTACTTTGCTGGGTAGGCGTACATAAACATCTTCCAGTGTGCGCCATGATCACCGAGTCCTTTGGACTCACAGGTCAGGGTAAAAGGCCATTCAGTGGCCCTTTACCATGTGATCAGCTGTGTCAATGATAGCGGATCACGAATGTAAACACAAGCCAGTTATCAGCTTTCCTTTCCTCAAGCTGACAGCACAAGAAGAGGAGAGCAGATTACCAGATAGTGTTAGAAGGGACATCTACACTGATAGTCAGGTCACGAATTATCAGTGAAGGAGAAAAATCTGTTTGCTAAATTTTAAACAAAAACTATGAAAAAGGGTTTTTCTAAATTGTCTTTTTTTGTTTGTTTAGCAAAAAATAAAAGCCCAGTAGTGATTAACCACTTCAATACCAGGCACTTAGACACCTTCCCGCCCAGCCCAATTTTCAGCTTTCAGCGCTGTCACAATTTGAATGACAATTGCGCGGTCATGCCACACTGTACCCAAACAAATTTTTTATCATTTTGTTCCCACAAATAGAGCTTTCTTTTGGTGGTATTTGATCCCCCTCTGCGGTTTTTATTTTTTGCGCAACAAATAAAAAAAGACAGAAAATTTTGAAAAAAAGCACGTTTTTCTTTGTTTCTGTTAAAATTTTTTGTAAATGAGTATGTTTTCTTCTTCAATGACGGGCACTGATATGGCTGCACTGACGGGCACTGATACGGCGGCACTGATGAGGTGGCACCAATGAGGTGGCACCAATGAGGTGGCACTGACGGGCACTGATGATGGGCACTGATAGGTGGCACTGATGCGCACTGATAGGTGGCACTAATGGGCACTGATAGGTGGCACTGGTAGGTGGCACTGATAGGTGGCACCGATGGGCACTGATAGGCGGCACTGATGGGCACTTGTAGGTGGCATTAATGGGCACTCGTAGGTGGCGTTGATGGGTAGTTATGGGTGGCACTGATAGTTGGCACAGATGGGCACGGATGGGCACTGATAGGTGGGCACAGATGGGCACAGATGGGCACTGACAGGTGGCACCGATGGACACTGATGGGTGGCACTGATGATTCTGATTGATGGCAGTGATGCCCCTAAGTGTGGCATTGCTGGGCATCACTGCAACATAATTGTGCCAATCAGTGCCCATTTGTGGGCACTGATTGGCACAGATTTGGCACTGACTGGGCACATGTGGATGGCCATGGGGTACATACCTGGCCATCCACATGTTTCCCTTCCCTGGTGGTCCTAGTGGCGATCCCTGGTGGTCCAGTGTGGTGATCTGCGGGGGGGCTGCGCTGATAAACAATCAGCGCAGACCCCCCCTGCCAGGAGAGCCGCCGATCGGCTCTCCTCTACTTGCGTCTGTCAGACGCGAGTGAGGAAGAGCCGATCAACGGCTCTTCCTATTGACAGCGTGATCAGCCGTGATTGGACACGGCTGATCACGTGGTAAAGAGCCTCCGCCGGAGGCTCTTTACCAAGATCGGTGTAGCGGTGTGTCAGACTGACACACCGATCCACCGATCGCCGCGATGCGCGCCCCTGCGGGCGCGCGGCGGCATGTTATCCTGAAGGACGTCATATGACGCCCAGTCAGGATAACACAACCACCGCCCGGCCGTCAATCCGCTATAGGCCGGGCGGGAAGTGGTTAAATACCATTTTTGGTGTTGCATGACCGCGCAATTGTCATTCAAAGTGACAGCGCTGAAAATTGGCCTGGGCAGGAAGGGAGCAAAAATTGCCCAGTATGCAAGTAGTTAAGTTTGACATTTGATGGCAACAGTCAGCGTGGATAGACTGTCTCTGACCGGGGATTTGGCTGTATTAAAGTGCAACAGATAAGAGATGGTCACTCAAATCAAGAATATACAATACTTATGGCACATGGAGAGAAAAAAAAAAAAAAAAAATTCATACTTGGCATGATGGGACCCAAGTATAGAGAACAGCACTATTTGAGGTCGTTAACAATTCTCACTGAACAAAGACAATAACTAGGCTTTCTGCAGATTTCTAAGTTACCGCTATAGACATGGACCTCTTTGGAACCTACCTTTTTGGGCAGGAAGTACACCCCTACAGGATATTTGTCAGTGTTGGTCCACAGTTCAATTTGCGCCATGACCTGGTTAGTGAAGGAATTGCTCATGACGAAGCTAGGGTGACCCATTGCACATCCTAAATTTACTAGACGGCCTTCGGCAAGTAATATAATGTGGCGTCCATTTTTCAGGAGGTACCGGTCCACCTGTAGAAAGCAAAGAATTCATTATGAACCTCTTCAGATCCACTTTATTTTGAAAAAAGGGAATATAAAAAACACAAGCTGCTCCACACCAAGCCTAAACTATATAGGGCAACTAGGTACTTGCAATAGAATTAAAGTGGTTGTAAACTTCAAGGTGAGATATGAGCATATCCCTCTATAGTGTATACTTGTCTCAATTAAGAACACACAGGGGTTGATTTACTAAGACTGGACATTGCAAAATTTGGCGTAGTTGTGCATGGTAGCCAATCGGCTTCTAACTTCAGCTTGTTCAATTAAGCTTGGACAAAAAGAACCTGGAAGCAGATTGCCCACCATGTACAGCTGCACCAGATTTTGCACTCTCCAGTTTAGTAAATCAACCCCCAAGCGTAATTCCTGTCTGCTGCTTGTTCCTCTGCTGTCAGCAGGAAATCACTTCTGACAAGTCTTCCTAAGGCCCCTTTCACACGGAGGAGCTTTGAAACTGCCAGTATAACTGAGCGCTTTTGAAGAGCCTTCCATTCATTTCAATGGAGAGGGGAGTTTTCACCGCCTGCCAGCGCACTGCCCCAGTGTGAAAGCATTCATTGATTTTATTGACAATAGGTTTTCATGAGCTTTTTTTTAGCATGAAAGAGCCTGGAAAGAGCCTGAAAAGTGCCTCAGTGTGAAAGGGGTCTTACATCAATAGAACACAGGTGACAGGGCCAATTGACAGCCTCAGCTCTATTCCTGTGAGCTGTGTGAAGGGGACGTGTCCCTTCTAATCAGCTGTCAGCTCAGCTCTGCAGAGTCTAACTTCAGCTCCCCTGCCTGTTTTCTGACAGCTCAGACAAACTTTATAAAATTCTAGGCTTTAAGCAGCTGATGAGAAAAGACTGCAGATAAACAGGTACAACTTATGTAGAATGATTTGTTTCATCCCTGCATCAACAGAGGCCAGTCACCTCACTGAATATAGTGGGTTACCAACCACAAAAAAAAAAAAAAAAAATTCTACCAAAATCTACCTGTTCCAGCAAATGTATTTTAAAGGCCCCAAGTTCAACTTTACAGCCCAACTCTCAGCTCACTGCCATCTGTCTCCAGATCATGCACCACACCAAGCTCCCTTGTTTGTTCTGTTCTATCCTGGCACTGTGTAGACTAGAGATATTATGGGCTACATGTGCAAGAAAAAAAAAAAAAAAAAGAAAAGCAGACGTGCATGTTTGTGGTTATGGATGTTTGCAAGTAACAGAACAATTATTTATAATTGCTGCTAGCTGTGTAAAATGGTTTAGGCTTGCCTGTAAGAAAAAAAAGGGGGGAAAAAAAAAATTGTGCAATTAGGAGCCATTGACCTAAAACCAGTACTGGAAAAGTCAAGCGGGGTAAACCCTGTATGTGGTCCAGGTCAGCAATTAGGTTCTACAGTCACAAATCGGAGAGGAAAGCATTGGTAAATCACATACTTTATGCAGAGCAGGAGGTCTTCAAATAAATAAATTTGAGATACAGATTCCACATTACAACTATTTGTCAATTTTTTCTAAAAAGTGCCCAGCAGGGATATGCATCATGCCATTTTATATTGATCTTAAAATCACTTGCTGACCGTGCTCTAGCCCAATGAGGGCTACAGCGCAGTAGTCTAGTTCAGGGAGCTGCAGGGTGGTGCGCTCCGATTGCAGTATCTGGAGGACACTGCTGATCACTTAAAGTAAACAGCCAATCAGTGGCTCTTAACCGCGTGATCAGCAGTGTCCAATCACAGATGTCAACAGAAGCTGGTTATCGCCACTTTTCCTCATGCCGAATGCATAAGGAGAAGAGAGCCAGTAACCGGCTTCTAAAAAAAAAAAAAAAAAAAAAAAAAAAAAAAAAAAGGGTGGGGGGACATGTATACCAATAGAGCAGATTATCAGTGCAGTCCTAACAGTGCCCACCAGTGAAAGGAGAAAAATTATCCGTTTGTAAAAATGTTAAAACTATGAAATTTCCTCTCTTCCCTATTCCTTCAAAAGTTTGTCTTCATTTATTTAGCGGAAACATTTTAAAAAAGCGGCGCTTAAAACCACAACAAGAAAGCTCTATTTGTGTGAAGAAAATGATAAAAAAAATAAAAAGTTGTTTGGGTACAATGTTGCATGACCACACAATTGTCATACAGCTGACAGTGCTAAAAATTGGCATGGGCAGGAAAAGGGTTAAAGTGCCCAGTAGGCAAGAGGTTAAAGTGGAGTTCCACCCACTTTTACAACTCTTCAGCATCCCTCACTAAACTGTGCACTGTAAACAAATTGGATATTTTTTAATTTTTTTCTCAGCACCTACTGTATATCTGCTGTATTCATTATTCACTTCCTCCTCCCTGGCCGCGGGCCATCGCATCATTTCCTGTTTGCAAGGCCTTCTGGGAAGGGGCGGCAACTTCCTCTGAAACTGCTGTTACTATGGAAACCTGACCTGAAACCTATTACACTGCACTGAGCATGTGCGAGATCTGCAAGGATGAGATCCAGGAAGAAATACAGTCTGGCTTCAGATGCCCACGGCCTGCTGTAAGTTTATAAAATAACAAACTACTGCTATAAACTAACAAAACAGACATTAGTTTACAGACTAACTTTACTAGAATACATTAAGCTTGTGTATTATAGGGGTATTTTTATATAAAAAGTATAATTTCGGCCGGAACACCACTTTAAAAGGTCTTTGGTGTTAGCGGTGGGCAACACACACTAAAAAGGGGTTGATTTATATATGAGTTTAAGCCGAGTTTTTCAGCACATTTTTTATGCTGGAACCCCCCCCGGCTTATACTCGAGTGAGGGTGCCCATCTGCAGCTGTACCTTTAGTAACCAAAACAGGGGGCGTCTCCCGCTGTGTCATGCAGTCTGTTCAGCGGCCGTCCATTGTAACAAAGCCCCGCCTCCTCCGTGATAGAGAGAACACTGATACAATGCTGGGAAATTGTAACAGTCTTCCTCCATCACGGACAAGGAGGAGGCGGGGCTTTGTTACAATGGACAGTCGCCGAACAGACTGCATGACACAGCGGGAGACACCCCCTGTTTTAGTTATTAAAAATGTACAGCTGCAGATGGGCATGACACAGTGGAAGACACCCCCTTTTTAGTAATCACAGTGAAGTTTGAAATCTGTATTAACAGGGCTGTGTGGGTGTTGGGCTGTTTGAGAGAGAAAATTACAATATATAAGAGTATACATACATACTATGCAAACCATTCATTTTAGACAGAAAATGCCACAATTGCCCATTAGATGGAGCCAAGCATTAAAGAAAAATCCATAGCGCAATCTAGTGGCCAAGTGTGGCCCTTTCACATTTGAGAACATTATGAGTACTAATACTGCGTGTGTCTATACCATGGATTTAATGACCCTTTAAGCCAGGAGTAGGCAACCTCAGCCCTCCAGCTGTTTTGAAACTACAAGTCCCATGAGACATTGCAAGACCCTGACAATCACAGGTATGACTCCTAGAGGCAGAGGCATGATGGGATTGGGATTTGTAGCTTCACCACAGCTGGAGTGCCGAGGTTGTTTACCCCTGCTCTAAGGGTACAGCATTAAAATGTGGCTATGGTTTACCTGTGGCTTGATGTTCACTTTCTTAGCAGCGTTTTCATTCAACCACTTCACGTCGAGTTCAACATCAAAGTGGCCAATGTTGCAAACAATGGAATCATCCTTCATCTGTTCTAAGTGCCTGAGGGGTAAAAATAAGAGGTCAGCCAAGTTGTGTGCAATGGGGGGGGGGGGTGTTGCAAAGGACTACAAAAGACAAGAAGCAGAGTGTGCAAGGACCATAATGCAGCAGCAAAATAGTCAAGAAATAACCCTCTCCGTTAACCGCTTGCCGACGTCATTTTACTGCGGCATGTCAGCACGATCCCACAAACTGTTGTAGCCATTAGTCGGCTCACGGGATAGCAGGCGCACGCTGCACAGTGAGGGTGCCGATGCTTGTGGCCAATGGTCGCGATGACCGCCAGCCATGAGCGATCGTGAGCACGAGAGACAGAACAGGGACGACTGTGTAACCACACACTTCCGTGTTCTGAGAGGAGTGACGGATCGTGGTTCCTAGTTAATAGTCAGTCCCCTCCCCCTTCAGTTAGAAACACCTCCCAGGGAACACAGTTAACCCCTTCCTGCGACATTTTTTACAGTAATAAGTGCATTTTTATAGCACTGATGGCTGTATAAATGCCAATGGTACCAAAAATGTGTCAAAAGTGTCTGCCATAATCTCGCAGTCCCGATAAAAATAGCAATTGCCATTACCAGAAAAAAAAATAATAAAATAATTCTATCCCTCATTTTGTAGACGCTATAACTTTTGCGCAAACCAATATACGCCTATTGCGATTTTTACAAAAAATATGTAGAAAAAAATACATATTGGCCTAAACTGAGAAATTATTTTTTTTGAAAAAGCAAAAGGGGGTTTTTTAAAGAAGAAAGTACAAAATATTGTGTTTTTTTCAAAATTGTCGCTTTATTCATAGCGCAAAAAAAAAAAAGCCGCAGAGGACAATACAACCAAAAGAAAGCTCCATTTGTGGAGGGAAAAAAAAAAAAGTCAGTTTTGTTTGGGCACAGCGCCATACGACTGCGCAATTGTCAGTTAAAGCGACGCAGTGCCGAATCACAAAAAAAGGCCTGGTCTCTCAGCAGCCAAATCTTCTGGGGCTGAAGTGGTTGAAAGATGTCTTGCAGCATTTTCTGACCGCAGGCAGGGTGGTTATCCCACATCACTGGAAGTCAACTGATTTACCTACACTTGGGGATCTTGATTCTATAAGAGACCTTGAACGACTGTTGGCAAAAGGAGTCAGGACAGGAAGACAAGTTCTCACCTGGACCTCTTAGTCCATGTTCGATACGGATTATTTTATTTTTTATTATTAACATGGTCCACAAGTGACAGACTCCTCATCCACACCTCCGTGAAGAGTGTACCCTTCTCCTAATACTTTAACCCACACTTTGCCTGAACCCCCCAATACGATGATACCAATATGACTTAAGCAGTTCATTCTTGAATAAATTTTTGATGCCTTAAGTCCTCCTCTCCAATTGTTCCTACAGGTAAGCCTATCAGGCTTACCTGTAGGTACTGTAAATATCTCCTAAACTTGTACAGTTTGAGATATTTACTATATACACTGCCACCGTCAGCGCATGCACACGGAACAGCCAGTTTCTTCAGTGCCCGTGCCGGGCAGCATGCGCGGGAGTGACATCACGGCTCTGGCCAATCACGGCGCCAGAGTCTGCGAACCCGGAAGTAACCCCGGGAAAGAAGTCTACCCTGTCAGCAGTGTGCCGGCGCCGATTCAGGGCATTGGTCTAAGGCAAGGATTTCATAATGAGCTAGTATGCGATGCATACTAGCTCATTATGCCTTTGCGGTTTACAACTTTTAAGTGTGCATATTGCTTATCTACTTTCTAACATTGTCTGCCATAATGTGAACTGTAGACAGTGAACCTCTATACCACACTGATCTGTATATGCCTGCAAACTTTGTTTATTCCTCAATAAACTCAGAATGAACTAATAATCCAAAACCACACCCCCAAAGAAAAAAATAAAATAAAAAAAGTTGCCAAGTCTCATTTCAGGATGGGAATAAAGTCAGTCCACCCAGCACATATTTTTGGAATCCTACTGTCCTCTGGTAAACTCCCGCAGCAAAAGCCAATTCTGCCCAACCAAAAAGCTATATACGGTACTGCCGAGATCACATGGAGCAGTGCACTGTCAGTGTCATGTCACCAACATCAGGAAACCAGCTTTAGTGTACGATTTCTATGCACCTAAAAATGTTATTTTTTTATTTTTTTTAAAAAGTCTCATTTACAGTACAGCTCCATTTTAAAAATGCAATAGTCTTTTTGGTTTCTCACCTGCCCTCCACAATGTCAGAGCACCCTGTTGTGGTGACAAAAATGTTCCCTTCTTTGCAAGCTTCGTCCATTGTTGTGACCTCATAACCTGAAAAAAAAAACAAAAAAAAAAAAACACTTTTTTTTCAGTCCTTGGGATGTCAAGTGATGGCCTGCTGATTATATGCAGCTGCACAATCTGTTTATTGATTCCTCAGAAATACACTCATTGACAGCCTTTAAAAAAAAGGTAGAATTCTGGGCTTTACCAAACTACTGCAGTCTTAAAAAGGCTGCGCCCCCCCCCCCCCCCAAACACATATACTAACAAACCTGCAAGAAAGATGCATATACACTATAATGTCAAAACTACTGGACGTCTGCCTTTATACACACACACACACACAGGGAGCTTTAATGGCGTTTTAGTCCGTAGGGTTCAATATCGAGTTGGCCCACCCTTTGCAGCTATAACCGTTTCAACTCTCCTGGGAAGGCTGTCTACAAGGTTTAGGAGTGTGTATATGGGAATGTTTGACCATTCTTCCAGAAGCGCATTTGTGAGGTCAGGCACTGATGTGGACGAAAAGGCCTGGCTCACAGTTTCCGCTCTAATTCATCCCAAAGGTGTTCTATCGGGTTGAGGTCAGGACTCTGTACAGGCCAGTTAAGTTCCTCCTCCCCAAACTTGTTCATGCATGTCTTTATGGACCACAATTAAAAAAGGAAAAATTCAGGAGGAACACATGAGCATTTACCATTTTTCACAGGATCCTGCAAAGCACTGGACCCGAGATCAGTGGGTGCAAATCATTCTCAGTCTGGACAAGGAGAGTGCGATGTCACCACCCCACCTCCAATCAGAACGGTTAGCATTCATCAAGAGAATTCAAAACATTCTCTAATTGACACCTGTGCCAAGCGAGTGCCCTCCTTCGAAAAGCAGCAGGACAACCACTTAGCATGGGGCCCCGTGGCAAGTGGGCCGACTACATCAACCATTGAGTTAGGTTAATAAGACGTCTAACCAGAATTCCTAAAACCACCTTAAGCTTCATTGCATGATTTTAGATTCTGTACATAAATGTATTAACAATGCAGAATTTAAGGTTGGCGTGTTGTATGGTCCTCACCTTCCATGGCTGCCTGCAGAGCATTGATGGGGTCTATCTCTGTGATGATGACACGTGCACCAAAGGCTCTTAAAGCCTGAGCACAACCTTTTCCAACATCGCCATACCCTGCAACCACTGCGACCTTCCCTGCAATCATCACATCAGTGGCTCGCTTAATGCCATCAATCAGAGACTCTCGGCAACCGTACAGGTTATCAAACTTGCTCTGAAAATTTAATTTTAAAAAGATGCATTAACAATTCCAACAAGTGAAGTCTTCACCACAACCAATCATGCACCAATTTAGCCTTTAATCAAGGCATGAACCTACCTTTGTCACAGAGTCATTGACATTGATGGCAGGTACTTTTAAGGTCCCATCAGCTTTCATTTTGTAAAGGTTGTGCACGCCTGTGGTCGTCTCTTCAGAGATTCCCTTAATTCCTACATGAAAGAGAAAGCATCAACTGATAGGTAAAAGGTCATAGTGGGTGACCAAAGGCTGGCAGGTCTTATTTTTTTTTTAATGTGAAACCAAAGTACAGCCCTATTGTCTCTGGGCTGTACTAAAGGGTACAAACAACTAACATACACATACGGTATAGCTATTTTAGTGGTAGGTTATGGCAGTAGCGAGAAATATACAGCCAAATGTAAAAAGAAATATATACATATACATCCACTAATAAAAGCCATCACCTATACATGTACTTTACAGAAAACCATTTAGTCTGTACAACACTCCCGCCTAGTGGTAATATTATAAACTGCAAAATATCAATGCAAATGGATTGTCAGTCTAATCACCTTTCAGCAACTCTGTATGTTTGGTGTGAACAAGGTTTGTGAGATCTCCTCCATCGTCAAGGATCATGTTGAGTGGTTTTCCATCGGAAAAATATATGGTTTGCTCAATGCACCAAATGTACTCTTCATCGGTCTCCCCCTTCCAGGCGTACACTGCATGGAAACAGCTGGGTTATACACAATTCCACTTCCGCTAGATAATTAGAACTTCAATTTATCAAGCATTTAAAGTTACAGGAAAAGTCGCACAAGTATGAAAGGGGCCTTAGAAGGATTATGCGTACTTGCAAAACATAAGCTTCGATTCACAAAATAACTTCTCTGCCTTACCTGGGACCCCGGTCTTAGCAATGGCTGCAGCAGCATGATCCTGGGTGGAGAAGATATTGCAGCTTGACCACTGCACCTGGAAGAATTAAAAAAAAAATATATTTTTATTGTACGAGTACAGAATCAGGGAAGGCAAGGTGCATGATTATTTCAAGACCCGACTCCTGTATGCAAAGTTCAGTCATTGGGAAGGTATCACAGATCTAGACAGAGCAGTACTTCAACACAGTGACCCACAATGCCATGCTTCCTGCACAAAAGTGTAAAAACTGCGCAGCAAGCACAAAAATTCTGAAAACAGTCCATACAAATCCAAGCCTTATAAAATGCTGACACCTAGTGGTGAAAAATCAAAAACGCACAGGTACAAAGTTTAACCGATTCTTTACTATTAGTTTAGTATTAAGAAAGTTATTTGCTTCCATACACATATGCATATTTACATTTTGATGGCTGCTATGTTTTGCTCACCTAACAGATTCTTGCATCCCATAGGGACTACTGGAGAGAGCTCTGCACTTAGGTTACTGCTTCTGCATACCTGCTGTGGACATTATGAAGGGCTATGGACGCTCCTGGTTGGGTTTATAGTTATCTTAGGATAATAAAACTGAACAGCTTATTGGCAGATCTTCTGAAATCTTTTACTTTGGCTACTGGCTTTGTGCCAGAGACCACAGCATACCTTCAGAGGTCTTGTGACAGCCATGCCACCATGGGTCAGGGCTGTTTTGGCAGCCAACGCAATATTGGGAGGTTCATGAGGGGAAAAAAAAAAAAAAACCCACCTATTATCACACCAGTCCAGAATAGCCCTTAGTTAGCCTCAGTTTTGCAGCAAAGCAGTACCAAGAATATGTTCAAAGCAGTCAAACTTGAGGGTGGAGCAACACAGAAAATGCAGGCCCAAGAAAAAGCAAAGAACTAGGGACTGTCTGCAGCTCAAACAGCCATCTGGAGGACCTTTCACTTGAAAATAGCATCAGATGAGGCCACAACATCTACCTGGCCACACTTAGTACATGTATGAACAGAAGACCCGATGGCAGCATTGCAAATCTGGGAAACAGTTGCTTGATGCCAAAAAGTCCACATATTACCCTGTTTCCCCGAAAATAAGACCTAGCGTGACTGTCAGTGATGGCTGCAATATAAGCCCTACCCCCCCAAATAAGCCGTACCCTGTTTCCCCGAAAATAAGCCCTACCCTGAAAATAAGACCAAGGACTTTAACTAGGGCTTATTTGGGGGGTAGGTCTTATATTGCAGCCATCACCGACAATCATGCTAGGTCTTATTTTCGGGGAAACAGGGTACTTATAGATCTATTAGAGGGCACTTTAAATTGGGGGGGGTAGAACAGGATTCAAGACCTAAAGCTTGGATGATGGTCTGTCAGCCACCAAGAGATGGTAGAACAAGCAGGAGCACCCTTTCAGGAAACAAAGAATGGTAAAAAGAAACCACCTTTCTTTAAAATAAAATAAAGGTTTGGGC
The DNA here is from genome assembly GCA_037952835.1 of Lithobates septentrionalis. Classification (NCBI taxonomy): domain Eukaryota; kingdom Metazoa; phylum Chordata; class Amphibia; order Anura; family Ranidae; genus Lithobates; species Lithobates septentrionalis. The sequence goes on along the minus strand of JBBDGP010002794.1, from coordinate 616,147 downwards.
TAACAAAACAACCCTGTTCATATAAAGAATCAGAAAAGTTTTCTAGCAGGATAGGGCTACCAGTTCAGACACTTGCCTCGCAGATCTGACGGCTACAAGGAACGTCACCTCATGGCCAACAGTATGGAGATGCAGGCATGTCTAATAATTTCAAAACAAAGATTCCTGGAGTGCAGAAAGAACCAAATTCAGATATTGCTATTGAAACAGTATGGCAAACCGGTCCATGGGACAAAGGACCCCTATGATCCAATAGACCCCCTCTAGCCAGCAGTATAACTGGCACACCACATTCACCTGGGCAAGTCCAGAATGAGGAGGATCACCAGAATGCTCTCCAGCTCAATCCTGGGAACCAGACAAGGATGATTCAGCAGAGGACAGCTTCTGCTAGAGAATCCCTGCCCCAACTTGGTTTAGTCTTGTATAAAATGTACAGCCAATCCCCAGTAGCCTAGTTGGCCAAAAATCATACCATACACAGCAGTCCAGTAGGACAATAGTGCTGGTCCCCTACAGTTTAGCAGGCCAACTTTCTCAAAACCATCTCCTGTTGCTTCAGTTTCCACTACCACTGCACAAAGTCTCTGAGGTGGCAGAAAGATTTTAGTAGGGCTGCAACTAACGATTATTTTCATAATCAATTAGTTGGCCGATTAATAAAAAAATTTAAGAAACAATGTCTTCCTTCAAAAAGAATTAAAAATTAAGAAAGTTTGTTCGATTTTCTAATCGTTAGTGGGGTCAAATCGACGTTCATTTTCAACCACAGTGACGGGAAAATTTGGAAATAATGGAAAACTTCTTGGTCAAAGGAATTTTCAAACAGTGGATGTGGTTTTCGTTCAGAAATGACATTCGTTTTAAAAACAGAATGTTAAAAACAAGTGAAAATTTCAAACATTCTTTTATTCAGCGAAAGTACAAAGATTTTTCGTCTGAATATTCTTGTCTGAAAATGTATCCGTGTGGCCAACAAAGCTCGATTCACACCTATGCAATTTGCTTTTGATCTGTTTCTGCAGTGCTTTTTTGCATAATTTTTTTGGCCAATTTGTTGTTTGGGGGGGGGGGGGGGGGGGGGCGCAGATAATCACTACTGTAAGGGGTTCATTTTTTTCATTTTGTAGACCTGTGAAAGTAATATTTACAGTAACGATTATTTGCTCTTTGTACTATAAAGGGCTCTTTAGTTTTAACCCCATTATGTTACTGGCCGATCAATCAATTATGAAAATAGTAATTGATTAATTTCATAATCGATAATGATTTTAGTAATGCAAACCTGTGTATGTGAGAAACAATTAAACAAGTACCGTATACACTCGAGTATAAGTCGAATTTTTCAGCCCATTTTTTTGTGCTGAATGTGCCCCCCTCGACTTATACTCGAGTCAAGCACTTTTCTGCAGCAAAAAATTTCATTTTCCGAACCGATTTTGGGGCCCCGTATCTCAGGACCACTTGGTGCTAGGAACCCCGAATTTGGTGTGCAAACCCAGTGGAACTGGTACCACAACATATCCAAAGCTGGAGTTTCTAGCACTAAGTGGCCCCAAGATACGGGGCCCCAAAAATCGGTTTAGAAAATGTCACTCTGCTGCAGAAAAGTGCTTGACATTTTCTGAACCGATTTTTGGGGCCCTGTATCTCAGAGCCACTTGGTGCTAGAAACCCCAGCTTTGGATATTTTATGGCGCTAGTTCCACTGGGTTTGCACACCAGAGACCCCAAATTTTGGCTGCAGCTAGGGGGCATCTTAACCCTTAACTACCGAGTTTGAAGTTCAGGGGACCTATGGCTGCAAATGGGCACAGTGAGGCTGCAAATGGGCATTGTTGACCCTCTTTTTCTCTTACAGTAGCTGCGCATTTCTCACCCTCGTCTTATACTAGGGTCAATAAGTTTTTCCCATTTTTTGTGGTAAATTTGGGGCCTCGACTTATACTCGGAACGACTTATACGCGAGTATATACAGTATGTGCTTTCCTAACAAGTAATCTCTCGAACGGTTACAAAGAGGAGATGATTATTGCTGCAAAATGGGCACTGTACATACTCTAGTATAAGCCGACCCAAACATAAGCCGAGGCACCTAATTTTACCACAAAAAAAAAAAAAAAAAAAAGGAGAAAACTTGACGCGAGTATAAGCCTAGGGTGAGAAAAGCGCAGCTACTGTAAGTGGAAAAGAGGGTCAAAAATGCCCATTTGCAGCCATAGGTCCCCCGAACTTCAGACTCTATGCTAGGGACCCCAAATTTGGTGTGCAAACCCAGTGGAACTAGCACTATAACATATCCAAAGCTGGGGTTCCTAGCACCGAGTGGCCCAGAGATATGGGGCTCCAAAGTCTGTTCAGAAAATGTCAAGCACTTTTCTGCAGCAGAGAATGACATTTTCCAAACCGAATTTGGGCCCCATATCTCGGGGCCACTTGATGCTAGGAACCCCAGCTTTGGATATGTTATAGTGCTAGTTCCACTGGGTTTCCACAACAAATTTGGGGTTTCTAGCACCAAGTGGTCCCAAAGTCGGTTCAGAAAAAGTCACTCTGCACCAGAAAAGTGCTTCACGCGAGTATAAGCTGAGGGGGATACTTTCAGCACACACAAAAAAAAAAAAAAAAAGTGCTGAAAAACCTCAGCTTATACACGGTAATGAGGCAAGAGGGAACCAACTCATGTAACAAAATAAAAAGGAAAAGTGGCTCATGAAATAGAGTCCATAGTAGATTAAAGTCCATATAACATCCAGGTGCAGTTTACTGAGGCAGCTCTGTGAAGAAGCAGCAGCACAGGTACACAGTGTAGCTGTATGGTACAAATTTATTAGAAGTAAATCGGAAGTACTCACAAGTTTTAGTTGTTAACCAGGCATGACAGTCACAAGAGCACTGAAGGATAGTCCTTGGCAACACACTGCAGGGTGGGGTCCACAAGGGATGCTGTCATCTGTCAGGGTAGGCGGGTGTAATTCACTGGCGAGGATAACGTCACTTCCCAATTGCAGCGCGAGGATGAGTAGGCTTCGGGAACGCGTTTGTAGATCATGCACTTCCTTCCTCAGGCCGTGATGTAGCCATATTGGAAGAGGGCTATATGATAGCACAGCTATGCAGACACTGGGACATACTCCACACCAGGGTGTTAACCCGTTATGGGACAAAACACCCTGGGGCAGAGCATGTCCCAACGTCAGCATAGCTTCGCCCTCACATAGCCCTCTTCCAATATGGCTACATCACAGCCTGAAGGAGCACATGCGCCGCAAACACGACACCAAAGCCTACACATCCCCACGCTGCAACCGGGAAGTGAGGTCATCCTCATCTTGCCAGTGTGTTCCACGAACCTGGAAGCACCGGAATCCACCGGCACTGACGGCGCGCCTACCCTCACAGGTGACAGCATCCCTTGTGGACCCCCCCCCCCCAGAGTGTGTTGCCAAGGACTAGCCCCTTTAATGCTCTAGCAACTGTACATGCCCGATTAACTACTAAACTTGCGAGTAGTTCCGATTTACTTCTAATAAATTTGTACCATACAACTACACTTAGAAGGCATCTGTGCTTATTCTCTTGAACGGAACGGTTCTCCTTAATTCCAGCCTGGAGTTTTCTAGAAGAAAGGGCACTGCTCACCAAAAGTGCATTAGTACGTAGATGAAGGTGGCCTCAGCCAGCATCACTCCAGCCAACTCCCGACATTTCACCCCCCCCCCCCCCCCCCCACCAGGATGAACAATGTCAGGGGGATGTAGCTGAAGCAACACTGGCTGAGGCCACCTTCATCTACATACTAATGCACTGGGTTGGTGAGCAGAGGCCTTTCTCTGTGCAGGGTAGGATACACCCCCCCCAAAATACAATGCCGATGGTCAACGCGGCCCTACCCTCAAGGAGCTTACAACCCAAGGTCCCCAAATCACACACACTAGGGCCAAATTTAGACAGGATCCAATATACAGACTGTTCGCCTCAGCATATAACACATGTTGGTCAGCAATTCCTTCAGCTCTGAATTTGGTGAACTGAAAGCGATCCAGAGAAAGCAAGTGTGGGAAATTAAATACCATAACTAATTTTCCCAAAGCAGCTACCACAGAGCAGGCATTAGCCCTTGTTCACACTGAGGCTCAGTTCACATCTCAGTGTTCCGAATTGCGGGCGGAATGGCCGCCATTCTGCCCGCGATTTGCAATAGCGGCATGCCTGTGTGTTCCCAGTTGATTTTAATAGCACCCCAAACATGGCACAATTTTCCCGCAATTTGTCAAGCAACAATCGGCCGTAAAAATCCCCCGAAAAACAGAATAGTGGGACGCCCATCGCCCTGCGATTCTGTTTGCGCATTTTTATCACTATTGTTACCCCCATACGCAGAGATGTGAACGAAGCCTGAAGGCGGGTTTGGATTAGTGCAAGTTCAACTAAATGCATTTCAGTGTGAGTTCAGGGGCGATTTTGAAAAGACATCTGTGCAGGTTCACTACTAAGACTATTAATAATCTCCCCCGAAGTCGTCTAAAGCAGTGCTGGAACCACTTTTGGAAATCAGTGCAGCGCTGCAAAGTCGGCATCGCACCGATTAGAAAAGTGCCGTTGCCAGCAATGGGTTGCAATTTGAGGTGTCAAATTGCACTGATGTGAACAGGGGGTTAAAAAGGACAAGTTCAACCCTTACAAAAATAAATGCAGCAGATCGTGGGTGTAAGTCCAGCAGACTGTCGGCCCATACCTCCGAGACAGCCAGGCCATTACACTGACCCTGGTAGTTGATTGAGAACTACAAGCTGACATCCACAAAGGCTGCCAGACCTTGTACTGTTCTCATTCACAAAACATTATGAATGGAGTGAGGCCTCGTACGGGTGTTTTTTCAGGATTGTGACAGCTGGGGTGGGGCGGGAGAGGATCCCCTGCAAGCTGTCGGGGGGGGGAAAAAAAATTAAAAAAAAATAAAAAAAACACAGGGGATATCTGGGACTGGTGTGTGTAACATTTTATGTTACAAAAAGGTGAACTTATCCTTTAAATCCAGCAGGAACTACAATAGGCTACCTCCCTTGTATTGCCAGCTAATGGGAGGAAAATGGCAAAAACCTCTATTCACATGACCGCCTGTCAGTTTCTCAGGTGGACCTGATCAGATGGTCCATTCACCCCTACAGATCACTTTTCAGAAAGCAAAGCTAGTATGAATGAGCCCCAATATATATTATATTGAGCTCAGCTGTAAATCCATCAGAGCGTTGCTAGTGAGAAGTTAGCCACATGCCGACCAGCGCACGACGATATATGTCGGCACAATGGCACGGCTGGGCAAATGGGCGTACAGGTACGTCCCCTTCAAGAAGTGGTATTGTGGGCACGCGCTGCGTGCTCCGTGACCCACGGACTCTATGTCCGCTAGGCGCCCGCGATCGTGTCACGGAGCGGAACGGGTGAAATGCCTTTGTAAACAAGGCATTTCCCCGTTCTGCCTAGTGACATGACAGATCCACTGCTCTGTCATCGGGAGCAGTGATCGCTGTCATGTGAGTAGTAGCCCATCCCCCCAGTTAGAATCACTCCCTAGGACACACTTAACCTCTTGATTGCCCCCTAGTGTTTAACACCTTCCTTGCCAGTGTCATTTACACAGTAATCAGTGCATTTTTTATAGCACTGATCGCTGTATAAAATGACAATGGTCCCAAAATGGTGTCAAAAGTGTCCGCCATAATGTCGCAGTCACTATCTCTATCAAAAAAAAAATGCAGATGTATGCAAGTATCCTATTTTGTAGAGCTATAACTTTAGCGCAAATCAATATACGCTTATTGCCATTTTATTATCAAAAATATGTAGAAGAATACATATTGGCCTAAACTGAGGGAAAAAAAAATTGTTTATATATTTTTGGGGGATATTATAGCAAAAAGTATTACTTTTTTCAAAATTGTCGCACTTTTTTGTTTATAGCGCAAAAAATAAAAACCGCAGAGGTGATCAAATACCACCAAAAAGAAAGCTTGTGGGGGAAAAAAAAAAAAAAAAAAAAAAACACGTCAATTTTGTTTGGGTGAAACGCCACACGACCACGGAATCGTCAGTTAAAGCGACGCAGTGCCGAATTGCTAAAAGTGCTCGGGTCAGGAAGTGGGTAAATCCTTCCGGGGCTGAAGTGGTTAATTCACAGCTTTTGCAGAGCAAGCAAACCAGAAGAAATAAACTATTATAAAGCCAAACTAAACTCTGGAAGTCTAAAGTTTCCTCCCTCCACTGTCCCATCAATCATAAGGTCACTCCCTTCTCTTTCCAAGTGTCAGGATTTCGGCCAGAATGGGATGATGCAACTCCTGCACACAAGTCCATCCGTCCCAGCACACAGGCACTGTACAGGGAATGTGGCCTGAGCTGTGAAAGCGCAGCTCTGACCATTTTAAATACTATGAATAAGCAGGTATTTTCTTGCAGGAGACATTGCATGTCCGTTCTGCAATAAAGAGGCTGGCTTTAATAACTTGCTTCATTGCACTCTAGATAGAATTCATTTAAGAGAAAAGAAAGTCCTGTATAAGCAGAATGTACCTCAGCTCCCAGGGCAGTCAGGGTCTCGATGAGCACAGCTGTCTGGAGAGTCATGTGCAGACAACCAGCAATCCGGGCCCCCTTCAGAGGTTTGCTCTCTGAGTACATCTCCCTCATCTTCATCAGGCCGGGCATTTCGTTTTCTGCGATTTCGATGGCCTTCCTGCCCCATTCTGCCAGGGTGATGTCAGCTAGAAGAGAGACAAAAAGATTTTACTGGACATGAACCACAATAGCTGCTCAATGATAGACACCAAAATGACTGCAGGTTTTAGGTTGCATTTCCCCCTGCGCGTTTCCTAAACACACGGCAAACTAAACAAAAATGTGGGTTGTGCCACATGTTCTGGAAGCACGCAGCAATCGCGGGTCGCACTTGCGGTGCCATTCATTGGTAAGGGCACATCAAGCAGGTTTTACTGCTCAATAGAATAGGCACAGGAAAAAAAATTGGCGACGCCCCCACAAGGTTCTGCTGCTACTTTGGGGCATTTCTTGTGCCTAGGGCAGGAACACATGAAAAAAAATAAAAAATAAAAAAATAAAAGTATATAGTGAGAATATGCGCTCCCGCTACGCTCAGGTGTGAATGGGGCTTTAGGGAGTGTACTGCACAAAGTTCACAGGTCACTTGTACAGCTTATAACACATACACTAATCAATAAGAGTACTATATCCAATGCAATCAAAATTTACGTAGGAAGTGTACAAAATCTTCATTCTACCAATATACCGGTTATAGTCAGGATTGTTTGCAGGAGCGCCAGACATGACAGAGATTGCCCAGAAGGCGATCTTACCAGGAAGTGGGAGCGGGTACCTGTCAAAACCAGGTACCAGCTCCCCCCCAAAGAGTGCCAAATGTGGCAGTGGAGGGTGCAAAGCAGAGCTTTCCCTTTGGCTTTAATTGATTTTCGAAGCAAACTAACCTCACCCACCCATGTCTTCTTATGCTGAGAAATCACTTTGAAACCCCGCCCCCCCCCATAGCATTTCTGCCCATGGCCATCTTGAGTAAGGGCAGATGATTCATGCAGCATTTCTTGGAATTCATCTGCCCTTAGCGCAGGTATGCGGGTGCACACACCAGAGAGAACCCCTCCTGAAGACTCCTGGGATAGATGACATTTGCCTTGGCCTGGAAACCAGGAAGTAAGACTCCATTCACACTTGTATGACTCCAAAGTGGCTACAAAAGCTGCACGATCGGTCTTGATTACTGAAGTTCATACAAAGACAAGGTGCAGCAGTGGTTTCAGAGAAAAACGCACAGATCAGAAATACACAGGGGAGACAAAATTTAACAAATATATACATGCTGCCAACCCTGGATTCACACTTTGGTGTTTAAACCATTTTTGGAGGGGGTTCTTTTGCATGTTTTTCAGGCTTAAAGAGAAGTATGGGTTTTCGCTTTATTTAAATCATACTTAAAGTGGGGTTCCACCCAAAAAAACAAACATATCTAAAAAATTCTAAAAAATTCTAAAAAAAAAAAAAAAAAAAAAAAAAAAAAAAAAAAAAAAAAACATTTGGATATTTTTTTTTTTTTACTTACCTCTAAATGCCTGTTGCTAGGTGGTCCCTCGTAATCTGCCCCTTCGTCTGCCTGGGCTGATGACATCACTTCCCCCTGGCACAGGAAGGGCTCGGCTCTTCTCCCTCCCTCCTGTCAATCATCTGGGACCCATTGCAGGTCCCAGGTGATTGAGCGGCCAATCACGGCGCTCGGCGCCGCTCGCGCATGCGCAGTGGGTGCCAGGCTGTGAAGCCACAGCCCGGCGCCCACAGTTGAAATGCCGGCGCCGACGAGCGGAGGGGGGGGGGGGGGGGGACGAGCGGGGCTTCGATCCCCCGCACCGCTGGACCCAGGGACAGGTGAGTGTCCAATTAAAAGTCAGCAGCTGCAGTATTTGTAGCTGCTGACTTTTATTTATTTATTTTTTTTAATGGCCCCCCTGGGTGGAACTCCTCTTTAAATAGATGAATGCAGCATCTATCCCCAGGCGCCTCAAAAACTGAGAAACGAGCGATCAAACACCGCAGATCGCTTGGTTCTCACAGCTCCCCTAACAGAGAGCTGCTGACTGGTGAGGGGACGGGAGCGGCCTGCTCAGGTTCTCAGCAGTGTCTGAACCAGCTCTGTGACGTCAGCAGACAGCAGATTTCAGCCCGCTGTCTGCTGAAAACAGGTCAGAGGAGTGCAAAGTGATCTGCACTCCTGTGATCCACACAAATACAGCCAAAAAAGCTTTGGCTGTACTTTAACTTAGTATTGGCTAAAGCAAAAAATCTTAGTTACTGGAAGGAGATGGCTGTTAGGTGTGAAATATGCAGGTCACACATTGCCAAGGAACCTTTTAAAGGAAGTCCAATTGCATGATTGCATTTTGACTGGTACCCAATCCCACATCAATCGCCTAGGCCAGGGGTCTCCAAACTTTAAAAACAAAGGGCCAATTTACTGTACTTCAGACTTTAAAGTGGTTGTATACCCACACTATTTTTATTTTATTTATTTTTTTAAAAACCTGCAAGGCAAAAGGCATAATGAGCTAGTATGCACCGCATACTAGCTCATTATGAAATACTTACCTTAGAATGAGACGTCGGCAGCTGATCCCAGTCACCGCCGAGGGAGCTGACATTTCCCCTCAGTGTGCCTTCCAGGTTTGCAGGCTTTCCTGAGGAGAAAAAAAAAAAAAAGGGGGGGGGGGGGGGGGAGAGGAGTATACAACCACTTTAAAAAGGGAGCCGTTGGCCAGTGGGAGTAGAAAATGCCATAGGCTTGGTGGGAGTGAAGATAACATGGCACCTGTAATCAGTAGGGAGGGGAATAGTACCCCCATCCACTGGCATCACTGGAAGGAACAGTGGCCATTCATAGTTACATAGTAGCCAGGGTTAAATAAAGACCATAGTCCATCCAGTTCAACCTATATAGGTGTACGTGTCAGTGTCGATAACCATTTCCCATATCCCTGTATGTGGTGTTCTTTAAGATGCACATCCAAGAGTCTTAAAAATATTCACTCCCCTCTGACATCATCAAATGTGGAAGAGAATTCCACATCCTTATCGCCCTGACAGTGAAAAACCCCCTACGCAGCTCAATGGGGTTGTAAACCCTCGTGTTTTCTCACCTGGGGGGGGGGGAGAGACACCTGGCAGTCACCGGCCCCCCCAGTTTTACTACCCCTTCATCTCCTCAGTGGGGAAGCGCTGCCGCTCTCCCCACGGGGCTGGGAGCTCTTGATTGGATAGACTAATAAGCAGCACAGCCATTGGCCCCCGCTGCTGTCAATCAAATATAATGATGCGGGCACCGGTGGGGGCGGGGCCGAGTCGGGCATTCGTGTCTGGATGCCAATGCTGGACTCGGGACAACGCCTGTAATGTAACCCCTTCAGGAGAGCGCATCTCCTGGGGGGGGGGGGGGTCATTGATGCAGGGGAGGAGCCACGAGAGCCGTCGGGGGACCCCAGAAGAGGATGTTTGGGGGCCACTGTGCAAAACGAACTGCGCAGTGGGAGGAAACTATGAGGTTTGTCATTTTAGGCCCGGTTCTCACTGATGCGCTGTGATTTTGTTCCTTTTTTTGTCCTTTGTGAGGTGTGAATTTACCGCAAATTTCAGGAGTTGGTCATAGCTGCGATTGATATTCTAGCCGAAAGAATCATAATGTAAAAAAAAAAAAAAAAAAAAAAAAAAAAAAAAAAAAGTCAACTTCCTGTGTACTTCCTGGTTTTTGTGGAGAGTAGTGTGGTGGAATTCGCACATATGTGAACCCTCAATGCGATTCAAGAACGATTTACATTGATGTCTATGCAGACTAAATTCGCAACGCACAAGACCCTTTTTTTAATCGCATCCATAGAGGAATCGCAACGCATTTATGTGAACGACCGTCGTTGAAAACAATGACTTTAGGGATGACATGCGAATTTAAAGTGTTTTTGACGCATCACATTTGTCATGAACTCGCATCAGTGTGAACCGGGCCTTAAAGAAATAAAACATGATCCTTTACAATCACATTAAGGTTAAACCGCTTCTCCAATCTTATTGTGTGGCCCCGTGTCCTCCTACATGCGAAACTGAATATTTTTTTCCTATGCTGGGATCACCAGGGATTTGTAAAATCACACTCATTGGCATCACTAGAAGAGTGGCCACACAAAAAAAAAAAAAAAAAAAAAGCAATTCTTTTAGATTGTATGGGATGCTTCCCACCACTGTGCATTCTACAAAGGTCCTGCATCTTTGGAGTCCCCATTGAAATGCCTAGAAAATGTACAAAAAAAAAAAAAAATAAATAAAAAACCACACACTTCTGTCTTGCCGGTGTGTTTTTTTTTAGCATGTGTCTAAGTTTAACAGGTGCATGTTGGGTAATCAGCACCCAGAAAATGCATATGCGTTTAATTTTTTTTAGATTGTAAGCTCTAACGAGCAGGGCCCTCTGATTCCTCTTGTACCAAATTGTAGCGCAACTAATGTCTGCCCTCATGTTGTAAAGCGCTGCGCAAACTGTTGGCTAATACATTTTTTCCAATGAAGCAGTGTAAAAGCACCCTAAATGCTGCGGTTACATTACAGCCCCACTGCGCCTATCTGAATGGTCCCAATGCATTCTATTATGCGGGGTTCAGAACTAGACACCACCTGCATCTGTATGTGGTGGTTTTTGCAGCCTTGTGAATGAGGCCCCTCCTATTCCAACATCAGTCATGTGCAGAAACAATATCTACCCCTCTGGCCACGGTGTTGAGCTCAGAGCCAAGTCAGACAACGCACATGTGTGGGGTTTTGAATGCAAGCACACACACTTGATGGTGCAGCATTAGCCTGAAAAGCGGCTGAAGCATCATAGCAATGGGGTGCCATTAATATTTAATGACATTGCAAGCTTGATGCTGGTTTCTCGTGTTTCGGGAATTTGCAGATGTGAGCGGAGCCCAACGCCCTCTTGGGTGTAACAGAAAACACGGGCAGAAGAGATTGTTTCTGCAAAACGCATGCAGTGCCGTTTTCGCTAAATGGCACCCCAAACACACCAATAACGAGCAACGCTAAACGTTCCTGGCTTATATCCACAAGGGAGGACATCAGAACGCCAGATATAAGAGGAGTTTTCCAGGCAGGCTGCTGGAGGGGCAAAAACTGCTTACAGCAATAGCAGATACATTACTCAATATTGTTTCACAACGGTGCAGTATGATTTGATCTACTGGCACCACTTAAAAGCACAGGCAGTCTTTTTTTGGGCAATGGTGATAACCCTTAACACATTTCTATAAAAAATAGGAACTGTAAACCAATTATCTTAAACCAAGTGTACAGCTTACATAAAGCAGGCACACGGGAGATAATCTCTTGTGTAAGAAAGGTTAGGCTGGAATGCTCAGTGCAGGTCTGCTCTAGTGCTGCTCCTGTTACAGCGTGCCAAATCATAGAAGCTGCCGGGTGTGGAGCATTCTGGGAAGTGTAGTTTCAGACACAACAGAGTAGCACTCAGCTGACAGTGTAGAACACTACAACTCCCAGAAGCCTCTAGGGTGCAGGGCTTGACTTAGCAGCAGCGTGGAGTCCACGTGAAGCAGTATACAGCCAGGATTACATCAGGAGCATGAAGACTACAGAATGGCTTACTGACGAGTCATCTTCCCAGAGGGGATCTGTGCAGAACACAAAGATCTCTCCAAAATCTCCATTACAGCCCCAGAATGTTCCATTATTGTGGCTCAGGAATAACAAAGTGGTAAAACGCAGCTGGAAATTAAAGGGATGGGTTTTAATGATCAGATAATAAAAAAGAAACCTTCATCCATATTTTCAAATACATCAAAAGGGATTTCATAAATTAGGAAAAAAAATTTTTATAGATTGTTTTTATTTATCAGCATCTCTAAGGCTGGGTGTTTATGATCCATGCTAGGTTATATAAAGCACGTTGTATTTAGGGTGATGCTGCGCACCCATATACTCACTACTGGGGCTCATGCACATGGGCATAATGAATTAAATAGATATTCATGCTGGACTGTGAAAGAAAAAAAAAAAAAAAAAAAGTCTTTCACTTACACGCGTCTACAAGTCCATAAAATTATTTTATTATCCAGCCATCCCAGTTTTTAATTACGTTGAAAACGGTTTTCTGTCATATCTTAGGCTCTTGCTTTAAATACTGGTCCAGTTTTGGGTTCATTCATTGAGGTTCTATGTCAGGGATATGCAATTAGCAGACCTCCAGCTGTTGCAGAACTACAAGTCCCATGAGGCAAAGCAAGACTGACAGCCGCAAGCATGACACCCAGAGGCATGATGGGACTTGTAGTTCTGCAACAGCTGGAGGTCCGCTAATTGCATATCCCTGCTCTATGTCATTTTAGGTCTCTCACCTGATTCCCCTGCGGGGGGGGGGGTAATCTTGATATGCACCTGTGCACTTTTCTTTTACCTCTAGGTAAAAATGACCAAGCGGGCAATACAACCGCTTTAATGCATTAAGGTGAAAAGCATTCTGTGCTGCAGCTCTCCCCCCCCCCCTCCCCACCTTACCTGAGCCCATCCAATCCAGCGATGTGTACGAGTGCAGCGGCTCCCACTGCTGTCTGTCTCCTTATTGGAGCGATTGGCTGACATCAGTCAAATCCAGTGATGTGGGAGGGGCGGGGCCAAATCCCGCTAGCTGGGTGAATTGGAGGCAGCAGCGGGACTCAGGAGCGAGCCCGCACAAGTTCCCCCAGGGAAAGCAGGTTATAGTGGGGGGCAACCGATGAAGAGGGGCCTGGACTACCGGCGGGGGACCCCCAAAAGAGGAGGATCGGGGCTGCTCTGTGCAAAACTATTGCACAGAACAGGCAAGTATGGCTATTTTTTAAAAAAATTTTTTATACTAAACTTTAAAGTGGGTGTGAACTTCAGACATGAAATAGGAGTGAAGCATATCCCATTGTAGTGTGTACTTGTCTCACTCCAGAGCACCAAGTGTCATTTCTGTCTGATGCTTCAATCAGCATGAATTACTTCTGACAAGTTTTCTTGACACCAAGAGAAAAAAAAAAAAAAAAAAAAAAAAAAAAAAAAAAAACAGTGACAGGGGAGGGAGCTCCGGCTGATTGACAGCCTCAGCTCTGTTCCTGTAGGCAGGGATGCGCGTCCCTTCCTGCCAATCAGCTCTCCTCACTGAGATCTGCAGCGTGTAATTTTAGCTCTCTGCCCCCTGCTTTCTGACAGCTCAGACAAGCTTCATAAAAATGTAGTACTTTGAATGGCTGTAGAGAAGACTGCAGATAAAACAGGTACATCTTAAAGAGGATTGGTTTTATCTGTGTATCACCTGAGGCCAGTCACTTCACTGGGTATATAGAAGGGTTTACAACAGCGGATATGAAATAAAAAGCGACTAATCAGAGGATTTTGCTATCTAAATATTCCAGTCTATTCAGCGCAGCGAAGAATACGCCACCTACTACTGGCCAAATCAGACAATATTTACCATGGACCCAAATATCATCCGACCAATCTCATCCGCCCCCTCGATCCAAATACAAGATCTGATGGCCATCATCCAATAACTATCATCCATCACCCAATCAAAATATAATCTGATGGTTACTAGTCCAAGAACCAGACCCGAGCCGTCTAGTGGATCATCATCCATCACCAGACCCGAGCCGTCTAGTGGATCGTCATCCATCACCCGAGCCGTCTAGTGGATCGTCATCCATCACCCGACCCGAGCCGTCTAGTGGATCGTCATCCATCACCCGACCCGAGCCGTCTAGTGGATCGTCATCCATCACCCGACCCGAGCCGTCTAGTGGATCGTCATCCATCACCCGACCCGAGCCGTCTAGTGGATCGTCATCCATCACCCGACCCGAGCCGTCTAGTGGATCGTCATCCATCACCCGACCCGAGCCGTCTAGTGGATCGTCATCCATCACCCGACCCGAGCCGTCTAGTGGATCGTCATCCATCACCAGACCCGAGCCGTCTAGTGGATCGTCATCCATCACCAGACCCGAGCCGTCTAGTGGATCGTCATCCATCACCAGACCCGAGCCGTCTAGTGGATCGTCATCCATCACCAGACCCGAGCCGTCTAGTGGATCGTCATCCATCACCAGACCCGAGCCGTCTAGTGGATCGTCATCCATCACCAGACCCGAGCCGTCTAGTGGATCGTCATCCATCACCAGACCCGAGCCGTCTAGTGGATCGTCATCCATCACCAGACCCGAGCCGTCTAGTGGATCGTCATCCATCACCAGACCCGAGCCGTCTAGTGGATCGTCATCCATCACCAGACCCGAGCCGTCTAGTGGATCGTCATCCATCACCAGACCCGAGCCGTCTAGTGGATCGTCATCCATCACCAGACCCGAGCCGTCTAGTGGATCGTCATCCATCACCAGACCCGAGCCGTCTAGTGGATCGTCATCCATCACCAGACCCGAGCCGTCTAGTGGATCGTCATCCATCACCAGACCCGAGCCGTCTAGTGGATCGTCATCCATCACCAGACCCGAGCCGTCTAGTGGATCGTCATCCATCACCAGACCCGAGCCGTCTAGTGGATCGTCATCCATCACCAGACCCGAGCCGTCTAGTGGATCGTCATCCATCACCAGACCCGAGCCGTCTAGTGGATCGTCATCCATCACCAGACCCGAGCCGTCTAGTGGATCGTCATCCATCACCAGACCCGAGCCGTCTAGTGGATCGTCATCCATCACCAGACCCGAGCCGTCTAGTGGATCGTCATCCATCACCTGACCCGTGCCGTCTAGTGGATAATCATCCATCACCTGACCCGTGCCGTCTAATGATTATCATCCATCACCCGACCCAAACCGTCTAATGATTATCATCCATCACCCGACCCAAACCGTCTAATGGATTATCATCCATCACCTGCTCCCAGAAATCTTCTATAGTAGAATACTGATGATCTGTCACTTTCTACCATACTGCAGTTATATATGCATGGAGTACAATATCCTGATTGGCTGATCTGTGCTGACAGCCATGCTGGTTCTTGTAGTCCCTGTGTAGTTGGATCGCAGCAGAGGCCAGCGGCTGTGATCCTGCAGCTGTTCCCCATTCTACACCCAGCACCCTCTCCTCAGGCTGGATCTGCAGCCTAGACCGGACCGTCCCCGGTACAGCATGCTCAGTGCCCGGGCCGCTTCTTACCAACTTTGTACGGCAGCTTTTCAGACATGATGATCGGCGGAGAGATCCCAACACCACCACGAGCCGCTGAGCCAGCAGAGGAAGAGGAGGCGTGCTGCTCAGTCCCCTTTAAGAATAACCCGCTCTATGCCATATAAGGTAAGGTAAGGGGCGGGGATAGGACCATCTGACCGCCAGCCGGGGCGGGTCGCCGCGTTGATGGGCGAGAAACCGAGCCAATCAGGGATAAGGTAATGACAGGCAGGCCCTCAGTGGTGGAGGCGTCTATTGGCTGAGTTGTAGACCTTGAGGCCGGGTGACGTCATCTGGCAGTGGGCAAAGGTGCCGGGGAGATAGAGAGAGTGTGTGCCGATTAATGATTGTTCATCTGTAGTCCCCGGTGGGTGGTGTGAGCGAGGGGAAGGGTGACAGGCCAGGTGCTGCTTCTCTCCTTCTTCTGAATGTCACTGCTGAGCTGCTGCACTCATTATTATGGGGCACAGCACCCCGGGGGGCTCATTCACATTTGTGCAGAGCGCTAACCAGCCAGTTATGCCACTAAAATCAGGCGACTCCATTCCTTGGCGCAGTGCACTATGAGGCGCTACAACGCATGGGTGGCTGCATTCACCTGCGCATTCCAGGGCGGGCAGCGAGATTGTGGATTAACCACTTGCTTACCGGGCACTTAAACCCCCATCCTGCCCAGACCAATTATCAACTTTCAGCGCTGTCACACTTTGAATGACAATTGCGCGGTCATACTACACTGTACTCAAATTACATTTTTATCATTTTTTCACACAAATAGAGCTTTCTTTTGGTGGTATTTAATCACCACTTGGGTTTTTATTTTTTGCTAAACAAACAAAAAAGACAGAAATGTTTGAAGAAAAAAAAAACAGCAACAGGTTTTATAGATGCAAACGGGTAATTTTTCTCCTTCATTGATACTCACTGATGAGGCTGCTCTGATAGGCTGCACTGATAGGCACAGATAAGGCGACACCGATAGGTACTGATAAGACGGCACTGATGGGTGGCACTGATAGATGTCACCGATGGGCACTGATAGGTGGCACTGATGGGCACTGGTAGGTGGTATTGATAGGCAGCACTGGTGATGAGGCACTTATGGGTGACATTTATAGGTGACACTGTGGGCACTGATAGGCGACACTGTGGGCACTGATGGGTGGTACTGTGGGCACTGGTAGGTGGCGCTGGTGGCACAGGTAGGCACAGAAGCCTCTGCAGAGGCTCTTCAGAATCAGGACTGATGTCCCTCTCACAGCCACCGGTGATCAACTTTTCTTTTTCCCCTCACGCTATCAGCGTGATCATAAAAAATAGCCGATTACCGGCTCTGTTTACGTCACATGATCAGCTGTCATTGGCTGACAGCTGATCACGTGGTAAGGGGTCGGGATCGACCCCTTACTCTGATCTGTGATCAGCCAAGTCTCATAGACTCGCTGATCACAGAGCATGCCGCGCTTGCCCTGCAGGGGGCGCGCAGGCTGCTCGAGCACTGGAGGACGTCCATGGACGCCCTGCCGGCAAATTAGGCCTGCGCTGTAGCCGTCTTTCGGCTATAGCACGGATGGGAGGTGGTTAAACCACTTGTCTACCGGGCACTTTCACCCCCTTCCTGCCAGGACAGCTTTCAGCGCTGTGGCAATGTCAATTGAATGTCAATTACTCAGTCATGCAACACTGTACCCAAACTACATTTTTGTCATTTTTTTCACACAAATAGAGCTTTTTTTTGGTGGTATTTAACCCTTTCACCACTGGGTCCATATGTCGTACAGACCTGACAGCAGGGGGGGGTATTACACACAATCCTGTAGCTGTAACCACCGGGATTGTGTGTGAAACTGACAGCTGAGACCGGCTCCACTGCTGCCCGATCGCTCTTACACAACGCCCCCCGGTACGGACGCCACCCTGCGCCACCCTCCGCCATCATGCCCCACCATGCTTACCGGGCTCCCCTTGCCCATCGGCGGGCCCGGGAGCTCCATGGCAGGTGGAGAGGAAGGAGAAGAGTGAACACACATCCACTCTCCTCCCCTTCTTCTTGTGACCCGTAAAGCGACATCTGACGTCACTTCCGGGTCAAGCTCTCTGTGTTCCGTCAGATTAGGCGACCCGTCAGATTTCAGAACGGAAGTGACGTTCCGTCGTGGCCATCTTGGTACACCCTGCACTCAGCCGCAGTAAGCCTACAGTCTGAAGTCGCCAAGTGGACATCTTTTTACACCCACCAAAGTCATGCATTTAACAGCTGATCTCACAAGTTATGCTAATCTGACAGAACACCGCTGCTTTTAAAATTCAATATCAAAACAGTGTCACGGACTTCTAAATACTGTATTTAATTATATAAGCTCAATTTAGTGGTAAAAATAAGTTAAATGCATGACTTTGATGGGTGTAAAAAGATGTCCGCTTGGCGACTTCAGACTGTAGGCTTACTGCAGCTGAGTGCGGGGTGTACCAAGATGGCCGTGACAGAACATCACTTTCGTTACAAGATTTGACGGGTCGCCTAATCTGACAGAACACCGGCTAGCTGAGCCGGGAAATAATGTTTTGCATCGCAAAACATTTAGTGGAGCACAGGGGAGATATGCAGGGCCTTTTAGACCCTGCATATCTCAATAAAGAGAACCTGTCACCTAAAAATCATCACATAGGGGACTTTTAGTCCCCAATATGATGGGGAAAAAAAAAAAAAGGTAAGTAAAAAAACATTTTATTTTTTTTTTTGCACAAAATAAAAATAATACCCAAGCACATAAAATCCCCCCCCAGACCCCAAAAAAAAATAGTTCCCACCTCCACAGAAACGTAAACACAATCATCGGTGCGCCTATGTGTGAAAATATTGATTGTGATACACGTGTTACATATCGCTGCACATGCCGGAGTGAGAGCAATAATTCTAACACAAGAACTCCTCCATAACTATAAACTGATGCCTATAGGGGGCTTTTGAAGCGTCGCCTATAGAAAATATAGGGTACTGAAGTTTGACGCCATTTCACGAGTGCACACAAATTTAACCACTTCAATACAGGGCACTTAGACACCTTCCTGCCCAGACCAATTTTCAGCTTTCAGTGCTGTCGCAGTTTGAATGACAATTGCGCGGTCATGCTACACTGTACCCAAACTAAATTTTTATCATTTTGTTCTCACAAATAGAGCTTTCTTTTGGTGGTATTTGATCACTTCTGCTGTTTTTATTTTTTGCTAAACAAATAAAAAAAGATCGAAAATTTCGAAAAAAATAAAAGTTTTGCTTTTGCTTCTGTTAAAAAAAATTGTAAATAAGTAAGTTTTCTCTTTCACTGATGGGCACTGATAAGGCGGCACTGACAGGCACTGATACGGCGGCACCAATGAGGTGGCACCAATGAGCGGGCCCTGACGGGCACTGAGGATGGGCACTGATATGCGGCACTGATGGGCACTGGTAGGCGGCACTGATGGGTGGCACTGATATGCAGCACTGATGAGCATTGATAGGCGGCACTGATGGGCACTCATGGGTGGCACTGATGGGCACTGATAGGCGACACTGATGGGCACTGAAAGGCGGCACTGATGGGCACTGATAGGGTGGCACTGATAGGCGGCACTGATGGGCACTGATACGTGGCACTGATGGGCACTGATACGCGGCACTGATATGAGACACTTATAGGCATCCCTGATGGCACTGGCAGTGGTAGGCATTGGAGTAGGCACTGATTGGCAGCTGCCTGGGCACAGATTGGCAGCTGCCTGGGCACATAGTGGTATTTCCCTGGGGGTCTAGGGGGCATACCTGGTGGTCCAGTGTGGATGGCTTCCCTGGTGGCCCTGGGCGGCTTCCCTGGTGGTCCTGGGCGGGATCCGAGGGGGGCTGTGCTGTTAAACAATCAGCACAGACCCCCCTTGTCAGGAGAGCAGCCGACCGGCTCTCCTCTACTCGCGTCTGTCAGACGCGAGTGAGGAAAAACCGATTACCGGCTCTTCCTATTTACATCGTGATCAGCCGTGATTGGACACGGCTAATCACGTGGTAAAGAGTCTCCGTCAGAGACCCTTTACCTAGATCGGTGTTGCGGGGTGTCAGACTGACACCCCGCAACAACGATCGCCGCGATGCGCAGCAGCTGGATATTCCTGATCACGTCATATGACCTCTGGTCAGGAATATCAAACCACTTTGCTGCCGTCATTTTGTAATAGGGCGGCAAGTGGTTAAGGTTTGGCATGTTGGGTATCTATTTACTCAGTGCAAGCTCATCTTTTATATTTTACTAAAAACTTTGATAATTTATTGCGTTTGTTTGCCCTATATTTCACCTTTGCGGTAATATCCTGTGACATAAAATATTGGAATTACCGCTATTTTATTCTCTAGGGTTTCCGCTTTCAGAAAATATATAATATTTGTGGGTTTTGTGTAATATTCAGGCCTAAAATGATTTTTTAAACATGTGTGCAAAAAACGCAAAAATGGCTCTGGCAGCAAAAGGGTTCATCATTACTGGGGAAAAAAAATTCATAGTTTTTTATAAGATTTTACAAACAGGTAATTTTGCTCCTGCGCTGATGAGGCTGCACTGATAGGTGGTACTGATGGGCGCTGATAGTTGGAACCGATGGGCTCCGATAGGCGGCACTGAAGGGCACTGATAGGAAGCACTGATAGGTGACACTGATGATGAGGCGCTGATAGGTGGCACTGGTGGGTACTGATTGGCAGTACTGGTGGGTACTGATTGGCAGTACTGGTGGGTACTGATTGGCAGAACTGGTGGGCACTTATAGGTGACACTGGTGGGCACTGATTAGCAGCACTGAGTGAACCGAAGTCCCTGTAACAGAAGCCAGTTACCGGCTTCTGTCTTCTCTCCTCACACTGATTGTGAGGAGAAAAAAAGCCAATAACCGGCTTCTGTTTATTTCCATGATCAGTTGTCATTGGCTGACAGCTGATCACGCGGTAAAGGACCGTGATGTGATTGGCCCTTTACCCTGTTCTGTGATTAGCTGAGTCCGAAGAGCTCAGCGATTATAGAGCGCGCTGCAGGGGGTGCGCGAGCAGCGCGGTCACTGGAGGACATCTATTGATACACCCTACCAGCATTGGAAGCTGAAAGACGGCTACAGCACGGGCGGAAAGTGGTTCATTACTTCCTGCCGGGAGGACATCCATGGCCTTCCCCTGGTTTCAGTGGTTATACCGGAATGATGCCTGCATCACAAGCATTTTTCCGGTATGTATATTTTCAGCTGGCGATTCACTTTCATACAGAAGTGATCCAAGTGGCTAATTAACCACTCAATCGCTTCTGCTGGTGGCGGAAGGGGGTCCCACCCCCCTCCTCTCCCAGGCTCTACTGTACGATCGCGGTGCCCCGGGGTGATGGCTGCCCTGTACAGAGAGAGAGAAACTGACGTTGTTCCCCTCTCTCTGTAACCCCGGAAACCAGGAGCGACGAGTTATGTCATCACTTCCGGTTTTGCCTCTTTGTTTACCTAGCCACCAGCGGCCAGGCAAGCAGCCGATCAGACTGATCTGTGTCTGATCGGCTGCATGGGAAGCTAGAGGAGAGATTTGGGGTCCAATAGACCCCAGATCTTTCTATAAAGAAAACCTGTCACGGCCCATGCTGTTTTCTTGTACTAAAATCGTATGAAAACAGTACACATTAAACGAAAATCGTTCGTTCTGTTCCTGTACGAGAAAAATTTTGGAGTTTGTCCCTTCGGGAATTTTCATACGCAAATTCGGAGACGGTTGTCAAAAGTTGTATACACACTATACAAAGATTGTACGAAAATTTTTTGGACGAAAATGTTTGCCCGATTTTCTTATAGTGTATACGAGCCTAAACTTTAGTGTTTTTTTTTTTTTTTATTCTTGAAAGTGTTTTTTTTTTTCAAAAAATTTGCATCTTAAAAACAGCTGTGCAAATACACTGCGACATAAAAATTGCAACATCCACCATTTTATTTTAAAGGGCATCTGCTAAAAAAAAAGTATATAATGTTTGGGGCTAAGTAATTTTCTTCTAAAAAAAAAAATGTAGGAGCGAAGTGTCAGAATTGGCCCAGATGGCAAATAGTTAATCACCACTGTGTTTTTTTAATGCTAAACAAATGAATGAAAGATAGAAATTTATGGGGGAAAAAAAGGTTTTCTGATATGTGGCACTGATAGACATTACTGATGGCCACTGACAGGCATCACTGCAGCACTCGATAAATAAAGTATTGAGGCTGTGTGGACTTTTATGGTACTTGTATGGACAACAACATTGGGATAGTCTAAAATTATTTTTTGTTACAAAATATTTTTAAAACATACAAAAGGACTATGCCCAACACAAAGGCATTGCAATTTTATTTAGTGGATAATTACAAGGTAATGCCAAAAGCTGGTTCTTATGGTCTATCACAACAGGTTTTATCCATATCTTCTCAACACGTTTCATGGCAGTAACTGTTTCCTCAGGAGGATTTTAGGGATCAAAGTCATCTATAAGAAAACATTGAAGATCAGAATAGAGAAAAAATAGATATAAATATAGAATACAATAGAGGTAATCGATATGTCCAGGCATAAAGATTCAGGTATATAATAAGTGCTTACCCATCACCCATGGATGAAAACAGCATGTAGAGTGCCAGAGGCAACGTCTCCCCCGGCGGGTATGGGGGCACCCAAAACATAGTCCTACCTATTAGACATACAATATTCAATAGAGAGACCAAAACACGTAATGAGGAGATCTAAGACCCCATTCACACAGGGGTAACACGACTTGCAGGTCGCCTCACCGAGGCGACCTGCACACGACTGCCCGGGCGACTTGCAAAACGACTTCTGTATAGAAGTCTATGCAAGTCGCCCCAAGTCGCCCCCAAAGTCGTACAGGAACCTTTTTCTAAGTCGGAGCGACTTGCGTCGCTCCCCTTAGAACGGTTCCATAGCACAGAACGGAAGGCGACTTGTCAGGCGACTAGGTCGCCTGACAAGTCGTCCCTGTGTGAACGGGGTCAAAATCAAGGTGGCACTGATGGAAACTGATTGGCAGCACTGATGGACACTGATTGGCAGCACTGATGAGCACTGATTGGCAGCACTAGTGGGCACTGTTGGGGCTGCACTGATAATCAGGACACTAAAGATCAGTGCCCTAATTATCAGTGTAGATGTCCCCCTTCCTCTGTCCCCTGTCGCGGCTCTGGCCACTCACAGCACCGGAGCTCCCGAACCTGGAAGATGCATACTAGCACATTGTGCCAGTGTCTTACAGTTTTTTTTTATTCTGCAGTGGTTTACTACCACTTTAAGCTTTGACAAGAATAAACTGGAAGCTGAAGGGTTTCTATGCAGAGCTGCACCAAATTTTGCACTCTCCAGTTTTAGCAAATCAACCCCTCAGTGTCTTCCATGGGTGTTTATGTACTGCTGCATCAGCTTCCAGGTTTTTGTCAGTCAACCCCTGACTGTCAATGACTGCATTTCAAGGGACACACTAAAATGTTAATTCACAGGAAAATCTTGTGCTACTAGTATGGTGCAACTGAAAGATAAACCACTTGGAATACTGAGCGTAGATAAAGAGAATGCTGACCTATGACATCCATTTAGAAGTGTCAGAGACTGCATGACGTTGCAGTAGCAAAGTGCACTGCTAAAATAAATCTGACTCCAAGAATATGTAAAGCATTGTGAAGCACCTCTTCAGAATGGCAACATGGGTTTGGCTAGTGTATGTCCAGCCAATGCGTATTTAAAGCTTAGGATATGATAAGGAAGGGATAGGGCCTGTCAGGTTTTTATGACTGTCCCCAATGGGAGACTTTCCCTCACTTTCTGTGCAGGGGACAAAATTGTCACCATAACAGCAAGTAGGGGAAATTCTACCAATGGGGATAAAGACAGCAAAAAAAAAACGCTATTTTATAGTACAGGGGAGGAAGGCTATTTTTATGATCAGCTTTTTATTGCTGTTGGAGAAATCACATGACAATCTGTTGCCGAAGCAAGAAGTGAAATTGTACTAATGAAGCCACAGACAGCACTAAAACCTGGCAGAGTTTCAATCCCTTCCCCACTCTATCCATTTCTAAAGAGAGAAAATAAATGTTTTTGGCTGGGGATACACCTTAACCATGGTCATGGATCATGGATGTCAACTGTCCTGGATTTCCCAGGACAGTCCTATATCTCAGTTATCTGTCCTGATGATGGTGTGTTCTGGAATCACAGCCAATCGCTAAGACCAAGCACTGTCACATGACCGAGGTAATAACAGTAATGTTCCCCTTAGTATTTGACACCAGCCAACAGGGTGATGAAGACAGGGAGCACTGGTAAGGAAAATATCCGATTTTGCAGGTTGAGGAGGGGGCGTAAGGCTGGCCATACACTATACAATCCACCTGTACAATTTTCCTTCAGATTTACAAAAAACATATAATATGAGGTCAAACCTAAACACTTTCAATTTGTATGCAATCAGGCAGGCCCTTGCACTACATACAAGGCCATCTTTAAGGCAGAGGAAAAGGGGATGCTGCCCTGGGCCCCATCATTGTTGTGGGGCCCTTAGCAGCTGCCTCATACTTGCCAACTATCCCAGTTTAAAATCCCGTGTCCCTTGAAGTTTTAGTCCCGCGCTGTGTCCCGGAGGCAGAGATCATCTGGGCTGGACGGCTTAAGTAGGCAGGACTGACAAGCAGGATATCATCAACAGGTGAGTCACTGTGGAGAGATAGGTGCTCGCAATTAACCGACAGCTGAGCGGCCAGTTCAGAGAAGGAAGGGCTGAGCCCAGCCCTGACAGTACCCCCTCCTCAACGACCCCCTCCCCTCGGAGGACCACCAGGCTTGAGGGGAAAACGTCTATGGAAATCATGGAGGAGTACAGGGGCATGTACGTCCGAGGATGAGACCCAAGAGCGTTCCTCCGGACCGTACCCCTTCCAATGCACCGGGTACTGTATGCGCCCACGGAACCTACGGGAGTCAACAATGGATTGTACTTCATACTCCTCATGGTTCTCAACCTGTATAGGGTGAGGACGTGGCACCGAGGTGGTAAAGCGATTGCAAACCAAAGGTTTCAATAAGGAGACATGAAACACATTTGAGATGCGCATACTAGGAGGAAGGTCCAAGGCGTAAGCCACTGGGTTAATCCTGCGAAGGATACGGAAAGGCCCAATAAAAACGAGGTGCTGTCAGACTTACACGTACCTGACTGACGAACCCGGTATAGCAGGGGAGGCCTCCCGTATGTATCTGGTTCCTGGCCCCTGGTAGTGTAAACAGAAGGCACAGGAGCGCAGAGTGGTAAGAGAGCCTGGCAGGTGACTTGCGGAGGTAAGGCCCAGGATCCTGATGCGTATGGTCTGGAAGTCCTAGAAAGTAAGGGACTAGGCAGCTGGTGCAGAGCAGGAGCAAAGTGGGATGGTCCGGTCACAGGCAGAGTTGGCAACAAACGGTAAGCGAGGTACAGAGGAGCAGGCAGGCTCAAAGTCCGGGTCACAGGCAGGGTTGGCAGCAGGCGGGCAGTGTGGTACAAAGGAGTAGGCAGAGTCGTAGTCAAGGAAAGCCGTGGTCAGGTGCAGGCGGATAACAAGAGAAGTTCAAAGGCAGGCCGGGGTCACTTAGGCGATCAAACAGGAAACAGGAAGTCAGGAACTGGGAGCTGCAGATCGGACAGCACCGAGCAGAAGATTCCAGCAGACTAAATAGGGCGGCTGGCGCCAAGCGCCGTGCGTGCCCGCACAGCGGCGCGGACTGGCGCGAACCGGCGCACACTGGAGCACCCACTAGCCAATCTATTCAAGGAACTCCTCTGACAGTGCCCCCTCCTAAAGGGCGGCCTCCGGACGCCCATCTGGGCCAGTCTATCAGCGTGAGCATTCCAGAAGTCTCTTAAAAGTTCCTTAGCGTGCAGATTGACTTCTGGGTCCCAGGAGTTATCTTCTGGTCCATACCCCCTCCATTTGATCAAATATTGGCCTTGATCATGTCTCTTCCTGCAGTCCAGGATTGCTTTCACCTCAAACTCTGTCTCGTTGTCCACAATTACAGGTTCAGGTGGGCCGGTATTACGACCCGAAAAGGAATTGGGAATAGCAGGTTTCAGCAAGGATATGTGGAAGACTGGGTGAACTTTTAATATATTGGGTAGATCCAGTTCATAGGTCACATCATTAATTTTCCTTTTGATTGGAAAGGGACCCATGAATTTGGGACCCAACTTCTTTGAGGGACAGGCCAACTTTAAGTTGAGGGTGGACAACCAAACCTGGTTGCCAGGTTCCAGGATGAGTTCTCCATGCTTCTTCCTATCGAACATCCTTTTATTATATTCTTGGGTTTTAGCCATGGTTTCGCGTAGTAATTTATTATTGGTAACAAAGAAGTCCATTGTTTCAGAAGCTGCAGGAATAGAGCACTCGGGTAAGGTTTCAGGCAGGAATGACGGGTGAAAGCCATAATTGGCGAAGAATGGTGTCTGTTTAATAGCTGAGTGCACAGAGTTGTATGCGAACTCAGCAATAGGCAGAAGAGAGACCCAATCGTTCTGTGAGAAAGTGGAAAAGCATCGGAGGTATTGCTCCAGGGTTTGGTTAGTTCTCTCTGTCTGCCCGTTTGTCTGGGGGTGATAGGCAGATGAGAACGCCAACTCAATTTCAAGTGACCCACAGAGCGCCTTCCAGAACCTGGAAGTGAACTGCACACCTCTATCGGAGACTATACTTGATGGTACTCCATGTAATCTTACGATTTCTCTGACAAAAATTTTTGCAGTTTCCACGGCAGAAGGTGTACCTTTCATGGGTAAAAAATGAGCCATCTTAGACAGTCTATCTACAATGACAAAAATGGTGGAAAAACCCTCTGCCAGGGGGAGTTCTACGATGAAGTCCATCGCAATCATTTTCCAGGGTCTTTCTGGAACGGGTAGAGGTTTTAGTAGACCCCAAGCCTTTGTCCGACTATTCTTGCTCCGAGCACAGGTGGTGCAGGACTCCACATAACTTTTACAATCCTTTACCAGTTGGGGCCACCAAAATGTACATTGCACCAGCTCTGTCGTCTTCAGTACGCCAAAATGCCCCGCTAACTTATGATCATGGCAAAGTTCCAGTACTGCCACTCTTATGCCCCGTACACACGGTCGGATTTTCCGATGGACAATGTCCGATCGGAGCGTGTTGTCGGAAATTCCGACCGTGTGTGGGCGCCATCGGACATTTTCCATCGGATTTTCCGACGCACAAAGTTGGACAGCAGGAGATAAAATTTTCCGACAACAAAATCCGATCGCGTCAATTCCGACCGTGTGTGGCCTGTTCCGACGCACAAAGTGCCACGCATGCTCAGAAGAAATTCCGACACGGGACAGCTCGTTCTCGTAAACTTAGCGTTCGCAATGGATACAGCACTTTCGTCACGCTGCAATGTTCAAAATGGTTTAATACAGCGCACTCTCTTCTTCTTTATAATGTGACAAGAATTAAGTAGTTTTGATGCTCATATTCACACACACTTCTCACAAACTTCTTTCGTTACTATTTATCGGGATTCCCTCAATATATTTTGATTTCTCACATCTGACAACATATTTTGTTTTTTGACTTTAATGTAGATTATTTTTTTGTGTTTCTCTTTTTTTTTTCTTTTTTTTTGGTGATTTTGATTTGTACTCCCGAAAATGTTTGTGTGTTTTTTGTGACAAGTTCCCACAACACCATTATATGTTGTTGTATTTAATCTGTAGGAGATTGTTTGGTGTTGTTGTCCCTTGTTATTTTCACATTTTATGTTTTTAGAAATGTACCTGAATCGTCACCAACAAACTGTCTTTTTTGGATGAAAACACACACACAGGAGAGTAGAATTTACCGAAAAAACTTTTATTAAGGGGTCACAACTATAAAAAAACAAAGAGGGAGGCAACGCTGGAGAAACTGCAGAAATTGGCGAAGCCTGGGACCCCAGGGCAGACATCAATTATTTAAAAGCAAAATTGGTGGCCTGAGGAGTCCATATCTTAGGGAGTGCAGTCTGGTCCAGAAGTCCCAGAGATCCGGAAAGCAGCAGATGACATCTATGTCCCCAGGCTGTGGTCATACGAGAGACTGCATCTTCTGTCAGACCAGACTGAACCCAGGGCAATCACTCTTTGGTCTTCCTTCCACGCTTCCTTCCAGGCTTTGGTTGTGGTGGTGGAGTTGTGGCAGCAGGAGGAGGAGGAGGAGGAGGATGGTCCATCTCCATGACATCCGTCTTGGGTGTCAGTTCCCCACTCTCCCCCTTACGAAGGACTTTATAAAGCAGGTCCTCACAAAGCCTGCGTTGGCCCTCCTGCATGCCCTGCAATTTTGTGGCAGCCATGCAGACAAAGGCCTCTGCAGGACTGGGGAAGGCTCGGAGGGACGCCGAAGCCTCCTGGATCAGCCTGTATGCTGAATCCTGCACAGGACTGGGAGTCATCTTCCTGGCCCTTTTGTATGGCAGGCGGAGGGGAGGAACCTGAGACTCAGTCAGGCTGCGACTGGTCCCAGGCTTCTCTTGGCTGACACTTAGCCCCGCCTCCTCCTGGCTGCCACTAATCCCCGCCTCCTCCTGACTGACACATTCCACAGCCTCTTCCTGGCTGAGGTCTTCCTGTGTATGAAAAAGGGACATAGTTTTAGTATTTTATTCATCAATCACACACAATTTTCACCTCCTCACTGCTGCAAATTGAATGTTAACAAATATAACAGACTATCCTTCTGAGCTCAGCAGTTTTCATTCTTGTCCCAATTTTGGGTGCCCACTACTGTCTATTGATATATAAAACACTTTCAAGCAGCAATTAGTGATCAATAATAACATCTAATAAATATCATTTATTTATTGACCAGAAATCTGTAGAACAATGCTATACCTGACTCTAGCTGGGCTCCTCCACTTCTTCCTGGCAGGAAGGCCCAGGTTGGACATCGGAAGCCTCAGCTGGGATGGAAGGAAGTGTGGAAGGAAGAGTAGAGGGGGATTCCCTGACTTCAGTCTGGTCTGACAGAAATCACAGTCTCTCATAGTACCACAGCCTGGGGACATAAACGTCATCTGCTGCAGCTCCGGACCTCTGGGAATCTGTGACCTTCTTGCGCTCCCTAAGATATGTGCTCCTCAGGCCACCAATTTTAGCTTTTAAATAAGGGATGGTTTGCTGTGGGGACCACCGGCTTCACCAACTCCAGCAGTTTCTCCAGCGCTGCCTGCCTCTTCTGTTTGTGGTTGTAATGGGGATGTCTGACCTGCCACAGACAGGTCAGCTCCCTGTATTTGTCGATGAACAGGGGAAGGAAGTTGTGGTCATTGAAGCCATCCATTTTCTCTGCAAGACACAACACAAGACAAACCCTAATGTCAGGCCAAATTCCCCTAATCTTGTTACAATATAGGCTTCCATTTCGAAGCAGTATAGGCCCAAGTTTAGATCCTACCTTCGTTAGCACGATCGGCGTCTCCGATGCTCCTTCCTCCGCTCACAGATCGTACGTAAGACGCGCGTGTTACGCTTTATACACACTGCGCATGCATATAACTCCGCCCGCCCCTGATGTTCTTTCTAGTCTATTCCCCGCCCCTTTTCGTTCGGCGCAGTGGGTGAAGAGCACATGGCGGATAGACAGCAGGATCGTGCTAATTGTAGCAACGAGGAGGAGGAGGAGGAAAGGCTGGAGCCTGAAACGTCCCGATCCAGAAGGAGATTAAAGGACTCAAATATGTCCTTTGGGGAGATGTTGGAGATGGTGGACATCCTGAAGAGGGCCGACTATGAGGGAAAGTATGGGCCTTACCCCAACCACAATGTCCGAAAGGCCAAGATAATGGCGAAAGTGGTCAGGAGTCTGCACCGGAATTTCGGGGTACGACGATCGAAAGATCAGCTCAGGAAGCAGTGGTCGGACCTCAAATTCAGAGAACATGAGCAGTACAGAAAGATCCGTAGAGTGCTGCAAAAAAGTAAGTAGTTGTCCTGTGTTCCTATTCTTTATGTGTTTATTACGTTCGTGCTGCTCCATGTGCTTTTAGGAACTGTTGTACATTTTAAAATGGCAACTTTCATGTTCATGGGCACATTATTCATTCGGATCACACATTTTTCTTTCGGACGATAAAATACCATTGTTTAGGCCATATGCATTTGGCCACCATTTTGACGCCCTATACTTGTCTTCAAAGAATTGGGTTGTGTAGATGGCTTTGTTACTAGAATGAAATGCAAACTAGATTTTGTGTAAGGAGAGGACACTGAGCAGCTGTTTTCACATCTGGACACTGGAGCACTAGTGTGGGACACAAGAACACCATTTTTATTAGGGGGGCCACACAGGTGCTCCAGTGTATACTATAGGGGGGTCTCCATCTGTGAAGTTTGTACCAAACAGGTAAAGTATTGCAGCTTGACAAAGGACACTAAAAAAGCTACATCTTGGAACTCGGCTAAAATAGATAATTGTACCCCACTTCCAAGCAATGTTTCATCTTTATAGTTCTGCCATCAAATATCTGTGTGCTAATTATACCATTTTTGTTTTACATAGGGGATAAAAGACTCGGAGGACACCCCTCATCCGAGGAGACCAGAGCTCCCCCCTCTGGAAGAAGGGGAAATCCCCCCAACACAAGCTGAGCAGGAGGATGAAGACGTGGTGGAAATAGTCACCACAACAGGTGAGTGTCTGCGACCACAGGCTCAGATAAGAGATGGATGGCGGCATTTTTTTGAAACATAATTTATTTTGGGGTTCCTCTCTTTTTAGGTGATCGTGAGGTTGTGGATGAAGATCCTTTCACATCCGAAAGTGCCCAGATCCTGATCTGGGAGATCATGGGGTGTAATTTACAATTGGAAAACATCAAGCAAAACATCAATGATGTTATTCCAAAATATAAAAACATCATTGATGTTTTGGGGCGAGTTTAAAGCCCCTCCAAATCACTTTCTTCTTTTGTGTGCTACAATGTGCTAAATCTTTTTGTGATTTTTCCCTAAGCCAAATTCGGAGGATGCACACAGTGTGTCAACATGTGCTATCTGCCATCATGGGAGATCAATGGACGCGTTTTGGGGGTGCAACCCCTTCCTCAATAATAAAGTAGCGGTGAGGAAGGGCTTTCTCCCCCAAAACACATCCCTTGATCCCCCGTGATGGCAGCTAGCACATGTTGACATTGTGAAATTTGTGTGCATCTTCCAAATTTGGCTTTTCCTGGGGTGATTTCCCCCATCTGAACGCAATATCAAACACAGTTCCTAAATACTCATGTCTGATATTGCCTTCAAGTTCTACCAAATGTGAACTTTGCAAGATCAAGATTTGTGTCTTTTCTTGTTGGTTTTACACAGGCCTGTTTTCTATAAAATGGACATTTTGATTTTGGATAATGACACCACAAAAATTGTTATACAACAAACATGTCGGTTTGTCAGAAAAACCTTTGGTAAATGCACATGTGATTGTGCAGGTATTAAAAAGATTGTTCATCAAGAATGTGTGGATTATTGTCTCAGCACTACAACACTTTGGGGTGATGTAATTGTTGTTTTAGGAGAAAATGGGGGTAATTTCCTAAGGGCAAATCCACTTTGCACTACAAGTGCAGTTTCAGTGTAGTAGTGCAAAGTGTCTTTGCATTTAGTAAATAACAGCCAACAGTGCTTTGTAAGGTTACACAATCACGACATTTTCTGGACTCCACACATTTCTGTCAGGGTCAGCTCAAACAAACACAATCAGTAAATGTCCACAAAGAAGAGCCTGGGGGGAGATGCCTGTCGAGAACTTGAGGTCCTGCAGACTTCTCCCTGTGGCCAAATACCGCAGGGTAGCGACCAACCTCTGCTCCGGAGTGATGGCTTGCCTCATGCAGGTATCCTGCCTGTTAATATAAGGGGTCAGCGAAGTCAACAGACGGTGAAACACGGGGTCCGTCATCCTGAGAAAGTTCCTGAAATCATCAGGATTATTCTCACGGATCTCACGGAGCAAAGGCATATGAGAGAACTGGTCACGCTGAAGCAACCAATTCTTGGTCCATGAACTCCTCCCCACCCTGTTCATGGACTGGACTTGTGTCAAGGTCAGGACCCCAACACCAAGCCCCCGCACAGCACGAACTGTACGAGGAGTACGCATACGAAACATGCCTAGAAAACGGTCGGCTGCTCAGAACGAAGTAACAGAACGCACTGAAGAACAGCAAGGCCTGTGAAGAGCGACCTGAAAAACAGCAACGAGCAGGCAAGATCACACAGAAAACTCTGATACGAACTGACTGCACGCACTGAAGAGCAGATACAAACCCACAAGCACAAACTGAACAGCAGAAAACGATCTGAAAGCCACGAGTCTGAAAAAGCGCGAATCGTCTCTCACCAAACTTTTACTAACACGAGATTAGCAAAAGGAGCCCAAAGGGTGCCGCGCTTGGTTCTGAACCGGCCTTTTCTAGTCTCGTCGTACGTGGTGTACGTGACCGCGTGGTTGTCGATCGGAAATTCCGACAACTTTGTGCGACCGTGTGTAGGCAAAACAAGTTTAAGCCAACATCCGTCGGCAAAAATCCTAGGATTTTGTTGTCGGAATGTCCGTACAAAGTCCGACCGTGTGTACGCCCTATTAGACTCTCTGGGACCAAGATCTTGTCTTTGTACCGGAACAACCCATTTTGCAAGCTTACATCGACTTCCTTAAGTGGGGACAGATTCCTGGAGGCCTGTTTAATTTGGGATATGATATCCCCCTGTAGCAACAGAAAATTTCCAGCAGGAAGGATGGTGTCAGAAGGTAAAGGTTCCTCGGAATCCTGGAACATGCGGGATAATGCGTCCGACTTAGTGTTCTTGGAGCCAGGTCTGTACGTGATGTGAAACTGGAACCTAGAGAAGAACAGATCCCACCTTGCCTGCAGAGGTCTCAGTCTCTTGGCTGTTCTTAAGTATTCAAGGTTCTTATGGTCGGTATAGACCAAAATGGGATGTGCAGCACCCTCTAGGAGATAACGCCACTCTTCCAATGCGGCCTTAATAGCTAGAAGCTCTCTGTCTCCAACGTCGTAGTTCCTTTCCGCAGTGGAGAGTTTCCGAGAAAAAAAAGCCACTGGATAAAGCAGAGACTTGGCTCCTTGCCGCTGAGAGAGTACTGCCCCCACCGCAACCTCTGAAGCGTCCACTTCAAGGACGAAAGGTAAGGCAGGGTTTGGATGCTCCAGGATGGAGACGGGGATGAACAACTTTTTAAGTTTGTCAAAGGCAGATTGCGCCTCGGTAGACCAACAGAAACGGTTCCCTTGCTTTGTTATTTCGGTAATTGGTGTAATAATTGCAGAGAAGCCTTTAATAAATTTGCGATAAAAGTTGGCGAAGCCAATGAAGCATTGGACCCCTTTTTTATCGGAGGGAGCGGGCCAGTCGAGGATAGCTGCCACTTTTTGCGGATCCATTTTAATGTCGTCACTAGAAATGATTAGGCAGAGGAACTGGATGCATTGGCATTCAAATTCGCACTTTTCGCACATAAAGTTCATGCTGCCTGAGCCGGGTTAGTACATTTCGGACATGCCTGTGATGTTCGATGACTGAGGAGGAGAAGATCGAAATATCATCTAGATATACTATAACGTATAAGTCCAGGAGGTCACGGAAAATATTATTAATGAAGTGCTGAAACGTTGCAGGTGCGTTGCACAGACCAAAGGGCATAACAAGATATTCGAAGTGCCCGAACCGGGTACGGAAGGCAGTTTTCCATTCATCTCCCTCTCTGATGCGGATTAGGTTATAGGCCCCACGGAGATCGAGTTTAGTGAAGATTGTTGCTGAACCCAGTCTTTGGAAGAGTTCAGGTACCAGAGGTAAGGGATAGCGATTCTTGATAGTAATTTTGTTTAACTCTCTATAGTCGATACAAGGCCGAAGGGAGTGGTCCTTCTTTTCCACAAAGAAAATTCCGGCCCCGGCCGGTGACGTGGAAGGGCGGATGAATCCTCGCCTTAAGTTCTCGTCAAAATAGGTCTTGAGAGTACCCAGCTCCTGCTCTGTTAACGGGAAAATTCGTCCAAAAGGAACTTCAGACCCAGGCAAAAGTTCTATCGGGCAATCATAAGGTCTGTGAGGAGGAAGGGTTTCCGCCCCCTTTTTACTGAAGACATCAAGAAAATCCCGATATGGAGTGGGAATCGCTTGCTGCGATTCGTTGTCCATGTCCAGACACATGAGTTGAGAAGAATCAGTAGGAGTGCTGGGCAAACAGTATTGCTGACAATAGTGGGAGCAGAACTTAATTTCTCTGGACACCCAATCAATACTAGGGTTATGGGCCACGGCATTCCCAAAATAATTGGAAAAAGTGGAGAAGCAATTGCATCAAAACGAAGGAATTCTCTATGGTGAGTACCCATGATGGCCAACAGAGGAATAGTCTCCTGGGTGACGGGACCAGAGCTGAGAGTGGAACCATCAGCGAGATGGACCGCAAGTCCCTGTGATTTTGCTTGGAGAGGAATGCGGTGGTTAGCGGCAAAGGTTAGGTCTATAAAACAGCTACAAGCTCCGGAGTCAATTATGACCGAGACTGTAAGATCCTGTCCTGGAAGCTGTAGAACAATGGGGAGAGCAAAATGATTAGCAGGATTACGCATGACAGGAGCACACTTAGTAGAGGCTGAAAAAGACTTACATATCTTGTTAGGGCAAGATCTCACGTAGTGACCTGACTCTCCGCAGTACATGCATAGGTTGTTGACCCGTCGGCGCTGTCGCTCTTCAGGCGTGAGGGATGGTCGGAGAAGGCCAAGCTGCATTGGCTCAGGGGCATCAAGGACCGAAGTAGGCGGTACACGAGGGCTTGGGCCGACAAAGCTGGTGGCACTAGGGACCTTTGGGAGGACCCAGGTAGGACGGAACTGACTGGTGGTTCTTTCGGAGCGGCGCTCTCTGAGGCGCCGGTCTATCTGAACGGACAGGTTGATAAGGTCCTCCAATGTTTGTGGTACTCCAACCCGCGCCAACTCATCTTTAAGCGGATCTGAAAGACCCATGCGAAATTGGTAACGCAGAGCCGCGTCGTTTCAATCCGTGTCTGAACTCCAACGCCTGAATTCCAGGACGTAATCTTCCGCGGATCTACGCCCTTGTTGTAGAGCGTGCAAAGCGGACTCAGCGGTGGCTTTCAACTGGGGGTCCTCATACAATTGGGACATGGCAGCAAAGAATGCATCCAGGTTGTCTAGAGATGATGATTTCTGTTCCAGGAGACGGTGGGCCCAGGTCTGTGGTTCGCCGGATAGGAGAGAAATTACAAAGCCCACCTTCGTTGCTTCCAAGAAGAAGGTTCGTGGTAACAGAGCAAAGTATAATTCGCAGGCATTGCAGAAGGAACGATATTTGCTACGATCACCGGAAAATCTGTTGGGTGTGGGAACCCTTGGCTCAGGAGGGAGCATGACCACGGAGGGAGGAGATGAGAGTCCGGTAGCAGAAGCAGCTAGAGGGCTAGCAGGTGAGGAGAGCACCTGGACTCTTTCTTCCAGCCTAGTGTAGCCTTCCTGAAGGCTCTTTACAGCTTGAGTGAGACCTGCCAGGTGTCTGCATAGCTCCTCCATGGGAGAGGATCCCTGCTCGGGCTCGGGCTCGGACATGGCTGTCCGATACTGTCAGACTTACACGTACCTGACTGACGAACCCGGTATAGCAGGGGAGGCCTCCCGTACGTATCTGGTTCCTGGCCCCTGGTAGTGTAAACAGAAGGCACAGGAGCGCAGAGTGGTAAGAGAGCCTGGCAGGTGACTTGCGAAGGTAAGGCCCAGGATCCTGATGCGTATGGTCTGGAAGTCCTAGAAAGTAAGGGACTAGGCAGCTGGTGCAGAGCAGGAGCAAAGTGGGATGGTCCGGTCACAGGTAGAGTTGGCAACAAGCGGTAAGCGAGGTACAGAGGAGCAGGCAGGCTCAAAGTCCGGGTCACAGGCAGGGTTGGCAGCAGGCGGGCAGCGTGGTACAAAGGAGTAGGCAGAGTCGTAGTCAAGGAAAGCCGTGGTCAGGTGCAGGCGAATAACAAGAGAAGTCCAAAGGCAGGCCGGGGTCACTTAGGCGATCAAACAGGAAGCAAACAGGAAGCAAACAGGAAACTGGAAGTCAGGAACTGGGAGCTGCAGATCGGACAGCACCGAGCAGAAGATTCCAGCAGACTAAATAGGGCGGCTGGCGCCAAGCGCCGTGCATGCCCGCACAGCGGCGCGGACTGGCGCGAACCGGCGCACACTGGAGCGCCCACTAGCCAATCTATTCAAGGAACTCCTCTTCTGACAGGTGCGAACTTCAAAGAAGGAACACAAAGTCGGAGGTTGCGAGACGACAGCCAGACTCTGTCCCCAACCTGGTAGGAAGGTGCAGGCAGGCGTCTGCGGTCAGCATGGAGCCTGTACCTATCGTTAGCATGTTGCAAAGCTTCCTGAACTTGTGCCCAAGTGGAACAAAGACCACGGAGATGCTCCTCTACTCTGCGGAACAAACGAGTCAGGCAACATGGAAGGTTGGAAACCATAATTCGCCATAAACAGAGGCAATGGGGAAGCAGAATTCAAGGCACTGTTGTGAGCAAACTCTGCCCACGGTAATAGGTCTGACCAGTTGTTATGATGGTCAGAAATATAGCAACGTAGGAATTTCTCCAAGGACTGATTGGCTCATTCTGTGGCCCCATTAGACTGCGGGTGATACGCAGAGGAGAAAGCAAGCTGAATTTCCAACTGTGGACAAAAGGCCCGCCAGAACCGGGAGACAAACCGACTACCTCTGTCCGAGACAATCACCTTGAGTAGCCCATGTAAGCGAAAGATCTCCTGAGCAAAAATGGAAGCCAGTTCCTTAGAAGTGGGCAGCTTTTTAAGTGGAATACAATGACACATCTTTGAGAACCGGTCAACCACCATAAGGATAACAGTGTTGTCTTGGGAGTTGGGTAACTCCACAATGAAATCCAGAGACAGGTGGGTCCAGGGCCTCTCTCCATTGGGTATGGGTTGTAGGAGGCCCACTGGAAGGTGTCGTGGAGTCTTATGCCCCGTACACACGGTCGGATTTTCCGACGGAAAATGTCCGATCGGAGCATGTTGTCGGAAATTCCGACCGTGTGTGGGCTCCATCGGATATTTTCCATCAGATTTTCCGACACACAAAGTTTGAGAGCAGGATATAAAATTTTCCGACAACAAAATCCGTTGTCGGAAATTCCGATCGTGTCTACACAAATCCGACGGACAAAGTGCCACGCATGCTCAGAATAAATAAAGAGATGAAAGCTATTGGCCACTGCCCCGTTTATAGTCCCGACGTACGTGTTTTACGTCACCGCGTTCAGAACGATCGGATTTTCCGAAACTTTGTGTGACCGTGTGTATGCAAGACAAGTTTGAGCCAACATCCGTCGGAAAAAATCCTAGGATTTTGTTGTCGGAATGTCCGAACAAAGTCCGGCCGTGTGTACGGGGCATTACTCTGAGCACACACGGAACAGAAAGCTACAAAGGCACTTACATCAGCCCATAGACTAGGCCACCAGAATTGTTGGGAAATGGCCCAAATAAGTTGATTCTTCCCAGGGTGGCCAGCTGCCTTGGGAGAATTGTAAGTCTGGAGCATGGCAGTGCGAAGACTCTCTGGGGCAAAGTAGCGGTCACAAGGTTTCTCAGGGCGAGCATGAACCTGAGCAGCAATAATTTTGTCACCCAAAGGAGAAGTAAGACTGGTGCGAACCGTAGCCAGAATGCGATGAGGAGGAATCACAGGTACCGGAACAGACTCCAACTTGGAAGTGGAGGAAAATTGTCGTGACAAGGCGTCAGCCCTTACATTCTTAGTACCGGGTAAGAATGATACAATGTAATTAAAACTCAACAAGAAAAGAGCCCATCGCACCCTTCTGGGAGAGAGGCGCTTAGCCTCAGACAAGAATGTGAGATTCTTATGGTCAGTAAGAATGAGAACCGGCACAGTGGTACCTTCAAGGAGATGTCTCCATTCTTTCACCAATCTCGCAATTGCACTCTGCAGGTGACAATTTCTTGGAAAAGTAGCCACACGGATGCATAGCACTCTCAGAGTTAGGACGTTGAGACAGAAGGGCACCAACTCCAGTCTCAGAAGCATCAACTTCTAGGATAAAAGGCAATGTAGGATCAGGATGTGCCAACAAAGGAGCAGAAACAAAGGCAGTCTTGAGACTCTCAAAGGCCTTAATGGACTCCGGAGACCAACTCTGTGGGTTACCATCCTTTCTGGTCATATAAGTCAGGGGCTTGACCAGAGATGAGAAGTTACGAATAAACTTCTGATAATAGTTGGCAAAGCCCAGGAAGCGCTGCAGAGGACGTAAACCCACGGGTCGAGGTCACTGTAGGACTGCCGAAAGTTTCTCTGGGTCCATCGAAATACCAGCAGTGGAAATGACATAGCCCGGGAATTTAACCTGTTCACGATGGAACTCGCACTTCTCCAGTTTACAATAGAGATTGTTTTCTCTTAGTTTCTGAAGCACATGACAGACATCTGTGTGGTGGCTCTCCAGGGACATGGAAAATATGAGAATATCATCGAGATAAACCACGACACATAACTGCAACAAATCTTTGAGGACATTGTTAATAAATTCCTGGAAAACTGCCGGGGCGTTACAAAGGCCAAAAGGCATTACGAGGTACTCATAATGGCCTGTTCTGGTATTAAACGCAGATTTCCACCTCCTTAATTTGCAGGAGATTGTATGCCCCTCTCAAATCTAGCTTCTCAAACTCCCTTGAGGTGGTCAAATAACTCTGTAATCAACGGAATCGGGTAGGCATTCTTAATTGTGAAACAATTGAGACCCCTATAATCAATACAATACATTTTTGTATGCACATGGACTTTGATTTATATATTTTTATTTGGTTCAATTATTTTTTTTGTACCCACACTGTATTTGTCACTCATTTCATAGTTTTTTATACGTTTTAGGCAATTTTGTTTCTTCAGTTTATTCGGATTTAGTGCTCATGAGATTGCACTTTATTTATACTTTTATATTTTGTATAATTTTTTCATTTTGCCTTTTGGAATTGATGACTCATTGTTTGAGCACTTTGTACTACAAGGCGGTGGGACTGTTCACCATTTATTTATTTACTTGGAGTCACCATTAAGTATTTGCTGAGTTACCACATATGTGCTAGTATGATACTAGCCCTTTTGCACTGAGATTTTTCTTTTGATATGTATTTGCTGAGTTACCACATATGTGCTAGTATGATACTAGCCCTTTTGCACTGAGATTTTTGTTTTCTTCTGTTTCAGTATTTACAATAATTTTTATGTGCTAGTATGATACTAGCCCTCATGCTCATTATACCTTTTATATTTTGTATATTTTTTTCATTTTTCATTCACCTCTCTATACATTTGAGCTAGCCCCTTCCCCTTCCTCTTCCTTCCTTCCCCCTTTTTATCACAGTGCAATCACCACTTACTTTATTCACACCACTTTTGTCTGTTTGGATCAGCCATTTAGGTGTTGCAGCAGTGCCCCTTAGCATAGGTATTTCTGACAGCGCAGGAGTTTCTTCATTATTTATCTATAATCAATACAAAGTCTCAGTTCACCGCTCTTCTTCTTCACAAAGAAGAAACCAGCAGGAGACGAGGATTTGCGGATGAAACCTTGAGAAAGTGCATCTGCAACGTACTTCTCCATGGTCTTATTCTCCAAGATAAAGGGTAAACCTGGCCACGAGGGGGTATGGCACCAGGTTGAAGGTCAATTGCACAACCATAAGGCCGGTGTGGAGGTAAACTACCGGCTTGACCTTTGTCAAAGACATCGCTAAAATCACGGTACTCCTCCGGCAGGGAGGAGAGTGAAGAGGTGCACAGGACCTTGGCTACCTTCTGGAAGCATGTCTCTCTGCATTGTGGTGACCAGGAGAAACCAGCACGGAGCTAATCAGAAGAGGGGTTGTGCCTCTGTAACCAAGGATAACCAATAACCAGAGGAAACCTAGATGAGGAAATAACTTGGAATTGGATTATCTCATGGTGAAGAGCCCCTACGGCCATGGACAACGGAACTGTCTCATGAGTCACATGGGCAGGCTGTAGAGGTCTCCCGTCAAGAGCCTCAATGGCAAGTGGAGTGTCACGCAGCTGCAGCAGAATCAAGTGCTGCGATACAAAGGCAGCATCAATGAACAGGCCTGCAGCCCCAGAGTCGATTAGAGCCTGTATCTCGATAGACGACTCAGCCCAAGAAAGGGTGACCGAAACCAGGGGCTTATCCTTCTGGATAACTGGGGATGAAACAACGCCACCTAAGGTCTGTCCATGACCCCAAGGTTCGTGCGTTCCTTGGACGGGTAAGACAAGACTTCAAAAAAGTGACCTGCCTGGCCACAATAAAGGCACAATCTCTCCCTCCTAAAGGCTCTCTCATCCGCAGAGAGACGTGTGAAGCCCAAGTGCATGGGTTCATCTTCACTGACCGACTCGGTACCAGGAGGCATGGGAGGTGAGGGAGGCATGGGTGGGACTGCAAAACTGGGAGGCAAACGTACAGGAGGCTGGACTCAATGAGGATGGCAAACGTGATCAACCTCTCCAGCTCAGTGGGTATATCTCGGGCTGCTATCTCATCCTTGATAGAATCCGAGAGACCATGAGAAAAAGCAGCCATGAGGGCCTCATAGTTCCAAGCAACCTCTGCTGCAAGAGTACGGAATTCAATGGCATAGTCGGCAACAGTTCTCGTACTCTGTTTGATGAACATGAGGTACTTAGCAGCAGAAGCGGAGCATGCGGGAACGTCAAATAACCTTTTAAAGGAGGCCACAAAGTCAGGGTAACTCAAGACAACATGTTTTTGCGTCTCCCATAGAGGGTTTGCCCGGGCCAAGGCTCTCTCAGAAAGCAAAGTTATCACGAAACCTACTTTGCTTCTGTCAGTGGGAAACGCCTGGGGCAGCATCTCAAAGTAAATCTCAACCTGGTTGAGATACCCTCTGCATTGAACTGGATCACCCCCAAATCGCTGGGGAAGTGGAGTGGAAACAGACATACCTCTTAAAGAGGTAAAACTCGAGGCAGGTGTCTGCACAGAGACTCGCGCAGCAGCAGGGACTGCCTGCAACTCAGGTTGTACCGGAGCAGCCACAGTGGGAGTTTCCAGGTGAGCCGTGCCACTCAGGAGCGTTTGTAACGCTATGGAAAACTGATCCATGCGGTGATCTTGCTCATCCAATCTGGCAAAAATATTACCAACAAGTGGATTGACTGTATCTTCAATTAATTCATGGCCTTCGTCTACTATTAGGAACCATGAATCAGACCGAGACAGAAGTATAGTTAAATCACACTTGTTTACTACTACTAATAATAAGGTAAACAGAGTAAGCGTAGTCAAAACAAGCCAGAGTTCAGTAACCGGATCGGGTAGGCAGCTGAGTCATCCAGTGTCAGACAGTCAGAGATAAACGTAGTAGTACAGGAAGCAGGATCAGGTGCCAGAAGGAACGTCAGCCGAGCAAGTCTTCAACAGGAACGCAGGGGAAAGTCTCTGTGATGTTGACAAAGGCGAAGGCAGAGATCAAGTGAACTGGACGACTTTAAGTAGGCAGGACGGACGAGCAGAATCAACAACAGCTTAGTAACTGTGGAGAGAGATGGGAGCTGGCAATTAGCCGACAGCTGAGCGGCCAGCTCAGACAAGTAAGGGCTGAGCCCGGCCCTGACAGGAGGACATCCTTAATAAATTCCTGGTAAATTGCCGGGGAGTTACAAAGGCCAAAAGGCATTACGAGGTACTCATAATGGCCTGTTCTGGTATTAAACACTGCGTTTCCACCCAGGGCCAGAGATGAGCGTAGTAGAACAGCAAGCAGGATATAGAGCCAGAAGGAATGTCAGCCAAGCAAGTCTTTAACAGGAACACAGGAGAGCGTATCTAGAGATGTGACCAAGGTGAAGGCAGAGATCATCTGGGCTGGACGGCTAAAGTAGGCAGGACTGACGAGCAGGATATCATCCACAGGTGAGTCACTGTGGAGAGATAGGAGCTGGCAATTAGCCGACAGCTGAGCGGCCAGCTTAGAGAAGGAAGGGCTGAGCCCAACCCTGACAGTTACTAATGCTGCTTAGCTCTGCCCTATTGCTGTGTACAGATGAATCACCGGCAGACCCCGTGTTTACATGTAAATAACATGCATTGATATGTGAATATTGGCGGCATTAATATGTAAATAGCCTCGGACCAGCGGCATTGATATGTGAATAGAGGCGGCATTCATATGTATATCACCCCCCCCCCCCCCCCCCCATCGCTTCTGGTGAATGCTGCCCACTGGAGAGGTAAAGGGGCATGCTTGTAAGTCTTGCCTAAAACTGTGGTCATTAAGCCTAACATCAGCCAGTTGTGCAAAGGTAAGCAAATTGGAGGTGGAACCCTTTTGCAAAGTAACAAGGTGCACAGTGAATTTTGGTGCATGTGAATATGCACATCTCAGCAGATGCGTGAGGGTGTCATTAACAATTAATGGAACTGCTGTGTATCTGCTAAAGGGCAGCATGTTTCCGTGGTGCCAGGAAAGCAATGTTGCATGCATTCTCGACACACACAAATGTGAACGCAGGCTAAATGTCTCAGTTACATTGGTAGTCAGTGTCAATCTTCTCATTACATTAGGGCTTGGTGCAATCCTTTCATTCACACTAGTGGCCATTGTGAAGGTCCCCCTTACATTAGTGGTCAGTAGGGATGAGCTTCGTGTTCGAGTCGAACCCATGTTCGACTCGAACATCGGCTGTTCGACCGTCCGTCGAATTGCGAACGTTATGGGCCGTTCGCGCCAAATTCGTGTGGCGCGTCACGGCCCATAATTCACTGCGGCATCGCAGTGCATTGCTGGCTGATGATTGGCCAAGCATGCACTATGACCCGCATGCTTGGCCAATCACAGCGCCGTCAGTAGAGAGAGCTGTAATTGGCCAAAGCCAGGGTGGCTTTGGCCAATTATGGCTCAGGGGATTTAGTACACGCCCCACACTATATAAGGCCGCCTGCACGGCGGCCCTGTGTAGTGTGTTCCGGTGTGCTGATAGAGAGAGAGACAGACAGTGTCATTTGATTTGAGTTAGATAGATTAGGCTAGATCTGTTCCTGCTATTTACATTTAGTGCAGTGCGTCCTGCTCACAGTGTTCAGCTAGATCCGTTCCTGCTATTTACATTTAGTGCAGTCAGTGCGTCCTGCTCACAGTGTTCAGCTAGATCCGTTCCTGCTATTT
This sequence comes from Lithobates septentrionalis, assembly GCA_037952835.1. Lineage (NCBI taxonomy): Eukaryota > Metazoa > Chordata > Amphibia > Anura > Ranidae > Lithobates > Lithobates septentrionalis. Next base: position 572,994 of record JBBDGP010002794.1, on the reverse strand, counting down.
ACATTTAGTGCAGTGCGTCCTGCTCACAGTGTTCAGCTAGATCTGTTCCTGCTATTTACATTTAGTGCAGTGCGTCCTGCTCACAGTGTTCAGCTAGATCCGTTCCTGCTATTTACATTTAGTGCAGTGCGTCCTGCTCACAGTGTTCAGCTAGATCTGTTCCTGCTATTTACATTTAGTACAGTGCGTCCTGCTCACAGTGTTCAGCTAGATCTGTTCCTGCTATTTACATTTAGTGCAGTGCGTCCTGCTCACAGTGTTCAGCTAGATCCGTTCCTGCTATTTACATTTAGTGCAGTGCGTCCTGCTCACAGTGTTCAGCTAGATCTGTTCCTGCTATTTACATTTAGTGCAGTGCGTCCTGCTCACAGTGTTCAGCTAGATCCGTTCCTGCTATTTACATTTAGTGCAGTCAGTGCGTCCTGCTCACAGTGTTCAGCTAGATCCGTTCCTGCTATTTACATTTAGTGCAGTCAGTGCGTCCTGCTCACAGTGTTCAGCTAGATCCGTTCCTGCTATTTACATTTAGTGCAGTCAGTGCGTCCTGCTCACAGTGTTCAGCTAGATCTGTTCCTGCTATTTACATTTAGTGCAGTCAGTGCGTCCTGCTCACAGTGTTCAGCTAGATCCGTTCCTGCTATTTACATTTAGTGCAGTCAGTGCGTCCTGCTCACAGTGTTCAGCTAGATCTGTTCCTGCTATTTACATTTAGTGCAGTCAGTGCGTCCTGCTCACAGTGTTCAGCTAGATCCGTTCCTGCTATTTACATTTAGTGCAGTGCGTCCTGCTCACAGTGTTCAGCTAGATCCGTTCCTGCTATTTATATTTAGTGCAGTCAGTGCGTCCTGCTCACAGTGTTCAGCTAGATCCGTTCCTGCTATTTACATTTAGTGCAGTCAGTGCGTCCTGCTCACAGTGTTCAGCTAGATCCGTTCCTGCTATTTACATTTAGTGCAGTGCGTCCTGCTCACAGTGTTCAGCTAGATCCGTTCCTGTTATCTTCCTACTGACAGGCAGGCTTGTCTGGTTACAGTATATAAAGCTACCTGAAGAAAATTACAGGTGTTCTATCCCAGCTTAGTGCAGCTACAGGCCATTAGTATGTCTGGAAGGCCAAGAAGGAGAGGCAGACAGTCACAAGCCAATAAGAGAGGGCAAGCAGGCTCTGTGTCTAGTGCTGGTCGTGGAGACGGTGCATCCTCATCAGCACGTGGCCATGGGACACGCTTGGCCTTTTTTTCGGCAGCTGGCCGTGTTGAGCCGCAACATGTGGAAGACTTGGTCGAGTGGATGACCAAGCCGTCCTCATCCTCCTCATCCTCTCTCACCCATGCAATCAACCGATACAAAAACAGAAAATGACTCCTGCGCACAAGTGGTCGACCCAATAGATAAAAGGGATACACTGGCCTTGCTGCCCTCAAGGATGGGGAATCCTAGCAGACAAAGAAATAAAAAGAGAGAAGGGCGCACCAGCCATGTGCATTATCTTTTGTAAAACATTTATTAGGTAAAATGGTAAAGGAAATTACTCACAAGCAGTAGAGAATCATGTGCCATAAACCTTGGACATCAACTTGCAACAAGTGGTAAAAATGATGATGAACACAGCCTTCCAAAGGTGTTTCAGAGGAATAACTAACACTGCTCGCTTACGCGTTTCGAAGGGCTTGTCCCTTCTTCATCAGAGCTCAGCATGAAGAAGGGACAAGCCCTTCTCTACTGCTTGTGAGTAATTTCCTTTACCATTTTACCTAATAAATGTTTTACAAAAGATAATGCACATGGCTGGTGCGCCCTTCTCTCTTTTTATTTCTCTCACCCATGCCCAGGGTGCTTTGTCTGGCAAAGCAGCGGCCTCTTCCCTCAGCTCAATGTCATCAGTGACTCCTTCCCTAGCTCCACCATGTCCTCCTGAGGATTCCCTCGAACTGTTTGACCACAGTGTTGGGTACATGCTCCAGGAGGATGCCCAGCGTTTGGAAGGCTCTGATGATGATACTGAGCTCGATGAAGGCAGTAACATGAGCACGGACAGAGGGGGTGCCCAAGAAGGACAGCAATCTGGCAGTCATGCTCCCCCTGCTGCAGCATACTGCCAGGTTTGCTCCAGTGATGAGGAGGGAGGGGATGATGAGGTCACTGACTCAACGTGGGTGCCTGATAGGAGAGAGGAGGAGGAGGAGGAGGAGGAGGCGGCACATCACCAACGAGGCAGGATGCCCTCCAGGGGCCAGCCTAAGGGCAGCACATTGACTGCATCACACCCCAAAGCTCCACATGTGCAGGGCGCTGCAGTCTCTGCGCGTTATTCAAAAAGATCTTTGGTGTGGGCCTTTTTTGAGACGAGTGCATCAGATCGCACCGCTGCTATTTGCAACATATGTCTCAAGCGTATCTCGCGTGGCCAAAACATCTCCCGCTTGGGTACCACATGCTTGACCAGACATATGTTGACCTGCCATGCAGTTCGTTGGCAAGCATTTCTAAAAGACCCACACCAAAGAACAAAGAGGATCTCTCCTTGCTCCTCATCAGCTGAGATTTCCAACCCCACTAGACCTTCAGTCCTCTCTGAGACCTGCAGTGAGAGGAATGAAGGTGTAGAATTAGGTGTGTCACAGCCAAGTACTTGTGGGCAATCTGCTTTTGGTACACCGACGTCAGATTGTACCAGGCAAATTTCCCTGCCCCAGCTGCTGCACCGCCGAAAGAAGTTTGCTCCCAGCCATCCACATGCCCAGCGGTTGAATGCTAGCTTGGCAAAATTGCTAGCACTTCAACTGCTGCCTTTTCAGTTGGTAGACTCTGCCCCCTTCCGTGAGTTTATGGAATGTGCGGTTCCTCAGTGGCAGGTACCCAAACGCCACTTTTTCTCACGGAAGGCGATTCCGGCTCTCTACCGGCATGTGGAAGGCAATGTCCATGCCTCGCTGGACAGGGCCGTCAGCGGTAAGGTGCATATTACCGCTGACTCATGGTCCAGCAGGCATGGACAGGGACGTTACTTAAGTTTCACGGCGCATTGGGTGACTCTGCTGGCAGCTGGGAAGGATGCAGGACAAGGTGCAGTAGTGTTGGAGGTTGTTCCGCCACCACGCCTCCAAAATGCTGATTGTGACACACCTCTCTCCTCCACCCCCTCCTCTTCTTCTTCCTCCATGGCCTCTTCCTCGGAACCAGCGGTGCTCCGTAGGCGTTCAAGGGGCTACGCAAGTACGCAGGCCAAAAGATGCCATGCGGTGCTTGAGCTGGTGTGCTTGGGGGACAGGAGCCACACTGGGGCAGAGGTTCTGTCAGCTCTGCAGGGGCAGGTTCAGAGGTGGTTGACGCCACGCCAACTTAAGGCAGGAATGGTGGTTTGCGACAATGGCACCAACCTCCTCTGACAGGGACAACTGACCCATGTGCCCTGTTTGGCTCACGTCCTTAACTTGGTGGTGCAGCGGTTCTTGGGCAGGTACCCGGGCTTACAGGATGTCCTGAGGCAGGCCAGGAAAGTCTGTGTGCATTTCCGCCGGTCATATAATGCCAGTGCTCGGCTGACGGACCTCCAAAAGGAGTTTAACCTGCCCAAGAACCGCCTAATCTGTGACATGCCCACCAGGTGGAACTCAACGTTGGCCATGCTGCAGCGGCTGCACACGCAGCAGAGGGCCATCAATGAGTACCTGTGCGACTATGGCACCAGGACAGGGTCAGGGGAGCTTGTTTTTTTTTCCCCACGCCAGTGGGCCATGATCAGGGATGCATGCACTGTCCTGTCACCATTCGAGGAGGCCACGAGGATGGTGAGCACTGACAGTGCATGCATCAGTGACACTGTCCCCCTTGTCCACCTGTTGGAGCACACGCTGCGTGGAATAATGGACAGGGCACTTGAGGCAGAACAGAGGCAGGAAGAGGAGGACTTCCTTAGCTCTCAAGGCCCCCTTTATCCAGACAGTGTTCCTGCATGCCCGCCGATCACACAGGAAGAGGACGAGGAGGAGGAGGAGGAGGAGGAAGATTGTGTCAGTATGGAGGTGGAGCCTGGCACTCAGCATCAGCAGTCTTTAAGGGATCAGTCCCAAGGAACACATGGACTTGTACGTGGCTGGGAGGAGGTGGCTGCGGACGTTGTTGTCCTTAGTGACCCAGAGGACTCCGGACCGAATGCCTCAGCAAACCTACGCTGCATGGCCTCCCTGATCCTGCAAAGCCTGCGTAAGGATCCTCGTATTCGTGGTATCAAGGAGAAGGACCAATACTGGCTGGCAACCCTCCTTGATCCACGTTACAAGGGTAAGGTTGCGGACCTTATCTTGCCATCGCAGAGGGAGCAGAGGATGAAACATCTTCGGGAGGCCTTGCAGAAAGGTCTGTGCAACGCATTCCCAGAGACTGGGAGGTTACAAACTCCTGTTTCTGGACAACGTGTTGCTGAGGCTTCGGTCAGTCAAAGAAGGAGCGGTGGAGAAGGTGGCCGTCTGACCGATGCGTTCAGACAATTTTTTGGTCCGCAGCCCCAAGGTATGATCGGTTCCAGCAACCATCGCCAGCGTCTGTTTTACATGGTGCAGGAATACCTAGGGGCAAGATCAGACTTGGACACCTTTCCCACCGAAAATCCTCTGGGTTACTGGGTCTTGAGGATGGATCACTGGCCAGAGCTTGCACAGTATGCAATTGAGCTACTGGCCTGTCCTGCATCCAGCGTTCTTTCGGAACGCACATTCAGTGCTGCTGGAGGCGTGGTAACCGATCACAGGGTGCGTCTGTCCACTGACTCGGTCGATCGGCTGACCTTCATAAAAATGAATCAGTCTTGGATCACCACCAGCTACCAAGCACCTGATGCTGATGTAACTGAATAATTTTTTTCAGATCCCTTCAAAGACTGCCTATGCTGATGCTGAGTGACTATCCCTGAGTAATTATCCTCTTCCTCCTCAATCATCACGCTGATAGCTTGTAAGAACATTTTTGGTTCTGGGCGCCACCACCAGTGCCTAAGGCACAATTTTTCAGCCCCTGTTTAACAGGGGCGTGTAATTACAATTTTTGATGTAATACTTTGCAGCAGGGCTCGTTCCTGCATTCCAACTAGAGTGTCTGTGAGGGGTTGCAGTGTTGTGGCACCAGCACCAGTGCCTAAGGCCCAATTTTTCTGCCCCTGTCTAACAGGGGCGTGTAATTACAATTTTTGATGCAATACTTTGCAGCAGGGCTCGTTCCTGCGTTCCAACTAGAGTGTCTGTGAGGGGTTGCAGTGTTGTGGCACCAGCACCAGTGCCTAAGGCTTAATTTTTCAGCTCCTGTTCAACAGGGGCATGTAATTACAATTCTTGATCTAATATTTCACAGCAGGGCCCTGTGAGGGCTTACAGTGTTGTGGCCACAGCAACACCTAAGGCCCAAATTTCTGCTGAGTATATAGGGCAGGACCCTACTTTCAAACATCTAACTTACAAACGACTCCTACTTGCAAACGGAAGGAGACAACAGGAAGTGAGATGAAATCTACCCCTAGGAAGGGAAATTCTCTCCTGTAAGAGTTAATATGGGAAAACAATTTCTCCTTTCCACTGATGCTTTCCAATCCTTGTTCCACAAAAAAACCCAAATTTTCAAAAAACATTTTTCATTGGGACAAAAAAGTGAGGTGAAATCTTCTGAAGAGGAGGAAAGACAGCAAAACAAATGTCACAGGGGTGATAACCCTTCCCTATGTTTTCCAAAAAGCTTAAAAAAGATTTTTTGGCTGGAGCTAAACACGTTAAAAATGTACCCGTTCAAAATTACAAAGAGATTCTACTTAACAACAAACCTACAGTCCCTGTCTTGTTTGCACCGCCTGTATACTGCTGTTCAGAGTATATAGGGCCTTTCCTTATTTTAATTTGGGTGCGGGGTTCCCCTTAATATCCATACAGGACCCAAAGGGCCTGGTAATGGACTGGGGGGGTACCCATGCCGTTTGTCTCACTGATTTTCATCCATATTGCCATGACCCGACATGACATTAAACCCGCAAGCAGTTTTAAATGAGATTTTTTCCTTTAAAAATGACATTTGGTGCAGGGACTGTTCTAAACATGGGAAACACGCGTCACTTTACAGGCATACTATAGACACCCCCCAGGTACGATATTTAAAGGAATATTTCACTTTTTTTTTTTTACTTTAAGCATCATTAAAATCACTGCTCCCGAAAAAACGGCCGTTTTTAAAAGTTTTTTTGCATTGATACATGTCCCCTGGGGTAGGACCCGGGTCCCCAAACCCTTTTTCGGACAATACCATGCAAATTAGCCTTTAAAATGAGCACTTTTGATTTCGAACGTTCGAGTCCCATAGACGTCAATGGGGTTCTAACGTTCGTGCAAACTTTCGGTCTGTTCGCGGGTTCTGGTGCGAACCGAACCGGGGGGTGTTCGGCTCATCCCTAGTGGTCAGTGTAAATCCCCATTACACTGGTGGCCAGTGTAGAAACTCCTCTTTATATTGGTAATCGGTAAAAATCCAAACTTGCATTTGTGGTCAGTTTCGAATCCTCACTTACATTAGTGGTCCATGTGGAAGCCCCCTTTGAATTGGCGGTGAGTGTAAATCCCCCCTTACATTGGTGGCCAGTGTAGAGATCCCCCTTTATTGGTTGTTGATGTAAAATCCCCCATTACATTGGTTATCAGTGTAAATTCTTCATTACTTTGGTAATCAGTGTACATTTCCCTTTTCATTAGTGGTAAGTGCAGAATTGCCCTTACATTGGTGGTCAGTGTAAATCCCCTTTTACATCGTTGAACATTGTAAACCCCTCTAACATTGGTAGTCAGTGTAGAAGTGTCGCCTTACATTGGTGGTCAGTACAAATCTCCTCGACAATGGTGGCCAGTGTAAATTCCCCCTTACAGGGAGGTCATTGTATATTCCCCCTTACACTGGTGGTGGTGTAAATCAGGGGTGTCCAAACTTTTTTCAAAGAGGGCCAGATTTGATGAAGTGAACATGCGTGAGAGCCGACCATTTTGCCTGACATTCTTTGAACCATTAAAATTAAAAGCAAATTAACTAATACATTGCCCAACAAGAATTCTCTTGCCTTTTTGACTGTGTGTGGTAAAGAGTCTAAGGATGAGCTTGGGCGTGTTATTTGGATATACCGTATTTATTGGCGTATAACACACACAGGCGTATAACACACACCTTCACTTTAAGAGGGAAGTTTCAGGAAAAAACTTAAATTTTAAATAAAGAACTGTGAAGCAAAATAAGGGTCAGTGTCTATCAATGCAGCCTAATCAGTGCCCATCTGCAGCCTCACCATTGCCTGAATGCAGCCTCACTATTGACATGAATGCAGCCTCACGATTGCCATGAATGCAGCCTCACCTTTGACATGAATGCAGCCTCGCCATTGCCATGAATGCAGCTTCACCATTGCCATGAATGCAGCCTCACAATTGCAATGAATGCAGCCTCACCATTGCAATGAATGCAGCCTCACCTTTGACATGAATGCAGCCTCACCATTGACATGAATGCAGCCTCACAAGTGCCACGAATGCAGCCTCACCATTGCCATCGGTGCAGCCTGATCCATGCCCATCTACATTCTCGGAGTGGACAGGGAAGGGGGCGGGAGCCAACAGATTACATACAGGAGACAGGACTCTGTGCAGGCCAGTCAAGTTCGTCCACCCAAAACTCGTTCATCCAGGTCTTTATAGTCCTTGCTTTGTGCACTGGTCCAAATCATTTGGTGGAGGGGGGATTATGGTGTGGGGTTGTTTTTCAGGGGTTGAGCTTGGCCCCTTAGTTCCACTGAAGGGAACTCTTAAGGCGTCAGCCTACCAAAACATTTTGGATAATTTCCACGCTCCCAACTTTGTGGGAACAGTTTGGGGATGGCCCCTCCCTGTTCCAACATGACTGTACACCAGTTTGGGGGGGGACTTGACTGGCCTGCATAGAGTCCTGACCTCAAGCCGATAGAACATCTTTGGGATGAATTTGAGTGGAGACTGCGAGCCAGGCCTTTTCATTCAACTTCAGTGCCTGACCCCACAAATGCTCTTCGGGAAGAATGGTCAAACATTTCCATAGACACACTCCTAAACCTTGTGGACAGCCTTCTCAGAAGAATTGAAGCTGTTATAGCTGCAAAGGGTGGGCCGACTCAATATTGAACCCTCTGGACTAAGACTGGGATGCCATTAAAGTTCATGTGTGTGTAAAGGCAGGCGCCCCAATACTTTTGTTAATATAGTGTATATACTTTAGGCAAATCAAACACTTCGTTAACCACTTGCCGACCGCCGCACGCCGATGTACGTCCTAAGTTTGTCGGCGGATATCGTTGTTATGGCAGCGGCTAGCTGCCATAACCCCGGTATCCCCGTTTTCGTGCGGCGGTCGGCTTTCAGATAATTTCGGTCCGCCGGCTCAGCGGGAGATCTGTCCGTTGATCTCCGCTGAGCCGGCGGATGACAGGTCCCTCTCTGCTCACTGAGCGGGGAGGGGCTTGTCAGGCGCCGCTGCCGCCTATGGGGGGATCGGACGAAAACGGACAGCGTGTCCGTTTTCGTCAGATCTCACCCGATCCGATCCGCCAGCGACGGATCTGGACGTAGAGCCATACGTCTGCTTTTAGCGGATCGGACGGGGTCGGATGTCAGCGGACATGTCTCCGCTGACATCCGACGCTCCATAGGCTAACATGGATCGCCCGTTCAGGTCCGCCGTCAAAACTGACAGGCGGACCTGAACGGTCCGATCGTGTGAAAGGGGCCTTAAAAGGCACATTTTTTTCAATGTCATTTTTTTAAATGGCTTTTTTTTTTTTTACTGCATTTTAGTGTAAATATGAGATCTGAGGTCTTTTTGACCCCAGATCTCATATTTAAGAGGTCCTGTCATGCTTTTTTCTATTACAAGGGATGTTTACATTCCTTGTAATAGGAATAAAAGTGACACAATTTTTTTTTTTTAAACAGTGTAAAAATAAATAAATCATGTAAAATAAATAATAAAAATGTAAAAAAAATTTTTAAAAACCCCCCATCATGATGAGCTCGCGCGCAGAAGCGAACGCATACGTGAGTAGCGCCCGCATATGAAAACGGTGGTCAAACCACACATGTGAGATATCGCTGCGACCGGTAGAGCGAGAGCAATATTTCTAGCCCTAGACCTCCTCTGTAACACAAAACATGCAACCTGTAGAATTTTTTTAAACGTCGCCTATGGAGATTTTTGAGGGTAAAAGTTTGACGCCATTCCACGAGGGGGCAATTTTGAAGCGTGACATGTTGGGTATCAATTTACTTGGCGTAACATTATATTTCACAATATAAAAAAAAATTGGGCTAACTTTACTGTTGTCCTATTTTTTTATTCAAAAAAGTGAATTTTTTCCCCCAAAAAAAAGTGCACTTATAAGACCGCTGCGCAAATATGGTGCAAAAAAAAGTATTGCATTGACTGCCATTTTATTCTCTAGGGTGTTAGAAAAAAAAACAATATATAATGTTTGGGGGTTTTAAACATGTAAATGTCTAAAATCCAAAACAAGGCTAGTCCTTAAGTGGTTAAGTGACATTCTCTATTTCTTTGATCTTTTCAAAGCAGTATAATAATTAATTTTTAACTAGCATATTATTAGCAATAGTGACTACGAGTGCATTGATCGGCAAAGGATTTTTTTTTAGAGTTCATGTTTCTTATACATGTCTCCATACATACAGCAGATAAAATAATAATTTAACATGTCACCGTTTTTCTAGGTAAATATATTTCTAAAGGTGCTATTGACATGAAATTTTCACCACATGTCAGTAACAACCCATGCAATCCATACATACAAAGAAAGCAAAACAAATACGTTCAGAAATGAAGTTATGTGTAATACAATGGAATGACAGTGAAAAAATATTGAACACGTGAAGAAAGGGAGGGGCAAAAGGAATGGAAAGCCAAAACACTAGCTGAAATCTATCAGTAATTAGAAAGCAATGGCCCTTGTCAGTGCAAATTAATATCTGCTGGTTCAGTCTCATCTGATGGCCTATAAAAAGTCTCATTATCAAGGTGTCACACAAGAAACATCTCATGATGAATACAAGCAAAGAGCGCTCTCAAGACCTTCACAACCTTATTGTTGCAAAACATACAGATAGCATTGGTTACAGAAGGATTTCCAAACTTCTGAATGTTCCAGTGAGCACTGCTGTGACCATAATCTGGAAGCGGAAAAAACATAATTTCACCATAAACTGGCCATGACCAGGTGCTCCTTGCAAGAATTCTGACAGAGGAGTGAAAAGAATTATCAGCAGATTTGTCCAAAAGCCAAGGACCACTTGTGAAGAGCTTCAGATCTGGAATTAGCAGGTACAGTTGTATCAAAGAACACAATAAGTGATGCACTCAACCGCCATAGCCTGTATGCACGCTCACCAAGCAAGACTCCATTGCTGAAGAAAAAGCATGTTGAAGCTCCTTTAAAGTCTGCTGAACAACATTTAGACATTACTGTGAAATACTGGGAGAATATAATCTGCTCAGATGAGACCAAAATTGAACTCTTTGGATGCAGGGTTGCCAACCTCCCACAGCATTTTTTACTAACAAAACATGGACAATTGACTGGCGGAGCACATTTTTTACTGGCAACCTGAGAAATTAAAGAACTCCCATTGAAAACTAACACAGTGACTTTTCAAACAGTATAAACATGATATGGAAACACTGACACTATAACAAAGTAATTTGCTTGATTTACACTTAAAAAGTCAACACAGCATGAAATTTTCAGCCCCTGATATTTACTGGCAGTTGTAAAAAATCATTAATTTTTACAAACTGTCAGTAAATTTACTGGCGGTTGGCAACCCTGTTTGGATGCCATAATACACACCATGTTTGGAGGTCAAATGGTACTGCACATCACCCCAAAAACACCCCCATACCAACAGTAAAGTTTGGAGGTGGGAACGTCAAGGTGTGGGGCTGTTTTTCAGCACATGGTCCTGGCAAACTTCATATCATTAATGGAAGGATGGATGGAAAAATGTTCCTGATAAAAATCTACTGCCATCTACCAGGATGAGGAAGATGAAACAAGGATTTACATTTCAGCAAGACAATGATCCCAAACACAAAGCCAAGGAAACTCTCAAATGGTTTCAAAGAAAGAAAATAAAGCTGCTAGAATGGCCCAGCCAATCACCTGACTTGAATCCAATAGAAAATCAATGGAAAGAACTAAAGATAGAAAAGGAGGCCCATGGAACCTTCAAGATTTGAAGACCGTTTGTGTGGAAAAATGGGCCAAAATCACACCTGAGCAATGCATGCAACTCGTTTCTTTATGCAGGAGGCGTCTTGAAGCTGTCATTACTAACAAAGGATTTTGTACAAAGTATTAATTCATTTCAGTTAGCATGTTCAATACTTTTTCTCTGTGTCATTCAATTTTCTTACACATAACTTAACTACTTCCTGCCAGGGGCGTAACTAGAAATCACAGGGCCCCATAGCAAAATGTTGTATGGGGCCCTCCCCCACAAAAAAAATGAACAATGAATGTTGGCGCTTCAATCATCACGGCACCATGGTTAGTATGGTGTCAGGATGATTGAAACACATTATTTCTATTACATTGTTATATAAAATGAAATAGTTTAACTCACCATAATGCAGAATCAGTGGGAGAACTGAGCGTGTCACTTGCCAACATCACCTGCCACAAGTTGCGGATTGTCCACTTGCCACATCACCTGCCACACATTGCAAATTGTCCACTTGCCACGTCACCTGCCACAAGTTGCGGATTGTCACTTGCCACACGTTGCAAATTGTCTACTTGCCACGTCACCTGCCACAAGTTGCGGATTGTTACCTGCCACAAGTTGCGAATTGTCACTTGCCACGTCACCTGCCACACGTTGCAAATTGCCCACTTGCCACATCACCTGCCACACATTGCGGATTGTCCACTTGCCACGTCACCTGCCACACATTGCGGATTGTCCACTTGCCACGTCACTTGCCACAAGTTGAAGATTGTCACTTGCCACGTCACCTGCCACACATTGCAAATTGTCCACGTGCCACGTCGCCTGCCACACATTGCGGATTGTCCACTTGCCACGTCACCTGCCACACATTGCAAATTATCCACTTGCCACGTCACCTGCCACACATTGCGGATTGTCCACTTGCCACAAGTTGTGGATTGTCACTTGCCACGTCACCTGCTACACGTTGAAAATTGCCCACTTGCCACGTCACCTGCCACCCATTGTGGATTGTCCACTTGCCACGTCACCTGCCACACATTGCGGATTGTCCACTTGCCACGTCACCTGCCACACATTGCAAATTATCCACTTGCCACGTCACCTGCCACACATTGCGGATTGTCCACTTGCCACAAGATGTGGATTGTCACTTGCCACGTCACCTGCTACACGTTGAAAATTGCCCACTTGCCACGTCACCTGCCACCCATTGTGGATTGTCCACTTGCCACGTCACCTGCCACCCATTGCGGATTGTCCACTTGCCACGTCACCTGCCACACATTGCGGATTGTCCACTTGCCACAAGTTGCGGATTGTCACTTGCCACATCACCTGCCACATGTTGCAAATTGTCCACTTGCCACAAGTTGCAGATTGTCACTTCACTTGCCACAAGTTGCAGATTGTGATTTCACTTGCCACAAGTTGCAGATTGTTACTTTCCTGCTAAGGTGAGGAATGGGGATTGACACTTCTTGTTTCCCAGTCTGAGTCAGGCAGCAGAGAGATGATGTAATCTCTCTGCTGCCTGCACAGTGAGTGAGGGCGGAACTGCCGGGATGCAGGGCGGACCCCGGGCAGTGAGAGATGTCATCTCTCTGCTCCACCACCCGCTGATTGGCCAGTCCACCCACCGAGCCTCCCAGCTGTCAGCATCCTGTATGTTCCCTCACCCGCCCGCCAAGCTGCCCAGCTGCGTCCGCTCGCACAGTCAGCGTGACTGTACACGGCGGCTCATCTGACATCCACCCACTTGCACGCCGACTCACAGGGCCTTACTCGGCTGAGGGGCCCCATAGCGCCCGTGTGGGTCACTATGGTGGTAGTTCCGCCACTGCTTCCTGCCCACGCTATAGCCGAAAGACAGCTACAACACGGGCTTAGTTTGCAGAGGTGGGCGTCCATGAATGTCCTCCCATGAACGCGCTGCCTGCGCGCCCCCTGTGGTGCGCAGGCGGCACGCTCTGTGATCGTCCAGTCCTTTGGACTCAGCTGATCACAGATCGAGGTAAAGGGACAATCACAGTGGCCCTTTACCATGTGATCAGCTGTCAGCCAATGAGAGCTGATCACACGATGTAAACACAAGACGGCTATCGGCTTTTCTTTCCTCACGCTGACAGCATGAGGAGAGAAGAAGAAAGCCAATAACGGCCTTATGTTAAAGGGACATCGGCACTTATAATAAGGGAAATGATTATCAGTTTCCTGATTATCAGTGCAGTCCCACCAGTGCTGCCAATCAGTGCCCACCAGTGCTGCCTTATCAGTGCCCATCTGTTCCACCTATCAGTGCCCATCAGTGCCGCCTATCAGTGCCGCCTATCAGTTCTGCCTTTTGGTGCCCTTCAGTACCATCCATCAGTTCCACCTATCAGTGCCCATCAGTGCAGCCTCATCACCGCACATCAGTGAAGGAGAAAAATTACCATATTTATCGGCGTATAACAGGCGCCGGCGTATAAGGCCTCATGTATACTGCTGCTGGTAAACGGACGTTCAGAGGCAGTTGGATGCTTTTTCAATTGCCCCTGAACTCATCCAATGTTATCTTATGTGTATATAGAAAGGTGTAGATATGGCGCTATTCCTCTATTTAGTAGAAAATCGTAGAGTCCTGCACTTAAACCAGAATCTCATAGGGAAAAATCCTTTGGAAAATTAAAAAGTGTTTAAATAAATAAAAAAAAATTTGAAATGCTGGATGTGTTGCACCCCCTGCCTGTTGTGGGGTTGTAGTGAATAAAAGTGCGTTAGAAATGCTGTGTTATCCGCCTAATGAAGTTAGGCCTTAATTATAAAGTGAAAGTGTCAAAATGAAATTGATATAGTGCTAAAGTGTGTTTACACCCTCTGTGTGTGTTCAGGGTGTTGGAAAAATTAGAAAAGGGTCTTTAAAAAATGGTTGAGAAGATTAGATTGAATATGTTAAGTGGTGAATGTGTGTGTGAGGGTACAGCTTCTCTGTGGTCCTCAATGTGCCAACCGACAAATGTGTTTGACCCTCTGTTGCTATATCTCACCAAATAAACAGGGACATGGCAAACAGAAAACTAAATATATAAATAAAATAGAAAGTAATCTAAATACCAAATAATAATTAAATAAATGTTTAGTATCCCACTGGGAAAAACAGAGTAAAAATGCAGTTCAAACAATAAATAGTTAAATTAGTCCATTGATCCAATGATGAAAAAATGAAATAAAGTGACTAGTGCTCCAAAACAATGTCCAGTGCCTGATCAAAATGATGCTATATATCCTTTTAAGTGCCAGTGGTGCCAGTGATGTTATCCATGCTGGTAGTAGATTGCACTTACCAGATACCCTTAGCCCCCCCAGGGGTACTGCGCGTTCACAGTATAAGCCACTGTGTAGCTCTCTGGGGCCAGCTGGGTGATCCGTGTATCATATACTGGCATTCCACCAAGATTTCACATACAAAAGAGAGGGGTGCCCATAGCGTAATACTGTTTATAAAATTGTTTATTCGTAAGGTAAGAGATTATTCTCACATTTTTGTAAAAAATAGACAAGCATAGGTGAAAAATGGAGCAAGCGCCGAGTAAACAAAGAATCGCGGCCCTGACCGGAAGTGACGCAAAAAGTACTGTAACTACGACGTTCAGAGGCAGTTGGATGCTTTTTTCAACTGCCCCTGAACTCATCCAATGTTATCTTATGTGTACATGTGACACAGGTTCGTTTAATGTCGTTTCTAGGCAGTTGCGTTTATAGGCTTTTCTTTGAAGGCAAAAAAAGACGCCAAAGTTTCTGGCGTTGCAGATGCCAAACGCCACTAAACGCATTTAGCCACATTTCATTTAGAGGCGTTTTTTCATTTTTGGCTATTTTGAAAAAAACAACAAATTTTTTTTTTTCAAAAGCTTCTAAACGCAAACGCGGCTAAACGCGGTATGTAACTGCGGCAAAACGGACGTTTTAAACGTGGGTTACTATCTGTCAAGTTAAATCGTTCAGGAGAGGTTGTAAAAACATCCGTGTACATTAGGCCTTACACGCACCCCAATTTAAGAGGGAAGTTTCAGGTAAAAAACCTTTTTTGTGTGCCCAACTGCAGCCTGTTCTGTGCCCATCTGCAGCCTGTTCTGTGCCCATCTGCAGCCTGTTCTGTGCCCATCTGCCCCCTCAATGTAGCTCACCATATCTCGGATAAAATCACAGAGCCGTCATCTGTTTCCTCGCTCTCAGTCGGCAGTCACATACACAGTCCCGCCTCCACCATCGGCATTGGACCAGCTCCTGTGATAGACAGAACACTGGTCCGGTGGCGGAGGCGGGACTGTGTGTCGGAGAGCCGAGTGGAGAGGAGATGACAGCTCTGTGATTTCCAGCGGCACTCGTCCCCCCTCCTTCTCCTCCGAGGTACGCTGTCGGCGTATAACACGCACCCCTATTTTCCCCCCATTTCCTCCCAGGGGAAAAAAGTCGCCGATAAATACGGTATTTGTTTTCAAAATTTTATAACAAACTATGAAAAATGTTCTGCCTTTTTTTGTTTTTTAGCAGAAAATAAAAAACCCAGTGGTGATTTAATACCACCAAAAGAAAGCTCTAGTTGTGTGAAAAAAATGATAAAAATGTCATATGGGTACAGTGTTGCATGACCGTGCAATTGTCATTCAATGTGTGACAACGCTGAAAGCTGAAAATTGGCCTGGGCAGGAAGAGGGTAAAAGTGCCCAATAGGCGAGTGGTTAATTTCTGAACTTGTTTTTTTTGTTTCTTTGTATGTATGGATTACATGGGTTGTTACTGACATGTGGTGAAGATTTCATGTCAATAGCACCCTTAGAAATATATTTACCTAGAAAAATGGTGACTTATTTTACCCGCTGTATGTCAAGTAGTTATGATATGGATACAGATTTTGGTAACCTATCAACTCTGTCTTCAAGTTAACCCAGTTAATAAATAAGCCTTTAAAACTGCACTCCAGGAATAGTTTTCATTGCACAGTTACATTGGGCCAGCTTGAACCAATGTAAGTAGATATATACAGTATTCCATACCTGTAGGACCGTTGTGGAAGTTGAGAATCCCTGTAGTAGTCAGTGCTACTACAGTGATCCTTCTCTCAGTCTTTCAAGTTCAGTTCCAAGCGGCTGCCCTAATGCATTATAAGCAAGGTGTTGCTTGCTTGGCACGGCCACCATTTACAGAGTGGAAGTGTCTAATTACTGTCTGTGCTGGCCCAGCATCTCTGCCCCTCCCTTCACCTCCCTAGTTAACCATTTATGTAGCAGCCAGAGGAGCAAAGTGGAATACTATAGAGTGTCACTTAAAGTGACCCCTTCTTAAAGAGGTGTTCCCATTAAAAAAAAAAAAATTAAAAGTCAGCAGCTACAAATACTGTAGCTGCTGACTTTTAATCGGACACTTACCTGTCCCTGGGTCCAGCGATGCGGGGGATCGAAGCCCTGCTCGTCCCCCCCACCGCTCGGCGGCGCCGGCATTTTAACTGCTGGCGCCCAGCTGTGGCTTCACAGCCGGGCACCCACTGCGCGTGCGCGAGCGGCGCCGCGTGCCGTAATTGGCCGCTCAGTCATCTGGGACCTGTAATGGGTCCCAGATGATTGACAAGAGGGAGGGAGGAGAGCTGAGCCCTTCCTGTGCTGAGGGGGAAGTGATGTCACCAGCCCAGGCACTGAAAGAGGCAGAGGGACCCCCTAGCAACAGGCATGTAGAGGTGAGTAAAAAAATAAAAAATTCCAAATGTTTTTTCTTTTTTTTTTTTTTTTTTTTTTTAGGAACATTCATGCATTTTTTTATTTTTTTTTGGTGGAACACCACTTTAAGGGCCCAACATCCCCTTTTAGAAAAGCAGCTTAAAAATAAAAAAAATCTGTAGTGGGGGGGAACTTAGATAATTTACAGTACTCAGCTTCTGCCCATGGCACCTAGATGACGGTAACCTCATAATTACATAGTTGCATAGTTAGTCTGGTTGAAAAAAGACACAAGTCCATCTAGTTCAATAAAAGAGAAAAAAAAAATCATACAATCTTATATACACAACCCTATACCCACAGTTGATCCAGAGGAAGACAAAAAAAACAGCAAAGCACGATCTGGAGAATGTAGGGTACTCCAGGTCTCACTGAGAAGATGCTCTCAGCACTGTTCTGCAGCATCTTCTTGGAGATTTGGAGTGCTCACTATTTTTGAATCTCATCTGCAGAGGGAGGACTTCACCCACTGCTCTACAGAAGCTGGTGGAGATGTAAAAATATTATTTATCTTTTTTCCACCATGCCATTTAAACTGTATACTGCATTTCAATAAAGGTGGGGACTTGAAAAGACCTTGAACAGCCCTGAGTCTGCTGGGTGCTGGTGACATCACATCTAAGATGGCAGCACCCAGCATTGGAGCTCGGCACAAGGGAGAATTTTAGAGGTAAATAACATGCATATGGGTGGGTGCAGCATGGTGTGGCAGCAGAAAACACGCAGTCCAGGTGCAGTTCAGGTGCAGTGTAACAGGAATATATTGTTACTGATGTTTGATAATACAAAACAGGCCCGGCGGGAAAGCAACCCGACCGGGAGCACTCACACAGCATGTAACAGCGATGTGTCAGAAGAGGTAGGCCCCAGGTATGGGGTGGAATGCAGCCTGGCCAGTCCGTACCTGGAAGGGATGGCATGTCCCTGCACTTTCCCTATGACGTTAAGCACTTTCCCTCCGAGACAGGTGACCTGTCTCTACTCTAACCACACGTGAAATGCGCCCAAGCCCGGGAGCCAGGGTCTTAAATAGACTCTGCCTGACCCAAGAAGGACACCAGCGTTACATAGGGCGCTAGCATTCAATCAGATAGCTGCCCCCTGTGACACAGAAAACCTTAGAGGAACTAAGTCCTACTTGACTTCTTGTCCCTCTGCACTACCGCTGTGGTTGAGTGCCACCTGCAGTGAAAAAACAGACTGCACCTGCCTACATGCATAACATACATGCATTTATAATCTTATAGGTCTGGTGACTGCATCATTATAAAAAAAAGTTACAATAGAAATCACTGAATTTAGGAGAAATGCTTTAATTCAGTTTACTTGTCAAATTACTGCTTGCCATGCAGGGAACAGCATCAATGATCTGTTTAAATAAATCACATCCAACTGAGAACTAGGAAATTATGGTAAAGATAAAACAGCAGATACCCGTGTCAATAGATTTTGTGTTTTCCATCTGCTTTCTGTCACACTAGTGACCATCTCTGGACATTCAGCTCTAATGATACAATACACGTTTTTACTGATAACCAGGTCTTTTAAAAAGCTGTGAAACTCAATTATCAAGATACCGGAAAAAACCTGGTATGGTTCTTAGCATCATGTTTTTACTCCAGGCAGATATATAACAATAATTTAATCCAGTTCTATGTTACTTAAAATTCATGAAATATATTTTCCTGACAGACTCCATGGCAGACTACGTGTGGGTTAACCCCGCCTCCTCTCCAATGCTATAGGACCCCACTCCCATAAATTTGAGCTCACCACTAGAGACTGCATTCCTTTTTTGTCCTCCTCTTGGACCTATAATTACACTTATGTTTCCTCACTTTCGAACCAGTTGAATGAGCCCAGAGTGGGCCGACGTCTGGCATACCAACGTGGAGAGCCCAGGGCCCAGCCACTGGCGGGGGAGTGGCTTCAGGCATGTATGCCCCAGTGGTGAGGGGCAGCCTGCGTCTGCCCAGGAGGAGACGTTCAACACAGCTGGCAATGTTGGGATTCTTCAATTTATCCTCCATGGCAGTACTTATGTTTATGTATGTGGTCTTTCCCCTTGTCCTCCCTTCCCCTGGCTCTTTTCTGGCCTCTCATGGCGCCTGGAGCACTTCTGCGTTCCAGAGCGCCGTCTTTCTTCCAGGTCGGGGCCACGGCATGCTCAAGGCCTCGGGTGATTCTGAGGCTTGGTTTGCGCATGCGTGGCTCGGTGAAAGGCCCGGCGACCGTGCAGGCGCTTGTCAACAAGTCGATGTAGCGCAGGCGCTAGCGGAGGACACAGCAATGACTCCATTCGGGTGGGGGTTTTAAAAAGCCTGTCAGCCTCTGCTTCTGTGGGATTCCCTGCGGGCAGTGTGTGGCAGCTTCCCCAAGCCCTGGGCACCTTACAGGAGGTAAGCACTAGCTCTGCTCTGTGCTTTGCGGGACAGCAGCGACTCTTAAAGAGACAATTACCTAGTTTTCTCTGGTCACCATGTAACTCTCTTTTCTCCTGTCCCAGGATCGTCCATTTTTTTCCTACAAGCTGTGGGTCTTTAAGCCCGGTCTTTCTCTGTGGTGCTATGGACAGATCACCGCCTTCATGCGCTGAAGGTACGTGAGTGGGGAGGGGCCGGGATTGTTCGTGGATGGACAGGTGTCCTAACGGCATGCCTTTGTGTATTTTCCCTACCCTCCCTTTACTCTGTTCAGCCCTTCTTGGTCAGATCATCATCTTGGACCAGACGACAGAGACCTTGCCAGACCGCAACATCAATATCAACATTCTTCTTCCAGGTCCAGACGTGACTCTCCATCCAGGACCCACCAGCAGAGGAGATGTTCCCATTCCTCCTCCAGATACCGCACCCACCGCCATGACAATCGCTCTGATCGCAGAACCTGCTGGGGATGTGGTACACGAGTCCTGGAGGGCAAGTCACTGTGTGACCCATGTTATGCCCAGGCAGTTGGAGAAAAAGAGATGGAAAACTAACAGATGGAGTCTTTCATTAAGCGTGCGGTGCAGCAATCCCTAAAGGAGTGGGATACAACCAGCACGTGGAGCCAGTCCACCACTCTATCTGGCTCCCTGGCTGACGAGGCCCAGAAGGATCCGGGCTCATCCCAGCCTTAGAATGCCTCCCCTGAGTCCTCGGACAGCAAGATGGAGAGAGATGAGTTTGTCGGAGGATTCAATTTCACCCTGGTTTCCCCACTAATTAAAGCAGTCAAGGAGGCCCTTGAGTGGGAAGATGCTTCCACTCCCCCGGCTAAGCAGAAGAAGTTCTTTAGGCATCTGGGTAAGGAACATTCCTTTTTTCCACTCCTTTCTGAATTAAAGGATATTATTGACGAAGAATGGAGCAAGGTAGAGAAGAAGACCTCTATGTCAGGTAAAACCTCCAGGTTATAGATGCAGCTCTGATATGACTGGCCAAGCATGTCACTCTTCCCTTGGAATATGCGGTATCCTTCAAAGATGGGCTTGAGAGAAGAATAGATCAAGACCTGAAGAGGATTTACGGGTTAGCCGGCACAGCTTGCAAACCCGCTTTGGCCCTTGTGACCATGTCCAAGGCCATGGAGGCCTGGACAGAGAACATAGACTCCATGCTCAAGGGTGTTTCAGAAGATCTGCCCAGGGGCTCAGCAGTCCAGGAATTGAAGCTAGCAGTGACCATCATGGGGGAGGCCTCTATCTACCAGATCCGCCTATTGGCACCGGACTATGCTATCCTCGGTCATGGCTAAGCGGGCCCTATGGTTGTTCCCTTGGCCTGCTGATCCAGCATCTAAGCAGGCCTGGTGTAGGATCCCCTTTGAGGGGCCCTCGTTGTTTGGTAACAGGCTGGATATCGCCAAAGCCCGAGCTACAGGTGGGAAATCGGGTTTCCTGCCCCAGGATAAGCGTTCAAGGGAAGCACGCTCTTACAGGCCCGATCGGGATTTCAGAAAGAATTGGAGCAGAGGTCAGACATCCTTTCCGAAAGTCTGCTAAGAGCCAGGCGTCCAGTGGTCGAGAGTCGGCCAAGTCATTTTGAGATTGGGCCCGCCCAGGCAGGTCGGGTGGGGGCACGTCTGCTTCTCTCCCAGTATGTCTGGGTGGCCTCAATCTCGGACTACTGGACCATCAAGATGGTCTCCATGGGCAACACATGGTCCTTCATCAGTACTCCTCCCCCCAGATTTATTTCCACCCTGCTATCACAGTCAGAAGAAAAGAAGCAGGTATTACTATCCTATTTGGACTCGCTGATAGTACAAGGAGCTGCGGTGCCTGTCCCGAAAGGCGAAGAGTTTCAAGGGGTATACTCCCCTCTCTTCCTTGTGCATAAGAAAATAAGTTCATGGCACCCCATGATAGATCTAACTTACCTAAACAAGTTCATAAAATACGAAAGGTTCAAGATGGAAACTTTGTCTACCATCCAACAAGCCGTGCAGCCAGGCAATTGGCTAATCTCAATCGACTTAAAAGATGCCTATATTCATGTGCCTGTGGCAGAGAAATTATGCAAATACCTCTGGTTCAGAGTTGGACAAGATCATCTACAGTTCACTTGCCTCCCTTTTGGGTTGACAACCTCACCCTGAGTCTTTTCAAAAGTTCTTCTAGCCATAGTGGCCCTCATCAATACCAAAGGGATACGCTTGTACCACAATCTCAACAATCTCCTGTTGCTGTCCCAAGACAAGGAGCACCTATTGATCCACAGAGAGCAGGCTATCACCACACTGCTCTAGTTTGTTTGGCTCCTAAACTTAGAGAAAAGCCATCTGGAACTAGTTCAGCGCCTGGTATACCTAGGGGCCCAGTTAGGCACGGTGGAAGGCACCATCTCTCTCCCAGTGGAGAAAATCCCAGTCATCCGAGGGAGAATCTTACGGGCTCTGAGCCCCTTATGAATAAAAGCCTCACAAAGCCTAAAAATTATTGGCACAATGGTCTCTACGACCCCCATGGTCAAATGGTCCCTATGGAGGTTACACCCTTTCCAGGGTTTTTCCATCAGTGGAGCTCTGGGGATGGCAATCAGTCCATTTACATAACCACAGTGATGAGGGGCAGTCTCTTTTGGTGGCTCCAGCGCAGAAATGTGCTCACCTGTCACTCCATTGTCCCGTCTCATGGGTCACGGTCACGACCAATGCCAGAGGGACCGGTTGGGGAGCCCTTTGCAGGTCAGAACTTGCACAAGGCAAGTGGGATGCCCGTCTTCACAATCCGGACTCAAACGTCTTGGAACTACAGGTAGCCTGGTGTGCCCTTCAATCGTTTACTCATCTCCTGCAAGTTGAGTACTGAGAATGGACAACTCCACAGCGGTCTCCTATGTGAAGAGACAATGGAGCACTCGGAGCTCCACACTGCCCAAGAAGTCAAGCCCATCATATCCTGGGCTCAGAAAAACCTGCCCAATATTTCAGCGGTTTTCATCCCCGGAGTCCAGAACGTCCAAGCGGACTTCCTGTCTCGCACACAGACGACAACGAATGGTCTCTTCATGTGCAGACGTTTGAATGGATCCTGTCCTTGGGAGTCAATCCCGAAATGGACCTATTTGCATCCCCCTGCAACTTCAAGATCAAGACGTATTACACACGGGGCCATTGCAGCCAGGCCTTCGGGGTGGATGCCATGACAGATCGGTGAAGCTGCAACAGGGCATACGCCTTTCCCCCGCTCCCAATTATCCTCAGGTTTTTACGGAGACTCTAAGCGAAAGCGGCCAAGGTGGTGGTGATAGCACCTTACTGGTCGAACAGGCCATGGTTTCCCCTCCTGATCCAGCTCAGCTTCTGGGACCCGGTGCCTCTTCCTCCCAGGCCGGACCTTCTTTCTCAGGGGGCACCCTTTTCCGGCGTTACTGAGACTGATAGTTTGGTTCTTGAGAGGGAGAGGCTGGAATCTCTCGGGTGTGCTTCATGAGTGATTTCCACCCTTATGAGCTTGAGGAAAGCGAGCACAAATACAGTCTATGGGAGGATATGGGTCAAGTTCTTTGAGTTCTCATCCTCTACGGGCAGATCGTTCAAGGATCCAGGAATCCAGGATATCCTCAGCTTCCTTCAATCTGGCCTAGATCTGTCTTCATTCATTAGCTCTCTCAGAGTCCAAGTCTCAGTCCTGTCAGCTTCTCTGGAACATCATGGGCGGCTTACCCTTTAGTCCGGCAGTTTTTTCGTGTGGCGAGAACACTTATGCCCCGTACACACGGTCGGACTTTGTTCGGACATTCCGACAACAAAATCCTAGGATTTTTTCCGACGGATGTTCGCTCAAACTTGTCTTGCATACACACGGTCACACAAAGTTGTTGGAAAATTCGATCATTCTGAACGCGGTGACGTAAAACACGTACGTCGGGACTATAAACGGGGCAGTAGCCAATAGCTTTCATCTCTTTATTTATTCTGAGCATGCGTGGCACTTTGTGCGTCGAATTTGTCTACACACTATCGGAAATTCCGACAACGGATTTTGTTGTCGGAAAATTTTATAGCCTGCTCTCAAACTTTGTGTGTCGGAAAATCCGATGGAAAATGTGTGATGGAGCCCACACACGGTCGGAATTTCCGACGACAAGGTCCTATCACACATTTTCCATCGGAAAATCCGACCGTGTGTACGGGGCATTAGGCCCCAAAGAAGACCAAGATTCCCCAAATGGGATCTTCCCCTTGTTCTTGACTGGCTGACTGACCTCAGTTCCTCAGGATCCGCTCCGCTTTCTGTCAAAGACCTTTCCGCAAAGGCCGCCTTTCTAGTTGCCATCAATTTGGCCAAAAGGGCTTCTGAGATTGGGTCCTTGGGTCATGAAGAACCCTTCCTGACTTTCTTCCCGGACCGGGTGGTCCTTATCCCTATGCTCGGTTCAAACCCGAAAGTTACTTCAGTGTTCGATTAGAACCAAGAAACTGTCCTACCCGCCTTCAGGGCCCAGGGGTCCTTTGAAGTTCATCCTCTGGATGTGGGTGAAATCCTGAAGGAATACCTGCAAGTTACTTCCTCCTTTAGACACTCTGACTATCTGTTCATCTTGCACTCTGGCAGTAACAGAGGGAAGCGAGCTTCGTCCAGAACAATTGCGGCCTGAATCGTCCAGTCCATCCAGCAAGAGCTAAGGGCTTGGCTCCTCCAGAGGCGGTGACGGCACATTCCACCAAGGGTGTGGGCAGCAGCCCAGCATGTGGCTCCACACATTATCTGTAAAGCAGCCTCATGGGCCTCCATTAATACCTTTATGTCACATTATTGCAAAGAGCCTGCGTCTCTATC
Source organism: Lithobates septentrionalis (assembly GCA_037952835.1). Classification (NCBI taxonomy): domain Eukaryota; kingdom Metazoa; phylum Chordata; class Amphibia; order Anura; family Ranidae; genus Lithobates; species Lithobates septentrionalis. The sequence goes on along the minus strand of JBBDGP010002794.1, from coordinate 548,689 downwards.
TTCTGTGAACTTTGGTTTAAGAGTCCTGTCAGTTGATGGGCTAAATTAAATTTCTTTTGATCAGCATACCCACCCGTGTGGACTGACTAGTTATTTCCCACACATAGTCTGCCATGGAGTCTGTCAAGAATACAGAAAACCTATTATCAATATTTACGGAATTTTCCTTTCCTGATGAACTCTATGGCAGACGGAGTTCCCACCCATCGGTCAAATAGTTGGCTAGTTACAGAACGCAGTCTCTAGTGGTGAGCTCAAATTTATGGGAGCGGGGTCCTATAGCATTGGAGAAGAGGCGGGGTTAACCCACAGTCTGCCATGGAGTCCATCAGGAAAGGAAAATTACAGTAAGTATTGATAATAAATTTTCCGTTTTAATGACACCTGCAGAATTGTATCTTTTACCCACTGACAAAGCAGAAAATGCTCTCCAGTGGTCTAAACATAAATTTGACATGTACAGGACTAAGCCTGGCCCTATGCTTGCCAAAAATCTTAATTCTATTAGGCACTTGCACAAACAGATGCAACTATGAAATCCCAGTGGTGACCACACATCTGAGCCCTCTAAAATAGTCTCTCAATTTGGAGATTTCTGAACCTCTGTACGGTATATGTCAAACCCAGCTCGTTCTCTCCCTCTAAGGTTGAACACTTTTTTTCAGCACTTATGCCTTCCTGCCCTCTCTGAATCGGCCTCTGCAGCCCTTGGTGAGGACATTTTCGAGTCTCAAGTATCTGCAGCTATTGAAGCCTTCTAAAGCCCCAGGCTAAGATAGTTTTGTGGGACTTTATTAAAAAATATTCCCCCTGATTGTCTCTCATTTGAATACTCTTAAAAGGAACGTTCTCCCCTCCCCGGCATTTTTGCAAGTATACATTTTCATGACACACAAGGATACAGCTGAAACCTCTGAACCTCACCACTTCAGACCTATTTTTTTTTTTTTTTTTGAATGTTGATTTGAAGTCATTTAGTAAAATTCCGGGCAACCAAATTAACAAGTACCTATGTGCCTTAGTTCATAGGGACCAAGTGAGCTTTGACCAAGGATGCCAGGTGAGGGACAACATTTGCAGTCTTACACCTAATTCTCTTGATTCAACATTGTAAAATTCCAGGTTCCCTCCTTTCACTGGAGCGCTATAAAGAATTTGATACCCTCTAATGGGATTACTTGCAACATGTTTTACTCTATTGGGGATTTGGGGACTTCATCTTTGCATGGCTGTCAGCTCTGACAGGTGACAGGTAACCAGACCCGTTGCACCTGATTGGCTAATGCCCTGTACACACGGTCGGACTTTCCGACGGAAAATATGCGATCGGAGCTTGTTGTTGGAAACCGTATGTGGGCTCCATCTGACTTTTTCCATCGGAATTTCCGACACACAAAGTTTGAGAGCTGGCTATAAAATTTTCCCGACAACAAAATCCGTTTGCGTAAATTCCAACCGTGTGTGGACAATTCCCACGCACAAAGTGCCACGCATGCCAAGAATAAATTCCGAGACGGAACTGCTCGGTCTGGTAAAATTAGCGTTCGTAATGGATATAGCACTTTCATCATGCTGCAATGTTTTAAATTGTTGAATGCAGCGCACTCTCTTCTTCTTTATAATGCTAGAAGAATGAAGTTGTTTTGCTGCTTATATTCACACAGACTTCTCACAAACTTCGTTCTTTATTATTTCTCGTGATTTCATGAATATAATATTTGTATTCGTCAGATCTACCGATTTTTTGGGGGTTTTATGTTTTTATATTTTTGATAATTTGTTGTTTTTTTAAATCAAAATCTCCTGTTTTTTTTTTTTTGTTTTGTTTTTTTTGGTTATCTCCATAATTATATTTGTGGGTTTTGTGTGTCAAGTTACCACAACACCATTATTATATTGGATTTTAGAATCTCAAGAAGATTGGTTGGTGTTGGTGTCCCTTGTTAATTTGACATTGTATTTTTAAAATGTACCTGCCTCCTCACAAACAAACTGTCCTTTTTGAAGTAAAACACATAGGCCAGTATTTGTGAAAAATAAATAGCCATTTATTCTGGGTCAAAATAAAATAAGGAGGAAGGCAACGCTGGATAAACTGGTGAACTTAGAGAAGCCTTTGTACCCCAGGGCAGACATCAACTATTTTACAGTCAAAATTGGTGGCCTGAGGAGTCCTTATAATAGCGAGCACAATCCAGTCCAGGACTCCAAGAGATCAGGAACAGCAGCAGATGACATCTATGTCCCCAGGCTGTGGGACTACAACAGCCTGCATCTTTTGCCAGACCAGACTGAACCCAGGGCCATCACTCTCTGGTCTTCCTTAGACGCTTCCTTCCAGGCTGTGGCTCTGGTGTTGGAGGTGTGGCAGGAGGTGGAGGAGGAGGAGGACCTGGAGGAGGAGGGCCTCACAAACATGGCTTTGGCTTGTGAGTTGGCCCCTCAACCCCTTATTTAGGGCTTGTAAGATGAGATACTCACATATTAGGCATTGGCCCTCCTCCATTTCCAGCATTTTGCAGGCTGTAATATAGGCAAATTCCTCTTGAAGACTGTGGGAGGTTCTGAGGGCCGCAGTAGCCTTCCAAAATAGGCCAATTGCTGCTTCCTCCAGGTTACTCCTCTTCCTGCCACTTTTTTGTGGAAGGCGGAGGGGAGGGACCTGGGTATCGGGCGGGCTACTGGGCCCGGCCACCTCCTGGCTGCCTCTTACCCCCGCCACCTCCTGGCTGAGACTTTCCTGTGGATGAAAAAGGGACATCGTTTTAGTTTTTGGTTCATCAATCACACACAATTTTCAGCTCATGACTGTTGCAAATTGAATGTCAATAAATAGAAAAGACTATCATTCTGAGCCCAGCATTTTTCATTCTTGTCACAATCATTTGTGGCCACTACTGTCTATTGATATGTAAAACACTTTGTGTAATCAGAAATTAGTCATCAACACTAACATATATTTAAAATCATTAATTTGACAACCAGAAATATTTAGAAGAATGCTATACCTGGCTCAAGCTGGGCTCCTTCACATGTTGCTGCCTGGAAGGCCCAGGTTGGGCATCTGAAGCCTCAGCTGGGGGGGAGTGTGAAAGGAAGACTGGAGAGTGCTGGCCTAGGTTCAGTCTGGCCTGCAAAAAAATGAAGTCTGTCATAGTACCACAGCCTGGGGACATAAATGTCATCTGCTGCAGCTCCTGATCTCTGGAAATCCTGGATCTTCTTGTGCTCCCTAAGATAAGTGCTCCTCAGACCACCAATTAGGGCCTTCAAATAGGGGATGTCTGCTGTGGGGAACACCGGCTTCACAAATTCCACCAATTGATCCAGCGCTGCCTTCCTCTTTGTTTAATTCTTATAATCAGGGTGGTTTACCTGCCACAGACAGGGCAGCTCCCTGAACATATCAATGAATATTGGCATAAAGTCATGATCATTGACTAGATCCATTTTCTCTGCAAGGCACAACACAAGACAAACCCTAATGTTAGGCTAAACTCTCCTAATCTTGTCCCAATATAGACCTCAATCTATAAGCAGTATAGGCCCAAGTTAAAATGGTACATTCGTTATCACGATCAGCGCTTCCGATACTCCTTCCTCCGCTCACAGATCGTACGTACGACGCACGCGTGTTACGCTTTATATACACTGCGCATTTGTGAAACTCCGCCCGCCCCTGACGTTCTTTCTAGTCTATTCCCCGCCCCTTCTCTTTCGGCGCAGTGGGGGAGAGCACATGGCGGAGAGACAACAGGTGCGTGATAATTCCAGCAATGAGGAGGAAAGCCCGGAGCCAGAAACTTTACGATCCCGGAGGAGAAGATTTAAGGCATTAAATATGGCCTTTGTAGAGATGGTGGAGATGGTGGACATATTGAAGAAGGTCAACTATGACGGGAAGCATGGACCTTACCCAAATCCAAATGTCAGAAAGGCCAAGGTCATTGCTAAAGTTGTGAAGAGTCTGCACAGGAATTTTGGGGTACGGCGATCCAAGGATCAACTGAGGAAACGGTGGTCGGACCTCAAATTAAGGGAGCACGATCAGTATAGAAGGATCAGGAGAGTGCTGCAAAAAAGTAAGTAGTTGTCCTGTGTTCCTATTCTTTCTTTTTATTACGTTCGTGCTGCTCCATGTGCTTTTCTTTACTGTTGTACAGTTTAAAATGGCAACTTTCATGTTCATGGGCACATTAATCGTTCGTAGGAAACATTGTTCGTTCGGCCACTAAAATACGATGTTTTGTCCAGATGCAGTTCGATACCGTTTTTCTGGCCTACTTCTATTGAAAAAAGTTTGTTGTCTAGACGGTTTTGTTACTAGAATGAAATGCAAACTAGATTCTGTGTAAGCAGAGGACACACAGCAGCTGTTTACACATCTGGACGCTGGAGCACTAGTGTGGGACACCAGAACACCCTTTTTATTAGGGGGCCCACACAAGTGCTCCAGTGAATAATATAGGGGTGTCTCCATCTGTGAAGCTTGCACAAAACAGGTAGGTATTCAAGCTTTACAAAGGACAAAAAAAATTCTTCAGCTTGGAACAAAACAGACAATTGTACCCCACTTCCAAGCAATGTTTCATATTCCTATTTCTGCCATCAAATATCTGTGTGCTAAGTGTACCTATTTTTGTTCACATAGGGGAGAAAAGACTCGGAGGACACCACTCATCAGAAGAGACCAGGGACACCCCACCTCAGGAAGAAGGGGAAATCCCCCAAACCCAACCAGAGGAGGAGGAGGGAGACGTTGTAGAAATTGTCACCACAACAGGTAAGTGTCTGCGACCACAGCTTCAGGTAAGAGATGTATTGCTGCATATTTATAATACATGGTGTTTTTTTTTGTTTTTTTGTAGGTGATCGGGATGTTGTGGAAGAGGAATGTCATTTCACCAGTGAAAGTGCCCAGATCCTCATCAGGGAGATACTGGGTTGTAATGGAGATTTAGAAAACATAAAGCAAAACATTAATGATGTTCAAAATAAAATGAAGAATATCATTGATGTTTTAGGGAGAATCTAAAACACCCAGAAATCCCTAAATTTCTTCTGCTTTTTTTTTATGACTAAAATTTTTTACGAATGTTAAAAGCCAAATTTAGAAGATGCACACATCAATGTTGCACACATCAATGAGATCAATGTATGCGTTTTGTGGGTGCAACCCCTTCCTCGATAATAAAGTAGCTGAGAAGAAGGAGTTGCACCCACAAAACACGTCCATTGATCCCCCATGATGGCAGCTAGCACATTTTGACATTAGGCAATTTGTGTGCATCTTCTAAATTTGGCTTTTACAGGGGTGACATCACCCCATCTGCTGAACGCAATATCAAACACAGTTTGTACATACTCATGTCTGATATTACCTTCACTTTATAAAAGTTGAACTTTGTAATTTCGGTCATGGTGCTGAAAAATATTAATATTTTTGTCAGTAATGCATTACATACATTAACAACAAAAACAAGGTGTGTGTGTGTAGCAGACCCACAACATAATAATAATAGTTAGCTGAAGAAGAGATTGTCACCTCATGTGTCAACGAAATTTCGTTTGCACTGTTGAAGAAAAAGGCCAAAATATATAACAATAATAAAAGATAACCGAGGAGACAGCTAAAAGAAAGCCAAGCAGTAAATCAAAGCAAATATTTGTTCAGTTTCAAATATATTTATCTTTAAAAAATGTCTCAGACATTGTCTGGCATATCGATGGCCCCCCTACCTGCAAAGTATTCCATGTTTCTTATACGGACCTCGCGGGCACTCTGGGGGGGGCAAGCCAGGACGGCCACTTTCAAGCGCCGTCAGGGTTGGTTCATTCTGAATTCCGGCCTCAGGCCCAACTGAGGCAGCAAAGTTGAAAGAAATTCTCCTTAAAAAGTTGTGGAGAACAAAGCAAGACAGGATGATGTGATTGAGTTTATATTCCACCATGTGTATCGGTGTAAGAAATAGGCGGAACCGGCTGGCCATTATTCCAAACGTATTCTCCACCACTCTTCTGGCTCTGGCCAGCCGGTAATTAAAAACCCTCTGGTCCGGGGTGAGGGTCCTCACAGGGAATGGCCACATAAGATGGTCCCCCAGCGCAAACGCTTCATCCGTAACGAAGACAAATGGGAGTCTTTCTGCATTGTCTTCTGGAGGTGGCAAGCCCAAGCTGCCATTCTGGAGACGCCTGTAGAACTCAGTCTTGGTGATGACTCCACCATCCAACATCCGGCCATTCTTCCCCACGTCCACATACAGGAACTCTTAAGTAGCCGACACCACCGCCAACATCACAATACTATTGAATCCCTTGTAGTTGTAATAGTATGACCCCGAGTTGGGGGGTGGGACTATGTGGACGTGTTTCCCATCAATTGCCCCTCCGCAGTTGGGAAAGTCCCACCGCTTGGCAAAGTGGGAGGCCACAGTCTGCCATTCCTGTGGCCTGGAAGGAAACTGTGGAGTCAAACCAGAGAGAAAAAAATTTGTCATTTTTCACATAAACATTGAATGCAGATTAGACACAAACATTCTTGGCCAACATCAGTATAACATTTATTTTAGAGAGTATTTAAAGACAAAAATATAAGGTCCACTTATTAGATTCATCACCCCCTCTGATGGCCCACTGTAAAAATTTTCGTGGGGGAGATGTTTTGGACAGGTTACCCTCTCCACTTCATTGAGAGATGAATGCATACATAATGTGTGTTACTTTTGGCCAGCCCCTCCTTACTTACACTATTGGCAGCCCACTGGACAGGTAAGAAGTGTCATAATACAAAAATATAAATACACACTGTCCAAATTGGAGCACAATTTTAACATTCTGCAATTACCTATCAGGATAATAATAGGATAGGAAAACTTTAAACAGTACTATTTGAAAGTATTCAGGCAGGCCCTTTCACTATTGCTTTGGGGAATTCATACAGAAATCTGACCACAAAAGAGGTAGGTATAGTGTGTATGGGTTTGGCAAAGTCAGCAGATAGAGGATTGTTATGGGTTGACTTAGCGGCTGGGGGGAGGGAGGGTTCCAAATGAGTTTGGGACCCAAAAAAAAGCCTCTGCCACTATGCCAGAATTTAAGGACGCAAATAACATTTTTACACATTTTAGGGGGGGTAAATCACTACAATGGAGCTGACAAAATACATTGTTAAGTGACTAGGCGAGGTGGATATGGGCCCAGGAGAGCATGCTGGGGAGGTAAGTGAAGGCAAATACGCACGAAGGACAAAAAAAACGTTTAAAAATTCCAGCATGCATGAGGATAAAGGGGACATTCACAGCATATTGCAACCATGGTAATTAGGGAATGATGAAAGAAATACAATATATTATCAAACATTAAATACAATAAAATGTGATGCTAAAGGATAAATCTTACCTTAATATAGTTCTTCTGCAGGACCTGGATGATGGCAGAACAGGTCTTTGGGATAATGATCCCCACAGCCTGGGGGGAGATGCCTGTCAAGAAATGGAGGTCCTGCAGGCTTCTCCCCTTTGCCAAATACCGCAACGTGGCGACTAGCCTCTGCTCCGGAATGATGGCTTGCCGCATGCAGGTATCCTGCCTGCTGATATAAGGGGTCATCAAAGCCAACAAACGGTGAAATACGGGGTCCGTCATCCTGAGAAAGTTCATGAAATCGTCAGGATTATTCTCACGGATCTCACGGAGCAAAGGCATGTGACAAAATCGGTCACGCTGGAGCAACCAATTTTTGGTCCATGAACTCCTTCCCACCCTGTTCATGGACTGGGCGTGTGTCAAAGTACGAACCCCAACACCAAGCCCCCGCACAGCACGAACTCTACGATGTGTACGTACACGCGACATGGCTTTATAGCGGTCGGCTGGTCAGAACGAAGTAACAGAACGCACTGAAGAACAGCAAGGCCTGTGAGGAGCGACCTGAAAATCAGTAATGAGTGGACAAGAACACACTGAATAAACCAATGGGAACTCACTGCATGCACTAAAGACCAGATACAAACCCACAAGCACAAACTGAACAGCATAAAAACGATCTGAAACCACGAATCTGAAAAAGCGCGAATCGTCTCTCACCAAACTTTTACTAACACGAGATTAGCAAAGGGTGGCACGCTTGGTATTGAACTGCCCTTTTATAGTCTCGTCGTATGTGGTGTATGTCACCGCGTTTTTGACGTTTGGAAATTCCGTCAACTTTGTGCGACCGTGTGTATGCAAGACAAGTTTGAGCCAACATCCGTCGGAAAAAATCCGATGGATTTTGTTGTCAGAATGTCCGATCAATGTCCGATCGTGTGTACAGAGCATTAGAGGCGAGTCAGTGTTAGGGAAGTGATTTATTAGATCCCCTAACACAGCACTACGTAAGCAGCGAACGCACAGCAGTGCGCCCGCTGTTTACCAATTTGGAAGCCTATTAGAGCTCACGGACACCTATTAGAGCCGACGGCTTTAATCAGGCATTTCCAAAAACACCCCTGTAATTCAGATGACAAGAAAACTGAATAGGGGGGCAGCAGCGGCGACAATAGATAGATTCATGCAATACATGAATCTATCTATTGAAGATTGACGGGTGCAGCAGAGAAGGGGCGGCGCTCCTGCACCCTCTAAGGACGCACCGCCACTGCTTAGAACAGTGATTGCGTCATATCCACGTCAGGAACCACCAGTGCCGCTCGTCAGGGACCACCCTGTCAGGGACCACCAGTGCCGCTTGTCAGGGACCACCATGTCAGGGACCACCAGTGCCACTTGTCAGGAACCACCATGTCAGGGACCACCAGTGCCGTTTGTCAGGGACCACCAATGCCACTTGTCAGGGACCACCAGTGCCATTTGTCAGGGACCACCATGTCAGGGACCACCAGTGCCACTTGTCAGGGACCACCAGTGCAGAGTGGGATTATTATCAGTAATTACTTGTATATACACAGCGGGGATCTCCCGCGGTGTCCGGTATTGTTATATTAGAATGACGAGCGCTGATGCCCCGCCCCTGCCGGTATTATGATTGACAGCGCACTGTTCCTATAACGGCGGGGGGGCGGAACATTAGAATCGGTGTTCTTGTATACTATACCTGACACAGTGGGAGATCTCCACTGTGTCATACAAGTAATTACTGATGATAATCCCCGCTCTGCACGGAGGTAGCAGGCGGGCGGAGGGGGGGTGGGGGCGGGCGGTGCGGCGGGTATAGAGTGGAGGGGGACAGAGTGGAGGTGGAGTGGGGGCGGTGATCAGATTAGCAGATCAGGGAGCAGATTAGGAGGAGGGAGGAGAGAGGAGAAGGAGGACACCTTCTCCATGGGCGGCACAAACCGGGGGCTGTGGGACCCCTTCCGCCCACAACATGTCCTTCTGCTCAGCTTTCTGAGGACTACAAGGGGGCGTGCCAGACTGCTGGCTGAGCTGAGGAGGGGGATAGAAGCCAGCGGTCTTACAAACAGGAAGTCAGCAGGCAATAACGTTTTTTCAGCAAGTTCAGCAGCCTGTTAGGCCCCTTTCACACGATCGGACCGTTCAGGTCCGCCTGTCAGTTTTGATGGCGGACCTGAACGGGCGCTCCATTTTAGTCTATGGAGCGTCGAAAGTCAGCGGAGACATGTCCGCTGACATCCGACCCGGTCCGATCCGCTAAAAGCAGACAGATGGCTCTACGTCCAGGTCTGTCGCTGGCGGATCGGATCGGGTGAGATCTGATGAAAACGGACATGCTGTCCGTTTTCATCTGATCCCTCCATAGGCGGCAGCGGCGCCTGACAAGCCCTTCCCCGCTCAGTGAGCAGAGAGGGACCTGTCATCGGACTGATCTCCTGCTGAGCCGGCGGACCGAGGTGGGGTCCCTAGAAACGGAGTCCGCCTTGTGTGAAGGGGCCTTACAGAGGAACTACAGAGCTCAGAAGAACATGGATAGCGAAGTGGGTGAAGGTAGGAGATAAGCAACAAGGACATGGAAAAAAAAATTTGGCCGGAATTCTGCTTTAACATCTTCAGAGGGTCACACCAGGGCTGTCCCATCTCCCCAGTCTTTTTGATCTTGACTATAGAGCCACTGGTGATCACGATTAGAGACAATCAGGATATCACTGGAATTACTAATGCAGGACATTCTTATAAGCTTAACTTGTTTGCAGAAGTTGCCCTTCTGGTGCTAACTAATCCACATATGACTCTCCGGAACCATCATCACATTCTCACTCAGTTTGCCTCAGCGCAAATTCCAGTAAGTCTAAAGCCCTTAGCATTTCACTTTCTCTAGAGTTTGCCAATCCTATTTAACCCAATTTCCCTTACCAGTTGTCCCATGATGCGTTCGATTATTTGGCCCTTCATTATAAACCCCTATTCCCAGCCAATTATTGACCCTTTTTACATTCTCTTTCCTCTCTTATGCAAAGCTGGAACTTTCCATCCCTTTCTTGGGTAGCCCCCCTTAAAGTGACCAAGATGACTATTCTCCCTAAAGTCCTCTACTATTTTCGCACACTGCTGGTTAATGTCCAAGTCTTCTACTTATGCTCACTGCAAAACAATATCCTCTCTTTAATCTGGGCCCATCAATGCCCCAGGGTCCCTCATTTTACCCTATTCACTCGTAGGCTTTAACTGCTTCAGATCCGGGCCATTGCCAAATGACGGCAACAGCGCGGATCTAAATTGCCGGGACTACGTCCATTGACGTCGTCCCGTGCACGAGCGGCCTGCGCGCCCCCTGCAGGGCGCGCGCGGCGCGCTCGGTGATCAGCGAGTCTATGAGACTCGCCTGATCACAGATCAGAGTAAGGGGTTGGTCCCAACCCCTTACCACATGATCAGCTGTCAGCCAATGACAGCTGATCATGTGATGTAAACAGAGCCGGTAATCGGCTATTTTCCTCCTCGCGCTGACAGCGTGAGGAGGAAAAAAAAAACCCGATCACCGGCGGATAATGGCATTATGTACATTAGCAGATTTTCTGTATTGTGAAACCTCTTTTGAACATGTTTGCCTGCATTCACCAGGATTGGCTAGACTTTTCTTGTTATTATATTCTACACTAAACACCCCGGAATCCCCTCTTGTATGTTGCGCATTGGGAGCACGATTTATCAGTATCAGTGGACTTGGGGGACTGGAACAAATCCTGAGCTAGTATAGCTAAATATTCCTTTAACACTTAGCTACATAGTTGGTAAGGTTGAATAAAGACATCAGTCCATCCAGTTCAATCTGTGTGGGTATACAATTGTGTATGAATTTATGTTTCTACTGTGCCCCAATACCCTGTATATTGCATTCGCCAAGATGCCCATCTACGCGTTTTTTTTTATTTATTAACACTCCCCTCTGACACAATCAATTGTGAAAGGGAGTTCCACATCCTTACTGCTCTAACAGTAGAGAACCCCCTATGTAGCTTAAGGTTGAACGGCTTTTCATCCAACTGCATTGAGGGGTCATGTGTCTTTTTAAGTGAATTGAGACTGAATTGGAGGCATAACTAGAATCTTCAGGGCCCCAGTGCAAGAAACCATGAAGGGCCCCCTGATAGCTGGGGCCCTTTCCTTCGATTCCAAGGCCTTCCCCTTCGAGCTTGGGGCCCTTCCCTCTGGACCTGGGGTCCTTCACACTGATCCCAGGGCTGTTACCTCGCTTTGCAGGGCTCTTATGGTCCTGCAGCGAGACTAGGCATGTGCAATACGTTTCGTTCCGAATTCGTTTTTCAACAAATTTCGACAAATTCGTTAATTTGGAAATATCCGAATTAACGAAAACCCGTTTAACAAATTTTTCCGAATATTCGTAAATTCGAAACATTTGTACATTCGGAAATTCATACATTCGTAAGTTCGTACATTAGTAAATTAGTAAAATCGTGAATTTGTAAATTCGGAAATCTGAAATAATAATTAACTAATAATAACTTAACTACTATTACTAGTAACTATTAAATTATAGGTATTGTAGTTTCCTTTCAAATTTGGCTGTTAGTGAACGTAACACATACAAATTTATCCGAAGGTTACGAATGATCCGAAATAACGAATGCCGTATCCAAACGAATGGAACGTAATGAATTAATAATAATAAATAACAATAATAATAATAAAAACTTTTTATTATTATTATTTATTATTAATTTGTTCCGTTCCATTTGTTTAGATGCAGCATTCGTTATTTCGGATAATGCGTAACTTAGGATAAATTCGTATTTGTTACGTTCACTGACAGCCAAATTTTGAAGGGAAATTACAATACCTATAATTTAATAGTTAGTTACTATTTCAGATTTTCGAATTTTCGGGTTTTTGGATTTTCAAATTTCGAATTTAAAAATGTACGAATTTACGAATGTACAAATGTACGAATGTATGAATTCACGGATGTACGAATGTACGAATGAACGAATTTACGAATGTACGAATGTGCAAATGAACGAATTTACGAATGTACGAATTTACGAATTGCGATCATAACGAATGACCTGAAAAACAAAAAAAAAAAAAATAAACGAATGAAACGAAAACGAAAATTAACAAATTTTTTGGCTGTGCACATGTCTAAGTGAGACCCTTTCACATATTCTGCAACTGGTCCCCTTCCTGCTGTCTTGGGGCTTCCCCACAGTGGCAGAACATTATGGCCAAGTCACAAGTGTAATCTTTGCGACCCTGGTAGTTCCACCACTGGACTGAAGGATAGACAGATACTGGTGGTAGGAGACTCAATTATTGGAAGAACAGATAGGGCAATCTGTCACAAAGAACGTGATTGCTAAACAGTATGTGGTTTACCGGGTGCCCGGGTTCCGCACATCGACTGGACAGATTGTTGGGTGGGGTTTGGGAGGACCAGCTGTCATGGTACACATTGGCATGTTCACAAAGTTTGGTGAATACACTGGAATTACTGATACATGAGAAGAATTTTGACTTGGGAGTATCTGGTTTAACAGCACACATGACTGGCTTGCTACTGTCGAGGGGTACTCCCTGTATCAAAGGGACAGGGTGGGTACAAGTGGGGGATGGGGGGAGATTTTTATAACTGTAGTAGTCAGGGCTATTACAGTGATTGCCTCGATCTTCTGGGTCCTGTTTAGGTTCTGAAGTGGCTTCCCCATTCATAAAGCGTGATGTAATTGTTAATAAAGTGTTCTCTGATCAGATAAAATGGAGGTCGTGAGGTCACCGTCCTTCCTCTCCACCTTGTCCAATCAAAGAATGCCTTGTACTCATTGGAAAAAATGCATCAGCAGGACCTGGAAGAACGTGGCTATCACTTGTAGTAGCGCAAATTATTACAGTGATTGTGAGCTTCCCCAGCGGCCCAGATATGCTTATGTACATTGGTCCAAGCTGAACCAACATTCGTGTGATAAAGATCATGCCTGGAGTTCAGCTTCAACACTTATCTCTGGGCAAATGTTTTGCCCCTCAACCCAATTCACAATTTCTTAATTTTTTATTTTTTATATAAAAACTCCCATATGACCCCTTTTTCTCACTTACCTGAACTTGCTAGAGTGTGGTGACTGATGGTTTAGCACTGAAATCTATGGCAGCCATGACCAGTCCCCCTTTTGTAATGTTACCGCACTGCTCAGAAACACACACAGATCCATAGTCTGCTCAAGATTGGCCTCTCCTGCACATGGACAACTTGGGTGCCGGCCAAAACAGTCTGTCTCCACTTTTCATTGAATATAGGAAAATAGCAGCCACACTTTAATTAGCTCTTCTTACTGTATTCTTAGTAATCAGTGCATTGACTGCATATAGTAATGTCTCTAACTTTCAGAAACCATGAATCAGACTGAGACAGAAGTACAGTTAAATCACACTTGTTTAATAATAATTAAAAAAAAAAGGTAAACAGAGTAAACGTAGTCAAAACATAGCCAGAGTTCAGGAACCGGAACGGATAGTCAGACAAGCCAAAACGTCAGGGAGCCAGAAGTAATGTCATAGTTGCCAACAGTCCCGATTTTCCGGGGACAATCCTGATTTTGGGACCCTCGTCCCGATCAGAGGCTGTCCCGAATCGGGATTTTGCCCAGGGAATTCGGGAATGTTTGCTTTTTCATTTTTTTCAACATCTGTCTTCAGCAAAATGGCCGCTGGCGCCACCGCTAGATCGTTCCCCCTTGTGTTCAGTGGAGAGAGGAAGGGGACTCGATCCGTGCAGCCAATGAATTGGCTTCTCCTCTCACAATACTGAAGCCAGGGTTAGCTGCATGGATGGGCCCCTCCCCTCTCCACTGAACACACGGACGGCCGCTCATGCCGCTCATGTTCCTTCTGCTCTTGACAAATGGACATGTGCTGGGGGGCGTTATGGGAGGGGAAGGTCTGCACTGGCACTGATGGAGGGGGTGGTCTGCACTGAGGGGGGCCTGCACTGATAGAGGGGAAGGGGTCTACACTGAGGGGGGTCTGCACTGATAGAGGGGGGTCTGCACTGAGGGGGGTCTGCACTGATGGAGGGGGGTCTGCACTGAGGGGGTCTGCACTGAGGGGGGTTTGCACTGATGGAGGGTGGTCTGCACTCAGGGGGTCTGCACTGAGGGGGGTCTGCACTGATGGAGGGGGGTCTGCACTGAGGGGGTCTGCACTGAGGGGGGTCTGCACTGATAGAGGGGGGGTCTGCACTGAGGGGGTCTGCACTGATGGAGGGGGGTCTGCACTATGGGGGGTCTTCACTGATGGAGGGGGGTCTACACTGAGGGGGTCTGCACTAAGGGGGATCTGCACTGAGGGGGGGTCTGCACTGAGGGGGTCTGCACTGAGGGCATTCTGCACTGATGGAGGGGGGTCTGCATTGAGGGGGTCTTCACTGATGGAGGGGGGGTCTGCACTGAGGGGGGTCTGCACTGAGGGGGTCTATACTGATAGATGGGGGGTCCGCACGGAGGGGGGTCTGTATTGAGGGAGAGGGGTCTGTACTGAGGGGGTCTATACTGATGAGGGGGGTCTACACTGAGGGGGTCTAAACTGATGGAGGGGGTCTGTACTTAGTGGGGGGGTCTGTACTGAGAGAGGAGGATCCATACTGCTGGAGGGGCAGTCTGTACTTAGTAGGGGGGGTCTTTACTGAGGGAGTCCACCGTTTCTGGTAAGGGCACTTTACTTACATCCCCTTCAGTTGAATGCAAGAAGAATTACCCTTGTTTTGAACATGCATGTAGCAGGGTGAGATCCGAACATACGGTCTGGAATCACCCCTACATTTGAAAGAAGTGTCAAAACCCCAGAGACTTGTTTGAGTCCTATCCATTTGTATTGGTCATTTTCTCACGATGATGTTTTTTGATATTTTTGAGTAAAATATAAGTTTATGCATTTTTAGGACGGTTATGATACGGATAACACTCCTCTATTGAGTTTATTACATTATAATTCACAGGTGCTTTCATAAGACCTTTTGCCGATACTTTTAGATTAAGAGTGTTGGTTAAAACCACATCTTTACATAGAGGCGATCTAAACTTAGACCTCTTTAAGTCACCTTCACATGTATATGTGTTTTCACTTAAATATAGCGCTGCACTTTTTATTTTTCATTTCTATACACAATTTGTCTAATTGTCAGTGTTGGCCGCTTGACACTATTGAGTTGGCGCAGCAGTTTCTTCTCTTTTATTTACTGAGGGAGGAGGGTCTGTACTGAAGGGGGACAATAGTTGGTGGAGGGGGGGGGTGACACCAATTTTTTTCCGCACCAGGTGACACCAGCTGTAGTGACGCCACTGGCTCTTGTCTCTGCAGCAATTTAACTTTAATGTACAGTAACTATATATAGGAGGAGGTGGGGTTACGTATATTCAGGAGGGGGGGGGTTAGCTATATACAGGAGGAGGGGGGTTAGCTATATACAGGAGGAGGGTGTTAACTATATACAGGAGGGGGGTTAGCTATATACAGGAGGAGGGGGGTTATCTATATACAGGAGGAAGGGGGTTAACTATATACAGGAGGAGGGGGGTTAGCTATATACAGGAGGAGGGCAGTTAACTGTATACAGGAGGGGGAGGGTTAACTATATACAGGAGGGGGAGGGTTAACTATATACAGGAGGGGGGTTAGCTATATACAGGAGGGAGGGTTAACTATGTACAGGAGAGGGGAGGGTTAACTATATACAGGAGGGGGGTTAACTATATACAGGAGGGGGGGTTAACTATATACAGGAGGGGGGGTTAACTATTTACAGGAGGGGGGTTAACTATGTACAGGAGGGGTTACTATGTACAGGGGGGGAACTATGTACAGGGGGGGTAACTATGTACAGGGGGGTAACTAGGGGGAGAGGGGAAACTATGTACAGGGGAGGGGGTAACTATGTACAGGGGGGGTAACTATGGCTCTGCCTGGGACACTGATTTAAGGACTGAGGCTGGGAACACTGGTGTAAAGACTGACTCTGCTGGGGGCACCTGATGCAAGAACTGACTCTGCTGGGGGCACCTGATGCAAGGACAGACTCTGCTGGGGGCACCTGATGCAAGGACGGACTCTACTGGGGGCACCTGATGCAAGGACGGACTCTGCTGGGGGCACCTGATGCAAGGACGGACTCTGCTGGGGGCACCTGATGCAAGGACGGACTCTGCTGGGGGCACCTGATGCAAGGACGGACTCTGCTGGGGACACCTGATGCAAGGAAGGACTCTGCTGGGGACACCTGATGCAAGGAAGGACTCTGCTGGGGACACCTGATGCAAGGAAGGACTCTGCTGGTGGCAGGCGGCAATGCTAGTGACACGCTCAGGGATCCCACTGATTCGGCATTATGGTGAGTTGAATGATTTCATTTTATATTACAATGTAATAATAGAAATAATGCACTTCAATCATCCTAACACCATAACAATCATGGTGCCAGGATGATTGAAGCACTAACCCCAGGTGTTTGGAGTATCTTTATCTGCTGATTGTTAAACTTTCTAGAATACACATATTTCCATTGTTGTGTAGGATCTAGGGCTGCTGTCCCTTCATTCCTCTCTCCCCCTTTCCCTCTCCATCCCTCATTCATCTCAGACTCTAACCACACCCCTTTGAGCCACGCCCATTTAAACCACGCCCACAATTTTACGTAAACCACGCCAATTTTTCGCAATGGGGCACGCAATTTTCTTTTAAATTGCTATGCCACGCCTACAACTGCATGCCCCGCCCCCTATTATATGGCCCCGCCCACAGCCAAAAAAGTGTCCCACAAATTTTTTTTGCAATGTTGGCAACTATGGAATGTCAGCCAAGCATGTCTTTAACAGGAAAACAGGCGAGCGTCTCTAGAGATGTGACCAAGGCGAAGGCAGAGATCATCTGGACTGGACGGCTTAAGTAGGCAGGACTGACTAGCAGGATCATCAACAGGTGAGCCACTGTGGAGAGATAGGAGCTGGCAATTAGCCGACAGCTGAGTGACCAGCTCAGAGACGGAAGGGCTGGGCCCAGCCCTGACACTAACCCAAAACCAGCCTTCCCTAACTCCTTTCACCACTCCTAGGGAAGTTCCCTGTCCTTGTGAGCAAGCCAGGAATGGCGAAATGCGTCAAGAAAGGCCGGTTTTGGGTCGGGGACATTACTGTATGCAGTCAATGCACTGATTATTTAAAAATACTGCAAGAAGAGCTAATTGGAGTGTTCCTTTTATCTCACTGCTGAAGTCTTCTGGAGCCTGAGAGGGCCCCACTGTTGGACAGCCAATTAAAGGTATATACATCATCCAGGCAGTGACTTGCACACCCGAAGGTGGACCATCCCACTCTGTGGGAAGGAAGACAGAAAACTCGGACCTCTACATCACGTGACCAGGTTTTGATAAGGAAAAGGCTTGCAGGTATTTTTTTTTTTTTTTTTTTTAATCATCGCTGCTTTTGTCTAAATTCAAGAGATAATAAAAATATATTTGAAAAAGATCTATTAAAAAAATAGCCTGCAAACATAACTTTGGCTAGACAACGGCTGCTAAGCCCTTGATCCCTAGATAATATCACAACACTCTCACCAAAATAGAAAAACCCTGCCGAATAGTTTTGACACAACTTATCCTTAAGTAACCCGTGATATTCTACTAACAAGCTCCAATGAAATCCAGGCAGCTGATGACTCCCTCTTCTGTGTTAATTTTTTACCTTTGTACAGAATTTAAGAAAAACAAGGAAGAAAAGTCTGATGCCAATAAAAAGAACTGTTTGGGATTTTTCAGTTTATATTTGGGAATTTTCGTTTTCTTTCTCTGTGTCTATTCTATGGGATCTCCAAACTTTGGTCTGCTACAAGATTTCATCTGGTCCGCAATTATGCTGCGTACACACGATAGCACATTCCGACAACAAAATCCATAGATTTTTTGCGACGGATGTTGGCTCAAACTTGTCTTGCATACACACGGTCACACAAATGTTATCCGAAATTCCGAACGTCAAGAACGCGGTGATGTACGACGAGCCGAGAAAATTGAGGTTTAATAGCCAGTGCGGCTCTTCTGCTTGATTCCGAGCATGCGTGGAATTTTGTGCGTCGGAATTGTGTACACACGATCGGAATTTCCGACAACGGATTTTGTTGTTGGAAAATTTGAGATCCAGATCTCAAATTTTGTTTGTCGGAAATTCTGACGGAAAATGTCCGACGGAGCCTACACACGGTCGGAATTTCCGACAACAAGCTCCCATCGAACATTTGTTGTCGGAAATTCGGACCGTGTGTACGCGGCATTACTGCCAGTGGCACAGACTGAGGATTCAGATCAGTTGGTCTCTGCTTCCTTCCATAGTCTCTAGAGCAGGCCTGATGGGGGTGCTTATGTAAAGGGAACTGTGATGGAGAGACACTGGTGTAGGAGGGGACTCCAATGGGGACACTAATGTAAGCGGGGACTCTGAAGGAGACACTGGTGTAAGGGGAGACTCAGATGGAGACTCTGATGTAAGGTAGGAATTTGATGAGAAACCTGATGCAAGGGGGGCCACTGATGGAGACCAGTGGCGGTGCGTCCATAAGGGCGCACAGGCGCCGTCCCCTCTCTCCTGCCACCCCTTCTAGCACCAATAGATAGATTCATGCATTGCATGAATCTATCTATGGCCGCCGCTACCACCCCCTATTCAGGCACCCGGCCCATTTTCGGGCACCGGGCGCCTGAATTACAGCGGCGGGGGGTGTTTTTGAAGCACCCGATTAGAGCCATAGGCTCTAATAGGCGTCAAAAAAGGTGACCTGCGAGCGCCATGCTGGGCGCTCGCAGGTCACTCAGCTGTGTTAGGAAAGCGAATGAATATTCGTTTTCCTAACACTAAACCGCCTTCTCTGCCAATCAGGTGCTCGGACCTGGTACCCGTCACCCGATTGGCTGAAACGACAGGTGCTGTGATTAGACGCCTATCAGGTGTCCAATCATAGCAGAGGACGGGAAGAGAGAAGACATCGAGGAGGGAGGGAGAAGACATCGAGGAACATCGAGTAGCTGTCTGAATGAGACAGGGTAAGTGCAGACGGCGGGCGGGGGACAAACTGGCAGCATTTGATATGGCACAGTGGGAGCATTTGATGGCACAGTGGGAGCATTTGATATTGCAAAGTGGCAGCATTTGATGGCACAGTGGGAGCATTTGATATGGCACAGTGGCTGCGTTTGATGGCACAGTGGTGGCAATTGATGGGCACAGTGGCTGTGTTTGATGGCACAGTGGCTGTGATTGATGGGCACAGTGGCTGCGTTTGATGGCACAGTGGCTGTGATTGATGGGCACAGTGGCTGCGTTTGATGGCACAGTGGCTGCGATTGATGGTATAGTGAGGCTGCAATTAATAGGGTTTTATTTTCAGTTTGTTTGCGCCCCCCCCCAGAAAATTTGAGCACCAGCCGCCACTGATGGAGACACTGGTGAAAGGGGAGGACTATGATGGGGGACCTAATGTAAGAGGGGACTCTGATGTAAGGAATGACTCTGATGGGGACTTTGATGTAAGGAGGAAATCTGTTGGGGACCCTGATGTAAGGAGGAACTCTGATAGAGACATTGGTGAAAGGGGGGGGACTCTCGGGTGCTCATCCATCTTGGCTAAGTGAAACTGGCAGTGAAGCCTTGCGGCTTCACAGCTGGTTTCCTACTGCGCATGCGCAAATCGTGCTGCTGTTTGTGAATGGGCTGGATGCGAGGGGAAGGAGGGAGGGCAACTTCCGGCAGAGCTCGTCGTGGTGAACTGAGCTGGAATGTGGCAGCGGAGGGGGGAGGAGGCAGACAAGCGTAGCTTCCCCTTTTGGGTAAAGCTCAGCTTTAAAGTTTTATCATTTGTTCTGAACCATATCCTGCTAATTACAAAAAAAAAAAAAATAAGAAACATCTGATGACAATACAAGGAACTGTTTGTGATTATTAAAGTGGTTGTAAAGCCTAAACATTTTTAAAAAATGTTTAGGTGTCAGCATCCCCCCCCCCCCCTTACCCCCACTTTCACTCACCTAAGCTCTCATTCAATCCAGTGCTGTGCACGTCTGTAGATCTTTTTTACCATCAGGTCGGGGTCTCGCTGGCTTTGCTGGGGCACCGGGAGCCATTGGCTCCCAGTGCTGTCAATCAAAGCCAGTGATGAGGGAACGGGGGCAGGGCTGAGCACGCACTAGACAGAGGGGAGGAGCCAGGAGCACCAGCGGGCGGACCAAAAAAGAGGAGGTTTGCACAGAGCAGGTAAGTATAGACATGTTTATTTTTTTTTAACCGCTTGCCGGCTGCCCGCCATCTGAGGGTGGCAGAATGGCCCCCCTGCGCAAATTGCTGTAGGTGTACGGCGCCCGCTTTAAGGGGTATAGAGGGCCCCCCGCGGTACTGGGAAGCAGGTGCGTGTGCCCGGCGCCCGTGATGTCCGCCGGGCACCTGCGATCGCTCCTGACAGAGCAGGAACGTGGATCTGTGTGTGTAAACGCACAAATCCAAGTTCTGGCAGGGGAGAGGAGACAGATTGTGTGTTCCTAGTATATAGGAACACCGATTGGTCTCCTCCCCCAGGCAGTCCCACCCCCCTCACAGTTAGAACATGCTGAGGGAACACAATGATCGCCCCCTAGTGTTAACCCCTTCCCATGGCATTTATACAGTAATCACTGGCTATTTTTAGCTCTGATCGCTGTATAAATGTCAATGGTCCAAAAAGTGTCAAAAGTGTCCGATCTGTCCGCTGGAATGTTGCAGTCCCGATAAAAAATGCAGATCGCCACCATTACTAGTAAAGAAATAAATAATAATGGCATAAATCTATCCCCTATTTTGTAGATGCTATAACTTTTGCGCAAACCAATCAGTATACGCTTATTGTGATTTTTTTTAACCAAAAATATGTAGAAGAATATATATTGGCCTAAACTGAGGAAAACATTTGTTATTTAAAAAAAAAACATTGGGGATATTTATTATAGCAAAAAGTAAAAAATATTGTGTTTTTTTCAAAATTGTCGCTCTATTTTTTGTTTATAGCACAAAAAATAAAAACCGCAGAGGTGATCAAATACCACCAAAAGAAAGCTCTATTTGTGGGAAAAAAAGGACGTCAATTTTGTTTGGGTACAGTGTCGCACGACCGCGCAATTGTCTGTGAAATCGACACAGTGACGTATTGCAAAAAATTGCCCGGTTAGGAAGGGGGTAAATCCTTCCGGGGCTGAAGTGGTTATACAAAATTTACCTTTACAATCACTTTAAATGTATATTTGTGAATTTTCTTCTTCTTTTTTTTTTTTTTCATGTTTATTTCAGGGGGTCTCTAAACTTTGGCCTGCTACATGATTTTATCTAGCCCAAAGCCCCGGGACACAGACTGAGGATTCAGATCACTGGCTCTCCACTTCCAGCCACAGTCTCTAGCCACTTCCTGACTGCCGCACGCCGATATATGTCCTAAATTTGAAGAGGAATATCGTTGTTATGGCAGCAGCTAGCTGCCATAACCCTAGTATCCTCTTCTTCGGCAGGCGGTCCGGTTTCCGGTAATAGTGGTCTCTGCGGCGGATTTGCCACAAGATCAATTTTATTGGCGGCGGGAGAGGGGCCCCCCTCCCGCCGCTCTTCGGTGCCCTCCGCCGCTTACCAGAGCCGTCGATAGCGGCGGAGGCGATCAGATCCTTCTCGGTGTTAGGTATGGAGACGAGTGAGGGGAAGATGGCTCCCACCTGTCTCCCTACCATTGCAGGGCAGAAGCGACATCAAAACGTCACTTCCACCCATAACTCTTACAGGGCCATTTTTTATTTTTTTTTAAATGATAACATTTTTTATCTTATTTTTTACTGCATTTTAGTGTAAATATGAGATCTGAGGTCTTTTTGATCCCAGATCTCATATTTAAGAGGTCCTGTCATGCTTTTTTCTATTTGCAAGGCATGTCTTCTATTCCTTGCAATAGGAAAAAAGTGACACAATTTTTTTTTAAAGAACAGTGTAAAAATAAAAAATAAAAGGTGAAATAAATAAGAACATTTTTTCATTTTTTTAAATGCACCCCATCCCGCCGAGCACGCGTGCAGAAGCGAATGCATACGTGAGTAGCGTCCGCATATGAAAACGGTGTTCAAACCACACATGTGAGGTATCGACGCAATTGGTAGAGCAAGAGCAATGATTCTAGCCCTAGACCTCCTCTGTAACTCAAAACATGCAACCTGTAGAATTTTTTAAACGTCGCCTATGGAGATTTTTAAGGGTAAAAGTTTGTCGCCATTCCACAAGCGGGCGCAATTTTGAAGCGTGACATGTTGGGTATCAATTTACTCAGCGTAACATTATCTTTCACAGTATAAAAATTGAGCTAACTTTACTGCTGTCTTATTTTTTTAATCCAAAAAAGTGTATTTTTTCCAAAAAAAGTGCGCTTGTAAGACTGCTGCGCAAATACGGTGTGACAGAAAGTATTGCAACGACCGCCATTTTATTCTCTAGGGTGTTAAAAAAAATGTATAATGTTTGGGGTTCTAAGTAATTTTCTAGCAAAAAAAACTGTTTTTAACTTATAAACAAGTCTCAAAAAGAGGCTTGGTCCTTAAGTGGCTAGAGCAGGTCTGATGGAGACACTGTTGTAAGGAGGGAATTTTATGGGGACACTGATTTAAGGGAGCACTCTGAGGATGCCTTTTTAAAGTTTTCTCTTTTGTTCTGAAACATGCCCTGCAGATTTAAGTAAATTAATTAAAACTAATTAATATGTAAAACGTATGCATTCATTCATTAAACTGATCTTTTTTGGGCTTGCAAATATTTGTAAAATGTATGATGTGGCCCTCGTACGGAAAAGTTTGGAGATCCCTGGATCCCTGGTCTAATCAGTCAGTAGCACAGCTGCCAAAAGACATTTATTTTGCTATTTTAAGCAAGGAATTTAAAGCCACTGTAGTTTCAGCACTGATTTAAAAAGAACAGCACTGAATTCCAGCCAGTATGGACTGTGAGATGGGAAGAAAGGGGTTATATAAGCAGAGGAAGAACGATAGGATTAAAGGAGAGTTATGCCCCATACACACGGTCACACAAAGTTGTCGGAAAATCCGATCGTTCTGAACGCGGTGACGTAAAACACGTACGTCGGGACTATAAACGGGGCAGTGGCCAATAGCTTTCATCTCTTTATTTATTCTGAGCATGCGTGGCACTTTGTCCGTCGGATTTGTGTACACACGATTGGAATTTCCGACAACGGATTTTGTTGTCGGAAAATTTTATATCCTGCTCTCAAACTTTGTGGGTCGGAAAATCCGATGGAAAATGTGTGATGGAGCCTACACACGGTCGGAATTTCCGACAACAAGGTCCTATCACACATTTTCCATCGGAAAATCCGACCGTGTGTACGGGGCATAAGAAAGATCAGGATCCAAGAATTATCTTTGCCGGGTTTACAGGGTCAAAATCTAATAGAGATGTCAGAAGAAGCTGCACAGTGGGCCAGAATAACACAAGGGGAGCAAAGCATGATTGGGGGCGGGGGGGGGGCAAGTGTTCGGAATGGTGGTAGAGACTCTTTTACTTACATTTAAATGGTTCTAAAGCTAAAATGTTTTTTTACCTCAAAGAGTAACTGCCCTTTTGTTAACCACTTCAATACAAGGCACTTTCGCCCCTTCCTGCCCCGGACAATTTTCAGCTTTCAGTGCTGTCGCACTTTGAATGACAATTGCGCAGTCATACAACGCTGTATCATTTTCTTCCCACAAATAGAGCTTTCTTTTGGTGGTATTTGATCACCTGGGGGTTTTATTTTTTGCTAAACAAACTAAAAAAGACCAAAATTTCTGAAAAAAAAAAAGTTTTTCTTACTTTCTGTCATAAAATTTTGTTTTCCCCTTCACTGACGGGCACTGATGAGGCGGCACTGATGAGCACTGATGAGTTGGCACTGATAAAGTGGTACTGATGGGTACTGATGAGGAGGCACTGATATGTAGAATTGATGGGCACTGATAGGCAGCACTGATATGCAGCACTGATGGGTGCCAATAGGCGGCACTGATGGGCACTGATGGGCGGCACTGACAGGCAGCACTGATGGGCATTGACAGGCAGCACTGATGGGCACTGATGAGGAGGCACTGATATGTAGAATTGATGGGCACTGATAGGCAGCACTGATGGGCACTGATGAGGAGGCACTGATATGTAGAATTGATGAGCACTGATATGAAGCACTGATGGGTGCCAATAGGCGGCACTGATGGGCACTGATGGGCACTGATGGGCGGCACTGACAGGCAGCACTGATGAGCATTGACAGGCGGCACTGATAGGCGGCTGTGATGGGCACTGACAGGCGGCTGTGATGGGCACTGATTGGCACTGATAGGCGGTACTGATTGGCACTGACAGGTGGCACTGATGGGCAGCACTGATGATGAGGTACTGATAGATCACTGACAGGTGTTACTGCTGGGCACTGATTGGCACTGTGGTGGGCACTGATTGGCACTGTGGTGGGCACTGTGGTTGGCACTGTGGTGGGCACTGGGAGACTTTATTATTGTGTGTGTTGCTGGGGATTGATTGGCAGGTGATTGGGACAACTGAGGGGGCTGTGCTGATAATCAATGTGCTGATTAACAGCACAGACCCCCCCTCTGACAGGGAGAGCCACCGATCGGCTCCGATCGGCTCTCCCTGTCAGTGCGAACCGAGGAATGCTGTTTACCGGCACTTCCTGGTTCACGCGATGATCAGCTGTGATTGGTCACAGTTGATCACGTGGTAAGAAGCCTCCAAGAGAGGCTTCTTATCATGAACGGAAGTGCGGCATGTCAGACTGACACGCCGTACTCGCGATCGCCGCGCTGCGCGCCCCCATGGGCGCGCCAGCATGTTATCCTGCTGGATGTCATATGACGCCCAGTCAGGATAACAGAACCACTTCCCGGCCATCAATCTGCTATAGGCCGGGCAGGAAGGGGTTAAGAAAAAACTTTCCCCTCTGGGTTATCTATGTACATTACAAGGATTTTGATAAACTTTGTTGCAGATTCCTATCTTTTGTTATTCTGAAGAAATCCCTGTGTGTTTGTGTCCATGTGGGAAAGTGAGCCTAACGGGAGTGGTTTCAGAATTATCATTCAGCTGCTGAACCTGAAGGGCTCTAATGAGGAAAGCTGCTGGGCCTGCATCCCTTTAGACATGATTTCCTATTGGGAGTATCTTACCAAAAATTTAATTTTTGTTGCAGGGGATGCCTGAAACCTGACTTTTATCTTAGTGCAGACTTCTGGGAAAATCAGTGAGCCAATCACACAAGCAGGAAATTATGTTTCTGGGTGGCTTTCTGTATACATTCTGTGTACAGAACACCTCCGGGTTGCCATATTGTATAACATTTTCAGAAAATTACAGAGCTGCAGATTAAAAAGGAAAGGTCATTTTTAATAATATTCAATTACAATATGACTCGTGTCACATTTGTATACGCTATATTGTTTTTTCTTTATTTGCTTTT
The DNA here is from genome assembly GCA_037952835.1 of Lithobates septentrionalis. NCBI lineage: Eukaryota > Metazoa > Chordata > Amphibia > Anura > Ranidae > Lithobates > Lithobates septentrionalis. The sequence goes on along the minus strand of JBBDGP010002794.1, from coordinate 522,718 downwards.
TTTCCCCCCATGACAGTGGAGTTACCCTTCAATGCCTTCCCTGCATTAGGGTAAAAAAACATTTTACAACTTTCTATGCCCCCAACTCCCTGAATACCTGAGTCTCCAATCGTTCCAGCGTTGTGCCCGACTGCATCTCTTGAAGCCCTCATTCACATTGACTGCGGCTTTGAAATCATGTGACTTCATCTGAAATTGCACGATTTGAAAGCTGCATGTCAGTGCGACTTGGAAGACATTCATGCACAGATGTCTATGCACCCGAAATCGCCAAAAGTAGTGCAAGAACTACTTTTCCAAATCAATGCGGCACCGCAAAGTCGGCATTGCACTGATTTGAACAGTGTGATTGCCGACAATAGGATGCAACTTGTCATGCGATTTGACCTGTCAAATCGCATGGCAAGTCGCTCCAATGTGAACGAGAACTAAGGCTTTGCATTTCCACTCTAATTCATCCCAAAGGTTGAGGTCAGGACTCTGTGCAGGCCAGTCAAGTTCTTTCACCCCAAACTCTCTCATCCATACCTTTATGGACCTTGCTTTGTGCACTGGACCAAATCATTTGGTGGAGGGGGGATTATGGTGTGGGGTTATTTTTCAGGGTTTGGGCTTGGCCCCTTAGTTCCAGTGAAGGGAACTCTTAAGGCATCAGCATACCAAGACATTTTGGACAATTTCATGCTCCCAACTTTGTGGGAACAGTTTGGGGGTGGCCTCTTCCTGTTCCAACATGACTGCACACCAGTGCACAAAGCAAGGTCCATAAAGACATAGCGCGTTTGGGGTGGAGGAACCTGACTGGCCTGCACAGACTCCTGACCTCAACCCAATAGAACATCTTTGTAATGAATTAGAGCGGAGACTGTGAGCCAGGCCTTCTCATCCAACATCAGTGCCTGGTCAAACATTCCCATAGACACACTCCTAAACCTCGTGGACAGCCTTCCCAGAAGAGTTGAAGCTGTTATAGCTGCAAAGGGTGGGCCAACTCAATATTGAACCCTACGGACTAAGACTAGGATGCCATTAATGTTCAAAAATATTCAATGGGCTCAACATGCCTCTCAGCAATTTCCTTGGGGTGTCTACTTTCCAAAATGGGGTCATTTGGGGGGTTTGTACTGCCCTGCCACGTTAGCACCTAAAGAAATGAGATAGGTAGTCATAAACTAAAAGCTACGTAAATTCCAGAAAATGTACCCTAGTATGTAGACGCTATAACTTTTGCGGAAACCAATAAATATACTCTTATTGAATATTTTTTTACCAAAGACATGTGGCTGAATACATTTTGGCCTAAATGTATGACTAAAGCCTCATACACACGATCGGACTTCAAACACACTTTTCCGTGGATTTCTGTCCAAAGGGCATTGGGCGTGAACTTGGTATGCATACACACGGCAGGACTTTTTCAGCCAACTTTCACCAAATCACGTGGTTTTTCAGCTCATTACCGCCACCCTTTGGACAACTTCTGTATTGATGTCTGATCTTTTGCATTGGTTCTGAGCATGCGTGTTTGTACTTTGGACTAAAGTCCGATGGATTTGTGTACACACGATCGGACTAGCCGACGTAGGACTTTTGTTGTAGAAAAGTTTGTCTGTTCGCACAGCCAACATTTGTCCGATGGAAACCGAAAAACCGAACAGAGAAACTTTCCTGCAACAAAAGTCCTACGTCCGCTAGTCCGATCGTGTGTACACAAATCCATCGGACTTTAGTCCAAAGTACAAACACGCATGCTCAGAACCCATGCAAAAGATCAGACAATACAGAAGTTAACCAAAGGGTGGCGGTAATGAGCTGAAAAACCACGTGATTTGGTGAAAGTTAGCTATAAAAGTCCTGCCATGTGTATGCATACCAAGTTCACGGCCAACGCCCTTTGGACAGAAATCAACAGAAAAGTTTGTTTGAAGTCCGATCGTGTGTATGAGGCTTAAAATTGAGTTTATTGGATTTTATTTTTTTTTATAACAAAAAGAAAATATAATTTTTTTTCTCAAAATTTTCAGTGTTTTTCCGTTAATATCGCAAAAAATAAAAATCGCAGAGGCAATCAAATACCATCAATAGAAAGCTCTATTTGTGGGGGAAAAAGGACGCAAATTTTGTTTGGGTACAGCATTGCATGACCGCGAATTACCATTTAAAGCGACGCAGTGCCAAATTGTAAAAAGTCCTCTGATCATTGAGCAGTCAAATCTTCCGGGGCTGAAGTGGTTAAACCGCTGTACGGTCTCGGCCACCGTGCTGCAGCTCAGTTTCAGGGTCTTGGCAATCTTCTTATAGCCTAGGTCATCTTTATGTAGAGCAACAATTCTTTTTTTCAGATCCTTAGAGAGTTCTTTGCCATGAGGTGATGTTGAACTTCCAGTGACCAGTGTGAGATTGAGAGCGATAACACCAAATTTAACACACCTACTCCCCATTCACACCTGAGACTTTGTAACACTAACGAGTCAGGGAAGGGAGGGGAGGGAAAATGGCTAATTGGGCCCAGTTTGGACATTTTCACTTAGGGGTGTACTCACTTTTGTTGCCAGCGGTTTAGACATTAATGGCTGTGTTGAGTTATTTTGAGGGGACAGTAAATTTACACTGTTATACAAGCTGTACACCCACTACTTTACATTGTAGCAAAGTGTCATTTCTTCAGTGTTGTCACATGAAAAGATATAATAAATTATTTACAAAAATGTGTGGGGTGTACTCACTTTTGTGAGATACTGTAACACAGGGCTCTGGACACGTGGAGTGAACTGAACATTCTTATTCCTGTGAAGCAGGGATGAGAAACAAAGAGATCTATTAGTAAAAGCAGCACGTATTACACACACATTGCACACCTTTAACCCCTTTATCCTCCTAGATGTTAACGCCTTCCCAGACAGTGTCATTAGTACAGTGACAGTGTAGGGGGTTGTTTTTCAAAGTGATTTCTCAACACAATAAAGCATAGAGACATGGATGGATGAGGAAGTTTATTTTAATTATTAAAAATGCATTTCACAGTGTTTTTGGTTTGTGGTGCTCAGATGCAGATCCGCTTTAGATGAACATCTGCTTTAAACAGGAAATGATAAGACAACAGCTGCACCCCAAGAGTAATTCTGTCATTGGAAACAGCCGGAGTGCCACCAGACGACTGTAAAAATCAGCAGTCGTAAACTATTTGTCAAATAACACAGCCGGCCCCGGCTAGAGACATCACCCCCCCCCCCCCCTCCCGTCTACAATTCTTCTATGGGGGTCTCCTCTCCTCCCGGGACATGACTGCTCACTGAGTGTACCCATCCCCACCACCCTAATCATTATTCAAGACACAATATATACATTTATGGCACAGATGTCTCTTCCTTCTCTAAATTTAAAGGCACAGCCCACCTTTTACAAAATTTTAGGAAAATGCACCAACATTGATATTATTATAATATGATGCCAATACTAATTTTAAAAAATGTGCTCATCCTTCTTTATGGCACTGTAGCCTGCAGAGCATTGCAACTGCTTTCAGTGTGTCAGGTGCAATGCTCTGGCTCTATCATAGTTGCCAACATTGTAGAAAAAAAATTTTAGGGACACTTTTTTGGCTGTAGGCGGAGTCTTATTATAATTAGGGGGCGGGGCATGCATTTGTAGGTGTGGCACGGGGGAAAGTAAAAATGCGGCGCACGGAGCGCGTCGCGGTGAAAATGGGCGTGGTTTACGTGAAATAGTGGGCGTGTCTTTAATGGGCGTGGCTCAAAGGGGGTGTGGTTAGAGTCTGAGATGAATAAGGGATGGGGAGGGAAAAGAGGGGGAGAGGGATGGAGGGACAGCAGCCCCAGATCCTACACAACAATGGAAATATGTGTATTCCAGAAAGTTTAACAATCAGCAGATAAAGATACTCCAAACACCTGGTGTTAGCACTTCAATCATCCCGGCACCATGGTTGTTATGGTGTCAGTATGATTGAAGTGCATTATTTCTATTATTACATTGTAATATAAAATGAAATCATTCAACTCACCATAATGCCGAATCAGTGGGATCCCTGAGCGTGTCACCTGCCACGTCGCCTGCCACCAGCCGTCCGTCCTTGCATCAGGTGTCCCAGCAGAGCCCCCCCTTACATCAGATGTCCCCAGCAGGGCCCCCCCTTACATCAGATGTCCCCAGCGGAGCCCCCCCTTACATCAGATGTCCCCAGCAGGGCCCCCCCTTGCATCAGATGTCCCCAGCGGAGCCCCCCCCTTACTTCAGATGTCCCCAGCAGGGCCCCCCCTTACATCAGATGTCCCCAGCGGAGCCCCCCCTTACATCAGATGTCCCCAGCGGAGCCCCCCTTACATCAGATGTCCCCAGCGGAGCCCCCCTTATATCAGGTGTCCCCAGCGGAGCCCCCCTTACATCAGGTGTCCCCAGCGGAGCCCCCCCTTACATCAGGTGTCCAAAGCGGAGCCCCCTTACATCAGGTGTCCCCAGCGGAGCCCCCCTTACATCAGGTGTCCCCAGCGGAGCACCCCTTACATCAGATGTCCCCAGCGGTGCCCCCCTTACATCAGGTGTCCCCAGCGGAGCCCCCCCTTACATCAGGTGTCATCAACGGAGCCCCCCTTTTCATCAGATGTCCCCAGCGGAGCCCCCCTTACATCAGGTGTCCCCAACGGAGCCCCCTTACATCAGGTGTCACCAGCGGAGCCCCCCTTACATCAGGTGTCACCAGGGGAGCCCCCCTTACATCATATGTCCCCAGCCGAGCCCCCCTTACATCAGATGTCCCCAGTGGAGCCCCCCTTACATCAGATGTCCCCAGCGGTGCCCCCCTTACATCAGGTATTCCCAGTGGAGCCCCCCCTTACATCAGATGTCACCAGCGGAGCCCCTCCTTACATCAGGTGTCACCAGCGGAGCCCCCCCTTAAATCAGGTGTCACCAGCAGAGCCCCCCTTACATCAGATGTGTCCAGCGGAGCCCCCAATTACATCAGATGTCCCCAGCGGTGCCCCCCTTACATCAGGTGTCGCCAGCGGAGCCCCCCTTACATCAGATGTCCCCAGCGGAGCCCCCTTTACATCAGGTGTTACCAGCGGTTCCCCCTTACATCAGGTGTCACCAGCGGAGCCCCCGCTTACATCAGATGTCCCCAGCGGAGCCCTCCTTACATCAGGTGTCCCCAGCGGAGCCCCCCCTACACCAGATGTCCCCAGCGGAGCCCCCCCTTACATCAGATGTCCCCAGCGGTGCCCCCTTACATCAGATGTCCCCAGCGGAGCCGCCCTTACATCAGGTGTCCCCAGCGGAGCCCCCCCTTACATCAGGTGTCCCCAGCGGAGCCCCCCCTTACATCAGGTATCACTAGCGGGGCCCCCTTACATCAGGTGTCACCAGCGTAGACCCCCCTTACATCAGGTGTCCCCAGCGGAGACCCCCCTTACAGCAGATGTCACCAGCGGAGACCCCCCTTACATCAGGTGTCCCCAGCGGAGCCCCCCCTTACATCAGATGTCCCCAGCGGTGCCCCCCTTACATCAGGTGTCCCCAGCGGAGCCCCCCCTTACATCAGGTGTCCTAGTAGAACCACCACCCCTTTCCATAACACAGCAGCGGGGCGGAGTGGGGCGGGGGTGGTCGGAGCAAAGCGGTAGGCGGGGCAGGCGGAGGGTGGGAGGCAACACAGGAGCTCCGTCTAGCTGCCCAGCCGTGTTCTTGGTCTCCTTAAAAATGGCAACATTGTCTCCGCCGGCCGTGGACCTCTAGCGGCGGCAGACGGCAGCGGAAAATCGTAAAAAAAAAAGAATTTCTCGGGACATTTCCCGGGAAACAATAATATCGTGAAAATAGTCTAAATCCCGGAAATGTCCCGGGAAATTCAGGACAGTTGGCAAGTATGCTCTATCAGTGTTTCTCCCCAACCTCAGGTATGTATCGGTGGTAAAGACTTGGGGGCCTTTTTACGAAAGGCAAATCCACTTTGCACTGCAAGTGCACTTGGAAGTGCAGTTACTCTAAATCTGAGGGGAAGATCTGAAATGAGAGGAAGCTCTGCTGATTTTATCATCCAATCATGTGCAGGCTAAAATGCTGTTTTTTATTTTCCTTGCATGTCCCCCTCGGATCTACAGCAACTTTACTTTCAAGTGCACTTGCAGTGCAAAGTGGATTTGCCTTTAGTAAATAACCCCCACGGTGTTGCTAAACTGCAGGGGGAGGGGGATTGTTGGACGCAGGGGAGGGAGAGATTGTGGGACGCAGAGAGAGGGAGGGATTGTGGTAGGCAGAGGGAGGGAGGAATTGTTGGGGTGCAGAGGGAGGGAGGGATTGTGGGATGCAGAGGGAGGGAGAGATTGTTGGGGCGCAGAGGGAGGGAGAGATTGTTGGGGAGCAGAGGGAGGGAAGGATTGTGGGATGCAGAGGGAGGGAAGGATTGTGGGACGCAGAGGGAGGGAGGGATTGTTGGGGCGCAGAGGGAGGCAGAGATTGTTGGGGAGCAGAGGGAGGCAGAGAATGTTGGGGCGCAGAGGGAGGGAAGGATTGTGGGACGCAGAGGGAGGGAGGGATTGTTGGGGCGCAGAGGGAGGCAGAGATTGTTGGGGAGCAGAGAGAGGCAGAGAATGTTGGGGCGCAGAGGGAGGGAAGGATTGTGGGACGCAGAGGAAGGGAGGGATTGTTGGGGCGCAGAGGGAGGGAAGGATTGTGGGAAGCAGAGGGAGGGAGGGATTGTGGGAAGCAGAGGGAGGAGAGATTGTTGGGGCGCAGAGGGAGGGATTGTTGGGGTGCAAAGGGAGGGAGAGATTGTTGGGGCGCAGAGGGAGGGAAAGATTGTGGGAAGCAGAGGGAGGGATTGTGGGAAGCAGAGGCAGGAAGGGATTGCTGGGGCGCAGAGGGGGGGGGAGGATTGTGGGACGCAGAGGGAGAGAGGGATTGTGGGATGCAAAGGGAGGGATTGTGGGACGCAGAGGGAGGGAGGGATAGTTGGGACGCAGAGGGAGGGAGGGATTGTGGAACGCAGAGGGAGGGAGGGATTATTGGGACGCAGAGGGAGGGAAGGATTGTGGGAAGCAGAGGGAGGGAAGGATTGTGGGAAGCAGAGGGAGGAGAGATTGTTGGGGCACAGAGGGAGGGAGGGATTGCTGGGTCGCAGAGGGAGGGAGAGATTTTTGGGGCGCAGAGGGAGGGAGAGATTGTTGGGGCGCAGAGGGAGGGAGAGATTGTGGGAAGCAGAGGCAGGAAGGGATTGCTGGGATGCAGAGAGAGGGAAGGACTGTGGGAAGCAGAGGGAGAGAAGGATTGTGGGACGCAGAGGGAGAGAAGGATTGTGGGACGCAGAGGGAGGGAGAGATTGTTGGGACGCAGAGGGAGGGATTGTGGGACGCAGAGGGAGGGAGGGATTATTGGGGCACAGAGGGAGGGAGATATTGTGGGACGCAGAGGGAGAGATTGTTGGGGCGCAGAGGGAGGGAAAGAATGTGGGAAGCAGAGGGAGAGAGGGATTGTGGGACGCAGAGGGAGGGAGAAATTGTTGGGACACAGAGGGAGGGATTGCGGGAAGCAGAGGGAAGGATTGTGGGAAGCAGAGGCAGGAAGGGATTGCTGGGGCGCAGAGGGGGGGGAAGGATTGTGGGACGCAGAGGGAGAGAGGGATTGTGGGATGCAAAGGGAGGGATTGTGGGACGCAGAGGGAGGGAGGGAGGGAGGGATAGTTGGGACGCAGAGGGAGGGAGGGATTGTGGAACGCAGAGGGAGGGAGGGATTATTGGGACGCAGAGGGAGGGAAGGATTGTGGGAAGCAGAGGGAGGGAAGGATTGTGGGAAGCAGAGGGAGGAGAGATTGTTGGGGCACAGAGGGAGGGAGGGATTGCTGGGTCGCAGAGGGAGGGAGAGATTGTTGGGGCGCAGAGGGAGGGAGAGATTGTTGGGGCGCAGAGGGAGGGAGAGATTGTGGGAAGCAGAGGCAGGAAGGGATTGCTGGGACGCAGAGAGAGGGAAGGATTGTGGGAAGCAGAGGGAGAGAAGGATTGTGGGACGCAGAGGGAGAGAAGGATTGTGGGACGCAGAGGGAGGGAGAGATTGTTGGGACGCAGAGGGAGGGATTGTGGGACGCAGAGGGAGGGAGGGATTGTTGGGGCACAGAGGGAGGGAGAGATTGTGGGACACAGAGGGAGAGATTGTTGGGGCGCAGAGGGAGGGAAAGAATGTGGGAAGCAGAGGGAGAGAGGGATTGTGGAACGCAGAGGGAGGGAGAAATTGTTGGGACACAGAGGGAGGGATTGTGGGACGCAGAGGGAGGGAGGGAGGGATTGTTGGGACGCAGAGGGAGGGAGGGATTGTGAGACGCAGAGGGAGGGAGGGATAGTTGGGACGCAGAGGGAGGGAGGGGGGTAATGTTGGGATGCAGAGGGAGGGAATGTGGGACGCAGAGGGAGGGAGAGATTGTGGGACGCAGAAGGGGGGGAGATTGTTGGACGCAGAGGGAGGGAGAGATTGTTGGGGCGCAGAGGGAGGGATTGTGGGACGCAGAGGGGGGGAGCGATTGCTGGGGTGCAGAGGGAGAGATTGTTGGGGTGCAGAGGGAGGGAGGGATTGTGGAACGCAGAGGGAGGGAGGGAGGGAGAGATTGTTGGGGCGCAGAGGGAGGGAGAGATTGTTGGGGCGCAGAGGGGGGAAGGATTGTGGAACGCTGAGGGAGGGAGAGATTGTTGGACGCAGAGGGAGGGAGGGATTGTTGGGACGCAGAGGGAGGGAGGGATTGTTGGGATGCAGAAGGAGGGAGGGATTGTGGGACGCAGAGGGAGGGAGAGATTGTTGGGACGCAGAGGGAGGGAGGGAGGGAGGGATTGTTGGGACGCGGAGGGAGGGATAGTTGAGACGCAGAGGGAGGGAGGGATTGTGGGACGCAGAGGGAGGGAGAGATTGTTGGGACGCAGAGGGAGGGAGGGAGGGATTGTTGGGACGCAGAGGGAGGGATAGTTGGGACGCAGAGGGAGGGAGGGATTGTGGGACACAGAGGGAGGGAGGGATTGTTGGGACGCAGAGGGAGGGAGGGAGGTATTGTTGGGATGCAGAGGGAGGGAGGGAATGTGGGACGCAGAGGGAGGGATTGTTTGGGCACAGAGGGAGGGAGGGATTGTGGGACGCAGAGGGAGGGATTGTCGGACGCAGAGGGAGGGAGAGATTGTTGGGGCGCAGAGGGAAAGAGAGATTGCTGGGGCGCAGAGGGAGGGAAGGATTGTGGGAAGCAGAGGGAAGGAGGGATTGTGGGAAGCAGAGGGAAGGAGGGATTGTGGGAAGCAGAGGGAGGGAGAGATTGTTGGGGCGCAGAGGGAGGGAAGGATTGTGGGACACAGAGGGAGGGAGGGAATGTGGGAGTCAGTGGGACGCATAGAGGACATTGACATGACACACACAGACACACACACACACACACACACACACACACACACACACACACACACACATACATACATACATATATATATATATATATATATATATATATATATATATATATATATATATATATATATATATATATATATATATATAAAAATTTTTGATGGTTTACAGTAACCGGAAGTGACGTAATTGGAGATCTTGAAGAATTAGCTATTTTGACAGAACACCGGTGTCCTGTCAGAAAGCCGCTACCCATCAGAAAATGCAACCGAAATTACGTTCTGTCGCGGCCATCTTGGAACACCCGCACTCATCAGCACTAGTCCGCAGTTAGTCTACAGTCAGAAGGTGACAAGCGGACATCTTTTTACACCCACCAGAGTCTTACATTTCACACTTATTTTTACCAGTAAACTCAGCTTACATAGTGAAATACAGTATTTTAAATCCGTGACACTATTTTAAAGTTGAATTTTAAAAGCATTGGCAAGCCTGCTAATCTCACAGGTTTGCTAATCTGACAGAACACCGCTGATTTAACCACTTGCTTACTGGGCACTTAAACCCCCCTTCTGTCCAGACCAATTTTCAGCGCTGATGCACTTAGAATGACAATTGCGCAGTCATACAACACTGTATCCAAATGAGATTTTTAACATTTTTTTCCCACAAATAGAGCTTTCTTTTGGTGGTATTTGATCACCTCTGCGGTTTTTATTTTTTGTTAAATTTAAAAAGACCGAATTTTTAAAAAAAAAATTATATTTTTTTATATTTTGTTATAAAATTTTGCAAACAGGTAATTTTTCTCCTTCATTGATGTACGCTGATGAGGTGGCAGTGATGGGCACTGATGGGTGGCAGTGATGGGCAATGATGGGTGGCAATGATGGGCACTGATCGGCACTGGTTGGTTACACTGATAGGCAGCACTGCTAGGTGGCACTGATTGGCACCACTGGTGGGCATTGATAGGTGGCACTTGTGGACATTGATAGGTGGCACTGGTGGGCACTGGCAGGTGGCAATGGCAGGGGGCACTGGCAGGGGGTACTGGTGGCACAGATGAGGCAGAATTGCCTCTTTCTCTTCTGGACCGATGTCCCTTGCACATAAGCCGGTGATCGGCTTTTTTTTCTCCTCACGCTGTCAGATTACCGAGCTTTTGTTTACATCACATGATCAGCTGTCATTGGCTGACAGCTGAAAGCTGATCACGTGGTAAGGGTCCGGAATAGGCCCCCTACTCAGATTTGTGATCACCCGAGTCTCAGTGACTCTATGATCACAGGGTGCACGCAGGGAGCGTGGAAAGGGGAGGCCTCTCGGAAATTCAGGTCCGCGCTGTGGCCGTCATTCAGCTATAGCGAGGACGCCAAGAGGTTAAAATTCAACCTCAAAACGGTCTGACAGATTTCAAAATACTGTATTTCACTATATAAACTGAGTTTACTGGTAAAAATAAGTGTGAAATGCAAGACTTCCCTGGGTGTAAAAAGATGTCTGCTTGCCGTTTTCTGACTGTAGACTAACTGCGGACTAGTGCGGGTGTACCAAAATGTCCGTGATGGAACATCACTTCTGCTGCATTTTCTGATGGGTAGCAGCTTTCTGACAGGACACCGGAGCCAATTCATCAAGATCTCCAATTACATAGTATTGACGACTTGCTTGCATTTTCTGATGGGTAGCGGCTTTCTGATAGAACACCGGAACACGGGTACCTGGTTTTCTTTAGTTGATTCTTTCTGTCCTCAGTAAAGGAACCATTTTGTTGTAGCAGGAGGCAGCAGAATCATTACGAATAAATAGTAAATGGGAAACAATGAATAAAAATAATTAAAAAACAAAGAAAAGAGAACAAATAAGAATAAACAATACAAAAAATATAAAGAATACATAATAAATAAATAAATAGCAAATATGTAGGAATACATATCGATGGGAGGTATGGACTAAAAAAGAAGAAGTTTAGGACTTTGAGTGAGATATGTGGGTCGCATTTCTCCGTCCCTAAATCTGTATGAAGGAATCCACTTTTCTACATCACCAGTAGATATGAAGCCCACTCACACCACTATCTGGATCTTTGTCTTTCATTTTCTTGGGGATCATGTTTATGCGCCCGGTCCTTCTTCTGTGGGTCCCTTCCACAGCTTCTGGTATAGACAATTTGGGCAGCCTCTGACTCCTTTTCCCCCATGTTCCAGACTTATTACAATATTTGTGTACACCCGCCCCCCCAGAAGAATGGTATTATCCACGAAACGCCTCAAGCTAATTTAAATGCACTTATTCTCCTGCATACGCCTCTACTCATTATATTATCTTGAGTTCACCACCTACTATGTATTTTTAAGTGTTTTTATTACATTCACTTGTTCCACACCACACAGTGGTTGGCTGTTTGCTACCAATGTTTGTTTCTATATACGGTCTGTAATATGTGATTGACAATTTTATTCATTGCTGCATTTATCATGTCATTTTGCCATGTTTCTTGTTTCACCAATAAAAACATGTTTTTGATATCGACTCATCTTATAGCCACGTGTACTCATCTCATTCAAAGTCCCAAAAAAACCCTTTCTTCATAAAGATGGGAGGTAAACAAGCAGGGATGGTCATGTGACCAATGGGCTAATATCATGTGACCAGCTTTCCGTGATTGGTCGCTGACTGCAGATCGGACTGTTACAGGTGACGTTATGACAGGGTAGTAGTAGGTGACTCTAGAAGGCGGACAGTCTGTCACTGGCTCTTGGCCGGTGAACATCTATGCTCACTTCTCTGGTGGAAATCTCTTCCACCTCTGATCCTGATCACATAGGTCACCCTCATGGGCGTCCGCAAATAGGGGCAAGGCAGGGCGATTGCCCCCCCTGGAATCATCAGGTTGTTTTTGGATTGCAGTGCAGACTGTGTGTTGAAATGTCCGCCGCAGCTGCAATCGCGGCCGCCGCTGACTTTTTTCCTACGTCTGTTTCTCTGCTGGCTGTTCTGAGCTCTCTCTGATCACCCCCCGCGCTGCAGCAGCAATGGTCTGGTCTATGTTTTCCTCCTCGCTCCTCCCATCACTGCTGCTCTGCCGAGCCAGGCCTGTTACTATTCTCCGCCCGAGCGGCGCAGCTGCTACCGCACACTGTGTCTTCTGGACCTGGTGTACCTGAGGCTGAACCAGCTGCCCTCCCTGCCAGTGTCCTCCGAGGTGAGCTTGTGATAAGGGGGTGTGGGTTGGCATGGTGTTCGTTGCCCTAAGTTGGTGTGCTGTGAGAAGAGGATGGGGTGTTTGTTTCTGCCTCCCTGACTTGGTCTGATAAAGGGGGAGGCTGCTGTGTCCACCACCACCCACTAATGTATTAACTCACTGCGTTTAAAGGGTGATTCAGTGATTGGAGTGTAATCATTTTCAATAAAATTTTACCTGGCAGTCATTTTTTGATTTGACTTTACTTGTTTGCTGTTCCATATTTTGCTTGTTGTTTTTCCAATGCAGCTTTGAAAATGCCTGCTGGATTCCTGTGCAACTCCATGCGGTGCAATTTTCAGCTCATTCATTTAACTGGGATGAAATCACATTGGATCGCACAAAAATTTAATGCACACACTACTTTTTCAAAAGCGTACTGCACCAAATTGCATGGTACTATGGTACCATCAGATCTGGGGGAGGGAAAAGCACTGCAATTGTGATCTGTGTTTGAGGTGTCCTTAGAAAAATGTATATACACCTGCAGGAGATCACATACCCAGTGCGTTTTGAACGTAGTATGGGAAACGCACACGGAACATGGATTTCCTGCACCACCTTCTGGTATAAACAAGCCCTTAAAGTGATACTAAAGGTTTGTTTAAAAAATAACAAACATATCATATTTGCCTCCACTATGCAGCTTGTTTTGCACAGAGTGGCCCCAAACCTCCTCTTCTGGGGTCCCTCGCATTAGATAACCCCCTAGGAGAAGCGCTCTCCCAAGGGGGTTACCTTGTGGGCGCGCTCCTGTTTCATTCATTCGGCGTCCATAGACGCCAAGTGTATGAATTGGCCCTGCCCCCCCAGCACCATTGTCGAAAAGGGACCGAGCATGGGTGTTGATAAAATTATGCCCCCCCCTGAAAAAAGTTCTGCGGACGCCCATGGTCACCCTCTTCATTTACTTTTACTGTGGAAGGGGAACTCTCCAGCAACAAAGACAGGAAGAATAAGGGGGGGGGGGTTTGGGTAGAGGAAGGCTAGAACCCTGTTAGATTTTAATTTTAGTCTGTGTCCCCATTATATTGACCCCCTGAGTATTCCTCACCCAAAAAGCGAAGGTTATTTTTCAGCTGAGTCCACTGATAAATTAAATTTTTTATTTAGTATTTAGTTCTTTAACTCTATGTTATATACACGGATGAGTTTTGCATATGTTATATGTATTGATGCACATGTTGATATATGTATAAATGATTGATAAGGCACACTAGCATTTTTATTGTATACAATAAGAATTTTTTTTTTCTAGGATGCGCAGCAAAAACCAGCAGAGTTTTCCACAAAGAACAAAATAGGACACAGCCAATCACAGATCGTGCTAAATGGCCATTCACAGTGGCCGTTTAGCACTCAATCTGAGTGTCCAATGAGAGATGATCTCATATGTAAACATATGAGATCATCTCTCATTGCCGGCTCTCCCTCCTCACACAGAGACAGCGTGTGAGGAGGGAGAGCGAACGGCTGCAGGGTTAGTGTAAGAAATAAAAAAGGCAAAATAAAAGTGCCCACTGTACCTGTCAGTGCCATTTGTCCCCAGTGCCATCTGTCCCCAGTGCCACCTGTCAGTGGCATCTGTCCTCAGTGCCACCTGTCAGTGCCATCTGTCCCCAGTGCCACCTGTCAGTGCCATCTGTCCCCAGTGCCACGTATAAGTGCCATCTGTCATTGGTGCCACATCAATGTCACATGTCATGAGTGCCACCTATTAGTGCCATCTGTCATCAGTGCAACGTATTCGTGCCATCTGTCATCAGTGCCACATATTTTTGCCATCTGTTATCACTGCCACATCAGTGTCAGGTGTCATCAGTGCCACATATTAGTGCAATCTGTCATCAGTGCCACATCAGTGTCATGTGTCCTGGTGCTCCAGGGCCTTCAAAAGTGTAATAGGTAGTCAACAAGTTAGATGTGTAATTTATGCTCCTAGAACACCTGATGGCGCTCCCTGCATGTTTGGCCTCTCTATGTGCCCGGGCTGTGAAAAAGTCCCACACATGTGGTATTGTAATACTCAGGAGGAGTAGCAGAATGTATTTTGGGGTGTCATTTGTGGTATACACATGCCACGTGAGAGAAATAACCTATTACAATTATAATTTTGTGGAAAAAAAAAATCTTCATTTTGCAAAGAAATGTGGGAAAAAAATGACAACATCAAAAACCTCACCATGCATCTTATTAAATACCTTGGAATGTCTACTTTCAAAAAAGGGGTCATTCAAAGTGTGAGAGCACTGAAAGCTGAAAACTGGTCTGGTCACGAGGGGGGTTTAAGTGCCCAGTTGTCAAGTGGTTAAAACACACTTGTTTAACCAGTTACCAACCGGCCCATAGCCAAATGACGGCTGCAGGGCGGTTGGATAACCCTGGGAGCACGTACTATGACGCGATCCCAGAAAACCGCTCCCTCGCGCCCCCTGGGGCGCGCACATGGGAACATCCGTGACCGTGATCACGGATCACGGTAAACAGCCGCTGTTCGTGGCCGTTTACCATGTGATCGCTCCATCAAGTGACTGAGTGATCACATGTAAACATGTTCCTCTCTCCCGTCTCTGTACCGGTCGGTACAGAGGGGGAGGAATTGGATGGCAACAGCGTTGTGGGCTGGATGTGTAGTGCCCACAGCGCTGCTCAGTGACATGTGCAGTCACAGCCATGGATCCATCCATCCATGCTCAGCCATCACTCCATGCTCAGCATTACCCTGCACTACTCTGCAATACTCTGCAATTCTCTGTGCAATACTCTGCAATTCCCTGTGCAATACTCTGAAATACCCCGCAATACTCTGCAATACCCCGCAATACCCCGCAATACTCTGCAATACCCTGCAATACTGTGCAATACCCTGCAATATCCTGCCATACTTTGCAATACCCTGCAATACCCCGCAATACTCTGCAATACCCGGCAATACTCTGCAATACCCCGCAATACTCTGCAATACCCTGCAATACTGTGCAATACCCCGCAATATCCTGCAATACCCTGCAATACCCCGCAATACTCTGCAATATCCTTAGATGCAGACAAGCAAAGAAAGTGTTTCCACCGCTCAGGCTGACACTATGAGTAAGCACTCAGTCCTGAGTGCGAAACGCGTCAGCTTACCTGTACTTTCTGCATGACAGTCTTGTTATTTTGATGATCCCATTTTTTCAATAAAGTGAAGTTTTTTGACTACATCTGGTGTGCGGCATCCAAATCTTCTCCTCCATTCAATACTCTGCAATACCCCGCAATAATCTGCCATACTCTGCAAAACCCAGCCATACTCTGCCATACCCAGCCATACTCTGCCATACCCAGCCATACTCTGCCATACCCAGCCATACTCTGCCATACCCAGCCATACTCTGCCATACCCAGCCATACTCTTCAATACTCAGTGATACCCAGCCATACTTTGCCATACTTTGCCATACCCATCCATACCCAGCCATGCTCAGCCATGCACAGCCATACTCGGCTGTACCCGGCCTCTGTATGTGGCCAAGCTGTGGAAGTCTCACACATGTGGTATCACCGTACTCAGGAGGAGTAGGGGAATCTATTTTGGAGTGTCATTTTTGGTATGTACATGCTATGTTAGAAATATTGTATAAATGGACAACTTTGTGTTAAAAAAAAAATGCGTTTTAACCACTTCCCGCCCACCGGCTGTCATACGACGTCCTTGACTTTGTGCAGGGATATCTGAATGATGCCTGCAGCTACAGGCATCATTCAGATATCAGCTTTTTCAGCCGGCGATTCCCTACACCATAATGCCCCGTACACACGGTCGGACATTGATCGGACATTCCGACAACAAAACCCTAGGATTTTTTCCGACGGATGTTGGCTCAAACTTGTCTTGCATACACACGGTCACACAAAGTTGTCGGAAAATCTGATCGTTCTAAACGCGGTGACGTAAAACACGTACGTTGGGACTCAAAACGGGGCAGTGGCCAATAGCTTTCATCTCTTTATTTATTCTGAGCATGCGTGGCACTTTGTCCGTCGGATTTGTGTACACACGATCGGAATTTCCGACAACGGATTTTGTTGTCGGAAAATTTTATCTCCTGCTCTCAAACTTTGTGTGTCGGAAAATCCGATGGAAAATGTCCGATGGAGCCCACACACGGTCGGAATTTCTGACAACACGCTCCGATCGGACATTTTCCATCGGAAAATCCGACCGTGTGTACGGGGCATAAGAATGATCATAGCGGCTGTTCCCCTGCTTGATCGTTCTTACGGGAGGCGAGAGGGGACGTCCCCCCTCCCACCACCCTCAGGTGCTTCTACCGACTCACCGCTATGATCGAAGCCAGGATTGTTTTTTTTTTGTTTTTTTTATTTCAGGCTTCCCAGCCTAGCGGTGTAAAGAGGACCTGTCATGCCACATCCCTATTACAAGGGATGTTTACATTCCTTGTAATAGGAATAAAAGTGATCAAAAAATGTATTTTTTGGACAAAAGCGTCAAACTAAAATAAATAAAATAAAATGAACAATAAAAAAAAAAAAATTTCCCCTGTGTCCCCGTGTGCTCACATGCAGAAGCGAACGCGTACGTAAGTCCCGTCCACATATGAAAATGGTGTTCAAACCACACATGTGAGGTATCACTGCGATCGTTAGAGCGAGAGCAATAATTTTGGCCCTAGACCTCCTCTGTAACTCAAAACATGTAACCATTAAAAATTTTTAAAGCATCGCCTATGGGGATTTTTAAGTAGCAAAGTTTGGCGCCATTCCACGAGCAATTCTGAAGGGTGACATGTTAGGTATCTATTTACTCGGCATAACTTCATCTTTCACATTATGCAAAAACATTGGGTTAACTTTACTTTTTTTTTTTTAAAGCACAAAACAGTTTTTTTTCCAAAAAAAACGCGTTCGAAAAATTGCTGAGCAAATACCATGCGAGATAAAAAGTTGCAATGACCTCCATTGTATTCTCTAGGGTCTTTGCTAAAAAAACATGTATAATGTTTTGGGGTTCTATGTAATTTTCTAGAAAATAAATGATGATTTTTACATGTAGGAGAGAAATGTCAGAATTGGCCTGGGCACTCCAGAACGCCTGAAGGTGCTCCGTGCATGTTGGGCCTCTGTATGTGGCCACGCTGTGTAAAAGTCTGACACATGTGGTATCGCCGTACTTGGGAGTAATAACAGAATGTGTTTTGGGGTGTAATTTGTGGTATGCATATGCTGTGTGTGAGAAATAACCTGCTAATATGACAATTTTGTGAAAAAAAAAGAAAAAAAAAATCTTGACTTTGCAAAGAATTGTGGGAAAAAATGACAACTTCCAAAAACTCAGCATGCATCTTTCTAAATACCTTGGAATGTCTTCTTTCCAAAAAGGGGTCATGTTATTGTCTCAAGAAATTAGATAGGCCGTCAGTACTGCAGGTGTGATCAATTTTCAGATATTGGCACCATAGCTTTTGGACTCTATAACTTTCACAAAGACCAAATAATATCCACCGATTTGGGTTATTTTTACCAAAGATATGTAGCGGTATAAATTTTGGCCAAAATATATGAAGAAAAATTACTAGTTTGCAAAATTTTATAACAGAAACAAAGAAAAATGCATTTTTTCACAGAACTTTCGGTCTTTTTTCTTTTATAGCGCAAAAAATAAAGAACCCAGCGGTGATTAAATACCACCAAAAGAAAGCTCTATTTGTGTGAAAAAAAGGACAAAAATTTCATATAGGTACAGTGTTGCATAACTGAGTAATTGTCATTCAAAATGTGAGAGCACCGAAAGCTGAAAATGGGTCTGGTTATTAAGGGGGTTTAAGTGCCCAGTGGTTAAGTGGTTAATAATAATAATAATGTAAACAGAGTAGGCGTAGTCAAAACAAGCCAGAGTTCAGTAACCGGATCGGGTAGTTAGCCAAGCAAATGTCAGAGAGCCAGAGATAAACGTAGTAGTACAGCAAGCAGGATCAGGAACCAGAAGGAACGTCAGCCGAGCAAGTCTTCAACAGGAACGCAGGAGAAAGTCTCTGTGATGTTGACAAAAGCGAAGGCAGAGATCAAGTGAACTGGACGACTTTAAGTAGGCAGGACTGACGAGCAGAATCAACAACAGCTGGGTAACTGTGGAGAGAGATTGGAGCTGGCAATTAGCTGACAACTGAGCGGCCAGCTCAGAGAAAGAAGGGCTGAGCCCAGCCCTGACACGCATCAGGTGTTCACCAAGCCCAAACGCTTCATCAGCGACAAAGACGAACTGTAGACCAGCCACGTTGTCTTCCGCAGGTGGCAATCCCAAGCCATCACTCTGGAGCCATCTGTAGAACTCGGTCTGAACGATGACTCCACCATCCGACATCTGGCCATTCTTCCCCACATCCACATACAAAAACTTGTATGTCGCTGACACCACTGCCAACATCACTATACTATTAAACCCCTTGTAATTGTAATAGTATGACCCTGAGTTGGGGGGGTGGGGCTATGTGGACGTGTTTCCCATTGATTGCCCCTCCGCAGTCCCACCGCTGAGCAAAGTGGGATGCCACAGTCTGCCATTCCTGTGGGGTTGAAGGAAACTGTGGAGTCAAACAAGAAAAAAAATTTAGTACTTTTGCACATAAACATTGCAAGCAGATTGGACACAAACATTCTTAAACATCATAAGTATAACATTTATTTTAAGGAGTATTTAAAGACAAAAGTATAAGGTACACTTATCAGATTCCTCCTCCCCTCTGATGGCCCAGTGAAAAAAATTTATGTTGAGGGGGGGAGATGTTTTGGACAGGTAACTGTCTCCACTTCATTAAGAGCTGAATGCATACATAATGTGTGTTACTTTGGCCAGCCCCTCCTTACTTATACTATTGGCAGCCCATTGGACAGGTAAGAAGTGTCATAATACAAAAATATGAATACACACTGTCCAAATTGAAGCACAATTTTACATTCTGCAATTACATATCTAGATAATAGCAGAACAAAACTTTAAACAGTACCATTTGAAATTATTCAGGCAGGCCCTTGCACTACATGCTTTGATGAATTCATCCATAAATCTGACCACAAAAGAGGTAGGTATAGTGTGTATGGGTTTGGCAAAATCAGCAGATAGAGGATTGGTATCGGTTGACTTAGCGGTTGTGGGAGGGAGGGTTCCAACTGAGTTTGGGCCCCAAAAAAAAAGCCTCTTGCACGATGCATGAATTTAAGGACAAAAATAACATTTGTACACATTTTACGGGGTGTTTAGGGTAAAGCACTACAATGGCGCTGACAAAATACAATGTTAAGTGACTAGGCTAGGTGTGTATGGGCCCAGGATAGCATGCTGGGGAGGTTAGTGAAGGCAAATATGCATGAAGGACAAAAAAGGAGCATTAAAAGCTTCCAGCATGCATGAGGACAAAGAGGACATTCACAGCATATTACAATCATGGTAATTAGGGAATGATGAAATAAATCCAATAGATTAGCAACAATTAAATACATAGAATGTGATGTTAAAGGATAAAACTTACCTTAATATAGTCCTTCTGCAGGACCTGAATGATGGCAGAACAGGTCTCTGGAATAATGATCCCCAGAGCCTGGGGGGAGATGCCTGTCGAGAACTTGATGTCCTTCAGACTTCTCCCCGTCGTCAAGTACCGCAAGTTGGCGACTAGCCTTTGTTCCGGAGTGATGGCTTGCATTCCGGTTGCCCCGCTTGGTAATATAATGGGACAGCAAAGCCAACAGATGGTGAAAACCAGGGTCCGTCATCTGGAGATTATTTCGGAAATCATCAGGATTATTCTCCTGGATCTCCGGCAACAAAGGCATGTGCAAAAGTTGGTAACGCTGGAGCAACCAATTCTTGGTCCATGAACTCCTCCTCCCCCTGTTTATGGACTGGGCTTGGGTCAAAGTAAGAACCCCAACACTAAGCCCCTGCATAGCACAAACTCTGTGACGAGTAAGTAACCGCAACATGGCTTCAAAGCGGTTGGCTGGTCAGAATGAACTAACAGAACGCACTGAAAATCAGAAAGGCCTGAGAAGAGCGAGCTGAAAATCAGAAACGAGCAGACAAGAACGCACTGAAAAGACAGATATGAACTGACTACACGCACTGAAAAACAGATACGAACCCACAAGCACAAACTGAAGAGCAGTAACGAACTGAAAAGCACGAGGCTGAAAAGCGCGAATCGTCTCTCTCCAAACTTCTACTAACACAAGATTAGCAGAAGGAGCCCAAAGGGTAACGCACTGGCTATTGAATTTTCTTTTTCTAGTCCCGTTGTACGTGTTGTACGTCAGCACGTTCTTGCCGATCGGAATTTCCAAAAACATTTGTGCGACCGTTTGTATGCAAGACAAGTTTCAGCCAACATCCGTTGGAAATAAATCCACGGTTTGGTTGTCGGAAATTCCGATCGTGTGTACGTGGCATAACAGCAGGCATAATTATCATTTTAATAAGAATCATGGGGGAATATATAGTGGGGACGGAAAGTATTCAGACCCCCTTAAATTTTTCACTCTTTGTCATATTGCAGCCATTTGCTAAAATCATTTAAGTTCATTTTTTTTCACTCATTAATGTACACACAGCACCCCATATTGACAGAAAAACACAGAATTGTTGACATTTTTGCAGATTATTAAAAAAAGAAAAACTGAAATATCACATGGTCCTAAGTATTCAGACCCTTTGCTCAGTATTTAGTAGAAGCACCCTTTTGATATAATACAACCATCAGTCTTTTTGGGAGAGATGCAACAAGTTTTTCACACCTGGATTTGGGGATCCTCTGCCATTCCTACTTGCAGATCCTCTCCAGTTCTGTCAGGTTGGATGGTAAACGTTGGTGAACAGCCATTTTTAGGTCTCTCCAGAGAAGCTCAATTGGGTTTAAGTCAGGGCTCTGGCTGCGCCATTCAAGAGCAGTCACGGAGTTGTTGTGAAGCCACTCCTTCCTTATTTTAGCTGTGTGCTTAGGGTCATTGTCTTGTTGGAAGGTAAACCTTCAGCCCCCCAGTCTGAGGTCCTGAGCACTCTGGAGAAGGTTTTTGTCCAGGATATCCCTGTACTTGGCCGCATTCAGCTTTCCCTCGATTGCAACCAGTCGTCCTGTCCCTGCAGCTGAAAAACACCCCCATAGCATGATGCTGCCACCACCATGCTTCACTGTTGGGACTGTATTGGACAGGTGATGAGCAGTGCCTGGTTTTTCCCACGCATACTGCTTAGAATGAAGGCCAAAAAGTTCTATCTTGGTCTCATCAGACCAAAGAATCTTATTTCTCACCATCTTAGTCATTCAGGTGTTTTTTAGCAAACTCCATGCGGGCTTTCATGTGTCTTGCACTGTGGAGAGGCTTCCGTCGGGCCACTCTGCCATAAAGCCCCGACTGGTGGAGGGCTGCAGTGATGGTCGACTTTCTACAACTTTCTCCCATCTCCCGACTGCATCTCTGGAGCTCAGCCACAGTGATCTTTGGATTCTTCTTTACCTCACTCACCAAGGCTCTTCTCCCCCGATAGCTCAGTTTGGCAGGACGGTCAGCTCTAGGAAGGGTTCTGGTCGTCCCAAACGTCTTCCATTTAAGGATTATGAAGGCCACTGTGCTCTTAGGAACCTTAAGTGCAGCAGAAATTTTTTTGTAACCTTGGCCAGATCTCTGCGTTGTCACAATTCTGTCTCTGAGCTCTTCAGACAGTTCCTTTGACTTCATGATTCTCATTTGCTCTGACATGTACTGTGAGCTATAAGGTCTTATATAGACAGGTGTGTGGCTTTCCTAATCAAGTCCAATCAGTATAATCAAACACAGCTGGACTCAAATGAAGGTGTAGAACCATCTCAAGGATGATCAGAAGAAATGGACAGCACCTGACTTAAATATATGAGTGTCACAGCAAAGGGTCTGAATACTTAGGACCATGTGATGTTTCAGTTTTTCTTTTCTAATAAATCTGCAAAAATGTCAACAATTCTGTGTTTTTCTGTCAATATGGGGTGCTGTGTGAACATTAATGAGTAAAAAAATGAACTTAAATGATTTTAGCAAATGGCTGCAATATAACAAAGAGTGAAAAATTTAAGGGGGTCTGAATACTTTCTGTCCCCACTGTATATAACAATTTTTGCGCTATGTAACAATATTTTTTTACTGTCCAATAAAAAAACAAATGTATCAGTTAAGGCCAATATGTATTCTTTTATATATTTTTGGTAAAAATAAATCGCAATAAGCGTATATTGATTGGTTTGCACAAAAGTTATAGCTTCTACAAAATAGGAGATAGATTTATGGCATTTTTTATTTTTATTTTTTTACTAGTAATGGCTGTGATCAGCGATTTTTAGCGGGATTGCAACATTGCGGCGGACAGATCGGATACTTTTGACACTTTTTTGGGACCAGTGACATTATTACAGTGATCAGAAGTCAAAATATACACTGATCCCTGTATAAATGACACTGGCAGGGAAGGGGGTTAAGTCTAGGGGGTGATCAAGGGGTTAAGTGTGCCCTAGGGAGGTGCTTTCTAACTGTGGGGGGAGTGGACTGACTGGGAGTACAGAGAGATCACTGTTCCTGATCACTAGGAACAGATGATCTCTCTCTACTCCCCTGTCAGAACGGGGATCTGCTTTGTTTACATAGGCAGATCCCTGTTCTGCCTCTCTAAGAAAGTGATCGCGGATGGCCGACGGACATCTCGGCTGCCGTACCTGTGCATTGGCTCCCCCCTGCTGTGCGGCGGGCCCGCGCACCCGCAGTGTCTCGTGCACGCAACAACGTACGGGTATGTCGTTTCGTGCAATAGGGCCACCCTGCCGCAGTATATATTAGGTGGGCATTCCTTAAGTGGTTAAGGAGCGAGTGGCTGCCACCTCCTTAACAACCGATGAGTCATCAGCTGTCAGTAGGGTTGCCCACTGACAGCTGACTGTAAAAATCTGAAAATTGTATCAAATACTTACCGTAATTTTCCTTTCCTGACTCCAAACCATGGCAGCATACTAGTGATAGGCTCCGCCTCTCTTCCACTCCCTCAGGACCAGTGAATAGAATAAATTAAAGGCCTAGTGTGGCCCCACCCCATTCTTTGTAATTAGCTACATACAGAAATGTACAAGGGTGGGTCCGTATGCTGCCCAGGTTTGGCGTCAGGAAAATTCTGGTAAGTATTTGATACAAGGGCAATTGTGGATAGGGAATTCAAGTTCTGTACACGTCCAATTTGTTTGACCCTCCGGGAAGTTAGGCAATGCCCAGATGACTGTTAGATGGAGGGCTGTGGCTACCCTTGATACTAGATCTATTGGACACAAGTCTACTCCTTCTGGAAAGAAAATAATATCTTTTTCTGAAGCTCTCGGAGCTTGAATCTCAGACATCCTTCTGCTTGAAGATTTGCGATAGATACTGCCTAGTAGATAATGTCACAAACTGAACACTGTTCTGTTGGAGTAAATGGTCAAACTGATTTGAAACCCAACAACACCGATAGATTCCACTGGGAAACAAAAGGATTTCTGGCACATTTAAGCCTTGTTATTGCCAACCTTGTTGACACTTTCTTGTGCAAAGGGTTTTATTGAACATAAAGATCAACAGAATAATACAGAAAGTAACACAAAATAAAGAAAACATAAGAAACAGTGTTGGACACAGATGGTACACATATTCATATAAACTTCAGGTATCAGAAATATTAGTCCAGGAGACAAGGGTTTGCACTAATTCCTGAGAATTCAGAGGCGATTCTATGAGGTCCGCAAAACCTGGAGGTGTAATAGCACGCTAGATTTCACTTGTATAGAAGTGCTTTAGCAGTGCCTAATATGGCTTAAGTGTCAAGAGATAGCATAAAGCTTAGCATTTCAAAAAGGAGAGCAGATAAAAGTAAAGAAATTGTTGAGCATGTTTAGAGAAAGGCAATATATATCCATAAACTTTTTCTCACCATGTGTCCAATCCCAGCAGGACCTAGCTTGTTGGCCGGAGAGACGTAGAAAAGAGAAGGTAGGAAAATAGCATGGGAAGGGAGAAGACCAGAAGAAGAACGGGATAAGTGTGTAGGACAGAAAAGGGGAAGGAGTAGAAGAAAAAAGAAAGGGAAGCGAGAGACAAGGGGGGAGTCCACGGGGTGAGGGGAGTGGAGATATACTAGAGAGAGAGTAGTGCTAGATCAAATCGAGAAGGGTGGCAATATGCCACCCAAGGTTGCCAAGTCCGGAGGATTTTGTCATGTGTGTCAGACAACGCGGCTGTCAGTTTCTTGTTAACCATGATGTCATTTACACGATTTTTAACTGCTTCAAAACTAAGAGCTGGAATTTTACAGGCTTTTGCTATGGTCAATTTAGTTGCAGTAAAAATATGCGACGCCAATTGGCGTTCTGGTCTTAGTAGTTCTGTAATCGGTTTCCCCAGAATGGCCTCAAAAGGGTCTTTCTTTATATTAGTGTTGAAGAGGTTATGAAGGAGTGCATAGACTCTGATCCACAATCTGCATACCCTGGGACATTTCCACCAGATGTGAGCCATTGTGCCTTCCTGAGAGCACCCTCGGAAGCATAGAGTATGTTGGAAGGAAACTCGCTAATCTGGCCGGGGTGTAATACCTATAAAGCACTTTATATGCGTTTTCCAAGAAGAGGTCATTCTTGGAACAACAGTGCAATAGTCATGACCTGCCAGTCCTCTGGGTCCAATCGTTTTCCCAAATCCGTCTCCCATTGGAGATCGTATGATTGCAAGGGTGTTTTTTTGGAGCCTATTATGGCTGTATATATTAAAGAGATCAAACCCGAGGACTGGGGTCGCGATCTACAAAGGCTTTCGAAGGGGGTCAAAGTGTAAGGGGTTGGTCGAGCTTTTATAAGAGATTGGAGGAAGTGGTGGATTTGCATATATCTGTAATGTTCCCTAAGGGGGATATCATGAGAGGAACGTAAGGCAGCAAATGAAATGATCTTAGTGGGGGTAAACATAGAGTGGACATCCACAAAGTCGTTCTCGGCCCACCACTTGAACTGCAGCTGGCTACCGCGTCCCGGTGGGAATAAAGGGCACTGAAGAAGATGAAGTAGGGGGAGATGGGGGAGATCAGGCCCACTGAGTATTTGACTGAGTCCCACAACCAAAGCGAGTGGGCCAAACATGGGCCGATACTACGTGGGCGATGAGCTCGAGGGAGCCAAGGGAGGGAGGCTAATGGTATTGGGTGAGAATCCACCAGATCAAGGGTGGCCCGCAACGGCAATTGATGCTTCTCATGGAGATGAGATAATGGGGCAATGGCCGCTGCCGTATAATAAGCGTGTAGGTTAGGAACCGAGAGGCCACCATTGATCCTGCGGGCATACAAAACCTGCCTCTTAATCCTGG
Organism: Lithobates septentrionalis; assembly: GCA_037952835.1. NCBI lineage: Eukaryota > Metazoa > Chordata > Amphibia > Anura > Ranidae > Lithobates > Lithobates septentrionalis. The sequence goes on along the minus strand of JBBDGP010002794.1, from coordinate 496,680 downwards.
GCTTTACAGAACCCCAGATAAATTGCATGATTTTGCGTTGGTGTATACGCAGAATGTGAGAAGGGACCTGAACTGGAAAAACCCTGAAATAATAGAGCAGCTTTGGGAGATAGGACATACGGATTGTTACAAATCCTTCCAAACCAGGACAACGGGAGGGTGGACCAGGAGGAGGGCATAGTAGCCAATTTCACAAACAATGAGGGGAAGTTGGCTTGATATAGGCCCGAGTATTTTGGGGTGAGCCGGATCCCGAGGAAGGGTAATAAATTTAACCATTGGAAGGAGAATGCAGATTGCAGGGTCTCCAGCTCAGAGGGCGATAGATTAATTGACATTGCTTTTGATTTAGCGGGGTTGACCGATAGGCCTGAAAACTTGGCGAAGGCACTTAAAAGAGAGAGCAGATTAGGGAGGGTGATTCTGGGTTTAGTGATGGTCAACAGGATATCATCCGCAAACATTGACAACTTGTGTGAAGTACCCGCTATTTCTACCCCTGATATGTCCGGGTGGGATCGGATGGCCTCCGCCAAGGATTCCAGTGCCAGGATAAATAGGAGTAGGCAAAGTGGGCAACCCTGACGGGTAACCCGTTTACTGGGAAAGGTTGGCGATTCAAACCCGTAGTATTTCACTTTGGCCTGAGGGGAATCATAAATAGCTGAGACCCAACTCATGAAAGAGGTGCCAAATCCATAGTGACTAAGCACCTGTGTCAGGTAGGGCCATGACAAGGTGTCAAAGACTTTATTAATGTCCAACGACAAAAACATTGTTTCTAGAGACCTATTGTGGACATTATGTTGTATTTGAAGGAGATGTCTAATGGCATCCCCTGCCTGTCTCCTTGGGACAAACCCCACCTGATCCTTCTTTATCAGGCGTGGAATCAAGGCCTTGGGTAGAGGAATGATCAGGGACAGAATAAAGTTTGGTGAGGCGATGCCGGAATGCATCCAGAACTCGCTGGGGGTTGCCAGTAAGGGTGTTGTGGCGGGTGCGCAAAGTAATGGGAGCAAATTTTGGGGTAAAGGTACGTAATCTATTAGCTAACATTGCGTTGCCTAGTTGACACTTTCAACATCAAGAAATATAGGCTAAGGCTCATGTCTAATCTGGTCTACAAAAAGTCCAGAACAGCTGTCACCAGAGGTGCAGTAGTGTCAATATCTCGCCCTGCTGAGAAATAACGCAAACTTGTTTCAGATTTTGGCATAGATGTTGTTAGTAAAGTGCCTTCTCATACTCCACAATGTAGAGATCATCCTGGAGCAGGCTAGGTTCTCAAGCTTCCCCTATTAGTCTTCCTGTTTGCAGCCACGGCCTGCGTATGTGCAAATAGGAATTGGCTTCTGTCTCATGAGATGAATGGCCACGAAAACTCAAGGCCCTCATTGTCAAAATGGAGGAATGGATATGACTAACATGTTCACTCTCGACAGCCTTAAGAGGAATCTCATTACGAGAAAAGTTGTTGGAAAATATATAGGCTAGATTGCAGATGCATGGAGAAAATCAAGGCATTTGTCCCCTCTGCCTTGGGGTGCGGAACTGATTCAGACATCCTCTTAAGTTTGAAACTGCTGTGAGAAACAATGTAGTCTGTCTGTGGTTGGCCCCACCTGTGGACCAGCTCATAGAAGACCTACAGTGTAAGGCCCATGCGTGCTCTAGAAAGTTTGCATGATGGTCAGTCTGTCTGTGTGTTCCAGTCCCCTAGGAGGTAAACTGATAATATAATGCAAACCAATGCACACTTTTTATGATTAGATAGAATTTATCTGCTAAGGCACCTCGCCAGCTGGCGACATAAAGAAGCTTTGGAATTCACCATGAATATATATATATATATATATATATATATATATATATATATATATATATATATATATATATATACACATACACACACCACTAGTGGTGCCCCTAGTAATATTCCACTGTGCCGTCTCCGTGTTATGGCTCAGGGAATCCTCAAATAGATATCCGTCACGTTCACGCACATAGTTGTGCAGTGCACAGGCTGCTTTTAACAGCACTGATAGCATGGTCAACACTGAGATTTATTGATGTATGCATGAATCCCCACTAATTGCATAGTATACCAAATGCACATTCAACTACTCGTCGTGCCCTAGTGCGCCTATAATTGAACACTCTTTTTTCTGTTGTCAGAGAGCGACTAGAAAAAGGCCTGAGCATGTGCTCTGCAAGTGCAAACGCTTCATCTCCTACAAATACATGTGGGAGGGAAGGATCTGTTGTTCCGGGCAGGGGAGAATGACTGGGCAAGTCTAGTGTATTCTCACGCAGCATGCGGCCAAATGAGGAATGTGAAAATACACTAGAATCCGAGCTGCTGCCATAAGAACCCACATCAATACAAATAAATTTATAATTTGCGTCTGCCACTGCCATTAATACTATCACGGGTACTCACCGAAGCCGAGATGCTGGGAGGGCTTCCCTTGCAGCTAAGCGCACTATACCCCTGGTGATGGTACAGAGGGTATAGGGCACAGAGAGGCACGGGTCGCCAGCAGGCAGATAGCTCTTGAGAGGAGGACTCCTGTAGCGTGGAGAGGAGAGCAGCGATGACTCTGGCCCTGGAACTGGAGAAGAAGACCAGGCTGGGGTTCTAACCCGTAAACACAACGGGAGCTGAGTGGAGTGCAGGAGATCAGGCACGGAGAACCCAGTAATAGAAAGTCTGTGATGCAGGCCGGGAACATATACTGGAAACAGGTGGATAAGGAAGTCCTTTAAACAGGCCGAGGGTCAAACACAGCAGACAGTAATCGAAGAAATCCTGAAAGCAAGCCGGAGGTAGTGCACTGGAGACATCAGCAGAGGAGTCCGTTAGACAAGCCGGGGTCATACACAGGAAGGCAGGAATCCAAAGACAGGCCGAGGGTCAAACACTGGAAGCAGATGGTAGAGGAGTCCTTTAAACAAGCAGAGGTCAAACACTGGAGAGAAGCAAGGTAGGTCAGGCAAATCTAGGTCAAAACAGGCAAATATAAGTAGCAGGAATCAGGAACGGAACACAGGAAGCTGAAAGACAAACCAGCAATTAAAACAGGGAACAGATCAGTCTTTATATAGGCCAGCAAGGAGATGTAACGCTGACGTGCGAACGTTCGTACGCCATTACGCCATTGCGCCGTGTCGTGAACCCGTATGTGCCGCTACTTTGCTAACCCGCATGCGCCGAAGCGTGGCTCCGCCGCGCAGACGCACAGGAACCTTCCGATATTGGCAAGCTCTTTTCTTATTGCTTCTCTGACAGTGCCCCCCCCAAGGGGCATCCTCCGGATGCCCAATCTGGCCAATACTCCCGGATATTTTTTGTGAAACGCTTGTACAGTGGGGCGTGTATATTGGAGGAAGGTTCCCAAGAATTATCTTCTGGGGGGTACCCCTTCCACCTGACCAAGTACTGGACACGACCCCCCCTCCTTCTACAGTCCATTATAGCCTCCACCTCAAATTCATATTCGCCTTCAATATTAATTGGAGGAGGTGGCAATTCTTCCCTTCCTGGGAGAGAACTGGGAGTTACTGGTTTCAAAAGAGAAGTATGGAAAAAGGATGAATTCTGTAAGAGCTAGGTAGAGAGAGTTCAAAAGCCACGGGGTTCACTACTCTCTTTACTTTGAAGGGACCAATAAATTTTGGGCCCAATTTGCATGAGGGACAAGAAAGTTTAAGGTTTGTTGCAGATAGCCAGACTTCATCCCCAATCTTAAAAGTTGGGTTGCTCCTCCTCCCCCTGTCATAGTATTTCTTGTAGCTGTCCTGAGCCTTCTTCATAGCTTCCTGAATTAATTGGAAATTAGTTTGAATGAAATTTATTCGGTCTTGCACCGCAGGAACTGATACCTCTGGAAAAGAGTTAGGCAAAAAAGAAGGATGAAATCCATAACTGGCCCAGAAAGGAGTTTGGTTGGTTGCTGTGTGTATGGAATTATTGTAGGCAAATTCTGCACAGCGGAGGAGCAAAACCCAGTTGTCTTGAGAGCATGAGCAAAAGCAGCGTAGATATTGTTCCAGCGTTTGGTTCGTCCTCTCTGTTTGGCCATTGCTTTGGGGGTGATACGCTGAGGACAGGCATACCTTGATTTCTAAGGATTTGCAAAGGTCTCTCCAGAATTTTGAGGTGAACTGGACTCCTCTGTCAGACACAATGCTATTGGGTACTCCATGGAGCCTAACTACTTCCTTAATGAATATATCCGCAATATCTGAAGCAGAGGGTGTGCCTTTCATAGGTAAGAAGTGGGCCATCTTTGAAAGGCGGTCGACCACTACCAGAATGGTGGAGAACCCCTCAGGTGGTAGGTCAACAATAAAGTCCATAGCCACTTCCTTCCAGGGTTGCTCTGGTATGGGTAACGGTCTTAATAGACCCCAAGCTTTCGCATTGGTCCCCTTGCTGCGTTGACAAACAATACAAGATTTTACATAATTTACAATCCTGTCTCCACCCTGGCCACCAGAAGGAACGATGTATTAGTTCAGAGGTCTTTTGTACCCCAAAATGTCCTGCAAACTTGTTATCGTGAAATGTTCTTAGTACCAAGGGTCTTACTTGTGCTGGGACAAATATTTTGTTTTGGGCCCATAGCAAACCATCCTGTTTCCTCAGTGTAGGTACTTCAGGGTTTAAACATTGGCTGGAGGCCTGTTCAATGGCAGTTCTTAAATCTGGCTGGATTAAACAAAGAAAATTCTGTGAGGACAGAATAGTACCGGGCTCTGCTGTTTGAGAAGTTTCTGGCAACATCCGGGATAGAGCGTCCGCTTTCCCATTTTTGGAACCTGGCCAATAGGAAATGTGAAAGTTGAACCTGGAGAAGAACAAAGCCCAGCGGGCTTGCCGGGGTCTGAGACGTTTTGCTGTCCTAAGGTACTCCAGGTTCTTGTGATCCATGAAGATCATAATGGGGTGAGAAGCACCCTCCAAAAGATATCACCACTCCTCAAGAGCAAATTTGATGGCCACGCTCCCCAACGTCATAGTTCCTTTCTGGTGGGGATAGTTTTTGGGAGGCAAAAGCCACAGGGTGAAGAAGAGCCTTCTGGCCTCGCCTTTGAGATAGAATTGCTCCTAAAGCTGACTCTGAGGCGTCTACTTCCAACACATAGGGAAAAGCGGGGTCTGGATGTAGTAGTACCGGGGCAGAGGTAAATAGATCCTTCAGTTTATTAAATGCTTCCTGAGTTTCTGGAGACCACTGGAATCGGCTTTGCTGGCGAGTCAATTGGGTTATGGGTGAAATGATCAATGAGAATCCTTTTATAAACCTGCGATAAAAGTTGGCAAAGCCCACAAATCGTTGAACCCCCTTTTTATCTGTAGGAGCTGGCCATTCTTGGATAGACTTCACTTTCTGAGGGTCCATTGCGACCCCTTCAGTGGAGATAATGAACCCAAAGAATTGGACTACCGTTCTTTCAAATTCACATTTCTCCCCTTTTAGATAAAGTCCGTGCTTCCTGAGGATCATGAGTACCTTCTTTACATGGACTTGATGCAGCTCAATGGTAGTAGAAAAAAATCAAAATATCGTCAAGGTAAACGATCACAAAGTTGTCTAAGTATTCTCGAAAAATATCATTCACTAGATGTTGGAATGTAGTTGGGGCATTGCATAGGCCGAATGGCATCACTAGATACTCGAAATGTCCGAATCTAGACCTAAAAGCCGTTTTCCACTCATCCCCCGGGCGTATCCGAACCAGGTTGTAGGCACCCCTTAGGTCAAGTTTAGAGAAGACTCGTGCGGTTCGGAACCGTTGGAACAGTTCTGGGATGAGGGGAAGCGGATAGCGGTTTTTGATGGTGATCTTGTTGAGTTCCCTGTAGTCCACACAAGGTCTTAGAGTACCATCTTTTTTTCAACGAAGAAAATCCCTGCTCCAGCCGGAAAGGAAGAAGGACGAATGAATCCTTTTTCAAGGTTTTCGTTGATGTAGGACCGAAGAGCCTCTAACTCCTTTTCTGATAGAGGGAATATACGACCAAAAGGGATCTCAGAGCCAGGTAAAAGATCAATGGGACAGTCGTATGGTCGATGAGGAGGTAAACTGTCGGCTTTCTTTTTGTCAAAAATGTCCATAAATTCATGGTAGGCTGCAGGGACGTGCTGAAGATGATCGGGAACTGGCTGGATGGTCAGGCAGGAAGCTGTGCAGACGGAACCAGAGGTGAAGCAGTGCTGGGAGCAGTAGGCCGAAGAAAAGGAGATTTCCTTTTTACTCCAATTAATATGGGGGTGGTGAGCTTGCAACCACGGAAGTCCCAGGATGATAGGGAACATGGGAGAGCATATGATGTCGAAGCAAAGAAATTCTTGATGTCCTCAATCTGTGATGGTGAGAGTGGGTTTAGTTTCTTGGGTAACAGGTCCTGAACAGGGGGAAGATCCATCGGCCAGGTGGATTTGGAGACTTTGTCTTTTATTTTGCAGAGGGATGCGTAAGCTCCGGGCTAGAGATGTATCCAGGAAGCAGCTGCAGGCGCCAGAATCAATAATGGCTGGTAGCCGGATCTCCTCGTCTGCCACCTGCAGGGAGACAGGAAAGACAAGGTGAGTTGAACTTGGACCATATACCTGAAAGTTCATAACTGTTTGTGGATGGGACTTACTGGGTATTATAGGACAATTGCGCAAGAAGTGGCCTGACCCTCCACAGTACAGGCAGAGGTTGGCTTCCCGCCGGCGTTGTTTCTCATCAGGCGTGAGTGGAGCCCGGATCAGGCCCAGTTGCATTGGCTCACTTTCCAGAGTAGAGGAAGAAGGGACTGCAGGAGGAGGGTGAGCCGTAGGGACCCTGGGTAGCATCCACGTAGGCCGGGGAGACTGAAAACGTTCAGAACGTCGTTCCTGTAGACGTCTATCTAGTTTTATGGCTAGCTGGATCAACTCCTCCAGGGTAGAAGGAGAATCAACGTGTGCTAATTAATCTTTTAGAGTCTCTGAGAGTCCCTGGCGGTACTGGTATTTGAGAGCCCCCTCATTCCATCCAGTGTCCCCAGACCATTTTCGGAATTCGACCGTATAGTCCTCCACCGGTCTCTTCCCTTGGACTAAGGTATGCAAGATGGACTCGGCCGTGGCTGTGCGTTGGGGGTCATCATATAATCTTCCCATGGATTCAAAGAAGGTTTCCACAGAGTTTAGTAAGGGGCTCTTCTGTTCCAGGAGGTTGTGGGCCCAAGCTTGGGGTTCGTCAGACAGTAAGGAAATAATGAACCCTACTTTTACTGTCTCAGAACTGAAAGTCTTAGGTTGAAGAGCCAGGTATAACAAGCAGGCATTCTTAAATGCTCTAAACCTTTTTCAATTTCCGGAAAATCGTTCGGGTGTGGGCACCCTGGGTTCTGGAAGAGTCATAACTACCGCAGGAGCTGAGCTGGAGTGATCTTGCGAAGAGCTGGCTCCACTAGGGGATGCGGAGGCTGCGTCCCCGGTAGATAACGTTAGGTGCTGGAGACAACCTTCAAGTTGGAAATAGCCATCTTGTAACCTCTGGACTGCTTGCGTAAGAGCTGTTACCTGCTGGCATAGAGCCTCAAGAAGGGAAACCACTCTGTCGGCCTCAGACATGGCTGGTTTGTACTATCACGGGTACTCACCAAAGCCGAGATGCTGGGAGTGGCTTCCCTTGCAGCTAAGTGCACTATACCCCTGGTGATGGTACAGAGGGTATAGGGCACAGAGAGGCACGGGTCGCCAGCAGGCAGATAGCTCTTGAGAGGAGACTCCTCTAGCGTGGAGATGACAGCAGCGATGACTCTGGCCCTGGAACTGGAGAAGAAGACCTGGCTGGGGTTCTAACCCGTAAACACAACGGGAGCTGAGTGGAGTGCAGGAGATCAGGCAGTAATAGAAAGTCTGTGATGCAGGCCGGGAACATATACTGGAAACAGGTGGATAAGGAAGTCCTTTAAACAGGCCGAGGGTCAAACACAGCAGACAATAATAGGAGAAATCCTGAAAGCAAGCAGGAGGTAGCACTGGAGACGTCAGCAGAGGAGTCCGTTATACAAGCCGGGGTCATACACAGGAAGGCAGGAGAATCCAAAGACAGGCCGAGGGTCAAACACTGGAAGCAGATGGTAGAGAAGTCCTTTAAACAAGCAGAGGTCAAACACTGGAGAGAAGCAAGGTAGGTTAGGCAAATCCGGGTCAAAACAGGCAAATATAAGTAGCAGGAATCAGGAACGGAACACAGGAAGCTGAAAGACAAACCAGCAATTAAACAGGGAACAGATCAGTCTTTATATAGGCCAGCAAGGGGGTGTAACGCTGATGTGCGAACGTTCGTACGCCATTACGCCATTGCGCCGTGTCGTGAACCCGTGTGTGCCGCTACTTTGCTAACCCGCATGCGCCGAAGCGAGGCTCCGCCGCGCAGACGCACAGGAACCTTCCGATATTGGCAAGCTCTTTTCTTATTGCTTCTCTGACAAATACCAACGAAAAATATTTCTTATAATTAAAATATTGGCTCCCACTAGCTGGAGGCTTGAGGATGCAGATGTGCTTCCCATCAATGGCTTCCAGACAGTTGGGGAAGTTGCAACGCTGCCAGAATAGCTCCGCTACCTTCAACCATTCGTGTTTGTTTGGCTTCTTCATAACCAAATCCTTCAGCTCTTCCCATATGACTAGGCAGGTTTGATTAACAATGCCACTAATAGTTGATTTCCCAACCTTAAATTCAAAGTGCAAACTTCCAAACGAATTTCCTGTTGCTAGGTACCTAAAAGCAGACATAAATAAAATTAATTTTATTTTTTTGTTTTTCAGCGCATTACTTACAGACAAGGTGGCGCAGCATGCGTGATGCTTACCGCAAATATATATGCCATCTCAAAGAAGCAAGGAGTGGCTCGGGGGCAGCGCCTAGGGTACACTATATGTTTGCCAAGGACTTAGATTTTCTGCAACCCATTGTGGAGATGAGGGAGTAAGTTTTCATCTATATCATCTATGTATCTGCAAACCTCTTAACTTTGATTATGCTTAGTTAAGTTACACTCTTTTTTTTTCAAAACAGGACAGAAGCTAGTTGGGAGAAACAAGATGTTATGGATGACCAACTGGAGGCACAACCGGAGGCCCAAGCTCAGATTAGTTTGGAAGAAGGCACAGAGGATTTGTCACAAATCCAAAGCTCCTCGAATCTGTGGGAAACAAACCCACATGAGAAATCTGCGGGAAACAAACCCACATGAGAAATCTGCAGTGGCAGAGGCTATCCCTGGGCCCTCCTCTGCTTCTGCAGACATTGTTCTGCCAGCCAAAGTGCCACGGAGGCGACCACCTCTATCGCAACCTGACATAAGTGAGCGCCTACTTGAAATGTTGAAAAACATGTCTGAAAAGGTGGATGTTTTTTTATGTCCGGATACTATACTGGCGCTCAGTTTTTTCCCTCTAATAAAGAAAGTCAAACCTGAGCGCTACTTTGAAATTCGAAGCACTATCGAACAAGTGCTGCACCCCTTCTCAGAGCCACGTGAGGAAGCTTAATTTCAAGTGCCATATGTGCCACCACCAAGACCTTCCCCTAACTACCCCAGATACGTCCACTACCCAGAACAACAACACCAACCTTACCCCTATAATCCCCCATCCTATCCTAGCTTTGAAAAGGCAACCTCCATATATGAAGTTACACACAGTAACATTCCCTATCCCATCCCATCCCCAATTCCTTCAATCAGGCCCCCCCCCCCAAATCCTGGTATGTATGTGACAAGTCAACATGGCGAGGCTAGGCCTGATCCCGTGATGACCAGGCTTCCCGCCAGTCACTACTCCAATGAGGCCCCTTTTAAAAAAACATATCACAATCTGTGATTTATGAGGTCTGTCCAAGGTTGAGGACCAAGAGGACACCTTTTTTTAAAAATATGTTCAAGAGGCCTACTTGAGAGACATGTATATTTTTTGTTTTTGTTGAATGTTAATTTATGTTGGCTACATGTGCCAATTTTTTTATTTTTTAAGTATACTTGTCGGGTTATATATTTAGAATGACACATGTTTGAAGAGTTCAAAATTAAAAATATTGCATTCTCCTACATTCACATGATAAAGGACATCAGTGGTGAAAAGTACCTTAATGTGATCAGTAATCTTTCAGCAGGCTGGATACTTGTTCTATAGCACGTGTTCTGACGCTCCAAGCGAGGGGAGATTAATCCAAGTAATTCATCATAACTAATTCAAAAATGAGTCTTTTATTGGATTCGTGTATGAAACAAATTTGGACATACACTTTTCTAAATAATAAGGTAAGTGTTTAAGAACATTATTATCTGTAAGAAGGCCTGCATCCTTAATCAAAATAAAAATGTATGTTAAAGAAGTGGCATAACAAATAAGATATAACGTCATTTGCAGTTGTGTCATCATTTGGACATACATTTAGCCACTGGCAGCTGAATTTAACAACAACAATTGTCTGGTCCCAAACTGGACAACAAAATGTTGTGGGATCCCCCCACACAAAGCACCTTGTCCTCATCAACTTGGGGGCAAGGTGTTTTGGGGGGGGGGCACAAAACACACTACACATGTTAAGGGCATATGGCCTGGTTGGGTCCAGGAAGGGGGTGCTCACTCCCCCCCCTTTTCATGGCCTTTAAGGCTGCATGCTCTGATAATTTTCCTGGTATGGATTTGGGGGGGGGGGGCGGGAACACCACGCTTTTTAAAATTATAACACTGAGATATAGTCACACACATAGGTTAGATTTGATGGACTTGTGTCTTTTTCAAACCTCCCCTACTATGGAAATATGTTTTTAAAATTATTGTTTGGCAAATAAATTACCTAGTTATTGACATGCGCGTGTAAAAAAAATTTTTCTTCATGCCCACGGAGGTCTTCATACAGGATCATGAACTGGCCTCTATCATCTCTATTTGCTAGTATGGGATGAACCCAGTATCTTATTCTCCTCCTCCTCCTCTTCTCTACATCCAGCAAGATTGCTGCTGTTACAGCAACAACTGTTGGCATTATCATGGGCAGAGCAGCACACATTTTGCTAACAAAAATAACCCACACAATATAGACTCCTGAACAACCAGGAAGTGTCCAGAAAAATCAAGCTTTTTATAAGCAGCCTCACAAATAGATAACAAGCGATTGGCCTACTCTAAATTCGCATCTATAATTAGACACTCACGGGTTACTTGCGAATTCGTAGCTGATCCGCAGCTAAAACGCTGACGTACCACTGAACAGCTGATTTTTCTCTGCGCAGTGAAACCTGAGCTTCAATTCACAACGCACATGTGTGAACCCGGGCTTAGAGATAAAATTTAGATTGGTAACAAAAAAAATGAAAAAGAGTTCCTTTTCTTTTTCCTTTTAAACAAAAATCTAAGGGAAATAAATTATTGCCCAAACATACACATACGAATATGTGCATACACACATATATACACAAACACAGGGGTTTTTTTTTTTGTGCCATAACAAACAGTAGGGGGCATTGAAGGAAAGCTCACCTGTCCCAGGAAGCAGAGGGAAGAGCGATCCAGAGCCAGGCAAAGGAGGCTTTGCCTGACACCAACCTCCAGGGCCATTTGAGCCCCTCCAATTATCCCTGGAGATCTACAGATCTACCCTGTGATTCTGACCCTCATTATTAACAAGAGGGCAGCTTTTCACAAAAGAAAAATGGTGGTCGGCACTCCCGCCAGCCTGTGTGCATGTACAGACCGGCGCAGCCCGATAATGTCATCAAGAGTGCCTCCAGCTCAGAGAAAACAGTCCAGCACAGGATCCAAAGACATGCTGTTAGGTTAATTGTCCCTAGTATGTGTATGTATGAATGTGAGTTAGGGACCTTAGAGTATAAGCTCCTTGAGGGTAGGGACTGATGTGACTGTACAATGTATATGTAAAGCTCTGCGTAAATTGACGGCACTATATAAGTACCTGAAATAAAAAATAAATAAATAAAACAAGCAAAAGGGCAAATATAATCAAAAAATGGAGCCAAAGAAGGCATAGAAAAGGAAAAGATCATGGTAAAAGGGGAAACATATAGGGAGACAGAAAAGAAAAACAAAAAGGCATAGGCAGCCCTGTGAGATACAAGGGACCAAAGCAGTGAAATGAATGAACTAGCTGGCACCCCTAAGCCTCAGCCCGCAGACACTTATTGGCAGATTTCGTTCCTAAAGAGGAAACACTGCAGGACCCCATCAAGACCCACAAAAGGGGTTCCCAGGCTATTTAGAACAATTCGTGATGAAATCTCCACTCTACAGTTATCTCTCCCAGTTAAGACCCCATGTCAACAGGTATTGACAATTGACACTCCCCTTATTCAAACCTGCTACTACAGACAAAGTTGCTAAACTCCTTTCTAACGCCCACCTAACCACGTGTCCCCTGGACCCTATTCCCTCTCGAATACTACGGTCGCCCTCTTACTCTATCCTACACTCTCTAACCCACATCTTCAATCCCTCCCTCATGTCTGGCATCTTCCCTAATGCTCTAAAACATGCATTGGTCACCCCCATACTTAAAAAGCCGTCCTTGGACCCTACCAATCTTAACAATCTACACCCTATCTCCTTGCTCCCCTTTTCCTCTAAACTCCTTGAATGCCTGGTTTACAACCAACTGAGTGACCACCTCATTAAGAATAACCTTCTTGATCCCCTTCAATCTGGATTTCGCTCTCAACACTCAACAGAAACTGCTCTTTTAAAGCTGACAAATGACCTACGAACTGCAAAAACCAACGGACACTATTCTGTACTCCTAATTCTGGACCTTTTAGCTGCCTTTGACACGGTTGACCACCCCCTCCTCCTTAAAAAACTTTACTCCCTTGGTCTCCGTGATTGTGCTCTTCAGTGGCTCTCATCTTCCCTATCCCAACGCACCTTCAGTGTCACTTACAATTCTAATTCCTCCTCTCCTCTTCCCTTCTCGGTTGGGTCCCCCAAGTTTCTGTTCTCAGACCTCTCTTATTTTCAATCTACACCTCTTCCCTGGGTCAGCTGATAGCCTCTCACGGCTTTCAATATAATTTCTACGCTGACAACACCCAAATCTATATCTCCACCACTCAACTCACTCCATCAGTCTCCTCACGCATCACTAACTTACTAACAGACATATCTGTCTGGATGTCACACCGCTTCCTCAAACTCAACTTGTCCAAAACCAAGCTTATAATATTTCCTCCCCCACGTGCCTCTTCCTTTGACTGATCTTCAAGAGCAATGGCACAACCATTCACCCATCCCCACATGTCAGGTTGCTAGGTGTTATCCTGGACTCTGAACTCTCCTTTCGGCCCCACATCCAATCACTTTCCAAAGCTTGCCGCCTCAACCTCCGCAACATCTCTAAACTACGTCCCTTTCTAACCAATGAAACCACAAAGCTCCTGATTCACCCCCTGGTTATCTCTCGCCTCAACTACTGCAACTCCCTCCTCATTGGTTTACCTATAAATAGACTATCCCCCTTTAAGTCCATCATGAATGCTGCTGCCAGACTCATCCACCTTACAAACCGCTCAGTGTCTGCTACCTCTCTCTGCCAATCCCTCCATTAGCTGCCACTCGCCCAACGAATTAAATTCAAAATACTTACAATAAGTTACAAAGCCATCCACAACTCTGCCCCCAGCTACATTACTAGCCTAGTCTTAAAATACCTACCTAATTATCCTCTTTGTTCCCCCCAAGACCTCCTGCTCTCTAGCTCCCTCATCATCTACTCCCATATCCGCCTCCAGGACTTCTCCCGAGCCTCGCCCATCCTCTGGAATTCCCTACCCCAATCTGTCAAACTGTCTCCAAATTTATCCACTTTTAGGAGATCCCTGAAAACTTTCCTCTTCAGAGAAGCCTATCCTGCCTTCATCTAACAACTGCACTTATGTTACACTATGTGATTTATTATCGCTCTGTCACTTTAAGATTTTTTCCCTCTGTCTATCTGAACTCTCTCTCCCACCATAGTTCTGTGTATCCCCTCCCCTTTCTCTCTCTGATTCATTGTGCTCAGTATACCTCATGCTGTAACATCTTTCCATGTGGCTTACAACACCACCGTTTTTCTAACTATGAATATCCACCATTAAACAGAACATTTGAAAGGATTCATCGTCTGTCTCTCTAACAGTGAGTTATTCATTGAGTTAAGCTGTCTGAATTGATGCAAGGGATAAATAGAACACCAGGTCATGTAAGCCCTATATGAAGCTGGAGATAAAGTTTATGGCTTTGTAGTTGAGTCAGAACAGTAGAAAAACTGAGTTCCACAGCCTAATTACAAGATTTCTGCATGACAGTACTGATACAGACAAGATTTACTGCTCTCATTGCAAGAAAGAATTAGTCAGCAGCACGTGGAAAGCCTGATAACCTGAGTCCAGGCTGCATGGTGTCATACCACAGCTCTGAATGTGAACACACAGCAACTCCAGCACAAAATACTGAGCCAACTGAGTTACTCAAATGCTCAGTCAAACCAACTTGGAAAGTAATGGAGAATTGTGAAGCTTTAAGAATTAAATTGTTTAATACACTATGTCCTTTAACAACAATGTCAAGGATAGCGCAATCAGCACCATTCTGCCAACAACACCTCGCATAAAGGCAGAGACAACTGAGACAGCAGAGTTTGTGAGGTACATACTTCGCAGAGAGCTCACAAAGGCTGGTCTTACAAGTTTTGATGACCAACCTGAGTACTACAGAAGCTGGAAATGTGCTTTCAGAACCGAAATCAGCGATCTTGGCATTACAGCTGCTGAAGAATTGGATCTGCTGATTAGATGGCTTGGTCCTCTATCTGCTTCACATGTTAAGCCATTAAGATCAGTTTCCATGCACAATCCTACAGCAGGCCTCACAGCTACATGGGATCGACTAGAGCAAAGTTATGGCAGTGCAGAAGCTATAGAAAATGCCTTGTTCATGCGTCTGTAAACTTTCCCAAAGATATCTGGTAAGGGCAACAAGGAGTTCCAGAGACTGAGTGACCTTCTCCTCGAGCTTCAGTTAGCCAAGGCAGACCCAAAACTACCTGGACTCAGTTACCTTGACACTGCAAGAGGGGTGAACTCAATCATCTCCAAGCTCCCGTATGGTTTACAAGAGAAATGGTCTGCACTAGCGTCATCATACAAAAAAAGAGAAGAAGGTTTCCTTCCCTCCATTCTCTTTCTTCTGCAAATTCATCAGGAAAATTGCAGAGATCTATCCAAGTTTTTTACTACGGTGAGTACAGTCTCTTCTCACCCTTTCCTAAGATTACCAGTCTTCAGGGCAACTATAGAAGCCGTAGTGGCCCAGTATCCGTGAAAAAGACTGACATCCTTCCCACTCCTACCACAGTTGTGGCCACGGACAGAGTAGGAAGACTGAAAACCCTAACAGAGGGGGGCGCATGCGCGCGAGCGAAGGAGATGGCCGCCTGATCTCTCCACTCCGCTCCGTCTGAATCCTTAAGCCGGCCTTATAAAGCACGGAACAAGCGGAGACACAGCAAACTTACCTCCGCGGATCCATCCCTGGATCCAGCCGGTAATGTACTGCTCCGTTAAAACCAAGCCAAAAGCCCGGCAGCCCCATAAGTCCTCCTCAGCCCCAGGCAAAGTGAAATTCAACATGGCGCCTGAGCCTCCGGAGCCAGATGACGCCACTCTTCTCTCTGATGAGAACCCAGCGTCTCCAGCGGACAGTTTACAGCAATTCCCCACAGACCTGGCGAGCCCCCTCCCTATAGACCCTGATAATCTGCTGGCTAAATTTCGCAGTATAGTGAGGGATGAAATCACTGCAGCATCTCGCAAACTCTCCTCTGACTTGGTGCGGGGCCTTAAAGAGATAGGCCACCGCACGAATCAATTAGAGCAACGTATGGATCTAGCCACGACAGTGTTGGAGGGACACGAAGAGGAAGTAGATAAGATGACGGCTGAGCTGGAGACCCTGAAAGATAAACTAGAAGACACAGAAAATAGGGTCTGCAGGGACAATTTGCGTATTCACTGTATCCCTGAAATTATTACAGACCTACAGGGCACAGCTACTGCCTTCTTCCAGGAATTGGCCCCAGAGATCCCTGTGAACAGGCTTGAGTTTGATCGTTTACATAGATCCCTGGCTCCTAAACCCTCAGATGGTCCCCGGAGAGATGTCATCATTAAATTTCATTATTACCACACCAAGGAGAAGCTTTTACAGGCTGCAAGAGAACAGCAAACTCTCTCCTTTCAGGGTAATTCCCTCCAGCTATTTGCTGATCTTTCACCGGTCACTATCGCCAGACGGCGGGGCCTCAAACCCTATCTTCAAATTCTACAAACCCAGGAGATCACATATAGATGGGGGTTCCCCTTTAAGTTATCCTTCTCCCACTCGGGTCGTCAATTCCAGGCCTCCTCCCCGTCTGATCTGAGATGCCACTTCCAGGATCTGCAGCTGGACCTCCCCTCCTCCCAGGCAGATGCAACACCCTCCTCTTCTAGACCGGGACCCTCCAGGGCACCTCGACAATATTCCCAGCGTTCTCAACCCGGATCCCAAGCTCTGCGAGATCTACAGGCCCAACGCTTCCACAAAACCAACAATGGATGTTATGTTCGACGCAGAGACACGGACATTGGATGAAACCCTTTTCTGTGCGGACGACAACCCACATTTGAAGAAAGACCTTTATTTTTTTATTTTGATTTTTTTTTCTTTTTCCTTTTCATTGATTGTTTTTACACTAACATCTTTATTTCTTCCAGGGTCCGTCATGGTATGGGGGGGGTAACGCCATCTCCACAGGGGCAGCCTTCAGAGGGTCTCCACTGTGGTTCAGGCCATTGTTTCCATGCCGTGCTCCTCTGTCTCCGTTTAAGGGGATGGCGGGGGAGGGGGTGCGGCGGGGTTGAAATGGTCCCCTCGGTGGCCTGGAGATGGGGAGCCTACGGGCTCTCAATTCTGGGACACCGGGGGGCAAGACCGATTATACCTTTATACGTTTTATATGTATTCGATTAGTTACACTGCTTTAGCTGGTTTTTGCTAAACTTGTTATCAAAAGTTTTTAGACTCTGTGCTCAAAATGTTTTAGTTGATTATATTAGTATGTAATAGGTCGGTGATTCCGATGGACCACTGCTCCCCCCCATGAGTTGGCACTTGGCTAGGATGGCTGTCTTATGCCGCGTACACACGGTCGGACTGTTCAGCTACAAAAGTCCGACAGCCCGTCCGACAGACTTTCGACGGACTTTGGGCGGACTCTCAACGGACTTCCTAATGACCGGAATTGCCTACACACGATCACACAAAATTCCGACGGATTCGTACGTGATGACGTGCACTGGACTAAAATAAGGAAGTTGATAGCCAGTAGCCAATAGCTGCCCTAGCGTGGGTTTTTGTCCGTCGGACTAGCATACAGACGAGCGGATTGCTGGGTCCGGCGGAGTTATGACGTAAAGATTTGAAGCATGTTCCAAATCTAAAGTTCGTCAGATTTGCGACTGGAAAAGTCCGCTGAAGGTCCGGTGAAGCCCACACACAATCGGATTGTTCGCCGGATTTGGTCAGTCGGCGTCCGTCAGACAAGTCCGGTCGAAAAGTCTGACCGTGTGTACGCGGCATTAGTCAACGTCCCACCCTACTGTGGGCTTCACATCCCACAAACAAAATCAATTAAAGTCTTAATGCTTACTCTATTCCGAGTTCTTCTCATTGTACTCATCTTACATGTCTTGCTCTTTCTCTCCTGCTTTTTTCTCGTTTCCTTTCCTCTCCATCTCCTTCCCTCTCCCCCCCAGTCCACGGGGTGTCCGGCTGGAAAATTACATAGGAGTACCCCTCTGCTCACATGACTCTCCACTGGCTCTCCCTGAATGTTCAGAGCATGAATTCCCCCCAGAAAAGGGTCAAGGTTTTTAAATACCTCAAACAACAAAAAATAGATATTGCATGTTTGCAGAAAACTCACTTTTCTTCTACCTCCTGTCCCAAATAATTTGCGGCGGAATACCCCCATGTATTCTTGGCTAACGCCCCTACTAAACACAGGGGTGTCCTGATTGCCATACGCAAATCGGTTCCATTTATTTGCAGTAAACAGATAGTAGATCCAAATGGCAGGTATCTAATTTTGCAGGGCAGTGTTCAAGATAATGAGGTAACAATCATGACTTACTATGCCCCAAACAATAACCCAGGGCCTTTTCTCACTCACGTGTGCTCCCTGTTATGGTCTCACCAAAGAGGCACCCTCCTGCTGGCGGGAGACTCTAATGTAACAATAAATCCCTCTCTTGACAACTACCCATTGGACCATAAACTTCCCTCCCCTGCCGCCAAAACATTTTTACATTCCCTGCAAAATCACGACTTAATAGATATTTGGCGTGAGCTTCATCCTCTGGGTAGGGACTACACTCATTATTCCCACCCTCACCATTCTCACTCTAGGATTGACCATATGTTTGTCCTCTGTAAACACCTCCCCTTAATAGAATCAATCTCTATCCTTACTGCCCCATGGTCGGTCCATGACCCTATCCTAACGGTCTGTCACTCTCTGCTCAGCAAACCACAATACTCTCCCTGGGTGATGAATGATTCCCTTCTGTCTTATAAGGAGATGCTTACTGATATCCACAAAGCTTCTGTCGAAAATTTTAGATTTAATGCAGGAACAGTTTCATCTCCACGCTCTGGGAAGCATACAAGGCTGTTCTTAGAGGCCATGTTATCTGCATAGCGTCCTGACACAAAAAGAAGAGGGCAAAGGCTCAACATGATCTTAAGTTAAAACTGGAGGTCGCGTCAACGGTCTTCAAGCAATCACCCACTCCCGCTAACCGCACACTACTTGTAAGAGAACTGTTGCGCTCCGGGCACACATGCGCGCATAAGGAACTCGTTGGATCGCAGATGTACCAATGCGCGTGCATAAAGGAGTGTGCTCGCCCGCAGGAGCGTGTCCACGTGCCCCTTTGGTGCCAGACGGCCTATTTAAGGGGCGCACTGACTGTAACAGATGCTGACTGATCTTCAGCTGTTCCTGTACCAGTATCCCATGTTTTTGCTTGCCTGCCTGATATCCGTTGCTGAACCCTTGGCTTCCCCTGACCTTGCTTCTGGACTCTCCTCATCTTTGATTACTGGTTCCTGATTCCGGCTTCCTATTTGACTCTGCTCCTGCTTGATGATTTGGTACCTTGCTGCCCGCCTGCTTCCGAACCCGGCTATCCCTGTGACTTCGCTCCTGTCTCATGTTTGGCTTCAAGCTGCCTGCCATGTTGCTGCATCTCCGCTGCTGCAATCTGCTGCGACTTCCTGCAATCCCAAAGTCGCATCATCTGCCTCAAGCTTCCAGGGCTACATCTGCAGGCACTCGTGTTCCTCCTTTCCTTTGGGTCCTTCTGTTTACATTCTCAGCGGGACCCGAGTTGGAGATACAAGGGAGGCCGACCTCGTCACTTCAGACTCCGATAAGGTACGTGACAGTATCAGTCAGCCAGCAATGGAGTCTGAAAGGGAGGCCTCGCCTGTTATGGACATCTGCCGATCAATTTCTGCACTAGCCCATACTGTTCAGAATCTCCAAGAGGACCTGGGCCAGATGGAAGATCGTCTACAGAACCTGCTTGATGTTTCATCTGCCTCTACTCACCTTGCTCTTGTGAATTCTTCTGTGCAAACTGACTTCTGCCTGATCAGTGAAACCTCTCTGCCTCCTGAACCCAGAGTACCCTTGCCTGAGCATTTTTCAGGGAATCGCAAACTGTTCTGTACTTTCCAAAATGCCTGTGAACTTTATTTTTCCTTATTACCCCAAACTTTCTCATCTGAGAGTATTAAAGTGGGATTTATCATTACACTCCTACGAAATGAACCACTCTCCTTGGCTCATCCTCTTAGAGAACAACATGATCCGGCCTCGTCTATCACCGACTCCTTCTTTTCAGCCATGTCCCAGCTGTATGCTGATCCCTTCCTCCAACAGACTGCTGAATCCACACTTGGTAAACTCCAACAAGGCTTAAGATCCGTAGAAGGCTATGTAACCGATTTCCGTGTCTGGAGTTTAGATACGCAGTGGAATAAAGCCGCTCTACATCATCACTTTTGTCTTGGACTCTCTGACACATTAAAAGACGAACTTGCCCGAGTAGGAGTACCATCATTCCTGGAAGATCTGATCCACCTGGTCATCCAAATCGACCGTCGACTGCGTGAAAGGCAATCTGAGAAGGCTAATACCAAGCCATCTACTTCCTCAAGAGTTTTTGCTTCTGTTTCTGTAGTCACTTCCAGGTTACCAAGGGGACCCCACAAGAATAAGGAGCACCTTGAGTCTCCCCGCAGAAGTTTTCTAAGACCACCTCAGTCTCCTTCTGAACGCCTCCGGCGATTACATGACGGACTATGCTTTTACTGCAGAGTGGCAGGTCATTTCATTCAGACTTATCCCATAAGACCTGCCAAGCCCACTCATACATCACCTCACATGATGCATTTTCCTGGGAGGGATCTGCTACATCTCCCTCTTTCGCTCCAGTTTCAGTTGCCGGGAAGGACTATTCCTGTAACCGCAATTATAGACTCAGGAGCCTGCAGTTGCTTTGTGGACTCAGCCTTTGTCTCCTTACATAAACTTCCTGTATGCACCAAAAGGCAAGGATTTACTGTGCATCTTGCAGATGGCTCTGGTCTCAAGTCTGGGCCTGTTACACAAGAGACTGTACCCATTCTCTGCCAGACTTCCTCTGAACATCAGGAACTTCTCCGTTTGGATGTCATAACTTCCCCCATGTTTCCTGTTATCCTGGGGTTACCTTGGCTGAGGGCCCATAACCCTCATATTGACTGGCTCACTGGAGATGTCTCCTTTTCCTCTAATTATTGTCAGAGACATTGCTACCCGGAAAAGTCTGCCAATCCTGCTCCTCTCCTCAGCATCCACTCGGACCCCAAAACTATGAAGCTAGTACCCGTAGCTTACCATGAATTCCTAGATGTTTTTAATAAAAAGAATGCAGAAACTCTTCCTCCCCACCGGACTTACGATTTTCCCATTGAACTTTTACCAGGGGCAGAGATTCCTTTTGGCTGAATCTACCCTCTCTCGGAACCCGAACTAGAGGCCTTACGCAAATACATAGATGAAAGTCTGGAAAAAGGTTTCATTCGGGCCTCTTTCTCTCCTGCAGGGGCCGGTATCTTATTTGTGGAGAAAAAAGATCACTCCCTGAGGCCCTGTATTGAGTATCGTGATCTTAATAAAATAACCATCAAGAACCGGTACCCACGTCCATTAATTCCCGAGTTGTTCCAGAGACTGCATGGAGCACGAGTCTTTTTCAAACTCAATCTGAGAGGTGCCTACAATTTGGTTCGAATCAAGAAGGGTGATGAATGGAAGACTGCCTTCAGGATGCGTTTTGGGCATTTTAAATACCTAGTCATGCCCTTTGGTCTCTGCAATGCCCCAGCCACCTTTCAACACCTGGTAAATGACGTCTTTCGGGACTTCCTTGACCTGTTCATTATTGTCTATCTCGATGATATTCTTATCTTTTCTGATTCGATCGAAGTTCATCGTACCCATGTGAAGAAAGTTTTGAGTAAACTTCGTGAACACCACCTCTATGCCAAGGCTGAAAAGTGCAACTTTGAAAAACAGTCAATACAATTTCTGGGACTTGTCATCTCCACTGATGGTATCTCCATGGATCCCCAGAAATTCGCCGCTGTCTTGGAAAGGCCAGCTCCTACAGAACGGAAGGCGGTACAAAGGTTTGTGGGATTTGCTAATTTTTATAGGAAATTCATTAAGAACTTTTCTGTCATTATCTCTGCTATTACCCTTTTGACTAGACAGCATGTTCCTTTCCTGTGGAGTCCAGAAGCACAAACATCTTTTGAACAGTTAAAAGCTTTGTTCACCTCAGCCCCCATCTTAAAGCATCCTGATCCATCCTTGCCCTACATTCTGGAGGTAGATGCCTCTGAAGATGCTGTGGGGGCCATATTATCGCAGCGACAGGGTCCTAAGTCTCTACTCCATCCTGTGGTGTTCTTCTCCAAGAAATTGAACTCATCTGAGAAAAATTATGATGTAGGGGACCGGGAATTGTTGGCCAATAAAGCTGCCCTCGAGGAGTGGCGTTACCTGTTAGAAGGTGCTCTGCACCCTATACTCATCTTCACTGACCACAAGAACCTCGAGTACCTGAGAACAGCTAAAAGACTTAGACCTTGGCAGGCAAGATGGGCACTGTTCTTCTCTGGCTTCACATTCCACATAACTTTCCACCCTGGTTCAAAGAATGGTAAACCAGACGCGCTGTCACGCATGATTCATGGTCCTGTTCGTCCCTTGGAAGCAGACAGCATTTTACCGGCCAAAAACTTTCTTCTCTAAACCGATCTGATGTCCCAAATAATAACGGAGTTGTTGGAACACCCCCCTTCCCAAGACCTACCCCTCCAGCTAAAGGACGGTCTTTATTACCATAATGAACAGGTCTTTGTCCCGGAGTTGCCACGATCATCCTTTGGCGGGCCATTTTGGGATCCACAAGAGTATCGACCTAATTTCCCGTTCTTTTTGGTGGCCAGACTTGATTCAGGACTGTAAAGGATATGTCAAACCCTGTGTGACCTGTCAATGCAATAAGACTGATAGACTGAGGTCTATTAGAATGTCTTCCTGTGCCTAAGAAACCATGGAGCATGATATCCATGGATTTTATTGTTGAGCTCCCCCGTCTGAGAACTTTACCACCATCTTTGTCGTGGTTGATCGTCTGACCAAGATGGCACACTTTATACCCTTGCAAGGAACCCCTTCTGCCGCAGAGACCACTTCCATGTTCATCCGAGAGATAGTGAGGCTACATGGTATCCCCATCAATATCACCTCTGATCGAGGGGTACAGTTCACTTCCAGATTTTGGAGATCTCTCTGTGAAGCCTTGAATATTGAGCTCCGTCTGTCCACTGCTTACCATCCTCAAACTAATGGACAGACGGAGGGAACCAACCAGACTTTGGAACAATACTTGTGTTGCTTCTCCTCTTTCTCACAGGATGATTGGTCACCTCTGCTTCCGCTAGCGGAATTTGCATACAATAATTCCATCCACTCTGCTACTAAACAAACACCCTTTTTCACCAATTATGGATATCACCCTTCCTTTTTGCCTGAATTACCCGTGGAATCTTCTGTGCCTGCTGTCCAAGACAGATTGAGTTTGTTTAACGCCAACAACAAATTGCTTCAGGACACCATCTCTAATGCCGCGTACACGCGGTCGGACTGTTCGACCAGACTTGTCCGACGGACACCGACGGACCAAATCCGGCGGACAATTCGATCGTGTGTGGGCTTCACCGAACCTTCAGCGGACTTTTCCAATCGCAAATCTGACGGACTTTAGATTTGGAACATGCTTCAAATCTTTATGTCGTAACTCCGCTGGACCCAGAAATCCGCTCGTCTGTATGCTAGTCCGACGGACAAAAACCCACGCTAGGGCAGCTATTGGTTACTGGCTATCAACTTCCTTATTTTAGTCCTGTGTACGTCATCACGTACGAATCCGTCGGACTTTGGTGTGATCGTGTGTAGGCAAGTACGGTCGTTAGAAAGTCTGTTGAAAGTCCGCCAAAAGTCTGTCGAAAGTCTGTCGGACGGGCTGTCGGACTTTTGTAGCTGAAAAGTCTGACCGTGAGTACGCGGCATAAGGCTTAGGCTAACAACAAAAGATTTTTTGACAGGAAAAGGAGGGGTAACTTGAATCTGAAACCAGGAGACAAAGTCTGGCTATACACTGCTAATTTGAAACTGAAGTGTCCCTCCAAGAAACTTAGTCCAAAATACCTGGGGCCCTTTCCTGTAAAGAGAAGGATCAACTCTGTGGCATTTGAACTAATCTTACCAAGAAACCTAAAGATTCACCCTGTTTTCCATATCTCTTTATTGAAAACATCAGTGCCCAATCCCTTTCCCAACCGGGATCTGGAAAACCCTCCTCCACTGCTCGTTGAGGGCAGTGAAGAGTTTGAAGTAGAAGCCGTTCTTGACTGTAGAACCAGGAATGGCCTAATACAGTTTCTGATTAAATGGAAGGGCTATGGCCCTGAGGACAATTCTTGGGAACCGGCTTCTTATGTACATGCCCCACGAAAGGTACGAGCATTTTTTCAACACCATCCAGAGAAGAAGCCCCTGAAGGGCATCCGGAGGCTGCACGTAAGGAGGGGGCAATGCAAGAGAACTGTTGCGCTCCAGGCACACTCGTGCACGTATGCGCGCATAAAGAACTCTTTGGATCACAGATGCACCAATGCGCGTGCGCAAAGGAGTGTGCGCGCCCGCAGGAGCGCGTACACGCGCCCCTTTGGCGCCAGACGGCCTATTTAAGGGGCGCACTGACTGTAACAGATGCTGACTGATCTTCAGTTGTTCCTGTACCAGTATCCTGTGTTTTTGCTTGCCTGCCTGATATCCGTTGCTGAACCCTTGGTTTCCCCTGACCTTGCTTCTGGACTCTTCCTCATCTTTGATTATTGGTTCCTGATTCTGGATTCCTATTTGACTCTGCTCCTGCCTGATGATTTGGTACCTTGCTGCCCGCCTGCTTCTGAACCCGGCTATCCCTGTGACTTCGCTCCTGTCTCATGTTTGGCTCCAAGCTGCCTGCCGTGTTGCTGCATCTCCGCTCCTACAATCTGCTGCGACTTCCTGCAATCCCAAAGTCGCATCATCTGCCTCAAGCTTCCAGGGCTACATCTGCAGGCACTCGTGTTCCTCCTTTCCTTTGGGTCCTTCTGTTTCCATTCTCAGCGGGACCCGGGTTGGAGATACAAGGGAGGCCGACCTCGTCACTTCAGACTCCGATAAGGTACGTGACACTACTACAGTGCCTTGCGAAAGTATTCGGCCCCCTTGAACTTTTCAACCTTTTGCCACATTTCAGGCTTCAAACATAAAGATATAAAAATTTTATTTTTTGTGAAGAATCACCAACAAGTGGGACACAATTGTGAAGTGGAACGAAATCTTTTGGATTTTTGAAACTTTTTTAACTAATAAAAAAATGAAAAGTGGGGCGTGCAAAATTATTCGGCCCCCTTGCGTTAATACTTTGTAGAGCCACCTTTTGCTGCGATTACAGCTGCAAGTCACTTGGGGTATGTCTCTATCAGTTTTGCACATCGAGAGACTGAAATTCTTGCCCATTCTTCCTTGCAAAACAGCTCGAGCTCAGTGAGGTTGGATGGAGAGCGTTTGTGAACAGCAGTTTTCAGCTCTTTCCACAGATTCTCGATTGGATTTAGGTCTGGACTTTGACTTGGCCATTCTATCACCTGGATACGTTTATTTGTGAACCATTCCTTTGTAGATTTTGCTGTATGTTTGGGATCATTGTCTTGTTGGAAGATAAATCTCCGTCCCAGTTTCAGGTCTTTTGCAGACTCCAACAGGTTTTCATCCAGAATGGTCCTGTATTTGGCTGCATCCATCTTCCCCTCAATTTTAACCATCTTCCCTGTCCCTGCTGAAGAAAAGCAGGCCCAAACCATGATGCTGCCACCACCATGTTTCACGGTGGGGATGGTGTGTTGAGTGTGATGAGCTGTGTTGCTTTTACGCCAAACATATCGTTTTGCATTGTGGCCAAAAAGTTCGATTTTGGTTTCATCGGACCAGAGCAACTTCTTCCACATGTTTGGTGTGTCTCCCAGGTGGCTTGTGGCAAACTTTAGACGAGACTTTTTATGGATATCTTTGAGAATTGGCTTTCTTCTTGCCACTCTTCCATAAAGGCCAGATTTGTGCAGTGTACGACTGATTGTTGTCCTATGGACAGACTCTCCCACCTCAGCTGTAGTTCTCTGCAGTTCATCCAGAGTGATCATGGGCCTCTTGGCTGCATCTCTGATCAGTCTTCTCCTTGTCTGAGCTGAAAGTTTAGAGGGACAGCCAGGTCTTGGTAGATTTGCAGTGGTCTGATACTCCTTCCATTTCAAAATGATCGCTTGCACAGTGCTCCTTGGGATGTTTAAAGTTTGGGAAATCTTTTTGTATCCAAATCCGGCTTTAAACTTCTCCACAACAGTATTACGGACCTGCCTGGTGTGTTCCTTGGTCTTCATGATGCTCTCTGCGCTTTCAACAGAACCCTGAGACTATCACAGAGCAGGTGCATTTATACAGAGACTTGATTACACACAGGTGGATTCTATTTATCACCATCAGTCATTTAGGACAACATTGGATCATTCAGAGATCCTCACTGAACTTCTGGAGTGAGTTTTCTGCACTGAAAGTAAAGGGGCCGAATAATTTTGCACGCACCACTTTTCAGTTTTTTAATTGCTAAAAAAGTTTAAAATATCCAATAGATTTCGTTCCACTTCACAATTGTGTCCCACTTGTTGGTGATTCTTCACAAAAAATTAAAATTTTATATCTTTATGTTTGAAGCCTGAAATGTGGCAAAAGGTTGAAAAGTTCAAGGGGGCCGAATACTTTCGCAAGCCACTGTAGATAAGGCCCGTACAGAACTAGACTTATGCTTGACCGATGAAGCAGAACGTACCCTACGCTGGGCCCGACAGAAATGGTACGCTAAAGCTAATAAACCTAATGCAATGTTAGCTAATAGATTGCGCACCTTTGCCCCAAAATTTGCTCCCATTACTCTCCGCACCCGTCACAATTCCCTAACTGGTAATCCCCAGCGCGTCCTGGATGAATTCCGGCATCGCTTCACCAAACTTTACTCTGAGCCGGACCACCTCTCCACCCAAGGCCTTGATGCTTTTTTGACAAATTTATCTTTACCTTCCCTATCCGAAACGCATAGGTCACTGATGGACCGAGCCATACAGGTCTCGGAAGTCCTCCAGTGCATTAAGTAGTTGAAAGTGGGTAAGAGGCCTGGCCCGGACGGCTTCACGGCACTTTATTACCGGAAGATGTCATTGCTTCCTATCTAACTAATATGTATAATTCAGTTAAGGACGATCGCCCCTTTACATCCAATCTGCTGACTGCCAATATTATCATGATCCCTAAACCAGATAGAGATCATTCATCTTGGGCTAACTTCAGGCCAATCTCTCGAATTAATATAGATATGAAAATTTTAACAAAGATCCTGGCCACTCGCCTCAACTCCTTTCTTCCACGTTTGATAAAGAAGGATAAAGAAGGATAAAGAAGGATCAGGTGGGCTTTGTCCCAAGGAGACAGGCAAGTGATAAGACGCCTTCTTCAAATACAGCACATTGTTCATGGCAGGTCCCTAGAAACAATGTTCTTGTCATTAGACATCAACAAAGCCTTTGACACATTGTCCTGGCCCTACCTGACTCAAGTACTTAAACATTTTGGACTTGGCACCTCCTTTATGAGCTGGGTTTCAGCTATCTATGACTCCCCCCCAAAATAAAGTGAAATATTATGGGTTTGAATCACATACCTTCCCTATTAGAAGGGGTACCCGCCAGGGATGTCCACTCTCCCCACTTTTATTCATTCTAGCACTTGAACCCTTGGCGGAGGCCATTAGATCCCATCCGGATATAGCGGGAGTGGAAATAGCGGGTATTTCGGATAAGTTGTCAATGTTTGCAGACAACATCCTATTGACCATCACTAAACCTAGAATTACCCTCCCTAACCTGCTATCTCTTTTGGATACCTTTGCCACCTTTTCGGGCCTATCAGTCAATCCCGCTAAATCTAAAGCAATGTCGATCAACCTCTCGCCCTCTGAATAAGGAACCCTGCAGTCAAACTTTTCCTTCCAATGGCTAAATTCTCTACCTTACCTTGGGATCCGGCTTATCCCAAGATATTCAGGCCTATATCAAGCCAATTTTCCCTCATTGTTTAGGAAGCTGGCGGGTATGCTCTCCTCTTGGTCCACCCTCCCGTTATCCTGGTTCGGCAGGATTGCAACTGTCCGTATGACCTATCTCCCAAAACTGCTCTACTATTTCCGGGTCGTGCCGGTCCAGGTCCCTTCTCATATCCTCCGTATATATCAACGCAAAATTTTGCAGTTTATCTGGGGCCCCACAAGACCCAGGATCAAGAGACAGGTGCTTTTCGCTCGCAGGATTAACGGTGGCCTATCCGTTCCCAATTTACAGGCTTACTATACAGCAGCCTCCATCGCCCCATTATCCCACCTTCATGAGAAATATCAAATGCCGTTGTGGGTCACTGTGGACCTGGTGGACTCTCACCTGATACCCTTAGCCTCCCTCCCATGGCTCCCTCAAGCACACCGCCCAACTACTATTGGTCCGTGTTTGGCCCACTCACTTCGGTTATGGGACACAGTCAAATACTCTGCGGGTCTAATCTCCCCTCATCTCCCCCTACTTCACCTTCTTCAATGTCCACTGTTCCCACCTGAATGCGATAACTCGCTGCAATTCAGGTAGTGGACTGAAAATGGCTTTGTGGATATCCATTCCATGCTTACCCCCACCAAGATTAAATGCTTTGCAGCCTTACGTTCTTCTCATGACATCCCCCTCAGGAAACACTACAGATACATACAACTCCGACATTTCCTCCAATCTCTCATAAAATCTCAACCTACCCCTTATACCTTAACCCCCTTTGAAAGCCTTTGTAGATCAAGACCCCAATCATCGGGTCTGATTTCTTTAATATACGCAGCCATTATAGGCTCCAAACAACCACCTTTAAGACCATACCATCTCCAGTGGGAGGCGGAATTGGGGAAAAAACTGGACCCAGAGGACTGGCAGGTCATGACTATTGCACTAAGTGCTCCAAGAATGTTCTCTTCTTGGAAAATGCTTATAAAATACTTTATAGATGGTACTATACCCCTGCCAGATTAACGAGTTTTACCCCATCTTATTCCCCTTTATTCTTCTGTGGGTGTTCTCAGGAGGGCACGATGGCACACATTTGGTGGAAATTCCCCAGGGTATGCAGACTGTGGGTCAGAGTCTATGCACTTCTTCGAAACCTCTTTAACACTAATATAAAGAAGGACCCTTTTGAGGCCCTTTTGGGGAAACCAATCACTGAACCGCTGCGACCAGAACGCCAATTGGCATCTAATGTATTTACTGCAACTAAATTAACCATTGCAAAGGCTTGCAAAACTCCGGCTCTCAATTTCGAAGCGGTTAAAAATTGCGTTAATGATATCATGGTTAATGAGAAGCTGACAGCCGTGTTATCAGATACGCACGACAAATTTCTCCGGACATGGCAACCATGGGTGGTACATACCCACCCCTCTCGCTTTGATTCGGCACTACTCTCTCTTTAGTATATCTCCACCCACTCACCCCGTGGACTCCCCCCCCCCCCTCTTCTTATCTATCTCTTTCTGTTTCTTACCTTTCATTCCTATTCTAAATACCTATTTTACTCTTCTTCTGTCCTTTTCCTTCCCACATCTCTTGTCTCCTTTCTATGCTCTGACCCGCAGGCTTATTCCTGCTGGGCCAGGATGCATGATGACAAAATGTTTGTGAACACATATTGCCTTTCTAGAGCTTTGTTTATCACTGTAAGGTTACATAGCATATTTTCCCTCGACACATACGCTATATAAAGTTCTGTAATGGCATTGGCACGCAAATGAGATCCAGCGTGTAACTACATCACAATATTCCCCAATCTCACAGAACCCCCGGGTTCACTCAGGAACTTCTGCAATTCTTTGTATTCCGAATTGTTTTTGGTGTTATTTAACCACTTCCCTACCCGCCTATAGTCATATGACGTCCACAGATGGGATCTCCCATCCTGGGTGGGCGTCATATGACATCCTGGGTTTCCCGGCCGTCTAGGGGGCGCGCGCGCGCCGCCGGGACCGCGCGCGCGCCCGCCGCGTTGCTCGGGACCCGGTGCGTGTGCCCGGCGGCCGTGATGTCCACCGGGCACCCGCGATTGCCCATTAACCGGGCCGGCATGTGGATCTGTGTGTGTAAACACACAGATCCACAGCCTGTCAGCTCTGAGGAGAGCGATCTGTGTTCCCAGAACGGAGGAACACTGATCGGTCTCCTCCCCTTGTACGTCCCCTCCCCCTACAGTTAGTAATCATTCCCTAGGAAACATACTTAACCCCTCCCCGCCCCCTAGTGGTTAACCCCTTCACTGCCTGTCACATTTACACAGTAATCAATGCAATTTTATAGCATTGGTCACTGTATAAATGTGAATGGTCCCAAAAATGTGTCAAAAGTGTCCGATGTGTCCGCCATAATGTCGCAGTCACGAAAAAAATTGCGATCGCCGCTAAAAAAATAAATAAATATATATTTTTTAAATGCCATAAATCTATCCCGTATTTTGTAGACGCTATATCTTTTGCGCAAACCAATCAATATACGCTTATTGCAATTTTTTTTTACCAAAAATATGTAGAAGAATACGTATCGGCCGAAACTGAGGAAAAAAATTGTTTTTTTAAAAAAAAATTGGGATATTTATTATAGCAAAAAGTAAAAAATATTGTGTTTTTTTCAAAATTGTCGCTCTTCTTTTATTTATAGCGCAAAAATAAAAACCAGAGAGGCGATCAAATACCACCAAAAGAAAGCTCTATTTGTGGTGAAAAAAGGACGTCAATTTTTTTTGGGTACAACGTCGCACGACCGCGCAATTGACGTTTAAAGTGCGACAGCGCTGAAAACTAAAAATTGGCCTGGGAAGGAAGGGGGTGAAATTGCCCGGTATTGAACCGGTTAAAGTCTCTGTAAACATGTATACATGATGTGTTCATTAATATTTTCTTTTTTCTGTATTATTGACGGTCTTTATGTTCAATAAAACCTTTTGTACAAGAAAACCCTAACAGAGAGTGTCCCATTCACAAAAGCAAAACCCCAAGAACGTAAGGAGCTTTTAAAGACATTTAGGGTATGTTTCAGGTGCTGTGCTTCTACAGAACATTTTGCAAGGGACTGTAATGTGTCCATCAAGTGCATAGAGTGTGGCTCTGAAGAACATGAGCAAGCAATCCATCCGCTTGAGCCCAGCCCCGCACAACCTGCTAACTCTCCTCCCAGGTTAATGGCGGGGAGAATACAGACCAAGTGCCCAATTCTACCATAATTTTGTCATCCTGCACTGAAGTTTGTGGAGAAGACCGCTGTGATAAGTCCCGTGCTAAAATATGCTTGGTGAACATATACCACAAGGACCAACCAGAAAAGACTCTAAAGGCACATGCTATCTTAGACGATCAGAGCAATAGATCACTTGCAAAATCAGAACTGTTTAACCTATTTGAAATAAAAGGCGAAACTCATCCTTACACCTTGGGTACCTGTAGTGGAACTACAGATGTTTCTGGAAGAAGGGCTCATGGACTCATGGTATCTTCTCTCAAAGGTAACTTGCAATTACCCCTACCTACACTTGTTGAGTGGAATCAGATACCTGCTAACAGGGAAGAAATCCCTACTCCAGCTGCTTCTTTCCACCACCCTCACCTGAAGGTAATAAGAAATGAGATACCGCCGCTTAACAAAAATGCTCAGATCCTTCTTCTGTTAGGAAGAGACACTCTAATGCCACGTACACACGAGCGGACTTGCGAACAGGCTAAACTCCGTCGGCATTTCCACCGGAAAGATTTAGAACATGTTCTATATCTGAGTCCGTCAGAAATGCCGACAGAAAAAGTCCGATGGGGCATACACACGGTCGGAATGTCCAACGAAAAACTCCCATCGGACTTTTTCTGACGGAAAGTCCGGCTGTGTGTATGCGGAATAAGAGTTCACAAGGTACACAGACATGTCAGTGGACCCCCAGATGCCCCATTTGCCCAGCGCATGGATCTAGGGTGGGTCATCATAGGCAATGTCTGTATAGGCAAAATAAAGAGACCTACCAACATTTCGTCATTCAAGACAAATGTTCTGCCAAATGGCCGAAACACTTACTTTGAGCCATGCCCACATCACTACTGGGTGAAAGAGAAGATAGCCAGCCACGGATGGCAACATGGTATCTCAGGTAACACAAGCCCTTTCTCCTGCCACAATGACGACTTAGGCTCTACAGTGTTTAATGCAACCAGTGAAGATGACATACTGGCTCATTCAATGGAAGACAAGGAATTTATCAAGGTAATGGACAATTAGTTCTTTCAAGACGACTGCAATAACTGGGTAGCGCCACAACCCTTTCGTCTCCCAAGAGAAAGATTGCCCAACAACCTACAGTAGGCCATCAGTGGATTCTCCTCCTTAAAGCGAAACTTAAGCAGGAAATCAGAGATGCAAAAGCACTTTGTGCAAAATATATTTGACAGAGATCATACAGAGCCTGCACCCCCCACTAAAGGAGGAAGAAGAATGCTGGTACCTTCCATCTTTGGCGTGCATCACCCACGCAAACCAGACCAAATCAGAGTTGTCTTTGATTCCAGTGCTCAGCATGAAGGTGTTTCTCTTAACAACATGCTCCTTACAGGGCCCAACTTGAACAACAGTCTAATAGGAGTCTTGATTCACTTCAGACAAGAGCCTGTAGCAGTAATGGCAGACATTCAACAGATGTTTCACTGCATCATTGTCAGAGAAGACAACAGAAATGACCTCAGGTTTCTATGGCACAAAGACAATGACATCAACAAGGAAGTTATAGACTATCGAATGAAGGTACATGTGTAGCGCTAGTATATTTTTAATCTACCGCTGATAGGTAAATTTAGTGGGTTATCTGTTCATACATAGTCAGATTTGCCTCTGTTCAAGCTTGGCTGAGTTGCATGTAGTTTCGCACTGTGCCTGTGGGTGTTGTTGTCACCATGGGTCGGTGTTGGAAAGGCAACACGATGAAGTGTATGAGCGCTCCTCTGTCTCCGAGATAACTCGTGGAGGAGGTCCTCCGAGTTGCGTTCTGGGAGAGGGTATTTATGGGACAGACGCCATGTTTTAGGGTTCGTTTTCATTCCACCTGCTGGCCCTCCTGGCCAACAGGTATGTGCTAAGAGTACTACCTCGTGGCCCACGTAGCTGCAGCGTGTGGGTGGGCCCAGAAGCCTGTCTGGGGCCTACCACAGCGGCAGAGGAATGGTCCTGGGCTGTTTGTCCTAGAGGGAAGAAGCTGGACAACTGAGAAGATCCCAGGGGAGGACCCATGATGGAAGGATCATGCAGAGTGCTGGTCTGGAGAGGGGCCTGGTGACTCAGTTGGAGGACGCATCCTAAAGTAAATATATAAAAACAAGTATATAAAAACAAGAGAGAGTGCACGCCAGCCCTAGTGTGTTAATCGTTTAATAGATGAAGATAAGTATAAAAAACGAGGGGTTGCACTCACAAACATCCAGCGTTAAATGGCATAAACAGCTCCATAACAGCCTCCTCTCCTGGTCTGTAGGGATCAGTTAGCTCACAGCAACTAGCATCGTGGTAAAGTATTCCAGTAAGCACAGACCGCCTGCTTGCTTGTAACACACACCGCCCAAAGCACTCGCACGGACCAGCCGGCGCTGCCTGACATCACTCGTGGCCAGGGAGGGGATGCACAGTGATGCAGCTGACTCCTCTCGTAAGCTTCATGCAATTGCTAGGACAACATGTTTCGGAGGCGTGGCCTCCTTCTTCAGGTAACGCCCTCATCTCCTCTAGTGATAATATATGCTCAAACCCCCCGCCCCTCCTATCTATGAACCAATGGCATCATAACAGACCAGGAGCACGGAGTACACAGCAAGAGGTATCTACAAGACGGAGGGGGTTATATAGCAACAGCATCCTAAAATGGTGTTTAGTACAAATAAACATAGAGAATTAGCACTATCTTTAATGTAAATCTAAATAAAAAGAATTCTTGTCATATGTACCGTATTTATCGGCGTATAACACACACCCCAAGTTTAGGAGGGAATTTTAAGGAAAAAAACTTTTGGGAGTAAAGTTTAAGGAAGAAAAACTTACATTAAAATGCCCATCAATGCAGCGTTATCGGTGTCCATCTGCAGCCTTGTCAGTGTCAGTGCAGCCTTGCTCCAGTGTCTATTACAGCCTTGTCAGTGCAGCTTTGCCCCAGTGCAGAATTGTCAGTGCAGCTTTGCCCCAGTGCAGAATTGTCAGTGCAGCCTTGCCCCAGTGTCCATTGCAGCCTTGTCAGTGCAGCTTTGCCCCAGTGCAGCCATGTCAGTGCAGCCTTGTCAGTGCAGCCATGTCAGTGCAGCCATGTCAGTGCAGCCAAGTCAGTGCAGCCATGTCAGTGCAGCCATGTCAGTGCAGCCTTGTCAGTGCAGCCATGTCAGTGCAGCCATGTCAGTGCAGCCATGTCAGTGCAGCCTTGTCAGTGCAGCCATGTCAGTGCAGTCATGTCAGTGCAGCTTTGCCCCAGTGCAGCCTTGCCCCAGTGCAGCTTTGCCCCAGTGCAGCCTTGTGGGATCGCCGCGATCCCTGCCGACATACACAGCCGTGTGCAAATTCAAATATGGCGCCGAGACTGCAGGGACTCGGCGGAGCCGAGATACACATACCCGAGTGTCCTCGGCTTTTCTCGGCGCCGCTTACAGTCCCGCCCAGTCCCGCCCTATGATGGACATCACACAGGTCCAATGGCGGGACTGGGCGGGACTGTAAGCGGCGCCGAGAAAAGCCGAGGACTCTCGGGTATGTGTATCTCGGCTCCGCCGAGTCCCTGCAGTCTCGGCGCAATATTTGAATTTACACACGGCTGTGTATGTCGGCGGCGATCGCGGCAATGGCCGCGATCGCTCTGATTACACAAAATTGGCGGGGATCGGCCTATAACACGCACCCACGATTTTCCCCTGATTTTCAGGGGGAAAAAGTGCGTGTTATATGCCGATAAATACGGTGATTAAAACTTATTAAAAAGTACTTATGTGAACAGTACTATAAAATATACACTATATATTAGTTAATATCATCAACAACAGAAATCATAAACCATTGCATCCTGTGGCAGAGGATCGTACAGGTTTTGTTCCAATCAAGTCTGTGGCAGAGACTTTTGTTCGTGCTACGTACTGGCTGCTAGGTTAGTGAGAGAAACCTATCCAGGCGGGCAAAGATTCAACTCTAAAGAGATAGTACATTCATCAACAAGTTCTAAATTCCTAATGCTACACCAAGAAAAGGTATTTGAACTTCCCTGCAACTCTCCTTCTACCTCTTTTCTGCTACTTCCTTCAATTCATGTTTATTAAAGCATTGGAAAAGATACCCAGGTGTCCGGTGCCTACATCGTATGGTGATAAACTCAACGGGACCCTAGACCCGGTTCTGGTGAAATAGAGGTAAGCAAATTTGTCGGTAACAGCCGCAATAAACCAGCAGCTCCATCAAGAGTTAGTGCTACATGTGGGGGCTCGTCCGGGATTTGAACCCGGGACCTCTCGCAGCCTTGAGAAGTATTTCACCGGGAGTTTATGTTGGAACAAATTTCTGGACTTTGTCTGTTTTTGGAGAGAGGAAGGGGTTAAAGTGCAGGACTTTATTTCTGACTGCGTAGGCTGTGGGTGAGCAGTAAAAGCCCAGGAGCTAAGCGATCAGAACAACAAGTGGGAGGAGCTTAACCTACTTGTTACCGCGGGGGACGCGTGTGTGTTTGGCGCCAGAGGAGAAGAGAGGCCTCGTGATCGTGCTGAAAAGATCAGAGTGCGGCCATGTCTTCTTTTTCATTGATACCGCCAACTATGGGACCTAGGTAAAAAAGAGAGAGAGGAGCGCCACTAAGTAAAATCATTTATTCAACAATATAAAAACAAAGTATCAACTTACATTTAGGAGCGGTATATAGAACAGACAGATGTGATTCCTGATAGAAGAGGGGGAAGGGAACAGTCAGTGATTCCCCGGGGATGCCTCCAAACACGACGCAGTCTGGCGGGGAGGCCAGGACGGTACACAGCCTGTCTCTGCGGGAGGGCGGAACGGCAGCCCAGGAAGCCGCTGGCAATGTTGTCAATGAGGAGAAAAAACACAACGCGCTTCTGAGCATGCGCAGAGTCTGTACGGAACATGCGCGCTCCTTTATCAAGTGTAGAGTAGGGAAAACAATGAAGAGCTATTTATAGCAGATCAAAGGTAATGGGTGGACATTCACAGCTGATTGTATCACAGCTGATTGTATCAATGCAGGTAATGGGTGGACGTTCACAGCTGATTGTATCAATGCCGGAGTGTCAATATATGAACCACGGACAATAGCAATGTTATATAACAAGGCCAGAGCACATATCTATCTTTATGAGCAAGCTGGATGTCTGATAAAAGAAAGCTGGGGAAAAAAATTATTACTAGAGAACTATATATCTAAAAAGGGTGAATGATTAAAAGAAGATGTGTCTCAAGAGTATATATATGCATATATATCAGAGCATTTATGATAAACTATCATAGAAGTATTATAAAAATATATTATGAAGACATGATCACAAGGTAAATTGGATAATGAAAAAAGGGGGGGGGGGGGTTCAAAAATGTAAAAGTTAATTAAAAATTGCATGAAAAGAATTATTATATGACAATGTAAAAAATAAAAATTAAATAATAAAAAAATGGATGATAAAGGAAAAAGGATATATATATATATGTGTAGAGAAATATAAAAAAAATGAAAAAAAAAATAAAAAAAATGAAAAAAATGCAAACAAAAGTAAAAATAAAAGGATTATTGCTATACATGATACATACAATATGCTAGATGTCACACCTCTGAATGATTGGTGCGACAATTAAAACAAAAGGTAAAATATATTGGATTGGGACTTATGGAGCACCCATAATCGCATACAAATGATATGTGCAAGAAATGCGTGAATAACATTATTAGATAGCCAATGGTAAGTAAACCAGCTAAACAAAGGTAAATGCATGGGAATGTAGGCCGTATAAATAAATAACCAGTAAACTATCTATAAATAATAAATAAATAGACCACACAAAAATTTAATTCATATATTTTATTTTTAAATATTTATTATATATAAATAATATATATATAAATTTTTATTTTTTTTTTTTTTTTTTTTTGGTAATGCAAATGGCCGCGGCACTTTTATTGGTATAATAATAAATAAATTTATTTTGTTAAATTCATAAATAATTTAAAATGAAAAAACTTTAAATATCAATTAATAACTCGCTCAGTCATAGAACTCGAGCGAGTATACTGAATAAAAACATCAAAGTCCCCCCTTGATCCAAGGGTGACAAACCACATAAAAGTGCTGCGACAGGGTGGGAGGGAGGGGAGCTCGCCAAATCACTCCGGGTCACACTCTGACAGGAGCCTTAATGCGGGGGTCTTATATAGCCCTTCCTCACATGTCCATACTTTGAAAACACGTCTTTTTCCCGCCCCAAGTCACGTTGCTCCCGCACGCAAAACTCGTGTCCTGTCATGACTAAACTTAAAGGGACAGTAACACCAAAATTTTTTTTTTTATTATTTAACCGCCACAATCCCATGCTGTGGGCATCTAATTTAATGCCCACTTTTTTCATGGGAATGTAGGCCGTATAAATAAATAACCAGTAAACTATCTATAAATAATAAATAAATAGACCACACAAAAATTTAATTCATATATTTTATTTTTAAATATTTATTATATATAAATAATATATATATAAAAATTTTTTTTTTTTTTTTTGGTAATGCAAATGGCAGCGGCACTTTTATTGGTATAATAATAAATAAATAAATAAATGTATTTCTTTAAATTCATAAATAATTTAAAATGAAAACTTTAAATATCAATTAATAACTCGCTCAGTCATAGAACTCGAGTGAGTATACTGAATAAAAACATCAAAGTCCCCACCAGACGATTTTTGTTTTATTAAAAACAAAAAACGGCCTACCCCATAACCGCGGCCATTTCAATCATAGATTGTAAACCCAAATTAAAAATATCTAGACCGACATCAGACAAGTGAACTCCGTCTTGTCTATAAAGGCCTGAAAAACCTCCTTCTAAATCTACATGACGAAATGAAAAGCCGTTTAAAAGAGGCATAAATTTTTCAATAGAATGATTTACACGCTTACGGATCTTTTCCAAAGGTTTTTTCTCCGAAGAGGATAACCAAATAAGACGCGGAACCATCTCTGAAAAAATTATCCGAGTACTTGGAAAAGAGAGCTGTATCCGATGTAAATCATTTTTTAGCATAAAAATTAAATCCAAAGTTTTAAGCTTACCCACATCATTGCCACCTAAATGAATAATTATAACTGCAGGATTGGGCCATAACTGAGCCAAATTGGAAAGATGAAAATTAAGATTCGACCATTGCAACCCACGAATACCTTTCCAAAGAATTCGAAAAGATGCGGGAGA
Source organism: Lithobates septentrionalis (assembly GCA_037952835.1). NCBI lineage: Eukaryota > Metazoa > Chordata > Amphibia > Anura > Ranidae > Lithobates > Lithobates septentrionalis. The sequence goes on along the minus strand of JBBDGP010002794.1, from coordinate 458,279 downwards.
AAAAGATAAGTTGGACGTATAACAGCGTCTGCATGCTCTTTTGTATGCCCAATGAACAAATGAGTGTCCAATTATCCAAACGAAAAACTTGTCACCTAAAATTAAAGAGATAAATTAGGACGAACATAGATATTAAAACGATTTGATTCCCACCTCCCCAATTGCATAATAATAGTATCATCCAGACCCAATCTAGCTGCTTCCGTGGCTGCTCCAATACGAAAAGAATGAGTTGAAAATTTTAAATGAGAAAGGCTTAAATGAGCCAGACATCGTTTAAAAATAGCTGAAAATTGAAATTTTGTGAGGGGAAAAAGGTCTAAATGAACCAAAAAATTACCCGGGCATGACGGTCTGGAGGAAAGATAATTTGACAGTACCTTATAGGGACAAATAGGATCGCCACAAGCATGCAACGTTATTCATTGCCCTTTACCGGCAACATCGGTTTTGGATTTACTAATAAAAATCCTCACAACGCCTGAGAAAATGGAAACATCTTCAAATTTTTTTTTTTTTTTTTTTTTTGAAAAAAGAACATGTTTATTGTCGACAAAAAACATCATACAAATAGAAGGAGAATGTCATGTCATCAGCCACAGTGGTTATGAACAATACAAATATTCTATCTTGCATTTCCAACATTGTTTACATTGGGTTAAGAGGGTAGTGGTGCGTACAAAATTTGGGCATTGTACCTTGGACAGCTGTTTACATTGTAGTGTTAGGATAAAGTAGAATTTGGGCATTTCCCAAGAATTCCTATCTAGGGTAAAGACAGACGTATCCTCTATATTTTGCAGGTATATCTTAATGCTCATCTAGTACAGGTATTATCATTGGTTAGCCACGTACTCTATATTTTATGGTACTTTTTGGGACAACCCCTATGTCTGTAGAGTAGTTTTTTATATGGCAAGGAAGCATTCACCTCTCTCAACCATTCCTGAATAGAAGGAGAGGTGGTTCTCAACCAGTGTTTGGCAATTAGTTTCCTAGCACTAAAGAGTGTACATCTTCAAATTTTAAACCAGAAAGACCCTTCTTATTATTTGGAACTAGCTCAGAAATACGAAGCGCCGCAAAGAATATCAGAACGAACGCTGAATGAAATAACAACGCCTCATATTCTGAACTACGTATGAAAGGCGTTGCTAAAAAACCCTTTTTAAAAGATCCAATGAAACTGGCCTTCTAGAATCTGGTGTAAAAGTATTTTTTCTATATCCTTTCATCGCTTGACGAACAGAGAAAAAACTCTTACATACTGGCAAATTATAAAATTTTAAGAAAAAAGAAATTCCTGCTAAACTCTTATTAATATGGTGGAAAGATAGCTGCTGCTGCATAAGTGAACAAAGAAAAGCCAAAACCGTTTGTTCTGTAGGGTCATAACCACAGAAACCTAATTCATCGTTAAACAACAGCCACCTATTCCATGCGACCGAATATTCAGTCCATGTTTTTGGAGCCACAGAACCTTTAATAGCTGAAAAAACCGTGGCTAGATCAAATCCCACAGGTGACTTGGGCAAGAATGACCGACTAAATCAGCATCCGGAAAAAACTGTCTGAAACGAGCCATCTGGTCAATGATGGCGTCAGCCACTACATTCTGTTTTCCAGGAACGTATCTAGCTTTTACCCAAATATTATACTTTAAACATAATAATACAAAGTAACGCAGAAGCTTTATCACATATAGTGATTTAGAAGAGAGACAATTCAAAGCAAAAAGCACTCCTTTGTTATCTGAATGGACTAAAATTCTTTTATTAGCAAAATATTTACCCCATAGCTCAAAAGCCACAATGATGGGAAATAATTCCAACAAAACAATATTTTTTGTTGTCTTAGTAATAACCCAAGATTGAGGCCAAGAGCCACAGCACCAGTGAGTACGACAAATAGCCGCAAAACCATACGATCCTGCAGCATCCGTGTATAATTCCATATCTGCAGAAAAAACAAATTCTTCCTAAAAAAAGGTTCGTCCGTTATAGTCCATAAGGAATTGAGACCAAACCAAAAGATCATCTTTGAGATCCGAAGTAAGTCGAATGTGCGAAAAAGGAGATTTTAGACCGGACATTGCTAATGCTAGTCTCCTAGAAAAAATTTGGCCGACGGGCATAATGCGAGACGCAAATGCTAATAAACCTAAAAAAGATTGAAGTTCCTTTAATAATACCTTTTTCCGACGTAAAAAATAGCAAATTAAGTTTTGAAGGCGAGAAATCTTAACTAAAGGAAGTTCATACTGAAACAAAATAGAATCAATTTTAATTCCTAAAAATTCCATAACTGGTGCAGGAAGAAAAGTTTTTTCTAAAGCAATAGGAATGCCAAAAAATTTTGAAATGGCTAAAAATAATTGTAATAATAATTCACAAATCGGAGAATCTGGAGGGCCTATAAAAAGAAAATCATCCAGATAATGGATAATGCCGTCACAGCCAGATTCATGCATCACTACCCACTGTAAAAATGTAGCGAAAGTCTCAAAATATCTACAAGATAATGAGCATCCCATAGGTAAGCACCTGTCATAGAAAAAGGCTCCTTCAAAACAAAAACCCAGGGAATTAAAGGATTCTGGTGCAATAGGCAATAGCCTGAATGCGGATTGAATGTCAGATTTAGCTAATAAAGCGCCATTGCCAAATTTTCTGATTAATGCAAATTGCATCATCAAATGTAGCATAGGTCACAGAAGCTAATTCAGTATCAATCTCGTCATTAAGGGAATTGCCCTTGGGGAAAGAAAGATGATGTATCAATCGATAAGAATTTCTTTCTTTTTTAGGAACTATTCCTAAAGGTGAAATACGGAAATTCTTGAAAGGAGGGGATAAGAAAGGACCTGCCATTCGGCCTGCTAAAATTTCTTTAACCACTTCAATACCAGGCACTTAGACACCTTCCCGCCCAGGCCAATTTTCAGCTTTCAGCGCTGTCACAATTTGAATGACAATTGCGCGGTCATGCTACACTATACCCAAACAAATTTTTTATCATTTTGTTCCCACAAATAGAGCTTTCTTTTGGTGGTATTTGATCACCTCTGCGGTTTTTATTTTTTGCGCAACAAATAAAAAAAGACCGAAAATTTTGAAAAAAAACACGTTTTTCTTTGTTTCTGTTAAAATTTTTTGTAAATGAGTACGTTTTCTTCTTCAATGACGGGCACTGATACGGCTGCACTGACGGGCACTGATGGGCACCGATGAGGTGGCACCAATGAGGTGGCACTGATGAGGTGGCACTGACGGGCACTGATGATGGGCACTGATGCGCACTGATAGGTGGCACTAATGGGCACTGATAGATGGCACTGGTAGGTGGCACTGATGGGCACTGATAGGTGGCACCGATGGGCACTGATAGGCGGCACTGATGGGCACTCGTAGGTGGCATTGATGGGCACTCGTAGGTGGCGTTGATGGGTAGTTATGGGTGGCACTGATAGTTGGCACAGATGGGCACGGATGGGCACTGATAGGTGGGCACAGATGGGCACAGATGGGCACTGACAGGTGGCACCGATGGACACTGATGGGTGGCACTGATGATACTGATTGATGGCAGTGATGCCCCTAAGTGTGGCATTGCTGGGCATCACTGCAACATAATTGTGCCAATCAGTGCCCATTTGTGGGCACTGATTGGCACAGATTTGGCACTGACTGGGCACATGTGGATGGCCATGGGGTACATACCTGGCCATCCACATGTTTCCCTTCCCTGGTGGTCCTAGTGGCGATCCCTGGTGGTCCAGTGTGGTGATCTGCGGGGGGGGCTGCACTGATAAACAATCAGCGCAGACCCCCCCTGCCAGGAGAGCCGCCGATCGGCTCTCCTCTACTTGCGTCTGTCAGACGCGAGTGAGGAAGAGCCGATCAACGGCTCTTCCTATTGACAGCGTGATCAGCCGTGATTGGACACGGCTGATGACGTGGTAAAGAGCCTCCGCCGGAGGCTCTTTACCAAGATCGGTGTAGCGGTGTGTCAGACTGACACACCGACCCACCGATCGCTGCGATGGGCGCGCGGCGGCATGTTATCCTGAAGGACGTCATATGACGCCCAGTCAGGATAACTGAACCACCGCCCGGCCGTCAATCGCGCTATAGGCCGGGCGGGAAGTGGTTAATCAATTTGACTCTAACTACCTGACTATGAGCTTGGACAGATTTAAGATTATCAACTATCTTACAACCTGAACCAGAAAAAACTGGGAGCTGAAAACCGAAAGAAAAACCGTTAATTAAAACTTCCGCTTTCACCTTGTCTGGATATAGCAGTAGCCAAGGATGCATTCTTTCCAACTTCACTGGTGGGAACGCTTTTGGAATTGTCCTTGTTTGGATTATAGGAATGGGTCCTCTTGAAACATTTTGATAATGGGTGAGTCCCAAAACAAAAAGAGCACTCGTGCTTATAACGACATGATGTAGCCCATTTGCACTGGGACTCATTAAAAGCATAACAAAAACCTTTTTTATAAACCGTAGATACGTTTTGAGTATTAATCAATTGTTTATTGAAAACTGGTTTGGTCGGGAGGATAAGGTTTAACCATAATCCTACATCCTTCATACCCCATTTTAACGTGGGATAAATAGCTAACTTTTGACGGAATGACTCGTCATAATTATACCAACCAAAACCCCCAAAATTTTTATAAGAATATCAAGAATATGTTCAAGATGTTGGAACAAACCACTACATTTTTCCGGGAACTTCTCACCAAGTACAGCCGAAAAATGCAGAAAGCCTGTAACCAATTGTAAAAAGATTTTGGTGCTGTTCGACGTCTATCGAAAAATTCTTCAGCTCGTTTATCATGTTTATGTATAAAATCTTGATTATTTGGAAGCAATGTTAATAAATCAATAAACTCACCTTTCCAAATTTTCTCTTTTATATTGGGCACTAAATGAAAACCCAAAGGTGAAATATCACATGGTAAAACTTCTTTGTAACATGTTTCAGGAACATGTGATAAAACAGGCGATACAGCAGTATGCTCTGTAATATTACTAATCGATGCATTCTGAGCAGCAATGGAATCTACAGGCTTCATAACTTTAACTGTACTAGACCAAACACTGGCAGGCGAGGGAAAATTAGGGTTGTTTAATGACTCAGTGAATTTAGAAATTGAATTCAGTAACTGTGAAAATAAAAGTTGTTGTGTGGACTCATCAGGCTGAACAAGATTACTAGTAGAAAGATCGTTGGTTGCACTAGTGTTCTGTGAATCAGCCCCTGCAGCGGTTTCAGTATGCTCTGCTATCTGAGGAGCCATCGCGGTGTCCAGCTGAGACAGCCTAGACGCTTGCGACGCTGTAGTCACGGCAACCTCCGATGTTGATTCCCGAGGCACCTGTAAAGAAAGAGGAAAAAACCTAGCCGTAGGCGGAGCCTTCCGCGATCGTTCTCTCCCATCGTTGACACGCGCAGGAGACGGAGAGAAGGCCCTCTTCTTCCTGCGCACGCGCTGCCCACTGCGCGCAGCTGTGCATGCCCGACATCCACCTCTTCATCGCGCGTGCGGGACTCTCCTTGTTCTCGCAATGTTCCAGAGGATACCGGACGCTCTGTGGGTAAGCTGCGTTGAATTCTTCTAGGACGAGCAGTTTGGCTGGGAGAAGGGGGAATAGTAGGCGCTATAACCGGCTCAACATCATTCTCTTCACTAACATGGTATGTTAGTAGATCTTCCACTTTCATATTCGGCGCCGGCTCTGTTGTAAATGCGGATAAGCATTGCTTTAGCCATTCTTCCCCTCCTTCCGATGCCGCTCTTTCTAAGACCTGCCGCAATAGCGTCTTCATGACCTCTCGTGATAGGCGAGCTCCCGTATTATAGCTCTTGTATTATAGCCTATGGAGCTCGCCAAATCACTCCGGGTCACACTCTGACAGGAGCCTTAATGCGGGGGTCTTATATAGCCCTTCCTCACATGTCCATACTTTGAAAATACGTGTTTTTCCCGCCCCAAGTCACGTTGCTCTCGCCCGCAAAACTCGTGTCCTGTCATGACTAAACTTAAAGGGACAGTAACACCAAAAAATTTTTTTTTATTTAACCGCCACAATCCCATGCTGTGGGCATCTAATTTAATGCCCACTTTTTTCAAGAGAAACCATTCTGAATATATATAGGAAGGTGTTGATTTCCAGTTCCTCTCATACATGATCACATTTGTATGCGATTTGTTTGTATATATTGTTTGTATGTATTTGTTTGCATGAAAATGATATATGCAACAATGCGTGAATAACATTATTACCAAATAGCCGATAGTGGGCAGGCAAGCTAAACCAAGACAAATAAAACAGAAACCATTCTGAATGTTTAGAGGATAGTGTTAATTTCCAGTTCCTCATTGAGTCCATTAGGGGCAAGCGTGTCAAGGGTGTAAATCCAGAACGTTTCGCGCTCGCACAAACGCGAGAAACACTCGGCTTCAGACAGATCTTTTGGTATGGACTCAATGACCCAAACTTGTAGGCCTCTAGTGGAGCGAGCATGATATTTTAAAAAGTGACGTGGTACACTGTGTTTGTCGCTACCTAATTCAACCAAACGATGGTGCTTACCAAAGCGCTGTCTTAATGGGCAAATGGTCCGGCCTACATACAAAAGTTTACAAGGGCATATAAGGCAATACACTACGTAGTTGTGTGGGATTTGTCGAAAGAGTCTACCTTTATGGGTAAAACTTTTTTGGCCATGGTTCACAAAGCCACAGGTTAAGCACAATGGTTTATTACACCTATACATTCCCACTAAGGGAATGAGACAAAGGGAATTATCTTTGGTTTTACTTTTTTTTTTTTTTTTTGTAAAATCTTTATTTAACAACATTTTAGTAGAAAACTACACACATTTTAGAAATGCGGGTTAAAACACATATACAGCTTGTCCAAATACCTGCTAGTGCAAATAAGTGTTTCGGACCTACGGCGGCGGCACCATCTTTAATCTATAATACACACCATGAGTCAGGATGAACATGCGGCGGTGTGTTGGTTTGACCCATCCACAACCGCATTCAAAGTGCTAAATGATCAGGAAAGCCAGCAGGCGAGCACCCCCTGCCGACGGTTCGAACAGAGGGGGGTAAATACCTCCAACAACCTCGTCCGTCCCACCGTGTCCAGGGGGGGCACACCCTTCACAACCCCCCACCCACCAGAGGCGGAAAATAAAAAGGTCCACCTCCAAGTGGGGGGTCTGTGCTCCCCTTTGTTGTCTGCCGCCGCCCGTGTCCAGGTAGTGCAACATCAGCATCTTATGACCGCAGCCTGGTAACTGGCAACCGGTATGCAGTCTAAAAAGTAAAGTTAGAAGGAAGAGAAAGATAGGAAATAGTTAGAGTCAGGGGGGGGGAACAGGTATGAAAGGATGAGGAGGAGGGGAAAGGGTAAGATGGGAGGAGGGAGTGGTGTGAAGCATACCTCAGAGTCTGAGAAGGTCTTGTAAATCTGCGCCGAGCGAGTTCCGCCACCGACAGGTTATCACCATAGAGGGTATCTATGAAAAATGTCTATCAATGGGCCTTATTACTGTTGTCCAAGCGGGATCTCAGGGTTGGTTCTGCTAATTCCAGTAGGGCCAGATCTAGGCTTGAGGGTATGAGATTCGGGTCAAACATAAAGTCTCTCCATGGTCCCCATATGACCTCAAAACGTTCCAACTTTCCTTTACAGGATGCTATCCAGTGTTCAGCTTCTCTAATATCATTGACTTTTTTAATCCAGTCTTCTCTAGAAGGGACCCTGGATTGTTTCCAATAAATTGGGAGGAGGCGTCTAGCCGCATTTAAAAGGTGTGGTAGGACGCTTTTTCTGTATCTGCTAATCGGCATCTGAGGGACATGCAGGAGGAAGTAGGCTGGGTTCAAAGGAATATCTAAGTCTAAAATTTCTTTTATCAGAGACTTGATATCTGCCTAGTATGGCTGTATCAAAGGACACTCCCACCAAATGTGAAGGAGTGTGCCTCTCTCTGTCCACACTTCCTCCAGCATTGGTCTGATACCGAGGGGTAAATACGGGCTAAGTCGGTTGGTACTCTGTACCAGCGAGACAGGAGCTTGAATTTGTTTCTTGGGTTCTAGATTCAATAGAGCTTGAGTGAGTGAGCTGATAAAGGTGTGTTAGCTGGAATGTGGAGAAGTCAAGTTGCAGGTCTCTCTCCCATGTCCGTATGTAGGTCGTCTAATGTTGTCATTAGTAATGCTTAATAAGCGATACATTTCAGATATCAAATGTGGGATCGGGTCCTCCTCTACAAAAAGTTGTTCGAAAGGAGTAAGAGTGGAGATGTCTCTTATGGATTGTCCGTGAGTTTCGAAAAAGTGATGGAGCTGTCTATAGCGCCAGAAGTTCATTTTGGAGCCCCTGTGTCTACTCTGTAGAGATTCGAAACTCATCAGCTTACCATTGCTCATCAATTTCCCACAGCTGGCATTACCGTCATCCACCCAAGGGGCGAAAAAGGCCATTTGCTCACCCGGCAAGAACCAAAGAAATCCCCCTAACGGGGCTAGCGGGGACATGGGCGGAGATAAGTTTAAGATCGAATTCAATTTGTCCCAAGTGGAGAGAGCATGTCTCGTCAGTGGGGATGTTGAGTCTGATAGCCCGCGATATTCACTTGGCAGCCAGGGAGCAAAGGCCAAATTCCTGCCAGCTAGCCATTTCTCAAGAGAGACCCATATTTTGGACTGGGTGTGGAAGCGCCAGTTGAGGATCCTTTGAAGAGCAATTGCTTTCTGATATTTCAATATATCTGGGATCCCTAGGCCGCCCGCTAGTTTTGAGCGTTTCAATGTCCCCATGGCTATTCTAGGGTTACGTGCATTCCACACAAATCCCGTTATGGTGCTATTAATCTGGGAAAAGAATTTGGTAGGTAGTGGGATTGGTATCATTTGAAGAAAAAAAGAGTATACGGGGTAGAACATTCATTTTTATAATGTTAATGCGGAACAATCCAAGTGAACGCAGTCTTGGTCCAGAGGGAGAGATCTTTTGTAATTGTACTAAGTAAGGGGGGAAAATTCGTGTCATAGAGGGAATCAAACTATCTGTCAATTGAATCCCTAGGTATCGAATGGAGGATTTGGCCCAGGTGAAGGGAAAGGAGGCTTGTAAGTTACTAATCAGAGCAGGGGTTAGGTGAATAGGTAAAATTTCAGATTTGGAATAATTAATTTTGAAATTTGAAAGTGATCCGAATAGTTTCAGTTCCTTCATCAGGACTGGCAACGATATCAGGGGTTCTGAGAGGTGGAATAACACATCATCAGCGTAGGCGGATAGTTTGTGTTCAGTGTTTCCTACTCGCAAACCCCTTATGTCTGCATTCGCCCTAACCGTGCATAGTAATGGTTCAAGAACTAGAGCGAAGAGAAGGGGGGATAGGGGGCACCCCTGTCTCGTGCCATTCCGAATCGGGAATCTAGAAGAGAGCACTCCGTTCACCTTGACCTGTGCACAGGGAGTAGAGTAAAGAGCCAGGATAGAGGTCAACATGCGTATTTTAAGCCCTAGAGCCTCCAACACCGCTTTGAGGTACGACCAGTCAACCCGGTCGAAGGCCTTTTCGGCGTCAGTAGAGAGAATAATGTAAGGTTTGGAATCAGGGCTAGTACGGGCCCAATGGATAAGTTGTATGGCCCTAATGGAATTGTCCCTTGCCTCCCTCCCCTTAATAAACCCAGTTTGGTCAGGATGAACTATATTGGGCAGAAGATTCCTGAGCCTGTTCGCTAAAATCTTGGCTAGTATCTTAACGTCAACGTTAAGGAGGGAAATTGGGCGGTAGCTTTGAGGGAGCGTCGGGTCTTTACCTTCTTTTGGCAAAACTGTGATGTGTGCCAAGAGTGCCTCTGAAGGCATGGGGGCCCCTTCAGCTATGGAATTAAAGTAGGCGCACATGTGAGGCTTAAGGAGGGGTAGGAAGGTTTTGTAATATAATCCCGAATAGCCATCCGGTCCCGGGCTCTTCCCTGTAGGAAGGGATTTCACTATCAATTCAATCTCCCCAAGGGAAATCGGAAGTTCAAGGTCAGTACATTGATCTACACTCAATGCTGGAACGCCAGCTGCGGCTAAATAGTCTCGAATGGCTGTGGACCTGGATTGCTGGGCATCTATGGGGCTGTCAGGGTGTAAATTATAAAGGTGCATGTAGTAGTCTTGAAACCCTGAGGCAATTTTGGAGGACCGAGCCGAAAGCTCCCCAGAAGGGGAACATAGTTTTTGTATGTAAGTCTGCGCGTGCTTCTTACGAATGGCTCTAGCAAGCATACGGCCACACTTGTTGCCGTGTTCGTAATATTTGTGCGATAATCGTCTGGCTTGTTTACAAGTCTGCCGATCAAATAGGCGTAAAAACAAGTCTCTTAACTCAGTTAACCTCCGTAACGCCTCAGGGCCTCCATTTTGTTTATGTTTGAGTTCCGCGTCCTGTAGGGCGGCCAGCACCCTTTCAAAGTCCGCCTGAAGCATCTTTTTAAGTTTAGCCCCCTGGGATATTAACTCTCCTCTGATCACTGCTTTGTGGCCCTCCCACACTATGCCCATGCTGATATCGTCCGCCACATTTTCATTGAAATAATTTGTGATGGTCTCCAATACTTTGGCAACTGCCGCTGTATCATCCAACAAATTTTCATTCAATCTCCACGTCCAGGCTCCACGGGAACCTGAAGGGAGTGTTAGGGTCACCCCCACTGGTGCGTGATCGGATAAAGTAATGTTCCCAATGAACGCGGATTGTACGAGCTCTAGTGTGGGGCGGTCCACATAGACGTGGTCTATGCGGGTGTATACATCATGGACTGCCGAGTGATAGCTGAAGTCTCTCTCCTTTGGATGGAGGACCCTCCAGCTATCAAGTAGCAAGTGGGACTGAAAAGACTTTCGGAAGTGTTTTAAGAAAGCATAAGAGTGTGAATGTCTAGAGCTGGAGGTGTCTAGCAGAGGGTCTGGGCTAACATTGAAGTCCCCTCCCAAAATGACATAGCCTTCCCTAAAGTCTGCTAGTAGGTCAAGAGCACTATCAATAAAAGTAATTTGGTTAGAATTGGGCGCATAGATCGAGGCGAATGTATATTTTCGTCCCGCTATGATTCCTTTCAGAAATACATAACGGCCTAGTGGATCTATTCTGCTGTCTGAAAGCTGGAAGGGGCAATTCCTGTGAAACGCAATCGTAGTGCCTTTAGATTTAGACGTGGGGGAGGTGCTATGGAACCATTGGTTGAATAAATGGGTAGGTAATCAAAGGCAAGGAATGATGGGTAAAATGGGTTTCCTGTATGAAAACCACGTGAGCTTTTAGTTTCTTAAGTTCCCACCAAAGTTTGTTTCTTTTCCCAGGGGAGCATAGGCCTCTTATGTTGTAAGATATTATCTTAATAGTAGACATGCCAGAATAAATGGTAGGAAAGATGTCGAATGGTCTCACTCGCCCGGTGCAGCATCCGAAGTCCTGGGTTGCTCCTAGGAAAGAAGGAAGGAGGGGAACAGAGCGGGGGGGGGGGGGAGAAAAGTGAGTGGAAACATGAACAAAGAAAACGAACTGTTAAAGTAACATAAACAATGTGACAAAGCATTAGCAAAGTCCGTAAATAATACATCTATAGGTGGGAGGTCTCCCTCGGAAAAAAGAAGGGGGCCTCAGACCTTACCTATTGCCCCAAATAGGGACTGTACCCAATATAGGGTGGCCTACGTGGGGGAACGTGGGCCTAAGCACAGGGTGGAGAACGGGGCCCCGTCTCTACACACCGCATCTTAAAAAGGTGTTAGGGGTTGGGAGGGGGGATAAGCTACTGCAGTAAATTCTGGGGTTCACATTTTCCCACCCACTACCAAGACATAAAAATATGTAAATAAGGAAAAATTTGTTTGTTATTAGTCATGTCTCTTGGGTGGTCTGCAGTCACAACCAACTGGATTTCAGCGAAAAGTAGTAAGGCTGACATTGAAGGGTCTAAGTTCCAAATAAAAGAAAAGAGGGGGGCCATATCTTAACTACAGGGGATGACCATGAGCACTGTATGAGTCCGGAGGGACTACCCCTTCAGTCACGGATATTGGAGGAGCCGGGGGGGGGATCTTGATTCTGGAGCTGTCTGTCCCTTCTACGGTTCCTACAAGTAGCAGTTGACCATTGTGTGGGAACCGGGATCCCAGAGATGCTGGATGAAATTCTCCAATCCGGAAAGTCCACTGGGTCTAAGCCCAGGGAGGACAGAAACTGTGGGAGATCATCTTTGTTACGCAGCGTGACTTGTCTTCCATCTTTAGTCGCCTGTAGAAAAAAGGGAAAACCCCAGCGGTAAGGAAGGCCAGCATCTTGGATCGCCGTCAAGAGGGGCTTCAGGGCTCTGCGCTGCATAAGAGTGCGTCTAGATATGTCTTGGTAAAAGAATAAACGTGCACCATCAAAATCGTAGAAGGGTTTGTTGCGCATTTTTTGCATGATGCTGTCTTTTAGGGTGAATTTGTGGAGTTTGCAGATTATGTCTCTGGGGTTGTCCACCTCCTGAGAGGGGGGTCTTAGTGCCCTGTGAGCTCGATCAATTTCTATTGGAGCCGAGGCAGGTAGGCCCAATATGTCTCTGAAGATATCTGTCAGCGTGGAGATAATATCCCTTGGGGCTGTGGCTTCTGGGAGACCCCGGATCCTAATGTTCGCTCTTCTGCTGCGATTTTCTGCATCATCCAGCTGACATAATAGGGTTTCAATCTGCCGGTCTTGCTGCTGACATTTAGATTGCAGTAGAGCAATAGTGGGGAGAACCTCCTCCAGCCTCTCTTCTAAAGATTCTACCCTGTTACCCAGGTGGGAAGTGTCAGCCTTTAGTTGAGCAATGTCCTCTGTGAAAGCTTTCTCCACCCTGCTTGTAAAACGTTCAAGGTCCTCTTTAGTGGGTAATGACATAATATGGCGCCTGATATCCTCATCACATAGGTAGTCAGATATTTCAGAGTGGCCATCTAATGAGGCAGGGGAGGCACAGGGGGCCGAATCACTCACCGACCCTGGGGATGGCACCGGAGATGCTGCTGAAGCTGAGGCTGTCCTCTTCAGGGTTCGGGCTGTGGCCGCTGCTGGCTGAGAGGATTTTGTGGCTTTCTGGGCCTTCCCGGGCGGCGCCATCTTGGCGGCTTCTCGGCCTAGTCCTTGGGCCCCGGAAAAGTAAGAATCCAGCTGCCCCTGCCGCGATCTGTCGGTCCTGGTCGGTTGGGAGCTCTGCCGTGATCGTTGTGACATGGGGGGATCTTATAGAGGTGAGTATCCCCCTGCTTAAGGCTGATTTTGTGCTGCGGTGTAGCGGAGCTGAGGCAAAGCACGTCCTCACTCCTCCATGTCCAGGACACGCCCCCTCTGGTTTTACATTTTAACTTACTGGGTGCTATTTTATTTTTCAAAGTAGGGGCCCTTCTGTAGGTGACTTTGGGTCTTTGGCGCAGGGAGGTGTTCAAGTGGGGGTCTTGTTTAAATATATTCCAATGTTGGGGGCGTGGCCTGACACAGCATGGAGTAGGACATGTGGACACAGAGCTCCGTCCATAACTCCTGTTCTTCATTAATCCTGGACTTTCTGCACTAAAAAACCGGCTGGATTGTGTCCCTGGGACACCTGGAACAGAACCATCTGGTTCCTGCGGAGGAGGAACGCGTGACGGCCCGAACGGAGCGGCGATCTCCCGCTCGGCGGCATAATAAATTTAGACCGCGGCTTCGGCCTACCACCGGAGGTCGCGGCCATCTTGGTCCTCCTCATCTGCGGCCCTGCCTGAAGCCTGCTTCACTACACAGGTACCTAGCTGCTGGGTAACCCCCTGGGAGAGCTGGACTGCACTCATCCCCCTGATTACTGGCCTATTTAACCATCAGAGGCCCAGGGAGACTGACGTCCATAACCGGCCTAGATTGCGGCCTAGGCCTATATGCTGTGACCGGCGGCCATTTTGGCACACCTACCTCCTCTGCCTGTACTGCAAACACAGTCTGCGGCCCTGTTATTCCCCTCTAAACAGTACCTACTCGGCCCCCTGTATCTTACAGGGCATAGCTCCAGTCTGCCAATATCTCTGAGAAAGGAGGGGTAACACCTCACACATTGACACAGCAAGATTAGCTCCTGTTCCCATCTCCCTAGATACCCCAACATCTGGACATCATGTCGCCATCGAAATCTCAGAAAGCCGCCACATCTAAGTTGGATCAATACCGCCGACAAGACAGGGAGGACCAGGCGGAAAATGGCGGCGACGCTGCACATGGCGAGGAGCGCACAGCGGGAGACACAGATAAGCTGCTGGAAGCAATAACCCTCTGCAGAACATCACTTGCCTCACAGATAGAAGAAGTCAAGGTAGACATATCCTTGATCAGACAAGACTTCCATAAACTCCGGGACCGAGTTAAAGAAACTGAAACCCGCATCAGTGACATGGAGGACACCATTCCCCCAATGAGAACGGAGGTGCACCACATGAAGCAGCAAATCCAACAACTATTCTCCAAGCAAGAAGACCTTGAGAACAGAAGTAGGAGATGTAACCTCCGCCTCATTGGACTGCCAGAGGGGGCTGAAGGTAAGGACCCCACACTTTTCCTGGAGCAATTGCTCATCAAGACCTATGGTAGAGAGGCCTTCTCCCCCATGCTGGCAGTTGAAAGAGCCCACCGCATGCCCGCCAGACCGCCACCACAAGGAGCCCCACCACGTACTTTTATAGCCAAAATGCTCAACTACAGAGATAGAGACGCTGCCCTGCGACTTGCAAGGGAAAGGGGTAACATCCCCCTAGGCAACGTAAAAATAGCGGTGTTCCCTGACTTTTCGGCGGAGGTGCAGCGACGCAGACAAAATTTCATGGAAGCCAAGCGCAAGCTTAGAAACCTCAACATGAAATATGCCATGCTGTTTCCAGCGCGTCTCCGAGTGGAACACGACGGCCGTGCTTCCTTTTTTGAAGATCCCGCTGAGCTGATGGCCTGGATAGAACGCAGAAACAACTTGGAAAAGGCGGATTAAGGTGTCTGTGAGTATGTAACCATACGTTAATCTTCCACACGCACACCCCTCCAATAGATGCAACAGCAACCCAATATCAATCTCCCACACTGAACACTCACCCCCATTTACTTCACCAGTTGTTATCATTGTGAAGATAGCCTAAGGGGTAGAGGGACACAGTGTCTACACAAATATCTACATGTACTCCCCTGTTGTGGGCTTCGATCCAGTTTATATTCTCCG
Source organism: Lithobates septentrionalis (assembly GCA_037952835.1). NCBI lineage: Eukaryota > Metazoa > Chordata > Amphibia > Anura > Ranidae > Lithobates > Lithobates septentrionalis. Next base: position 442,974 of record JBBDGP010002794.1, on the reverse strand, counting down.
GATCACTGCCGATACACAATGTTGGAACTTTCCTAGGACAACTCCTTAAGTGATCGAACTACACTCATTACTTTTTACACCTCAAAGGAGCTCTGGACTGCTACAGTCCTACAATCCACAAGTAGAGTGCAGCGTACTCTGCCCCCATGCAAGTCTGGAATTGACGGCCTAAGAAGAAACTACCACAACAGCACCAACCTTGATAATGTGCAAACTCCAGATACACACCTGAGTGAAGAGAGGCTAGCCCTCTCTGTGTTTTTTCTTTTATGGAATGAGAAGTTTAGAGGTGCACAGACAATCATCCTACTTCAAATACTTTACTTTCATTATTTTTTCTCTCAATATGCCGTCAGGGCCGAGACTGCAAAGAAAGTTTTGTTATGGGTGAATGCTAGCATCAGTTGGGGAAGATGCAAAGCAGGGAGGGGGGAGGGGGGAGGGGAAACTTACAAGTTGAATTTCAATGTATGTGTTTTAATGTTCAAGCGTACAGCACTGGCATACCTGATGTTTCACTGGTGTTCAGGTGCTGTATGCAGTGAGTTACATCACATGACCAGAAAGAATCTAACCCTTTTTATTTTTTTCCTATTAAGGAAAGAGGGGTGTGGATTGAGACCACAAAAACATATTCTAATACAATTTCAGTTTCTATATCAATATGTTACCCTTCAATATAGTATCAAGTCCGGGTCCACAGGGAAAGTATTGTCATGCATATACACCGAGACCAATTGGAGAGAATACGTTTCAGGGAGGGGGGAGGGGGGAGGGGGGGGGGAAACTAAAAAACTGGATTCAACTACACGTGCTTCGGTTTACATGTGTATGACAATGCTATATCCTACGTTTATCCGGTGTTCATTTGCTACCCATAGCATGTTATGTTGCGGATGTATTGGGAGCCTGATACTTTGTTTTGTTTCTTCTAAGGAAAGGGAGCCTCAGGCTGGGTGCACAGAAGTCCATCCCATTTTATTTATTGCCCTCTTATTATTTCTTCTTTTATTATGCTGCCAGATGCAAAAGCATAAAGAAAACTCTGTTACTGATGCAGGCTAGCATTGGCTGGGTGGGGGACACTGCTGGGAAGGGGGAGCGGGGAAGGGAAGCTGAAAAATTGAACTTAATTGTGTGCACTTTAACTGCTACGTCTGCAAAACTAACACGTCTTGGATCTATCAGGTGTCTACTGGACAAATGCAATATGTTATATCACCCATCCCTTCTGTTTAACCATTCTACATCGCCCCGCCACAATGGGGCTAAAAGCTACATTAGTATACTAATATATAGTCACAAACAACAATGCCCAGACTGCCATTGAAGTTCCTTACATGGAATGTGAGGGGATTGCGTGACAAAATTAAGCGGGCGGCAGCTCTCGCATTTCTTAAAAAGCAAAGAGCGGATGTGGTGACCCTGGTTGAGACCCACATAGAGGGTAGACTTCAGATGACACTCCGTCGCCCGTGGGTGGGTTGGGCGTTCCACTCGACCCACACAACACACTCAAGAGGTGTCTCGGTACTTATCGCAAAAACAGTGCACTTTGAATTATGCGAGCTGCACACTGACCCACAAGGTAGATATATATTTATATCCTCTAAATTACACGGGGAACCCTTCTTGATCCTGGCTGTCTATGTCCCTCCCCCATTTTCCACCTCCATACTACTAGAAGGAATTTCCTTTATAGCAAAATACCCAACAGCTCAAACAATATGGATGGGAGATTTTAATAGTACACTTAATGAAGAACTAGACAGACTGAGACCAACTCCACTTGCTACAAACCTTCCCAAGGACACTAAACTCGCCAGGCTTTTCTCACCCTTTCACTTGATAGACACCTGGAGGCATAAACACCCGCACACGCGTAAATACTCCTGCTTCTCAGCAACACACAATACTATGTCAAGAATTGACTTTATTTTTATATCCCAAAATCTGTTAGCACGTCTCCTTGAGACAGAATTTGGTCCTAGACTGCTCTCGGATCACGCTCCATACTGGATCACCCTCACCTTCCACATAGATAAACCACCAACTTCATGGCGCCTTAATCCATTCTGGCTGACACTGCTGCCAGAAGATGACGACTTGTCAGCCGAATGGGAGACCTTCTTCCGAGAAAACACAAACTCTGCCTCTTTCCTGATAGTATGGGAAACTTTTAAAATACACGCCAGGGCCACCCTAATAACTCGCATCAATAGGATCAAAACAAACTCATCAGACATATATGAGAAGGCGGAGACTGAATTCTCACGCACAGAACACACATATCAAACTGACCCATCCCAAGCTAACGCCTCCCACTTAAAACTACAATCCAGGATCATGAACCAACTCCAATACGAAAAAGCAAGACAGAAATTATTTTTTGCCAAACAGAAGTATTTTGAGCAGGGAGAGAGAGCTGGAAAACTCCTGGCGTTTCTAGCTCGAAATGAGGATAAGCCCCCAGTGGTAATTGCACTTCAGGGCCCAGAGGGGCAAAAAATCACAGATCCTCCTGTTGTATCATCTAAGTTTAGGGAGTTCTTTATGGACTTATATAATTCTAGGACCCAAGAGGGACCAGACGATATGACTCCCTTTCTGGAAGGAGTAGCATTCCCTCAACTTACGATTGAACAAAGGGAACTTCTAGAGGCCCCTCTCACTAAAGAAGAAATAGACACCGCAATTGCGAGTTTTGCCAAATCTAAATCCCCTGGCTCAGATGGGTTACCCATAGAATTTTACTCACATTACAATGAAATAATCACCCCCAAATTGCTTACCCTCTACAATGCCATGTTTAAACAATTCACCCTCCCAACCTCTATGGGTGAAGCCACAATAGTCTTAATACCTAAACCGGGCAAGGACCTGGGTCACCCGGAATCTTACCGCCCTATCTCATTACTACAGGCTGATATCAAGATTCTGGCCAAAATTCTAGCCATGCGACTCAATCAAGTGATACTCAACCTTATACATGCTGACCAGGCAGGTTTTATGCCGGGACGTAACACTTCCTTTAACCTACGGAAACTATTTATAAACCTGCAGGCTACACATGAGAATGTAGGCACAAGAGTGATAGTCACCCTTGATACAGCCAAGGCTTTCGACTCGGTTGAGTGGGGATATCTCTGGTGCTGTCTCGAACGATATGGCTTTGGTCCAAACTTCATTCAATGGGTACAATTACTATACCAGAACCCCACGGCCAGAGTGGTGGCGAATGGATGGCCGTCTCAGAAGTTCGACCTCCACAGAGGCACGAGACAGGGCTGCCCATTTTCCCCACTACTGTATGCTCTGGCTGCGGAATCACTGGCTATTTCTATTCGGACAGACCCAGAGATCATAGGATTAAAAACTGGAACCCTTACAGAAAAAATCAGCATGTACGCTGATGACACATTACTTTATCTGGCGGACCCAGGTCCTTCCCTCCACCGGGCTCTTCAGACAATTGAACGTTTTGGGAAATTCTCGGGCCTCAAAATAAATTGGGGGAAATCCCAAGTTTTACCAATAGACACCTTCCCACTCACGGAATTCCAAGCCACCCTACCATTACAAAGAGTAGACACGATTAAATACTTAGGAATAAATACCTCCAAAAATCCAGCAGACTATATAACACTCAACATTAAACCATTATATTCCCTTATTAAAACTAAAACGCAATCGTGGACTAGACTACCCTTAGGAGTATGGGGCCGCATCAACCTTATAAAAATGATACTACTCCCTAAAATATTATATATACTCTGGCATGCCCCAACATACATACCTCTAAAACACTTTAAAATAATGGAGTCCCTTCTCAAACCCTTTGTGTGGGGGAAAAATAGACACAAGATTGCATGGCAAACCCTCAAAAACCCAACAGACATGGGAGGTACAGCACTCCCAGACCTTAATCACTACTATATTGCGTCCCAACTCTCCCAACTTTACCATATAGATAAGGTGGACAGTGAAAGATTCCGGATGCTACTTTGCCCACAATGGGCCCAAGGAACCTCAGGATTCCATATATGCTATCACCATGGGCACTAGGACCAATGAAGGTAACACACACAGAACATCCCTGATGTACCTGTACAGACGCATCTGGGAACTCGCAAACAACAAACTCAATATACCCAGACATAACGACTTCACTCCCTTATGGTGTAACAGAGACTTACCAGAGCTCCACAGCATCCATGACCCGGGACCTTGGATGGAGAGGGGTATACTCTACTTACACCATGTCTGGTCAAACGGAACCCTTAAAAGTTTTGACACCCTTAAAGAGGAATTCCATCTGACCAGCAATATGGTATTCAGATTCCTCCAATTGAGACACGCAATGCAGGCACAATTTCCACAACTCCTATTACAGTCAGCTCCCAACCCTCTAATAGCAATCATAAAAGATACAGACCCAAAAAAATTAATCTCCTGTTTCTACAACATGCTCACTATCCCAATAGCCACAAAAATAGCATACGGTCTCAAATCCCGCTGGGTAAGGGATCTGGGTAACCTAGAAGATGAGGAATGGGAAGAAGCATTGGACACGTGTAAAGAAGTATCTCCCAAACTGTCAGACAGGTTGACACACTTATATATAATACACCGCACATACCTAACCCCGCATAGGGTAGCCAGATACAAACACAACTACTCAACTTTGTGTCCAATGTGTAAGTCCTCAGAGTGTTCATTCTACCATCTCCTCTGGTCATGCCCACAGATACAGGGCCTATGGAAACAGATAGTGACCTTCCTTCATGATAACATGGGCTCACCTGTGACACTGGACCCCAAACAATGCCTGTTAGGTGTATTCCCGAACCCACTGGAAAAATACACCAAGGTATTTCTACAGGAGACCCTCTTCTCATGTAGAAAGATAATAGCTAGGAAGTGGATGAGTCCCTTACCACCCGAGACTAAAGAATGGAAAGCAGAGGTAAATGGGACACTCCCGTATAAACGGGTGATATACATCAATAGAGGGTGCCCAGACAAATACAATAGAATATGGGATCGATGGCTACAGGACTCGGAAACTTGCTCATGATCACTGTATATTTCTTTTACACCAGAGAAATACCTCTCCTCAATGAAAGTATTATAATCATATCCTACATTAAATGATAATATTAATAGAGAACGTCAGAAGAAACGCACAACAGACCACTCATGTATGTAACTATCTTTATTTTACGTACAATTACCTTGCAATGTATACATGTATAAGTATGTGCAAATAATATGACTTGTATGCAATCTGATTCACAATAAAAAACTTTGTTGGGAAAAAAAAATATATATTCCAATGTTTGGAAAGAATATGTTCCATCTTTCTGTGTTGGCTATGAAAACCCGTAATAAAGCGTACCTCCGGTTCTTCCGGGGGTTTGGTAATCTTGGGTTTCTTGCCCGGCAAGTACTGGTTGTAGGCCTGTTCTATCAATGATGTAGGATAATCTTTCTCTAGAAACTTGTTTTTGAGGTGCGTACTCTGAGTGACATAATCGCAAGTTCTAGTGCAGTTCTGCCTGAGCCTGCAGAACTGCCCTTTCGGGATATTATTCTTCCATAGAGGGTGGTGGCAGCTGTCATAGTGCAAATAAGAGCTTCCAGCAGTGGCCTTGGTGTAATTACGAGAAAAAATATGATCACCTTCATGATTGAGTTCTAAGTCAAGTAAGGCTAAGCTATCCCTGTTCCAGACTGCTGTAAAGGAAAGGCCCAGGTCATTGGTGTTACAATGGGCGACAAAGTCATCGATCCGGGAGGGGGAACCATCCCAGATGACGACGATATCGTCGATGTAACGACCAAAAAAGACTATGTGCTTGGCAAAGGGGTTGTTATTCCAGATGAATAAATTTTCCCAATGACCCATGGTCAGATTGGCCTAAGACGGGGCAAAATTTGCGCCCATGGCAGTGCCATGGGTCTGTAGATAAAACTGATCTTCAAAGTGGAAATAATTGTGGGTGAGGCAAAATGACGTCGCTTCCAAAATGAAAGCAGCCTGTCTAGTATTGAGCATAGGGTCTGTTAATAGAAAGTTCTGTACAGCCAATAAACCCACCTCATGTGGGATAGACGTATATAACGAATTAACGTCAAGGGATAACCAGGAGTAATTTTCGGTCCATTTATAGGGAGACAAGAGTTCCATTAAGTGTGTAGAGTCACGTATGTATGATTGTAAGGCTTGGGCCAAGGGTTGCAAGAAGGAGTCTATATATAGCGAGAATCCGCTAGTGATGCTATTCATGGAGGCCACATATGGTCTACCAGGTGGATTTTTTGCATCTTTATGTAATTTGGGCAAATAATAGAAATAAGGCGTGCTGTAAAAGTCTTTACGTATAAAAGCGGCTTCCTTTTTGTCAAGAACATGATCATTAATGGCGTGTGTGATAAGGAGATCAGCTTCTGTGCGAAAGGAGGGTAGGGCGTCGCAAGACAATTTTTTATAGGTTTTACTGTCAGAGAGTAGCCTCATGGCTTCAGCTACATATGTGGATTTGTGTAAGATAACGATCCCCCCACCCTTATCGGCTTGTTTGATGACCAGCTCTGGATTATTCAAGAATTGTTTCAAGGACAATAATTCTCCGGAGGTTAGATTGTGTTTGCTGCGTTTTTTGGCTCTTTTTTGGCAAAGTATTTGAAAATCAGCGAACACAACCCTATAGAAGGCCTCCAGATAAGGTCCCTTTAATTGGGTGGGATAAAAGGAAGACTTAAGTTTTAAAGAAGTGTGTACTACTGGGGGAGATGTTTGAAGGTCCTGCGTGTACAACTCATAATTAGGGTCTACATCCAATAAATCATCAGCCTCTACTGGATCATTATAAACACTAGGAGGGCTATCCATCTCTACCTCCAAGTTGGTGTCAGCTGAAATAGGGGGAGGCGATATCGGGGGTTCAATGCATCTGCTTTATAGACTGTTTCCTGGCTCCTGTCCAAGACTTCCAACACCGTCCTGATTACACCGTGATTGATCCAGCTTTTAGACTTTATAATTTCATTAACTTTTATAGTCATTTGCCTTATAGCCTCTGAGCGCCAGTTTATTTGTTTTAACTATGGGACCTAGGATGTTCCCTACGAGTACCGCTGCGGGTGCTATGTTGACCGGAACCTTGCTGACATTCATCTGAAACCGCAGGGGAGGTTTGCTCTCTACACGGTTGGAGATATTGAAGGGCTGGGCATGCTTTGCCATAAGTGTGAAGGACTGGCCATACATCTCCGTCCATTTGTTCATTGTATGCGTTGGAGAATATTTGTTCATAGTGGAGCAGCCTACTATGTCGCCTTGTGCTTATCGGATGGACTGGGCTACAGGTATTGCTATAGTGGAAGCTGCTACTGTTGCTGTTGGACAACAACAGACTGTGATTTCACCTGTTGCTACCGAGAGTGTTCCTGAGGGAGATACCGCTGTCGCTACTTCATCAGCGGACATCACTTTCATTTCCACGTCCACTACGCCTATCCCCATTGCACCTGTCCAGAGGAAGGTGGGATATGTAAAGGCTTCCCGCTGCCGTGGTCGAGGTCTACCCCAGAGACTACCCGAACCGGAGCAATGCATGGATCCGGGGAAGTCCACGTCAGGAACGGGTGAGAGATCAAAGGGGGACATATCTGGGACTTTGTGTAAATATTTGCCGAAATTCCTATTGTTTCCAAGAGCCCATAAAAGACCCCTGTAAATCAATATAAGTGGCGCTAAATGACAGTGATGACACTATCTAGTGTTCAAAAAGCTGTGCAACCCTTATGCTAAAGTGATCCAGTGCGATAACGAGATGGTATGATGTACCATGCGTGGAACAATCTCTAACAAAAAATATTAACGATATACAATGTGAAAGTGAATATCGTGACAGTGCATAAAAATCTAACATACACCAAACAATTTCAATCGCAGATTGTATCAAAAGTGAGAATATATAAATAAATCCATAAAAAGTCCATAGAGAGAACACCGTGAAGGAAATGTGCAGTTTCTGAAAACAGTCCACCAATTCACTCAGTGCCAGTGATTCCTCTCCCCTTGAACTCAACACTCACCTACTCAATATGCCTCACACTCTCGTATTTTGGCAATAAAGCATGAACATAAAGATGGTCAGATGAAGGTGAAAGCTCCGAATTCCTTATTTATCCCAGTGTCACCTCATTGCATGAAAAATAAAATGCTCAAAATAGTGTGATACCGTAAAACATATAAAAATGTATTCAACTTAAAATCTTCAATCATTAAACTCACAAAAAAGCCTCTTGAATCAAGCCAAAATGACACTGCAAATCAAACACAATCCTCCTCTGTGAAACGCCCAGCACCACTGTGGAATGAAGGTCGCGGCGGACCCAAGATAAGCGTTGGATAGGTTCTCACCCCCGCTCGCTGACGCTCTGCAGGTGTAAATCTCCTACCAGCACACGAGACCAAGAAGCAGCTCCTCTGTCGAGTTCAAAAGCTCCCGACGGTGCACGGAGATGAACAGCAGCGTCCTGTCCGTCACTATCTGCTAATGGTTGATGCCGTACAGCCACGCCCCGACATGTTTCGTCATACCTGACTTAATCATGGGATTGGCTGTACGGTACGGCACCTCCTACTCTTATACCTCTCACGTCTATCAACGTAACAGGTTGTAAATACACTTCCGCATTCCCAGATGTCCCCGCGGCCCTCAAAACAGCAGCGCTGGGCTAATCACATCCAGGAGACACTTTCATTACAAAGCATCTTAAAGTATGCCGGAACATGTGTCACAAAGTATATTGCATAAACCCAATGTTCAATCAAAGAACAAAGTCTCAATCATAAATGCTACTCATGGGATTTTGTTGCTGACAGTGTAAATACGTCATATTCCTAGATCATACACCATATAGCATATATAAACATTAATCCAGAGATATTGCACTTGTGAACTAGAACTGACATTTTATAAATTATGCTCAGTTTACGTAGCCTCTGCAGTGCCTGATCTAACCTGTGAATGAAACCAGTTCCCTAGGTCACCCACACTTCCCCTAAACAATAGTGAAAAATAAAGTGAAAATGTAATCATGATTCCTACAATTAAATATGTAAATAATATATGAGTGATGTTGTACACTTAGTGGATCTTTATATAACCTTAGGGAGCCCATACACTGCTGATCAGTGTCAGAGCCCTCTAGTGGTGAAGTTAAAAACTACCCTCTTATTTTCCAGTTTATTTCAGAAATTAATCCACACAATTACCACCCCCCTGTAAAAAATGAAGCCCAATATCCCTAACAATGTGCTCAATCCATATGGAGTTTAATATACACGCAGTACACCTGGAAAATGCAGGTGCTGTGACCTCCGTTAACTAGTGACCCAAAAAAAGAGAGGAATATATCCCAAAAAAATTGGCTTCCTTGGGTATACTACTCAAAAATCATTAATGAAGCAGTTCAAGTCTACTTCAATGTTGAGTCCCCTAGGGGCAAGGCTCTTCAGGCGATATATCCATAGGGTCTCCCTTTGTGAGAGGTCCCTTACCCTATTAGACCCTCTCCAAGATGGATATACACAATCTATCCCACAAAATTGTGCTAAGGAGGGGTCTTGCACCGAGCTGGAGGATTACCACTCCCAAGTCAAAGTATTAAAGGATAAATTTATGCAGAAGGGCTACCAAGAACAGATGTTGGATAACACAATACATGAAGTAGCACATACATCCAGAGATCAGTGTTTTGGGAGTGGACATCCACCAGGAGGGAGTGTTCAACATCAAATTAGGTTCATTACAGGCTTCCATTTCCAATATAGGGATATTGAGGCTATATTTAGAAAACACTGGCACATTTTAGGTCGGGACAGACACTTGGGCCAAATTTTACCCTCATCACCCAAATTTGTCTATAGACGAGCCCCGAACTTTGGGGACAGGGTGGTAAGAAAGATCCTGGACCCACCGGGACAACAGACCTTAAGGATTGACCTACAGGGATTTTATCCATGCAGGAAGTGTGTGTGTTGCAAAACTGTAAGGGTCTCCAACAGGGGGATGACCTCTGTCACCAGTGTTGACCAGGAAACCTTTGAGATTAAGGAATACATCTCATGCAATTCTTCACATGTCGTTTACCTTTTATGGTGCCCATGTGGGTTATTGTATGTAGGACGGACGAAAAGACTACTCAGAGTTCGAATATCTGAACATCTCACGAACATTAAAAATGGCTTCAAACATCACAGTGTATCGTTACACTTCAAAGAGAAACACCACCAAGACCCCTCCTTAGCACAATTTTGTGGGATAGATTGTGTATATCCATCTTGGAGAGGGTCTAATAGGGTAAGGGACCTCTCACAAAGGGAGACCCTATGGATATATCGCCTGAAGAGCCTTGCCCCTAGGGGACTCAACATTGAAGTAGACTTGAACTGCTTCATTAATGATTTTTGAGTAGTATACCCAAGGAAGCCAATTTTTTTGGGATATATTCCTCTCTTTTTTTGGGTCACTAGTTAACGGAGGTCGCAGCACCTGCATTTTCCAGGTGTACTGCGTGTATATTAAACTCCATATGGATTGAGCACATTGTTAGGGATATTGGGCTTCATTTTTTACAGGGGGGCGGTAATTGTGTTTATTAATTTCTGAAATAAACTGGAAAATAAGAGGGTAGTTTTTAACTTCACCACTAGAGGGCTCTGACACTGATCAGCAGTGTATGGGCTCCCTAAGGTTATATAAAGATCCACTAAGTGTACAACATCACTCATATATTATTTACATATTTAATTGTAGGAATCATGATTACATTTTCACTTTATTTTTCACTATTGTTTAGGGGAAGTGTGGGTGACCTAGGGAACTGGTTTCATTCACAGGTTAGATCAGGCACTGCAGAGGCTACGTAAACTGAGCATAATTTATAAAATGTCAGTTCTAGTTCACAAGTGCAATATCTCTGGATTAATGTTTATATATGCTATATGGTGTATGATCTAGGAATATGACGTATTTACACTGTCAGCAACAAAATCCCATGAGTAGCATTTATGATTGAGACTTTGTTCTTTGATTGAACATTGGGTTTATGCAATATACTTTGTGACACATGTTCCGGCATACTTTAAGATGCTTTGTAATGAAAGTGTCTCCTGGATGTGATTAGCCCAGCGCTGCTGTTTTGAGGGCCGCGGGGACATCTGGGAATGCGGAAGTGTATTTACAACCTGTTACGTTGATAGACGTGAGAGGTATAAGAGTAGGAGGTGCCGTACCGTACAGCCAATCCCATGATTAAGTCAGGTATGACGAAACATGTCGGGGCGTGGCTGTACGGCATCAACCATTAGCAGATAGTGACGGACGGGACTCTGTTGTTCATCTCCGTGCACCGGCGGGAGCTTTTGAACTCGACAGAGGAGCTGCTTCTTGGTCTCGTGTGCTGGTAGGAGATTTACACCTGCAGAGCGTCAGCGAGCGGGGGTGAGAACCTATCCAACGCTTATCTTGGGTCCGCCGCGACCTTCATTCCACAGTGGTGCTGGGCGTTTCACAGAGGAGGATTGTGTTTGATTTGCAGTGTCATTTTGGCTTGATTCAAGAGGCTTTTTTGTGAGTTTAATGATTGAAGATTTTAAGTTGAATAAATTTTTATATGTTTTACGGTATCACACTATTTTGAGCATTTTATTTTTCATGCAATGAGGTGACACTGGGATAAATAAGGAATTCGGAGCTTTCACCTTCATCTGACCATCTTTATGTTCATGCTTTATTGCCAAAATACGAGAGTGTGAGGCATATTGAGTCGGTGAGTGTTGAGTTCAAGGGGAGAGGAATCACTGGCACTGAGTGAATTGGTGGACTGTTTTCAGAAACTGCACATTTCCTTCACGGTGTTCTCTCTATGGACTTTTTATGGATTTATTTATATATTTTCACTTTTGATACAATCTGCGAATGAAATTGTTTTGTGTATGTTAGATTTTTATGCACTGTCACGATATTCACTTTCACATTGTATATCGTTAATATTTTTTGTTAGAGATTGTTCCACGCATGGTACATCATACCATCTCATTATCGCACTGGATCACTTTAGCATAAGGGTTGCACAGCTTTTTGAACACTAGATAGTGTCATCACTGTCATTTAGCGCCACTTATATTGATTTACAGGGGTCTTTTATGGGCTCTTGGAAACAATAGGAATTTCTGCTCAGTTTATATTTAAAGTGGCAGCTTTGGATTAACCCCATTAGGGCATTTTTTTACATCTTTTGCAGGGGGTTAATACCCCTCTGCTTGGCGTTGAGCGCAGTGGTGAAAACTCAAGGAGGGCGCATTGGTTTGAGTTTTCATACTTGTAAATATTTGCCGGCAGAAGAGTTGAGAGATTTGGAGATAGATTCCATGTCGGATCTCTCTGGTGATGATGATTTGTTTGAGACCATGTCACAGGAACTATTGTGGGCCCAGGGCGAAGATGTTGCTTCTGCCTTGACTTTCTCAGAGTGGACAGCCATGGACTCTGGGAGGACATCACCTTGTGTGGAGCCGCACAGTACTACTAAGGAGGCATTGTCTAAAGTTGCTAATTTGCTTCCGACACCCGTCGGGTCCATGGATAGTAAATCACCAAACTTTTGTGTGCCTGCTGGTTTGGGGGAAAATAGACTTTTGCCTAAACTTGCACGTTTACAGAGAGTGCTTTCCAAACGTGTTGCCACAGAATATGGGCTGGAGTTTCCCTATGTTCCTCAGGAGATTATGCAGGAAATTGAGGCCAACCGAGAACTGTGGTACAGTGAAGCTGTTTGGGACTATTTGTCTGTGCCAAAGCCTTTCCGGAGGACTGGATGTTCTGTTGCCATGGTCGAACGCTTCGGTGGATGTTTCTTACACTGGAACTATGGTCAGCACATTTGTGCTGACAGGTTTAGTAAGGATACTGTATATATTTAGTGTGTGTCTAACTTTGTTTTTTTTTCAGGAACAATTGGATCTTCTATCAAGCTGTTAGGCTTTTCAGCTAGTCAGACAGTGAGGTTGTGACAGTCATAATGTGATTTTGTTTGCGGATGTGAACATGTTGTTTTATAAATGTTGAAACTGTATTATCTCTATACTGTCTTTTCTTTTTCCTTGCCCTTGTCCAAGTTTTAAGTTCAAATACCTACTCTCAGGCTTGGGAGTTATTTTTGGCAGACGTTGAGGACAACGTCTATTGTAGTGGGGGGAGTATGTAGCGCTGGTAGATTTTTAATCTACCGCTAGTAGGTAAATTTTTTTTTTTTATCAGAAATTTTTTTTTTATTTTAATTTAATACATACACTTCACAAAACAGTTATACATAATATATAATAATACAATTTCTATAAAATTATACAAAGTCTCTATTGTATTCTCAATATCATATCTTATCCCTTACCCACCCCAAGCCTTCCCCCCTCCCACCCTCACATCTACCTGTCAATCGTCACTTTGTTGTGTAGTTATCACCCCTTGGGTCCACTCGCTATCTTGCTCCTTCTTCTCCCCTTTCCTTTCCACTCCTTTTTCTTCTTCCTTTTCCGTCTATTTTTTTTTTTGCCTGCTCTTTCCTTTCTACGCAATTCCCTCTGCTCTACATCCGGAGCTTTTCCACTACCAGCTGGTGGGGGGCCACTTCCGCCTCCCTCAACCAGGGTTGCCATATTTTGTCAAATTTCCCCTTGTCGTTTCTACGGTTGTAGGTCAGTCTTTCTCTTGGAAGGAGGGAGTTTACATATGTGATCCATTGCTTCCCAGTGGGCACCGTAGGAGCCATCCAGTATCTTGCGATAAGTTTTCTAGCTAAATACATCAATCTAGTTATCATAAGATACTTTCCTCCAGGGAACATTTCTGCCTCAATGGCGCCAAGCAAATAAATCGTCGGATTCAAGGGAATATGGATTTGCGCCAACCCAGAAATACGTCTGGATACCTCTTCCCAGTACCTATGCAACTTTGGGCACCTCCACATTAGGTGAATAAAGTCCCCCCTGTGCACTCCACACTTGGGGCACGCAGAAGAATCCCTACCTCCCCACCGGTGGAGTTGCACTGGTGTCCTGTAGGCCCTGTGTAAAATAAATAATTGTGATAACCTTTGTGATGCAGATAACGAGACCACTGGGATAGCTTTGAGTGCCATTTCCCACTGATTATCGTCTATCTCGCCTACATCCTCTACCCATTTTTTCCGACACTTTAATAATGTGTGGTCTTGGGTCCTAATCAATAATTCCCTGTATATTTTTGTTATTAGTCCTTTCCTTGTGTCTGCTTTCAAAACTTCATTCAGTATTGGGACTGTTTTTACTCCTAAGGAGTGAGTGGTTTGTTGTGCCTGTAGCGCATGGCGGATTTGAAGATATTGGTAAAAGCCCCTAGGGTGCAAATGGAATTCCCTACATAGTTGTTCATATGACTTTAATACGTACCCCTCATAAATTTGTGAGAAGAACCAAATCCCCCTTTCCTTCCAGTGTGAGAAACCTCGCAACTCCTGAACCTCAGTGTATCTTTTATTGTGCCGTATTGGTGTAAATGGGAGCACGCCCGTTATTTTCAATATTTTCCGAGTTTCCCCCCAAACCCTTTTAAAAAGGGAACTCATAGGTTCTAATCCCTTCATACTTGGTAGATCCATTTCTAAATGGGAGGCCGCCGCCAATGTGGGTTCCGAGATGGTCACCAATCTACATATAGGGTCCTCATTTCTCACTCTACCCCATCCTGCCATTTGTTGCAACTGTGATGCCAAGAAATATAACCTGGGGTGGGGTATTGACAGCCCTCCTTTATCTTTTTCATATTGCAATGTTTCCAAGCTAATTCTAGGCACCTTTTTTTCCCATATCAATTCTCTCATTAATGTGTCTATTTGCCTGAACCACTTCTTTGAGATCCATATTGGTGAATTGTGGAGGATATACAATTGCTGTGGGGCCCAGATCATCTTTACTAGATTTGCCCGCCCTGCGACTGACAATGGGAGCCTACACCAGCTGTTACATTTTTCTTTCTGTCTGGCGAGCAATGGCCCCAGATTCAGTCGAAGATACTCGGCTGGCTCTGGGGACACCATCACTCCCAAATATTTAAAGCAGTTAACAATAGTAATTTGTTCAGCCCCCTCTGGGAGTCCCTCCCTCGTCTGATCTAATGGCATTATAGTTGATTTCGACCAATTAATTGCAAAGCCCGAAAAGCTGCAAAAGTTTCCCACTATCTCCATCACTGCCCGCAAAGAAGAGGACATATCCCCTAGATATATAAGTGCATCATCTGCGTATAAAGATATTTTTTCCTCTCTCTGAAATCTACGGAACCCCTCTACCACAGGTGAGTTCCGGATCAGTATAGCCAGGGGTTCAATCGCCAGGGCGAACAGTAATGGGAGACAACGGGCAGCCCTGTCTAGTCCCCCTATATAATCCAAATGGGGGAGAGAGGATCCCATTGATGCGCAGCCTGGCTCTAGGTTTGGAATACAATACTCTTACCCAGGATATGAATTTACCTCCCACTCCGAATCTTTCTAGTATTTCCATTAGGTAGGGCCACTCCACGCAATCAAACGCCTTAGTTGCGTCAAGTGACAGAATGGCCCTACCCCCCCGGATTATCCACTGGCATCTGTAAATTCATGTATAACCTCCTTATATTATCAGACGTAGAGCACGTTGGTATAAAGCCAGACTGGTCACAGTGAACCAGTTTGCCAATTACCTGAGAAAGCCTCTTAGCCAAAACACTGGCCAGCAACTTAACGTCCGCATTCAATAACGAAATTGGACGATATGAATCCATTAGAAGTCTATCTTTTCCTGGTTTCAAAAGAACTGTAATTATTGCTTCTTGCACACTATCTGGTAACCTTCCCACTTCCCCAGCCTCCTCTATTGTCTGCAACAATGACGGTAAGAGGACCTCCCTATAATGGGAGTACACCTCTACCGGTATTCCATCTGGGCCTGGGGATTTATGACGCGTTGCCCCTTTAATGCTTCCGTTAGTTCAGCCAGTGAAATTGGGGAATTCAGAGTTTCCCTCTCCTCCTCCCTTAACCGTGGAAAAGGACAGGTTTGTAGGAACTGTTCCAAGTCCGATGGTTTATACTTAGTTTTACTAGAGTACAAATCCCTGTAGAACTGCTGAAAACTATTTACTATGTCTGAGCTGAGAGTTAACTTCTCTCCAGTTACAGTCCCTATAGCTAGGATATTTGTAGATTCCCGTTGCTCTCTAGCTATTAGAGCTAATAGGCGGCCAGTATTTTCCCCCTCTTCGAAATAACTCTGTTGCTGAAAATATCTTCTCTTCTCTGTTGCACATAGCCACACCGCATTGTGTACTGCCTGCGCCTCTCTCCATAGCTCTTGATTGGATTGTGATGGGTCGATTATTAAGGCCTGCTCCCTTTCTTTCAGTTCTTCCCGTACCCTGGTTTCCCACTCTCTGGATCGGGATTTAACTCCCGCAATTTCTTTAATGAGGCAACCCCTCAAGAATGCTTTGAGTGTATCCCAGACTACCGCTTTACTGGCTGAGCCCCCATTTAATTGTAAAAATTCCCGTAAAGCCTCTCCCATTCCATCTGCCTGTGGAAGCAGAGTCAACCAGTATGGGTTCATTTTCCACAGTGGTTGTCTCGAGGTACCAATAATGCCCAGCCGTACCCAAAATGGGGAGTGGTCAAACAGAAGGCGCGGCTCATATGCTGTGTCCTCTACCCACTGAAAAAGGGACTCATTCCCCAGGCCCAAATCAATACGTGAGAAGCCATCATGTGTTGCAGAGTAACAGGAATAGCATCTATCCTTATCATGTCTCTCCCTCCATACATCCCTAAGTCCCAATTCCTCGGGAAGGGCGGCAAAAGCCGTCCTTCCAGAGGTATGTCTCATATTTTTGGATGTCAAAGACATTCTGTCCAGGGAATTATCCAAAATATTATTGTAGTCACCTACTGCTAACACCGGGACCCCCGGATGCAGAGCCATGAACTGCGATAGGCACCCAAGGGGAACTGCTGAAAAAGGCGGAGGAATGTATATGGAAGCTATTATACACGTTAGTCCATTAAGCTTACATAGTAGAAAAACAAACTTTCCCTCCTTATCCACTCTCTGTTGCAAGCACTTAAAGGAGATATCCGAGGAGATCACAATACTAACCCCCCTTGAATATGAGGTATGCATAGAATGAAACTGTATCGGGTATCTCCTTGAGCGCAATAAATGTACAGAGTCAGGCCGCATATGTGTTTCTTGCAGACAAATTATCTGGGGTTTCATTTTATCAAAATATTTAAACATTGCACTTCTCTTATCCATATCTTGCCCTTGTCCAAGTTTTAAGTTCAAATACCTACTCTCAGGCTTGGGAGTTATTTTTGGCAGACGTTGAGGACAACGTCTATTGTAGTGGGGGGAGTATGTAGCGCTGGTAGATTTTTAATCTACCGCTAGTAGGTAAATTTAGTGGGTTATCTGTTCATACATAGTCAGATTTGCCTCTGTTCCAGCTTGGCTGAGCTGCATGTAGTTTTACACTGTGCCTGTGGGTGTCGTTGTCACCATGGGTCGGTGTTGGAAAGGCAACACGCTGAAGTGTATGAGTGCTCCTCTGTCTTGGAGATAACTCGGTGGAGGAGGACCTCCGAGTTGCATTCTGGGAGAGGGTATTTATGGGACAGACGCCATGTTTTAGGGTTCGTTTTTGTTCCACCTGCTGGCCCTCCTGGCTGACAGGTATGTGCTAAGAGTACTACCTCATGGTCCTCCGTCCGGGAGGCCCGCGTACCTGCAGCGTGTGAGTGGGCCCAGAAGCCTGTCTGGGGCCTACCACAGCGGCAGAGGAATAGTCCTGGGCTGTTTGTCCTAGAGGGAAGAAGCTGGACAAATGAGAAGATCCCAGGGGAGGACCTGTCATGGAAGGATCATGCAGAGTGCTGGTCTGGAGAGGGGTCTGGTGACTCAGTTGGAGGACGCATCCTAAAGTAACCCTACCGCATAGTACTGCCGGGTCGGCTTAAAGGTTCTAGTGCTGTGTTTGCTGTTCATCATAAACCATTACATCCTGTGGCAGAGGATCGTACGGGTTTTGTTCCAATCAAGTCTGTGGCAGAGACTTTTGTTCGTGCTACGTACTGGCTGCTAGGTTAGTGAGAGAAACCTATTCAGGCGGGCAAAGATTCAACTCTAAAGAGATAGTACATTCATCAACAAGTTCTAAATTCCTAATGCTACACCAAGAAAAGGTATTTAAACTTCCCAGCAACTCTCCTTCTACCTCTTTCCTGCTACTTCCTTCAATTCATGTTTATTAAAGCATTGGTAAAGATACCCAGGTGTCCGGTGCCTACATCGTATGGTGAAAAACTCTACGGGACCCTAGACCTGGTTCCGGTGAAATAGAGGTAAGCGAAGGTGACGGTAACAGCCCACAATAAACCAGCAGCTCCACCGAGAGTTAATGCTACACATGTCTTCGGGTTTGTTGTGGAACATCAAACAAGACACATTCACCTTCCAAGTGTCAACTTGTGACAAACCCTTCACTGAGAGAGGAGTCCTGTCGATGGTGAATAGCATCTATGACCCACTCGGTTTCCTTGCTCCAGTTACCATTCAAGGTCAGATTCTGCCAAGACAGTTATCTACTGAGAACAAAGACTGGGATACTCCCTTGCCTAGTGAGAATCAACACAAGTGGGAAAGGTGGAGATATTCTTTGAAGTCACTAGAAAAACTTCAGATCTCCTGTTGCTACGTTCCAGGTTCCATTTCAACTGTTAACCGGAGACAAAATTCATATTTTCTCCGCTGCATAAGTTGAAGCTATTGCTTCAGTAGCCTATTTGAAGACCTCTGAAATGAATAGAGAATCACACTGTAGTTTTGTTCTAGGCAAGGCAAAACTCACTCCCAAACCTGCACATACCATACCAAGACTTGAACTTTGTGCAGCCGTGCTAGCAGTAGAAATTGAGGTAGTCATACGAAGTGAAATGGACACTAGAATTGATTCTTTCAGCTTCTATACAGACAGTAAGGAAGTACTTGGTTACATATTCAACCAAACAAAAGAGTTTTATGTGTACGTCAGCAACAGGATTGAACGTATTAAGAGATTCTCTCTACCAAGTCAATGGCATCACGTTCCCACTGAACTCAACCCAGCTGACTGTGGGACCAGAGCCATGTCATCTGCTGTTCTTCAGGACAGCTTATGGCTGTCACCTTTAAGCTTTTTGTGTGAGGAGTCCTATTCACCCCCTATTGACTCCATGTTGCAGACTCACAAGTCTTTACCACTCACCCATACTTTGTCTACCTTTTTCGCTGAAGTGTCTGCCATAGTGAACGCAGTATCTTCAGTATCTTAGTACCAGTATCTTCAGATCCTGGTGCTCCAGTGATCCCTTCTCCAGCTTCACTCCTTACTCAAAAGATTGGGACTGCTGTAATATCTTCAAGTGAGATTGAACCCAAGGATATCTACAGGCGTCAATGGAAGCAGGTACAGCATCTAGCCAATGTGTTTTGGCATCGTTGAAGGAAGGAGTATCTTCATCACCTTCAAGGTCGTAACAAATGGCAAACATCTATGCCTAATCTTAAGGTTGGACATCTCATCCTTCTAAAAGACAAGGAAGTTTGTCGGAATGAGTGGCCTATGGGTCTTATTACTAAAGTTATGCCCAGTGATGATAACAAAGTCCAGAAGGTTACATAGTTACATAGTTACATAGTAGGTGAGATTGAAAAAAGACACACGTCCATCAAGTCCAACCTATGTGTGTGATTATGTGTCAGTATTACATTACATATCCCTGTATGTTGCGGTCATTCAGGTGATTATCTAATAGCTTCTTGAAGCTATCAATGCTCCCCGCTGAGACCACCGCCTGTGGAAGGGAATTCCACATCCTTACCGCTCTTACAGTAAAGAACCCTCTACGTAGTTTAAGGTTAAACCTCTTTTCTTCTAATTGTAATGAGTGGCCCCGAGTCTTATTAAACTCTCTTCTGCGAAAAAGTTTTATCCCTATTGTGGGGTCACCAGTACAGTATTTGTAAATTGAGATCATATCCCCTCTCAAGCGTCTCTTCTCCAGAGAGAATAAGTTCAACGCTCGCAACCTTTCCTCATAACCAAGATCCTCCAGACCCTTTATTAGCTTTGTTGCCCTTCTTTGTACTCGCTCCATTTCCAGTACATCCTTCCTGAGGACTGGTGCCCAGAACTGGACAGCATACTCCAGGTGCGGCCGGACCAGAGTCTTGTAGAGCGGGAGAATTATCGTTTTATCTCTGGAGTTGATCCCCCTTTTAATACATGCCAATATTCTGTTTGCCTTATTAGCAGCAGCTTGGCATTGCATGCCATTGCTGAGCCTATCATCTACTAGGACCCCCAGGTCCTTTTCCATCCTAGATTCCCCCAGAGGTTCTCCCCCCAGTGTATAGATTGCATTCATATTTTTTGCCACCCAAATGCATTATTTTACATTTTTCTACATTGAACCTCATTTGCCATGTAGTCGCCCACCCCATTAATTTGTTCAGGTCTTTTTGCAAGGTTTCCACATCCTGTGGAGAAGTTATTGCCCTGCTTAGCTTAGTATCGTCTGCAAATACAGGGATTGAACTGTTTATCCCATCCTCCAGATGGTTTATAAACAAATTAAATAGGATTGGTCCCAGCACAGAACCCTGGGGAACCCCACTACCCACCCCTGACCATTCTGAGTACTCCCCATTTATCACCACCCTCTGAACACGCCCTTGTAGCCAGTTTTCAATCCAGGTACTCACCCTATGGTCCATGCCAACGGACCCTATTTTGTACAGTAAACGTTTATGGGGAACTGTGTCAAATGCTTTTGCAAAATCCACATACACCACGTCTACGGGCCTTCTTTTATCTAGATGGAAACTCACCTCCTCATAGAAGGTTAATAGATTGGTTTGGCAAGAACGATTCTTCATGAATCCATGCTCATTACTGCTAATGATATCGTTCTTATTACTAAAATCTTGTATATAGTCCCTTATCATCCCCTCCAAGATTTTACATACTATTGATGTTAGGCTAACTGGTCTGTAATTCCCAGGGATGTTTTTTGGGCCCTTTTTAAATATTGGTGCTACATTGGCTTTTCTCCAATCAGCTGGTACCATTCCAGTCAATAGACTGTCTGTAAAAATTAGGAACAACGTTCTGGCAATCACCTGACTGAGTTCCCTAAGTACCCTCGGATGCAAGCCATCTGGTCCCGGTGATTTATTAATGTTAAGTTTCTCAAGTCTAATTTTAATTCCGTCCTCTGTTAACCATGGAGGTGCTTCCTGTGTTGTGTCATGAGGATAAACAATGCAGTTTTGGTTACTGAAGCCCCCCGATTCACTCGTGAAGACTGAGGAGAAGAATAAATTCAATACCTTTGCCATCTCCCCATCCTTTGTAACCAGATGTCCTTCCTCATTCTTTATGGGGCCAATATGGTCTGTCCTCCCTTTTTTACTGTTTACATACTTAAAGAATTTCTTGGGATTTTTTTGCTCTCCTCCGCTATGTGTCTTTCATGTTCTATCTTAGCCGTCCTAATTGCACCCTTACATTTCTTATTGTATTTTTTGAAGGCCTTCTCCTTTGCTTTTATATGCATTTTTACATTGGAGTTAAGCCATCCAGGATTTTTGTTCGCTCTTTTAAATTTATTACCCAATGGGATACATTGGCTAATGCCCTTATATAATATGCTCTTAAAGCAAACCCATCTCTCCTCCGTATACTTTGTTCCTAATATTTTATCCCAATGTATGCCTTTTAGCAAGGTTGATGTCAAGGTAACCAAGGGAGAATCAACACAAACCATTACTCGGCCAATTACAGAGTTAGTACTCCTTTTGCCAGGTGAGTGACTTATGCAAGGACTAGCCATGCTGTTGGCACGGCGGGGAGTACATTGCTGCTATCTTCAGGTTCTACTGAGAACTTTGGAATTCTTTGAAGACGTCGGACTCATGCCCCGTACACACGGTCAGATTTTCCGACAGAAAATGTGTGATAGGACCTCGTTGTCGGAAATTCCGACCGTGTGTAGTCTCCATCACACATTTTCCATCAGATTTTCCGACACACAAAGTTTGAGAGCAGGCTATAAAATTTTACGACAACAAAATCCGTTGTCGGAATTTCCGATCGTGTGTACACAAACCCGACGCACAAAGTGCCACGCATGCTCAGAATAAATAAAGAGATGAAAGCTATTGGCCACTGCCCCGTTTATAGTCCCGACGTACGTGTTTTACGTCACCGCGTTCAGAATGATCGGATTTTCCGACAACTTTGTGTGACCGTGTGTATGCAAGACAAGTTTGAGCCAACATCCGCCAGAGAAAATCCTAGGATTTTGTTGTCGGAATGTCTGATCAATGTCCGACCGTGTGTACGGGGCATTCATGTTCTTCAATCCTGTTGGACTTATGTTATGCTTGCTTGTTGCATGTTTTTAATTTCAGGTTCCAGGACATTTAACAGTATTGGACTTATTGAATATATATATTAGTTTATGGTTATGAAATCTAAAGATTTCAGATGGGGAGTGTTGTGTTACAGTATGTGATTTATTATCACTCTGTGCCTTTAAGATTTGTTCCCTCTGTCTATCTGAACTCTCTCTCCCACTGTAGTTCTGTATATCCCCCTCCCCTATCTCTCTGATTCATTGTGCTCAGTATACCTCATGCTGTAACATCATTCCATATGGCTTACAACACCAACGTTTTTCTAACTATGAATATCCACCATTAAACAGAACATTCAAAAGGATTCATCGCCTGTCTCTCTAACAGTGAGTTATTCATTGAGTTAAGCTGTCTGAATTGATGCAAGGGATAAATAGAACACTAGGTCATGTAAGCCCTATATGAAGCTGGAGACAAAGTTTATGGCTTTGTAGTTGGGTCAGAGCAGCACTTCTATTTTCTCTATCAGCTCACCCCCCACAGCTATTACCCTTTTGTATAACTTGACCCTCCCTCATAGATTGTAAGCTCTAACGAGTAGGGCTCTCTGATTTCCCCCCGTATTGTATTGTAATTGTACTGTCTGCCCTAATGTTGTAAAGCGCTGCGCAAACTGTCGGCGCTATATAAATCCTGTATAATAATAATAATAATAATAATTTAGCGGCCCGAGCACTGGGACTTCACACTGGGAGAGGCTCAACCCAGCTGGATGCTGCACAGAGGCAGAGGTGGGGACATAGTACTTATAATCAAAGGGGTGAACAGCGCTGATCAGCAGACATAAATAGGACCCTCAGAGGCAAAGTAAAAACTTTTTATTATTGTTAAAAAAAGAATAAAATGTTCACCAAGGCATACAGCAGTCAATTGATGGTCATGCAGAGACTTGGATTAAAAAACTGACAGTACCTGGAGGCTGGAGCTGCAGGGATGACACAGTGTCTTAGGAAAACCCAGCACAAAGCCGTTGGACAAAGAAGACAGGAGCACCGTTGGTGGGGGGCTCATCCAAGACCGTAAGGCCAGGGGTCCGATGAAGGGAGAACCAAACTGCAGGTACAGGAACTGTTTGGGCCAGTATACAGCGGCTACTCGCAGTGTGTACGAAGCCCGGAAGTGATGTCACAGCCTGGCGGAAGTCAGCCAAGGGAATCCAAGGAGTATGGACAAACCCCGCTGTTGGGGCTAATTAGGAACTACCGATGCCAAGGGAGCAAAGAGAGTCACACAACGCCGACTGGAGACACTACATGTTTCAGGGACACGGCCCTACTTCAGGCTACACCCACCATTTACCATGGCTTTGGGGTGCATACCCTAATGCAATAGGCTGTGCACACCTATGCCCTCCGCACTTCTCTCCTGCACAGACTGCTCACTGTTGTACCCTCCACACTTCTCTCCTGCACATATTGCTCACTGTTCTACTCTCTACACTCCTCTCCTGCACAGACGGATCTCTGTCATAACCTCTACACTCCTCTCACTGTCATGCCCTCCACACTTATTTCCTGCACATATTGCTCACTGTCATACCCTCCACACTCCTCTCCTGCACAGAATGCTCACCGTCAACCCCTTCCCCCACCACGTATCCTGGGCTCTCTCATCCCTTCTGGGTGCTGGAGACAGTTAAGACGGATATTAGCAGGCAGGTAGCCAACTGTCACTGATCTCCCTTAGCAAAAATGAACCTTAAAGTGACAATCTCTAATCACTTCCTGGTTCAGAGCTGTCATTTCCTGGCCTCTGTGGGCAAGACTTGATTAGCTTCAAAGGAGTGCAGAGATCACATTAGGAGTCTAATAGGTCCCTGATGTCTCATTATGGTGGCCATACATGCTTCCATTAAGGATCTTTTTTTTTCCCGTTCGATCTCTTTCAATAGGAATAATCAATCTATAGTCAACAACCCATATTATCGCTGTGCCACACACACAGGGAGGTAGATTTGGAACGATAGTTAATATACAATCATAACTAGAGGTCTACCGATATATCAGCCGGCCGATATATCGGCCGATATTTGGCTTTTTTTGCTTAAAGCGGGGGTCCACCCACACCGCCAGAAAAAAATATTAAAAGCCAGCAGCTACAAATACTGCAGCTGCTGACTTTTACTGCTCGGTTCTCGGCAGCTGCCGCCGCCATCCTAGGTGAGGGAATCAGGGAGTGAAGCGTTGCGGCTTCACTTCCCGGTTCCCTACTGCGCATGCGCGAGTTGCGCTGCGCATCGTAAGTGGCCCCCGCTCTCTCCTGGGAGCTGTGTGTTTCCCAGGAGACAGCGCGGAGGGACAGGAAGAGGCATAGACTCCCATGGGAGTGTATGCCGGAAGTGGGTGCAAATACCTGTCTTAGACAGGTATCTGCACCCCCCTCCCCCCTGAAAGGTGCCAAATGTGACACAGGAGGGGGGGGGGTTCCGAAAAGCGGAATTTCCATTTTTGTGTGGAACTCCGCTTTAATCGGCATCAGCCGATTGTGCTGATAAAAAAAAGCCGATTATAACTTCAGCGGGACTTGCAAATGACTTCTGTAATAGAAGTCAATACAAGTTGCCTGAAAGTTAATTGTGGAGAGGATTCTCTCCTCCCTGGGCAGCCTGCCAAGTCTGATAAGAAGATACATTGTATCTTTTCAGGTTCTTTTATCAATGAGCTGAACTCCATGTGGGAGAAGCTCTAAGTTTAACCATTTAAGGACTAAATCTTTTCTGACACTTGTTGCTTACAAGTAAAAATCCTGTATTTTCTGCTAGAAAATCACTTGGAACCCCCAAACATTATATATATATTTTTTAGCAGAGACCCTAGGGAATAAAATAGCGGTTGTTGCAATATTTTTTGTCACACGGTATTTGCGTAGCGGTCTTTCAAACACAATTTTTTTTTTTAAAAATACACTAATGAAATTTAAAAAAAAAAAAAAAAAAGCAGTAAAGTTAGCCCATTTTTTTTCGTCCAAAAGTTTTGATTACCTGTTTTTGTGTATTTAATATTTAAGATATCGTTATTTTTTTTGTTAATCTAAATTCTACATACAAGTGAACTGATTGGAGGTTTGTTTTGTTTAATAAATGTTTAAATGTAAAATATTTCCTGTATCACTTATTATTTAAGGTTGCTTTCACACTGGAGTCGGCATGCGTTGACGGCAAAACGCTGTTAGTTTTAGCGGCGCTTTACCGTCATTTTAGCGGCGCTATTCGGCTGCTAGCGGGGCGCTTATAACCCAGCTAGCGGCTGAGGAAGGGGTTAAATGCGCCCCTGAAACGCTGCTGCCGAAACGCTTTGCAGCCACTTCGGCAGCGGTGCGCATTCATTTCAATGGGCAGGAGTGGTGGAGGATCGGTATACACCGCTCCAAAGATGCCGCTTTTTTTGAACATCCTGCCAGCGCATCGCCTCAGTGTGAAAGCACTCGGGATATCACACTGAGACTGCAGGGGAGACGTTTTAAAAGGCACTTTACAGGCGCTATTTTTAGCCCAAAAGCGCCTGAAAAACGCCCCAGTGTGAAAGGGGTCTAACCGTTAGATTTTATGAGATGAAAGGAAAAAAAAAAAAAGAAAAAAAAAAAAAAAGAAAAATCGGCCTAATATATCGGCCCCAAAAAAAAATCGGCATCTTATATCGGCCATCGGCCACCGCGATTTCTAAATATCGGCATCGGCATCGGCCAGAGAAAAACCCATATCGGTCGACCTCTAATCATAACTTGCAATCATGGGTTATCAATTGCATTTCTGTCTTCACCATATAATCTCAGAATCTGATCAATCGAAATACCATCATATTCATGAACAAAATATCTCAGTGCTGCCAATCCATACAAAACAGTCTATAATAACTTTTGCACCCTGGCCAATCAAATAAGTTTGATGGAATTGGATCTAAACTGAGTCTAAATCGATCAGAAGGGAAGTTTTGGCTATTCGGGTGTAGCACCCGCTAGTGTGTGCTACTAGAAGTGAGAGTAGGCAAACTATAGCTTGGCCCGGGATTAAACCACATGCCACTGAATCTGTATCAGGGTTATTAGAGGCCAGGGCTGAATGACTCATTCTGGCAGCTCTCTGGTGCCTCCTCCTGTTTATAGAATGTTGGAGAACGTTCTAGAAAATAGTGGGTGGAAGGTAGGAGGGGTTGTCTTGGATATTTAGGGGCCTTTAGCCAATTCCCAGGTTGGGGGCCTGGCAGGGAGCCATGAGCTGTGCCAGCAGGGGAGTCAGGTCAAAGATGGAGAAGCAGTGCTGAGTGAGGCTGTTGGTGGCCCTTGAAGGAGTCCCCCCCTGTTACCTCGGCTGGAGCTCAGGAGGCTGGCCTGGAAGGATCCCACCACAGGAGGCAGTTGGAGGGACTCAAGCCAGAAAGGGAGCAGAGAGAGCAAGGAGAGACAGTGAGTAGATCAGCATGATACAAGGACAGACAAGGGGAGAGACTGCCAGCTGTAGCAGTGCTCTTTAGAAGGCGGCGGTGTACCAAGTCTTCATCAAACCTTGTCCTGGGGAATCTCCATGTGCATGTTAGTCAGGAGGACTGGGAACAGGAAGACAGCCAGGTGCGGCTGGTGGCAGCCAGGGCAGCTAGCATTTTCTGCAAGCAGTGGAACTGGGATCAGTGGCCACAAGGAAGCAGAAGGAGATGTGATATGCTGCTCACTTTTTATGTTTTGCTTTGCCAAAGGACTGAGAGTTCCTGTCTGTAATGGGCTGTTGCTGAACTCACAATAAACTGTTAGTTCCCTCAGGAGTGAGCCAGCAGAAGCTGTGCAAAGAGGAACCAAGTTTGTGCAGGTGGAAGGAAGAAGAGGAGTCTGTAAATAGGGAGGAAGTGTCCCTGAATTGGTGTTGTTGTCACTGGGCATCCCATACCCCTTTTACCCTATCCAATTATCATCCCCTAATAAAACTGCAAAAACAAGCCAAAGACTGGGTTCTGTGTCCAGATGAAAGAAGGAAATGCTGTGTGACTGGCTTGCAGTGGTGGGGAACCCTGACTTCAGCAACCCCTACGGGGGTAGTGCTACACGAGTATTTGCAGATCTTATTGTTTTGGTTAAATCACACTTCAATTGGGCACAGTGGCCAAGTGGTTAGCACTTCTGCCTAGCAGCACTAGAGGCGTTTATTCAAATCCCAACCACAGCACTCCCTGCCTTCTGGTAGGTTAATTGGCTGCTGTCTAAATTGGCCCTAGTATGTGTATGTATGAATGTGAAATAGGAACCTTAGAATGCAAGTTCTGTGAGGGCAGGGAACTGATGTGAATGTACAATATACTGTATATGTAAAGTGCTGCGTAAATTTATGGTGCTATAAGTACCTGTAATAAATTAAATTGAAGCCTGTATGGCAACCAGCCCAAGGATGTCATTTGCATTTACAGGCATCATTCAGATATCCTCTTTTTCAGCCGGCAATTCTGTGCACCGTAAGAACGATCATAGTGACAGTTCAGCCGCTAGATCGTTCTTACAGGCGATGGGAGGGGACATCCGCCACCCTCCGGTGCTTCTCCAGGCTCTCCCGTGCCATCGGGGACCCAGAGAAAGAACCGGCCGCCAGTGGATGGCGATCATAGAGATTTCCGGTGACCAGATGGTCACCAGTCATCTCTTTGACCGTCGGAGGCCCGGGCACGACGTTATGACGTCACGTCCGGGCTGCGCTTGTAACAAAAGCCGCGATCGCGGCTGGAAAGCATGGGATAGTGAATTCTTTTTTTTGATCTCATGCTTTCCAGCCTGGAGGAGAGATGTGGGGTCTTATTGAACCCTCATCTCTCCATAAAGAGGACCTGTCACATACCATTCCTACTACAAGGAATATTTACATTTCTTGCAATAGGCATAAAAGTAAAAAAAAAAAAAAATAAGTAAAAGAGAAAGTGTAAAAAAAAAAAAAAAAAAAGAAAGTAAAATAAGCAATAATAATAGTAATAAAAAAAAAATTAAAGCGCCCCTGTCCCTGCTAGCTCGCTCACAGAATTGAACGCACACATAAGCCCCACCCACATATGTAAACACTGTTCAAACCACACATGCGAGGTATCGCCGCATGCGTTAGAGCGAGAGTAATAATTATAGTACTAGACCTCCACTGTAACTCTAAACTGGTAATCTGTAAAACATTTTAAAGTGTCACCAATGGAGATTTTTAGGTACCGAAGTTTGTCGCCATTCCATGAGTGTGCGCAATTTTAAAATGTGACATGTTGGGTATCTATTTACTCAACATAACTTCATCTTTCACATTATAAAAAAAAAATTAGGCTAGCTTTACTGCTTTGTTATTTTTTAATTCATGAAACTTTTTTTTCCAAAAAAAAGCGTTTGAAAAATTGTTGCGCAAATACCATGCTACATAAAAAGTTGCCACGACCGCCATTTTATTCCCTAGGGTTTCTGCTAAAAAAACATATATAATGTTTGGGGGTTCTGAGTAATTTTCTAGCAAAAAAAATGATGATTTTTACATGTAGGAGAGGAGTGCCAGAATAGGCCCGGTATGGAAGTGGTTAAAGGGGATTTGTCATCAGCATAATGATACTACATAGGCTTGTCAGAGCCCTTGTGATCACAATTATGTTAGTTTTTTTTTTTAATAACCGCTTCAGCTCCGGAAGATTTTACCCCCTTCCTGACCAGAGCACTTTTTGCGATTCGGCACTGCGTCGCTTTAACTGACAATTGCACGGTCGTGCGACGTGGCTTTCAAACAAAATTGACGTCCTTTTTTTCCCACAAATAGAGCTTTCTTTTGGTGGTATTTGATCACCTCTGCGATTTTTATATTTTGTGCTATAAACAAAATAAGAGCGACAATTTTGAAAAAAAACGCATTATTTTTTACATTTTGCTATAATAAATATCCCCCAAAAATATATAAAAAAAACATTTTTTTCCTCAGTTTAGGCCGATCGTATTCTTCTACATATTTTTGGTAAAAAAAAAAAAAAAATCGCAATAAGCGTTTATTGATTGGTTTGCACAAAAGTTATAGCGTTTATAATATAGGGGATAGTTTTATGGCATTTTTATTAATAATTTTTTTTTACTAGTAATGGCGGCGATCAGCGATTTTTATTGTGACTGCGATATTATGGCAGACACATCGGACATTTTTGACACATATTTGGGACCATTGTCATTTATACAGCGATCAGTGCGCTTAAAAATGCACTGATTCCTGTGTAAATGACACTGGCTGTGAAGGGGTTAACCACTAGGGGGCGGGGAGGGGTTAAGTCAGTACTAGGGAGTGTTTTCTAACTGTAGGGGGGATGGGCAAGCTGTGTCACTAGCTGATCCAGATGACAGGGAGCAGGGATCAGTGACACTTGTCATTAGGCAGAACGGGGAGATGCTGTTTACATCAGCATCTCCGGTATCCCCGCGGCGATCGAGTCCGACTCACGGAGCTCCCGGCCGGGCGCGCATGCAATAGCATGGCGGGGAATTCAAATGGACGTACCTGTAAGTCCATTTGCCCAGCCGTGCCATTCTGCCGACGTACATCGGCGTGCGCCGGTCGGGAAGGGGTTAAAAACAAAATATAAACAAAAAAGTTAAAAGCCCCTTCCCCCTTGTCTCAATATACAAAACCATCTGTATGTTAATGCGTAAGTCGGGTGAACTTGTGTAGGAAAAACAGCAATTATACTCTGGTAACTCTAAATGGTTGAGCTGTAAAAGCTTTTAGGCCCCTTTCACACGGGCTGTCCGATCAGGTCCAGCTAAAGAATAGAAAACAAATTAATTTTGCGCTGCTCTTAAAACCAGCAGCTAACACACCACTTATGGAAATAATGGTATTAAGAACAGATAAAACAAAAAGTGTAGCGCTAATATATAATGTGCCTAGTGCAATGTGCATAGGTGAATTAAACCACAAAGAAACTAAATATATTAAATATACCAATATGAATAATCACATTAAATGTATCTAAACATAATCTTAATTGTGTATATATTCTCAGTTTGAATATCTCTCATAAATCACACATAAAAATTGCAAACAACCGGAAAAGACTAAGATAAGTGTCCATATATGTGTTCTTCATCTGAATACGATTAGAAGTGAATCTTGAACCCGGTGCATATATCAAATAGTGAAGAAAACCACCTCCTATTAAAAAGGGAGGCTTACCAGATAGTTTGAACACGTCAGAGCATATGCCCTGCGTGTCAAACAAGCTTTAATAAACAGTAGAACGGACTCTGAACCGATATCCACAGGTAGGTATTCCCTCCAAAGACCGCCAAGTTGAAACCACAGAGGATGTAATGCAACCGACAAACCGGAGCTTTAGATGTCCACAGGTATATAATAGTGTTTTAAAGAAGAAAGCAAAAGAGGACCATAGTGTAATTCCGTAAAGAACTTTGATTTATTAAAAAAGGTGAATAACACTCACATGATTGAAGATAAAAGACAGCGCTGATATAAAATCAATAGAAGCAACAGTGAGGATCGTCCCGACGCATTTCGTCTCTACAGGACATCATCTGGGGTTGAATGTGTTCCTGACACACACCAATGTGAATGCAGGCTAAATGTCTCACTTACATTGGTGGTCAGTGGAAATCTTCTCATTACATTGGGGCTTGGTGTACAATCCTTTCATTCACACTAGTGGCCAGTGTGAAGGTCCCCCTTACACTGGTGATCAGTGTAAATCCCTGCTTACATTGGTGGTCAGTGTAAATCCCTCCTTACATCAGTGGTTGCTGTGAATGCTCCTATTACATTAGTGGTCAGTGTAAATCCCTCCTTACATTGGTGGTCAGTGTAAATCTCCTCATTACATTGGAACTTAGTGTACAATAATTTTATTCACACTAGTGGCCAGTGTGAAGGTCCCTCTTACATTGGTGGTCAGTGTAAATCCCTCCTTACATTGGTGGTTACTGTGAATGCTTCTATTACATTAGTGGTCAGTGTAAATCCCTCCTTAAAATGGTGGTTACTGTGAATGCTTCTATTAAATTAGTGGTCAGTGTAAACCCCTATTACATTAGCGGTCAGTGTAAACCCCTATTACATTAGCGGTCAGTGTAAACCCCTATTACATTGGTGGCCAGTTTTGAAACTCCTCTTTATATTGGTAGTCGGTAAAATCAGCATTGCCATTGATCACACCCTCCCCTCCCCCCCAGCACTGACACTGATCCTAGGAGTTCTAGGATCCCTAGGAGTTTTCTCTCTATTGATGGGTCCCCTCACCTCCCCGATTCATGGTGTGCAGGAAGGTGGAGAGCGAAATAGCATGGAGGGGGGGCCCCAAGAAAATGTTTGCCCAGGGTCCAATCAATATTAAAGACGGCCCTGATAAGATCTTACAGCTCACAGTGCATGTCAGAGCAAATGAGAATCATGAGGTCAAAGGAACTGCCTGAAGAGCTCAGAGACAGAATTGTGGCAAGGCACAGATCTGGCCAAGGTTACAAAAAAATTTCTGCTGCACTTAAGGTTCCTAAGAGCACAGTGGCCTCCATAATCCTTAAATGGAAGACGTTTGGGAAGACCAGAACTCTTCCTAGAGCTGGCCGTCTGGCCAAACTGAGCTATCGGGGGAGAAGAGCCTTGGTGAGAGAGGAAAAGAACCCAAAGATCACTGTGGCTGAGCTCCAGAGATGCAGTCGGGAGATGAGAGAAAGTTGTAGAAAGTCAACCATCACTGCAGCCCTCCACCAGTCGGGGCTTTATGACAGAGTGGCCCGACGGAAGCCTCTCCTCAGTGCAAGACACATGAAAGCCTGCATGAAGTTTGCTAAAAAACACATGAAGCACTCCAAGATGGTGAGAAATAAGATTCTTTGATCTGATGAGACCAAGATAGAACTTTTTGGCCTTCATTCTAAGCGGTATGTGTGGAGAAAACCAGGCACTGCTCATCACCTGTCCAATACAGTCCCAACAGTGAAGCATGGTGGTGGCAGCATCATGCTGTGGGGGTGTTTTTCAGCTGCAGGGACAGGACGACTGGTTGCAATCGAAGGAAGGATGAATGCGGCCAAATACAGGGATATTGTGGACGAAAACCTTCTCCAGAGTGCTCAGGACCTCAGACTGGGCCGAAGGTTTACCTTCCAACAAGACAATCATACTTACCAACTGTTCTGGATTTCCGGGGACATTCCCGGGATTTGGACTCTTTTACCGAGTTTATTGTTTCCCGGGAAATGTCCCGAGAAATCCATTTTTTTACAAATTTTCCCCGCCGCCGCCATTTTTAAGGAGACCAGGAAAGGCTGGGCGGCTAGACGAAGCTCCTGCGTCGCCGCCCACCCTGCGCCCCGCTCCGCCTCGCCCCGCCTACCTCCCCGCCCTGCTGCCAGTCTGCTATGGAAAGGTAAGGGGGGCACCGCTGGGGACATCTGATGTAAGAGGGGACTCCACTGGGGACATCTGATGTAAGGGGGGGCTCCACTGGTAACATCTGATGTAAGGGGGGCTCCGCTGGGAACATCTGATGTAAGGGGGGGCTCCGCTTGGGACACCTGATGTAAGGGAGGGCTCCGCTGGGGACATCTGATGTAAGGGAGGGCTCCGCTGGGGACATCTGATGTAAGGGGGGGCTCTGCTAGTGACACCTGATGTAAGGGGGGGCTCTGCTGGTGACACCTGATGTAAGGGGGGCTCCGCTGGGGACATCTGATGTAAGGGGGGCTCCGCTAGGGACATCTGATGTAAGGGGGGCTCCGCTAGGGACATCTGATGTAAGGGGGGCTCCGCTAGGGACATCTGATGTAAGGGGGCTCCGCTAGGGACATCTGATGTAAGGGGGCTCCGCTGGGGACATCTGATGTAAAGGGGGCTCCGTTGGGGACATCTGATGTAAGGGGGGGCTCCGCTGGTGACACCTGATGTAAGGGGGGGCTCCGGTAGGGACATCTGATGTAAGGGGGGCTCTGCTGGGGACATCTGGTGTAAGGGGGGCTCTGCTGGGGACACCTGATGTAAGGGGGGGCTCGGCTGGGGACATCTGATGTAAGGGGGGGCTCCGCTGGGGACATCTGATGTAAGGGGGGCTCGGCTGGGGACATCTGATGTAAGGGGGGGCTCCGCTGGGGACATCTGATGTAAGGGGGGAGTTCGTGGTATGTGTGTCTCTGATTAGATAAGGCACCTCATCCCAGCAAGGTATTAGATTGAAGGCAGTGAAGGACAACCCTCACACTGGACGTTGTCCACCCGGCCCTGTGGGGCTCTGTAGGTATGTTGTGACAATCTTTGATTGATGTTACCTCCATCTTGGTTGGGATTATTTGGTCGGGGGAGACTGTATTTGTCTAATCTCTCTGCATTCGTTGTAATAGTATGCACAACGTTATTTATATTATTTATTTTTTATATCTTGTTATACTAATATAAGATTCTCTCTTTGTAGAATTACAACCTATCATATCCCCTGAGGAAGCCAATGTTTTGGCGAAACTAGTAGGGATAATTCGATTTTTTCCATCCATTGGTTGTATTCATCTGCCTATGCTCCATTTTGTACTTTATACCTTGTATGAATTTTATTTTTAAACCTTTTGTAATAAATGTAATTAATTTTATCATTTGTATTGTTGTATTCTTGGCACCGCAATAATTCAATCTGATGAAGGGGGGGGGCTCCGCTGGGGACATCTGATGTAAGGGGAGGCTCCGCTGGGGACACCTGATGTAAGGGGGGGCTGCGCTGGGGACACCTGATGTAAGGGGGGGCTGCGCTGGGGACACCTGATGTAAGGGGGGGCTGCGCTGGGGACACCTGATGTAAGGGGGGGCTGCGCTGGGGACACCTGATGTAAGGGGGGGCTGCGCTGGGGACACCTGATGTAAGGGGGGGCTGCGCTGGGGACACCTGATGTAAGGGGGGCTGCGCTGGGGACACCTGATGTAAGGGGGGGCTGCGCTGGGGACACCTGATGTAAGGGGGGCTGCGCTGGGGACACCTGATGTAAGGGGGGGCTGCGCCGGGGACACCTGATGTAAGGGGGGGCTGCGCCGGGGACACCTGATGTAAGGGGGGGCTGCGCTGGGGACACCTGATGTAAGGGGGGGCTGCGCTGGGGACACCTGATGTAAGGGGGGGCTGCGCTGGGGACACCTGATGTAAGGGGGGGCTGCGCTGGGGACACCTGATGTAAGGGGGGGCTCCGCTGGGGACACCTGATGTAAGGGGGGGCTCCGCTGGGGACACCTGATGTAAGGGGGGGCTCCGCTGGGGACACCTGATGTAAGGGGGGGCTCCGCTGGGGACACCTGATGTAAGGGGGGGCTCCGCTGGGGACACCTGATGTAAGGGGGGGCTCCGCTGGGGACACCTGATGTAAGGGGGGGCTCCGCTGAGGACACCTGATGTAAGGGGGGGCTCCGCTGGGGACATCTGATGCAAGGACAGACTCTGCTGGGACACGTGATGCAAGGACAGACTCTGCTGGGGGCACCTGATGCAAGGACGGACGGCTGGTGGCAGGCGACGTGGCAGGTGACACGCTCAGGGATCCCACTGATTCGGCATTATGGTGAGTTGAATGATTTCATTTTATATTACAATGTAATAATAGAAATAATGCACTTCAATCATCCTGACACCATAACAACCATGGTGCCGGGATGATTGAAGCGCTAACACCAGGTGTTTGGAGTATCTTTATCTGCTGGTTGTTAAACTTTCTAGAATACACAAATTTCCATTGTTGTGTAGGATCTGGGCCTGCTGTCCCTCCATCCCTTTCCCTCTCCATCCCTCATTCATCTCAGACTCTAAACACACCCCCTTTGAACCACTCCCACTTAAGACACGCCCACTATTTCGCGTAAACCACGCCCATGCTTTGCGCGCCGCATTTTTACTTTCCCCCTGTGCCACTCCTACAAAAGCATGCCCCGCCCCCTAATTATAATAAGACTCCGCCTACAGCCAAAAAAGTGTCCCTAAAAATTTTTTTTCAATGTTGGCAACTATGCACAATGACCCTAAGCACACAGCTAAAATAATG
This sequence comes from Lithobates septentrionalis, assembly GCA_037952835.1. Classification (NCBI taxonomy): domain Eukaryota; kingdom Metazoa; phylum Chordata; class Amphibia; order Anura; family Ranidae; genus Lithobates; species Lithobates septentrionalis. The sequence continues at coordinate 407,372 of JBBDGP010002794.1, read as the reverse complement.
AAGGAGTGGCTTCATAACAACTCCATGACTGTTCTTGAATGGCCCAGCCAGAGCCCTGACTTAAACCCAATTGAGCATCTCTGGAGAGACCTAAAAATGGCTGTCCACCTACGTTTACCATCCAACCTGACAGAACTGGAGAGGATCTGCAAGGAGGAATGGCAGAGGATCCCCAAATCCAGGTGTGAAAAACTTCTTGCATCTTTCCCAAAAAGGCTCATGGCTGTATTAGATCAAAAGGATGCTTCTAGTAAATACTGAGCAAAGGGTCTGAATACTTAGGACCATGTGATATTTCAGTTTTTATTTTTTAATAAATCTGCAAAAACGTCAACAATTCTGTGTTTTTCTGTCAATATGGGGTGCTGTGTGTACATTAATGAGGAAAAAATGATTTTTTTTCCTCATGACTTAAATGATTTTAGCAAATGGCTGCAATGTAACAAAGAATGAAGAATGTAAGGGGGTCTGAATACGTTCCGTCCCTGCTGTGTGTATATATATATATATATATATATATATATATATATATATATATATATATATATATATATATATATATATATATATATATATATACACACAGGGCTTTTTTCCTTGGAGAATAGGTGCAGGAACTTCCCCCTGTCTGAGTCACCCCTTGTCTCTTCCCCCTACCCACCTCTGACCACTGTCCCTTGATTCCACCCCCTACCAGTACTGCCCCTTTTAGAGAATACAGAACCAAGTATCATTTTGTGGTGCTAAATCATTTGTATGGAACATGTTAATGATAAAAAGAAAAGCAGTAAAATAGATTCCATGCAGCAACAGTGAACCACCCAAGCAACGACAGACAGACAGACTTTAGTAGAAGGCCTAAAATGTGTGGTTTACCACATATGCAAAACAATATAAAATCAGGCATCGGAAAAGTTAGTGGTAGTAAACCATTTTTTTTTAAACCTGTAAGCGTGCATCCTAGCACATTATGTAAAACTTACCTTAGAACGAAGCCCTCCAGTGGCACACTGTCACTGCCGAAGGAGCTTCCATCTTCACCCGGTCTTTTTTTCCGGGTTTGTGAACTCCGACTGTGTGAGTGGCCAGAGCTGCGAAGCCACCTCATCCCTTTATACCCCGAACACATATGAATTACACAGGTTCTGAGGCTAATTTAATGCACTCAAGGCACCAAGTGGGTTTAATTGCCACCTTAAAGCTGAGGTCTGCCCACCCCATGAACAATTTAAGGTTAGCAGCTACAAATACTGTAGCTGCTGACTTTTGATATATGGACACTTACCTGTCCAGGAAGTCCACGATGTTGGCACCCCAGCCAATCTTTGGATCATTGCCAGTTCCCTACTGCGCAAAGCGCGCTTCGCTTTTTAATTGGCCCGGCAGCGGAGAAAGGAGGGGGTCCGAGCTTTGCCGTGGCGCCGTCTCCGGAAGTTGGGAAGGGGACCTGTCAAAAACCCATTCCCCAATGAAAGGTGCCAAATGTGGCAACGGAGGGAGGGAGGAGATGGATAAGTGGAAGTTCCACTTTTGGGTGAAACTCTGCTTTAGTTAGCCACAGAACCTGTGTAATTAATATGTGTTCGGTTTTTAACCGGTTCAATACAGGGCAATTTCACCCCCTTCCTTCCCGGCCAATTTTTAGTTTTCAGCGCTGTCACACTTTAAACGTCAATTGCACGGTCGTGCGACGTTGTACCCAAAAAAAATTGACGTCCTTTTTTCACCACAAATAGAGCTTTCTTTTGGTGGTATTTGATAGCCTCTGCGGTTTTTATTTTTTGCGCTATAAACAAAAGAAGAGCGACAATTTTGAAAAAAACACAATATTTTTTACTTTTTTGCTATAATAAATATCCCAATTTTTTTTTTAAAAAAACACATTTTTTCCTCAGTTTCGGCCGATACGTATTCTTCTACATATTTTTGGTAAAAAAAAATTGCAATAAGCATATATTGATTGGTTTGCGCAAAAGTTATAGCGTCTACAAAATAGGGGATAGATTTATGGCATTTAAAAAAAAAAAAAAGTATTTATTTTTTTAGCGGCGATCGCTATTTTTTTTAGTGACTGCGACATTATGGCGGACACATCGGACACTTTTGACACATTTTTGGGACCATTCACATTTATACAGCGATCAATGCTATACAATTGCATTGATTACTGTGTAAATGTGACAGGCAGTGAAGGGGTTAACCACTAGGGGGCGGGGAGGGGTTAATATGTTTCCTAGGGAGTGATTACTAACTGAAGGGGGAGGGGACGCTCAAGGGGAGGAGACCGATCAGTGTTCCTCCGTTCTGGGAACACAGATCGCTCTCCTCAGAGCTGACAGGCTGTGGATCTGTGTGTTTACACACACAGATCCACATGCCGGCCCGGTTAACGTGCAATCGCGGGTGCCCGGCGGACATCGCGGCCGCCGGGCACACGCACCGGGTCCCAAACAACGCGGCGGGCGCGCGCGCTCCCGGCGGCGCGCGCGCCCCCTAGGCGGCCGGGAATCCCAGGACGTCATATGACGCCCACCCAGGATGGGAGAACCCATCTGTGGACGTCATATGACTATGGGCCGGTACTGAAGTGGTTAAAGGGATGAGGTGACAACCCTAAAGAGGTCACTCCTGTGCGTTGGAGCCGCCGTTTATGTTTTCAAAAGAACAGTGTAAAAATAAAAAATCAAAGGTAAAATAAATAAGAAATTTTTTTTTTTTTAAACGTGCCCTGTCCCGCCAAGCTCGCGTGCAGAAGTGAACGCATACATGAGTAGCGCCCGCATATGAAAACGGTGTTCAAACCACATATGTGAGGTATCACCACGTGCGTTGGAGCGAGAACAATAATTCTAGCCCTAGACCTCCTCTGTAACTCAAAACATGCAACCTGTAGAATTTTTTAAAACGTCGCCTATGGAGAATTTTTAAATTTGTCGCCATTCCACGAGCGGGCGCAATTTTGAAGCGTGACATGTTGGGTATCATTTTACTCGGCATAACATTATCTTTCACAATATAATAAAAATTGGGCTAACTTTACTGTTGTCTTATTTTTTAATTCAAAAAAAGTGTATTTTCTCAACAAAAAAAAATGCGCAAATACGGTGTGACAGAAAGTATTGCAACGACTGCCATTTTATTCTCTAGGGTGTTAGGAAAAAAATGTATAATGTTTGGAGGTTCTAAGTAATTTTCTAGCAAAAAAAAACTGTTTTAACTTGTAAACAACAAATCTCAGAAAGAGGCTCGGTCCTTAAGTGGTTAATGTTGTTTGTTTTTGTTATTGGGTTATCTGGTATTGGGTCTCTGTGATAGAAGGAACGCTGGGCACACAACAAGAACCACCTGAAGGTCTCATTCCCCCCACACTATCCACTTCAATCAATTACTACTTTTGTTTTTACAGACTAAACTTTATTAAAAACCAAGCAAACCCCTCTACTTCCGGGTGTGACGCTAGTCCACAATCCGCAGGCGCTGGGATTTCCTGCCTTTTTCAACTAAAACTTTATTGGTCCCGTACACCCTTCGCAGTATTGTCCTGTGCGCATGCGCTGTGCACAGCCCCCTTTTTGGCTGTCGTTTCTTCCTCACACCGGGCGCTGCCATCTTCACCGGGGCGGAAGAGTCGCGGAGAGCGAGGTGTTGGCTTGAGGTCGCCTGCGGGCCCCGGCCAAGTCGTGTCGGGCTATTCCCAGACTTAGGTAAGACGGCCCGGCCTCTGGAGTGTCCTGTTGTTATGGTGAACTCTGTGTTACCTCTGTGTGGGGGGGAGGGAGGGCGCTGCTTTCCTGTCACAGCACCCCAGTCACCGGGCCTGAGTGTACTCTCATGGTTGTCACCTGACTGGGACCTTCCCAGTGCTCGTACAGCCCCCCCATATGGCCTCACGTGTATGTGAAGGGAAGGTGTTGTATGTCTTCTTAGTACTGAGCAGAGTGGGTGAGGGTTAGGCACTCTGCCACGTTATGGTTGCTGTGTGTGTCCCCAATGAGGAGATTTACCCAATTATGTGACCTGGTGACCACTAGACAAAAAGTGACAAGGAATCGCACAATTTTTGAGTTGACACCAGAGTGAGGGGAAAGCCTCTGATAAGGGTGCAAGTGACTGACAACGCTAAAATAGAAATTCTCTTTACTTTGGAGAGGCTTCCCCTCATTTCCTGTTCTCTAGGACAGGAAGCGAAGGGACGTCTCCCCGGCAGGACAGGAAGCGAAGGGACGTCTCCCCGGCAGGACAGGAAGCAAAGGGACGTCTCCCCGTCAGGAAGGGAAATCTCCCTCCAACAGGAGAGGAAACGAAGAGAGATAACGGGACAGGAAGTAAAGAGAAAGATTCTCAACATTAATTTTACAGGAAGTAAATAGAAATTCCTCCAGCAGGGCAGGCAGAGTATAGAAATCTTCCCAGCAGGACAAGGAAAGGGAATTCCCCCTCAAGCAGGACAGGAAGCGAAAGGAAATTTATCCTCTAACTGGACAGGAAGTAGAAATTTTCCCAACATAATTTTACAGGAAGCAAATAGAAATCTCCCCAGCAGGACAGGAAGCAAAGGGAGATTTCCCCTAACTGGACAGGCAGTAAAGAGGAATGTTACCAACATTCATTTTACAGGAAGTAAATAGAAATCTCTCCAGCAGGACAGGAAGCGAAGGGAAGTCTCCTTGACAGGACAGGAAGCGAAGGGAAATTATCCCTTAACTGTACAGGAAATAAAAGAGACATTTTCCCAACATAATTTTACAGGAAGTAAATAGAAATCTCTCCAGCTGTACAAGAAGCAAAGTGAAAATCTCTCCAGCAGGACAGGAAGCAAAGGAAAGTCTCCTTGGCAGGGCAGAAAGGGAGATCCCCTAAAGCAGGACAGGAAGCGAAGGGACATTTATCCCCTAACTGAACAGGAAATGAAATAGACATTTTCCCAACACAATTTTACAGGAAGTAAATAGAAATCTCCCCAGCTGTACAGGAAGCAAAGGGTAATCTCTCCAGCAGGACAAGAAAGTGAAGGGTAATCTCTCCAGCAGGACAGGAAGAGCATAGAAATCTCCCCGACAGGACCGAAAGGGAAATCCCCTAAAGCAGGACAGGAAGCAAAGGGACATTATCCCCTAACTGGACAGGAAATGAAATAGACATTTTCCCAACACAATTTTACAGGAAGTAAATAGAAATCTTCCCCAGCAGGACAGATGAAGGGAAGGAACATTTTACTGGAAGTAAATAGAAATCTCCCCAGCAGGAAAGGAAGAGCATGGAATTCTTCCCAGTAGAACAAGAGCAAAGGGATTTTTACCCAACATAAATTTAAAGGAAGTAAAGAGAAATCTCCCTAGTGGGATAAGCAAGCGAAGGGGCATCTCCCCAATGAATGTGCCTTTGGGTGTTGACAAACCCCATATATTCTAGGACAGTGGAAGTGACCGTTTCTCTTTAAGGAGATATCGGGAGTCTATTAGACCCTAATGTCACTTCTGCACCCCATTAAAACTATTCAAGCACAATTTTATGTTTGATCAGCTTCTTCCCCAGCCACAGCAGCCCGGTAATGTCAGCTGGAAATGACGGGAAGCTCCTCTCTTCCAGCGGCATTCACTTTCCCTGCCGACACATGCCACGGGCATCATGATTCTGCAGCCTGTAGAAGTGATCTGGCAGCTTTATATTTGCCCAGATCGCTTTGTAGGAAGCTGACGGTCTGCAGAACAAATGTAAACAGACTTCTGGTGGCTGTAACTGTTGACAGTCTGTTTACAATCGAGTGCTGCTGCCTATGTGCGGTATACATTGGTGGCAGTGAATGGTTTGAAGAAAAAAGAATCATACAAGCATTGGTGGTCAGTGGCACAGTCAGTAACACCATCAGCACCATTTTTAAAAAGCCACCTTATCTTCCTCAGAGGTTTTAAAGTGCTTTTACTGCTTGTTTTACAATGTGTAACTACATTATCTGCACAGGCTCATGTTAAGGCTCGGTTCACACAGGGCCGGCACGACTTGCAGGTCGCCTCACCGAGGCGACCTGCACACGACATGCACGGCGACTTGCAAAACGACTTCTGTATAGAAGTCTATGCAAGTCGCCTCAAGTCGCCCCAAAAGTAGTACAGGAACCTTTTTCTAAGTCGGAGCGACTTGCGTCGCTCCGATTAGAACGGTTCCATTGTACAGAACGGGAGGCGACTTGTCAGGCGACTAGGTCGCCTGACAAGTCGCCCCAGTGTGAACCGAGCCTTAGGGTAGATTTAGACGTGTGTCTATATATCCCTTTCATCTGAAGCCTAATCAAGGTTCAGAGTGCATTTCAGAGGCTACTGGCAGAAGGTGAGAAAGTGATGGGACACCACCTCACCACCTATTTTAACTCCATTTTTGCCAACAAACACACCACAACCTCGTGCATTAAATTTGCTTGAGGTTCAGTGGGCTTGCCACCCACCAATCATGTTGGGTAAACTTTGCTGTGGGCACCAACAAAGCTTTGCCACTGCCCCATGTAAACACCCCTACCTGATGTCTACTGTAGCTTAAAGCGGAGTTCCACTCATTTTCCTGTTTATTAAAAGTCAACAGCTACAAAAAGTGTAGCTGCTGACTTTTAATAAACAGACACTCGCCCGTCCCATGGTTTAGCGATGTGGCTGCCCGAAGCCTCGCTCCTCTCCTTCTCCTCCTCTCCGTTGCGCCGGCATTGCAAGTGTGGACACCCGGCTGTGACAGCTTGCGGCTTCGCACTGCGCATGCGAGAGTCGCTCTGGTCGTTCTGAATAGCTGCGCAATCTTCTGGGATCTGTGACGTGTCCCAGAAGATTGCAGGGAGGGGGGGGGGGGGAGAGGAGGAGTCGCCTAGGCAGCCCGAGCGCAAGTGGGAGCTGGGTACCTGTCAAAACTAGGTACCCACTGCTGCCCCCCGCCAAAAAAAATGACGTGCCAAATGTGGAATGTCGGGTGAGGAGTCCTTAAAGCGGAAGTTCTGCTTTTTGTGGAACTCCGATTTAAGGGGGAGGCGGTTGGCGGGCCACAAAAACACAGCTCAAATGCACATTTAACAGCCTCCAACCACACGTCTAAATTAAGCCTAAATTTGTTTGTTTTTTTGGTTGCTGTGGCCTGTTGGTTCCTTTTCCCTCTGTCTGGTCTCGGGGACACATCAGGAAGTAAGAATAGATTGTCACTGGAACACATATCCCCATTGGAAGAGTCCCTTCACTTTTTGTTTTAGTGTTAATGGTCACCAGGGAAAATCGAATCATCCAAAATAAAGAAAAGCTTTAGCTTTAGATAATTTTACTTAAAGTGGAACTTTCTTTTAATCAGCATTGACTATCTTTAATCCTTATGCTGCTAGCATTAGTAAATACTATTGAAAGGTATCTTATATTTGTTTTTTTCTACATTTCTTCAATCACTTCCTGGTTTCCATGCCTAGACAAATCTCACACATTCCAGGCGTCTTCACAAGGGGAGGGGCTGGGCTTTCTTAGCTGAGCACACCCTCTTGCCTGCTTGCCTCGGCTGAGGGCAGATGGAGTAAATGTTAAGTGACTTGTCTGCCACTACGATGACCACGGACATAAATGCTATCGTCAGGGATCTTCAAAATATGGCCCTCCAGCTGTTGCGGAAATACACGTCCCATGAGGCATTGCAAAGCTCTGACATTCACAGACATGACTGAGCATGATGGGAATTGTAGTTCCTGAAATGGAGGGCTATAGTTTGAAAAATAAAAACCCTAGTTCAGGGATCTTCAAAGTGATTTCTCAGCAAATAAAGCATGGAGAGGTGGATGGATGGGGGAGCCTGCTTTGAATATTAAAAATGAATTTAATAGTGTTTTTGGTTTGTGATGCTCAGATGCAATGTAGTTTCACTTTAATACCTAATGATCCTGCCATAAAGGTGCTTGTTCAGGCACTTCCTATTATGGGGTGACATTTATTTCCCCAAGCTGAACAGCCACTTAGAGCTTATGTCTTCTTTAATGTTCCACAAGCTTTTAAAGTTTATACTTCTTGAGGGGCAGCACTTACAATTCAGAGGAAAGTATGTACATTAAAATTTAATGTTGATAGATTCTGTAGTACTCTGTGATTCCCAGGACACCGTGAGGGGTGGCACGTACAGATATTTTGGCTCAGCTACAGTGTCGCCAGGAATTATTTAAAAGATTGGAAACCATACACCCATGTAGTACTTTAGGAGCGGCTGTGTGTTCTTTTGACAGTCGAGTCTTCCTGGTCAGCCATGCTGGTGTTTTATACAGTATAGTAAATATGTTCTTGTCATGTAAACCCAGTTTTTATGAGATTATTAATGTTGTGTGTAATATGAAGATGGTTAGCTGCTGTTTTATCATATTTGTATTGGATTGATTTTTAAACCTCTATCACCTTTTTTTATTTCTTAGCTTTGATCGTCTCATTATACTACAAATTATTCTCTTTCTATGAAGGCACGTGTTTATTATTAATAATAATAATATATTTATTCACTTGCAATACAGCACAAAAGAACAAGCATATTTTCTGTCATTTTGCCTCTGGATTGAGTATTTGGACTTTACCTCCTTCCCTCATTGTCATATGAACCTGCCACCAGCTATTGCTCCTATTCTGTTCCCCCCCCCCCCCATGCCAACATTTTGACTATTAGACATCATTAGTGGCTGGCTTTTTTTTTTCTTCACTGCCAGCTCACCAATATGTCAGCGCCAGATCTTGCACATATGCTGTATGAGATCTGGTGCTGTTTGTACAATCAGATTGTATAGGCCATCCCAAAGTGGAAGTAAACCTATTGATAAAACAGTTACGTGCCGGGAATGTAACTGTCACATTGGTTGTGCTCTCAACCAAACTGTCAAACCATCCAATGGCTGGTGTCAACTGATCACATGAGCAGAATCATAGCAGTTGAAGATCAAACAGGCCAAGATGGCAGCTTCCTTGGCTGAAAACGATGGGAGGCTTTATTTCCACTTTAACTGCTTCCGGACCAGCCGCCACAGTTTTACTGCGGCAGGTTGGCTCCCCTGCGCGAAACCACGGGGCTCTGGCTCACGGGGTCTGGATAGCAGGCGCGTGCGTGCAGCCACATAGCGGGGGTGCTGATGCTCGTGGCCGACGGTCGCAATGACCGCCGGCCACGAGCGATCGTGACCAGGAGAGACAGAACAGGGACGAGTGTGTGTAAACACACACTTCCCTGTTCTGTTCTGACAGGAGTGACAGATTGTGTGTTCCTATTGGCTAGGAACCACGATCCGTCACTTCCTCCAGTCAGTCCCCTCCCCCTTCAGTTAGAATAACCTCCCAGGGAACACAGTTAACCCCTCAAGCGCCCCCTAGTGTTAACCCCTTCACTACCAGTGACATTTTTACAGTAATCAATGCAATTGTATAGCATTGATCGCTGTATTAATGCCAATTGTCCCAAAAATGTGTCAAAATTGTCCAATGTGTCCGCCATAATGTCGCAGTCATGATAAAAATCGCAGATCTCCGCCATTACTAGTAAAAAAAATAAATAAAATAAAATAAACTAATAAAAATGCTATAAATCTATTCCCCGTTTTGTAGACCCTAAAACTTTTGCGCAAACCAATCCATATACGCTTATTGTGATTTTTTTTTTTTTTTTTTTTTTTTTTTCTTTACCAAAAATATGTAGAATACATATCGGCCTAAACTGAGGAAAAAAGAGTTTGTTTTTTTTTTTTTTTTTTTTTTTTTAAATATATTTTTGTTGGTTATTTAACCACTTCCCGCCCGGCCCATAGCAGATGACGGCTGGGCGGTGGTTCCGTTATTCTGACTGGGCGTCATATGACGTCTAGCAGGATAACATGCCGCCGCGCGGCGATCGGTGGAGCGGTGTGTCAGCCTGACACACTGCTCCATCGATCTTGGTAAAGAGCCTCCGGCGGAGGCTGTATACCACGTGATCAGCCATGTCCAATTAATGAGGAAAAACAATGAACTTAAATGATTTTAGCAAATGGCTGCAATATAACACAGAGTGAAAAAATTTAAGGGGGTCTGAATACTTTCCGTCCCCACTGTAGCATCTATAAACTATGGGATATATTTATTGAATTTTTATTTATTTATTGTTCTACTAGTAATGGTGGCGATCAGCAATTTATTTATTATTTTTTTTTTCTCCTAAGTTTGCTTCGGGGCCTGCTGCAGCGTCCATTGACACAGACAGCAGGACTCGCCCCAGACTCCCGCGTCATTAGATTTGATTGACGGCAGCGGGAGCCAATGGCTGCGCTGCTATCAATCTATCCAATCAGGACCTGAAGCACCGGCTGGAGCTGGTGTGCTCATCCTAGTCGCTGGAAAGACCGGGTTCAGATATGTAAAAAGGGGGCTTTGGAGGGCTGCTGCATCACAGGAGGATTTTCACCTTAATGCATAGAATGCATCATGCTTATCTAAGTGGATCTGTCCCCCGGCGCCTCTACACTGAGAACCGAGCGATTGAACATCGCAGATGGCTCGGTTCTCACAGCTCCCTCAGCAGAGAGCTGCTGACTGTCCATCGGCAGCTCTCCGTTCCTCCTCGCTCATTAGAGCGCTGAGCTGTGGAGGGGCGGGGAGCGGCCGTCTAAGCAGCTCGCTGAAAGGCTAAGACGGGCTTCAGTCCAGGCACCTGGCGGATCCAGACTCCCATTGTCGTGATGACGCGGTGCCTGGACTGATTTCTGTGATGTCAGCAGAGAGCAACAGAAACGGGTAACAGGAGTGCAAAACAAACTGCACTCCTGTGACCCATAGGTGAAGACGAGCCAAACGAGCTCAGGCTGGACTTCTTATTTAATGCATTCTATGCTTTAAGATGAAAAACCTTTGGTGTGCAGCAGCTCCCCTCAGCCCCCCCTAATACTTACCTGAGTTCCCCCTCTCTATCCAGCGATGTGCACGAGTGCTTCTGCTGTCCGGGTCTGGCCAATGGTGCCCCTGCTGTATCTCAGCCAATTGATCAGTTAGCCAATCAGGAGAAGGGGCAGGGCCAAGCCGCGGCTCAGTTTCTGAATGGACACACAGAGCTGTAGCTTGGCTCAGGTCCTGTGGGGGCACTCGACAGGAGGGAGGGGACAGGAGCACCGAAGAGGAAACAGAGAAGAGGAGGTTCTGTGCAAAACCACTACACAGAGCAGGTAAGTATAACATGTTTTCTGTTTTTAAAGAAAGAAAAATTAGACTTTAGTATCACTTTAAGATGAATTTTGTTTATCTGCATAGCTTACTACCATTAAGTCTGTATTGTTAAAGAAGAATTCCAGCCTTACACTATTTAAAAAGGTCACCTCTCTTCTTTTCCTACCTATGCTGTCTAACCTGTGTAAAAAGGATCTGTATATTTACCTATTCAGTCCGTCTAGTCATGTGATTGGCAGCGTCTCCTCTGTGTCCAGTCAGCGGCAGCTGCAGGGGAGAAGATTGAGTTTCAACAGCGCCTGGGATATGGGAGCCTATGGGTAACGTAAAGGCTCTCAGAATTCACAGCCATTGTGAAGCTCTCCTTCCTCTCCCCTGCTGCCATTGACTGACGAAGGGGATCACATGACCAGAGAGCACTGAAAAAAGGTAAGTATACCCATCTTTTTTGCACAGTTCAGGTAGCAGGAGGGGGAATTGGAACGTTTTTAAACATAGGCACGGAGGTTCACTATAACTTTTTTTTTTGTTTTAGTTTGAGTCGTTACTTTTGTTGTCTGTTGGCAGCTGTTTCCTTTCTTGTGACAATCTGTTGTGTTTTTTTTTTTTTTTTTTTCTCCAGCCTTTCTTTTTTTCTTGTTAAATATATGTGAAAGTTCAACAAGCCATTTGTACATAGAAGCTAGTTCCTATATTCCATCTTCATAAAATAAGTTTTGTGTTAATCTGGTTCACATCCATGTCCTCAAGTACAGATTTACCATTGTTATTTATTTATGGAATCTGGATCCATACATTTGGAGCCGTTGCCCTTAGCATTCAGGTTCCTTGTTTTATTTTAAGATGACGTGAAGCCTTTTCTGCAGGTGTTTTTTTTTTTTTTTTTTTTGGTTTTTTTGTTTGTTTGTGTCTTATATAGAGGTGTGCACCAAATGGAAATTTTGGTACTGAAAATGCAGGACACACTTGGGCGAAAACCAAAAATTACAGTTTAAAAAAAAATGTATAACACACACACACTTGTGCTCATAAGTTGACATACCCTGACAGAATTTATGATTTATTGGCCATTTTTCAGAGAATATTAATGATACAAACTTTTCACTTATGGTTAGTGTTTGGCTGAAGCCATTTATTATCAATCAACTGTGTTTACTCTTTTTAAATCATAATGACAACAGAATCTACCCAAACAGGCTTATACTTGCCTGTTCTGTGCAATGGTATTGCACAGAGCAGCCCTGGACCTCCTCTTCTGGGGTCCTCCATTGGTGCCCAGGGCTGCTCCTCTTCTGTGTCCGCCCCCATAGCAAGCCACTTGCTCCCAAGCTGGGCTGTATGTGCCCATAGAGACGGACATCGTGGCTCTGCCCCGCCCCCCCAGCTTGATCTTCTCTGGATTCAATTGACAGCAGCAGGAGCCATTGGCTCCTTTTGCTATTAGCAAAGCCTGCAAGACCAAGAGAAGGAAAGAAAAGACTAGCAGCTGGGCACAGTTCTGCATAAATAAGTGTTGGAAGGGGGTGGGGACAGGGTTCAGACAGTGCAAGGTTTTTTACCTTTTAAAATAGACCTATAGGCAAAACTTTTTATTTATTTCAATTTTGGATAGAGTAAGCAAGGGTATACCCCTGTCAGGAAGTTAGAGGAAATCCCTAAAAATTAAGGGAATTCCTTGAGGACCCCCAGGTCACCATAACTAGTGTCCCCATTGGAAGATGTCCCCTCTAATACTTTTCTGGGGACAACCAGAAATTTGGAGATTTTCTTTTACTTTCAATGATAATTCTAACCAGGACAAATAGAGAGGGAGAAGTCTCCCCAATGGGGGCACAGCCAGCATTAAAAACTGACAGGGGTTCTAATCCCTCTGTACACTATCAAAAAACAAAAAGTTTTGTCTTTAGTTACTTTAATGCAGAGAATGCATTATGGCCTGGTTCACACCTAGGTGTTTTTCAGTGCGTTTTCAGTTTTGCAAAAATGCACTACAGTCCATTTACCATGGTTTTCTATGAGTCATGTTCACATCTGTGCGTTTTTCCATCAATGTGTTTTTTGGAAAGGGTCAGGGACTTTTTTTTTTTCCCACAGCAGATTGTGTTTTTTGGTTCTATAAACTTCACTGGAAACGCAGAACAAATGCAGTTCTTACGTCTTTGTGTGTGTGTTTTTTTTTTTTATGCGTTTCTCCTGCAAGACAACAGACACCTGCGTGTGAAAAAAATGCACCCTAAAAACGCATCAACTGCAACCTGAGTGGGTGTGAGCAAGGCCTAAGGCTGGATTGACACCTATGCATTTTTAGTGCTTTTTGCATTTTGCAGATTTGCACTACAGAACATGTTCCATAGGAAACTATGTTAAATGGACTGTAGTGCAAAATGCAAAAAGCACTAAAAATGCATAGGTGTTAATGCAGCCTAAGGGCTCAGGCACTCACGTGACTCCTCAGCTCTCTCCTCTGCCTGGTGCGGCTGAGCACTCCCGATGATGTCACCTGAGAGAGAGCGCCGAGGAGTCACGTGAGCGCCGGGAGCCACTCTGATATAGCTACAGATCGGCATATTTTTTTTTATGGAACACAGGGACACCTTTTAAGTTACAGAGGGGATGAGAGTATTTTATAGTAGTTATGAGAGCAGCAGGAGGGGGCTGGCACTGACACCAGCATACGGGCAGAGCTGCAGACGTAAACTGACCACAGTGTCTGGGCTCAGCAGCCATTATAAACCGTGGTCAGTTTACAGAGGGAAGGGCATAGTCAGGCAGGTTGACAGGTTTTTTTTTAGGTGATAGAAGGGGCCAAATTACACAGCACAAGCACAGTGCTGTATAACTTGCTTTAAGGGAACAGCATCCATATATTATTTTTTAGGTTAACAAACACTTTCAGCCCAGTGTGCATGGACCCTTAAAGATCTGTAATTTGTGTATTAGTCCTCCCTGCATGTTGAGTCTTATTTAGAGATGAAGATAGAACTATGGACGAACTTTTTTTCCTTCTATTTTTAGACTGCTCATTGTTAAATAATTTTTAAGATATTTCTAGAGGTCTTTGCACACTGGCTTCAAAAATTGTTGCTTCTACAGGAGTTTTGTGTCTTTTGCCTGTAGAAGCAGCTCATTGATATCCTATGTCCATGTACATTGGGACGTTTAGAGGCACATTTTAAGCTCAGCGTTTAAATCTCTTCTGGTTTGCATGTGTGATTGGAGTTTTTGGGCAGAAAAAAACGCTAAATGCGCCTGAAGGGAACTGGCTTTTTTTTGCAGTGTGCATGGAGCCTAAAGCTGTTTTTTAATGACATACAAAAATGTTAAATTTAGTCCCAAATAGTGCAGTGTTTGTGTTGTATTTTTTTTGTTGAGCAGGCTCAAGCCTGTTTTGAGTTGGGACAGAACGCCTCTCCCTGTCTGGGGCGTGATCAGGTGTGCTTACATCATGAAAGCAGTCAGCAAAGTTTCACTCCTGTCATGTCGCTGGCAATTACCACTGGCTTTGCGAGAAGGGAGAATCTGGTCATCCCTGAGCACCTTATAAGGATGAAACAATAAGGTTGTGAACTTTTTCTTTTCTTTTCTTTTTTTTTTTAATTTTTTTTTTTTAACCTTTTTTATTTTTTTTATTTTTTTTTATGATTTGACAAATGAAAGTACCTGTAAAAGTGTTTGTTGTTGAGGTGTGCATTGCCATCATTTGTTTCCTTAACTCCGCTTTCCCTAGGCAGTGTTTCATATAAAATGTTGCTGAACTTTATTTATTTATTTATTTTTTTAAGTATACCTATATTCTGTTAATGTGTGTCAGAAGAAGTAAAAATCCAGCTCAGTGGTGCCTGGATATTCCTAGGGAAATTAAACTTGCAGCTTCTATATTTAGCACAGTAAAGCCAGCCATACATAGGTCTAAATTTACCCGGTTCAGCAGGGACCAGTCGAATTTCAATCCATTTATTGGCTAGCTGGTTGTACACAAGTCAATCTATCAATTGTTTTGTCTTTATCCAGACAGCCAGGTTTTTACTAAATGATCAGTGCCGCTGCCTATAGTCGGCAACATAGATCGTTTTATTCTGCCAGCGGGCAAGGCTTCCTGCTGTCAAAATACAATACCACAGCAGGAAGGATTTCTCCATTCACATGGTATGTGTGGCTGGGGGAAATTTTAAATAGATAGATAGAGATATATAAGATAGAGAGATAGAGAGAGAGATATAGATAGATCTAGATAGATAGATAGATAGATAGATAGATAGATAGATAGATAGATCTAGATAGATCTAGATAGATAGATAGATAGATAGATAGATAGATAGATAGATAGATAGATAGATAGATAGATAGATCTAGATAGATCTAGATAGATAGATAGATAGATAGATCTAGATAGATCTAGATAGATAGATAGATAGATCTAGATAGATCTAGATAGATAGATAGATAGATCTAGATAGATCTAGATAGATAGATAGATAGATCTAGATAGATCTAGATAGATCGATAGATAGATCTAGATAGATCGATAGATAGATCTAGATAGATCGATAGATAGATCTAGATAGATAGATCTAGATAGATAGATAGATAGATAGATAGATCTAGATAGATAGATAGATAGATAGATAGATAGATAGATCTAGATAGATAGATAGATCTAGATAGATAGATAGATCTAGATAGATAGATAGATAGATAGATCTAGATAGATAGATAGATAGATCTAGATAGATAGATAGATAGATCTAGATAGATAGATAGATAGATCTAGATAGATAGATAGATCTAGATAGATAGATAGATAGATCTAGATAGATAGATAGATAGATAGATAGATAGATAGATAGATAGATAGATAGATAGATAGATAGATAGATCTAGATAGATAGATAGATAGATAGATAGATAGATCTAGATAGATAGATAGATAGATCTAGATAGATAGATAGATAGATAGATCTAGATAGATAGATAGATATAGAATATGGAATTTTTTATATTCAATTAAAGTGATTACTAAAGTCTAGTTTTTTTTTTTCAAAATAACAAACCTGTTATACTGGTGCAGTGGATTTGCACAGAGCAGCCCAGATCCTCCTCTTCTCTTCTCGGGTCCCTCTTCAGTGCTCCTTGCCCCTCCCTCCTGCTGAATGCCCCCACAGCAAGCTGCTTACTATGGGGGCACCAGAGCCGATCCGAAGCTCCGTGTGTCCATTCAGAGACAGAGCGGTGGCTAGGCCCTGCCCCTCTCTCCTCATTGGCTCACTGAGTTTGATTTACGCCAGTGGTGTCTCAGTAGTCTTTCGTGCAATATCGGTGGATCAAGATGGGGCTCGGGTAAGTATTAGCGGGGCTGAGAAGGGTTACTGCACACTGAATGTTTTTTATATTAATGCATAAAGATAAAAAAAACTTCTTCCTTTACCACCACTTTAAGCCTCATATATGCAAGGTGTTTTACATGCCAAAGGATTTGTATGTCTAAAAAGAAGCAGTGATGAGTTTCTGTTGTTTTGCTCCCTCCTTCTGTCAGCATGCTCCTTGTACTACAGCACATCTGATTGGCTTCTTGTGCTGCTTCCCTCCCCCTTTTTGATCTCTGCTGTACATTCAATTGCAGGAGGTTGCAGAGTGCTGCTGAAAGCTATGGTTGCACACAGACTGGACCATTAGCGGTGGCCAGTTTTTATGCAACCAGAAACACGTCCTGCACACAATCTGTATGCAGCCAGGGCTGGTCATCACCCCTAATTGCATGTAATGCCCCGTACACACAGTTGGACATTGATTGGACATTCCGACAACAAAATCCTAGGATTTTTTCCGACGGATGTTGGCTCAAACTTGTCTTGCATACACACGGTCACACAAAGTTGTCGGAAAATCCGATCGTTCTGAACGCGGTGACGTAAAACACATACATCGGGACTATAAACGGGGCAGTAGCCAATAGCTTTCATCTATTTATTTATTCTGAGCATGCGTGGCACTTTGTGCATCGGATTTGTGTACACACGATCGGAAATTCCGACAACGGATTTTGTTGTCGGAAAATTTTATAGCCTGCTCTCAAACTTTGTGTGTCATAAAATCTGATGGAAAATGTGTGATGGAGCCTACACACGGTCGGAATTTCCGACAACAAGGTCCTATCACACATTTTCTGTCTGAAAATCGGACCGTGTGTACGGGGCATAACTGTTAACAGAAGCAGCATCAGCCATTGATTTATACAATGTATAAAAAAAACTTGCCACAATTGCTCACATGAGGTGTGCATGGAGCTAGTTTCTCTGTAGGCAGATGCCCATCTAAAATAGTCCTTACAGAGCTGTCACAAACAGATACAGGGTTCACCTTTATCACCTTAATAGATATAGATGGATAGATATATATATTCTGCAGTTTTTTTTCCGGGTAGGGAGGCGGGCACTCGGCTTTGCTATGATTCGCCAGTGATCAGCCAGTGATTGGACGCCGGCACCCGGGGATTGCCTCTGAGCTCCACCAAACACAGCTCGGTAAGGCCCCTTTCACACTGGGGCGGTGGGTGCGTCGGTGGGAAAGTGCCGCTATCTTTAGAGGCTCTTTACCATCAATGTCGCAGCGCTATTCGGCCGCTAGCGGGGCGCTTTTACCCCCCACACTAACGGCCAAGAGAGGGTTAAAACCACCGCAAAGCGCTGCTGCAGCAGCGCTATGCCGGCGGTATAGCCACGCTGCCCCATTGATTTCAATGTGCAGGAGCGGCGTATACACCGCTCCAAAGATGCTGCTTGCAGGAGTCTTTTTAACGTCCTACAAGCGCACCGCTCCAGTGTGAAAGCACTCAGACTTTCACACTGGAGAGACAGGTGCTGCTCTTTACAGGCGCTATGCAGGCGCTTTTTTTAGCGCTGTAGCGCCTGTAAAGTGCCTCAGTGTGAAAGAGGTCTAAATGTAAACACAGAGCTGTGGTCAGTGACAGGGGATCTCCTTTTTTCATGCACTGCTAAGCAAACTGGATCCCCAGTAAAAGCAGTACATGCAAACACTTGTTAAGCATGCATTTATCCCCTTGATCGTCCTAGATGCTAACCCCTTTCTGTCCATATTAGCACTGATCACTGTAATAATGTCTGTGTCAGATTGTTCGCCGCGCTATTGCAGTGCCGTTATAAGTAGCTGATTGCCGCCATTAGTAGTATAAAAATAAATAAATAATTTCCCATATATATCCCATAGTTTGTAGACTCTTTGTATAACTTTTACACAAACCAATCAATATACACTTATTGGGATTATTTTTTTTCTTTTTTACCAAAGACTTAGCACAAAACATTTTGGCCAAAATTTATTAAGAGATTCGATTTAAAAAAAAGTGTATGTAGATAGATAGTCTTTTTCGTTTGATCACCCCTGAGTTTTTTATTAAATACCATCAAAATTAAGCTTTATTTCTGTGGGGGGAAATTATATAAATTTATTTTTTGGTACAGTATTGCATGATTGCGCAATTGTCAGTTACAGTAGCACAATGCTGCATAGCAAAAAATGGTCTGGTCACGAAGGGGGTAAAAACCTTCCGGAGCTCAAGTAGGTAAATTGGTCCTTCAGCCCAGGTAAACACTGAACTGCGGGAATGAAGCTTTGCTGAACTCGCACGATTTCACTCCCGCATGTCAGTCCTGATTTCGGCCGCAATTTCAGAGACATCTGTAGGTTTCGCAGCCCGAAATCACAAAAAGTAGTACAGAAATTACTTTTTGAAGTTGGTATAGCGCTGCAAATGCGGTGTTGCACCGATTAGGATGGTGCCATTGGCGGCAACTGCCGCTGATTTGACATGTCAAATTGCATCTCAAAACGCTCCAGTGTGAACCAGGGCTCAGATGAAATTGTGATCATCTAAATTTCTTCTTTTAATTCACAACATGCAAAATGTTCTGCCCCATTTCACTGCAATGTGATCAGCTGCTTGTTGCTTCAGCAGCACTCTCTCTGGTTTAAAATAGTTGTAATGTGACCCGGTGACCAACAGTCACGCCTTTTGTTGGGGGTTGTTTTGCAATCATCTACTAAGATAGTGGATTGATTTTTGCAGGTGTACAATGTCATTGTCATCCACTATTTGTACCTGGCAGGGCATTCGGTCTAAAGGTGAATCTGTTGAATATTGGCAGATCAGCGTTGAAGCACAGTATTGGAACAGCAAGTTACAGGGACCCTAAGGCTACTTTCACACTGAGGTGCTACAGCGCTAAACATAGGGCCTGTAAAGAGCCTAATCTGTCCAGTGTGAAAGCCTGTGTGCTTGCAGGACGGTCAAAAAAGTCCTGCAAGCCGCATCTTTGCAGCGCTATAGGAGCGGTGTATTCACCGCTCCTAAAGCGCCCCTGCCCATTGAAAGCAAAAAAAAAGGTTTTAACCCTTTTTCGGCCGCTAGCGGGGGTTAAAAATAGCGCCACTAAAAATGGCACCGCTTTACCGCTGGCGCCCGCCTCATCCGTGATAATTGCAGTAAAAAATGCTCTCTTTGAATGAAAATGGCGACTGGAACTAATTTTGCAATGCATTGTGGTCATTTGGGAGTGAAAAATGAGTCAAGGGGAGTGTTTGTGAAAAAATACCTGATTATCCTCAAACGCTCAAATGGTTGCAAAAACGCGCAATTAAAATGCGCGGAAAAGATGCGCCTGTAAGGCTGGATTCGCACCACATTCTTGTGCACATCACATGCGATGTCTGTGCGGTGCGATTTCAGCCATATAGTTTGTATGGCTGAAATCTCGTCCGCACCAAAATGGGACAGAAACCTTTTTTTCCCTCCACACCTGAATTCTGGCAATCGCACTGCGTTTTGCGATCCGTTTCAGGTGTTGTTAAGAGAACATTGACACCCGTAGCAGATCGCATGGACGCCATGCGACTGCTTAGAGTGCGATGTGGGGAAATGCAGCGAATCTTGTGCGTTTCCCGCATCACATTAGCGTGAACCGAGACTTGTTTTTTTTTTTTTTTTCCCTAAGCTGCAGTGTGCATGAGCTATAAGAAGATGCAAGCAAATCCTTTTCCATTTTCAAAGTATGGAAAGGTAATTTCTCTTCACTTCATGTCCTGTAGACATAACCTGTCTCCAAAGTGAGGGGGATCCCCACTTAGACTGTTATCTCAGGATCACGTGTATCCATTGAAAAGATCTTTCCGCTTTTTCTTTTCCAGTGACAGCTCAAAATGTTTGATTTCCCAGACTTTCATTTGTGGTGACACTGAATCTCCATAGTGGGGCCGCAGACTGCAATAAAAACCTGACAGGGGTTCTTACTGCTCACTCTATCCACAGCTAAAGAAAAAGTTTGACTTTAGATACTTCTTAGGCTTCATGCACACGAGACGCCGGTGCAAACTCTGCTGAACACATGTTTTTAAAAGCTGAAACTGCCCGTTTTACCGTGTTTGCGTCTAGAAGCGCCTGCAGAGCAGAGAATGACATTTTGCGACCCAACTCTGGGGCCCGTATCTCAGGGCCACTTGGTGCTAGGAACCCCAAACTTGGTGTGCTAACACTACAACATATCAAAAGCTGGGGTTCCTACCACCAAGTGGCCCCGAGATATGGGGCCCCAAAGTCGGGTCGCAAAATGCAATTCTCTGCTGCAGAAAAGTGCTTGACATTTTGCGATCTGACTTTGGGGCCCCGTATCTAGGGGCCACTTGGTGCGAGGAACCCCAAATTTGGATATGTTGTAGTGCTAGTTCCACTGTGTTTGCACACCAAATTTGGGGTTCCTAGCACCAAGGGTCCCCAAAGTCGAGTCGCAAAATGTCATTCTCTGCTGCAGTTTACCATCATATTTCTGTGTTTTCTGGTCCAAAAAATAGGGTTCCTTTAAAAACACTTATAAACGCAAACGCGGTACCGGCGTTTAGCTGCGTTTGGCGTCTGAAAAGTGGAAAACTTTTGCGCCTGAACCCATTTTTTTGCTTTTGGAAAAACGAGGTTAAACACAACTGCCTAAAAACACCAAAAAAACGAGACTGTGTACATGGACACATAGGATAACATTGAATGAGTTCAGGGGCAGTTATAAAAAGTGTCCAACTGCCTCTGAACGCACGTTTAACAGAGTCTCGTGTGCATGAGGCCTTAAAGGAAGCCTATACCAAAGAAAAATATGTAGGCTGCCATTTCTGTCCTCTCCTCCTGATAATGTTAACTACCCGGCTGTCTTAAAAATCCAATGGCAAGCAATGTGCAATGCAGGGTCCCCCCCCCCCCCCCCCCTGCTGTGTTATTGTATTCTGACAGTGGGGACGCCCCTTTTGACAAAAGACAGTCTAAGGATTAGCTTCTGTTGAACAGACAGGGGAACAAACAAATAGAAATTCATCCGTTGCCTGCTCAACCGGCCCGATTTTGATATGTACACACAGCTGTACTTCCTAGATCTTTTTGAATACCAGGCAATTCAGCTTCAGTCTAGTTTCATTTGCAACATACGTGTTTCATGTCAGTGACTCAGTCCAGTGACAGTGTGACAATTAGTATTTACTGAAGGTGAGTAGTGGAAGCCTACCTATTTCTTAGTACAGGTGTCCTCTGAAGTACAATTTCAGCCAAAACTTTTCATATTTTGGATAGTTAGGTGCTCTGTTTTTGTCGTATGCTAAAGCAGACCCTGCACTGAAAAGCAAGGTCCTCTTATGTTTCTGCGGGTTTCACATTGCTTTGTGTGCAGAGTTGTGCAGAAAAATGCGCCCAAGCTGCATTCCACACAGTTCTGCTCTGCAACTCACGACAGCATTTTGGTGCGCATGAGGCACATCGAAAACAGTTTTGCTTTTTATGTGCCCTTGGAAAGACCTGCATTTTTTTCTAGTGCACATG
Source organism: Lithobates septentrionalis (assembly GCA_037952835.1). Taxonomy (NCBI): domain Eukaryota; kingdom Metazoa; phylum Chordata; class Amphibia; order Anura; family Ranidae; genus Lithobates; species Lithobates septentrionalis. The sequence goes on along the minus strand of JBBDGP010002794.1, from coordinate 385,334 downwards.
GTTTGAATGAGCGGTTAAAGCATTTATAAAGATAATTTAAAAAAATAAATAACAAACGTGGTATACTTGCCTGCTTTGTGCAATGATTCCCCTGCCAGGGATCTTAGCTCCTCTTCTGAGTCTGCCCCTATAGCAAGCAGCTTGCTATGGGGGCAGACATGCAGGCGTGCTCCCAAGCCGGGCTATGTGTATCCATAGACACACACAATATGGCTTGATCCCGCCCACTGTTCTCTCCTCACTGATTTTGACTGACAACTGCTGCCATCGGAGCCTCTAGTGAGACCAGAAAGAGGAGAGAATAATGCAGCAGAAGGGCACAGCGCTGGATGGAGACTGACTAGACTCATGTACACGTTTAGGAGGGGGTGCTGGAAGAGCTGCTACAGAAAGGTGTTTTTTACCTTCACCACTTGCTTACAGGGCACTTAAACCCCCCTCCTGCCCAGACCAATTTTGAGCTTTCAGCGCTGTCGCACTTTGAATGACAATTGCGCGGTCATACAACACTGTACCCAAATGAAATTTTTATCATTTTTTTTTCCCACAAATAGAGCTTTCTTTTGGTGGTATTTAATCACAGCTGGGATTTTTATTTTTTGCTAAACAAACAAAAAAAGATGGAAATTTTTGAAAAAAAAAATCATGTTTAATAGTTTTGTTATAAAATTTTGCAAACAGGTAATTTTTCTCCTTCATTGATATGCGCTGATGAGGCGGCACTGGTGGGCACTGATGGGCTGCACTGATGGGCACGGATAGGCACAGATAAGGCGGCACGGATAGGCACAGATAAGGCGGCACTGATAGGCACAGATAAGGCGGCACTGATAGGCACAGATAAGGCGGCACTGATAGGCACAGATAAGGCGGCACTGATAGGCACAGATAAGGCGGCACTGATAGGCACAGATAAGGCGGCACTGATAGGCACAGATAAGGCGGCACTGATAGGCACAGATAAGGCGGCACTGATAGGCACAGATAAGGCGGCACTGATGGGCACAGATAAGGCGGCACTGATGGGCACAGATAAGGCGGCACTGATGGGCACAGATAAGGCGGCACTGATGGGCACAGATAAGGCGGCACTGATGGGCACAGATAAGGCGGCACTGATGGGCACAGATAAGGCGGCACTGATGGGCACAGATAAGGCGGCACTGATGGGCACAGATAAGGCGGCACTGATGGGCACAGATAAGGCGGCACTGATGGGCACAGATAAGGCGGCACTGATGGGCACAGATAAGGCGGCACTGATGGGCACAGATAAGGCGGCACTGATGGCCACGGATGGGTGGCACGGATGGGTGGCACGGATGGGCACTGATAGGTACCACTGATGGGGGGCACTGATGGGGGGGCACTGATGGGCACTTATGGGCACTGGTAGGTGACACTGATGGGCACTGATAGGTTGCACTGATGTGGGTGCTGATGGGTGGCACTGTTGTGGGTGCTAATGGGTGGCACTGTTGGCACTGATGGGTGGCACTGTTGGCACTGATGGGTAGCACTGTGGGCACTGATGGGTGGCGCTGATTGATGGCACTGTGGGCACTTATGGGTGACGCTGGTGGGCACTGGTAGGCAGCACCGCTGCCTATTGCCTTGTGTTGGAAGATCGCTGTGATCGGGACTGATGTCCCGATCACGGCCGCCGGTGATCGGGTTTTTTTTTTTCCTCCTCGCGCTGTCAGCGCGAGGAGGAAAAATAGCCGATTACCGGCTCTGTTTACATCACATGATCAGCTGTCATTGGCTGACAGCTGATCATGTGTTAAGGGGTCGGGACCAACCCCTTACTCTGATCTGTGATCAGGCGAGTCTCATAGACTCGCTGATCGCCGCGCGCGCCCTGCAGGGGGCGCGCAGGCCGCTCGTGCACGGGACGACGTCAGTAGACGTCGTCCCGGCAATTTAGATCCGCGCTGTTGCCGTCATTTGGCAATGGCCCGGATCTGAAGCGGTTAAAGGAGAAGTCCAGCCTGGGCTCATTCGGCTGGGCTTCTCCTATGTTTTCAGCAGAGAGCGATCTGAAGTCCACTCTCTCTGCTGATGTCACCAGGATCAGTCGAGGCAGCATGTCATCCCGACTTCAGAAATCTGGATGTGCCAGGTGCCTGGACTGATCTCAGTCTCAGCCAGCCTCTCCACAGCTCAGCGCTCCAATGAACGTGGAGGAGCAGATCAGGAGAGCTGCTGACTGACAGGCAGCATCTCTCTGCTCGAGGAGGTGAGAGAACAGAGCCATCGGTGGTGTTCAGTGGCTCAGTTCTCAGTGAAGAGGCGGCGGGGGACAGATGCAGCATCGGACAGATGCTGCATCCACCTAGGTAAGTATGAATATGGGATAAAAAAAAATCCCATACTTCACTATTAATGTAAAGAATGCATGCTGATACATAAACCTTTTACCTTTTTACTTACGCTTTTAAGTTTGTCTGAAGGCTAATTTTTAAAAAAAAATTTTTTATTGCTCCCCAAAGTAGCCTACGACTGCGCTATTTACTTGTCTTCTTTCCACTTACAATCCACAATGGCTGCCTTCCTAAATTTGTAATTATTAATGTGGCCCAGATCTTCTTTCATTACCCAGGTCACATCAACCCTTTACTAAGACCGCAGTTTTTACCCTGGTATTCTTACCCCTTCCACAATTACATTATACTGGGGAAACTGCACGGAGAGAAAGATCCTCCGTTGTGTAAACAGAGGCGAAGCAGATGACACTGGGAATTGTAGTTTACTTGTCATGTGTGCCAGGAGGACTGTGCTCCCGAGTGATGTCATCCTGCGCTGACCAATGAGAACAGCTGCAGCACCGCACCTGGAAGAAGCCAGGTGGAGGATGCCAGCGAGGGACATCGGACCATTGAAGGGGGGTACTGAGGACCTTTCTGTGATGGGTAATAACATGCTTTTCCCAAAGCAATATGATGCCTTATGCACACTGGACGTTTTTCCAGCTGCTGTTTTTGGCTTCAAGTGTGTTTTTTTATTTTTTTTCTGCAGCTAGTAAACTCCCCAGCATGTTATCCTATGTGTCCATGCATACATGGGCAGTTATCAGTGTTTTCTGGCTGGAAAAAAACCCCCAGAACTAGTGTTTTTAAGAAGAGACTTTCAGCTGTAAAAGCGTAAAAACGCCACTAAGTTTTGAGCCATAAGCTTTTGTGGGAATATAGTTTTGCTAATAAAAAGCTAAACGCTGCTGCAAAAATGCTGCTAAACTCATTCTACAGCTTTCTACAGCTAATGATACTGGTGTTTTTCTGTTTCAATAATTTTAATAAAGTATTTCACAAGAAAGAATACAAAAGTTAAGGCTAAGAATGCGTATCTTCCACAATATAAAATATGTACTGAATGAGTAAAAAGTCCAAACATTTTTAGACATAAAAGAACATATAAAAGGGGCGTTCTTCTTCCAAATAAGAATCTTCACAGTCTGTATAGATTGTACTGTCAGAACTTATTCAAGACTCTAAATAATGCATTTACCAGGCATAGCTCATTGTACATTAACCACTTGCCGACCGCCTCACGCCTATATACGTGAGCAGAGCGGCACGGGCAGGCAAAATCACGTACCTGAAACGTGATTGCCTTCCCGCGGGTGGGGGGTCCGATCGGACCCCCCCCCGGTGCCAGCTGCGGTCGGCATTTGGTTGGGAGCGATGAGAGACGAGGGGGAGACCATCCGATCGTGGCCCCCCCCTCGCGATCGCTCCCAGCCACTGACAAACATCCCCTGCCTCTGTATAGTACACAGAGGCAGAGGATGTGATGTCATCTCTCCTCGGCTGTCAGTTTCCGTTCCAGCGCCGAGGAGAGATGACATGTAAGTAAGTGCACAACACAAACACACACAGTAGAACATGCCAGGCATACATTACACCCCCGATCCCCCCCCGATCGCCCCCCGATCCCCCCCCAATCACCCCCCCCCCTGTCACAAACTGACACCAAGCAGGTTTTTTTTTTTTTTTTTTTTTTTTTTTCCTGATTACTGCATAGTGTCAGTTTGTGACAGTTAGCAGTGTTAGGACAGTTACTGTAACCCCCCTGTAGGTCTAGGGTACCCCCCTTACCCCCCCTAATAAAGTTTTAACCCCTTGATCACCCCCCCTCACCAGTGTCGCTAAGCGATCATTTTTCTGATCGCTGTATTAGTGTCGCTGGTGACGGTAGTTAGGGACGTAAATATTTAGGTTCGCCGTCAGTGTTTTATAGCGACAGGGACCCCCATATACTATCTAATAAATGTTTTAACCCCTTGATTGCCCCCTAGTTAACCCTTTCACCACTGATCACCGTATAACCGTTACGGGTGACGCTGGTTAGTTCGTTTATTTTTTATAGTGTCAGGGCACCCGCCGTTTATTACCGAATAAAGGTTTAGCCCCCTGATCGCCCGGCGGTGATATGCGTCGCCCCAGGCAGCGTCAGATTAGCGCCAGTACCCCCCCTAATAAAGTTTTAACCCCTTGATCACCCCCTGTCGCCAGTGTCGCTAAGCGATCATTTTTCTGATCGCTGTATTAGTGTCACTGGTGACGCTAGTTAGGGACGTAAATATTTAGGTTCGCCGTCAGTGTTTTATAGCGACAGGGACCCCCATATACTATCTAATAAATGTTTTAACCCCTTGATTGCCCCCTAGTTAACCCTTTCACCACTGATCACCGTATAACTGTTACGGGTGACGCTGGTTAGTTAGTTTATTTTTTATAGTGTCAGGGCACCCGCCGTTTATTACCGAATAAAGGTTTAGCCCCCTGATCGCCCGGCGGTGATATGCGTTGCCCCAGGCAGCGTCAGATTAGCGCCAGTACCGCGAACACCCACGCACGCACCGTACACGCACCATACACCTCCCTTAGTGGTATAGTATCTGATCGGATCAATATCTGATCCGATCAGATCTATACTAGCGTCCCCAGCAGTTTAGGGTTCCCAAAAACGCAGTGTTAGCGGGATCAGCCCAGATACCTGCTAGCACCTGCGTTTTGCCCCTCCGCCCGGCCCGGCCCAGCCCACCCAAGTGCAGTATCGATCGATCACTGTCACCCCGGTCGTAGTCAAACCAGCACTGCAGTAACACTTGGTGACGTGGCGAGTCCCATAAGTGCAGTTCAAGCTGGTGAGGTGGCAAGCACAAGTAGTGTCCCGCTGCCACCAAAAAGACAAACACAGGCCCGTCATGCCCATAGTGCCCTTCCTGCTGCATTCGCCAATCCTAATTGGGAACCCACCGCTTCTGCAGCGCCCGTACTTCCCCCATTCACATCCCCAACCAAATGCAGTCGGCTGCATGAGAGGCATTTTCTTTATGTCCTCCCGAGTACCCCTACCCAGCGAACCCCCCAAAAAATATGTTGTGTCTGCAGCAAGCGCGGATATAGCCGTGACACCCGCTATTATTGTCCCTCCTGTCCTGACAATCCTGGTCTTTGCATTGGTGAATGTTTTGAACGCTACCATGCACTAGTTGAGTATTAGCGTAGGGTACAACATTGCACAGACTAGGCACACTTTCACAGGGTCTCCCAAGATGCCATCGCATTTTGAGAGACCCGAACCTGGAACCGGTTACAGTTATTATAGTTAGTTACAAAAAAAAGTGTAAAAAAAAAAAAACACAAACAAAAATATAAAATAAAAATAGTTGTCGTTTTATTGTTCTCTCTCTCTCTATTCTCTCTCTATTGTTCTGCTCTTTTTTACTGTATTCTATTCTGCAATGTTTTATTGTTATTGTTATTGTTATTGTTATTATGTTTTATCATGTTTGCTTTTCAGGTATGCAATTTTTTTATACCTTACCGTTTACTGTGCTTTATTGTTAACCATTTTTTTGTCTTCAGGTATGCCATTCACGACTTTGAGTGGTTATACCAGAATGATGCCTGCAGGTTTAGGTATCATCTTGGTATCATTCTTTTCAGCCAGCGGTCGGCTTTCATGTAAAAGCAATCCTAGTGGCTAATTAGCCTCTAGACTGCTTTTACAAGCAGTGGGAGGGAATGCCCCCCCCCCCAACATCTTCCGTGTTTTTCTCTGGCTCTCCTGTCTCAACAGGGAACCTGAAAATGCAGCCGGTGATTCAGCCAGCTGACCATAGAGCTGATCAGAGACCAGAGTGGCTCCAAACATCTCTATGACCTAAGAAACCGGAAGCTACGAGCATTTTATGACGTAGATTTCGCCGGATGTAAACAGCGCCATTGGGAAATTGGGAAAGCATTTTATCACACCGATCTTGGTGTGATCAGATGCTTTGAGGGCAGAGGAGAAATCTAGGGTCTAATAGACCCCAATTTTTGCAAAAAAGAGTACCTGTCACTACCTATTGCTATCATAGGGGATATTTACATTCCCTGAGATAACAATAAAAATGATTTAAAAAAAAAAAAAAATGAAAGGAACAGTTTAAAAATAAGATAAAAAAATAATAATAATAAAGAAAAAAAAAAAAAAAAAAAAAAAAGCACCCCTGTCCCCCCTGCTCTCGCGCTAAGGTGAACGCAAGCGTTGGTCTGGCGTCAAATGTAAACAGCAATTGCACCATGCATGTGAGGTATCGCCGCGAAGGTCAGATCGAGGGCAGTAATTTTAGCAGTAGACCTCCTCTGTAAATCTAAAGTGGTAACCTGTAAAGGCTTTTAAAGGCTTTTAAAAATGTATTTAGTTTGTCGCCACTGCACGTTTGTGCGCAATTTTAAAGCATGTCATGTTTGGTATCTATGTACTCGGCCTAAGATCATCTTTTTTATCTCATCAAACATTTGGGCAATATAGTGTGTTTTAGTGCATTAAAATGTAAAAAAGTGTGTTTTTTCCCCAAAAAATGCGTTTGAAAAATCGCTGCGCAAATACTGTGTGAAAAAAAAAAATGAAACACCCACCATTTTAATCTGTAGGGCATTTGCTTTAAAAAAAATATATAATGTTTGGGGGTTCAAAGTAATTTTCTTGCAAAAAAAAATTATTTTTTTATGTAAACAATAAGTGTCAGAAAGGGCTTTGTCTTCAAGTGGTTAGAAGAGTGGGTGATGTGTGACATAAGCTTCTAGATGTTGTGCATAAAATGCCAGGACAGTTCAAACCCCCCCCAAATGACCCCATTTTGGAAAGTAGACACCCCAAGCTATTTGCTGAGAGTCATGTTGAGTCCATGGAATAATTTATATTGTGACACAAGTTGCGGGAAAGAGACAATTTTTTATTTTTTTTATTTTTTTTTGCGCAAAGTTGTCACTAAATGATATATTGCTCAAACATGCCATGGGAATATGTGAAATTACACCCCAAAATACATTCTGCTGCTTCTCCTGAGTACGGGGATACCACATGTGTGAGACTTTTTGGGAGCCTAGCCGCGTACGGGACCCCGAAAACCAAGCACCGCCTTCAGGCTTTCTAAGGCCGTAAATTTTTGATTTCACTCTTCACCGCCTATCACAGTTTCGGGGGCCATGGAATGCCCAGGTGGCAAAAAAAACCCCAAATGACCCCATTTTGGAAAGTAGACACCCCAAGCTATTTGATGAGAGGTATAGTGAGTATTTTGCAGACCTCACTTTTTGTCACAAAGTTTTGAAAATTGAAAAAAGAAAAAAAAAATTTTTTTTTCTCGTCTTTCTTTATTTTCAAAAACAAATGAGAGCTGCAAAATACTCACCATGCCTCTCAGCAAATAGCTTGGGGTGTCTACTTTCCAAAATGGGGTCATTTGGGGGGGGTTTGTGCCACCTGGGCATTCCATGGCCTCCGAAACTGTGATAGGCAGTGAGGAGTAAAATCAAAAATGTACGCCCTTAGAAATCCTGAAGGCAGTGCTTGGTTTTCGGGGTCCCGTACGCGGCTAGGCTCCTAAAAAGTCCCACACATGTGGTATCCCCGTACTCAGGAGAAGCAGCTAAATGTATTTTGGGGTGCAATTCCACATATGCCCATGGCCTGTGTGAGCAATATATCATTTAGTGACAACTTTTTGTAATTTTTTTTTTTTTTTTTTTTTTTGTCATTATTCAATCACTTGGGACAAAAAAAATGAATATTCAATGGGCTCAACATGCCTCTCAGCAAATTCCTTGGGGTGTCTACTTTCCAAAATGGGGTCATTTGTGGGGGTTTTGTACTGCCCTGCCATTTTAGCACCTCAAGAATCGACATAGGCAGTCATAAATTAAAGGCTGTGTAAATTCCAGAAAATGTACCCTAGTTTGTAGACGCTATAACTTTTGCGCAAACCAATAAATATACACTTATTGACATTTTTTTTACCAAAGACATGTGGCCGAATACATTTTGGCCTAAATGTATGACTAAAATTGAGTTTATTGGATTTTTTTTAGAACAAAAAGTAGAAAATATCATTTTTTTTCAAAATTTTCGGTCTTTTTCCGTGTATAGCGCAAAAAATAAAAACGGCAGAGGTGATCAAATACCATCAAAAGAAAGCTCTATTTGTGGGAAGAAAAGGACGCAAATTTCGTTTGGGTACAGCATTGCATGACCGCGCAATTAGCAGTTAAAGCGACGCAGTGCCGAATTGTAAAAAGTGCTCTGGTCAGGAAGGGGGTAAATCCTTCCGGGGCTGAAGTGGTTAAAGGACAGAGCAACTACATATTGCATTTCCAAGCTTGGGGTCAGCTCATAAACCCCAATCACTGGGGGATGCGCCTGGTAATCACTCTATACGTTCATGGAAGGAGACCTATACCTCCAAGAAAAGGAAGCCACATCCCTCTTCAGCTAATGGCGTTTTTATAACGTCCAGTATGCATGAGGCCTAACTAGTACTACATGGTTTTTTTTTTTTTTTTGTGCTGCCATTGAGGTCTATAAGGCCAAAAAAACGTATGCACCAAGACACGCACGTGTATTATTTTTCCCAATACACGGCAGGTGTGAACGAGCCATATGGAAGAGAGTGGTGATTCTCTTGTGGTGCATTTGTTGTGTGTTGGGCAATATGAGTGTTTAAAGCATGTTTTGTAGGCTGTGTGCATGAGCCACTAGGCCTCTTTATATTTTCCGGACTTCGCTTGCAGGTGGATGACGTCCGTCACCGCTTACTGAGCAGAGCTGAGACAGACCCAGTCCCGCTCTCCTCTATGGGGCGATCAGATGAAAACAGACCGCCTGTCTGTTTTTCATTTAATCCGATCCGCCAGACGGATAGAAAATAGGACCACCATCCATCTTGATTTTGTGGACAGGATCAGATAACAGCAGATGTCAGCGGACATGTATCCGCTGACATCCGCTACTCCAAAGGGGTGACTGGAGGGTCCGATCAGGTCCGGCCTGGAAAACTGACAGGTGGACCTGATCGGACAGCCCCTCTGAAAGGGGGTCTAACTGTCAAAGCTTATGATATTGTCACTATGTGAGCATCTGTAAATAGTGATACATCGTAAATGTTTGAAGATAATGTTGGTGTTGAGTGACTTGGCCAGGTGTATTACCTGCTTTGGCCATCCAGATTCCAAAACTGTAAACAAATGACTGATTCCACAGCTACAGTTAAATGTACAGACCGGTTTAAAGCAAATGCCCAATGTAACAAACAACCAAACGCAATTCATCTTTTATTATTCCAGCTGCTCTCCGTCCATTTGATTGGTTGTAAGCAGTAGGTAATTGGCCAATTGGGACCAATTTATGACCATCGAGCCTGTGGAACTATTGAAATAGACGGGGAATACAACAATGACGTACTGTAACTCTGGAGTCCTTGTTCTGTGTTTATTGACTCCTATGCCAACTGTCAAATAAAGCAGACATAAAGGCAAACATCTAAATCCAAAAGCAAATATGTATTCCAGTGTCTTTGTAACCTGTGCAATAAATTGAGATATCAAGCAATGTTATCCGCTTTCTTATCTAATGTGAACTATGAAACACACACACGCCTAATAGGACAGTATGATGAGTAAGTGTTGTCACCCTTACTTGGCAGGTCCATCAGGTGAAAATAAAGGTAAAAATGCCTAAATAAAGGAACTAATGCAGCTGCCACATCTAAGGATTGGTGGTAAGCTGCAACAAAATGTAATTTTCCTTTTAGGTTAGAAGGCTAGCCTGTATTTGTGGGAGGAGTCTGAGGGGTACATATCCCTCCTCCTCTGCCTGATCCTGCGTCGGCGTGCATTCAGGGCAACGCACGTCACTTCCGGCTTCCCTGCAGAGCGGTGGTCATCAGCAGTTGTGGCGGGTCCTCTCCCGGTGCTCATGCCGGGCACCATCGAGGGGACCGTACCGCCGTCCACCCATTCATCCCAGGCTAAAATCCAGCATCGAGGGGGCCGCCCACTTCTCTCTGTGTTTATGCCGGGGGAGGGGCTGCCTGTCCATCCGCCCACCCACGTTGCCCAGAGCTCTATCCGGCATTGAGGGGGCCGCCCGCCTGCTTCTCCGGGTGCTCTCGCCTGGTGGGTGGGGAGGGGGCGTCCGTCCACTCACCCACGTTGCCCAGGGCTCCATCCGGCTTCGAGGGGGCCGCCCGCTAGAGCTGCACAATTAATCGTTAAAAAATCGTGATCTCGATTCACCTCCCCTGACATCTCTCCTGCAGAGGTTGCAGATTTTTTCATATAAACAAGTGGAGAGACTTTTATCTACTCACTCACTCAGCTGTCAAAAGAAAGCATAGGGCATTCTGCCAAGTCTTTTAACTTGAAACATTGTAACTAAGCTACCTTCTTAGATCAAAGGGATAGAACTTCTGTGTAAAGAAATAATGGGGCAGTCTGCCAAGTTTTCAACAACCTGTAAATGCAGGAAGTTAAACCACTTAAAGTCTAAATCTTTTTCTGACACTTCATTCTTAAAGCGGGATTCCGGCTTGAAAAAAAAAATTAAATGTCAGCAGCTACAAACACTGTAGCTGCTGACTTTAAATAAGTACTTGCCTGTCCTTGGTGCCCGCGATGTCGGCCGCTCGAGGCCCACCTGTCCCTCTGCTCTTGGGTCCCGGCACCGCCATCCTAGGTAAGAGAAAAAGGCAGTGGAGCCTTGCGGCTTCACTGCCAGTTTCCTACTGCGCACGCGCGAGCGGCACTAAGCTCTGTGAATGGCCCCAAGGTGTTCTGGGAACACACACAGTTCCCAGAAGACAACGGGGCCGCTCACCGAGGAGAAGAACACGCCGCGTAATAGGAAGAGGCAGATTAGGAAGACTGCCTAGCAACAAGGGTTTAGGTAAGTTTAAATTTTTTTTTTTTAGGGTGGCCCTCCACTTTAATTTAAAATATTTTTTGCTAGAAAATTACTTGGAACCCCCACACATATTATTTATATATATATATTTTAGCAGAGACCCTAGGGCAGGGCTTGACAAATTTGCTTGGTTTTTTTTTTTTTTTTTTTAAACGACCGACAAAGCTTTATTTTCAATATAAAAATGAACCAATCTTAAATTTACACAGAGACGACTAGAACGAATGTGACTGCTTTTATTTCCTGCCATGCAGGGACACAAGACCACCATATTCCCGCTAAGGATCCAATCAGGTCCGCCTGAAAAACTGACAGGTGAACCTGATCAGACGGCGCGTGTGAAAGGGGACAAGCAGGGAGATGACAAATAATAAATTCATTTTAATTAACCACTTCCTTCCCGCAGGACGACTATATACGTCCTGTATTTGAAGAGAAATACCGTTGTTATGGTAGCAGCTAGCTACCATAACCCCGGTGTCTTCTTCAAGAGCCGGTGGTTCTCTTTCAGATAAAAGTGGTCTCTGCAGCAGATTCGCAGCGAGATCACTTTTATCGGCGGCAGGAGAGGGCCCCCCCCTACCGCCGCGCTCCGGTGCCCTTCACCACTTACCGTGGCAGTCGGTAACGGCGGAGGCGATCCGGATCTGTCCCTGGCCTGACATGGAGACGAGTGAGAGGAAGATGCCCCCCCCCCCATCTCCAAGTCATTGCAGGGTGGAAGCGACGTCAAATCCTCACTTCCACCCATAGCTCTTAAAGGGACATTTTATTATTTTTTTTTTCAAATGACAATTTTTTTTTTTTAATGCATTTTAGTGTAAATATGAGATGTGAGGTCTTTTTGACCCCCGGATCTCACATTTAAGAGGTCCTGTCATGCTTTTTTTCTATTACAAGGGATTTTTACATTCCTTGTAATAGGAATAAAAGTGACTTTTTTTTTTTTTTTTTTAAAAGAACAGTGAAAAAATAAAAGTTAAAATAAATAAGAATTTTTTTTTTTTTTTAAATGTGCCCCATCCCTTGTAATAGAAATAAAAGTGACACATTTTTTTTTTTTTAAAACAGTGTAAAAATATATAAGAAAAAAAAAATTTTTTTAACCACTTGACGACCGCCTCACGCCGATGTACGTCGGCAAAGTGGCACGGACAGGCAAAATCACGTACAGGGTACGTGATTTGCCTTCCGCGGGTGGGGGGTCCGATCGGACCCCCCCCCCGGTGCCCGAGGCGGTCGCCGTTTGTCCAGCGGCGATCGGTGGTGAGGGGGAGACCATCCGTTCGTGGCCCCCCCCTCGCGATCGCCGCCGGCCAATCGAATCATTCCTTTGCTGCTGTATGCTAAACAGCAGCAAAGGAAATGATGTCATCTCTCCTCGGCTCGGTAATTTCCGTTCCGGCCCGAGGAGAGAAGACATCAATGTGAGTGCACCAACACACACACAGTAGAACATGCCAGGCACACAAAACACCCCGATCCCCCCCCCGATCCCCCCCCCAATCACCCCCCCCCCCCCCTGTCACAAACTGACACCAGCAGTTTTTTTTTTTTTTTTCTGATTGCTGCATAGTGTCAGTTTGTGACAGTTACAGTGTTGGGACAGATACTGTTACCCCCCTTTAGGTCTAGGGTACCCCCCAACCTCCCCTAATAAAGTTTTAACCCCTTGATCACCCCCTGCCACCAGTGTCACTAAGCGATCATTTTTCTGATCGCTGTATTAGTGTCACTGGTGACGCTAGTTAGGGACATAAATATTTAGGTTCGCCGTCAGCGTTTTATAGCGTCAGGGACCCCCATATACTACCGAATAAATGTTTTAACCCCTTGATTGCCCCCTAGTTAACCCTTTCACCACTGATCACCGTATAACCGTTACGGTTGACGCTGGTTAGTTTGTTTATTTTTTATAGTGTCAGGGCACCCGGCGTTTATTACCGAATAAAGGTTTAGCCCCCTGATCGCCCGGCGGTGATATGCGTCGCCCCAGGCAGCGTCAGATTAGCGCCAGTACCGCTAACACCCACGCACGCAGCATACACCTCCCTTAGTGGTATAGTATCTGAACGCATCAATATCTGATCCGATCAGATCTATACTAGCGTCCCCAGCAGTTTAGGGTTCCCAAAAACGCAGTGTTAGCGGGATCAGCCCAGATACCTGCTAGCACCTGCGTTTTGCCCCTCCGCCCGGCCCAGCCCAGCCCACCCAAGTGCAGTATCGATCGATCACTGTCACTTACAAAAGACTAAACGCATAACTGCAGCGTTCGCAGAGTCAGGCCTGATCCCTGCGATCGCTAACAGTTTTTTTTGGTAGTATTTTGGTGAACTGGCAAGCACCAGCCCCAGGCAGGGTCAGGTTAGCGCCAGTACCGCTAACACCCACGCACGCAGCATACGCCTCCCTTAGTGGTATAGTATCTGATCCGATCAGATCTATACTAGTGTCCCCAGCAGTTTAGGGTTCCCAAAAACGCAGTGTTAGCGGAATCAGCCCAGATACCTGCTAGCACCTGCGTTTTGCCCCTCCGCCCGGCCCAGCCCACCCAAGTGCAGTATCGATCGATCACTGACACTTACAAAACACTAAATGCATAACTGCAGCGTTCGCAGAGTCAGGCCTGATCCCTGCGATCGCTAACAGTTTTTTTGGTAGTATTTTGGTGAACTGGCAAGCACCAGCCCCAGGCAGCGTCAGGTTAGCGCCAGTACCGCTAACACCCACGCACGCACTGTACACCACCCTTAGTGGTATAGTATCTGAACGGATCAATATCTGATCCGATCAGATCTATACTAGCATCCCCAGCAGTTTAGGGTTCTCACAAACGCAGTGTTAGCGGGATCAGCCCAGATACCTGCTAGCACCTGCGTTTTGCCCCTCCGCCCGGCCCAGCCCAGCCCACCCAAGTGCAGTATCGATCGATCACTGTCACTTACAAAAGACTAAAACGCATAACTGCAGCGTTCGCAGAGTCAGGCCTGATCCCTGCGATCGCCAACAGATTTTTTTGGTAGCGTTTTGGTGAACTGGCAAGCGCCAGCGGCCTAGTACACCCCGGTCGTAGTCAAACCAGCACTGCAGTAACACTTGGTGACGTGGCGAGTCCCATAAGTGCAGTTCAAGCTGGTGAGGTGGCAAGCACAAGTAGTGTCCCGCTGCCACCAAAAAGACAAACACAGGCCCGTCGTGCCCATAGTGCCCTTCCTACTGCATTCGCCAATCCTAATTGGGAACCCACCGCTTCTGCAGCGCCCGTACTTCCCCCATTCACATCCCCAACCAAATGCAGTCGGCTGCATGAGAGGCATTTTCTTTATGTCCTCCCGAGTACCCCTACCCAGCGAACGCCCCCAAAAAAGATATTGTGTCTGCAGCTAGCGCGGATATAGGCGTGACACCCGCTATTATTGTCCCTCCTGTCCTGACAATCCTGGTCTTTGCATTGGTGAATGTTTTGAACGCTACCATTCACTAGTTGAGTATTAGCATAGGGTACAGCATTGCACAGACTAGGCACACTTTCACAGGGTCTCCCAAGATGCCATCGCATTTTGAGAGACCCGAATCTGGAACCGGTTACAGTTATAAAAGTTAGTTACAAAAAAAGTGTAAAAAAAAAATATATATATATATATATATATATATATATATATATATATATATATATATATATATATATATATATATATATATATATATATATATATATATATATATATATATATATATATATATATATATATATATATAATAAAAAAAAATAGTTGTCGTTTTATTGTTCTCTCTCTCTCTATTGTTCTGCTCTTTTTTACTGTATTCTATTCTGCAATGTTTTATTGTTATTATGTTTTATCATGTTTGCTTTTCAGGTATGCAATTTTTTATACTTTACCGTTTACTGTGCTTTATTGTTAACCATTTTTTTGTCTTCAGGTACGCCATTCACAACTTTGAGTGGTTATACCAGAATGATGCCTGCAGGTTTAGGTATCATCTTGGTATCATTCTTTTCAGCCAGCGGTCGGCTTTCATGTAAAAGCAATCCTAGCGGCTAATTAGCCTCTAGACTGCTTTTACAAGCCGTGGGAGGGAATGCCCCCCCCCCCACCGTCTTCCGTGTTTTTCTCTGGCTCTCCTGTCTCAACAGGGAACCTGAAAATGCAGCCGGTGATTCAGCCAGCTGACCATAGAGCTGATCAGAGACCAGAGTGGCTCCAAACATCTCTATGGCCTAAGAAACCGGAAGCTACGAGCATTTTATGACTTAGATTTCGCTGGATGTAAATAGCGCCATTGGGAAATTGGGGAAGCATTTTATCACACCGATCTTGGTGTGGTCAGATGCTTTGAGGGCAGAGGAGAGATCTAGGGTCTAATAGACCCCAATTTTTTCAAAAAAGAGTACCTGTCACTACCTATTGCTATCATAGGGGATATTTACATTCCCCGAGATAACAATAAAAATGATTAAAAAAAAAATAAAAATGAAAGGAACAGTTTAAAAATAAGATAAAAAAGCAAAAAAATAATAAAGAAAAAAAAAAAAAAAAAAAAAAAAAAGCACCCCTGTCGCCCCCTGCTCTCGCACTAAGGCGAACGCAAGCGGCGGTCTGTCGTCAAACGTAAACAGCAATTGCACCATGCATGTGAGGTATCACCGCGAAGGTTAGATCGAGGGCAGTAATTTTTGCAGTAGACCTCCTCTGTAAATCTAAAGTGGTAACCTGTAAAGGCTTTTAAAGGCTTTTAAAAATGTATTTATTTTGTTGCCACTGCACGTTTGTGCGCAATTGTAAAGCATGTCATGTTTGGTATCCATGTACTCGGCCTAAGATCATCTTTTTTATTTCATCAAACATTTGGGCAATATAGTGTGTTTTAGTGCATTAAAATTTAAAAAAGTGTGTTTTTTCCCCAAAAAATGCGTTTGAAAAATCGCTGCGCAAATACTGTGTGAAAAAAAAAAAAATGAAACACCCACCATTTTAATCTGTAGGGCATTTGCTTTAAAAAAATATATAATGTTTGGGGGTTCAAAGTAATTTTCTTGCAAAAAAAAAACTTTTTCATGTAAACAATAAGTGTCAGAAAGGGCTTTGTCTTCAAGTGGTTAGAAGAGTGGGTGATGTGTGACATAAGCTTCTAAATGTTGTGCATAAAATGCCAGGACAGTTCAAAACCCCCCCAAATGACCCCATTTTGGAAAGTAGACACCCCAAGCTATTTGCTGAGAGGCATGTCGAGTCCATGGAATATTTTATATTGCGACACAAGTTGCGGGAAAGAGACAATTTTTTTTTTTTTTTGCACAAAATTGTCACTAAATGATATATTGCTCAAACATGCCATGTGAAATTACACCCCAAAATACATTCTGCTGCTTCTCCTGAGTACGGGGATACCACATGTGTGAGACTTTTTGGGAGCCTAGCCGCGTACGGAACCCCGAAAACCAAGCACCGCCTTCAGGCTTTCTAAGGGCGTGAATTTTTGATTTCTCTCTTGACTGCTTATCACAGTTTCGGAGACCATGGAATGCCCAGGTGGCACAAACCCCCCCCAAATGACCCCATTTTGGAAAGTAGACACCCCAAGCTATTTGATGAGAGGTATAGTGAGTATTTTGCAGACCTCACTTTTTGTCACAAAGTTTTGAACATTGAAAAAAGAAAAAAAAAAAAGTTTTTTCTTGCCTTTCTTCATTTTCAAAAACAAATGAGAGCTGCAAAATACTCACCATGCCTCTCAGCAAATAGCTTGGGGTGTCTACTTTCCAAAATGGGGTCATTTGGGGGGGTTTTGTGCCACCTGGGCATTCCATGGCCTCCGAAACTGTGATAGGCAGTGAAGAGTGAAATCAAAAATTTTCACCCTTAGAAATCCTGAAGGCGGTGATTGGTTTTCGGGGTCCCGTACACGGCTAGGCTCCCAAAAAGCCCCACACATGTGGTATCCCCGTACTCAGGAGAAGTAGCTAAATGTATTTTGGGGTGCAATTCCACATATGCCCATGGCCTGTGTGAGCAATATATCATTTAGTGACAACTTTGTGCAAAAAAAAAAAAAAAAAAAAAATGTGTCACTTTCCCGCAACTTGTGTCAAAATATAAAATATTCCATGGACTCAATATGCCTCTCTGGAAATAGCTTGGGGTGTCTACTTTCCAAAATGGGGTCATTTGGGGGGGTTTTGTGCCACCTGGGTATTCCATGGCCTCCGAAACTGTGATAGGCAGTAAAGAGTGAAATCATAAATTTACGCCCTTAGAAATCCTGAAGGCGGTGATTGGATTTCGGGGCCCCGTACGCGGCTAGGCTCCCAAAAAGTCCCACACATGTGGTATCCCCATATTCAGGAGAAGCAGCAGAATGTATTTTGGGGTGCAATTCCACATAGGCCCATGGCCTGTGTGAGCAATATATCATTTAGTGACAACTTTTTGTAAATATTTTTTTTTTTTTTTGTCATTATTCAATCACTTGGGACAAAAAAATAAATATTCAATGGGTTCAACATGCCTCTCAGCAATTTCCTTGGGGTGTCTACTTTCCACAATGGGGTCATTTGGGGGGGGTTTTGTACTGCCCTGCCATTTTAGCACCTCAAGAAATGACCTAGGCAGTCATAAACTAAAAGCTGTGTAAATTACAGAAAATGTACCCTAGTTTGTAGACGCTATAACTTTTGCGCAAACCAATAAATATACGCTTATTGACATTTTTTTTACCAAAAACATGTGGCCGAATACATTTTGGCCTAAATGTATGACTAAAATTGAGTTTATTGGATTTTTTTTATAACAAAAATTAGAAAATATCATTTTTTTTCAAAATTTTCGGTCTTTTTCCATTTATAGCGCAAAAAATAAAAACCGCAGAGGTGATCAAATACCATCAAAAGAAAGCTCTATTTGTGGGAAGAAAAGGACGCATATTTCGTTTGGGTACAGCATTGCATGACCGCGCAATTAGCAGTTAAAGCGACGCAGTGCCAAATTGGAAAAAGACCTCTGGTCCTTAGGCAGCATAATGGTCCGGGGCTCAAGTGGTTAAACACGCCCCGTCCCGCCGAGCTTGCTTGCAGAAGCGAACGCATATGTGAGTAGCGCCCGCATATGAAAGCGGTGTTCAAACCACACGTGAGGTATCGCCACGATCGTTAAAGCGAGAGCAATAATCCTAGTCCTAGACCTCCTCTGTAACTCAAAACATGTAACCTGTAGAATTTTTTAAACGTCGCCTATGGAGATTTTAAAGGGTAAAAGTTTGTCGCCATTCCACGAGCGGACGAAATTTTGAAGCGTGACATGGTGGGAATCAATTTACTCAGAGTAACATTATCTTTCACAATATAAAAAAAAATGGGCTAACTTTACTGTTTTCTTATTTTTTAATTAAAAAAAAGTATTTTTCCCAAAAAAGTGCGCTTGTAAGTCCGCTGCGCAAATACGGTGTGACAGAAAGTATTGCAATGACCGCCATTTTATTCTCTAGGGTGTTAGAATAAAAAATATATATAATGTTTGGGGGTTCTAAGTAAAGGGAAGGCGATGAACAGGCAGGGAAAACAGGTAGGGAAAGCTCCATTAGCATTGATGGATGTCTTGTCATACCAACGGCCACCACCAGAGGGCGCCTGATTGCAGAAGGAACCATAGGACTGCAGTAGGCCGCAAAGCCGCGGCCTCAATTACCGGCGCGGCCCATCGCGATCGCGCCGGGAGGGGGGGGTGTCGAACGGACACAGGATACCCCAGCTGTGCCGCCCCAGGCGCCAGGTTGCTAATTCTAGTCGCAAATGCGACCTGGCGCCCAGGGTTTGTCGAACCCTGCCCTAGGGAATAAAATGGCAATTGCTGCAATATTTTATGTCACACTGTATTTGCCCAGCGGTCTTTCAAATGCAATTTTTTGGGGAAAAAATACACTTCAATGAATAAAAAAACAAAACAGTAAAGTTAGCCCAATTTTTTTTTGTTTAAATGTGAACGATGATGTTACGCCGCAAGAATCGTGAGAGAATCGTGATCTATCTTCTCAGCAAAAAAATTGTGATTCTGATTTTAGCCAGAATCGTGCAGCTCTACCGCTCGCCCACTTCTCCCGGTGCTCACGCTGGGGGAGGGGGGGGCGTCCGTCCATCCGCCCACCCACGTTGCCAGGGCTCTATCCGGCTTTGAGGGGGCCGCTCACCCACTTCTCCCGGTGCTCACGCCAGTTGGAGGTTGCGGGGGCCATCCGCCCACCCACGTTGCCAAGGCTCTATCTGGCATCGAGGGGGCCGCCCGCCCGCTTCTCCCGGAGCTTACGCCAGTGGAGGGGGGGGGCCATCCATCCATTCACCCACCCATCCACCTACCCACTTTTTCCAGGGCTCATCCCGCATCATCGAGGGGGCCGCCGCCCGTTTCTCCCGGGGCTCTCAGAGCGGCAGCACGGTCGGCCAGGAGTTTGGTGGTGGTTCACCTCTCCGGTTTCCATGATGCTGGCTTGGTGGGTGGGGGGCATCGGGGGGGGGGGGGGGGCGCCCCGGATGCCTCTCTGTCATGCGGGGGGGGGGGGGTGGCGTCAGTGACGGGGGTCTGCCCGCTCACAGCAGTTCATCCTTTCCTGGGGCATCGGAGTAAGGGGAGGGGGACACCACAATTGTTTCAGGTGTCAAAATTCCTGGTTGTTTCAGACTAACATGCCATTACCTTCCAGGAACTGGTGGAGAGATCGAAGATCCCAGGTCCACGCTACGGCAGTTGGAAGGGTTTGGCAGTATGCGCTTGCCATTTCCCAAATGTTTTTCAACGCCGGATGTAAGGGTGTGTATGTGTGGGGGGAGGGGGTGTCGGAGCTTTCAGAGGGGAGTTCACATGCATGAGGGTTCTGGCGCCCTGTTGTGGATATCATTGCTTTTATCTTTGCAGTCCAGGTCTGACCTTTTCTTAGGTCACAGGTGGGGGGGGGGGGTGGATGCAGGCCATAGGTTACTGTGTGCATGTGTACATTCCAATATCCTCTTCCATACTGAGCTACACACCATATACTGCTCGGTATACTGTAGGCGCATATATCTTTATCTGTCCCTTGTCATCTCTGTAATCGTGAGGTCTGATTGCCTAATGTTTCGGGCCGGGGGGAGGGGGCTGATAGACGGCTTAGCTCCACTGTCAGTCATTTCTTGCATAACATGCGATTGTCGTAGCATCCTGTCTCAGCAGCGTTTTCAGTCTCAGCGTTTCTGCCATAGCGTTTCAGTCTCTGCATTTCTGCCCCAGTGTTCTGCCCCAGCGTTTCAGTCTTCGCATTTTTGCCCCAGCGTTCTGTCATAGCGTTTCTGCCCTGGAGTTTCTGCCATAGCGTCTGTCTTGGTTTTTCTGCCTTGCGTTCAGTCTCAGGGGTTCTGTCATTAGCGGGTTCTGTCATTAACAGGTTGTGCCACGCAGTCACGGCATATACTCCGGTAGCTGTTTTCATCTTTGGTTGCCATGTCTCATCATACCTTCATTCATGTTTGTAATCTGGGTTAGTTAGCTAGTGTGCTTACATCTCGAGGTCTGTTACGTCTACAGATCCATACAGGCTGAGGTTTCGTTTTTAAATGATTGTTGACCACAATCTTCTTGCCTGTATACCATACGTCATACGATGCACGCTCATTCATTACACCTGTACGACTACCCACCACGGTCTGTGGGTACACTAGCCCTGAGTGTTCAGTTTAATTACCTGTATCTGCACTGCAGGTTACTCGGGCTCACTTACTACTTACACTAGGGTCGGGGGCCGTCATCAGGTTCAATCACACGCGGTGGTCTTGTCATTTCTGCTCAGATTCTCATACTTTGGTAAGCACAGAGGGGCTTTGTTGTTCTCATGTCTGGTTGTCTGTTGTCATTTTCTCTAGTTTGTGTTTCCTTAGGTTGGGCTTGCCGCACGTTTTGAAACGACTAGTTCGCGTTCATCCCTTCAACCATGTGGGGGTTTAGAGCAGGGTAGCACCCCGTCATTAAGGAGTCAGCCCATACTTCTGTACTCGGCAGGATGTTTTGGCACAGGGGACGGCGGTAGGCTTCTGTTTGTTGCCAATTTCGTCCCAGCTACTCTCATCTACCAGCAGGGTACATGTTCTAGGCATTATTCTTGAATGCAGGTTCATGTGGGCTAAGTATGCTCTCCACAACCTGGTACGGTTGCAAGTCAGGATGGAGGTGATCGAAATGCTCGCGGTCAGAGGCAGGGTGTCAGCGTTCCCCCAGCTCCTGCTCCTCTTACTTTCCTGCAGGCTAGGTCAGCATCCCCTTGGTCCGTTCTTTCAGGCTTCCTGGTTTCAATGTGTCTGAGCCAAGCATGTTCCTTGTCAGGGGCAGTGTTGGAATCTCCCATCCCCAGTCCTCAGACAGCCTTGCTGGAGGTATTTCCAGGCCTGCACGCGGGCCTCATCACTATATCGTTAGATTCTTTGTTTGAAGTATCTTGGCTTCAGCAGACAGTCATGCTTTCATTACCAATCAGTTACTGGAAGCTGCAATTTCCAGGGGTGCTTGGTCTGGTTTCTTTACCTTCGTTCTGAAGGTAGGAGGCCGGGTCACCAGGCTGCCCAGTGGCAAGTCTCCTATATCGTTTGTTACTTTTTGGCTCCTCTTTCCTGTGGAAACTTTTTTTCATCGTCCGTGGTACTCGGTACTCGGCCGTGGTCTGGCGATGGGTTGTATTGGCATCCACACCCATATCAACATGCTTGCACTCACTTTCATCAGATCTGCCCGTTGGTAGGGCAAGATAAATTGGTGCAGATGTCATTTCACCATTGGGCTTACCCTTGGGTCAGAAGCAGTCCTTGCTTTATAACCTTCACAAGCACTCCATTGGGTCTTGGGTACCTGCAGGGGGGTCAGGGATTAATTTCATTCAGTTGATGTCCTGTTGCATATAGGCCCTGGTCACTGCCCAGAGTTTTTTAGTCTCTCTCAAGGTGTGTGCTGAGCCGCGTCCCCTTGACGGGTCCATAAGTGGTAGGTTTGGGCAAACGTCATCGTGATTCTGGGTTCCACTCTCAGCTCTTATCTCTTGATTAGGATGTTGCCTGGAGAACTGCTCTGGTACGTCAGACCAGTCATCTTTTTTCCGATCCCCAGCCTGTTCCAAGAAGGGGTGCTCACAGTCACTTGGGTATGCGGAATCCATGCCATGAGACTTATTCCACGGGATGGAGTCTGGCCCTCCTTCCTCTATTCAGAACTCAGAATCGGTTGTCAGGTTACAGGCAAATGCACGTCCCGATTCATTTAGTGTGGGTCCAGTGTCTGGGCGTCTGGTATGGTTCTCCATGTTCAACGGTGCATATTGCCAAAGCGCATTGGCCTTATTCGCCAACACTATCAAACGCATCCATCAGGTATCCAGCACTTCAGACCCCTGCAACTCATGTCAGGTCGTCCATTTTTGCAGCTCACCCTCTCTAACTCCCCCATACCAAGTATAGACAGGCCGGGGGTTGGTGGGAATGTCATGGTGTCCATTGAAGCATTAGGTCTTCTCTGCTATTATTTCGCAAGGGGTCCTCGGGTCAGCCCTTGCTCCCTTTCCCCCCCATGTATCCTCTAGCTACAAGCAGTTTGTTCCCATGTCTGGTTTTCTCGGGAATCGGGCCCAATCCGAATCATTCACAGGATATTTATTTGGGTTCTGGGCAGTTGCAGGTTTCAACGGGGGTCCCTTCTTATCAATTCATGGGACGTTGCTGTTCATCCTGGTATAGCTGATACATGCCAGATCCATTACTGTAGCCATCCAGACGTGCGCTACCCTATTAGACAACTTGTTGCCTACCTTTTCATCTAGGTTCTTATCACACCTACTTTTGTATCTTTTTTTCCCTCTTTTTCAGGCGTAATGACCAGCCAGGCCAAGGCACACCTCAGGCCTTGGTAGTTAGGGTATCGCATTTCTAAGTGAAGACTACAAATATGCTTTACTAGCATCCTGCACCATCTGTCTGCTTTTCGTCACACTTGCCCTTCATGTGCTTTCCTATAAAGTGCCTAAGTAAGCACCCCCTACTCTAGCTTCCAGTGCTTTTTTTTTTTTTTTTTGTTGCAGGGGTAATATTAGTCTGGGTTGGTGTCATAACTGCATTTAAAAAAAAAAAATGCCTTTTAATATTTTTTCTTTTTAGCTGCCAGACAGAACATGATTAAGCTCCAGGGGGCGTGGTGAAACACGTTGGGGGTGTGGCCTGGCGGGAGCCCAGGCTGAGGTTGTCTCTCTCATACCACCATAGGACTCTGTGGATGTGCGGCACCAGAGATCTTTCCTCTCTTCTGCCAGACGGAACAGCCAGGCTCGCTGCCTTACTTTTTTACACTGTAGTTTAGCAATACAGTTCGGCTTGGTTCACACTGATGTGATTTCAGGTGCAACTTGGGCTGCACTGAATCGCATGAAAGTGGAAGATACATTGCTTCCAATGGTGGCAGTTCACATCAATGCAGCGCTTCTGTGCTACTTTGGTGCGATGCAGTGTGATTTTGTGGTCCCTAGATTTTAATGGAAAAGCATCTACATGCGTTTTTGTGTGTGATTTTGTGCTGGTTGATTGGAGGAGGCACCTACCAGGAGCAGGGATGAGTCATCTGTTAACGAGCTGCCACCCATCACCATCCCAACAGCGATAAGTCATCCCTGCTGTCGGCAGAATGTAAACAAAAGAGCCCACATGAAAAATGCTGTGCGGGTCTCCAGTCCATATCAGGCCCTTTTTATTAAAAACCATTTTTTTAAAGTAATTAAAAAAACAAGACCGTTTATGTCCCTTTTTATTTAAAAAAACAAAAAAAAACGTCAAATCAATATGAACGCCACTGCCAACTTGTACGAAAATTAAAAAATCACGCCAAAAATGTACCACTCCAGTTGTTTGACACTCGTCGAATGACATCGCTGCTCTACCCCCGGGGATGTGGCACAGAGTAATCCTGCCCCCATGCTAACCCTTGAAAACCCCATTCTTTGCCATCATGGGAGTGGTGGTGGGGGGGGTTATGGCACATGCTGGCCCATGGAGACCCCGCCCCATGATGTCATAGTTGATTGCATGTTGAGGAATCCCCTGTTGATGGAAAGGATGACTCATCATTGTTAGGCTGCTGGCACCTTAACAACCAATGACTCACCCTTGGTGGCTGACAACAGATGAGTCGCAGTAGTAACACGCATTAAAAAAAAATGCACAATATTGCACTACAAAATTGCACCAGATTGGTTCCTAGTGCTTCTTTTCCTGCTTCCAGTCTGAGATCTGCTGTACAGTTAGTGCAAGAGGTTGATATCAAGACAAATTGGGGTTAATTTACTAAAACTGCAAGATCTGGTGCAGCTCTGCAGAGAAACCAATCCTCTTTCAGGTTTGGGCCTAGGTTCACATTTCTGCGGAATAGGAATCGTGTGAGTTCAGCTAAATGCAATGCAGTCTGACTTCAGGGGCGATTTGACAGACATCTGTGAGGGTTCCTGCACAGATGTCTATACAAATCGGTATCCGAAGTCGCCAAAAGTGGTACTTTTGGGAATTGGTGTGACGCCGCACCGCTTTGGGCGGTGCCATTGTCGGCAATAGCAGCCGATTTGGCATGCCTTATGACATGTCAAATCCCTTGCCAAATCGGACCAATGTGAACCAAGGCTTATTGTCAAAGCTTAAAGAGTAAGTAAAGTCTTCCTCTTTAATTGTACCTACAGGTAAGCCTATAGTATGGCTTACCTGTAGGTACTGTAAATTTCTCCTAAACTTGCACCGTATAGGAGATTTTTACCATATACGCTGTTGCATACGTCATCGGTGCATGCACACTGAAGGAACGGCCCACTCATGCCGTTTCTTCAGGGCCCGTGCTGTCACTGGTGGCACCTGTGCGCATACGTGGGAATTACATCATCGTGGCTCTGGCCAATCACAGCACCGTAGCCGGCGTACCCGGAAGTAACTCAAGGAAAGATGTCGGCCATGTCAGCAGCCGTGCAGGGCATCGTTCATTGATTATTTCATAATCAACTTGTACAGTTCTGTTTTAATTGTAATCATTATGGCTTAGATGTGAGTGTTTTTTTTTGTTGTTTTTTTCAAATTGGGTCTATTTTTAACAAGATCATATGCATGTGTGTGTGTGTGTATATGTGTGTATGTATATGTATATGTATATGTATATATATATATATATATATATATATATATATATATATATATATATATATATATATATATATATATATATATATATATATATATATATATATATATATATATATATATATATATATATATATATATATGTATGTATATGTGTATATATATATATATATATATATAACACTTCTGAAAGTCCCATACACCCATTGATGTCCTCGCCTAACTGTCTGCTGGCTTTTTGGGTTTCTGTGCACAAAGCTCCCTTTTATTATAGGATAAAAATAATTTGTTGATGTTTGGGAATTTGCACATCAGTTCATACAATGTAAGGTTTGTTCTTCCTGGACCACAATTAGCTGATGGCTTTGCTTGCTTCTGTCCAAGAATGTACAGAGGGAGAACCAAGTCTTTTTATTCAAGAAAAGATGGGACTTTATAACTGTACAGGTTATGGTAGGAATGAGTTCTGATTAAAATGCCCTTGCTTTAATCGGTGCTCAGAACAGTAATGCATGCTTAAAACAAAAGGCATTAACAAGACCGTATAACCATAACCTGTAGACTGTCTTGTTGGGTCCCTAGCCCTACTCCGTAAAAGCAAAAATTTCTGTACACTACCGTGATGATGACCAAAAAGCCTAAAACAGCTGTTTGCAGTTTATAATAAATGGCTCTGTAATATTAGGCTATATTTGCACTATATACCAGCAGTCCTGGATCTTCTTCAGGAAAGGATGAAATTGCATCAACTCTCTCTTCTAAGGATGTAAGCTGGTAGCAGTATGATAATTCATGTGTTTAGAAGTACTTGCATTGATCTTCAGTTGTGTCTTAGCATACACAGGAAGCTCAAAACATTCAAAATGTTCTGGAGAAAATACTGTTCCAAGTTTCCTCCAGTGCTAGTGACATCCTGGGTATTCAATCGCATAATCTTTGAAAGCCATGAAAATAGTTCAGGTTAGCTAAACCTTCCTGTTTCATGCAGTTCAGAAGATCACATTTTTTTTTTTTTTATATATTTTTTTTTTTGGCAAGTGCACAGTAGCAGCATATTCTCCAGGAATTTTTAAGTATTTAAAGTGGACCTGGGCCACTAGGATTCAACAATAACCAGATTCAACATTCAAAGTGGCTGTTGTTTTTAGGGGTGCAACGGATCAAAAATCTCACGGGTCGGATCGATCCTCGGATCAGAGTCACGGATCGGATCATTTTCGGATCAGCAAAAAAAAACCACACAAATCTTGTTACACCCACCGAAGTTTTAGATTTAAAAGCTATTTTCAACACAAAACCGAGCTTATATGCATAAATACAGTATTTGTGCATATAAGCTCAGTTTTGTGTTGAAAATGGCTTTTAAATCTAAAACTCCGGTGGGTGTAACAAGATGTCCGCTTGCCCCCTTCTCACTCTATCATTATTGTACTGTGCAGGAGTGTGGGGTGTAGCAAGATGGCGGCGACGAAACGTCACTTCCTGTCGAGACAGCGGCCGCTTCCGGGTGTACTAAGATGGCCGCCGGCTCCGGAGCTAGGCCGAAGCCGCGGCCTTTCCTATGGCTGAGGCCGAAAAGTGCTCCGCAGATCGCGGGTGTGCCGATCCGCGGAGGGTGATCCGTACGGATCACGGATCGGCAACGATCCGTTGCACCCCTAGTTGTTTTACATAGAAGACAGGGCTTAACAAATTTTGCTTTGAATCTAGGAGCCAGCTAAAAAAAGTTAGGAGTTAGAAATATAGCTCTCATTCTGATGTGCGCTGCGATATGTAAAGTGTATCGCAATCAAAGTTTTCAGGTGTAGGTGCCCGAAACACGTGTGGGGGTGGGGAGGCCTTAAATTTTTATGGGGGGGGGGGGAGATTTTATGTGCTTGGGGGGGGGGGAGAAACAATGTTTTGTTTACTCTCCCCCCCCCCCCCCCCCCCCCAATCACATAGGTGGCAAAGTTCTGTGTGTGTGTTTTTTTTCTTTTTTTGACAGGTTCTCTTTAATGAGACATCCAGGGTCTAAAAGACCCTGGATATCTCCCCTGTGTTCCACTGAATGTAATGCAATGCAAATCGCACTGCATTACATACTTTCCTAGCCTTAATGGCCAGGGAAACTGTGTCAATAGAGACCCTGAAATGGCGTCATGCACGTCGATTCTGGTTCAGCATCAGGAAGGGGAGGAGAGCAGACCTCTTTCCTCTACCCGGCAGAGCCCGGGATACATAGCTGGGGGCGCACAGGGTGTGTGGAACAGCAGATTTGTCCTTGGGGCATTCACCTTGTAGTCCTTGCTGGCGATGCTGCCTCCCCCTCCAGCCCAATCACAGCCCAACAAAATATTATAGGAACGTTATAGGGACTATATTCAATTAATAAAATATGAAATATAATGTAATATATAAAATAAAAATATATAAATGTATATATATGTGTGTGTATGTATATGTATGTATGTATGTATGTGTGTGTGTGTATATATATATATATATATATATATATATATATATATATATATATATACATACATACATACATACATACATACATACACACACACACACACACACACACACACACACACACACACACACACACACACACACACACACACACACACACACACACACACACACACACACACACACACACACACACACACACACGGCTCGACAAACCCCGGGCGCCAGGTCGCATTTGCGACTAGAATTAGCGACCTGGCGCCTGGGGCGGCACAGCTGGGGTATCCTGTGTCCGTTCGACACCACCCCCCCCTCCCGCCGCGATCGCGTTGGGCCGCGCCGGTAATTGAGGCCCCGGCTTTGCGGCCTACTGCAGTCCTATGGTTCCTTCTGCAATCGGGCGCCCTCTGGTGGTGGCCGTTGGTATGACAAGGCATCCACCAATGCTAATGGAGCTTTCCCTACCTGTTTTCACTGCCTGCTCATCTCCTTCCCTTTACTTAGAACCCCCAAACATTATATATATTTTTTATTCTAACACCCTAGAGAATAAAATGGCGGTCATTGCAATACTTTCTGTCACACCGTATTTGCGCAGCGGACTTACAAGCGCACTTTTTTGGGAAAAAATACTTTTTTTAATTAAAAAATAAGAAAACAGTAAAGTTAGCCCAATTTTTTTATATTGTGAAAGATAATGTTACGCCGAGTAAATTGATTCCCAACATGTCATGCTTCAAAATTTCATCCGCTCGTGGAATGGCGACAAACTTTTACCCTTTAAAATCTCCATAGGCGTGGTTTAAAAAATTCTACAGGTTACCTGTTTTGAGTTACAGAGGAGGTCTAAGGCTAGAATTATTGCTCTCACTCTAACGATCGTGGCAATACCTCACGTGTGGTTTGAACACCGCTTTCATATGCGGGTGCTACTCCCATATGCGTTCACTTCTGCAAGCGAGCTCGGCGGGACGGGGCGCATTTAAAAAAATTATTATTTTTTCTTATATATTTTACTTTTTATTTTTTATTTTTACACTGTTTAAAAAAAAAAAAAATTGTGTCACTTTTATTTCTATTACAAGGGATGGGGCACATTTAATTTTTTTTTTTTTTTCTTATTTATTATAACTTTTATTTTTTCACTGTTCTTTTAAAAAAAAAAAAGTCACTTTTATTCCTATTACAAGGAATGTAAAAATCCCTTGTAATAGAAAAAAAGCATGACAGGACCTCTTAAATATGACATCTGGGGTCAAAAAGACCTCAGATCTCATATTTACACTAAAATGCATTAAAAAAAAAAAAAAATTGTCATTTGGAAAAAAAAAAATATATAAAATGTCCCTTCAAGAGCTATGGGTGGAAGTGACGATTTGACGTCGCTTCCGCCCTGCAATGACTTGGAGATGGGCGGGGGGGCCCTCTTCCTCTCACTCGTCTCCATGTCAGGCCAGGGACAGATCCGGATCGTCTCCGCCGTTACCGACGGCCACGGTAAGCGGTGAAGGGCACCGGAGCGGGGCGGTAGGGGGTGCCCTCTCCTGCCGCCGATAAAAGTGATCTCGCTGCGAATCTGCTGCAGAGACCACTTTTATCTGAAAGAGAACCACTGGCTCTTGAAGATACCGGGGTTATGGTAGCTAGCTGCTACCATAACAACGGTATTTTCTCTTCAAAGACAGGACGTATATAGTCGTCCTGCGGGAAGGAAGTGGTTAATTAAAATGAATTTATTATTTGTCATCTCCCTGCTTGGCCCCTTTCACACGGGCTGTCTGATCAGGTTCGCCTGTCAGTTTTTCAGGCGGACCTGATTGGATCCTTAGCGGGAATATGGTGGTCTTGTGTCCTTGCATAGCAGGAAATAAAAGCAGTCACATTAGTTCTAGTCGTCTCTGTGTAAATTTAAGATTGGTTCATTTTTATATTAAAAATAAAGCGGTCGGTCGTTTTAAAAAAAAAAAAAAAAAAAAAACCTGGCTCCTAACTTTTTTAGCTGGCTCCTAGATTCCAAGCAAATTTGTCAACCCCTGTATATATATGTATGTATGTATGTATGTGTGTGTGTGTGTGTATATGTATATATACACACATGCATCAATAGGACATACATATGTTTCATTGTAAGATCATGAAAACAATCACATTCACTGTCAGATAAAAGAATCAAGACACAACGTGTGCTTATTAATTATAAACCTTATAGTATGTATAAGCTTGTGTTTGTATTGGTAAACACATGCATGTGATCTTTGGAATGTAGATGAAGACGACGATTTGGTAGTCTGGTCTTAATATTCCCAAACTACCTCACCCATTATACATACTTCGTTCAGACCGAAATCAATCTTTAACCCCACTCAGTCAAAAGGCCCATTGTCGACTTTTTATCAGGTTGTTTACAAAGAACTTACTGACCTTTGCTCATTCCAGTCCTCTAGGTCCCACCACTCCATGAATAACCTCAGTCCCTTGGAACACTCTAGTCTTAAATCTTTGCGTACCAATTCAGAAATTACCATCAAACAAGCAGATAAAGATGGAGGCATAGTGTTATAAAATACAGTAGATTATCTGAAAGAAACAAGACATCTCCTTTCGGACCACAGTACTTATGAAAAACTCACCAGACCCTTTACCCAAATTTATCGAAGAATCCAATGCTTTAGTGGCACAAGCTCTGACATATGGTGTTCTGAAGAAACCGTTTTTTCAAGTCCCTTATATATACCATTTACCTAAAATCTATAAAGACACCAAAAACCCGCCAGGTCGTCCAATAGTTGCTTCAATGGATAGCATAACCACTAGCTATTCATTATACATAGACCACTTCCTCCAGCCACTGGCTCAGGCACTTCCCTCTTACATCAGAGATGGCACACATCTGATAGAACAATTACGCCCTTATACCTGGGAACCATCCTATCTGTGGGTATCGCTAGATGTGTGCTCCCTATATGCTTCGCTACCACACAAAGTTGGTCTACTCCACACAAAGTTGGTCTACTCCACACAAAGTTGGTAGCGCATTTTCTTAATCTTAATTTACAGCAAATTGAATTCATTCTTTTGGCCACCCTGTTCTGCTTGGAGCATAATTATTTTTTCTTTTGATGGTGACTTCTATCTACAAAAATGGGGTACTGCTATGGGGGCTAATTTTGCCCCCAGTTATGCCAACTTAACAATGGGCCTGTGGGATACCAGGTGTGTTGGGGCTGATAACCCCTTTTCTGCACACTTGGTCTTCTACAGCCAATATATTGATGACATTATAATTATTTGGATTGGCCCAGCGAACTCAGTCCATGACTTTGTTGCTTATTGCAACACTAATACTTTTGGTCTAACATTCACTTCTGTCATGGACCCTGATTCTATATGTTTCTTGGATCTAGAACTCTTCCGTTCTGATAGCACCATTACAGCTAAGAATCCTACCAAACCGACAGCTGGAAATTCATTTTTACATTATTCCAGCTGCCATCACCCCAGGTGGGTAAATAATGTGCCCAAAAGCCAATTCCATCGCCTAAGACGGAATTGTACGAAGTTAGAAGACTACATATCTGAGTGTCCAGCACTCAAGAAAAAGTTTCTTGATAAAGGCTACCCTACCAACCTTATAGAAGAGGCCTGTGCGTCTTACCAAACTGATAGCCTGCCAATTCCTTCTACAAAACATACTTCAGAACCTATAATTCGATACATTACACAGTATCATGCTGGTCACAAAAAAATGGAGAGCGTTTTTTAAAAATCACTGGCCCATTTTGATCCACGACCCGCACTTATCAATGTCTCTATCCGACATTCCTAAATTTGCTTATAGAAGGGTGCCAAACATCAAGAGCAAAATTGCTCCTAGCAGAATCAAATTCCAGGATAACCATAAACATCACCAGCTTGGACAACTTACGCTAATCCCTCTTGTAGGGATGTTTCACTGTAAAAAAGCTTTATGCCTCACGTGCTCACATGTCATTCATGGTAAAAAATCATTTACGACTAACGGTAAGACCTTCTTTACCCTAAGTTCTTTTTATTATTGTTCCACCCCATATGTAGTTTACTACATATCTTGCCCTTGTGGCCTTTTATATATTGGGAGAACGATTAGGGCGCTACGAGCCAGATTTGGGGAGCACCGTCGAGCTGTGCAGGCCAATAATCCTAAATATAGTGTCGCGTCATTTTGCTGCTCACCATCACAGTAAGATTTCTGATTTCCAAGTATGGGTGATTGAATCTATACCCGACAAATATTCCCATGCTGAGAGGTTCTCAGTTATGTAAGCAAGAGACTTTTTGGATATACACTTTAAACAGCATGTCGCCTCATAGTTTGAACGAAGAAATCAAAATTAATACTATAATATAAATATGTAGAATATCTTTCATGTTTCCTATACTTTATAATGTATATATCCTTCAGTTTTTTAGGTTTGTTTATCTATATTGTTTTTCATGATGTTCCCTACGTATATACTACCAGTATGGGTGTTAAGTTAAATTCTACAACCTAATATGCTTTATATTTAGTTTTGATGTCACTTCTCCAATTTTTCCTCTCCCCCCGTCAATTTCCTTCCACTTGTCCATGCCCATAGTTTCCCCATAACATCCTTTTAGTTGCCCTTTTACAATACTTTCCATGCCAGGATTTATATGCATGTGTTTACCAATATAAACACATGCTTCTACATACTATAATATAAGGTTTAGAATTAATAAGCACACTTTGTGCCTTGATTCTTTTATCTGACGGCGAATGTGATTGTTTTCATGATCTTACGATGAAACATATGTATGTCCTATTGATGTGTGTGTGTATGTGTGTATATATAGATATAGATATAGATAAATACATAATATTATATATATATATATATATATATATATATATATATATATATATATATATATATATATATATATATATATATATATATATATATATATATATATATATATATATATATATATATAATATTATGTATGTATTTATCCATTTATATATATATTTTTTATATATTAGATTATATTTCATATTTTATTAATTTAATATATTCCCTATAACATTCCTATAATATTTTGTTATAACAACCATATTCATTTTCACTTTCCTTGTTATATTGATTATAATGGTTTTTTATCCATATTTATAATTACCATTTTTATAGATGGATATAGATAGATAGATAGATATAGATGCATATCCTTAGTATATCTTTCATAGTTTTTCTATCTGCTTTTATATGTGTACGGTGATCCCTGGTCCATCCATTAGTATGAATCTATCCTGTTTTCAGCTTCATGTCAGCTATGGACGCTCCTCTGTCCCCTCCCCTTTAGCCTATTTATACATGACCTCCTGATCAGTCAACTGGATCTGAAGAAACAGCAGATGCTGTGAAACGCGTCATCCTATTGGCTGCCTTAATTACGTCACTTCCGGTCCTCGTTGTTTGCTTCCCAGGCTGGAACGCACCTTGGTTCCAGTTTCTGGTCTCCATTCGTTGCATAGTACGCCTGTGTGCTGTAACTCCCAGCCTCCCGGATATCATCAGAGGTTACACCACTGTTCCATCTCCCAGCGGCTTACTGTCCACAACACCTTGACTCTGCCATCTTCTCACCATATGGACAGCACCTTGGACCACTGAACGACTCTGCCCCTTGGACTCTGCATTTATGTGCCCGTATTTACTTCTCTTTTGTGAGTAGCCATTTAGCTTGTTTTTATTTCTATTAAATGGATACCATAATACTGCACTGAGTCTGGCGAACCTATTTTTTTTATCTTTGTCTTCCAGGGCTGAGGAGGGCTGCTGCACACAGGTTTTTTTTTTTTATCAAATGCATTAAGATAAACGCTTTGAAAACACTGCAAAATTGGACTTTTTACTTTTTTTTTTTTTTTGTTAAAAGCGTCACAAAAACAAGCGGTGCTTTTAGCTCTAACGGCCGGGCGCTGCCAGTGTGAAAGGGGTCCTAAAGCTGAACTCCCAGATAAAGCAAATATTGTCTAAATACAAGAGGCATTATATTCTTATTTCAATCCTGGAGTATTTTGTGTATGTCCTTCAGATCTGTGCAGTAATCCAGCAAGAATGCCTTTGTGCAGGAGCTTCTTGTAATAAAGAACGGTCACGGCTGCTCTATATCCATGGGTAGGATGACTAGTCTTATCTCCACCCCTCCTATAGTTGTTTTGAAGGTGGGT
The DNA here is from genome assembly GCA_037952835.1 of Lithobates septentrionalis. Classification (NCBI taxonomy): domain Eukaryota; kingdom Metazoa; phylum Chordata; class Amphibia; order Anura; family Ranidae; genus Lithobates; species Lithobates septentrionalis. The sequence continues at coordinate 351,222 of JBBDGP010002794.1, read as the reverse complement.
GGACCCTGTTTGAACCCTCACACAGTTCTGCCCTGCACATGCTATGTACAGCACAGTGATGATTGCATTTGCTATATACAAAGTGGATTTTTGTCCTTTCTGGTTATTGAGGAGTATATTCAAAGAAAAGGTCCCATGCCCAGGGCTCAGCATTAAATATTTTTCTTTATATTGTTACAATCCTTTATTGATTAGCACCCTCTCTAAGCATCTAAACATTGCTGGTGTCTGTGTCCCTAGGAACCAGATTATTACTTTTTTTTTTTTTTTCTGGAACATTTTGCCAAAGGGGAATTCTTGAATTGTTATGGTATTAAAATGCCAGCAATAAGAAAATAGATTTTCTGTTTTCTTTGCCCTCTGTGATACTTGCGACTCCAGATTTTCTTGTTCTCACTGGTCTCTACAACAGGTCTGATTCCTGCAACAGTGGCGCAAGTAACAGTAAGAAAAATTTGAACAGATTTTCTAAATGGCTGACTTGAGCAACTAAAAGATGTGATGTCAGAGTGTAGTATTAAAAGAAAGAGTTGAAATAATTGGCAGTTTATCTCAAAACAGTAAGGCCTGGTTCACACAAGTGCAGTTTCTGATGCAACAGAATCGCATGACCATAGAATTTACGTTATTCTTTATGTTGCTCGTTCACATCAGTGCACCACAGCGTGGCACATTTTTGGAAAAGGTGCCATTGCTAATTTGGTGCAGTTGCTGCACAATTTTGGATGATTGACTTCAATGGAAACGCATCAAAAATGCATGTACATGTGGTTTTGGTTAATTTTTGCCATTGTATTGTGGCGTTAGGAGGTGGTACCTGCTGGCATCCTAACAATCAGTTACTCATCCCTGCTGTCAGCCTGGGATTCCTGGCTGACAGCAGAATGTAAACAAAGGATCCCGTCCTAAAATAAAAAAAAAAGTGGCATCGGGGTCCCTCCACAATCCATACCAGGCCCTTTGAATCTGGTATGGATTTTAAGGGGGACCTTACACCCAAAAACAGTCATGAGGTCCCCCTAAAATCCATACCAGACCCTTATCCAATTATGCAGCCTGGCAGACCAGGAAGGGGTGCATGCCTTCAACGTGGTCATTGACCAAATATGGACATGCCATATACGGTCAATAACCTCACTGAGTGACCTGTGTCCCTTTTTGCTTACTTAAGGCGGTTGTTCACTCTGGTGGAAAAAATTAAGTCAGCAGCTACAAATCCTTAATAAAAGGACAGATACCTGTTCACAAGTTCAGCGCTGTCCTCACCTGGGCCGGTTATTGACTAGGTTTCAGGTTCCTGGCAACAGCATCTTAATTGTGGGCAGTCAGCTATGCTGTTTTTGGCTTCACAACCGGCTGCCAACTGTGCTGAGCTTTGGAATGGTCCTGCAGTCTTCTGGGACCTGTGACCCAGAAGGCTGCAGAGAAAGAGGAGAGGGGGAAAACTGTTCAAGTGTCACAACTAGGTACCTGCTTATCCCCCCCCCCCCCCCCCCAAATGATATGCTAAATATGGACAAGTTCTGTCCCCCTTAAAACTCATACCAGACCCAAAGGGTTAGAGCTGCACGATTCTGGCCAAAATGAGAATCCACGATTTTTTTGCTTAGAGTAAAAAGATCACGATTCTCGCGATATAAAATCTTTCCCATTAAAAAAAATGGGCTAACTTTACTGGTTAGGTTTTTTTTTTGTTTTGTTTTTTAATTAAAGTAATTTTTTCCAAAAAAATTGCATTTGAAAGACCGCTGCGCAAATACAGTGTGACATTAAATATTGCAACTAAAAAAATATATATGTTTGGGGGTTCTAAGTAATTTTCTAGCAAAAAAAGATTTTAACTTGAAACCAACAAATGTCAGAAAAAGGTTTAGTGTTTAAGTGGTTAAACTTTTTTCACTTCCACTTTCACTCACACAGGAAGTCTTTTCCATTGACAAATTGTTACAATGTTTATACTTGAGTTCAACTGATAAAGAATGTTTTGTTTCTTGGCAAACTGCCCTGTTTTTCTCTTCCTTTCTTTTGAGGGCTGTGGCTTCAGAAGAGCAAAGAGAATTCTTTGCATAGAAAGAATTGTGAAACACTTTAGTCCTGATTGCGTTAATGATTCTTGACGATTAATCGTGACGCTCTACAAGGGGTGCTTTTTATTTTATTGGCTTGATCTTTTGTTTAGATTCTGTTGTCGGACACAATTCCCTGGCTGAAAGCAGGGATGAGTCACTGGTTGTTAGGACACCGGTCTTCTAACTCTAGAAAAAAAAAACACAAAAGCATGAAAACCACATCAGAAACAAATGATGACACACTACAAAATTGCACTGAAAATCGGAAGTCTCATCTGAACTAGTGTGAACATAAAAGCAAACACATGGCAAGGGAACTAGGGTCACACATTGAATGGTTTGAGAAGATCCTCAACAGGCAGCTCACTACTCGTATGAATGTGTGTGAGGAATCCACAAAAAAAAGTCATTCAGGAGCGCCACATGTTATCTCCTAGGTCATAAAAACACCAGGCGTAGCACTAAAATACTTTTTTCTTTTGAATAAAATGGAATAGTTCATCTTCAAAAATAAGATTGAGACAATTCGTCTCAAGATCTCTGTTCTACAGATATCTCCCTCACTTTACACTCCTTGTCCTCCTGCACAATCAATACTTCCCTCTTTTAACCCAGCTACTATAGAAGTCACTAAACTTTTTTTCTAATGCCCACCTAACCTCCTGCCCCCTGGACCCCGTTTCTTCTCAAATACTACGGTCACCATCTGACTCAATCCTACACTCCTTCACTCATATCTTCAACCTCTCCCTCTCTACTGGCATCTTCCCCAACCCTCTAAAACATGCGCTAGTCACTCCCATACCAAAAAAAGACCTCTCTAGACCCCACCAATCTTAACAACCTAAGACCCATCTCTTTACTCCCTTTTGTCTCCAAACTCCTTGAACGATTTGCTTGGTCTCTCTGCCCCTCAGCTCACCCCATCAATCTCCTCACGCATCACTGATCTACTAACAGACATATCAGTCTGGATGTCAAACCACTTCCTCAAACTGAATCTATCTAAAACTGAGCTCTTAATATTTCCTCCCCCACGTGCCCCTTCCCCTGACTTCTCTGTCAAAATCAATGGCACATCTATCAGTCCGTCCCCGCATGCCAGGGTGCTAGGGGTAACCCTGGACTTTCAGGCCCACATACAATCCCTGTCCAAATCATGCCACCTTAGCCTCCGCAACATTTCCAGAATACGCCCCTTTTTAACTAATGACACCACCAAGCTTCTAATTCACTCCTTGGTCATCTCTCACTTTGATTACTGCAACTCCCTCCTCATTGGATTAGCTTTACATAGACTATCCCTTCCTTCAGTCCATAATGAATGCCGCTGCAAGACTCATCCACCTTACCAACCATTCAGTGTCCTCCACCCCTCTCTGCCAATCCCTCCACTGGCTTCCACTCACCTAATGAATAAAATTCAAAGTACTAACAATAATTTACAAAGCCATCCATAACTCTGCCCCCAGCTACATCACTAACCTAGTCCCAAAATACCAACCAAGCCGCTCTCTTCGGTCATCCCAAGACCTCCTACTCTCTAGCTCCCTTGTCACCTCCTCCCATGCTCTCCTCCAGGATTTCTCCAGAGCTTCTCCCATCCTTTGGAACTCCCTACCCCAATCTGTCAGACTGTCCTCTAATCTATCCATTTTTAGGCGATGCCTTAAAAAACCCTTCTCTTCAAAGAAGCCTATCCTGCTTCTAACTAACACTGTTTTACTTCCTCCATCAGCTCATCCCCACACAGCTATTACCTTTTGTATCAATTGACCCTTCCTTTTTAGATTGTAAGCTCTAACGAGCAGGGCCCTCTGATTCCTCTTGTACCAAATTGTAATGTAACTGTAATGTCTACCCTCAAGTTGTAAAGCTCTGCGCAAACTGTTGGCGCTATATAAAACCTGTATAATAATAATAATATATTGCACATAAAAGGTTAAAAGAAGTATTGCCGGCTTGACAAATCGGAACAAATCAATCACATACCCTCAGAGTCAGGGATGTATCCAGACTCAGTCTTATGGTATGTGGAACTAATCCTGAATGGCATCTCTGTGACTGCTGATGAGCAGAAGTAATTCTGGTGTCTGCCAAGGCTTGGGCCGCAGCTAACTGTGGACTGGAAGTGACGCTGGTGGTGACCCAAATGTGACGTCACAAACTGGTGGAAACACTCGAAGGGAAAGCCGCTGGAAGGGCAAATTGCTGGACGTTCTGGCAGCAATCAATAACAAGTAAATGGATCGATGAGAACAGCCAGTTGTCTTGCCTACCCGCCCCTTCTTCAGGTCCTGCCCTGAAACATGTAGTCAAGACAACCCGCTGTTAATATCGTTAAACTAGTGTGAACATAGCCTATATAAAAGATCTCATAAAGCAAAAAAAAAAAATGGAAGTCTCTGAATTCTTAACCTTGTGCTAAAGGCAGAATATTTTTTACCTTAATGCATTAGGGCAAAAAATTACCTTCCCTGCATTAGGGCAAAAAAAGTCCCAATAGTTGTATCCCATCATATTCTTACCTGAGTCCTATCTTGATCCAGCGCTGATCTGTGTTCCAGCCATTGGCTCCTGATGCTCTCAATCAAATCTTGTGAGGTGGGAGCAGTGGGCAGAGCCAAGTCATGCTGTGTGAGTCTATTGATGTGGGGAGCAACCCCACAGGTGTGTCCCCATTGCAAATGGCTTGCGGTGGGGGGCACACACACAAGAAGAGGCGTCGAGCACCAGTGGGGGGGACACCAAAAGGGGAGGTTTCAGGGCTGCTCTGTGCAATTCCATTGCACAGAGCATGCAAGTATAATATGTTTATTATTTTAATGAAAAAGAAAAAAACTTACCTGAAACTGAGCACTTTAAAGAAGGACCTTGTGTGCACGATCCCATTGGATCCCGAGTTGGGTTGTATGTGTCCATAGACACTCACAGTGCCAATGGGCCACGCCCCCACTCCTTCCTCGCCTATGGCTCTGCTACCCCCAGTTTTTCCTGTAAAAGCGAGGAGTGAGGGGAGCTTTGCTGGAGCCAGAGGCAGTGCAGTAGCAGTAACATGGAGTCGGGTAATTGATTGGGATAGAGGGGAATATGACAACTAGTCTGTTTTTTTTTTTTTTTTTTTTTTTTGTTTTGTTTTTTTCCACTTCCTGCAAAATCGTGTACCTGTACGTCATTTTGCTGCCTGGTACCATTGTTTTTAGAGTAGACGGTCGGCTTTCTTGTGATAACCGATGCGGCTAAGCAGCCACTCGGCTGTTATTACAAGCAGCAAGAGGGGACACCCCCCCTTCCGCAGCTCCGCCAGGGTCTCCCTTCCCACCGGGAGACCCAAGCCACCAGCCGGCACATCTGCCGGCTGGCCGGAGTCTCTGATGTAGTAACACGGAAGCAACCTAACTTCTGGTTTACTCGGCAGCTAATGGCACCAGATTTTAAAAAATCCTCTGTATTCAAAAAGGCAGATTTTGGCGTTTTGAATACTTTGAAGTGCAGAGGAGGGGTTTGGAGTCTTTTGACTCAGATCCCTCCATAAAGAGTACCTGTCACTACCGATTACTCTCACAAGAGATGTTTACATTAATAAAAGTGATCAGAAAATTTTAAAGGTACGGTGTGAAAAAAATATTTTCTCCAGTTATCTTCCAGGACGGCACACCTGAGATGACGGGTCTCACCTGACAGGAAACACAATCAACAACAGAGTTTAAAAGGCCCCACCCTTCCCTCTGTCCTTCAGATATTGATTGCGTTTCCCACCGGATGGCAGTGAAACTGTTTTTCTTTTCTTCCTTAGACCAAGGTCTGGGACTGGGGTCTCCCCCCTGGGATGCCAGACCTAGGGCAGCCAGTGGTGGGTCTGACAGGGCTCTGCTCCTTCCGAGGGGGGTCTTTCCCTTTTTTTTCTTTCAGGGGGAGGTACAGACAAGAACCCCCCCCCCCTCCCCCGAGAAACTGGCGGCACTGGACACGGTGAGGGTGTCCATAACCCCAGGGACCTTTAAACTCACTCTCTCCTCCTACCTGACAGTGGTGGATGGCATGGAGGGGCCGCTCAAATATCCCCCATCTGCTGGGAGGGAGTCCCTGATGCTTTCGGCCTTGTTTTCTGGGTCAGCTGTGGCTGAGGGATCTCCTACTTGCCGCTGTGCTGATATCGGCGTCGTCCGGTCACTATTGCGCATGTCCGGATGTCGGTACGGCACACTCGGATGATGTCATTTCCTGCAACTTCCGAGCTACGATATAATGGCGGCGAGCAGCGCGGCAAGCGTGGATAAAAGCTGTAACGGAGCGGGGGTCCGCGGTCCTGTGTACCGCCCCCCAATTTACCCAAAGCGATCCTACATCCCTTCAGATGCCACCCATTCAGGTCTCGGCTCAAGATAAGGTATATAGGGGTCTGGGCAAACCTCAAGCTAAATCTCTTCCAGTGCACCAATCCCTTAAGTATTTGATCCTAAGGGAATGGAGGGAGCCTGAGCGTAAAGTATTAAAACTTAAGACCTGGAAACATAGATGCCCCTTTAAGGACAACGAGGAGGAGAAATTCTTTAAAGTACTGCGTTTAAATGCTTCTTTAGCACAAGTATCTAAACGTTCGGATTTCTCCTTTTGAAGATTCCAGCAACATTCGGGATCAGATGGATAAAAAATCTGAAACTTTGTTGCGCAGAGCCTGGGACACCAATGCTGCAGCTATGGGCCCAGCATTATCCTCCGCCTGTGTAGCCAGAAACACAGATACATGGGTCAGCAGGTTGATGGACCATGTCTCCTGTAAGAACAAATCCAAGGAAGTATTAGATTCTCTGGAGGTTATTGGAAAGGCGGCAGCCTTGCTGGCAGATGCTGCTGCAGAAACAGCGAGAACAACTGCCAAGTCGGCGGCTCTACTAAACTCCGCCAGAAGAGCCCTTTGGGTAAAAACGTGGGATGGAGATTTCACCTCTAAATCTCGACTCTGCGGTATACCGCTTGAGGGCTCACTGCTCTTCGGCTCGGGCCTAGAACAGGTCCTATCCGATCAACAGAAAAGGGCAAGAAATTCCCGACTAAACCCAAGAGGGATAAAGGGAAGAAATTTTTTTTCGAGGCCCCCCTTCAAAGAACCAGTTTAAGGGTAAGAAGGAGCCGAGGAAAAAGTGGGGGTTTGGTAAGGGCAAGGAAAATGGTGGAATCCTTTTTTTCAGGGCCCGGACCTTCCAACAAGGAAAAGAAGTGACGCCAACATAAAGGTTGGTGGGAGGCTCTCGTGGTTTCTCCCCCAATGGGAGAAGATCACACATCGCCCTTACATCCCAAGCCTCATAAGGAAAGGTTACAGGTTGGAATTCCTGTCACCTCCCCCTCCAAACTTTCTCATTACCTGTCTCCCCAGGGATCCTCTGAAAGCAAGAGGCCTTTTGGGGAGTGTCCGCGAGCTCGCAGAACAGGAGGTCATCATTCCTGTCCCCATGAGTCAGATTGCCCAAGGGTTTTATTCCCATATTTTTGTTCCGAAACAATCGGGCAAATTTCGGCTGATCATAAACCTACGGAAGCTGAACCGGTACTTGCTATACAAGAAGTTCTGGATGGAGAGTATCTATACGGTCAGAAGACACCTCCAAGGGGGAGTCTTTATGATCACTTTAGACTTGAAAGATGCTTATTTGCATGTTCCCATTGCCCCGGAATACCAGAAGTATCTGCGGTTCGCCGTTCAGACAGAGCAGGGTGTCCAGCATTGGCAGTTTAGGGCACCCCCCTTCGGCCTAGCGGCCAGTCCAAGAATTTTTACAAAGGTTCTCGCCGAGGTGGTGTCTTTTCTGCACCTCCAGGGGATAGCCTTAATCCCGTACTTGGACGATATGCTAATTTACAGTTTGGACCTAGTACAGCCCTGGTCAGACCGAGACCGAGTGTTGTCCACTCTACAATCTCTGGGTTGGATGGTCAGCTGGGAGAAGTCCTCCTTGGATCCCTTGCAGTCCAAGGTGTACCTTGGGTACCGGGTAGACTCAGTGGCCCAAAGGATTTTTCTTCCCCCAGAAATAAATCTCAAAGGTACAGGGGGCTGTGTCCGCTCTCCTCGAGACAGGAGAGGCCTCTCTGAGGACCATTATGAGAGTACTGGGGCCTATGTCATCTTGCATCCCAGCGGTCCCCTGGGCCTAGCTCCACTCTCGGGGGCTCCAGGGATTCCTTCTCTCCTCCTGGACGTGAGAGTATCTCTTTCAGGAGAGGTAAGAAACTCCTTACACTGGTGGCTCAGTCCGAACAGGCTGTCAGGGGGTCTGACCTGGATACAGCAGGATCCACTAAGTGTGACAACGGACGCAAGTGCCTGGGGCTGGGGAGCTCGCTTGGGAGATCTCTACGCCCAGGGTCCTTGGGACCGGAAGCAGAGCAAAGCTTCCTCCAATTTCAGGTATATCCTACCTGAATCACTAGGGAGGGACAAGGTCCAGCAAACTAATGAAGCTGACCCAGGAGATCCTGGAGGAAGCAGAGAAGATAATCCTCTGTCTCGGCAATCAATATAAGAGGGTCCCTCAATTTTCAGGCAGACTTCCTCAGCAGGCAGCCCATTCATCAGGGAGAGTGGGAGCTAAACAAGGAGGTTTTCTTTCTGGTAAGCCAACATTATGGCAAACCAGAGATAGATTTGTTTGCTTGCAGGGGGGGGTAAATGCCTTAGCCCAAAGTTGGGATTTCTACCTAGCGTATGCATTTCCTCCCCTGGTGCTCATTCCCCGGGTGTTACAGAAGCTGTCCCTGTCGTACGGATGCCTCATTTTCATTGCACCCTGGTGGCCGAAGCGGGCATGGTTCCCCACCCTGAAGAGGTGGTCGATTGCACCTCCGTTGCATTTCCGGCCCCGAAGATGTGCCATCCTGGAAGATTTCCTAGAAAACCCGTTACCGGTAAGTGTAACTGGTAATTTTTTTTTTACCAGCTATTTTTCATACTTAAAATCTTTATTTTTTTTTTTTTTTTTTTTTTTTTTAAAAATAAAAATATATATATTTATTATTATTATTCAGGATTTATATAGCGCCGACAGTTTACGCAGCGCTTTACAACATTAGGGCAGACAGTACAATTACAATACAATTCAATACAGGAGGAATCAGAGGGCCCTGCTCGTTAGAGCTTACAATCTAGGAGTCTATGTATATATGTATATGTATGTGTGTGTGTGTGTGTATATATATATATATATATATACACACACATATATAGTCGCCTATGGAAATTTTTAAGTACTGTAGTTTGTCACCATTCCACGAGTGTGCACAATTTTAGGGTGTCATGTTGGGTATCTATTTACGTAACATCCTCTTTCACATCATACAATAAAGTTGGGCTAACTTTATTGTTTAGTTTTTTTTTTTTTTTTTTTCCTGAAGTGTATTTTTTTGCAAATTGCAATGACTACCATTTTATTCTCTAGGGTCTCTTAAAAAATGATATATAATATTTTGGGGTTCTAAGTAATTTTCTAGCCAAAAATACTGATTTCAACTTGTAAACACCAAGTGTCAGAAATAGGCTTTGTATGCAAAGAAAGAAATAAAGTGTTAAAAAAAAAAAAAAAAACACACATTTAGGCTTTAGTACCACTTTATAGTTCAGACCTTTAATTTAATATTTGTCTGACCTGATGTCCTTACAGCATCATCAGCAGGCAGTTTTAAATACTTTCTTTTAACATTGTCATTTCCACTGAATGAAATGCATATTCTTCTAGCTTTTCTGCTACCCAAATAGACATCGGCAGTCACACAGAATTTAGAACACTGTTAAAATATCACATGAATAAATCAATATGTTGCCCAGGCAGGGGATCAGGTATCCGTCTCATGGTACGCTTTTCTAGTTAACTGGCGTACTAATAGATTTTGTTGCTAGCTGTAGATCTGTCTTTCTGTGGATAGCCTACCTGTAGAATTCCGATGGCAGCTGGTTAAACATGTGTGATTCAGCCTTCGTGTGATCTGTTTTTATGGGAGGTCTTTCTACAAGATGTAAAATCTCATATAAGTTTTAACATGTTAATCTGTAGCTTTCACATCTGATGACGCTGCTATGAAGATTCTTATTCGAGCCATATTTTTTGTGACATTGCTCTGTACACCGCGTCCAATTTTGCACCAGTGTTGTCACACAAGCCTCTGTTGGTGATTATAAGTGGCTTTTTTTTTCTTCTTAACCACTTCCATACTGGGCCATTGTAAAATGACGCCGAAAGGAAGATCTCCTCCCTCACCATGCCTCTTACTAAATACCTTGGCCTGCCAACTTTCCAATATGGGGTCTTTTGGGGGGCTATTTGTACTGCCCTGACATTTCAGGGCCTCAAGAAATGAGATGGGCTGTCAGTACATCAGGTGTGATCAATTTTTATTGATTTGCACCATAGCTTGTAGACTCTATAAACTTCACACAGACCAAATAATGTACACTAATTTGGGTTATTTTTACCAAAGATCTGTTTCTGCATAAAGCTCTATTTATGTGAAAAAAAAAGACAAAATAGTTGTTTGGATACAGTGTTGCATGACTGAGTAATTGTCATTCAAAGTTTGAGAACGCTGAGAATTGGTCTGGACAGGAAAGGGGTATAAGTGCCCTGTATTGAAGTGGTTAAATTTCATCTTTATTTTCAAAGATTCTAATACAAAACAGCCTATTGGGCATACCCAGACTCACCAATATATATTAAAACATGAGCCACCCAGGTACCTTGTCTAATGGCATTGTGACAGTGTACTACTCTGCCTGATCGACCAGATTTAATAGTTGTTTGCCTGTGTTTTATCTTTAATAAAGACTCCATATATGTATACGAGCCCACTGTGGGGGCGATTCCCCAATCTATGGGGTCACGCAAACTCTGCAGCACGTGCTCACACCCACCGACCCCATAAGTGCCCATTTCAACACAAATCACATGGGCATTGGTCCACTCTTTTCACCATTGGCAAATTCACCCTGAGAAAAGACATTGAAAGTTATCACTGGAATTCATGTAAAGAGTGGCTGCAAAGAGGCTGCAGGAGATTAGGGGCACAAAGCTGCAACAACGACAAGGTGAAAGCAGTATTATTTTTTAAATTGGTAAATTTTAGTCTGCTTTAGCACCTTAAATGTCATTCAGTTAGGGTTTACACCTTCCCAAAGCAAGACAAAGGGCACCACTGACTCACTTATTTTATTTTTTTTATTTTATTGATTTCAGGTACTTGTATAGCACCGTCAATTTACGCAGCGCTTTTAGATATACGTTGTATACTAATCTTTCCTGTGCTCCCTTGCAGCTCCTTCTTACGCCACAAGCTGGCAAGAATACTTGCTACTTCCCGATATAAGGGAGCATGTGACCTGCTCCCCATTGACTGTGCCCAAGCTTAGCAGCCAGTTAACCTAGGACAGTGATGGTGAACCTTGGCGCCCCAGATGTTTTGGAACTACATTTCCCATGATGCTCATACACTCTGCAGTGTAGTTGAGCATCATGGGGAAATGTAGTTCCAAAACATCTGGGGTGTCAAGGTTCGCCATCACTGACCTAGGAAGTGACATTACTGATCCCCCTGGGTTGCTAACACAGCTGATTTTTGGTACCGAATGCAGAGGATGAAGAAGCAACAAGCAAGCACAGGAAAGGGAGTATAAAGGTGGACAGGGGATTTTGTTTGCCAAGACACTGTCCATTTACCCTACGTGGGCAAGTTGATCGTGTAAACAAAGCAAGTATCCAATACAACATTTTACTCCCAGTCTTTCCTTTATTGTAACAACCTTAAAAGCAATTTGTTAGGGCCAGTATTGTGATGAAGCACGCACTAAATGTGCCTTTAGTAAGTGCTGCACATGTGATTAAATCTTGTGTTTTGTCAACATTCCTCCAGTATCCATTTCAAAATAATCCGGCATACCTGGCCTGTTAGACTAAATGACAAAACATTTCAGCGAGAAGGCATTCCGACTAGATGAGGTTTCTATGCAGGCTGGCACATTCAGCAGGTAAAAATTTTATTTGACCTGTTTACAAGCTGGAAAACTGCGGAGGGCATTCTTGCTGCAAAGGTTAAAGATAGCTGGGTACGAGCAAATAAAAGTTTTGCATATTTTACCTTTTTATTATACCTATTTTATTTGCTTTCTTGAAATTGCATTATGTATAATTAAAACAAATCTAAGGATTATATCCGGGAGAATGCTTGACTTTTAACTTGTGATCTCAACTGACAGTGACTAAATAAATACTAATGTTAGACATGAGCAGCTTAAAAACATCACAGAAACATTTTTACTGGACTTTGCCTCATACATTGCACTGTTCTATACTGTGAGCTAGCCAGGTACAAGGGAAGCAGGTAACCAAAGGGCAGAGATTTTCCTTCTCATCCTGCTATTGGCTGGTCACCATGTCAGTCATTTCCCAGCGATGGACAGTTTTGAGCTACAACCTCCCCATTGCCTAATATCTTATCTTACAGTTGACCTGAACTCCAGCAGACAAGCACAGCCATAGCAAAGAAAACCTGTAATATGTCCAACCTACACCATTAAAGCTAAATACAGGGCGCTTATAAAAAAAAAAAAGTTTCATATATATTGACTTTAGTTATACCTAACTTGTGTAGTGAGCCCATAACACTTTAAAGCAGAACTCTGGGCATTTTTTTTTCCCCATGTCAATTTTGCTGATCTCCTACCTTCACCAACTTTGCCATCCATGTTCTTCTGAGCTCTGTAGTTCCTCTGTAATAGGCTGCTGAACTTGCTGAAAAACAGTTATTGCCTCCTGACATCCTGTTTGTAAGACCGCTGGCTTCTATCCTTCTCCTAAGCTCAGCCAGCGGTCTGACACACCCCCTTGTAGTCCTCTGAAAGAGCAGGGAGTAAGCAGACATGTTGTGGGCGGCAGGGGTCTCACAGCCCCCGGTCTGTGCCGCCCATGGAGAAGCCGTCCTTCTCCTTTCTCCTCCTCCTCCTCCCTGATAGCAATCCACCCCCCGCCTGCTAGCTCCATGCAGAGTGGGGATTATTATTAGAAATCTGTTGTATGACACATCAGGGATGTCCCACTGTGTCAGGTATAGTATATCAGAACACCGATTCGCTGATGGGCGCCTCCCTCCAGTTTTGGCACAGTGTGCTGTCAATCATAATACTGGGAGGCGGGACATCAGTGCTCGGTGTTCTCATATATACATACCTGACACCACGGGAGATCCCCGCTATGTCATACAAGCGATTTCTAATAATAATCCCCGCGCTGCACTGGTGGTGGTCCCTGACATGCGGCACTGGTTTGCATTTATATTAAAATGCTTTGTATTCATAAGGCTGTAACCTATCATACCGTGTGTGGTGTATGACTTGCTGGCTTCAGAATGAGGAGTGTGATTCATGTTGAAGTGGGAGAGTTCACATTTACATGTACAAGCCTAGTGTACCTCCCACATTCACTCCCATCCTAAGTATTCATGGGAAATGTAGGCTAATTACAGTTAGAGAGAAGAGGTTATGACGCAATCACTGTTCTAAGAGACCCTCCCTGCCAGAAAAGATGATGCATTTTTTTTAATCACAAAGCTGACTTCCTGAAAATTACATCAGTCATATCTCTTAAACTGTACGAAATTTTACTAATGTAATAACGGTTTAGTGTTTTTTAGGGTGGGGGGGGGGGGGTATTAATGGGGGATATTTTGAAACTCCTGGAGTTCTGCATTAAATTTATTTCCTGAAGCCTAACCTTACTTCTAAGGGCTTATGCACACTGGACGTTTTTACAGCTGCTGTTAAGGGAATGTGAGATGTGTTTGTTTTTTGTTTTTTAACTGCCTCTGAATGCCCCTCCATGTTAGCCTGTGTCCATGCATACAAACTTTCAGAGGCGTTTGGAGGCATAAGCTTTTAGGGGCAGTAAAAAAAAAAAAAAAAAGATAGCCTGTGCGTCCAGAAGCAGAGGCTGTTGAGCTGTAAAAACGGAAAATGCTGTTTACATTGCTCCTTTACATTGTAAGGAGTGTTTTTTACTGAAAAAAAAGCCAATACACGCCATTTAAAAATGCGGCTAACCATGTTTTAAGCTGCTTTTTCCTGGCGGTAGTGCTGGCGTTTTTTTTTTTTTTTTTTTTTTTAATTTAAACATCCTGTGTGCATGTGATCTCACAGTTAGTTATTTTAATTGTGTTTTTTTTTTTTTTTTTCTGTGGGGTGTTTTTTTATTTTTTTTTTTATTTACAAACATGTCATACTTTCCTGCTTTGTGCAAAGGTTTTGCACAGAGCAGCCCCGATCCTCCCTTGCTGGGTTGCCCTGGCGGCGCTCCTGGCTCCTCCTCTTCATTGGGTTCCCCCACAGAGAGCTGCTTTCCATGGGGGCACTCATGTGGGTGCGCTCATGAGTCCCGCTGCTGCGTCCATTGACACTGGATTTGATTGACAGGCTGCTATCAATCTATCCAATGAAGACCCGAGACGGCGGCTGTAGCTGCTGGGCTTGTGGTTGTCGCTGGAACGATCGGGTTCAGGTAAGGAAAAAGGGGGGGGGGGGGGTCTGGTCTGAGGGGCAGCTGAAGCACAGAAGGTTTTTTCACCTTAATGCATAGAGGTGAAAAACCATGAGACTTTACAACCCCTTTAACCATAGTCTGACCTCTAAACAGGTTTCTAACACAAATTAAGACTTCTACATACTCACCACTTTGTGTGCTGGATGCTGCACATTAACCACTTGCAGATCGCCACATGTACATGTACGTGCCTACTTTGGGGGCGGATATTGTTGTTATGGCAGCAGCTAGCTGCCATAACCCTGGTATCCCTGTTTTTGGTCGGCTACAAGATAAAAGTGGTCTCTGCAGGCGGATTCGCTGCGAGATCACTTTTATCGGTGGCGGGAGAGGGGCCCCCCTCCCGCCGCGATCCCGTGCCCTCCGCTGCTTACCGGACCTGTCGGCTGTGGTGGAGGTGATCGCGTCCTTTCCCTAGCTGTGCATGGAGACGAGTGAGGGGAAGATGGCCCCCACCCGTCTCCATGACACTGCAGGGCGGAAGCGTCGTCAAAACGTCACTTTCGCCCATACGTCTTAAATCCACATTTTTTCAGTGTCAATCACATCCAATGACGCGGGGGGCGGGGCCGAGTGATACAGCCAGCGGCCATAGCTGTATCACGGGAGCGTGCCCGCAAGCACTCAACACCATGCGAGGGGGTTTGCATGAAGGTGTTGAGTCCTTGCGGGGGGGGGGGGGAGCCGAGACAGCCACCGAGGGACTCCAGAAGAGCAGGTTCGGGGCCACTCTGTGCAAAACGAGCTACACAGTAGGGGTAAGTATAACATGTTTGTTATTTAAAAAAAAAAAAAATAGCTTTAGTGATCCTTTAAAAATCTCCATAGGCGGCGCTTTGATAATTTTTAAAGGTTACTGGTTTAGAGTTGGAGGTCCTGGGCTAGAATTATTGCTCTCGCTCTAACATTCGCGGTGATCCCTTACGTGTGGTGTGAACGTCGTTTACATAAGTGGGCGCAACGTACATATGCGTTCTCTGCGTGCGGGGATGGGGTGCTTAAATTTTTATTTTTTTTAAATTATTATTTGTTTTATTAAAAAATATGTATTTTTACTTTCCCTTTTTGTTTTTTAATTTTATTTTTTTGATCACTTTAATTTCTATTACAAGTAATGTAAACATCCCTTGTAATAGGAATCGTGCGTGACAGGTCCACTTTATGGAGAGATGTGGGGTCTTGACTATGTTATCATACTGGCTTCAGCACCTCCACATATTGTCTGCTCACATGCCTTCACTGTTTGCCTGAAAGCAGAGGTATGGGAGATTGGACTACATTACAGTAGTTGATGAGAAAGAGCTGTAGAAAGCTGATAATGGACACACCTTTTAGAATGAGCACATTTTCTCCCAATTAATCACGTTACATTGCACACTTCAGTCTCTGATTCATGTAGTAGGCGTACTAAGCCGCCACATGAAATTGCCAGCATACTTATCCCAGGTAACTGTGTCAGATCTGGCTCTGATATTTGGTGCTGCCATACTGCTACCCAGCAACTTGTGCTCTGGCCCTGTGCATGTGTCTGGAACAAGTAAGCATACTATGTGGTTGTCTTGGAACTCGAGTGTTCCATTATTGAAGTGTACCTAAACCCTAGCAGTGAACCTCTTATTTGCTAACATTTGATCTGTTAAATATACCATTGAATGTGTTTTGGTATATCTGTTCAATAGGCAGAAAATGTATTCTTCATGTGAGAAATTCAGAGCTGTCATGTGTGCACCACTATGTTATCTGAAGGCACGTCTTTAGCCTTTCCATCTCTCATTTTGGAACACAGAGCAATTAGTCTTTATGTTGTAGGGGACAGAAGAGTGGGAGGGTTTGAGTCGTTAAGCTTGATGACTGAGCAGGGCTGACACCATTCAGTCCACAAAATTCCTTTGTGTTGTCAGCCCACAACGGGACTAGTTTGTGCATTTCTAGCAGATCATCCGGTATATTTCTGTACTTGCAGGATCTTTAAAAAATTAAAATGGTACCCCATGTGTGTATGTATACACTATATTACCAAAAGTACAACATTTTTACTTGCTGCCTAATAGAGATGGGCTGAACACCCCCTGTTCGGTTTGCACCAGAACTTCCGAATCCCAAAATCCCAATTTTAATACGAACCGCACGCCATAATGTTAAAAAAAAGTGGGGTCTCTCCCCCCGCCCCCCCTCCAAAATCCATACCAGTCCCTTATCCGAGCATGTAGCCCAGCAGGTCAGGAAAGGAGGGGGGGCGCAAGCGCGCCACCCCCGTCCCAAAGCACCCCTCCCCCATGTTGAAGTCATGTGGCCATGGTTCAGGTTCCTTCGCCTGCCAGGCTGCATTCTCAGATAAGGGTCTTGTATTGATTTGGGGGGCACACCGTTTTTTTTTTTTTTGGTGTGGTGTACCCCTTAAAGTCCATACTAGACCACTTTTTTTGTTTGTTTGTTTGTTTTGTTTTGTTTTTTTTATCAACTTTCTATATTGCAACGTTGTGTGTGGGTTTTTTTTTTTTTTTTAGTTGACTTATCTCTTAAGGACGCAGCGGCCGGCTTCCCGACCCCGCTCCTTAACAACCAGCTATTTACAGCTTTGCCTAATCAGGGCTTAGAATGCACCGTACAGCACTCGGCGGGCGAATATCCCGCTGACTGCCCCGCAAATTCAGGTGTTGGGGCAACAGGCAATGTTGGGGCCAAACTTTTGCTCAGCCCGAACCGTTCGCCCAATACTACTGCCTAATACAGTGCCTTGAAAAAGTATTCATACCACTTGAAATTTTCCACATTTTGTCATGTTGCAACCTAAAATGTAAATGTGTTTTATTGGGATTTGATGTGATAGACCAACACAAAGTGCCACATAATTGTGAAGTGGAAGGAAAATGCTAAATGGTTTTCAACGTTTTATACAAATAAATATGATACCCCTAACTAAAATCCAGTGGAACTAATTGCCTTCAGATGTCACCTATTTAGTAAATGGAGTCTACCTGTGTGTAATTTAATCCTTCGCTGGGGAAAGGAGGACGAACGTCCGACTGAGTTCACCGCGGCAAAGTCAGCTGGAAGTAGGAGTGGGTACCTGTCAATACCAGGTACACCCCCCCCCCACCCCCCAAAAAAAGGTGGCGCATGTGGCAGCAGAAGGGGGGGGGGGGGCAAACAAGCGGAGCTTCCCCTTTTGGGTGGATCTCCACTTTAAGCTCCAGTCACATGATCATGCATAGCCAGGTCCTTCTCAGCTCGGTTTACTTCCTGGAGAGGGTCCTTCCTTTGGGTGTCCGTGCAACTGCCTGGGAGTCATTGTTTTTGGCCAGTCATCAGAGGGATTATGTTGGACTGTGAAGGGTACTGGTCGCCCTGGACCAGTACCCTTCACTCAATGTCAGCAAGGAACCTGGAAACGACACAGGATTCACCAGATAAGTAAAGCACAATACCAGACAGAACGGGTTACATAGGGCGCAAGTGAGTAAAAATTTTGATTTTGCTCAGTCAGGCTTTGAAATTCAGGAGGACCTGATGTGTGGCATACTTGGGTCCACTAAAGGAAAATATATCTTATTCCAGAAAGTGTTAAGGCATATCTGTGCATTTATATAATGTACTTTCCTTCGTCAATGGGCAGGTGATTCTGTACAAGCCAAACACCTCGGCAAAGCTGAAACATTTTGAAGCCTACATATTAAAGCACAATTCTAGCCAGAACCAATTTGTCTCTGCTGGAGAGATGTATTTTAACCTCCCACGTTGCTGTCTTCGCATATATGCTCTCCAACTGCAAAAAACGCACTCAAATGTTCACGTATCTGTAACCAAAAAACATTGTTCTAGTTGTCAGCTGTGAAATTCCAGTATTGTTTGTCCCATGCTAAAACTATACACTTGCTTCTTTGTGGTTTGAAAACTGCTACTCTCCCACAAAGGCCACAGATTATAAAACAAGTCTTGGTTCATCACCCTCTGAATTTTGGATCTAGGTGCTTTACTGTCACAAACTGGCTGAAATTGCATCGCATTCGCACCAAAATGGTGCAGGACCCTTTTTTTTGGTTCCGCAATAGAATCGGATCTCATGGGTGTTCACACCTATGCAATCTGACTCCTGCACAATTTGAGCGTTCGCACTGCGATCTGCGAACCGATCTGGGGGTGACATTAACTTTGACACCCCCAGCAGTTCGCAGATGTCAGTGTGAACCAGTCTGCGATTCAGGTGCGATGTGGGAACCGGCACTGTATCGCAAGGTTTCTAGGATCGCACCGGGACTTAACTCCCATGGAAGATTTTTACTTATAGTGAGGCTTACCTATAGGTACAGTACATGTCTCCTAAACGTTTAGGAGATATTTACTTGTTAAGCTGCCGGATACGTCACCCGCTTTGAAGGAACGGCGGTTTACGACCCATTTTAAAGTGTTTTTTAGACCATCAGGATGAAGTGGCCACTGTGGTGCCACAAAATGCATTGATGATGTTTTTATAATATTCCATGGTCAGTACTCAGTAAATATCAAGTTTATAAAAATCCGCTTCTCCTTCACATTCGAGCGCCTCTGCCGACACCACTTTCCCAACTTTCGGCAACTCAAAGATTACTTGCTGTATCTCCTAAGATTAGGGAGAACACGTGACCATCTTTTTTATTTTTATTTAAAAGAATGCAGTGCTTGCGCCAGAGTGGCCAATCACCAGGCCCACACACTGTCACGTGAGGGAGGGGAGAATATCATAAGTCTGGTGTTAAGCTCTGTTACCAACCGTTATGGCGCATGTACAGGGAATCGACTAGGGGGTTCAGCAGGCAAACCTTGTGGTTAAAAACCAGGGAAGGCGGATATCTGGGGAGGAGTGATCTGAAAAGAGAACACATGACTTTGCCCTGAATGAGTAGAAATGCCCAATGTCTGTGCAGGTCTGGGTATCCCTTTTGAAGTTTTTTTTTTTTTTTTTTTTATTATTATTTTATATATTTTTTATACTTTTTATTTGTGGTTCTTTAGTGAGCAGTAGCCTTAATACAGCTACTCAGTGGTGTAGAATCTGTGTTTACACAGTTCAAGAGTTCATAGATTCTGCCAATGTGACTTGTGCCTGGTAATATGCCAGTGACTCATCCACTCCATGAATATGCATACTGTGCAGGTGGCAGCAGAGTTAATATTTATTTAATTCACGGGCAAGTTTGTTTTGGATTTTTTTTTTTGTTTGTCCTCATTTTTAAATGGTTGGACTTGCTGTAAATTTCCTGTGCTGTTTTTTTTTTTCAAAGCCACGAAAATGTTCGCTTTATGCTCTGTTCACACTACTGTGACATGGTAACCGACTTGTGAGACACCAAGTCACATGACATGTCAGATTCAATGTTTCTCTATGAGAGCCATCTTAGCTGATACTACACAAGTTGCTCCGACTTTAGAAAAGGTTCCTGCACTACTTTGGTCTGACTTGGGTGCGATTTCAGCCCTTGTACAGGCTCCTAAATGGCAGGCAAAGTCTGACTTTGCTGTCATAGCAGTGTGAACTGAGCCTAGCTATAAGCATGTTTGCATTTATATTTTTTGTACATTTAGGAGACTCAAACCACTATTGGAACACAATTTATGGTACTGATCAAGTGCTACAGTCATAAACTATACATGTACACAAACTCTGAAAACCATTCAGACTGCATAAAAATGCATAAAACATGAAGGGGTTTGAAGCTTATTGTATATACAGTAGACACGTTTGAGAATTTTGCTACTGCTGTATATGCTCAATATCCCACCAGTCAGAGCTTCACAGATTATACTGTATACAAGAGATCTGTTGTATCATGCTGGTTTCACTCATAGGATATGTGTTGACACCTGGAACAGGTGATTGGAAATCTGCTCAGAGCTGTTCAGTTATATTTACAGTTGAGTACCTGCACATCATTGGTCTTTGCTCCAGGTGATTAAATGTATTCTGTGCTTACATGCTGTAAACAAGACCTTTGGCACCTATATAAACAAGACCTTTGACACCTATATCAAATGCTAGTATTTGATATAAAGGTTGGTTGTTTTAAAATGACTTCCTGCCTCTTGTGTATGAGGCCTTAAGCCCCTTTCACATGGGCTGTTAGTTTTTCAGGCAGACCTGATCAGAAGGTCCATGCATCTCTGTGGACAGGCGGGTGTAAACAAACTTGTGTCTGTTTTTTATACCAGCTTTCCTCCGTGTCCAGTTGGGTCCACTAAAAAAAATGGGAGAGGACTCGGTCCTCTTCCGCTTAGGTGGACCGGAGTGGAGGTAAACGGACAGTGGAGTCTGTTTACTTCCAGCCCTCAGTAGAGCAGAGCGGGATCTGTCTGTCCACTCTGCATTAACTGAGCCGATATAGTTAGGTCATCCACCTGCTCTCCTCCAAACAGCAAAAGGCATTGGCTCACAGATCCCTTGCTGATGAGAACAGAGTTTGCCCTGTGTGAAAAGGGGTCCTAGAGTGTATGTTCAGGCATTAACCAATTTACCTCCATACCTCCCTCTTCACCTCCTAGAGTATGTCTCGGCATATTTTTTTTAAAATTTAGTTTACACACATCCATTGCTGTTCTGACCTCTTTTTGGATATAGGGGTCCTCTAGATGGAGCCCAATATAAATCTGTCACTGCCCATTCAGGCTCTGATGTTGGGGTCCCGAACATGTTGGCTTCACTTTACCTTTCATGGCTTTCAATTTTACAGGCTTCTACTGATGCTCCTTATCCAATAAACATTTTGATTAGACCTCCGACTGTCATGAACCTTTGCACTGGACACTCCTCAATACCTATTCTTATGCCTGTCAATCCACTGAGTGTTCTTTTGAGACTATCTGAGAAACAACTGTCTTTTTTTTTCAGCTAAAGTGATTGTAAAGGCTAATTTTTTACCTAAAGTAAGAGGTTTATACTTTTCTGCTGTGTGCAATGGTATTGGAGAAAGCAGTTCCTCGCCCCCCCTTCCAGGGTCTTCTGCCAGCGCTATCCACTCCTCCTCTTCTCTCTCTGCCACCATAGCAAGCTACTTACTATGGGGGCACATGTGTGAGCTTGCTCCCGAGCCAAGATGTGTGTTCATAGATGGCTTGGCCATTCTCCCTCAACACTGGATTTGATTGAGTTTCAGAGATGAGTTTATTGCACCGATGCTTCTCATTTCACTATCCAGTCACAGGGCGGTAGAGGGACAAGACCTGTAATTGTTGAATAACAGCAGCAGAAAAAAAATGTGGTCTTGTGTCCTAGCCAGACAGAGCTTTGTGAATCTCATGACTGGATGGATAGAAACACAAATCCTTTTAGCAGGTAAAACCACTCCTTTTATATTAAATTTATTTGTGTTTTTGGCTGTATACCCGGGGTTCAAGTTAGCAGAATTAGTCATGCATCTGAGTCAGGAAAAATTGCTTTATGGAGTACAGTTATTTGGTTATGGGTGGTAGGCTGTTCTACAAGCTGAGTCAAACCCCTTATAAGTATGAATGGCGTGGAACTCCTTACACAAATCACATCACCAGAGTCCAGGAAAGCTATAAGAATCCGGAGGCCAGCATCTATTAAAAAACTAAAATATCTGTATGGGTGGACTGACCTTTTATCTTTTTAATTCATCCTACATGTGACTGGAAAGTTTCATCAGATTGTTCTAAACTGCTGTGACATGCTTGTTTTTAAACATGATTTTTTTTTCTCCCCTACAGACATAATTTGAAAAGGGGAAATGGATGGTGGTGTCCCAAAACCAGCTGCAGTAAATGGCGTCACCATGAAATCACAGCTTCAGGTTACAGGTAAGTGTTTTAAAGTTTGCTAGAAATATATATATATATATATATATATATATATATATATATATATCTATCTCCCGCGCTAGGGAAACCAAAGAAGTGGTCGCAATAAATATGTAAAACATCAATACAAAAGATATAGTATAAAAAATTGCACTACCCATAAATGACTAACCAAAAAATCTTTGAATAATGATAAATGTGATCCAATATCAATATACGATCCTATGTGAAATTGATCAATGAACAAGAAAAAAGACCATATGAAGTGAAATAATGTTGAACACCAAAAATCATTGGCAAATAATAAATTAATACATAAAACACACTGAGTGCACAAATAAAATTAATATGAGAAAAACATAAAACAGTGTAATAAAACATACACCAGTGAGCTGTGAAAGTCCATAAATAGTGAACAATTGATGTCTTCAAAACACTGTGTGGGATCCACCACCAATATCAACAGGTATGCGCCCTTACAGAGGATCAGGGAGAGTGTGTATTAAACCATAAACTGGCTCCACAGGACAGCAGGCAATATCCCAGGTACTGGAAGGCCACCTCACAACCACTCAGATCGGCGTATGGATGACATGGTACATGGAAGAAATAGACGCTCCAAATAGTGTAAAACCAACGACAATTTATTAAAAAAAAAAAGTAATGCACTTACAAGATACTAGAACAAAAAAGAACATTTATGGGTAGCGCGATTTTTTTTTTTTTTTTTTTTAATTTTTCCACTATATCTTTTAAAGTTTGCTGTAATTGAATTTCCACATCTGTTTTCTCCCAGCATCTTTCATTTTCATGTTCATCATAGGTAGACTGCTCTTAAAGCAACTTTTTCACCTTAATAAAAAAAATTCTGAGGCAAACAACCTGCAAAAGAAGACTGTCCATGGATGAATCGATATTTGGCCAGTTCAGCAGGGACCGGTCGAATTTCCATCCATCTATGCCCAGTCCTGTTTGTCAGCAGTGTATCTACTGATCAACTGCTCAGGAACGGTCTGCTGGAAAACGTTAGTTTGATCAGCACTGCAGCCAATAGGCCGCAGTGCTGATCGGTGTATTTTGACAGCTGAGAAGTTCAGCTGACTCGTCTGCTGTCAGAATACAATGACACAGCAGGGAGGATTCCCCCATCCACCTCTATTGTGCAGAGGGGGGAATCTGTTCAGTCTTTTTCGATTAGCCTACTGGCGGAGCATGACCTGTGCGCCATGTACGGCCTGCCTTAACCACTTCAGCCCCGCTCACTGTATATATACGTCATTTTTTTGAAGATGGATATCTCGGTAACGGCAGCAGCTGCTGCCACAACCGAGATATCCATCTTTACAGTGAGCGATTCTGTACACAATAACGGTGGTCTCTGCGGCGGGTTCGCCACGAGATCACCGTTATCGGCGGCGGGAGAGGTGCCACCCCCCCTCCCGCCGCTCTCCCGCGCCTTCCGCCGCTTACCGGAGCCGTCGGTAACGGCGGAGGCGATCGGGTCCTTTCCCTGCTGAGGTATGGAGACAAGTGAGGCCAAGATGGCCCCCACCCGTCTCCATACCATGTGACGGCCGGAGCGACGTCATTCGACGGCTCCGCCCACTCTCTTAAAGGCACAAATTTTTTTAGTGTCATTTTTTTTAAACGACTTTTTTTTTTTTTTTTTTTTTTTTTTTTTTGCATTTTAGTCTAAATATGAGATCTGAGGACTTTTTGACCCCAGATCTCATATTTAAGAGGACCTGTCATGCTTTTTTCTATTACAAGGGATGTTTACATTCCTTGTAATAGGAATAAAAGTGATCCAAATTTTTTTTTTTTTAAAACAGTGAAAAAATAAATAAAATAAAATAAATAATAAAAAAAAAAAAAAAATTTTTTTAAAGCGCCCTGTCCCGACGAGCTCGCACGCAGAAGCGAACGCATACGTGAGTAGCGCCCGCATATGAAAACGGTGGTCAAACCACACATGTGAGGTATCGCCGCGACCGGTAGAGTGAGAGCAATAATTCTAGCCCTAGACCTCCTCTGTAACGCAAAACATGCAATCTGTAGAATTTTTTAAACGTCGCCTATGGAGATTTTTAAGGGTAAAAGTTTGACGCTATTCCACGAGCGGGCGCAATTTTGAAGCGTGACATGTTGGGTATCAATTTACTTGGCGTAACATTATATTTCACAATATAAAAAAAAATTGGGCTAACTTTACTGTTGTCTTATTTTTTTTTTCAAAAAAGTGAATTTTTTCCAAAAAAAGTGCGCTTAGAAGACCGCTGCGCAAATACGGTGCAAAAAAAAGTATTGCAATGACCGCTATTGTATTCTCTAGGATGTTAGAAAAAAAACAATATATAATGTTTGGGGGTTCTAAGTAATTTTCTAGCAAAAAAACCTGTTTTAAACTTGTAAACACCTAAAATCCAAAACGAGGCTGGTCTTTAAGTGGTTAAGATCTCATTCACACTAGCGAATGAGGGCAGATAGGCTACCTATGGACACAGCGGCACTGTGCTATGGCCATGTACAAACTGTGTAATTAGCCTCAGCCAGTTTGTGTGCAGCCGGAAATGCTGTCCCTGTACATTGCCTGCGTTCAGGGCTGGTCAGAGTCCCTGACTGCATGTAACAGCTCATTTGAGCAGTTACATGTGTACAGCAGTGGCGTCTACCATTGTTTTGAACAGGTGGCTACACTGCTGCTGTTCACAAACACTGTGCAAGGGGATTTTACTCTGCCAGCAAGAATCCAAGTCTGTGCAGAGTCCCAATGCCAGCAGCCACCTCTGTAAATGTGCCCTAAGTGTAAAAATTTTGTATGTCTATATTGGGCCTTAAAAATGTGCATGTTTGTAAACATAGCGGTTTAATAAAAGGTGCTCATCAAAATGCAAACCTAACATTTCAATATGCCGTGGTGCTGTGTTGCCCACTACAGAGTGCTTGTTGATAAGCGATGGCAGCTGCAACCCTGCCTTTAGAGAGACCTATGTGCCAGTTATACAAAAACTCCATCTCTGTTAAGGAAGAAGTGCCCTAGGAGAGAACAACCCCCCCCTCCCCCCATCCCCCGTTTGATGTCATCATTACTACAATGCATCCGGAAAATATTCACAGCGTGGTCACTTTTTCCACATTGTTAAGTTACAGCCTTATTCCATTCATTATTTTCCTCAAAATTCTACAAACATTACCCCATAATGACAGCGTGAAAGAAGTTTGTTTGAAAT
Source organism: Lithobates septentrionalis (assembly GCA_037952835.1). Classification (NCBI taxonomy): domain Eukaryota; kingdom Metazoa; phylum Chordata; class Amphibia; order Anura; family Ranidae; genus Lithobates; species Lithobates septentrionalis. The sequence continues at coordinate 325,554 of JBBDGP010002794.1, read as the reverse complement.
CTTTGCAAATTAATTAAAAATAAGAAACAAAAAAAAAATCGCATGTACATAAGTATTCACAGCCTTTGCCATGGTACTCAAAATTGAGCTCAGGTACATCCTGTTTCCACTGATCATCCTTGAGATGTTTCTACAACTTGATTGGAGTCCACCTGTGGTAGATTCAGTTGATTGGACATGATTTGGAAAGGCATACACCTGTCTATATAAGGTCCCACAGTTCACAGTACATGTCAGAGTACAAACCAAGCCATGAAGTCCAAAGAATTGTCTGTAGACCTCTCTGAGACAGGATTGTATTGAGGCACAGATCTGGGGAAGAGTACAGAAACATTTCTGCAGCATTACAGGTCCCAATGAGCACAGTGGCCTCCATCATGAAAAAATGGAAGAAGTTTGGAACCACCAGGACTCTTCCTAGAGTTTGCCGCCTGGCCAAACTGAGCGATCGGGAGAGAAGGGCTCTAGTCAGGGAGGTGACCAAGAACCCGATGGTCACTCTGACAGAGCGCTAGCATTTCTCTGTGGAAAGAGGAGAACCTTACAGAACAACCACCATCTCTGCAGCACTCCACCAATCAGGCCTCTATGGTAGAGTGGCCAGACGGAAGCCACTTCTCAGTAAAAGGCATATGACCGCCCACCTGGAGTTTGCCAAAAGGCACCTGAAGGACTCTCAGAGAAACAAAATTCTCTGGTCTGATGAAACAAAGATTGAACTCTATGGCCTGAATGGCAAGCGTCCTGTCTGGAGGAAACCAGGCACCACTCATCACCTGGCCAGTACCATCCCTACAGTGAAGCATGGTGGTGGCAGCATCATGCTGTGGGTATGTTTTTTAGCAGCAGGAACTGGGAGACTAGTTGGGATTGAAGGAAAGATGAATGCAGCGTACAGAGACATCCTGATGAAAACCTGCTCCTGAGCGCTCTGGACCTCAGACTGGGGGCGAAGGTTCATCTTCCAACAGGACAAGGACCCTAAGCACACAGCCAAGATAACAAAGTAGTGGCTACAGGACAACTCTGTGAATGTCCTTGAGTGACCCAACCAGGGCCCAGATTTGAACCCTATTGAGCATCTCTGGAGAAATCTAAAAATGGCTGTGCACCGACGCTCCCCATCCAACCTGATGAAGTTTGAGAGATCCTGCAAAGAAGAAGAAGAATGGGAGAAACTGCCCAAAAATAGGTGTGCCAAGCTTGTAGCATCCTACTCAAAAAGACTTGAGGCTGTATTTGGTGCCAAAGGTGCTTTAACAAAGTATTGAGAAAAGGCTGTGAATACTTATGTACATGTGATTTTTTTTTTTTTTTTTTTTGGTTTCTTATTTTTAATAAATTTGAAAAGATTTCAAATAAATTCTTTCACATTGTCATTATGGGGTATTTGTAGAATTTTTTGAGGAAAATAATGAATTTGCTCCATTTTGAAATAAACATAAAATGTGGAAAAAATGAAGCACTGTGAATACCTTCTGGATGCACTGTAGCTACAACAAAGCATGGGAATTGTATTCACAGGGATGTATGCTTCACGTGAAGCAACCAGAGAGATGTCATAAATGCAGGTCCAGGAAATAGGCGGAAGTAGTGACTGAAGCTAAGCAGTGAGCACAAAGCTGTCGCCTCCAGATGAATCTTCAACAGCTGAAACGTTCAGGCTTGCTCGAGTCATCAGTGCATAAAAAGTGTAGCGCTTATTGTATCAAATGTGAAAATGAGTGTAATATTGCATACACAAAACAAAAAAAGAAAACAAATGTCTCTATCACTTCATAGAGCACAAAGTATAGTCTCTGGTAGTCTTCAGATATCACTTGAGTGCAAAGAATTGCTCATAGTCCAATATTTGAATAAAACGATCCTATTCACCACGTGAGTAACTGGTACGGAAAAGTGAATGTGATGGACCCTCCACACAAAAGTAATGCAGGCTTACCAGAGGGGTTGGACTCATAACAACATATGCTCAATGAGCCAGAAGGGCTTGTATTACCAACCAGTAATGAAGGAGGACCTTTCAAATGAATGGCAGTGGAACTCCAAAGGCATCCAAAACTTTGGGGGAACCACTTCTAATAGGTAGTAGCATGTCTCAGGAAAATGGCCCATATGAAATAAAAAGGGGGCCACATGGCATAATTCAGTTTATAAAACAAATTTATTAAAAAAGGTAAAACACTTACATTTTTGTAGTAAGAAAGCGCTTAATGTAAAATTATGGCAGGCAGCGGAGTCTCCCTTTTTTTTTTTTCCGTTTATAAAACAAATTTATTAAAAAAGGTAAAACAGTTACTTTTTTGTAGTAAGAAAGCGCTTAATGTAAAATTATGGCAGGCAGTGGAGTCTCCGACGCGTTTCGTCTCACTAGACTTCATCTGGGGTGCTCAACCACTGCTGCCATGCTCCCTAATAAAGATACTATGACCCCCTTGATGAGAATCCAGCTCGTGCCAATTTCCATCATGCACTTCCGGGTTCGGCCAAAATGGCGGACCCGCGTGCGTTCGAAGCCTCGTTATTGTATATTACTTATGCGTTCCAGCAACCTACACTTATTTGATGAATTTCCCTATGTATACTGTTATACTAGATCATATGTGCTGTTTCTATAAAACACCCCCTTGAGAGAAAAGATATAAAGGTGGAAGGAGAAGGGCTGTCCGTCTCTAATTCCAGCGAGTTCTGGATTCATCGTCATGTAATGTACAAGACGGCAGACGTTGCAAGTAGGAGCAGCGTGACTCGACTGACGTCACAACGTCCGGGTCAGGCGTGCGCTTCCCACAATGTGGAGCGCAAAACAAAGCCACCGCCACTAGCATGCGTGTCACGCCTCCATATGGCGGTCGGCTATGCGTGATGTCGTCAACGTCAACCTGACTTATAGACGCGCCACTGAGATTGACAGATTGTGCTGTCATATCAAAACACAGATCTGGACCGATGGGCGGGCGTATTTAGCCAAGATTGATGGCACAACCCTGGAATGACCTGTATTTTATGAATGGTGATTCACTGCACATATCGCCATTTTCAGGATGTTGAAAAATAAACGGTGCAATTACAAACTAATGATCTGTAGCAATAACTCTCGGTGGAGCTGCTGGTTTAAGCGGGCTTGTTACCTTCACTTTCGATACCTCTGTTTCACCGGGACCGGATCTAGGGTTCCGTTGAGTTTGCCTCTGGACGATATAAGCACCAAACACTTGAGTAGGTTTTCCAATGCTTTAATAAAACGAACAAGGGAAGTAGCAGGAAAGAGGTAATAGGAAAGCTGCAGGGAAGCTCAAATACCTTTCTGTAGTATTTCTTCAGAACCTTCTTTGTAATTGAACACTTGTAATTGAATAGTCTCCCCTTTCGTACAATTTAATCTTTGCCCGCCTGGATAGACATCTCTCACTTGCCTAGCAGCCAGCACGCAGCACGAACAAAAGTCTCTGCCACAGACTTATTTGGAATAAAACCCGTACGATCCTCTGCCACAGGATGTATTGATTTGTGATGAATGTCAGCTACAGTACTTGAACCTTTAAGCCAACCCGGCAGTACTATAATGTAAGATTACTTCGGAATGCGTCCTCCAACCGAGTCACCAGGCCCCTCTCCAGACCAGCACTCTGCATGATCCTTCCATGACAGGTCCTCCCCTGGGATCTTCTCGGTTGTCCAGCATCTTCACTCAGGATAGACAGCTCAGGACCATTCCTCCGCTGCCGTGGTAGGCCCCAGACAGGCTTCTGGGCCCACCCACACGCTGCAGCGATGCGGGCCTCCGGAACAGAGGACCACAAGGTGGTATTCCTAGTGCATACCTGTCGGCCAGGAGGGCCAGCAGGTGGCTGAAAAACGACCGCTAAAATATGGCGTTTGTCCCATAAATACCCTCTCCCAGGATGCAACTCTGAGGACCACCTCCACCGAGTTATCCCCGGGACAGAGGAGCACTCATTCGCTTCAACACGTTGCTTTTCCAACACCTGCCGATGGTGACGAAACCCACCGGCACAATGTGGAACTACACGCAACGTCAGCCAAGCTGGAACAGAGGCAAAACTAACTTCCTATAATAAGCGACCCACTAAATTTACCTATCGGCGGTAGATGAAAATCTACCAGTGCTACAGATCAAAAAAGGGATTGAGTGATAATTATTCCAAAACAAAAAGGGGCATATTATAGTTACAATAGACATCCCATAATGTTACGGGATCACTAATAAATGGACGCATGAATATACGTCTTAATATCCAAGGTGACTAAAAAGTGATGTGAAATAAATTATGAATTACTTGTATGTGAAGTGTATCCAAGAATGTAAAACATTCATTCAAGGGATGTGAACATCCCCTGGTGGAGTAAATAACATAAAAAATAACTAAATGTGAAAATTATAAAAACGTGATTACAAAAATTAAATTGAAAGAAATTTGTGTGTGTTTAAGATATCTCTGTAGAGGTCCGAGATGGATTCTCTCTGGGTCACCCCATATAAGAACAAAAGACAAAAGATTTATATAGAATAGTATATATGCTAAATACATCCAAAATGAGACAATACAGATTGTAATCTATGAGTCATTAATGAACGCATTAATATCCAGTTCCATATTCATTCATTCTTTTTTGTTTGAGTCATCCCCATCTTTTTTTTTGTAGGCTGTTTTTAGTTTTTTAGCTTTTTTTTTTTTTTTTTTTTTTTTTTTTTTATTTTTTTTTTTTTTTTCCTTCAACCAACTGTGTTACTTTAAGTACCCGTGTTTTGTTTTTGCTCATGCAAGACAAATTAAAGGGTTTTCTTTATTGGCACCCCCACCAGCAGCTCCCCCCACTCCCTGACTCTGTGCTTGCCTACCAGTAGCAAAGAAAGAATCCTGGTACTTCAGGGCATATAGGGTAGCATATCCTCCCCCCTTCCCTATTATATCCTTGGCAGTTGACGCTCGGTGTGCCAGCATTGTTATATGGAACTAGAAAAAGTGTCTTCAGCACTGTGTAAGCTCCAAATAATGACTTTACACAAGTCAGAGAAATGGATAGTCTTTGTTTCTCCTTATGAAATGCATACATAACCTCTGTAGGGATAGGAAAATAATAATTGGCAGTCAGTTTTTCATGGTGTCTCCACTATGTGAAAAAAAGGTAGTGTAACAAAGATTATGTGAGAACTTCTAATAGGTAATAGGTTGAATCTGGTTCCATTCACCATCTGTTGTTCCACTGGAAGTCTGCGGTGTGTTTTTTGAGGGAAGCCATGCGATAAGAATCATAAAATGTGAGTACAGACAGGCTGTTAATGCAGGATCACACCTCGCATGTTAATGACATAGAACAAAAACAATGATCGTATAAATAGATTTCAGAGAGTAGGATATATAATGATCATAATGTGGGTTGGCACAGGTGACGTAGGCCATTCTTCTTAAAGTGTAGCTCCACCCAAAAGGGGAAGCTCCGCTTGTTCTTCCTGTTTCCCTTCGTGAAGATACCAGCGCCTGCACCCGACGCTGATTGACAAATCCGCTAGGGGTGCCAACACTGTGGGACAGGTAAATGTCCTTGTATTAAAAGTCAGCAGCTACAGTATTTGTAGCTGCTGACTTTATTTTTTATTTATTTTTTTACAGGCTGGAACTCCGCTTTAATAAAATACCTAGGTGCTTGTCTGTCATGCTGATCCTGTGGTTTAAGTACTTTGTGTCCAACCTAAGATAACAATTGTAATTGTTCATGTTGATACTTGTAGCTTAGTAGAAGTATAACATCCAGAGGAATAGTGTGACAGCCAGACAACTAGCTGAGGGTAGACAGCAATGATAGTCTGCAAATTCCTCTGATGACAGGTTTGCTTTAAAGACTAAATCTGGCCCTGACTGATGGGCCCTTTTGCACTAAAAGATGATGGTGAGGTTTGTGCTACTGGTTTCCTCAATGTGATGATTTAAATTGGTCATGTTGTTGCTGTGGTTTTTCTCTGAATGCCTTTCACGTGAATGCAGTGGGAGGACTGAGACTTTGAGGTTTTGATGGGAAAAGCTGAGGACACTGATGGGGATCTTGATACAAGAATGTCTGAGACACCTTAGGAAACATCTGTGATATCCACATTGCATATCCTTTCCTTTCTTCTGTTCTTTCTCAGTTGGTGCCAGTTATATTTATCCATTTTTTAAAATGTATTGTTTATTAAATATTTGTGCCCCCCCCCCCCCCCCCAACTTGTCCATTGCTATAAAAGTTCTAAAAATCTTTTGCTTATCGTACTTGTAGTGTGCTTCCGTTTGTCTCTTCTTAGAATCTGCATTCTTGATTATATCCATTGGTGTTGCAATGCATTTGTAATACTTACTTTTCTCCCACAGTCATATCGGCTAAGCTGAAAGACAGCAGAAAGAACTGGTTTGGTCCAAGTCCATATGTGGAGGTGTCAGTTGATGGTCAATCCAAGAAAACAGAAACCAGAAATAACACTCACAGCCCAAAATGGAAGCAGCATCTCACTGTGTAAGTGATAACCTATAGTTTGGGAGGACAGTGCACAGAGTGTAGATTGGTGGGTCAATGACCTTTTATTTAATGAGTGCAAATAGCAATACATGTTAACAAGTGTCAACAAAGCTTAAAGCTGGACTCATTTTTATTGCATGGTTACAGCTAGCACCAATGCAATATGCATATTTCATACCCGAGCTATCACTGTCAAAGCTGCACCGTAGTGGTCATCACTACAATGATAATGGTGATATTCTGGACCCTATGGACAAGATGAAAAGTCAAGAAGGTGATGTCCCCATCTACACTTCGTCCAATCAGTGATCGCCTTATATTCATTGAAAAAAATACAAGGTGTTCTGTAAATAGCAGCAGTACTGAGCGAACGCCACTCTGTGTTTTTACTATGCAGAAGGGAATGCCCTAGGCACAGGACCTGGTTGTTCAGTTCTGCAGCTCCCACAGCAATCAATCAAGTATGAGAGATGCATACTTATTGGTCCACACTGAAAGTATGCAATAAAAATAAAATTAAAAAAAAAAAATCATACCTAGAGTTCAGTTTTTTAAAAACTTCTCTAATTTAGCCCATTTGCTTTATAGAGACTCAGACATAAGGATGAATGTATCTTAATGACCATGTCTCTCTTAAAATGCTAAACACTATACGTGGAGGAATAATATCTGCACTGTACTGCAGAGTTGGAAGCCCCGGTAGAATCTTGAGCACCAAGTATTGTTTGTTAGGTGCCTGTGTCTCTCTGATAACGGGTTCCACCTGTAGGCTTCTATTATCATTTAGTTGTGGTAAAGTGCTCTTCCTGAATTCAGGGCATATTTACTATAGAGGTGATAGAAAATGAGACAGTCTATGTAAAGGCTCAGTGCCTTTAACTTGACTTGGTTCTGGAAATTGCATGCTGATTAAAGTGGTTCTAAAGGCAGAAGTTTTTTTTTCTATGCATTAAGATAAAAAACCACCTGTGCGCAGCAGCCCCCCTAATATTTACCTGAGCCCTATATCGATCCAGCGATCTTGCACGAGAGACTCGGCTGTCCAGGACAATCCCTCTTGATTGGCTGAGAGACACAGCAGGTGCCATTGGCTCCCTCTGCTGTCAGTGAGCCAACGAGGAGAGAGAGAGGGGGCGGGGCGAAGCTGAATGGACACACAGAGCAGCGGCTTGACTTACATGCCCTCAAAGCAAGGTGCCTCCTGTGGGGGCAGGAGGGAGGGGCCAGGAGCCCGGTGGGGGGACCCGAGAAGAGGAGGATCTGGGCTGTTCTGTGCAAAACCACTGAACAGAGCAGGTAAGTATAACATGTTTGTTATTTTTAAACAAACAAAAAAAAGACTTTAGTATAACTTTAAAGGCAAAACTTTTTTTTTTTTTTTAGATCTGAATAGAATGATGGGGTTAAAAATAAATAAGATTTTTATCGTTAATAAGCATTTTGGTTGTGCTGCACAGGCTATGATGTTGCGTCAGTCAATACTTCGCAAACACCTTGTGAGATTTTTAAAAAAAAGTTTTTATTTATACAAGGCTAAAATAGGGAATGATCAATTTTGAAGCTTTACAACTGCACCTTAAATGCACTGTTAATGCCATAGGTGTGTTTATAATGCATTTACAGCGTGCTTGTGATGCGTTTCAATAGAAGTAAACGGCAGTTGTGAAGCTTTAATGCCCGTGGAACTTTGCAGACATTGTTAGTTTTTCCTCAACGCGAGGCAATGCTAACATTGCAGTGTGAACACCTCCATCCGCTCCCTATTTAAACAATTTTGAGTGGCATTGATGAGCGGTCAGGAAGCTGTAAAAACTTCACTCAACCGCCTAGTTTCCGCACCTGTGTGAAAGCGCTCTTAGGGCTCTTACAGACAAGCATTCACTTATAGTGTTAATGAGCGTTTTGGATGTGTTTTACAGGCATTCATGTTGTGTCAGGCAACACTTCTCAAATGACCTGTGAGATGTGTTTTTTTTTTTTGTACAAGGCTAAAATGGAAAATTATTACTTTTAACACTTTGCAGCCACACCTCAAATGTAAACGCCATAGGCGTGCTTGTGGTGCTTGTCAAAAGAAGTGAATGGGGGCAGTTTCAAAGCGTTAATGCCTGCCAAACTCTGAAGGATGCATTATTTTTCCCTCAGTGCAACTCGAGCCAATGCTAACGCTACAGTGTGAACAACTCCATCTGCATCCTATTTTAACAATTTTGATGCGACCCAACCACCTAAATTCAACACCTGTGTAAAAGATCCCTTAGGCCCCTTTCTCTCTGGTACGACACTCGTGTGACTGTGGATCCATTTTTGCCCTGCGACTTTAAGTCCGACATGCATCCGACTTCAATGAACAGGGATCCGACTTTGATCCCTGACAATTCAAATTCAAAATAAAAAAACTCGGCACGGGTTCCCCCTCCAAGAGCATACCAGGTCCTTCGGTATGGTATGGGATTTTAGGCGAAACCCTAAGCCGAAAAACCTGAATGGGGGTCTCCCCAAAATCCATACCAGACCCTTTATCGGAGCACACAGCCCGGCAGGTCAGGAAAGAGGGGGGGGGGGGGACGAGCGAGCATGCCTGCAACAAGGGCCTCTTCCCAACAACCCTGGCCATTGGTTTCCGGCCCTCCACCCTATGTGAAATGAGTATCGGGTACATTGTACTCCCACCCATTCACCTAAACAAAAAAAAAAAAGTGTCAAAAATTAAAAACCTGTGTACTGTGTTTTAAGTAATTTATTGGCAGCTCCGACATCTTTCCTGACTTATTCTCCCCTCTCCGGCTCTTCTGCCTCCTCCGCTGATGTCTTCTGCCTCTGCCGGTTCTTCTCCCCTCTCTGGGTCTTTTCCGCTGATGTCTTCTAGCCCTCGCTGGTTCTTCTCCCTCTGTCCGCTGTCTTCTGCCTCTGCCGGGTCTTTTCCTCTGTCTTCTCGCTCTGTTCTTCCGATGTTAACTCGGCACTCTCTCCCGCTCTAATGCTGGGTGCGCGGTGTGCCACTACTTATATTGGCATGGGGGGTCACTGGGTGACGTCACTGCCCGGGGCATGATGGGTGGTGACGTCATAAGGGACGGGCCTCCGGTGACCCTGCCCATGCCAATATAAGTAGTGGCACACCGCGCACCTAACATTAGAGCGGGCGAGAGCGTTGAGTCAACACTGGAGGAGGAACAGAGGGAGAAGAACCGGAGAGGGATAGAAGACATCAGCGGAGAAGACCCGGACAGGTGAGAAGAACCGGCAGAGGCAGAAGACATCAGCGGAGGAGACAGAAGAGCCGGAGAGGGGAGAAGTTCAAAGAGACACCAGAGCTGCCAATAAATTACTTTAAAAACCTGTGTACTGTGTTTTATTTTTGCCAAATTTTTTAAATTTTTTTTTAGGTGAATGGGTAGGGGTACAATGTACCAAATACTCATTCACATAGGATGGGGGGCGGGATCTGGGGCCCCCCTTTTTAAAGGGGGCTTTCAGATTCCGATAAGCTCCCCGCCCGTATACCCCAACAACCAACAGCCAGGGTTGTTGGGAAGAGGCCCTTGTCCTCATCAACATGGGGACAAGGTGCTTTGGGGTGGGGGGCACAGGGCCCCCTCTGCCCCAAAGCACCCACCCCCCATGTTGAAGGTATGTGGCCTGGTATGTTTGGGGGGGGGCGCTCGCTCGTCCCCACTCCCTTTCCTGACCTGCGGGCTGTGTGCTCGGATAAGGGTCTAGTATGGATTTTGGGGGGACCCCCACGCAAAGGGCCTGGTATGCTCTTGGAGGGGGAACCCATGCTGTTTTTTTTTGCCTTGGAGTTCCCCTTCAAGATCAGAGCACAAGTGGCATACCAAAGTCTGATCAGTTAAGACGGCGATCCGACTTTGATCCGACTTCAGTGATATTTAGTGGGCTGAAGTAGGATCAAAGTAGTGTAGGGACTGCTTTTGAAGTTGGCACAACTTGAAGTCGTACTAATATGAATAGTTGTCATTGGAAATCATGGGGAACAACTTGTCGTGTGACTTTGCAGTCCCAAGTCGAAGGACAAGTCATACAATCTCTCTAATTGTCCTGATCACATATGTCACTGGAAATTCAATTTGAGGTTAAATCCAACAGGAAGTAAAAGTAAATCTCTGAGACATGAATGGCAAATAAACTAAATAAACTGTCAACAATTTTAACTTGCCACTGCTTTATCCAAATGAGAAAAAAATGTAATCGTGGGACTGTTATTTAAGAAAGAAAAATCGTATTAAACTCCCTGCAAATGAAGACCCTTAAAGTGTATCTAAAGTAAAAATTATTTTATTTTTTTATATAGTTTTAGGTGTAGTGGTGACTGGTTAGAACCTCCCTTCAGGTTTTGTATTGCTGTTTGCATCCTGTCGAGAAATTGACCTGATGACCATTGTCATCGGGACTGATGACAGTATCCGTAATTTATAATTGTCCCCAGCACAGGGATTGAGAGGAAATCTTCTAATGGAGACACTTGTTCTAGTGTCCACTATCTAAAGCTGGCAATACATTAGGTAAATTTTGATTCCTAATGAACTGCCCGAAATTCGCTATGTGGTTGGCCCAGTCGCCACCCCTCCTTGTCTGACTTTTAATTATAAAATCGAAAATGAGATGCTGCCACTGTTCGAGTATTCTGTCAGAATACAGTATTCACAAAGGAAGATGCTCTGATGGTCTACTTGTTGAGCTGTGTATAAACTATATATGTGTTCTCTCAAAAACAGTGATACACTAAATAAATAAATAATATGCAATAAAGTGTTACCTCAAACGCATAAGCAATAAAACAAGACTAAAATGTGATCACATGGGAATTTGTTAACAGAAAAGTCCATGCATGTATCCAGCTATCAAAATGAATTCTTGAAGTCCATCAATGTTCATCCATCCCTCATCTAAAATTCTCCAGCATGCAAAATAGTGTAACCATTGAGGTGTTTTCTCAAACAAATTAATAAGAAGTGAAAACAATGTAACAATGTGAATGTATCAAAAAGAAAAGTCTATCCCTGTGGTCTAGCCCTTCAAGTGAATCAGAGAGATCCATCCATAATTAACCTGTGTACACCAGTGATCCCCCTCCACCTTTTTCAACACAGCCTCTTACCAGCAATAAAGACCCCAAATTATAGGTGATCCATAAGCGCTCAAGGGGTGTAAGGATCTTGCAGCATGTATTTCATCCACAACAGAAGTGCACATCAAGTTAGTGGGGGACTTCATCAAACACTTCCTCTCTAGCATTAAAGTGGATGTAAACCCAATGTCATCCTTTCTAAACTCCTGCCATAGGGGTTATCTATAAGGATATACATGCCTCCTGCATGTATCTTTGCCTGTCAAATGTCTCCCCTCTGTCTGTTATGAGAGCCGAAAAACTGCATAGTCTGTGGGTGGGTCTGTTGTCTGGAGCTTGGTGGGTGGAGTCGTGATGTCAGTAGACTCCCCGCCCACCTCTACACTCCCCTTGTCAATATGCATTTTCTCCTGTGTATTTCTTACACTGAACTTCTGCTATGATCTCTAACATCCAGTGAAAAGACAGGAAAGTAACCACATGACTTCAGCATGCCAAATCATGCTGAGGTGTGGAACAGCCAATCCTTGCAGAGCTGCTGAAGAAAGGAGTGGGGGTGGGAATTAAAAAATACTGCATGTCTTAGGCTAGTGCATGAGATATGTAAATCACCTGTCACTTACAGCAAGGGGGAGGATTTGACAAAGTTTTTCTCTGTTTGTCAAGATTTATCTCACTGAACAATAAGAGGATTGCTCAGAGCTGGATTAACTCTTTGTGGCAAGACTGGGCTCAAATGATAGGAAATCTTATACTCTACATTATGACATTAAAAAAAAAAAAAAATCCGGGTTTACATCCACTTTAAATCCTACAAAGGAAAAAGAACAGCCTCCAAATCTCAAATAGTGCAGTGCTGTATCATTTATTGGATAAAAACTGTGCCTCTACTCGCATATATAAAGAAGCAGAGTGCTTATCACATCGTTACAAACACCGCCACTTGTACCGGCTCTAGCAGACAGGTGACGTCAGCTCAGGCTCCGCCCACAAAGGAGGGTGCGCCTGTCTGTGCTGTGTAGAATGAATGGAGGAATCGTCTACTTTTTTTTTTTTTTTTTTTTTTGTTCAGCCCACACTTAAGAGGGAATGTCCCCTAACTTTGGAGACATTTCCTTTCACTTTCTGTTATGTCAATTGGACAGGAAGTGAAGGGAAATCTCCTCTACAATACAAATGGCAAAAAAAAAGATGATGGGTTAATTCTTCCCTGCTCTATCCAAATCCTAAAAAAAGTTTTGGCTTTACATACGTTTTTATACTTTCCTATTTAGCGTTTAGGTAGTTCAAGAGCTACAGCCTCCAGCAGTAACCTGATGTTTGACACATTACTAGGTGTGTTTGTTACTTTGTCCACCAGCCTCTACTCATTACCTCCTTACTCTGTCTTATCTGACATAGAGGCCTGTAGGAGAAACCACAAGTGTGCTATGGGAGATGCAGGCAACAAAAATTTCCAAAAATGTTTGATTTTAGGTTTCTGCTGCTGGAGGCGGCACCTCTTGAAGATGATGATGACCTAAAACATGTAAAAGTGACTGGTTGGTAGAAAACTTTGTGCACTTTAACCTGTATTATCAACTTATCTGATATACGGTTTATAACTACTACATTTGTAATACTGCATCGTTCTCAACATAAACCGATAACTACTATAAATGGCTGGTAACTACTATAGTTTAATTATGCCTTCTTTTCTTGCAGGATTGTTACCCCATTCAGTGTACTAAATTTTCGGGTGTGGAGTCACCAGACTCTAAAATCAGATGCTTTACTTGGTAGCGCATCCCTGAACCTGCATGAGACCCTGCTCGCAAATAACATGAAATGTGAGTATATGACCCTACAGATCATGTACAAAATGTGTCTGGTAAAGCATCCAGTCCGATTTGACCCTTTCCACATTTTATAGCTTGCCCTATAATGCTGGAAGTCAGACCCTAATAAGTTGCTGTGGGCAACATGGTCGGTCTTTTAGATGGTGTATTTATGAAATGTACATATTCAAATTTAAAATATTTGTCCTTTTTTACATTTCCTTAACAAAAAGGGAATTAATCTGAGGCAAAGGAGTTGTAATGGTTTCCCTAGACATCATACTACTGCCTATCGGCTACAATGGATTACAATGTTTTAACAACTGGGTTGTGTGTGGGGTGCATTTGAATGCTGTGCTACATGGTGGCTTGTCTGTTGGGCTAGTGCTTTTTATTAGGATGGTAGGCTTGTGTCATCTTTCGTGTATATAAGGCTGAAGTATGCCCACAAAAAGAGCATATGAATGCCTGAGTAATGTTTAGATTTATTCAGCATTGATTGTGTAAACCCTGAGTCAGTTTAAGGGGCTATTTACACCATGCCATTGTTACCCTGTAAAATCTATATTTAAGATTTTTCATATCTCATAGATATGATGTGGGTTAAATAAGAGTTCTTTTCGACGAAGAGTGAAAGCTTAAAATATAATAACATTTATTAGGAAGCAGTTGAAAGTCTAGCTAATACACAATCATCTATCTATCGCCTTACACCCAGGAAGAAAATATTAGGTTGAAATAAAGTATTTACATGAAGGAATATAGAGTATATTCCTCAATACAGTAATCTACACACATATTCAGTTACAAGTAAAAGGGCATTCCTTTCCCATAATTACCCATCCTTACCAAAGCTCCTTTCAGCTCGCTGGTCTATCAGAAAGAGACCAATATCTCCCCCTTGGCTCTGAGTATATCAAACCAAGCTGATGTCTCATTGGTTGGCCTAGCTTGGATCATGATTGGAGGGCTTACTCCATAAGTCGGCCCCCTTTCATGCAAATCTTGTGACTATGTTGGCCAAGTGTGTTAATTGCATTTCCCCAGGAAGTTAGGTCCAATGCATATCCCAGCATGGCACCCTTTCAAAGGAGTAGGTGTAGAACAATGGAATTGGCTCTCCCTTGTTTGCATATACAAGCCTTGGCCCACATTCTATGCTCTCAGCAAAAGCTTAAATGAAACCCTTTTTGAAATATATTCATTATTACAATATTTTACAGTTATTAATGGATATTTCACATAAACTTATAAGGCAACACCATGCATTACAACGCACAATAAAGCACTTTGCAATTCAATGCTATTGCACGTTGATGCACGCGTCTACAGTTTGCTGCGATGCATGTGTGTTGAAAGTGCATAATAATGCACAGCTGCACAAGTTCTGTCCTGTGCTTCAAATAATCCTGCATGATTGGATCATTTACAATGCAGGTCCTTACAGTCCAGAGCAGTGGTCACCAAACTGCCTCCCTGTGCTCTCATTAAACTGGTTGTAACCATTAGCAACAATGGAGTCCTATTATTTCCAATAACAACAATGGGACACTATTCTTTCCACTAAGAGCAACAATAGGGAACATTTCCACCCACTGACACCAGTGGGAGAACACTAGTCATCTCACTGATACTGGTGATTGATTACTATTCCTCCAGCAAAAAAAACAGTTATAGAGCACTGTTCCACCCACTGATGCCAACAATGAGGCACTATTCTTTCTACTAACATCATCACGGGGCGCTATTCTTTTCATGAATGGCAACTTGGGGCACAATTCCTATCACACTAATGATGGGGCACTATTTTTCCCACTAACACTTGACAGTGAGGCACTATTCCTCCCACTGACACCAATGATGTGGCACTATTCCTTCCCCTACTGACCGCAAACACGAGGTCATTTTTTACTCCCACTGACGACTGAGCATGAGGCATTGTTTCCTTAACTGGATTGTTTTCAATGGCGCTGGGGCATTTTCTACCCTCTCATAATCTATCTGCCCCCCCCCCCCCTAAAGTATTAAGGACAATGAGCTATCCTTTTGTTTTAAAAAGCTTGAAGATCCATGGACTAGATTGGAGATTGGTAAAACCAGCTTTGTTTGTGATCCCTTAGACCTTGTTTGGGAACCCAACTCTAGGGCATTGATAAAGCAGCAATTTGAGGTTGCATTTTACATTCTTCCATTTTCTGAGAAGATAAAAATCTGAATTTACATTGTGGAGGAGAAAAATCTATAGATAAGAGAACATCTAGGAATGCACCTTATATGTAGTAGAGTTATGTAACAAATGTCTATACTGTACCACAGATTCCCCAATAAATGTTAATCCCTATAGTGGCAACCCTTGCTGCTCCTCCAACTTCCATGTGTAATTAAAGCGGAGTTCCACACAAAAATGGAACTTCCGCTTTTTGGAACCCTCCCCCCCCTCCGGTGTCACATTTGGCACCTTTCAGGGGGGAGGGGGGTGCAGATACCTGTCTAAGACAGGTATTTGCACCTACTTCCGGCATAGACTCCTATGGGAGTCTATGCCTCTTCCTGTCCCTCCGCGCTGTCTCCTGGGAAACACACAGCTCCCAGGAGAGAGCGGGGACCACTTGGGACGTGCAGCGCAACTCGCGCATGCGCAGTAGGGAACCGGGAAGTGAAGCCGCAACGCTTCACTTCCTGATCCCCTCACCCAGGATGGCGGCGGCAGCTGCCGAGAACCGAGCGGGTTCTCGGCGTCGCCTGCCGACATCGCTGGACCCTGGGACAGGTAAGTGGCCATGTATTAAAAGTCAGCAGCTGCAGTATTTGTAGCTGCTGGCTTTTAATATTTTTTTTTTTTTTTGGCGGTTTAGGTGGACCCCCGCTTTAAACGATAAACAACCAAAGGTGAGCTCTAGGTGCTAGTGTGAACCCTTAACATGGTATTATGTACACAATTTAAGTGACGCCTTCAAAATATCAGAAACTCCCTATAAATCACCCCTATGAAAGTGTACAATAATCAAAAGTGAGACTGATAAATAGATTTCTCTGTATCACCGTAAGCACTTCCCAATGACACTGGGTGGCTAGATGCATTGAGGCGGGGACACGGTATGTCTCACATCACGTCTGGTTAACGAGGTCCGGGCAGTGGAACGCACATCGAATCGCCATCTTGTTGGTGAGGTGAACGGTGATACGGAGAGAGATGGCACACTGCTGGATCCTGCTAGTGCTGGCTTGGGCACAATTATGTGTGAGTGGAAAATGTTATACTTTCTGTTGGTATGAAACTTAATAAATGGGTTGCACTATGATCCTGCTACTTTGTGGTTTACTCCTACGTCTGAGGATCTGTGGAGGGAGATACTAAAAAATTGGTCTCATCACTACCTATGTTTAAGACTCCTAACAAGCGTTCCAAGACCCACTTCACCCATGGTCTAGGGATCTGGTGAGTTCTAACTGGATAGGGGTTCGTGGTGTGCACACACAGAGGAGCACTGAGTGGAGACAGTCAGTCTCATTTGCATGGAGTGTGTAGAACACGTTGGAAGGAAGTTTTACACATGGACTTTGGCACTATTGATGGACTTTAAGTTTATGCACTTTATCTGTTTTTATTTATCAGTCTCACTTTTGCTTATACTGATTATTGTACACTTCCATAGGGGTGATTTATATGGAGTTTCTGATGTAGTAGACCTGAATCTTCATGCATAGTGTGTTTCCTTTTTCCTTTTTGTTTTTTTTTTGTTTTGTTTTTTTACTACATACTATTTATCTGACTCGTGGAGGAAAACGTTTCATGTACAGCACTGGTTATGAAACATGACAAGCTTGGTTTGTCTATTCATAGTTATCGCTTGTCCCTTAAGATAACATCATTCTAATTTCCCAGTAGTCAGCCCTTTCCTTGGTCATGTGACTGGATGTCACACCACTGGAAGATAAGCTACTGAAGAGTAAACTACAGCTGCAGGATTTACATCATTCTGTCTACAAATTATCATCATCAGTAGGTTTAAAAAAAACAAAATCTGTTTATTAAATCATTAACTGTGCCACTGAATGAAACATAACTGCCTAAATGTGAACAAGGTCTTATGCACACTGAATGTTTTTCTACCTTTTAAGCCTAGTACACAACACTGGTTTGAAGGGAAAAAAAATGACCGCTCTGGAAGCCGCTGTACTAACAATCCGATGATAGTACAGCGTTAGCCCCCCCCCCCGCTGTTCTATTGTGTTCTGACAGGGGAACGCCCCCCTTTCCCACCATTGTCTGAGAGCGCTGATCGGGAGGCGGTCGGCTGCTGCTTTTCCAGCATGCTCAGTTCAGCCGGCTGCCATACACACGGCTGGATGTCGTCCGACATTTGGTCCGTGTGTACTAGGCTTTAGACTCTTTTCCTTATGACAGCAGAGTCTTGGCAGAAAAAATACTCGACACTTGTAAACTCTTGTAACACGTTTTAGGTGCATCAAGCGCTTGAGCACTAATTTATTTCATCAGCCATAATAACTATTTATTTTGGCTGTTCAAATAAATAAATGTGCAAGTGCTAAATGCCCCTAGTCCTTAGGCACGTCAAGCATTATTTTTCTGCCAAAACCCTGCTGCTTCTGGACGTGCGCTGGCAGTGTTTTTTTTTTTTTTTTTCTGCCTCTAAACGCCTATGTGTGCATGGACACATAGGCTAACATGCAGGACGTTTAGAGGCAGGGAAAAAACGCCAAATGCCCCTAGGAGCAGCAGAAAAAACATCCAGTGTGCATGAGGCATTAATATTAGCCTCTAGTAATCCCCTGTACAGCTGTAGGCCAATCAGGTGTGCCGCATGTGTGTGCGGACAAGGTTATATATACTAAGAAGAGAGAGCTGAGCAGAGGGATGCTCCTGTTGCATTGTCCAGTCATAGACTGGGGGCATATAGGTGACCTACCCTTTTTCCCCGAAAATAAGACCTAGCGTGATTGTCAGTGATGGCTGCAATATAAGCCCTACCCCCTAAATAAGCCCTACCCTGTTTCCCCAAAAATAAGCCCTACCCTGAAAATAAGACCTACAATGACTTTAACTAGGGCTTATTTGGGGGGTAGGGCTTATAATGCAGCCATAACCGACAATCACGCTAGGTCTTATTTTCGGGGAAACAGGGTAGCTGCGTTGCTTCAGTGGCCACAATTCTTTTCTTCTGCTTGTCTGAACATTTGGTTTTTTATACAGCTATCCATGCTCATAGAATCCATGTACTGATTTGCCCCTTGAAGATTGTTGGTTGTAGATTAAAAAAATGTTTCTCTTTTTTTGTTCTCAGTGGAAGAAGTCATTGTGAGTTTACAGCTACAAGGTGATCGGGAAACAGTCGGTGACTTATCAGTGTGTCTTAATGGACTGCAGGTTGATCCAGAGATCTTAACAAATGGTGATGTCACTTGTGTATTAGGTAAGAGTTGTATTGTATCTATAATCACAGCGGCTTGTATGGGGTTGGAGGTGTTGGGAATAAAATTAAAGTGTAATTCCAGTCAAAATCTAAATAAGCCAAATCCTGCCCCCACCCCCAATTCTAAGCCTATTCTATCTACCCTATAAAAAAGGAAAGCTGCCTATACTTGCCTAAACAGAAAGGGCTACACAAGGATCAAATTGAATTTGTATGGCCAGCTTTACTTAGTGAGTTTTACAGTATTCATCACAGTCAGGTAAATGGCTATTCAGGAGGTCAGCAGTTGCAGCTCCCTTATTTTTTTTTATTATTTTTTTTTGTGACAAAAGCAATATCTTTGGCTATTCAGCGATGCTTGCCATCACTTCCCCAGTGATCCATGAAGCTCTGGCAGCCAAAGGAAATACCTGGTATTTCTGAGTATGAAGGTGTATGTGGCTCACTCCATGTAATTATACTGGTGCTTGGTTTTGGCTGAGCAATGTCGCATGTGGTGGAGCAGTCCATAGTAATGTGCAAGCTTCAAATGCAGATACTGAGGAAAGGGATGTCTGTCTTCATTCACAGTGGCTGAACAGAGAGGTGAGGAAGCAAAGGAAAGTTGGGTGTGTGCAGCTGGAGGGAGGGGCATTGAAGTGAACTTGCCATGTTGTCCTGCATGGGTAAAGCACATGGTTACTTTAACTCTTTCTGAGTCATGTGTATGCAGATCAAGAGAACACTAGCATTACAGGACAGACACATGGTAAGCGTTGTATGTAAATTTCAAGAAGAATGATTTAGAATAAACACGTTTTTTGTCCTTTTTTCTTAGTGGGTGCATAACCACCATAGTCCATGCACAATCCTCATACCAGTTTAATGCCCACTATTTGAGTCTGTACATAGCAACCCTCTTACAGGAATCGCCAGGCGAAATCCAAAACTATCAGAATCGGCAAGCATTTAGATGCCTTTAAAATATGCCATTTAGTCATTGGAAAGGTTCTATTTTTTGAGTTTGTATTTTAGGTATCTATACACCTTCAACCGATTTTAACATTTTGTGTTTTTGTACTTGTTTCCACAGATAATGCCAGAACTCAGACTGACTCAACTTCTATCAGGCAAGCTTTTTTAGTCTATCTTTGACATGTTGGGTGTTTGCTTGACTGGAAAGTTTTAGGCCTATTTTTGATCAGTTAGGCTCCATTCACACCTGGACATTTTGGGAATGCAGTAGAATCGCTGTGATTTTGTCCGCAATCCCAAAACGCACCGCATTGGCAAAATCCAGCTTTAGGTGCCATTATTTTTTTTGCCAGCTAAAACATAGTGTGGCTTTGCCTCAATTTTTAGACAATTTATCGAATGGAAATCACGGCAAATGGCATGAAGCTTTTTCGCCCAAAAGAAAATCCTGCTGTTCTTTGGGCGACAAGCTTCACGCAATGCGTTTTTGCTTTGATTGCCAAGCAATAAATCTCATGATAATCGTGGCAAAACTGCACCTAGTTTTTGATGCCATTGAAAATAATGGCACCTAAGCTTGCGTTTTGAGATCACGGGCAGTATTGGTGATTCTGTTGCAATCCCAAAACGCCCAGGTGTGAATGGTGCCTGCATGATCACATGACATAATTCCATTCCTGACTTTTCTACATCTTTCTTTTGCAGATTAACCGTTTATAGTGTGGGTTTTAAATGAACATCCACAAAATTCAGTTATGTTACTTTAGCAATATTTAAAATATTTTCTTACAGGTCATCTCAAAAGGTCGCAAAAGGAATATTTTTGTATACCCTTAGTTAATTCACTTGCTGTAGAGGAATTTTCTGTTCTGTCCAATTTCCCCACCTATTACATAATAATGGAAGGGTCTTTCCTTCATAGTGTAGAATACGCATTAGGGATACCTTCCATATGGCTTGTGGGAGAAGGCACAGTCACACCCAATGTGGAGGAATATCACCATTAAGCTCTCCAAGAGATCTTATAGAATACATCTATAAATGTTGTGCTACCTAGAAGTTTTCATAATCTTTCATTTTCAGTATGGATACTGCCGATGGCACAACTCCTGATAACATGTCAACCAATGGCACCAATTCACCATCTCTGTCCAATGGAGGCTTCAAACCTAGCAGGCCCCCAAGACCATCACGGCCTCCTCCACCAACCCCTCAGAGGACATCCATTTCAGGTATGACAGTTATGACTGGTCTTGGCTTTGTATGCAGGGCACTATCATTCAGGGGCCAACACAGCTTGAATGCTATCTTTTACCAAGTAAACTTTATGCTAGTAATATTGTTTTCTGACAGGAAAGCTGGTCATACACTATACAGTCTGATTGTTCAACCTTCTTTAGTTCTACTAATAACTGTGGTGCAAGGGTCTGCCTGATTGAATATAGCTCAAATGCATTGTTTGTCCACACCCACCGATCGGCCATAACCTTATGACCACTGACTAGTAAAGTGAATAGCATTGATTATCTTGTTACCATGACATCTGAATGTCAGTGGGACATATTAGGCAGTAAGAGAACATGTTGTTTGTGTTAAAAGGAGAAAAAATGGGCAAGCGTAAGGATTTGAACAACTTTGAGAAGGGCCAAATTGTAATGGGTAGACGACTGGCTAAGAGCATCTCCAAAACTATAGCTCTTGTGGGATGTTTCCAGTTTTCAGGTATCGGGAACTACCAAAAGAGGTCCAGGGAAGGAAAACTGATAAGTTTACTACAAGGGTCATAGGTGGCTAAGGCTCATTGATGTATGTGGGGAGCAAAGGCTGGCCCATGTAGTCTGCTCTAATAGTAGAGCTACTTAGTAAAAAAGTTCATGCTAGTTCCCATAGAAAGGTGTCAGAACATTGCAGTTTGTTGTGTATAGGGGTTGCAAAGCCAGACAGGTCAGGGTGTCCCTGCTGACCCGTGTCCAAAGCAGCTACAATGGGCATGTGAGCATCAGAACTGGACCATGGAGCAATGGAAGAAGGAAGCCTGGTCTGATGAATACAAGAATGGTTTGAGGAACACAACAAGTGTGAGGTGTTGATTTGGCCTCCAATGTCTCCAGATCCTAATCCAGTTGAGCATCTGTGGGATGTTCTGGACAAAAAGGTCCGATCTATGGAGGCCCCACCTTGCAGCTTACAGGACTTAAAGGATCTGCTACTGACAGAATATCAGATCCCTTTTCCATACGTAATAGGTCGCGCCAGGGTTGCCCACTTTCACCCATCTTTATTCTTACGGTAGTACCCTTTTTAAGAACTGTCCGTGACAATCCAAATGTCAGGGGTATCCCAATGGAAGGTGAGGAACATAAGCTTGCCGCTTACGCTGATGATTTTATTTATTTATTTCTTATAACTTCTCCAGTTATATCCCTCCCATCCCTGCTGATGGAGTTACGCACACATAGTGCACTGTCTAATTTTAAGGTGAATTATAGTAAATCAGAGGCGATGGGGGTAGAGATGAATGTGCCCCTGCAACATCAGATTTGTACTCAATTCAACTTTAGATGGACAGACTCCCATATATGTTATCTAGGGATCAAAATACAGAATAAACTAAATGGGATATTCAAACTTAATTTTGCCCCGATGGCAAGACAGTTTAAACTTGATTTCCAGCGTTGGGACAGGGAGGTTTTACATGGTTCGGTAGGACAAATATAAAGATGAATGTGATGCCAAAGCTTTTGTATTTACTGCAGACCTTACCTATTAAGATCACCCCAGGTTTTCTATGTTTTCTGAAAGATCTCTGATTGAGATTTCTGAGGTTTATCTTGGCCGGGAAACCAGCAAGGGTGCGCAGGGCTATCCTGACGCTTCCTAAGGAAAAAGGAGGGATTGGATTCCCTGACCCCCTTAAATATCAGGAAGCCTCGCATCTGGCACGGGTAGTGGTCTGGTGTATGCTTCAAAAGAAGAAACCATGGGTCCATATGGAACATATGGATTGATTTACACTTGGAGGGGCTTGTATGGTTTCCAGAGGCAGACATCCCACAGGCCATGAGGAGACACCCAACGGTGGGTGCCACCTTACGATCTACTAAAAATATCTTTTGTCGTTACACCTGAGCCCTACGATTCCAATTTTGGGCACTCTGGGCTTTTAGCCGGGTTTAACAGATCCATGCTTTAGTACTTTGCGGCGGCGGGGTAAAAGTAGGCTCGCACATTTTTCAATAGACAATCGCCTGATGACAAGCAGGGAGATCGACCATGATTTTGCACTAGATCTAGATTTCCTTCGGCAGACACAGCTCAGTGCTTTTCTTCGCTCGATGTCAACTACATATACTGCAGTACGGACACCCTCTGTTTGAGCAGATATGCTTAACGGTGGAAACCACTGAGACATTCACTTTCATATCGCTATGCCTCATTGATTGGAAGCCCCACAATAACTTGCCTTCCTACAAGCATGCGAAAGAGATCTGGGGGTTACATTCACTCAGGTTCAGAAGGATAGGATTTTACTGTTTGCTCACAAGGCTTCCTTGGCTAATAGGTAGGTGGGAGGGAGGAGGATATAAAATCCTTACCAGATGGTACAGAACACCGGCGGTATTACATCGGATATTTACGCAGGTATCGAATGTGTGCTGGCGGTGTCAGTTGGAGGGCACTATGTTTCATATATTTTGGGAATGCTTGGGTCTCAAAGAGTTCTGGATGATGGTCTCTGAAATGGTTAAAACAATCACAGGTGTGTCTCTTGGAGAAAAACTGGCAGCTTTCTTACTACATGATATCCCTCTATCTATTAAAAAAAATATAAAAATTCACTGTTAAAACATCTGCTCACCGCAGCAAAGGCGTGTATCCTGGGGTTGTGGAAAAGTAATAGCCCCCAACTAGATCACACTGGTTTGCCAGAATTACAGAATTCCAACAAATGGAAAATCTTACTATGATGTTGAAAGAGCAAGATGAGAAATATCGAAAGATATGGGCCCCTTATCTTGCTAACCTCTCAGTAGTAAGTGATCCACGAAATAGCTCTGTGATGAAGGTACCAAATGGAGAATTGAGGGAGGCATGGGTGATTGCGATGTCGGTTTGGGGGGGAGAAAGAACAGGGAAAAAGAGAGAAGGGAAAATAATTTTTTATTTTATTTTTTTCCCTCCTGGTTTTGTTTGTACTTCCTTTTTGGTTTTGTTATCTCTTGATGTTAACCTGGGGTCCCCACGGTAAAAGAAAAAGAGAAATCGTGTTTTCTATTGACTACAAAGAAAGTTTGACGAATTAATATGTGCTTAAGATAATGTAGCCTGGCAATATCTGTAATAGTAAATTGTACTGGCTAGGAGATGGGCAGGCATTATCATAGAAGGGATGCTATAATGGTGAGATGCGTGTTTCTGTAAATTGTAACACGATTTCTGTGATAATGAACGAATTTATAAAAAAAATACAAAGTTAATGACACCCCCAGATCGGTTTGCATATCGCAGTGCGAACTGTCGATCCGATTCTGGTGCGGACCAAAAAAAGGGTCCTGCACGACATTGGTCCAAATGCGATGCGAATTCGGTCATACAATCTGTATGGCTAAATTCATATCGCATGTGATCTGCACAGCAGTGTGTTGCGAATCACATGCAATGTCTGACATCTCAGCAGTGTGAACCCAGCCTCTGTCAGCATTCCAGCTCATCCAAATAAGGTTGATCTCAGGAACCTGAGCAGGCCACTTTAGTTCTTCCACACCAGACTAATCAAGGGCTTGGGAGCATTCATTCTGGAACCTAAAAATGCCATTCCCTTGCCGCAAAATTACAGTATCTGCTGACCATTGTTGAAAATGTATTTTTTCTGCTGTACACTACCCTTCGCTGGAATTGCCTAAACGCAATCATTTAGAGGGACGGGGAATTCACATACATTTGGCCATATACCGCCCTGGCCAAAATTTTTGAGACTGACACTAATATTTTCACAAAGTCTGCTGCCTTCGTTTTTATTTTTTTTACATAAAGTTGCCTTCGTTTTTATGATGGCAATTTGCGTATACTCCAGAATGTTTTGAAAAGTGATTGGGTCAATTGCAATTAATTTAAAGTCCCTCTTTGCCAAGAAAATTAACTTATTCCCAAAAACAGTTTTTTGTTTTTCTCCCTTTTTATTTTCTTCCCGGTTTTTTCTTTTACTTGGCGCAACCCTCTGCGTCTTTCTCTGATTTTTTTTTTTTTATATACTATTGGTGTCTAGCGTGTAAAATGTCACACGGGGTGCAGAGACTCCCTAGTACCTGGTATTCCGGGTCACTATTTCATATGCATATATGCCACTTATGCATGCAATGGCTTTCTGCTGTGCTGACCTTTTTCTATGTACAGGTGTCATTTTAGATATGCCTATGCTGAGGTTTCTGTACTAACCGTGTGTAACCTTAAAATAAAGTATTGTAAAAAAAAAATAAAAACATTTCAACTGCATTTCAGTCCTGCCGCAAAAGGACCAGCTGACATCCTATCAGTGATTCTCTCGTTGACACAGGTTTCATTGTTGACAAGGACAAGGCTGGAAATTGCTCTGTAATGCTGATTGAGTTAGAATAACAGACTTGAAGCTGTAAAAGGAGGGTGATGCTTGAAATCATTGTTCTTCCTCTGTTAATCATGGTTACCCGCAAGGAAACAGTCATCATTGCTTTTCACAGGCAAGGATATTGCTGCTACTAAGATTGCATCTAAAGAAGCCATTTATCAGATCATCAAGAACTTCAAGGAGAGAGGTTCAGTTGTTGTGAAGAAGGCTTCAGGGTGCCCAAGAAAGTCCAGCAAGCACTAGGACCGTCTCCTACAGTTGATTCAGCTGTGGGATCACGGCACCACCAGTGTAGAGCTTGCTCAGGAATGGCAGCAGGCAGGTATGAGTGCATTTGCAAGCACAGTGAGCAGAAGACTTTTGGAGGATGGCCTGGTGTCAAAAAGGGCAGCAAAGAAGCCACTTCTCTCCAGGAAAAACTTCAGGGACAGACTGATATTCTGCAAAAGGTACAGGGATTGGACTGCTGAGGACTGGGGTCTTTCCCAGCATGATGGAGCACCTTGCCATAAGGCAAAAGTGATAACTAAGTGGTCTGGGGAACAAAACGTCAATTTTGGGTCCAAGGCAGAAAACTCCCCAGACCTTAATCCCATTGAGAACTTGTGGTCAATCCTCAAGAGGCAGGTGAACAAAAACCCCCCACAAATTATGACAAATTCCAAGCCTTGATTATGCAAGAATGGGCTGCCATCAGTCAGGATGTGGCCCAGAAGTTGATTGACAGCATGCAAGGGTGAATTGAAGAGGTCTTGCAAAAGAAGGTTCAACACTGCAAATATTGACTCTTTGTCTGTACCTCTCCTTTAAGGTTATGCAAAGCTCGTTTGGCTCTACTTTTATGGATCACAGGAGTACAGTTTTGTTATGAACTCCTGTGACCCCCCTCCACAGCCCAGCACTCCAGTGAGCGTGGGGGGGCAGAGCAGAGACTGACAGTCCCCAGCTCTCTGCTCAGGGAGCCCCGAGAACCAAGCGATCAAGAGTGTTTGCCTGGTTCTCAGTGTTAGAGCCGGCAGGGGACAGATGCAGCAACAGACTGATTCTGCATCCACCTAGGTAAATATGATTAAGGAAAAAAAGACTCCATACTTCACTTTTAATGTAACTGTCAATAAAAGCCTTTGACACTTGTGAAATGTTTGTAATTACAGTTCAGTATACCCTAGTAACGCCTGACAATAAGAGCTATAAAAACTCAAAAGCAGAACACTGAGGTATTTGGGTGACATCTTTGTTTAAAAATGGAAATCCATGTTCTTAGTGCTGTACCTTGGTCTTTTTATACTCTTTTACGCTAGGTCTTTCTGTTTTGCGTGACAGTTTCTCTGTTACTATGTTAATAAAAAAACCTTTTGTCTTAAAATGAAATCTGATTTTAAAAAAGAGAATACATTCTAAATGATTCTATCGCAAGAATTTTATTGACAGTTTTATTAATGCACACAAATATATACGTAGGCTGGCATAAATATGATGATAGTTTCAAGATGTATTGCAATGTTTCGCTGTCGCAGTTTCTAAAAGTGATCTCAAATGTGGGTGACTACATTATTGATGTTAATTCAAAAGGAACAAGAGTGAAAGCATTGAAACATTTAAAAGACCTCAAATGCCCAAACACACCCTTGAAAGTGTTTGTTTTTGTTATTCTAGCGTCTCCCAATGGCGTCTTCCTAAACAACTCAGATGCTTCAGTGAACGTAGCAGGAAGCAGTGTGGCCCCTGAAACAAACCCATCGTCTACTGCAGTACCCGTGTCCAGACAGATAGCTCCGGTCAACATGGATAACCAGAGATTTCCACCCGTCACCCAAGGGGCGCTACCTCCTGGGTATGGGGATAATTGCATGTTTGCATTATTGTAGGCTGTATAAGCTATTAGACATTTGTTTATCTCTCCTTTTCTGTTTCAAAAGAAATATTAAAGTCCAACTTTTTTTTTTCCCAAAAAGTGAACTTCTGTCAGGCTTCCTTACTGCACAACAGTCTCATCACCAATGTCAATGTATGTGCTTGGCTAACGGTGGCTAGTCAATGTTCAATGCGAGAAAGCCAGCACATCATGTGAATGAAGCTATTTTCCTAACAATCCTTAAAGTGGTGTTCCGGCCAAAATTATACTTTTTAAATAAAAATACCCCTATAATACACAAGCTTAATGTATTCTAGTAAAGTTAATCTGTAAACTAAGGTCTGTTTTGTTAGTTTATAGCAGTAGTTTGTTATTTTATAAACTTACAGCAGGCCGTGGCCATCTTAAGTGTGGGCATCTGAAGCCAGACTGTATTTCTTCCTGGATCTCATTCTTGCAGATCTCACACATGCTCAGTGCAGCACAAGCAGTGTAATAGGTTTCAGGTCAGGTTTCCATAGCAACAGCAGTTTCAGAGGAAGTTGCCGCCCCTTCCCAGAAGGCATCGCAAGCAGGAAATGATGCGATGGGCCGCGGCCAGGGAGGAGGAAGTGAAAAATGAATACAGCAGATATACAGTAGGTGCTGAGAAAAAAAATAAAAAAATATCAGATTTGTTTACAGTGCACAGTTTAGTGAGGGATGCTGAAGAGTTGTAAAAGTGGGTGGAACTCCACTTTAAGAGACCTGACCAAAGTTTTTGAGAGATGGTGGTCCCCTTTATCAGGGTAATCTGTGTGTCTGAAATGTTGGTCTGGTCCTATGTAGAACCAAAAGTGGATTTATACTTGCCTTCACTCCAGCTCTGAGCTGTCCCAGAACTCCCTGCTAACCACTGTCATCTTCAGCTGGGTGTCTTCTAGGTACTGATCTCAAGCCATTTCAATTGGCCAGGCCGTGGTGATGTCACACCTGCATGCGCAGGTATTCAGTAAGCTCAGCATTGCCAAAATTGTGCACTGACCTGTGCCTCATTGAAGCTGACTAAGCACAGGTTTCCACAAGAAAGTCGGCTGAGGAAGTACACACACCTGGCTTCTATAGTAGCAAGGATTGTCTTAAAATGCTGCTGCTGATGTAAACCTTCAGTGGCAGCAAAAGGTTAGTCTAGATTAAAATGGCAAGTCTTGTCAATAAATGAGGTAGTATTTTTGTCTCTCTAATGGCCTGTGACTCCTAGCTTTCCTCTGTTCCAGCACAACAGCCTCTGCCAGTCACTTTGGTACCCAACACTTTTGGGAGTGTTGTGTGTTTGGAGGGAACCACAGCCTGTTGACGGACACATAGGCTTCTTACACCTATGGAAGTGTCAAATTTCAGTGAGGCAGTAGCGCTAAAACGAAGGGGAGGTAAGAGACACAGACCGCTGGAGAGTGCGTATAAAACTACTTATATTGCAAGGACCTCTCTATTTTGGAGAGGCCTCTATTATTTTCAGTTTTGGTTAAAGGGACCTTTCCAAAAAAGACAGATGAAACAAAAGCTAAAAGTGGTCAAACCCTTTGATTTGGGATGGAATTGGGGCTCGTAAATACGAGCAGTTTCATACACACCCTGAATAAAAAGGTAGTTTTTTCTTTTTCTTTTTTCTTTCTTAGAATGTGGCATAGTGAGCTGCATACTTTGTGGTGTTTGACTGTTTTATTTGTGTTTTCCACAGTTGGGAGCAGCGTGTAGATCAACACGGACGTGTTTATTTTGTAGACCATGTTGCAAAAAGAACCACATGGGATCCACCAGAGCCTCTTCCCGCTGGGTAAGTCTCTCCATATACTAATATATAAGTATTTTTTCTCAAAGGGCAGATAAATGCCCTTTAATTGTTCTTTTTTTTGTACATTTTATTACCCATACAATCCCATAGTCTGCTTATCAACATACTTTCATTCAGTTCATTTTTTATTTTATTTGTAATTGGTATACCATAATTAATACAATGGTGGCACAATTTCATTCAGCTATAGCAGTTGCCTCCAGATGCAAGCACGTCTATCAGGCTTCTTTGCAATATGCCTCAGAACCTAAAATGCTAGGGCATCTGTATTAAATTAAAATTTACAGAGGTCCGGTCAGTAAAATTTTCTTCCGGCAGAGGCGCCTTTTTGTGTGTGCCAAACTGCATGTTGCTGCAGCACCATGCAGCCTGGTTCTGCATGATTTTGGAAAAAAAGGTTAAGGACTTCTTACTCCGTTTTTCTTGCGGGTAGTGCAGCCCATTAAAATGGGCTGACCTACCCACCATGTGTGCACCTAATGAACATGCACAGATCTGAACCCATTACTTGAGTGTCCTCAGGTCCCCCTTTACATCACCCACTCTACCCCTTTGACAGTAATGTTCTTGCACTTCTTGACAGCAACCCCCCGACAGTACTGTCCTCTGCCCCTATTTACATTTTCCCCCCACATTATTGTCCTCTGTCCCCCCAATCCTCCCCGCACATTACTTTCCTTATTGCCCCCCACATTACAGTCCTTAGCCTCCACTTTTTAATGTCCTCGGCTCCCCCCATATTACAGTCCTCAGCTCCCCCACATCACAGCCCTCAGCCCGCCACTTTAGTGTCCTTAGCCCCCAACATCACAGTCCTGAAATGGATTGCTCCCATACCTCCCAAATTCGAGGACTGGCGAACTCCAGTAAATTCCTCTTTGCTTAAAAAAGAAACAAACAAATATTTAACCTTCGGGGAAGTCCGCTCAAGTTTGATAAATTATGGGAACCCTGGTTACAGGCTCCAGGCCTGGCCCCAATGGCCTTAGTATCACTAAGGCTCCTACAATGTTAAATACAGGTTGGGAGTGTTGGTGTATTGTTTGGATCCAGGAGGTATGTGATAGGTAGTTCTGAAAGCACCGGCCGTTAGGGGTGCTTTTGCGGCCCTTTTCGGATGCTAGGTAGGCGCTTTTAACCCCAAAGAAAAGGTTAAAAACTCCCGTGTTGTGGTGCTTCATATATTGCAGCCGTTTGCTAAAATCATTTAAGTTCATTTCTTTTTCCTCATTAATGTACACACAGCACCCCATATTGACAGAAAAACACAGAATTGTTGACATTTTTGCAGATTTATTAAAAAAGAAAAACTGAAATCTCACATGGTCCTAAGTATTCAGACCCTTCGCTGTGACAATCATATATTTAACTCAGGTGTTGTCCATTTCTTCTGATCATCCTTGAGATGGTTCTACACCTTCATTTGAGTCCAGCTGTTTTTGATTATACTGATTGGACTTGATTAGGAAAACACCTGTGCATGTCAGAGTAAATGAGAATCATGAGGTCAAAGGAACTGACTGAAGAGCTCAGAGACAGAATTGTGGCAAGGCACAGATCTGGCCAAGGTTACAAAAAAACTTCTGCTGCACTTAATGTTCCTAAGAGCACAGTGGCCTCCATAATCCTTTTTTTTTTTTTTTTTTGTTGAAAATTCTGTTTATTGTTTTTAAGGCATAACATACAACATTGACCGTGTCATTGGGACACGGTCTATGGTCGGTCAACCGACCCACATCCTCTAACTAACGAGAACAGCTATCTAAACAATTTCCCCCCCCCCCCCCCTCCCTCCCCAATCCCCCCCCCCCTCCCTCCACCCACGAACCACAGCTCGACACCAAAAGGATACTTCAACTCTCTAATCGGATATTAACTCTATATCATTAGAATTAATCATATATCAGGGGTCACCCCATTAAGTCAACCAATAGATATTCTCTTACACTGAATGAGGCCTCCAAGGATCCATTCAGCTAATTACATCATCAGAAATAAGTGTTTATCCTACTGTTGTGTTAGAATTAAACCACGTGTGCCACACTTTATCGAATTTTTTCATGCATCCTCTAGCCTCATACGTAGCTTTATAGTAATGCAGCATGGAATTTACTATGCCCTTCCAAGAAGAGATAGTTGGTGCCTCCGGTTTCTTCCAGGCCAGCAAGATAGCCTTCCTACCATAGAAAAGAAGTACATTCAACATCGTTCTCATGGCACGTGTTGGTACTACCTCATCTACCAGACCCAGCAAACATACCCTGACCGTCATTGGTATCGGTACTGATATTCATGAATACAGGATGTGATGTCCTCCCAGAATTTTTGTATATGATGGCAGTGCCAAAAAATGTGATCTGCATCTGCAGGTGAGTGAGAAGATCTCCAACATTCTGCGGAGGCCGTGGGAAAGATCTTGTGCAGTCTAGCTGGGTTGTAATAGCTTCTATGAAGAAACTTAAACTGGATCAGTCTGTCTCTTGCAGAAACCAGGTGTTTGAACGGTTGGCTCCAGAGGTCATCCCAATCCTCGCCCTGCATCTCTGGAGCCTCTGTTTCCCATTTCTCTCTGCATCTAGTGATCGCCAATGGTGTAATCTTAAAAAACTCCTTATAAGTCGTCGATAGAGGCTTATTTAAGTCCCCCTCCGCCAACAACGTTTCAAGAGAAGAGGGCAGAGACTCCATCCCCGCCTCCCGAAACTGCACCTGAAAAGCATGTCTCACCTGTAAAAACCTGAACAGATAGGAATTAGGAAGGCCATGTCTCGACTGTAGCTGGGAGAAGGTCAATAGTTCACCATAAGCCGTTATATCCCCTAATGTTTTAATGCCTTTCACCTCCCATATCATGGGGTCCGGTAAGCTATAAAACTGTGGTAAGGCCGGGTTCATCCAAATAGGAGTTGAAGGGGACACCCCTTTGTAACTAGAACATGCCAGTTTCACTGCTGTCATCCATGCCTTAATAGTGGCCTTCATGGTTGAGGTCAAGGGCAATTCCGATCGGAGGCCCCTGAATAACGCGAAACGAAGAATTTCAAGTGATCCTAAGTGGGCCGCCTCCAATACTGTGGCTGCATCCCCATCATCAGCCGTCAGCCATCTACGAGCAAAGACCATCTGTCCCGCTACATAATATTTATGCCAGTCAGGCAAAGCCAAGCCTCCTTGAACCCCTAGGTTCTTGAAGTACCTTAAGCCCTATTCTTGGAGATCTAGGGGCCCAGAGAAAAGATGAGACAACACCATCTAACTCCTGAAAGTACGATTTCGGGATCCAGACAGGTGCATGTCTTAAGAAGTATAAGAGAACTGGAAGGAATTTCATTTTTAGCAAACTTATTCGACCTATTAGAGATAACGGAAGTTTGACCCAAGTTTGAATTTTTTGCTTTAGTAATGTTATTAACGGTTGCAGATTAAGGGACATGTAGTCCTGGACATTTGCTGTTATTTGTACTCCCAAATATTTCATGGATGAAAACCCACTGGAGTGGAAGATTGGGATCCGCTCTGTCCCTGGCCCCTGGATCTATTGGCAAGATGGAAGATTTGCCCCAATTTACTTTTAAGTCCGAAAAGGTGGCGAAATTATCAATATTTCCTAAAGCAGTCTTTAAGGAGGTGTCTGGGTCACTCAGGAAAAGTAGCATGTCATCCGCGTATAACGCCAGAGTCTCATCAAGCGTTCCCACCCGTATGGATCGTATGTCTTTAGATGACCTAAGTGCTACCGCCAGAGGCTCCAGGGCAAGAGCAAATAGAAAGGGGGATAGCGGGCACCCCTGTCTTGTTCCCCTACCCACCTTAAAGAATTCTGACACGGAGGGTCCCAGTCGGACTGCCACTTTTGGACACTTGTACAACATGGACACCCATTGCTGGAACCGAGGACCGAAACCCATACTCTTTAAGACCTTAAACATAAACCGCCAATCTACAGAATCAAAGGCCTTTTCAAAGTCTATAGAGAGCACTACTCTAGTACTATCCGATCCGGACTGAATTTGTAAGTGGGTGAAAATTCTTCTTAGGTTTGTGTCTGTCGACTTCCCCGGCATAAAGCCTGTTTGATCTACATTGACAATAGAGGGGAGTACCGTAGCCAACCTGAGGGACAATATTTTTGTCAGAATTTTTAGGTCTGTGTTTAGTAAAGCTATTGGCCTGTACGAGGCACATTCTTGCGGGTCCTTCCCTGGTTTTAAAAGAAGTACCATATAGGCCTCCAGCATAGTCAGGTAAGGTGTCATGCTTGTGACAATAGTCCAACAGCACGTTAAATCTAGGGGCCAAAACTTCAACATTAGCTTTATAAAAATCGGCAGGGAAACCATCTGGTCCAGGGGCTTAATTCTGGGGGAATGTGAAGATCGCTTTCTCAATTTCCTTGGTCGTAATTTTTGCCTCAAGACTAATCATGTCAGTTTCTGAGAGTCTGGGTATCGGTAGTTCATCTGCAGGGTCATATGATGGAATTGGAGAGTAGAGAGAAGAGTAGAACCTTACAAACTCTTGCATAATATCCCGGGATTCACTAAGCAACCTCCCTCCCTGATCTCTAATTACTGGAATATTGGTAAGCGGATGGTAGTCTGCCACCAACATGGCCAGGAGTTTCCCGTTTTTGTCCCCCTCTGCAAAAACTGCCTGTGCGGCTCCATAATCCTTAAATGGAAGACGTTTCGGACAACCAGAGCCCTTCCTAGAGGAGGAGAAGAGCCTTGGTGAGACAGGTAAAGAAGAACCCAAAGATCACTGTGGCTGAGCTCCAGAGATGCAGTCGGGAGATGGGAGAAAGTTGTAGAAAGTCAACCATCACTGCAGCCCTCCACCAGTCGGGGCTTTATGGCAGAGTGGCCCGACGGAAGCCTCTCCTCATTGCAAGACACATGAAAGCCCGCATGGAGTTTGCTAAAAAAAACACCTGAAGGACTCCAAGATGGTGAGAAATAAGATTCTTTGAGACCAAGATAGAACTTTTTGGCCTTAATTCTAAGCGGTATGTGTGGAGAAAACCAGGCACTGCTCATCACCTGTCCAATACAGTCCCAGCAGTGAAGCATGGTGGTGGCAGCATCATGCTGTGGGGGTGTTTTTCAGCTGCAGGGACAGGACGACTGGTTGCAATCGAGGGAAAGATGAATGCGGCCAAGTACAGGGATATCCTGGACGAAAACCTTCTCCAGAGTGCTCAGGAACTCAGACTGGGCTGAAGGTTTACCCTCCAACAAGACAATGACCCTAAGCACACAGCTAAAATAACGAAGGAGTGGCTTCACAACAACTCCGTGGCTGTTCTTGAATGGCCCAGCCAGAGCCCTGACTTAAACCCAATTGAGCATCTCTGGAGATGCCTAAAACTGGCTGTCCACCAACATTTACCATCCAACCTGACAGAACTGGAGAGGATCCCCAAATCCAGGTGTGAAAAACTTGTTGCATCTTTCCCAAAAAGACTCATGGCTGGATTAGATCAAAAGGTTGCTTCTACTAAATACTGAGCAAAGGGTCTGAATACTTAGGACCATGTGATATTTCAGTTTTTCTTTTTTAATAAATCTGCAAAAAATGTCAACAATTCTGTGTTTTTCTATCAATATGGGGTGCTGTGTGTACATTAATGAGGAAAAAAAATGAACTTAAATGATTTAAGCAAATGGCTGCAATATAACAAAGAGTGAAAAATGTAAGGGGGTCTGAATACTTTCCGTCCCCACTGTATCTACGTGGCTGCTTTAAGGCTTATTTCTACTGATAGTTTTGATGTGTATAATAGGCAAATGACCATTAATAACAGAAAGCTGTGTGTGTACATGTACTGTTTACGTTATATTTTTAGTTAGTACTTTTTTTATTTTTAGCCTTTGTTGTTTTTGGTTTGTTTGTATTGTATGAAAAATGATAAAACTTTCAATAAAAAGTTATTTGAAAAAAAAATAAAAATAAAGAATTACTAGTTATATAGCCAAGTAAGAAAAATATATGTTCTGTCTGATGCCCTTGGCTTACATGTGCAACAAACTTTTATATCTAGGTGGGAGCGACGTGTAGACCACATGGGTCGGATCTACTATGTTGACCACATCACACGGACTACCACATGGCAGAGACCTACTATTGAATCTGTTCGCAACTACGAACAGTGGCAGCATCAACGAAACCAGCTGCAGGGAGCAATGCAACAGTTCAATCAGCGTTTCATTTATGGGGTAAGTATCATAGCTACAGTAACCATAGAGGGAACATTGTTGCTCATATCATATTGTAATCTTCACTTCACTACTTACAAGAGTTCTTTTTCATTTTAGAATCAGGACCAATTACAAAACAAGGAGTATGACCCACTGGGGCCATTACCTGGTGCATGGGGTAAATATCCTTTTAGTTCTATATATAAAGGTGCTCATTTATGGAAACACTCTTGGTTGCTTTTGATCACCTTGTGACTTGTCTTTGATTGTTCTAGAAAAGAGAACTGATGCCAATGGCAGGGTATATTTTGTCAATCACACAACGCGGACAACTCAATGGGAGGACCCGAGGAATCAGGGGTAAGTCCATGAATCTGAACAGGAAATGCAGCCAAAGACCAATGGAGGCAGCGGCTTTGGGGGAAATTAAAGTACACATTTTAGGAGAGGATGCCAAAGGCAAGCTTTGCTGACCTTTCCTTTTTATAATATTAGTTGCCTGGCTGTCATGCTGATGCTCTGGCTTCAAAGCTGTTAGTAGTCACTTTCAGATAGACTTGTAGTTTTGAAGTTGTTTTGCAGCTTAACCAAGCAGCTTCATTAAATGTGAAGAAGATGGTTTGTAAAGCTTTGTGAATTGAGCCTGTTGCATTCATGTGTATCTTAGGCCGAAACTTTTTTTTTTTTTTTTTTTTAAAGGGGTTGTAAAGGTAAAAAATGTTTCACCTTAATGCATTCTATGCATTAGGGTGAAAAAACATCTGACAATACCGCCCCCCCCCCCCCAGCCCCCCCGTTTTACTTACCTGAGCCCTCGAAAGTCCCGCGCTCGCCCCCGACATCCTCTTCGTTGATCAGCCTGACCACTGATTGGCTAGAGTGGATGAATTGAAAGCAGCGCAGCCATTGGCTCGCGCTGCTGTCAATCACATCCAATGACATGGCGCGTCGGGGGGGCGGGGCCGAGTGATACAGTGAGCGGCTATGGCCGCCGGCTGTATCACGGGAGCACGCCGCAAGAACTCGCCACCATGCGAGGGAGCTCGCATGAAGGTGATTAGTTCTTGTGGGAAAAAGCTGAAACAGCCGCCTCTGGGACCCCAGAAGAGCAGGTTCGGGGCCACTCTGTGCAAAACGAGCTGCACAGTGGAGGTAAGTATAACGTGTTTGTTATTTAAAAAAAAAAAAAATTCTCTTTAGTGTTCCTTTAAGTTTATGTTGGTATAAAGAAGATTTAGAACCCCCGTTAAAGAGGAGTCCCGCGAAAAAAAATAAATTAAAAGTCAGCAGCTACAAATACCGCAGCTGCTGACTTTTAAAATAAGGAAACTCACCTGTCCCAGGGTCCAGCGATGTCGGCACCTGAGACCGAATCGTCCCTCGGTCCTCGAGTGCTGCCGTCGCCATTCTCTGTAATAGGAATCAGGAAGTGAAGCACTGCGGCTTCACTTCCCAGTTCCCTACTGCGCATGCGTGAGTCGCGCTGCGCTTCCTAACTGGTCCCCGCTGTCTCTGGGACCCGTGTGTGTCCCAGCAGGCAGCGCCGTGGCGACAGGAAGCGGCATAGACTGGTCTGCACCCCCCCCCCCCCACCTCTGAAAGGTGCCAAATGTGACACCGGAGTGGGGGAGGGTTCCGAAAAGCGGAGGTTCAATTTTTGTGTGAACCTCCGCTTTACGTGTGTTTGCTTTAAACTGATTCAAAAAATGCACCCATTTGCTTGAATCGAGCTACAAAAGTAGCTTCAAAACTTTTTTGAGCTTCAGGCATTTGGCTTCAGGCATTTTCGAATGGAGATATGAACAACCACAATAAAGAATTTATTTTTGTTTTTCTCCCTGAGCGTTTTGGAACTTTGAACTTCTTCAAGCTATGAAATGCTTAGGTATGAATGGGGCCTCATTTTATCATTTGTTGGTCCTAGTGACCACTGTTGGGATTAAAGTTAACCACCTACAGACCGGAAGATTTAGCTGCTTAATGACAAGACCATTTTTTGTGATACGGTGCTGTCGCTTTAACTGACAATTGTGCAGTCGTGCAACCCTGTACCCAAACTAAACTGACGTCCCTTTTTTTTCCCCCACAAATAGAGCTTTCTCTTGGTGGTATTTGGCCACCTCTGCAGTTTTTATTTTTTTGCGCTATAAACAAAAGTGACAATTTTATAGAAAAAAACAATATTTTTTACTTTTTGCTATAATAAATATCCCCAAAATGTTTTTAAAAAACAAATTTCTTCCTCAGTTTAGGCCAATATATATTCTCCTACATATTTTTGGTAAAAAAAATTGCAATAAGCGTATATTGACTGGTTTGTGCAAAAGTTATAGCGTCTACAAACTTTGGGAATGATTTATGGCTTTTTTTGTATGTGTTTTTTTTTTTTTTTTTTTTTTTTTTTTTTACTAGTAATGGCGATGATCAGCTATTTTTAATGGTACTGCGACCTTGCAACGGACAGTTCGGACACTTTTGACACATTTTTGGGACCATTGACATTTACACACTGATCAGTGCTATAAAAATGCACTGATTACTGTGTAAATGTCTGTCACTGGCAGGGAAGGGGTTAACACTAGGGGGCGATCAAGGGGTTAACTGTGTTCCCTTGTTTGTGTTTCTAACTGTATGGGGATTGGGACTGGGGATTAACTGGGGGAGGAGACATATCGTTGTTCCTATTTAGTAGGAACAAACAATATGTCTCCTCTCCCCTGACAGAACAGGGATTTGTGTGTTTACACACACAAATCCCTGTTCCTGCTCTCGTGCACCCAATCACGGGTGGCCGGCGGCGATTGGGTTCCCCCGCCATGCAGCGGGCCCCTCTTAACGGCGCCCGCTATCGCCCCTAAAGGTACAGACATACCCATATGGCGATTCGCGATAACAAACCACTTTGCCAACGTATATCAGCGTGAGCCGGTCGGCAAGTGGTTAAGGGAGGAGTTGTCACCAGAATAGAATGCCCTCCAATGGGTGAGCACTTGTTTCCTGGTGACTACTAAAAGGGTGCTTTGAAAAAAGTTCTTCCTCTTCATGTTGTGTCTCTGGCACAGGAAGATAAAGGATAAATGGGACACATTGAAGGGGTTTTAAGAACCCCTTTATTAAAAACTAAATAAAATAAAACGTTTTGGCTCCATATATATATAGGCAGTATTGGCATGTAGGATACAAGCTTTTTTTGGGCTCTACACTTAAAGAATAACTTATAGACAACACTTTTTTTCATTTTCATTTTCGCCATCTGTGTTTCATTGCAGAGATATCCCTTCACTTCCTGTCCCATAGCTAAACAGGAAGTGGGAGAAAATCCCTGCAAATGAAGGTAATTCTTTGGGGACCCCCAGGTCACCAGAACTAGTGTCCCCATTGGAAGATTTCCCTTCTATTACTTTTCTGGGGACAACCCAAAATTTGTGATTTTCTTTTACTTTCACTTTCAATGGTAAACGGAACAAATGGAGATGGTGAAATAATTTGGCTGCAATTTTGGATATATATTTTTTTTATTTTCTAGGTTATTGGTAATCATAGAAAATGCAATCTCCTGCAATTTATTTTCTAATGCCAGGATGTAGGTAATTTGCACACCCCCATGTATTTACTTTAAAAGATAATACCTCAAAAAAAGTCTCCTGAATAAAATCTAGCGCATTTTTTTTTTTTTTTTTAAGAAAGTTGAAATGTGAAGATCAAAGTGAACATATGCACTTTAATTTAGGAGACCTTTTAGTCCCCTTTCGACACGCGCAGCTCTGCCCAAACCTCCATATGAACACAAAATTCTGTGACATCACATCTCTTCCAATGTAAACACAAAGCTGTGCTGGCAGACAAGGGCAATAAGAGAAGGGGAAAAATATATTGTTTTATTAAACCTTTACACTGGTGTAGCATATGAGCATACTGATTTCTGTCTTTCAGGCAGCAGAATGAAAAGCCATTACCAGAGGGCTGGGAGATGAGATTTACAGTGGATGGTGTCCCCTATTTTGTCGACCACAACAGAAAAACCACCACCTACATTGATCCCAGGACTGGAAAGTCTGCCCTGTGAGTATGAGATGGAGAATTCTTACCAGGGCTAGGTAAAATGCCTCTAAACCCAAGAAGAAAAATATAAAATCATGCAGCATGCCAGCGCTTAGATGTGGTAGTTTCACTTGTTTTTTTTTCTCAGGCTGGGGGGGTAGAGCAATGCTGCTCCTGCATAGATACAGTACATGAGTAAGAATTGTCACCCTAGAACAGGATGGGTCATGCACTTTAATATTGAATTAATGTTTTTTGAATGCTACACCCTATATTCTTAGGCACAAAAATATGTTTAAGTATTCACATGCACATTTAAAGTTCCAGTCTCAATTATACCCTATAGTTATTATTAAATTGGAAATAAGTCAGTTCAATATTGATGATTTTTTTTTGTTTTTGTTTTTTTTTTTCCCAATCCTCGCCTTCCCTTTTTTATCTATGCAGGGATAACGGGCCACAGATTGCATATGTGCGAGATTTTAAGGCAAAGGTGCAATACTTTCGGTTTTGGTGTCAGGTAAGTACACATACCCACTGAAAATGAATCTTTAGCTTTGATGATGTGTTCAAACACATACTTTTTAAAAATTATTTGGCTAACCTCATAAGTCAGTGGAAGTGCTGTATTTATTAGCTTTTTCCAGTTTAACATTATATGTTTTTTCAATGCAAAGCAATACATTTTTTGGCATAGAAAAAAAGGGATGTAAAAATACTTTAAAGCTGAACTCATTGGTGGCCCAGCAGGTTTAAAATGCTGACCCTGGTGTGGAGCCTGTAATATTTTGCAAAGTTCTCTCTACCTAACAGTGGAGAGAACTTTGATTGGAGAAGCGACTTTGACATTTTAATTGCATAATTGCAAATCTTAGAACTTTAGGCCTCATGTGGACTGAGCATTTAGCCTCCATGTATGGGACTCCGGCATTTAGGCGCTCTGCTGCCGCCAGCCTGTTAAACTATGAGAGGCTGAAAGTTGCTGTGGCTTGTCTGTGCCAGGAGTGGTAATAACGTTTAGGGCAGTATGCGCCCAGGGAGGAATGCTAAAGATGCAGACTGCTTTTAAAGTCCATAGAGTTTAAAGCGGAGTTCCACCCAAAAATGGAACTTCTGCTTTAAGAGTAGGTGACCCCCTGAAATGCCACAGAGAGGGGGAGACGAGCGGGGCTTTGTTTCCCCGCATCGCTGGACCCTGGGACAGGTAAGTGTCCGATTATTAAAAGTCAGCAGCTGCAGTATTTGTAGCTGCTGACTTTTAATTTTTTTTTTTTAAGCTGAACTCCGCTTTAAAAAAGCTTTTGGCAGCAGGGCTGGATGGTGTATCTGTGTCCTCTGCCAGCACCTAAACGTCAGTCTCATGCACCAGGGCTAAACACCCAGTGTGCATGAGGGTTTTACAGATGTGCGTTTGTTTTGTTTTTAGTCAGCTGTTTGTTACCATATCATTGCTTTATGAATGGACCCCTTAGTGTCAGACACATTTTAAACATCAGACCCAATGTGATCTTTCAAGCTTAACTACTTCAATACCAGGCACTTTCGCCCCTTCCTGCCCAGGACAATTTTCAGCTTTCAGCACTGTTGCAGTTTGACAATTTTTATAATTTTCTTCCCACAAATAGGGCTTTCTTTTGGTGGTATTTGATCATCACTGGGGTTTTTATTTTTTGCTAAACAAACTAAAAAAGACCGAAATTTAAAAAAAAAAAAAAAAAAAAAGTTTTTCTTTTATTTTCGGTTATAAAATTTTGTTTTCTCCTTCACTGACGGGCACTGATGAGGCGGCACTGATATTTAGAATTGATGGGCACTGATAGGCAGCACTGATGGGCACCAATAGGTGGCACTGATAGGCGGCTGTGATGGTCACTGACAGGCACTGATATGGGCAGCTATGGTGGCACCTCTTATGGGGCTGTGCTGATTATCAGTGCAGACCCCCCTCTGACAGGCAGAGCTGCCGATTGGCTCTCCCTTTCAGCGCCAACCACTTCCCGGCCGTCAATCTGCTATAGGCCGGGCGGGAAGTGATTAAAGTGATTGTAAAGGTTTGTTTATCTTTTCTTTATTTTTTTTTAAACACAAACATCAAGGGTTTTACACAGAGCGGCCCTGATCCTCCTTCTCTGGGGTCCCCCTGCGGGGCTTCTGTTCCGCATCGAGTGCCCCCACGGAAAGCCGCTTTCCATGGAGACACTCCTGCCGGCGCTCCCGAGTCTTGCTGCTGTGACAGGACAAAGACCCCGCCCCCCGCTTCTGTGTCACTGGATGTGATTGACAGCAGCGGGAGCCAAAGGCTCCCGCTGCTATCAATCTATCCATCCAATGAGGACCCCAGACAGCGGCTAGAGGTGCTGGGCTCATGCTCGTCGCTGGAACCATTGAGTTCAAATAAGAAAAAGGGGGGCTCCAGGGGGCAGCTGCACCACAGAAGGTAAACCTTGAAACTTTACAACTCCTTTAAAAACAGTTATATTCTATACAAGTCACAGTGTAGCAAATCTTTATATGCTGAATGTGCTATTACAGAAATCCATTTAATATTTATGTGTTATCTTTTAGCAACTATACATGCCGCAGCATGTCAAGATCACTGTCAATAGGAAAACTTTGTTTGAGGATTCTTTTCAGCAGGTACGTGACCACTTGTTTCGCTTTCTTTTTTTCTTTTTTTTTTCATTACTTTCAAAAATGTTAGCACTTTTTTTGTGAAATATCACCAATGCATTGAAGCAGCCTTAAGGGATAACTTCACCTTTAGTGAAATTGTCTTTTACTACAGCCATGCAGTCAGATTGGTACTTGCCTTCAACCAGTGTTAATTTAGTAGACAAATATTTTTGTAATAGTTCCCTTAGCTGCATGTTTTCAGTAACGAAAATAAAATTCAGTTTCAATTTAGATGACTAAAATACGACTAAAATGGCATTTTAGTCAAAAGACTATGACTAAATCGAAATTTGACATCAAAATTAACAGTGATCAAAAAAGCAATATTTTTGTTTCTTTACAAAACTTATTTATAAAGATGATACTTTCATTATTCTCAGAGAACTGATAACATTTTTATTATCGGGTAATAGGTGCAATGGCATTGCAGCCAATGGAGTTTACAGTTTTTTTTT
The DNA here is from genome assembly GCA_037952835.1 of Lithobates septentrionalis. Classification (NCBI taxonomy): domain Eukaryota; kingdom Metazoa; phylum Chordata; class Amphibia; order Anura; family Ranidae; genus Lithobates; species Lithobates septentrionalis. The sequence goes on along the minus strand of JBBDGP010002794.1, from coordinate 283,080 downwards.
TTTTGTTTGTTTGTTTTTTTTTTTATATTTTAAAGTTGCACTTCTGTTAAAAAGAAATATTTTTCTCTGTTTAGTATACTGAAGATTTTAGTTGACTAATATATGACTAAAACAATTCAGATGACTAAAATAAAACGCCATTTTAGTCAAAAGAACATGACTATAACTAAATCGAAATTTGATGTCAAAATTAATACTACCCTCAACTATTATCTTACCTCTGACATTGACCCAGGTGGCCCCTCTTCAGTCTGCCCTATTGTTATCGAAGGGTGAACCATACTCTTGAGTGGCTGCTGGAGGCTGCCATGAATTTGGCTACACATAGACATTTAATGCAGAAGAGACATAGTATGCCTCCTGTGCAATTTTAAAATAACCCTTCCTCGATCTGCTAAAAAATGTGTTTTTGCCTTTGTCCAAGTGTGAGCAATTTCCTGTGCTAACAGGAAGGTGGGTGGGGAGTAATCTCCCCCATTAGGGATACAGATGTCAATAAAAGCCTTAAAGAACCTCTTCAACCTTTTACCAGTTCTACAGAAAATAAAGGCTATGGTTAGAACTGGTCTTTAACGTAGTAGAAAATGTTTTCTTTACATAGTGGAACCGTGCATGAGTAGTATAAATGTTAGGGCTATCTCACGCTGCCATTTTGGACATTCTTTTTTTTTTTTTTTCATCTAGATAATGAGTTTTAACCCACAAGATCTTAGGAGGAGGCTGTGGCTTATTATTCCTGGAGAGGAGGGTTTGGATTATGGAGGAGTGGCAAGGTAAGAGCTGTGTGCATGTGCGCATGCATAATATATGTATATATTTGTGACCATATATCTAACACCCGGCTTATCTAATTCTTTCACAGGGAGTGGTTCTTCCTTCTCTCCCATGAAGTTCTGAACCCCATGTATTGTCTGTTTGAGTATGCTGGGAAAGACAACTATTGTCTGCAGATAAATCCTGCCTCCTATATTAATCCCGATCACTTGCGCTACTTCAGGTTTATCGGCAGGTTTATCGCCATGGTAAGTCTACTGGTATTCTGCTTTATCCTCTTATCCATCTGTAATTTGAATTTATCCTGTAGAATTTGGGAGTCCACCAAATGGATTTCATAAACAACAATTCCACTTCTGGCAAAAAATACATACAGTGAGACATGAAATACTAGGGGGAAAAAAAAAAAAAGATGTAGACGATACCAATTATTTCAGGGAGTTCTGAAAGTTTAAAGTTTTTTAACATACAATTTATTTTTCCCAGGCTTTGTTTCATGGCAAATTCATAGACACTGGTTTCTCCTTACCATTCTACAAACGTATACTAAACAAGCCAGTGGGGCTGAAGGATTTGGAATCGGTGGATCCAGAGTTTTACAATTCCCTGATCTGGATAAGGTAGGTTATAAGGTTGAAGCCCTGTACTTGAACTGCAGTTGATGTAAATTGTGGAGGAAACTTTTTGAGGCTTTTATGCTGATCAAGTGTAATTATGCTTGACAGCCACTACTTTCTGAAAATAAATTGGGTACTGTATGGAAGGATGCATCACCTTTATCTTAGAGCGATTAAAAGAAAATAGACCTGACGCTACCTTGTTGCCAGTGGTAATTTGTACATAGGTTGCGACTGTTTTATTTTCTTTACTTGCCCAGAGATGACGTATCAATCTTGTCCACCTATAGGAAACCAGGAAAATGCCAAGGAGAAATATAGGGGGAGCAACCGATTCACTGAATAAGTAAAATGCCTATCACTCTGTCCCACAGACTAGCAAAGGGGAACCCAAACTGCAGTTGAGTTGATTAATGATAAAAATGGAGATCTTTTAGGCCTACACTTGCAACGACACGTGGAAGCCCCAAACAGCTTTTGAAGTGTTTTTCTTTTTATGAGAGTTCCCACACTGGGAGATTTAGAGCAATGGCCAAATTAGGAGAGCAATCTTATTTAGTGATTATGCCAGAGCTCTATAAATACTATGCAATACTGTGATAAATACATATCCATGTGTGTATGACCCTTGTAGCTAAGTGCTTACATTCACAGGCTTTGTTTGCATCTTTTCTTTGTGTCTGTGCTACTTTTGCCTCATACAGCTGTGGCCAAAAGTTTTGAGAATGACACAAATATAAATTTTTACAGTGTGCTGCTTCAGTGTTTTTAGATTTTAATTTTTTTTTTGTCAGTTGTTACTATGGTATACTGAAATATAATTACAAGCATTTCATAAGTGTAAAAGGTTTTTTTGACAATTACATTACATTTATGCAAAAGGTCAATATTTGCAGTGTTGACCCTTCTTTTTCAATACCTCTGCAATTCTCCCTAGCATGCTGTCAACTTCTGGGCCTCATCCTGATTGATGGAAGCCCATTCTTGCAATATCAATGCTTGGAGTTTGTCAGAATTTATGGAGTTTTTTTGTTCACCCGCCTCTTGAGGATTGACAACAAGTTCTCAATGGGATTGAAGTCTGGGGAATTTCCTAGCCATGGACCTAAAATTTCGATGTTTTGTTCCCCAAGCCACTCAGTTATCACTTTTGCCTTATGGCAAGGTGCTCCATGCTGGAAAAGGCATTGTTCGTCACCAAACTGTTCTTGGATGGTTGGGAGAAGTTGCTCTTGAAGGATATTTTTGTACCATTCTTTCTTCATGGCTGTGTTCTTCAGAAGAATTGTGAGTGAGCCCACTCCCTCAGCTGAGAAGCAACCCCACACATGAGTTGTCCCGGGATGCTTTACTGTTGGCATGACCCAGGACTGATGGTAGCGCTCAGCCTTTCTTCTCCGGACAAGGTTTCTTCTGGATGCACCAATCCATTGGAAAGGGCATTTTCCTAGAGAGAAGGATCTTCTTTGCTGCCCTTCTTGACAACAGGCCATCCTCCAAAAGTCTTGACCTTGCTGTGCGTGCAGATGCATTCACACCTGTCTGTTGCCACTCCTGAGCAAGCTGTGCACTTGTGGTGCCCCGATCCCACAGCTGAATCAACCATAGAAGATGGTCCTGTCGCTTGCTGGACTTTCTTGGGTGCCCTGAAGCCTTCTTCACAAATGCAGGGGAAATGTTTTTTATGCGATTAAGTTCATTTTCATGGCAAAGAGGTACTTTGCAATTGCAATTCATCTGATCACTCTTCATAACATTCTGGAGTAAGCTCATGAAGTGAGCCTTGGCTTGTAAAGCAGTCTGTCCAGCCGTTCAGCCCCTTCCTACCTACAATATCTATATTAAAGCCCAGCTGAACTTTTGGCTTAAATCGCTGAAATACATTCCAAAACTAAATATGTTCTGAGTCTGTCTGTTTTCTTTAAAAAGTAGCTACAGCCTGTGTAGAAAAGTCTGTCCCCAACAGGGAATGGGGGCCTTCATCTCTGCTGATAACCATCCATATTCCCATTGCACACATTTCTGATAAAGGCTCCTAGGATACTGGGTGCTGCAGCAACCACCACATGGAGACTGGACCATGCATGACAGTGTAGACATTTGCCAGCACACCATGAATCTTCAAGTTGAGTCCAAACATTTTTTGTTTTATTTTATTGATGTATGAGCACATCAGAGTGCAGCGTTTCGGAGCCACGCAGGACCCCTTCTTCAGACATGTGACCTCACATGCCTGACAAAGGCGACCTGCGTGGCACCGAAACGTTGCACTCCCTTGTTTATGATGTTATCATACTTCAATAAAAAAACATTTAGACTCAACTTGAAGATCCGTGGTGTGCTAGCAAATATCTACATTGCTCTTTGCTGAGGTACAAAACGCCCCCCGCTAAAGTCAGAGTTAGAACTCTCCAAACAGAAGGGAGTAATGCTTATTGCAGAGTTCTAGGTCTGACTCAGCAGAGGGGTTATGTTGGAGCTCTGCAGAGAGACCACTGCTTCCACACAGAGAGCAGGGGTCCTGTTCAGCACACTGGCAGAGGATAGGCTTTTCTTCTCGGGCTTTAGCTGTTTTAGAAGGAAAAGAACTGTAAGACTTTGATCTTTTCTTGTGATGCACTTATATATATATATATATATATATATATATATATATATATATATATATATATATATATATATATATATATATATAATATATTTAGTGGATTAAACTTTTTTTAATTCGGGCTTTAAGAGTTTTCAGCATGATTCCCCATACTGAGAAACCGGGGAAAACTGAGTGTTTGCTTTCATACTGAGAGCTAAAAGCCAACACTCTGCGTGGCTAGTAGCTCTAAAATGCAGCTGTCCACTACAGCTCAGGTCCTGCTTTAGAGATCCCATGTGGTGATCACATGCAGGCTGGAGGCCTCATTTTTTTAAAAAAACACCTTTTTTGTTTTGCAAATTAGTAATGGCTTTACTGTCACGTTAACTCAAGCATACAGACACTGCTAAATGTTCGGGGCATCTAGGCATCAATGAGCTCTGGCTGATAAACGGTTTAAACTGATGTCATATGAATTAACTGTACTATATTTACTAACCCTAGATTATACACAATTCTATCATAGATTGTGTTGGTAAAAGTTTTTTCTGTACTTTAATGGTTCTGGCTGTATTTTTCTCAGGGAGAACAACATAGAAGAATGTGGTCTGGAGATGTACTTCTCAGTGGATAAGGAGATTCTTGGGGAAGTAAAAAGTCACGATCTCAAGTCAAATGGGAGCAACCTCCAGGTGACAGAGGAGAACAAAGAGGAATATATCAGGTAGCTGTTGCCATTTGTAATAAAATCTAGGATGCATTATAATGTTGTTTAAAATGCACTTGGTATAGTGCGTTCCTAAACATTACTGATCTCATCAAGTTTTATTGTGTTGCATCTGCTCCCGTTCTCTGTAGGCTGGTGGCAGAGTGGAGACTGTCTCGAGGCGTAGAAGAACAGACTCAGGCTTTTTTTGAGGGTTTTAATGAAATTCTTCCCCAGCAGTACCTACAGTATTTTGATGCCAAAGAATTAGAAGTAAGACTTGTTAATTACAGCATAACACCAGGGTGTACTGTTAGTAGTTCAATGAATTATAACTCTTTTTTTTTTTGTTTATTTATTTAATTGCTCAGGTTCTTCTGTGTGGCATGCAGGAAATAGACCTAAATGACTGGCAAAGGAACACCATATACCGGCACTATACAAGAACCAGCAAGCAGATTGTTTGGTTCTGGCAGGTAAGAAAGCTGCGTTTTTTTTTTTTGGGGTTTTTTTTTTTTTAAATAGCTGAGGAATAGGTATGAGTGAATTGATACGTGAATTGGATGAATCTGCTTAAAACTGACTATAGACGAAGCAGGAAAGAAATTTGCTAGATTCCCCCATCAACACAATGGGGGTTATTTACTAAAGGAAAATCCACTGTGCACTGCAAGTGCACTTAAAGTTCAACTGGAAGTGCACTTGGAAGTACAGTCGCTGTAGATCTGAGGGAGACCAACCAGGACAATAAAAAAAACAGCATTTTTGCTTGCACATGATTGGATGATATAAATAACCAGGGCTTGCCCTCATTTCAGATCTTCCCCTCAGGTCTACAGCGACTGCACTTCCAAGTACACTTGCAGTGCACAGTGGTTTTGCCTTTAGTAAATCAACCCCAAAGTGTTGACAAGGGGAATCCATCCTGCCGAGCTATTGTGTTCTCCCGGCGGGGGAGGCTGTCCCCACCAGGAGAACACAGTGATTATTGCTAGTGGCTATAGCAGCCGCTAGTAATAATCACATGTAAAATCTGGTAGGATGGTTGTACCCGAGTTGATCGATCAATAAACTTGGGTACATTCAGCCTGCCCATACCGGCTTTACCTCCCAACTGTAAATTGCACTAAGGTTGAGATGAAGCGTCATACACCGCTTCAGTTTAAACCGTACATTACCATTTATGTTGAATGCATTAGACACACCTAATGCATGTGTCACACTAGCAAATTTGTAACAGCTACAGAATCCTTGTTCTGGTGTTTTTGTGGTTAGAAAAATGTACTGCAGTCATTGAAGAAGTCTGCGTTGCAAAAATTGCAAGTGATTTATAGTACATTTACTGGGCGATTGATGCATTTGGAGCAAGCGCCAGAATCGCCAATTCAAAGTATATTTCCACCGTTGCAGTAAAATTTGAGAAACGCCCACTATGTTGTAATGTGGTGTTATTCAAACAGCATACCTAAAAATGATTTTAAAAATTTACCTTTACAGTTGTTTCTTCCAACTATTCTGAACAATTTTAGAGGGACAAAGTTTCCTCTCAATAACATACAGGCATACCCCACTTTTAAGTACACAATGGGACCAGAGCATGTATGTAAAACGAAAATGTACTTAAAGTGAAGCAATACCTTTTTTCACTTCTGGGGGGTCAGGGGCTGTAGAGGGTTGATCAGGGTTTATAGTGGAGGGCCATGTGCTGTAGTGGGGGGGTGGGGGTCAGGGAGTGAAGTTTTTAGTACTGTACAGTAATCCACTTACGTTGGGGGGGTCAGGGAGTGAAGTTTATAGTACTGTACAGTAATCCACTTACGTTTAGGCAACAACTCTGGGCTGGCAGGCATGGCTGGTGGACAACTCTGGGCTGGCTGGTGGGAACTTTGCCTCTTCACTGGCGACAGCTACGCCTCTTCCAGGCCATAATGTGGCTGCGTGGCGTGAGATGTCTGTACTTGCGGCTATGTCTGCACTCGCAAATGTAGGTAAAGTGAGTGTACTTAAAGCGGGTTATGCCTGTACAATCCAGAATCCTAGCCAAGATCTTTAACCCTTTATTAGGACAGATAGTGTTGAAATCTAGATTACACTTGATGAAGAGATCTGTCAGCACAGTGCAGACAGGATTAATTAAGGTAAGGATCACCTCCAAAGCCACCTCCTATAATTTTACATAAGGGGAAGCTAGGTAACTAGTTTAGACATGTTACTGCTTACATTTTATGTACTTTTAAGTATTGTTGTGCTGTATGAATAGTAACAAATATCAAGTAGATATTATCCCAATTCGGCTGCAAAAGAGGAAATTAATTTTAAGGAGTTATGGTTATGTGATGCAATTGCTAGTGACCATGGCACACAACTGATTTGTAGCTGCTTGGGTAAAAATTGTATATAGCTACTGAAATGACTCTAGATCCAGCAACAAATGGCCAGGAAGAAGAAAGATTTGTAGCTGCTATAAATCTTCTGCTGCTGTGACATGGCCCTAATAATTCTACCACATGTCAGACTGAGTCCATTTATTTACCACTAATCAGATATACACAGCCTTGACTTGTGTATTCATTTCATCAGGAGAACTTACTAAAGAAGAGATATATGCTGTAAATTTTTATTTTGGTTCTTTTTTTTTTCCAACAGTTTGCAAAAGAGATTGACAATGAGAAGCGCATGAGGCTCCTTCAGTTTGTTACTGGCACTTGTCGGTTACCAGTTGGAGGCTTTGCTGACCTCATGGGTATGTAACTGAGCAGTAGTCAAGTGCAAAAATATAACTGCTAAAGCTGTACATTATATTTTAAAGTAAACAGAATACACTTGTTAATCTTTACTTTTTTACTATATGCTAGAATCATTGGCGTCCTTTTTGCGTCTCTGCATGCCAAAGCCAGCTACATCTTTAGTTCTGCTGCTCACCATTCTTCTTTTTTTTTTTTCAAATATATACATTTTTATTAACCACTTCAATACCGGGCCAATTCTGACACTTTGCTCCTACATGTAAAAATCATCATTTTTTTGCTAGAAAATTACATAGAAACATTATATATGTTTTTTTAGCAAAGACCCTAGAGAATACAATGGCGGTTGTTGCAACTTTTTATCTCACACAGTATTTGCGCAGGAATTTTTCGAACGCGTTTTTTTGGGGAAAAAAACTGTTTTGTGTTTAAAAAAAAAACAAAACCGTAAAGTTAGTCCAATGTTTTTGCATTTTGTGAAAGATGAAGTTACGCTGAGTAAATAGATACCTAACATGTCACGCTTCAAAATTGCACACGCTCGTGGAATGGCGCCAATGTTCGGTACTTAAATATCCCCATAGGCGACGCTTGAAACTTTTTTACTGTTTACATGTTTTGAGTTACAGAGGAGGTCTAGGGCCAAAACTATTGCTCTCGCTCCAACGTTCGCGGCGATACCTCACATGTATGGTTTGAACACCGTTTTCATATGTGGGCGGGACTTACGTATGCGTTCGCTTCTGCGTGCGAGCACACGGGGACAGCGGCGCTTTAAATTTTTTTTTTTTTTTTTTTATTGTTAATTATATTTTATTTTTTTTATTTTGACACTTTTTTGAAAAAAAAAAAAGTGATCACTTTTATTCCTATTACAAGGAATGTAAACATCCCTTGTAATAGCAATATGACATGTCAGGTGCTCTTAATAGTGAGATATGGGGTCAATAAGACCCCATATCTCACCACTAGGCTGGGAAGCCTGAAATAAAAAATAAAACAATCTCCCCTTCCCAGCCGAAGCGGCGCCGTTTTTTGAATGGAGAGGCCGGGCGTGACGTCATAACATCGTGCCCGGCCTCCGACGATCATAGAGACTCTGGGGACCATCTGGTCCGCCGGAAATCTCTATCATCTACATCCGGCGCCGGCGGATCCACTCTCCGCCACAGCGATCGTAACGGTGAGTCGAAGCAAGCACCGGAGGGCGGCGGGAGGGGGGGGACGTCCCCTCTCGCCTCCCATAGGAACGATCAAGTGGCGGAGCGGCCGCTATGATCGTTCCTATGGTGTAACCGGCAATATCTGAATGATGTCTGTAACTACAGGCATCATTCAGATATACCTGCTCAAAGCCCAGGACGTCATATGACGTCCGTGGGCTGGAAGTGGTTAAATACGCACCAAGGTAAGAAAACCCATCATTGCAACAAAAATATAGACATCATTGAACATGAAGTACCGTGTATTTGAGAACGTTAAACATGTTGCATCAATATCCTTCATAACAAACTCTATCATGAGAGTGAAAGCCATCAACGCGTGTACTATATATTCATATAGCTGCTCACCATTCTGGATGGCTCATTGCTTACACTATTACAGTAGCAAGGTTGCCATGGTGACACTGACACAGGACATGCGTAATCAGCAGCTTAAGGCTGCTAAAGCAGCAGCTTAACTTAGAAAGTTAATGACACCCCCAGATAGGTTTGCAGATCTCAGTACCCATGTGATCCGATTCCAGTGCAGACCAAAAAAGGGTCCTGTACCATTTTGGTCCGAATGTGATTCCAATTCAGCCATACACAAACTGTGTGGCTGAATTTACATCGCACAGACATTGCATGTGATCTGCACAGCAATGCGCTGCAAATCACATGGGATGTCTGTGTTCGCACTGGATTGAACCCAGCCTAAAATCTGAAGAGAATATTAGAGATCTGCCACCTTTTGGCAATTATTAATTATTAAAGTCTTATGCTGCTAATCTTTATAGTGAGTTGTTTGTACTTTAGTGTACAGTCACATGGGAAGCTGAGGCAATTGCAAGTGAAGGAAAATGAGACTTTACATTCTATTCTAGTTTTCAGTGAACGCTCCACAGCTGAAAAAACGCAGCCTACTAGAATCCATTATGAATCAAAGAAGGTTTTATTGAACATTCACATGTAGTCCAGCAATAATCACTGTTCACGTTGCATTTACAATTACATCATTAATACCAATTAGGTTCACGTTCATGTATACAGTAATTTTTCCATCTAATTTGTCACTCTGTTGCATTTCTCTAAACATCTACAATACAGCTTTCCCTGTTTTGGCTATCACCGCCCACATTGTTAATGTTATGCATTCTGTTTTGCTCCCCCTCATGTGGATTAAAGAGATTGCAGGAGTCTAGACATCACCAACTCTCTTGGGCTCAATCCCGGTGTGTCTAGCCATTTTGACCAGATACGTTCAAACCTATTTGGGCATCCCCTGTGTTGGTATATTAGTTTTTCCCTGATAAGGGTTTGTCCCATGTGTTCCACCCAGGAGCCCCTGGTGGGTGGCAGTGTGGATTTCCACCCCATTAGGATAAGTTTCCTGGCCTGAAATAGAGCCCTGGAGAAAGCGACCCTATCCATCTCCTCCGGGATCTCCTCCTCCAGGACTCCCAGCAGGCAACACTTAGGATCAGTGGGAACCTTTGTCTGAAATACTTCATTGAGCGTGCCCAGCACCCCATTCCAGTACCGATGGAGCTTCGGGCAGCGCCATAGAAGGTGAATAAGGTCTCCATCATGCTGCTGACAGCGGGAGCATAAAGGGCTTGTCGCCCTGCCCATCTTGTGCAACTTCTTAGGGGTGTAATGTACCCTCAAAACTATGAACAGTTGGGAAACCTTTTGTGCTACATTAAGGGAGCAATTAGATATGCACTGAAGAGCCTCCTCCCACTGCTCATCTGTGATTTGGCCAAGATCCCTCTCCCAGGCAGGAGCCGCCTTGCATGGATAAGCCCGCAAGTGTCTCACCAGCAGCATCTGGTAGCATTGGGATATGATTCCTTTGGTTTCCTTACTAGACTGTAGCACATGAAATACCGGAGTGGGTGACAATGTCCACTCAACGGCACTCCCTTGCGCAGCCACCGCATGTCGCAACTGAAGGTACGAGTAAAGCATATTATTCGGTAGGTTGTAATTGGTTTGTAGTTCTGTGAAAGGGAGCAGTTTACCGTTCCCAAATATATGAGAAAGTAGTTTTACCCCGTGCTTGCACCATCTAGACTTTTGGTTTAGTTTTCCCAGTTCACTATAGGAACGGTTGTCCCATATTGGACTGAAATCCGTGAACCCTTGCACCCCCTGGATTTGTCTGACCTTATTCCATATTTTCTGTACCAGTGACAGGGTTGGGGCCTTTTTGTTGGATTTCGCAAACAGCTGGGCTTCAAGACCCATAGGGATGGTCTCTGCTCCAGAAGCAATCAGCATCAACCGCGCTGCTGAGCCCTGTGGTTCTGGAGCCATAGAGCCAACCAACTGTTGCAATTGGGACGCTATGTAGTACAACCAGGGGTTGGGAACCGCCAACCCCCCGTTGTCCTTAGACTGCTGCAACTGTTCTAGCTTAATTCTGGGATGTTTGGTATTCCATAGTAATTTACGAAAAAGGGTATTTACTATTCTGAAGATTTTTAGGGGGATTACTATCGGTGTGTTGTGCAGGAAGTATAATAATTGGGGCATTAGAATCATCTTAATTAAGTTGGCTTTACCTGCCAGGGACATTTTTAAGTTATTCCATGTGTTTATTTTATCCCGAAAACGTGAAAGCAGGGGGTATATGTTTAGGGAGCAGTAGTCTCCAATCCTGGGCGCTATTTGTACGCCCAGATATTTGAAACTAGTAACTAGAGGGATGGGGCAATGGTCAGGAAGCGCGACCCCATGGTCTCCGTCCAGCATCATCAGGGCTGACTTGGACCAGTTTATGGTTAGCCCGGAGTAGTGGCCAAACAGTTTTATTATAGACATTGCCTCTGACAGTGAGTTGCTCGGGTCCCCCAGAAAGAGTAACATGTCATCTGCGTATAACATTATTTTTTCATGCAGTGTCCCATAATGGAACCCTTGAATCCGGTCGCTGTCTCTTATAAGGGCTGCTAGGGGCTCTATCGCGAAGAGCAGTGGGGACAGAGGACAGCCTTGCCTCGTCCCCCTGCCCAGAGCAAAGGCATGCGAGACCCTATCTGTCATTCGAATATTGGCCTGAGGGGACGCATACAGCAGCTTAACCCATGTTATAAACCGTTCCCCAAATCCAAATTTGTCTAATACTGCCCAGAGATATGTCCAGCTAACGCTGTCAAAAGCCTTGTTGGCGTCTAGGGATAGCAGTGCTCTCTGACCCACATTGTCTGCCTGCAGTTGCATATTAAGGAACAGTCTTCTCAGATTGGTGGCTGTGGACTTTTGGGGCATAAAGCCCGCCTGGTCTTGGTGTATAATGGAGGAGATGACCCCGTTGACCCAAAGCGCCAGGACCTTTGCAAGGATCTTTACATCACTCTGGAGTAACGAAATAGGTCTATAGGAGCCGGGGTCAACCGGATCCTTCCCCTGTTTAAGAAGTAAAATCACATTTGCCCTTGCCATAGATTCAGGAAGTCTGCCTGTGTTCAGGCAAGCGTTAAATACTTTTAATAGTTCAGGAAGTATCTGTTCGCCATACTGAGTAAATACCTCCATAGGGAGGCCATCCCCACCCGGTGCCTTACACGTGGGAAAAGAGCAGGCCGCCACCTGAAGCTCTTCCAAGGTTATCGGGGCATCCAATTGTTTCTGTACTGCTGCCGATAATGAAGGCAAATCAATCGTGGACATATATTCTGCCAGTTCTGCATCCGAGTAGGCATCCCTCGGCCTATATAGGTCTTCATAGAAGGATGCCAGCTCGGATATGACCAGTTCCGGGGAATTGACCACTTTCCCATTGGCAGCCCGAATGGCTCCGATGGCTGGTGATTGCTGTTGTGAACGTGCAATTTTTGCCAGTAGGCGGCCCGTCTTCTCCCCCTCCTCATAAAATGCTAGCTTCGTGAAGAACCTTTTACGTTCCGCAGTGGAGGATCTCAGTCGGTCCAGGGAGTCCTGGGCCGACATCCATGCCTCCCTAGTGGAGTCGGTAGGGTCAGTTATGTAGGCAATTTCTAGTTGCTTTACCAAGTCCCCAGCCTGTTCTAGCAGGACCGAGGAGTTGTGTTTAACCTGTTGTATTTCCTGGATAAAAATCCCTCTCAGATGTGCCTTAAAAGTCTCCCATTTCAGATGGGCATCGTGTAGATATCTGTGTGTTTTAAAGAAAACCTCAATCTGAGTTGCTATTCCCTCCTGTGAGACAAAGAGTTTTAACCAGAAAGCATTTAGCTTCCACGGGGCTTTAGGTAGGTTGCTGGGGGGTCTAGTAGTTAACCACAGAGTTAGTGGGGAGTGATCCGACACTCCTCGTGGAAAATATTCCACTTTGGGTATGTTGCTTACCAGATTTGGGGTACCTATGCATAAGTCAATACGTGATAGTGACCCATGTGTCTTGGAAAAACAGGAAAATTGCTTGCATTCGGGGTTACGATTGCGCCAAATATCTATCCATCCTACTTCTGCGAGTAAACGACTGAGAGCAGTTCCCCGTCCACCCCCAGGGGGCTGTACAGGTGGATGCCTGTCTAGTTTAGGGTCTAAGTAACAATTGAAGTCACCCATTATTGATACCGGAATATCCGATTTGTTAGCTAAATAAGAAATTAACAATTGCAATACCTCTCTGGAGAATGGAGGGGGCACATATACAAAAGCTAATATCAAGGTAATCGTATACAATTTACAGTGCAAGAACACAAATCTACCAGATATGTCTACTAAGGAGTCTAGCTCCTGGTACACTAGGGCTTTGTGTATTAGTACACTTACTCCGCGCGAAAAAGCGGAGTAAGTGGAGTGATAGGCCTTGCCGACCCATGCATATTGTAAGAAGCCAACCGTATCATCCCGCAGGTGGGTTTCCTGCAGGCCAATCACAGCCGGATGGAATTTCCGCAGTCCGGTTGAGATCATGGACCTTTTCAATGGATCGTTCACTCCCCGAACATTCCAGGTCACTATGGGTGTATCAGACATTGCAGAAGTTCAGTCCAGTTCCTATCTGTGTAGCAAGGTCTCATATTGTCTTGCAGCAGTTCCGGGGATCTCTTGTCAGCAGTGCCTGCATAAACTAGAGTGGCCAGCCGGCCACCTGGATCACAGGGCCTGTCGGTGATGCAGTTCAGACATTGGAGAAGCAACAAAATGTCACAGAAAAACTGTATACTCAATTGCAGAGTAAAGTGAACTAGGTAGTAGGTCCAGGAAAAAAGAAAAAGAAAACGGACTTGTGAAACAATCCCCGCTGGTTGTGCCACGCGGAGGGGTATCAGGTTGTGCGAGGCTCGATAGGCCCCAACCGTGCCAACAGGGCACAACATCTCAAGCCATAACAACAGTGGCAACACGTAAAGTTCAGTTGCGGAGCATATCCGCCATCCACCCAAGTGGTTATTCGACACTTGCAGTGAGCTCATAAGATTGAAATTTCCTCGCTGGTGTTAGGTGATAAGGAAAAGTCCTCTGTGTAAGGAGTGACGGTGTAGTGTGGGCGCCCTTTATCCCTGTGACGAATGGACCATGTGAAGTCATCCATCTTCATTGTCGCGTCTGCGTCGACGCAGGTCTTGCTCATTTCGGTCCAGCCATCCTGCAGCATCTTGCGCGTTTTCAAAAAAGTGATTTTGATCCCCAGCTGTAATTCGCAACTTGGCAGGGAATAACATTGCATATTTGAGCTGTAAGCGTTGCAGCCGTTTCTTGACATCCGCAAATTTAGATCTCCTGCGTTGCACTTCGGCTGAGAAGTCGGGGTAAAAGGAGATTTTGGTTCCGTTGAACTGCACAGCTCCTTTTTCTCTGGCTAGTCGTAGCACTACTTCACGGTCACGATAATTGAGGAGCCTGGCCAGCATCGCTCTAGGGGGATTTCCAGGTGGTAGAGGTCGTGGCGGCACTCGATGTGCCCGTTCCACCGCATACAGGGGAGAGAAGGCCTCTTTACCAAATATTTCCTGCAGCCACTCTTCGACGAACACTGTGGGGTCTCTGCCCTCCACCTTCTCCGGGAGCCCCACTATGCGAACGTTATTGCGTCTCAGGCGGTTCTCGATGTCGTCAGTCTTTTCAAAGGCCTGGTGTGCGTGTTGTGCAGCCCCCCGCACATCTCTGGTTAAATGAGGCATCTGATCTTCTATGTCACTTACTCTCCCCTCCACTGCTGTGGTTCTCTCCCTGATTTTTTGAATGTCCTGGCGGAGGAGAGAGACGGTCTCCTTCAGTCCCCCAAATTTTTCCTTAAGATCATCCACTGAGGCAGTGCATCTATGGACTGCATGCAAGATTTCACTGAGTGTGGGCTGGGGACTGTCTTCCACTTGTAAATCAAACAGGCCTGGCATAGGATCCGGAACAGAGTCCATGATGTTTGTGTCTTCTGGCCTGTCTGTGTCTTCCCTGCTTGCCTGCTCCACTGACACTGCTGGGGTCTGTGTGCTAGTCTGTGTGGAGTCTGCAGAGCCTGCCAGTTTCTGTGCATAATATAGCATGTCCCTGGGTTGGTCTTTGGCCTTAGGGGGTTTCTGTGACTTACCCCCCTGGTCTGCTTTCTTGTCCTGGCCTCGTGGCGTTCTCTGCGGCTGAGATGTCCAGGCGCCATCTTGGAATTCCGGGGCGGCCGAGGCCGCGGCTTCACTGCGGTTTCCACGGGTCATTATACCCCCACACTGCAGCTGTATCTGTGTCCTGGGGTGTCAGGGAGGCTGTAGCTACCGAACACTGCGGTTTTTAGGAGCCGGGAACAGCGAGGATAGGATCGTTAGGAGGATCAACAGCGGGAGCTCCGGTGAACAGGTCTGTTCACATGCCGCGCTAGGCCACGCCCCCAGAATCCATTATGAACTTGCCAATTGTTTGAGTCAAAAGGACTTCAAAAATTATAAGTCTGTTAGACTATTACAAAGCAAGATGAACTTTGAGATGTACAGAGTTGGAAAGGAGACTTTTAACAACTCCAACTTAATCTCTGGATGTGTTATTTACAGCTCTGGCAATGTGGTTATACCAATTTGCCATTAGTTTGTTTAAAGGGCATATATACACTTTTGTACATATTTTGTTTTCACTATTGGGATCATGACTTAAAATCAGTTAAAAACTATTTTTAGATGGGTTAATATAAAACATTGCATATTAATATTTCGAGTTCAGACATTTTTTTTTTTTTTTAATACATGACCATACATCACATGCAGACCAGTGTGTTTTCGAAGGGAGTAAAGTACATGTAGTTGTAAATTACAAGGATACATATTAGGTGGAACCCTCTTGGCGAGAAGATAGCGAAGATGCGGATAATGATCCTCCTAAGTGGCAAAGTCAGGTAGATATGAAACGCTTAATGAAAATAGAAAGGAGGGAGAGGAAAAAAAGTAGACCAATGGTCCAGTGCTTAATTTTCCCAGATAGGTGATCTGAGGGTTTCAAAGACAAGGGAAAGTGGGTAAGAGAATCGGAGGAGGAGGAGGGGGTGATTCCAGTAGTCATCCAAGGGGAAATCTGGAGAGTGCCAGGAACTAGCTTGGTTCTCAATGAGGTTACGTTTTCCAAAGAGTACTATCAAAAGTGGGAGACAAGAATTTATCAATCCAGGGTTACAAAGCTTTTGTATATCACTGGACCTTTGCCCTGCAAGGTGGCCTCAAATGTGACATGTATCATCGCCTGTGTGACTGTTTTGTGGCGATTGTACAAAGTGCTGCTGTTTTCCAGGATCTAGCGATTCATTTGTTTTGCGGCAGTTGTAACATAAAAGAGGAGACGAGACTGGTTCCTGGTCAGCTCCGGGGGTGCTACGTTAAGTGGGTGTATTAGTGGTCTCCTTTTCACAAGTTTAGCTATTCCACCTTTGCTGGAAAAGAAATTCTGTTCATCCACACATATATGTATGTATATATGTATATATATATATGTATATATATATATATATATATATATATATATATATATATATATATATATATATATATATATATATATATATATATATATATATATATATATACGTGATTCTGCACTTCCACATAGGGGGCACGCTATGTGGTGGATTTTGTTTCCCTGCAAAGCACATCCCTTAGTAAAAACACCACACTGTGTACACACAAACATTGGTTAGGCATACATTTAACTCTTTGTTGACCCTAGATGTTTAACCCCTTCCCAGCCCGTGTCAGTACAGTGACAAATGCAAAATTTTAGCACTGTTCACTGTATTAGTCACACTGGTTCCTGCAGAGTGTCAGTGTCAGACTGTCCTCCGCAATATCGCAGTCTTGCTATAAGTTGCTGATCACAGTCATTACTAGTATAAAAATAAATGAATACAAATTCCAGTATATTCCCATAATTTGTAGACGCTATAACATTTTCACAAACCAATCAATATAGGCTTATTGGGATTTTTTTTTTACCAAAAATATTGAGCAGAATACATATTGGCCTACATTTCTGAAGAAATTAGATTTTTGAATTCTTTATTTTTTTTTTTTTTATTGGATGTGTTTTATAGCAGGAAGTAAAAAATATTATTTGTTTTTTCTCAAAATTGTCTGTCTTTTTTTGTTTAGCGCAAAAAATAAAAAAAAAACACACTGGTGATCAAATACCACCAAAAGAAAGCTATTTGTGGGGGAAAAAGGACACATTCCATTTATAGACAGTGTTGAATAACCGCCCAATTGTCAGTTACAGTAACGCAGTGCCGTATAGCAAAAAATGGCCTGGTCATGAAGGGGGGTAAATCTTCTAGAGGTCAAGTGGTTAAGGAACTCAGTAGCTCGAACTGCACGAGTCAGAAGGGCGATTTTTTTTTTTTTTTTTTTTTTTTTTTTTTTTTTTTTTTTTCAGTCTTTCTTCCAGAGGGCTCTGTTTAAAGTTTGTCTGCGAGTCTCCTTTGCTAGCAGCTCTGTACCTTGTGTCTGTCAGCTCCTGCTGTGTTGCCTTAGTATTCTGAGATTTCTTTTGTCATGTATTAAAACAAATAAATATACATATAACCTATAAAGCATCAGTTTTAAAAATGTATAAACTTTGCAAATGAAGTAAACACCCCCCCCCCCCCCCCCCTCCTCCATTACACTTCGTGTCAGGCCTACTTTGTATAAATGCAGGTTTTTGGGGTTTTTTTCCTCAAAGGTATCATTTTGACTGGACATTTAGCTGCTTCTAGGGCTGTGCTTAGAGAAAATTCGTTTTCTGTGCTTCCAGAATCTGATTAGAAACCCTAAATGTGGCTTTACTCATCTAAACACGCTTTACAGCAGGGGTCTCAAACTCAAATTGCCTGAGGGCCACATGACAATTTTCATATCCCATGGGGGGCCGCATGCAAACTTTTAAAACTTCAAAAGCAATGAACTATACCAGCAATACTATACTATACTATACCCAGCACTGGTGTCAGCAAACGCATTATTAACCCCCAGCACTGGTGTCAGCAAACGCATTATTAACCCCCAGCACTGGTGTCAGCAAACGCATTATACCCAGTACTGGTGTCAACAAAGGCATTATTAACCCCCAGCATTACCCCTCCCACACTGCACAAATAGCCACACACTGCACAAATAGCCCCACACTCCATAAAATACCCCCCACACTCCATAATTACCCCCACACTACACAATTACCCCCCACACTGCACAATCACCCTCCACACTGCATAAAATACCCCCCACACTGCACAAATTTCTACCCCAGTCACCCCACTAAGGACTTTGCCTCAGTGTGATGGCTCACTCACCTCTCCTGGCAGTCAGGATCATCTGCCTCCAGAGTCCTCTCCTCCTGGCTTCCATACAGGCCTAGTGACAGGGGACCCAGAGAACACAATCTCCCGCCCTGAGGTGGCAGCAGGACCCTGGTTTCTGGCTCTGGTCGATCGTCAATGCCTAGGTGGGCGGATCGATGAGCGGATCCTTCCTCCGCTCCATTCTCAGCTCTGTTCTCTCTCTGGGCTGCAGCAGCGTGCAGCGGAGAGGACAGAAGAGATGGAGAGGTAAAGCTCTTTGGCGCCTCCCCCTCTGCGGTGCCTGGGTGCAGTTCAAAAAGACATCTTGGATAGAGGTCGACCGATATGGATTTTTCTCTGGCCGATGCCAATATTTAGAAATCGGGGCGGCCGATGGCCGATATATGATGACGATTTTTGTGGCCGATATTTTAGGCCGATTTGAAAAAAAAAAAACCTCACCCACTCCACTCCTCCCTGCTTGCTCCTGTCACTCTACCACACACTTGATGTCCTCAGTACAGATGGCACGGGTTGGCTGTGGCAGGTGGCACTGGTTGGCTTAGGCAGGTGGCACTGGCAGGTGGCACTGTCTGTCACTGGCAGGTGGCACTGGCAGGTGGCACGTTGCACTGTTTGGAGGGTGCACTGATTGGCACTGACAGATGGCACTGGCAGGTGGCACTGATTGGCAATGGCACTGGCAGGTGGCACTTATTGGCAGTGGCACTGGAAGATGGCACTGGCAGGCATTGGCAAGTGGCACTGGTTTGAAACTGGCAGGTGGCACTGGTTTGGAACTGGCAGGTGGCACTATTGGCACTGGCAGGTGGCACTGATTGGCGTGGCACTGGCAGGTGGCACTGAGTGGCATGGCACTGGCAGGTGGTGGCAGGTGGCACTGGCAAGCACTGGTTGGCACTGGCAGGTGGCACTGATTGGCATGGCACTGGCAGGTGGCGGAAGGTGGCACTGGCAGGTGGCTTTGATTGGCAGGGGCACTGGTTGGTGGTGGCACTGGCAGGCACTGGTTGGCGGTGGCACTGATTGGCCGTGGCAGGTGGCACTGGTTGGAGGTGGCAGGTGGAAATGGCAGACTGGTTGGCACTGGCAGGTGGCACTGATTGGCAGTGGCACTGGCAGCTGGCACTGACAGATGGCACTGACAGATGGCACTGATTGGCACAGGCAGGTGCCACTGGCAGGTTTCACACTGAGCGGAGTGTAACAGTGTGTGAAACTGACAAGGAGCTGTCCACACTCAGCGCTTGATGCTTGTGTGAAGCTGACAGGTAGCACAGAGGAGAGAGACAGAGGGATCTGTCAGAATTGAGGTTGATGTCGGGGTGGGCGGGACCCGGCCGAGGTGGGCGGGACCAGCAGCTGTCAAACACCAGCCAATGATTGGGCTGCTTAAGAAAAGGGGCGGGCCACATACACGTAGCTGCCCGCCCAGATCCCATTGGCTGGTGTTTGATATTAGCCGGGTCCCGCCCACCCCGGCCGGGTCCCGCCCACCCCCGACATCAACCTCAAATCTGACAGATCCCTCTGTCTCTCTCCTCCTGTTACATGTCCGTTTCACACAAGCATCAAGCGCTGAGTGTGGAGAAGGGAGGAAGAGCAGCAGCCAGTGCTATATATCGACCTAATGGCCAAATATCGGTCGACCTCTAGTCCTGGATCGGCCCTGCCTGCGGGCCATTTTTAACCGGTCCGCGGGCCGCAAATGGCCCGCGGGCCGGTACTTTGAGACCCCTGCTTTACAGCAACAATTTCTAAACGCAGGAAAAAGTGATTTGGGATGCATAAAAAGTTGTTTATAGAAAAGAGGATTATTGCAAACAACGAAAAATCCTTTCTAGTTAGCACCTGTCTTTATAACTGCTGCTTATGTCTTCTGTCTTTAGGGAGCAATGGTCCTCAAAAATTCTGCATTGAGAAGGTCGGGAAAGAAAACTGGCTGCCCAGGAGTCACACATGGTAAATACCAAAGGAGTGTACCAGTTTAAAAGGTTTTTAAAGTGCACCTGTTTATTGAATAACTGTGGGCTACCTTTTGCTGGCTTCTTTGCAAAAAATGCTAGTTTTTGTTGATTGTAATCTTGTGCAGGGGGCATGCTGGACCATTGTAGATGCGACTCTTTGCAAGAGTAGCAGTGCATGGGGAATTTTAGCAAAGGCTGCAGCACCCTAACACAATAAAATAGACTGATCACAGTAATAAAAAAGCAAGGTTCAATTAAAAAAAGACTTTAGTTATCCTTTATTTTCATAGAGATCTTTTATTAAATGGAGTTACAACCTAATTCTTGTCTCTCCTTTTTTTTTTTTTCAGTTTTAACCGCCTGGACCTCCCACCTTACAAAAGCTTTGAGCAGTTGAAAGAGAAGCTACTGTTTGCAATAGAGGAGACGGAAGGATTTGGACAGGAATAAGAAGCCCTCCGCATATCCTCCAGGCACAATGCTGCAAGTGTGAACACTGCTGATTCCCGTCCCTGGCCTCTTTCCACCTGTTCAAGCGGATCAAGCATAATTTTTTTTTTTTTTTAATCGGTTTCAATTACACATCTTCCCAAACATCTCCTTTCAAGTGTAAACTTCACAAACTTCTCATACCATGAAATATGACCTGTCCATCTGAACAGACAAGTGCACCAAGGTGTAGATGTAGCAGAGTTTTAATCGGTTTTCCAGCCATGCCACAGTTTCCTCCTGTGGAAAAAGCTATTTTCACATCTACAATGTTACACCACAGGACACTCACAGCCCATTGAGCTGTATATAGCCATATTTATTATGCACTATGGGAAGGTGTCCTGTGGTGTAATATGAGACAGCAAATCATACCAAAAGCAGCACAGATCTCCCCTGGTAACTAGGAAGTTGTCTTCACATCTACAGAAGTGTGCGGTTCCACCCTCTAGATTGTACAACAGGTCAGCAAGATGGTGCTTCCGGTGAGTCAGTTAGAGCTGACCGTAATCAGTGCAACATAAAAATTTACCTTTTTCCAATCTGTGGTATAGGAAAATGGCAGTCAATATTATGAAACATTTGTACTGTGAAGTAAATGATATAACAAAACCTAAGACAAACCGGTTTTATTTAGAAGGCACAGTGGCCTTTGATGATCTGAAAATAATTGTTCTCTCTAATCATGGTTCTATTGTTGTCCCCATGAAGAAGTGTTCCATCATGAAGTAAAAGATTCAGCTTATAGGCTCACTTCATGAAGCTTTACAACCATGTGGACTGTAATTTTGAAATCTCATTGGATTCGGCTGAAAATCACTGTTGCTTTTTGAAAATAGGATCCTTCTCCTGGTGTTTTAGCTGTGTGAATGTTGCATATTGTGTCTTGATTATTTCTCTAGAAGGAGTCAACACTGACTTCTGACATGCTGACCTGTACATGAACTGTGAGACTGCTTAAAGGGAGCATGTCAGAATATAAATATAGGAGCTGCCATTGCTGGGGTGGTCATTCTCATCTTTGCTGGCCTGGAAAAATAGGGGCAATATATTCAAAATGCCTTAGCTGTATGCTTATTCTGGGCAAGTGACTCAATATAAAAGATTGTGTACACTGTTTTAAACCTTTAAAAGTTAAAGCTCTGCCTTTAAAGCAGACAAGGAAAATGTCTGATATTACCCGTATGAACCAGAAAAAAAATCACTTAGTGCTCTGGATTGAGACAATCATACACTAGAGAGGTACAGTATATGCTTTGTTTATATTTCATGTCTGAGGTTTACAAACACTTTAAATATGGTCCAGTGGCAGTTGGCAGAGCTTAGCTGAGAATTCAGGGGAACGCAGGCCGTATTAATAAAGTGGAACGAAATCGGAGAGGGGCACAGCAGAAGCTTTTCTAATAAAAGTATTACCAGTGTGTACTGTTAGGCAGGACTCTCTTTCAGAAGTTTGGAGTTAAAGTGGTTATAAAGGCAGAAGGTTTTTTTACCTTAATGCATTCTCTGCATTAAGGTAAAAAACCTTTTGCATGCAGCTCTCCCCCAGTCCTCCTAAATACTTACCTGAGCCTGATCTTGGTCCAGTGATGTGCACGAGAGCAGAGGCTCTCTCAGTTCTCTCTATCCTCATTGGCTCAAACACAGATAATGAGAGCAGGGCCGAGCCACGCACTTATGTCTTATGGACACACAAAGCTGGCTCGGGAGCCAGCATGCATGAGTGCCCCCATAGCAAGTGACTTGATGCATGTGAGAGGCGCCAGAATTGCCGGCAGGGGACCCGGGCAAAAGAGGATCAGGGCTGCTCTGCGCAAAACCATTGCACAGAGCAGGTAAGGATAACATGTTTTGTTACTTTAAAAAAAAAAATGTAAATCTGCCTTTACAATCACTTTAAAGTTGCTTCCCCTTCTGCTCTTCAGCTATGAGTGATCCTCGATGATGCAGAGAGCAGCACTGATGTTATCAAATCATGACGTTCTTTGCATCATTGTATGTGAGCGAAGAGTACTCTGGTGGGTCCCTGTGCTTGGGCGTCACCCAGAAGACGAAGGACATCTAGTGACAGCAATGAATTTCTGCAGGAAACATCTGTTTTGGGACTGTTTAATAAAGAGAAGAAAATTGCCTAGATCTGGGGTTCAGTTTGTAAAGCAAGGATGAGATGACAGCTTGCTGAGCTTGCATCCTCAAACCAAGTCAGCAATGGTAGCTCTACTGTAACCAAAATTTTAAAATAATTTAATCTAATATAAAGGCTAAAATTCTACTTTAAACGGCCCCTGTGATGAGCCACAATTAATCTTGAAGAACTGCTTGTGAAGCGTATCTCTTATTAACCTGAAGCTTTCAAATTACCAAAAGTTGACAGCGCGCTGAAAGTTTTTTTTTTTTTTTTTTTTTTTTTCGACCATGCTAGAAAACACCATTGCACAGAACACTTGTTTGTAACAATTTAAGCCCAAAATGAAACTTCATTTTAAATTGGCTAAATAAATTCCAGGTTCATCAAACAAGGTGTTCAGCGTCTTAGGCTGGCCATACACTATTCAATTTTCCTGTTCAACTTTCCTTTAGATTTACCAAAACCATATAATATGAGGTGAAACCTAAACACTTTCAATTTGGATGCAATCAGGCAGGCCCTTGTACTACATAGTTGAAGGTAAATCTAAAGAAAATTGAACAGGAAAATTGTATGGTGTATGGCCAGCTTTAAAGTTTGTTTTCTTTCTAAAGCAGACACACCCGGAGTAGAAAACCTTGTTCCCTGCCAGCAGCTGCAGAGGGAGGACCCTTGCTCTCTGTGTGAAATCAGCGGTTCCAATGCAGAGGTCGGATATTCCCCTGAGTCAGACTTGGGGTCCTTTCACATGGGGCAGGCTTCGCATTTGATCCACTTGCTCAGCAGGGAATCTGTCTGCTGATTTCCGCTGAGCAGGCAGATGACAGGTCTGTTTCCCTTCTACTTGTACAGAGCAGACACAACCAGCTCTTCTCTATGGGCAGTTGCATGTAAACAGTCTGACCTGACTGCCATCTGATCTGATCTGGTGGATGTTTTTAGTGGCTTGGATAGGATGTAGGCAGGTGTAAACATATGTCTCTTTTACACCCACTGCTCTATAATGGAGAATGCAGGTTCCAATTGGGTTGACCTAAAAGGCGGGCCTGTTCATGTGAAAGGGGTCTCATAGCTCTACAATTAGCAAAGCTCATGCTCCCTGCGGCTCTGATTCTTCGTGGAGCAAGTTGGACCTCTGCAGAGAGATCACCGCTCCCCCACAAAGAGCAAGGACCCCACTTTACAGCAGCTGGCAGGGGAAAGGCTTTATTACACAGGCCAGCCTGATTTATGAGGAAAGCAGACTGTGTAAGATTAGTTGGAACGAATGGAATATTTTTTAGGTAATTAAAACTGAAAGTTTAATTGGGCTTTACTTTGCTAAACCACTGAGATTCTCATACAACATTAGAGGCTTTGCCATATCAGCTCATTTAAAGCCAGCATGAGTAAAGGAAATCTATCAAACAATATTTCTTAAATTGTAATAACTTTGCACATTTGCATTTAAAATAATCTGTCCATATGGTTTCTTTCTTTGTTCTCTATGTATAGAAGAAATATGATGATTAGTTTACTGTTACATTGAAATCCATTTTTACATTTGTTAGAAATTGTTAATCTATTATGTGAATAAGTGTGTGCTTTCTATTTTAGAGGACCATTTTTAATGACTGCTGGTTTAAAACATTACTCAAGCTTTAGGTGTCACGTCCCATGGTCTGTCCCTAGGCGTGTCCTGTGTATTCTTGCTTTACATTCATCGCCTGTATTCTGTGCATGCTGACAAAGCATGCATGTGACTTTGTGTTGTCAGTGTAACATAGCTGAATTTACAATCTCTCTCCTTTTTACCATGCATGGTCCACCTTAATGGCTGGCATTATAGCAAATCCATATAGCTTTACCACACGTTACAATATAACTCCTAAGATCTACCAACAGCTATTTAGTGCAACAACATGTCTGATTGACTGGATAGTTTAGTTAAGCCTAGTACACAATGGCCGAATGTCAAGCGGCATCGGTCGGTTCGATAGAAACTGGCCGACATTTGGCTGGCTTCTGTCAATGGGGCATGACCGAGAAAGGTCTGCTGATCGGCTCCTGGTCAGCGCTCTCAGCCAATGTCTGAGTGTTCTGGTGGGGGGGGGGGGGGGGGCTGTCCCCCTTTCAGAACACAATAGCACAGCAGAGGAGATCGCTGTGCTAACATCGCATGATTAGTACAGCAGCTCCTCTGGAGCTGTCTTTTTTTTTTTTTTTCAGCCCTGCTGGTTTAAGTGAAAAATAAAAATGAATAGTGTGTACTAGGTTTTAGTTCCTCATATTACCTAGTAGGGGAGCTGTACAGATGAGGGACTGCAAGGCATTATCTCTGGATTACGCATTAAAATCAGTGAATTTCCGATGCAAGCAAAGTGGCCAAGAAAGAGCTGCTTGGTAATCCAGGCTAAGAATCCATTTCCACTCCTTACCCAATGAAGAGAATTCTTTAGTGATGGAAGAGGAAAACTCCTTAGATATACGGATGCCTTTAGTGCCTCTTTGTCCCATTTGCCCTCAGTTGCGTCTGTCTTGGTTCAGACGTAACTGAGCTGGTAAAGAACTTTTAAAGTGGCTGTAAACCCTTACATATACCCAGTGAAGTGACTGTCCTCAGGTGATACACAGAGATGAAACAAATTTTCCTACATAAGTTATTTGCAATCTTTTCTCTACATCCATTATAAGTCCAGAATTTATAAAGTTTGTCTGAGCTGTCGGTAAAAAAAATGGGGCAGAGAGTTAAAATTACACTTGGAAGCTGATTGGAGGGAAGGGACACCTCCCTTGACAAGGCACCCAGGAACAGAGCTGAGGCTGTCAATCAGCTGGAGCTCCCTCCCCTGTCACCATTTTTCTCTTGGTGTCAGGAAAACTTGTCATAAGTGAGTCATGCTGATAGCAGAGGAACGAAGCAGCAGAGAGAAATGACACTTGTTACTCTTAATTGAGACAAGCACACACTATAGAGGGATATGCTTTGTTCATATTTCATGTCTGAGGTTTACAACCACTTTAAGTCCTGTGAAGATTGCACCTGCCAGTTTTGTTTGTTTTTTTTGTTTTTTTTTTTCTTTGGATTGACCTCAGGAAGAAGACAGTAGGACAAGTTCCTTTCTGACTTCAGGTCTGGACTGACAAACGTGTGGCTTGAGCACTAGTGTGTTTGACAGCATTTATGGCTTGTGTGAGCTCCATAGTGTCAAAGAAGCCCTTTTTCTAATTATCCTATTTATTATATGCATCTTCTGCACTTTTTCTCCAGGTGAAATACTGTGCTGTTTCCACATTATTGCACAGTATTTACCTATGTTTAGCATAATGTGCACAATTTTTTTACTTTATGCAGTGCTACTATTTATGCTGCTCTTCACACTGGCAGGTGCTCATCCCACAGGATTACTCTTTTAGGACACAGGCATACTGTAGTTGTTGAGTCACATGACCTCCAAACACAAGCATGAGTTAAGCACAATAGAACAGACCTAAACAGCATGTCGGTGCATGTCTGAGCCAATCAGAACACTCCATTCCCACACCATACCTGTATCTCTAAACTCATCATTAGCCCGTGTAACTGTTTTTTGTGTTTTTTTTTGTCTTTTGTTTTTTCCAGGGGTTTTTTGTCTTTTTTTTTTTTTTTTCTTTTTTTTTGTGTGCATCTTGTTACCTTAACCTTTTAAACTCGCCCACTAATTGTCTGATTTAAGCTGCATCTAACCAATTTTACCAAATGATGTGAAAAACAATTGTGTAAATATTAAGCAGGGCTTTGCATCCATGTCCTTTTCTTCCACTCAGCTCTAGGTCTTTAACCTCTTTTAAGTTTTAAGGTGCATATCTTATAACGGAGAATGGGGGGTTCTATGATAAACTTCTAACTTGTAAATCATTTGCAGATAATATACAGAGGCTCTCCACCCTATATTTTTAACACAAAGCTATAATTAATATGGACATCTCCCTAGTTCTATAGGGTAGGCTCCTACACTATTTTTATGACTGATGACCTAGGAAGACATAATTGCTTGTAAATATATAAATATAAATATATATTTGGGTGGGTTTTTTTGCCCCAGAAAGGGGCGGGGTGGGAGATGGCCTTTTTTTAACCCCTTAATTGCAAGATTCCTTCTTGTAGGTGAGGTGTTGATTCCTGTCAGTAGATTTTTAATTGGATCCCTCTCCCTGCTCCCCTTTCTTGTATCAAATACTGTCTGATTAAGGAAAACAAAAATCTGTTGGAAAAAAAAATATACCAATGTAAAAAAATAAAAATAATAAAAAGATTTTTGCTCAGTTTCACTGTTATATTCTTTGTTTTACCTTGTGTTTTACTTTGTGAACAGGTATACAGCCATGGCCAAAAGTTTTGAGAATGACACAAATATTAATTTTCACTAAGTTTGCTGCTTCAGTGTTTTTAAATCTTTTTGTCAGATGTTACTATGATATACTGAAGTATAATTACAAGCATTTCATTTGTGTCAAAGACTTTTATTGACTATTACATTAAGTTTATGCAGAGTCAATATTTGCAGTGTTGACCCTTCTTTTTCAAGACCTCTGCAGTTCGCCTTGGCATGCTGTCAATCAACTTCTGGGCCACATCCTGATTGATGGCAGCCCATTCTTGCATGATCGATGGTTGGAGCTTGTCAGAATTTGTGTTGGTTTTTTTTTGTTTTCTTTTTAATGTTCACCTGCCTCTTTATTAACCACAAGTTCTCAATGGGATTAAGGTCTGGGGAGTTTCCTGGCCATGGATCTAAAATTTCAGTGTTTTGTTCCCCAAGCACTTATCACTTTTGCCTTAATTCAAGGTGCTCCATCATGCTGGAAGAGGTATTGTTCCTCACCAAACTGTCCTTGGATGATTGGAAGAAGTTGCTCTCTGAGGATGTTTTTGTACCATTCTTTAGTCATGGCAGTGTTCTTAGGCAAAATTGTGAGTGAGCCCACTCCCTTGGCTGAGAAGTAATTCGACACATGAATTGTCTCAGTATGCTTTACTGTTTACATGACACAGGAGGACTAATGGTAAGGCAAATTTTTTTCTTCTCCGGACAAGGTTTTTTCTGGATGCCCCAAACAATCGGAAAGGGGATTCATCAGAGAAAATGACAGAATATCAGTCTGTCCCTGATGTTTTTTCTGGAGTGAAGGGTCTTCTTTGCTGCCCTTCTTGACACTAGTCCATCCTCCTAAAGTCCTCACCTCACTGTGCGTGCAGATGCACTCACACCTGCCTGCTGCCATTCCTGAGTAAGCTCTGCACTGGTGATGCCTCAATCCCACAGCTTAATTGTTGGAGATGGTCCTGGTACTTGCTGGACTTTCTTGGGCGCCCTGAAGCCTTCTTCACAAATGCAGTGAAAAGGGGGTTTTTATGTGATCAAGTTCATTCTCATGAGGGACTTTGCAATTAATCTGATCACACATCATAACATTCTGGAGTATATGCAAATTGCCATCATAAAAACTGAAGCAGCAGACTTTGTGAAGATGAATTTGGGTTATTCTCAAAACTTTTGGACATGGCTGTACTGATAAATGGACAGAATCCCATGAACTGAATTTTGCTGTCAGGGGAAATGGCACTAAAGTACACACAAGATTTTGATTGGGGAAAAAATGTAATGTAAATTTAGACACATGAGCTTATAATGTGCTGGTGTCTATCTTGATGAGCATAGCAGACCAGTCTCTCCATAATTGCTTTTTTTTTTTTTTAAGAACATGAATAGATCAATTCCAGCAGAGGCGTAACTAGGGCCAGACTGGGCCCTTCCCACTGATCCTAGGGCCCTGTACTCCAAACATGGGACCCTTTATTACAGTGCTGCAGCAGGCCACCTTCCTGCCATCTTGGGGCCCCCTATGGTGGCAGAATGCCAGAGCCCAGCCGTAAGTACGACCCTGGTAGTTCCGGCACAGGTGTCAGTAGTTTATTATTATTATTTTTTTTTACCCCTTTTTTTATAACATAATTTGTAGGACCCCTATTAGGGGCTTTGAAATATCAGGGCTCTAAACAGACCCCTGATGTCTCACTTTTGAGACAGAGAAAGGGACTTAGGACGGATTCATCAGTCCCTTTCTCTGTGGCCTTAGCTGCACATAATGAACAGGAATAGCTCTGTACAGAGCTTCCCTTTCATTCATAAACTAAGGAATAGTAAACCATTTACTATGCCCCTGCTATGAATGGGGGGAAAAAAAAAAAAAAACTCAGTGGTTGACTCATTAAGACGTGGAGGGGGCAGATACATGACACATTTATCGGCTCCTTCCCCGCTCTTCATCCTGACAGGTGGAGCAGGGGGTGGACGGGGGAATCCCAGCAGGGCTGTGTGGGGGCAGTGTCCGTTTTTGAACCTTGTCACTGGGCTATTGGGAAGGATTTCAGTCTAAACCTTACTAGTCTAAAAAATTTCCCCTACCCACTCCTAACACCTATGCTGACTAAGATGTGTAATACTTGCCTATTTTCAAACCTCTCTGGCTTGATAATGCAATCACCTGTCAGCCAGCCATGGCTCATTGATTGGCAGGGAAGGCTAGCCCATGTAATTCGGTCCAATAGAGGAGCTACTGTACAGTGCATCCAGAGAGTATTCACAGCGCTTCACTTTTTCAACATTTTTTTTAATGTTACAGCCTTATTCCAAAATGGATTAAATTCATTATTTTCCTCAAAATTCTACAAACAATACCCCATAATGACAACGTGAAAGAAATTTGTTTGAAATCTTTCCAAATTTATTAAAAATAAAAAACGAAAAAAAATCACACATACAAAAGTATTCACAGCCTTTGCCATGACACTCAAAATTGAGCTCAGGTGCATCCTGTTTCCACTGATCATCCTTGAGATGTTTCTACAACTTGATTGAAGTCCACCTGTGGTAAATTCAGGTGATTGGACACTATTTGGTAAGGCACACACCTGTCCCACAATTAACTGTGCATGTCAGAGCACAAACCACGCTATGAAGTCCAAGGAATTGCCTGTAGACCTCAGACAGGATTGTATTGAGGCACAGATTTGGGGAAGGGTGCAGAAAAATTTCTGCAGCGTTTAAGGTCCCAATGAGCACAGTGGCCTCCATCATCTGTAAATGGAAGAAGTTTGGAACCATCAGGACACTTCCTTGATTGGGCCACCTGGTCAAACTGAGCGATCGGGGGAGAAGGGCCTTATTTAGGGAGGTGACCAAGAACCCGATGGTCACTCTGACAGAGCTCCAGCGTTGCTCTGTGTAGTGAGGAGAACTTTCCAGATGAATAACCATCTCTGCAGCACTCCAATCAGGCCTGTATGGCACTCCTCTGTGAAGCCACTCCTCTGTAAAAGGCACATGACAGCCCACCTGCAGTTTGCCAAAAGGCACCTGAAGGACTCTCAGACCATGAGAAACAAAATTCTCTGGTCTGATGAAGCAAAGATTTACTTCTTTGGCCTGAATGGCAAGTGTCATGTCTGGAGGAAAGCATGCATTTCTCATCACCTGGCCAATATCATCCCTACAGTGAAGTATGGCGATGGTAGCATCATGCTGTGGGGATGTTTTCAGTGGCAGGAACTGGGAGACTAGTCAGGATCGAGGGAAAGATGAATGCAGCAATGTACAGAGACATCCATGATTAAAAAAAAAAAACCTGCTCCAGAGCACTCTGAACCTCAGACTGAGGTGAAGGTTCATCTTCCAACAGTACAACAACCCTAAGCACAGAGCCAAGATAACAAAGGAGTGGATATGGGACAACTCTGTGAATGTCTTTGAGTGGCCTAGACTTAAGCCTGAATGAACATCTCTGGAGAGATCTGAAAATGACTGTGCACCGACACTCTCCATCCAACCTGATGGAGCTTGAGAGGAGAGGTCCTGCAAAGAAGAATGGGAGAAACTGCCCAAAAAATTGGTGTGCCAAGCTTGTAGCATCATACTCAAAAAGACTTGAGGCTGTAATTGTTGCCAAAGGTGCTTCAACAAAGTATTGAGCAAAGGCTGTGAATATTTACATGTGATTTTTTATTTTTTTTTCTATTTTTAATAAATTTGCAAAGATTTAAAACAAACTTCTTTCTCCTTGTCATTATGGGGTATTGTTTGTAGAATTTTGAGGAAAACAAAGAATTTAATCCATTTTGGAATAAGGCTGTAACATAACAAAATGTAGAAAAAGTGAAGCGCTGTGGATAATTTCCAGATGCACTGTAGGTCAAAATGCTGAAAAAGTTAATGCTGGTTCTTATAGAAAGGTGTCGAACATACAGTGCATCACAGTTTGTTGTGTTATGGGGCTGCATCATTGCAGATGGGTCGGGGTGCCCATGCTGGCCTGTGTCCAAAGCCAAAACCACCTACAATGGGTATGTCGGCATCAAAACTGGACCATGGAGCAATAGAAGAAGGTGGCCTGGTCTGATAAAGTCGAGTGGCTTGAGGTATTGACTTGGCCTCCAAATGCTTCTGACCTCAACCCAATTGAGCAGCTGTGGGGTGTACTGAAAAAACACTGATCTGTGAAGCCCCCACCTCGCAAAGGATCTGCTACTGATAACTTTGTGTCAGATATTGCAGCATACAGTACCTTCAGCGGTCTAGTGGCGTCCATGCTTTAACGGGTTATGGTGGGTGGTCTATATTTTCTGAACGCAAGGGACGTGGAGAATAAGGCTGGGTTCACACCTCCGACGAATGCGGCTTGCAGCAAGGGTCCGGTGCGTCCCTGTTCTCTGTTTCGGGGACGATTCAGGGCCAAGTTTTTGCCTGAATTCGGCCCTGAAACGGAGCCCAAGCCACTCTGCAGATATGTGGCCGGATTCGCATAGGTGTGAACCCAGCCTAAAATGGTGGTAAATGCAATTTTATTTTTTTTTTTATGTTGCATATGATTTGCACAGCTGTTTATCAAACATTTTCAGGCGCCTTCAGAGCCCTATGAAAATGGTTGGGCACCTTTAGAGACACCCGGATCCCGTTTACCTGAAAGCCATTTTTTATGTCACACAATATTAGTGCAATGGTTTATTAAACTCAAAGTGACAAACTTCACGCTCCATTATCTTCTTCCGTGGCCACCACGGCTGGAGAAAGTGACAACCGAACCAAGAAGTGTTGTAATATACACTCAATGGTCACTTTATTAGGTACACCTTGCTAGTACCGGGTTGGACCCCCTTTTGCCTTCAGAACTGCCTTAATTCTTCATGGCATAGATTCAACAAGGTGTTGGAAACATTCCTCAGAGATTTTGGTCCAAATTGACATGATCGCAGTTGCTGCAGGTCTGTCCGCTGCACATCCATGGTGCGAATCTCCCATTTCACCACATCCCAAAGGTGCTCTATTGGATTGAGATCTGGTGACTGTGAAGGCCATTGGAATGCAGTGAACTTATTGTCATGTTCAAGAAACCAGTTGTGAGAGGATTTGAGCTTTGTGACATGGTGCATTATCCTGCTGGAAGGAGCCACCAGAAGATGGGTGCACTATAGTCATAAAGGGATGGACATGTCAGCAACAATAGGCCGTGGTGTTTAAACAATGCTCAATTAATACTAAGAGGCCCAAAGTGTGCCAAGAAAATATCCCCCACACCATTACACCAGCGCCACCAGCCTGAACTGTTGATACAAGTGTGTCCAGTCTAATGAGGACCTCCAAGGCCAAAGATAGCTGACATCCTTCAATATGTAGTGGGTTGTGAGGCATAGTGGGTGCATAGATGGTGAAAGTCATTGGGCGCCAGACAAGAGGTTTTATTTCTTGTGACAGTCCTTTTTGTATTTTGGGGAAAAGAGGGTTAGGGCCAGGACACCCTTAAGTAGTTATAGATTCAATTGGCAGACTCGGAGACTTCAATAGGAAGACACCCGTGCAGGGAAAGGCCCCAGCAAGGCGCAACATCCATCTGCACATGCAGGAATGCTGTCTCCTATGGTAACAGTCTTTAACAGTTCCTAACTCAAACGTAACAGTCCTTTCAGCTTCACTACAACTGCCTCTTGTAGTTCTTCAACACTGAGCACCTGGTCTCTTGCTAGACCCACTGATTCACTGAATCCCTTGAGCTCCTCCAAGGTTGGCAGTGGTATCTCCTCAAGCGTCACCCATGCTTCCCTGCTGGGTCCCTAGCTTGGCACTCCAGATACTTCTCAAGCTTCACCCCTGCTAACCAGTGAGGTCCCTGACTTGACTCACAAGGCTGCTCTGCAAGCGTCTCCTCTGTGAGTTGGGTCCCTGACTTGATCACCGCTTGAAGTGTCCAGATTCTCCACCGTGCCCGTTCAGTGAGAATATGGTTCCGGTACTTGCTTAAGTTAATCACTGTGGGCCCTGGTAAAGGTGGTTGGTCCCTTTGTGGTGACAGCTTCCCTTCTACCTCCGACCACTGACAGGTTCTCCGGCCGACAGAACCATCACTTCTGGTTGGACTGCAAGCCGCAATCCCAACCCTGGGCTGCTCTCTTTACTTCTGGATAGGCCCTCACACAGCCTAGCAGCCAGATGCCCCCAGGATAGGCCCAATCTTTGGTCTAGCAGCCCAGGGTGTACAACGCACATCCACCAAGACAGCCTTCCAGAAGGCACAGAACATAGATTACCTGACCTCACCCGAATATATAGGTTCACCCAGCAGGCCAAGGGATTCAAGAAAACACTTGCCAATTGGCTGAGCAACTCCATATACCTATAACCTGACCTTGGGTTGCCCTTCTCGTATCTAGTACCACCAAGCACCCGGCCACCTAGTGATAGAAGAGAAAAAAGCAACAAGGCCAAACTTAGGAAGAAATCAATTGATCTCTATCAATCGACCAAGATAATGACTTCTGGCAAGTAAATTTGTGAGGAGCTCCCTGACTAAACCCCTGGGTGCTACATCCTCACCCTGCCAAAGAAACTACGTCTCGGAGTTTGCAGAAAAATATAATTTGAGCTCCCAAGCCTGAGAGCGAATGTCCTGGCAAAAACTGGGATGGGTGAGAACAGGGAAAGGGTTAACAGTATAACAATAGAACAACATACAGTGGGGACGGAAAGTATTCAGACCCCCTTAATTTTTCACTCTTTGTTATATTGCAGCCATTTGCTAAAATCATTTAATTTAATTTTTTTTTCCTCAATGTACACACAGCACCCCATATTGACAGAAAAACACAGAATTGTTGACATTTTTGCAGATTTATTAAAAAAGAAAAACTGAAATATCACATGGTCCTAAGTATTCAGACCCTTTGCTGTGACACTTATATATTTAACTCAGGTGCTGTCCATTTCTTCTGATCATCCTTGAGATGGTTCTACACCTTCATTTGAGTCCAGCGGTGTTTGATTATACTGATTGGACTTGAGTAGGAAAGCCACACACCTGTCTATATAAGACCTTACAGCTCACAGTGCATGTCAGAGCAAATGAGAATCATGAGGTCAAAGGAACTGCCTGAAGAGTTCAGAGACAGAATTGTGACAAGGCACAGATCTGGCCAAGGTTACAAAAAATTCTGCTGCACTTAAGGTTCCTAAGAGCACAGTGGCCTCCATAATCCTTAAATGGAAGACGTTTGGGACGACCAGAACCCTTCCTAGAGCTGGCCGGGGGAGAAGAGCCTTGGTGAGAGAGGTAAAGAAGAACCCAAAGATCACTGTGGCTGAGCTCCAGAGATGCAGTCGGGAGATGGGAGAAAGTTGTAGAAAGTCAACCATTACTGCAGCCCTCCACCAGTCGGGGCTTTATGGCAGAGTGGCCTGACGGAAGCCTCTCCTCAGTGCAAGACACATGAAAGCCCGC
Source organism: Lithobates septentrionalis (assembly GCA_037952835.1). Classification (NCBI taxonomy): domain Eukaryota; kingdom Metazoa; phylum Chordata; class Amphibia; order Anura; family Ranidae; genus Lithobates; species Lithobates septentrionalis. The sequence goes on along the minus strand of JBBDGP010002794.1, from coordinate 248,334 downwards.
ATGGAGTTTGCTAAAATCAGTGCCCCAATCATTAGTGCCATCTATCAGTGCTCATCAATGCCGCCTATCAGTGCCCATCACTTCCACCTATAAGTGTTACCTATCAGTGCTCATTAATGCCGCCTATTAGTGCCCATCAATTCTGCCTATCAGCACCACCTATCAGCGCTCATTAATGCCGCCTAACAGCGTCCATCAGTGCCACCTATCAGTACTCTTCAGTTCTGCCCATCAATACTGCCTGAGTTCTGCCTGTCAGTGTTCCTCAGTGCCCATCATTACCACCTATGAGTGCAGCCTATCAGTGCACATTAGTGCTGCCTATCAGTGCCTTCTATCAGTGCCCATCAGTGCTTTCTATCAGTGTCCATCAGTGCCTTCTATTAGTGCCCATTAGTGCCTCCTATCAGTACCCATTAGTGCCTTCCATCAGTGCCCATCAGTGCTCATCGGTGCCCATTAGTGCCTCCTATCAGTGCCCATAAATGCCTCCTATCAGTGCTCATCAGTGCCTTCCATCAGTGCCCATTAGTGCCTTCTATCAGTGAATGCTATTAATTTCCATCAGCGCCGTCTGCCTTCTCAGGACAGCACGGCTGACGGCTCTGAGTGGAGATCGGTGTCTGTCATGGAACAGTAGCACAGAGACACCGGCATTAACGTTCTATTTGCCCGTCCGTCCTCTCTCACAGGGGATGAGAGAGGACACACAGCTGATCTCGCTGCTCCCCCTTCTCCCCCCTTCCCCCTCCTGTGTGATCCGCTGGCAGTCAAGTGCGAAGCTAAGGAGCTCACATTTCCCGCAGAACACACAGGAGAGGGGAGGGGGGAGAATGGGGAGCAGTGAGATCAGCTGTGTGTCCTCTCCCATCCCCTGCCAGAGAGGACGGGCAAATAGAACGTTAATGCCGGTGTCTCTGTGCTACTGTTCCAAGACAGACACCGATCTCCGCTCAGAGCCGTGTGTGAATAACAACCCTGCTGGGCCCCCCCCCCCCCCCCACAGTGGCGGAATGCCGGGCCCCATCGCAAGTGCCACTGTTGTGACCCTGGTAATTCCGCCACTGGTCTGAATACTTAGGACCATGTGATATTTCAGTTTTTCTTTTTTAATAAATCTGCAAAAATGTCAACAATTCTGTGTTTTTCTGTCAATACGGGGTGCTTTGTGTACATTAATGAGGAAAAAAATGAACTTAACCACTTCCCGCCCGGCCTATAGCGGATTGATGGCCAGGCGGTGGTTCAGTTATCCTGACTGGGTGTCATATGACGTCCTTCAGGATAACATGCCGCAGCGCACCCCCGGGGGCGCGCATCGCGGCGATCGGTGGACCGGTGTGTCAGTCTGACACACCGCTACACCGATCTTGGTAAAGAGCCTCCGGCGGAGGCTCTTTACCACGTGATCAGCCGTGTCCAATCACGGCTGATCACGCTGTCAATAGGAAGAGCCGTTGATCGGCTCTTCCTCACTCGCGTCTGACAGACGCAAGTAGAGGAGAGCCGATCGGCGGCTCTCCTGGCAGGGGGGTCTGCGCTGATTGTTTATCAGCGCAGCCCCCCCGCAGATCACCACACTGGACCACCAGGGATCGCCACTAGGACCACCAGGGAAGGGAAACATGTGGATGGCCAGGTATGTACCCCATGGCCATCCACATGTGCCCAGTCAGTGCCAAATCTGTGCCAATCAGTGCCCACAAATGGGCACTGATTGGCACAATTATGTTGCAGTGATGCCCAGCAATGCCACACTTAGGGGCATCATTGCCATCAATTAGTATCATCAGTGCCACCCATCAGTGTCCATCGGTGCCACCTGTCAGTGCCCATCTGTGCCCACCTATCAGTGCCCATCCGTGCCTATCTGTGCCAACTATCAGTGCCACCCATAACTACCCATCAACGCCACCTACGAGTGCCCATCAATGCCACCTACGAGTGCCCAACAGTGCCGCCTATCAGTGCCCATTGTGCCACCTATCAGTGCCCATCAGTGCCACCTACCAGTGCCACCTATCAGTGCCCATTAGTGCCACCTATCAGTGCGCATCAGTGCCGCCTATCAGTGCCCATCATCAGTGCCCGTCAGTGCCACCTCATCAGTGCCACCTCATTGGTGCCACCTCATCTGTGCCCATCAGTGCCGCCGTATCAGTGCCCGTCAGTGCAGCCATATCAGTGCCCGTCATTGAAGAAGAAAACGTACTCATTTACAAAAATTTTTAACAGAAACAAAGAAAAACGTGTTTTTTTTCAAAATTTTCGGTCTTTTTTTATTTGTTGCGCAAAAAATAAAAACCACAGAGGTGATCAAATACCACCAAAAGAAAGCTCTATTTGTGGGAACAAAATGATAAAAAATTTGTTTGGGTATAGTGTAGCATGACCGCGCAATTGTCATTCAAATTGTGACAGCGCTGAAAGCTGAAAATTGGGCTGGGCGGGAAGGTGTCTAAGTGCCTGGTATTGAAGTGGTTAAATGATTTTAATAAATGGCTGCAATATAACAAGAGTGAAAAATTCTAGGGATCTGAATACTTTCCGTCTCCACTGTATGTGTGGCGTGCCACATGAATAAACATTGGTATCACATGAAAAGTAATTAGTCACGTATGACATTCAAGTATCAAAAATAGTTATGTACATTTTGAAAGCAAGGAAACAATAATGCTATCACCTAACTACCTAATATATACAGTTGTAAAAATATATATAGGGTTAGTGTTGTCATCCGGCTAGATCTCTGTCTCTCCTTAGCCAAGGAAGATGCACCAACACAGCAACATCAGAACAATGCAAAGGCATCCTACCCTATAAGAATATAGTGCAATATGTACACAGTGATTTGAACTGATCCTCAGCCAAGGGCAGCATGAAAATGTAAAAAAACATCCTATACATGTCTACATTATTTACATCTGGAATGCATGCCCCATTCTGATTGAGAATGCCACCCCCTTTTCTGATCAGCATAGAACGATAAACTTTAGCAAGACTTTAATCAGTAACAGTCCTGACGTAGATATATGAGTGCATTATTTGAAGAAATAGGCAATCATATCCATATCACAGCCTATTCTAACTAGCTACATGCTCAGTGTCCATGACAGGTTACCGTCCATTAACTCTACTTCAAATGGACTACATTTCCCAGCAGTTCCTTATCTTCTTCCAAAGGCTACTCTGGGCAAAGGGCATGACTGCATCTCAGGCAACATGCAGCCAAGCAGCTTCTCGGCCTTTTGGCTAAGATCAAGTGTAGTATCTGTTGTTATCAGTTTCCAGAGGAGGCGCTGTGTCACTCTCATTGGGGAGGGCCAGCAAATCCAATGGTGTTATAGTGCCTGGAAGGGCGGTACTCAGCAGGGACTATGCTGAGTTGCCCGACAGATAGACTGGGGACTGGCCAATGGTTGAGTCTGAGCGGTCTGGAAGGGTGCTCCTGGTGAGAATGGGTGCTGCATCTTGGTCTGGCTGGAGGGTCGGGTCCCTGGCCTTCTGGCCTGGATTGTGGTAGCTCTAGCTATGGACAGTTATTCGGTAGAGAAAGCTTACTCCCCTTTTGCTGGTGGGGGGAGTGGTTAGTATCTACCCAAATGTAAAATCGGAAGGAGTGATGGGAGCAATGGTGGGTAGGGCTCTCACCAAGCTCCCTGATCTTCATACCTATCTGCCTGTGGTGGGGGCTGCCGTGGGCCAGGGTTGGTCTTGAAAGCCTATGGAGTATGTGCCCCTGGAGTGGCAGTCCAGGGGTGCCGAATAATCACTGTGAGTGGCAGTCACTTTGATTTGAGGCACCACGGTCACTGCACCATAGAACACGCTTTTTTAGCGCTTTTTGGCCTTGACCAGAGAAATGTTTTTTTCCTGGCCGGAGGGCCTGGTCATTGTTTTACACAATGGCCACCTTTTTCACTCTCCTCTTCACTATCCCTTCCCCACTTTCTTTTTATTTATGTTATTTAAATTGATGCCTATGTTTGTCACGTTTTGTCTTTTTATGTTTGTACACGGTTTTCTCACTGTGTGATGAGTAAGGATGCGGGTCCTCGGGCCAGCCCTGAAAGTCTTGGGAAGGGGTGGACATGGCCTTTTGGCTTAGTTCGCCCTCACTCATGGGGTCTCCCTTCGGGGGAGCCTCACCTAGTATTTGGGTAGGTTCTGTTTCGGCAGGCCCTCCAGAGAGCGGGATCTGTCTGTTTTCGGCCAGATAGACCATTGTAAAGTACCTTTGTCCCCGTCTGGAGCCTAATGCCCCGGGGGATCAGGGAATTGGCACGTCTGTGTACCCGTTGCACTTTTTTGTGTTCACTCTTTATGTGTGTGCACATTTTTTTGGCACCAGGTGAAGTTTTTTGGGTGTGTTATGCACGCCATAGGCTTTAAAAAAAAAAAAACAAGCAGCCAAAATATGATGCAAGGGACCATACTTCGGAACACAGGTCCCCTTGCAAAGACATCCCCAGTCTGTCCACATGACAGCCGAAGACAAAGACATTCTCTTCATCATTTGCAAACGCAGTCTGGAAGTCACAGATCAATCTTCAGGGTGGAACACCCCAACAACTTTAGTTCTAGGCAATGTGGCTTAAGGTATCACTCACTGTATCTGCCGGCAACATTCAGTCCCGCACAGTCCTGGCGATACAACTTTCTGAAGTGTTCCCTTTTAACAAAGAACTTTGTGCAAAGAATAAAGTAGCTTCAGCAAAGCATCCTTTGACTCCACAACTGCACATTTGTAATTCCACAGAGATGATATTGGTATTTTCCTGCAACGGTTACCAGTAATACCCGGGATCGGGTAGGATCAAGGTTTCTCCCTTGGCGTTCACCGTTGTGGCAAAACGTTTACTGTCTCTTTTATCCGGTCTGCGAATAACCACACTATCCAAATTGATCTTCTGGCCGTAGCCCCAGGTATTTGCTACAGAATAGTATTTTGCAGCCATCTTAGGTGACAACTTAGGAAAGTCCAAGTGGAGAGGAATTTGTAGAAAACTGCTCACAGCCTCATCCAGCCACTGAGCCTCTTTGTCGAAGATCTCATCTTCCAGATGAGCTGGTATGTATGGATACAAATACCCATATTCAGACGTTACCTTCTTTATTATAATGTGCTGTATATTGGACAGCCGAGGCAGGGTCTTAGGGTCTCCGTACCCAGGTAGAACACGTGCGTCTGGGGCACGCAGGACTGAACACCCAGCAACATCTCTGGTTTACGATCCACTTTGGACGTTGGCATGGGCATGATAGGCTGGGCTGTGGGAACCCATTGAATCCCTTGATCCTTCTCACAGGACCTGGCAATGCTAATCAGCGGTGCTGCACTGGCTGACAGTATAATCTGTACGTTTTCAGTAGTGGTAGCTGGTGCTTCATCCTCCTGCACATTACTAGTTAAATCGTCACTTTCTCCCCATTTTCCTGAGTAGGACAGGGTGTCTAAGAAGAGTTCTCACAGACCATCGGACGGAATGTCCAAATCCGAGATGGACGAGCACTCTTCAGCCGGCAGGTAATTACACTTGGCCTTTGCCCTGATTGGCACCCTCACGACATCCCCTTTTACGGCCACCGGTATCACTTCCCCCACAGGCACATCACTCTCACCTCTCACTGGCTTACCCGGCCCCGGTATTTTCCTCTCTGGTGCTTCAGACATCAGTGCGAGTAGTTGGGTTCGACCTCGGCCTTTAGTAACGAACGGTGCGCTGGGTCTTGGGGTAGTCGCTGAGACAGGGGTAACAGCTTCCTGCATGACTCGGGTGACGACCAGTGAGTTTGGGGCATCATTCTCCGCAGGGACAGCAACCTCGATCAGATGCTCCCCACATCGTCCACAAACGATCCAAGGCCTCAACTGCGTAGTCATGCCAGAGCACTTTCCACAAAATCCTAGGGACTCATATCCCCCAGCTGTATACAAGGCAAGCTGGCCATTCGGTGTGTACCGCACTCCGGTATCAGTCAGGACAGATTTTCCTCCACTCGGGCTGAAGCAGACGCCCGGAGTGTACTTTTCCCAATCCACCATCTCGCTCATGAACTGCACCATCTCCTTCACTAACCCACAATCAGACACAAATGGCAGCACTTCCTTATCCTCCTCTGCAGAGCGGGGGCTCCAACGGATTGGTGCAAGAGTTCTTTGGGAACTGTGGTGCCTGCCTCCTTGCTGCGGCGCGCCAAAACCATAATGGAGTACATTTTAGAATCTGGATTAACCCTCACAGTGCTGGTGGGAAGTGTCAAAAGACCAGGCTGATCCTCTCCCCCGAGCAATGAGACTTGGTGGTTCTTCCCCACATTGATAGTACACACGACAACACAGTCTATAAGAAGGGTAAATGTTACTTGCCAGTTTCCAATGGAGCTGAAGTTGGTTGCTATGGGCGACTGCTGCAAGGACAACGCCTTAGCCCCACGTTGGGCGCCAAATGTAGCAAGGTCTTCGGTCTTGTCCAGTCTAATGAGGACCTCCAAGGCCAAAAATAACTGACATCCTTCAATATGTAGTGGGTTGTGATACATAGTGGGTGCAAAGATGGTGAAAGTAATTGGGCGTCAGGCACTTCTTGAATGTAAAATGGTTCTCCCAGCAGGCAAAGGGATCTAAGAAAACCCCTGCCCTTTGTCTGAGATTCCCCATATACCCATAACCTGATCTTGGGTTGCCCTTCTCGTATCTAGTACCACCAAGTACCCGGCCACCTAGTGGTAGAAGAGAAAAGTGCAACAAGGCCAAACTTAGGGAGAAACAATAGATCTCTATCAATCGACCAAGATAACGACTCTTGGCAAGTAAATTTGTGAGGAGCTCCCTGACTAAACCTCAGGGTGCTACACAAGGCAGGATGGATCCATGCTTTTATGTTGTTTACACCAAATTCTGACCCTACCATCTGAATGTCGCAGCTGAAATTGAGACTCATCAGACCAGGCAAAGTTTTTTCCAATCTTCTACTGTCCAATTTTGGTGACCCTGTGTGAATTGTAGCCTCAGTTTCCTGTTCTTATCTGACAGGAGTAGCACCCGGTGTGGTCTTCTACTGCTGTAGCCCATCTGCTTCAAGGTTCAATGTGCTATGCGTTTAGAGATGGTATTCTGCATACCTTGATTGTAACGGGTGGTTATTTGAGTTACTGTTGCCTTTCTATCATTTGAAACCAGTCTGCTCATTCTCATCTGACCTCAACAAGGAATTTTCGCCCACAAATGGGCACTGATTGGCACCATTATATAGCACTGATGCCCAGCAATGGCACCCTTAGGGGCATCAGTGCCATCAATCAGTGTCATCAGTGCCACCCATCAGTGTCCATCGGTGCCACCTGTCAGTGCCCATCAGTACCCACCTATCAGTGCCCATCCATGCCACCTATCAGTGCCACCGATAAGTACCCATCAGTGCCACCCATAAGTACCCATCAATGCCACCTACAAATGCCCATCGGTGCCGCATACCAGTGCCACCTATCAGTGCCCATCAGTGCTGCCTATCAGTGCCCATCATCAGTGCCTGTCAGTGCCACCTCATCAGTGCCCATCAGTGCCCGTCAGTGCAGCCATATCAGTGCCCGTCATTGAAGAAGAAAACATACTTATTTCCAAAAAATTTTAACAGAAACAAAGAAAAACTTGTTTTTTTTTCAAAATTTTCGGTCTGTTTTTATTTGTTGCGCAAAAAATAAAAACCGCAGAGGTGATCAAATACCACCAAAAAAAAGCTCTATTTGTGGGAACAAATTGATAAAAAATTGTTTGGGTACAGTGTTGTATGACCATGCAATTGTCATTCAAATTGCGACAGTGCTGAAAGCTGAAAATTGGCCTGGGCGGGAAGGTGTCTAAGTGCCTGGTATTGAAGTGGTTAATGTTCCCCTGCCTTTCAGTGGCAATGGGATCTGAGCATGAGCAGCTCAGACCACATTTACAGCCTGCTCTGTGTGCCGCGACTATGTGCGCATGTGTGGGAGTGATGTCACTGTGGCCAGAGATATGGAACCCAGAAGAAAGACCAAGTGAAGATAGAAGCTCCAGGGACCAGGGAGAGCCCTGACATCGCTGTGCTGGAGGGTTCCGCTTGCAGGTAAATCTGTTATAATGTCTTAGTATGCAGTACCTGATTTCTGGCGACTTTACTACCGCTTTAATACTTACATTTTTATTTTCTTTTAGATACAAACATGTGAATCTGAGTTGATATCAGCTCTCTTCTTCAGTCTATGTACAGCAGAGCTCAGATCGGGAGAGGGAAAAGCATCACAATCAGGCAATCTAATGTGCTGCAGTGCAAGGAGCATGCTGACAGAATGCAAACTGACACAGAGATGTGCTCATTATTCACCTGTTTCTCTTATCACTGTCCAATCATAGACAGCTGAGGGAAAAAGACCTGTATTATTGAAAGTGTACCTAAAGGCAAACTTTTTTTTTTCTTTTTGGATCGAATATGGGGGTGTTATAATGTGTTTTTTTCTTTTTTCTGTGTCCCATTGTGGAGATTCCCCCTCACTTCCTGTCCCATAGCCACAACAGGAAGTGAGGGAATTCCTGGTTGTCAGCAGACCTAGTGTCCCCATTGGAAGATTTCCCCTCTATCACTGTTCTGCTGTCAAACCAAAATTTGGGATTTTCTTTCTTAAATCTCAGGACAGGAATGCAGCTCTTTGGCACCAAAAACAGTCTCCTTCTGTGTGTCTGCCGGTGTTCTGTCACCCATTTTGCCATTGCCTGTGTTAAAACAGCTTTAGGGCGTGCGCGGTGGCTTCGACAAAATGGCTCCGGGACCGAAGACACATGCTCTTCCAGCGGGCTGCTATTGGCTGTTTGCTGCCCAGCTGTAAGGGGCGGGGCAAGCGAGGGTTTGGCCGCTATGTGACGCTACTTTGCGCGCATGCTCGGTGTGATCCGGTGACACCGGGAGACAAGGCGGCGGACATGGTAAGTGATGGGCTGGGATGCTTGATGGGATAAAAACATTACCGGGAAGCGTTTCAACCATTCTTTCCTCCGCTGGGGAGATCCTGATCTGGTGTTACATGACGAATCAGACTGGAGGGGAGAGTTACTAGGGGCGGTGACGTCAGCTGGCCTCACCAGTGATTGGTTCCCAGCTATATGAAGCTGCTGCTTTATGTCCTGTGTGCATTGTTATCATATACAGAGCTGGGCCTGTGTATGTATATGTGTATATATATATATATATATATATATATATATATATATATATATATATATATATATTATCTCCCTTCCCAGGTATATATATATCTATAGATGGATATATATATACACACACACACACGCTATAGGAAACCTTTGAACCTCCTCTCATTTAAAGGGGAACAATATGGGGGACAACACTTGGTTGCCATGTTACAACTTACCTGCAGAGTGTTTACTTCCTGTATATATAGCTGTGCATTGGGGTCTGTGTGGGGGCAGCCATATTTGTTTTTGTCTGACCCCTCTTTATTGAAGGCGCTAGGCCCACCCCTTCTACGTTTTGCAAACATACGCAAAATTGTGCGTTTTCCCGATATGCACAGAAACACGTTGCCCTTTAGCAGACGTGCGGCGGTGCCATTAATTGTTAGTTTTGGATCACCTCTGCGGGTGGCGGAAAGGAGGTCCCACCCCCCCCTCTCCAGTCCCATCGCAGGGCTCGGGAACCGATGGCGATGGCTGCCCTTTACAGAGAGAGAGTTTCTGACATTTCTCTCTCAACTGGGAGCGATTCGTATTTTGACACTTCCGGCTCCGCCCCTTTCTTTACCTGGACGTTAGCAGCCAGGAAAGTAGCCGATCAGACCAATCGGCTGCATGGGAGGCCAGAGGAGAGATTTGGGGTCTTATAGACCCCAGATCTCTCCATAAAGAGGACCTGTCATGGCCCATGCTGTGTTTAAAAAAAAAAAAAAAAAAGCCCCACCGTGCTTACGCGCGAACGCATACATAAGTCCCGCACGCATATGTAAACGGTGATCGCACCACACATGTGAGGAATTGCCACAAACGTCAGAGTGAGAGCAATAATTCTAGCGCCAGGCCTCCTATGTATCTCTAAATTGGTAACCTGTAAAGCAGGGATATGCAATTAGCAGACCTCCAGCTGTTGCAGAATTACAAGTCCCATGAGGCATAGCAAGACCCTGACAGCCGCAAGCATGACACCCAGAGGCAGAGGCATGATGGGACTTGTAGTTTTGCAACAGCTGGAGGTCCGCTAATTGCATATCCCTGCTGTAAAGGCATTTTAAAGCCTCACCTAATGAAGAATTTTAAACACCGTAGTTTGCCGCCATTCCATGGGCAGCCGTAATCTTTTAAAAGCGTGACATGTTCGGTATCTATTTACTCAGCGTAACATCATCTTTCAAGTTATACAAAAAAATTGGGCTAACTTTACTGTTTTTTATTTAATTCAATAAAGTGTATTTATTTTTTTTATTCCTAAAAATTTGCATTCAAAAAATCGCTGCGCAAATACCGTGCGACTAAAAAAAAATTGCAACACTCAAAAAAAAGTAGATTTTTACATGTAGGAGCGAAGTGGTTAACATATGATGGTACCCCCGTGTGACTGCTAAATAGCGGCACCTTTCTCTGCAGAATTTTGTGATTTTGTGCACGTTCCAAACACGCAGTAATGTGGACCTGGCCTCAGGAACTACTTTTGCATGTTTCTCGCTCCTAGGACAGCCCATTAAAATTAATGAGTTTCACTACAAATGATGTGCGGTAGCTCCTGGAACTGAGGACATACGCTCCGTCCCACCTGTATGGTTTGTACCTACCCTAAGGATAGGTTTGCATGTTGCTGCCGGGATACATTGCGGTAAAGTGGAACTAAACTTAAAAATTGTGATCAGGCGGGGGGGATTTCAGTAAGTCGCATCATCCTGTACCGGCCGAAGATCCAGCATCTGGATGAAGCTCAGGGGAAGATGTCAAAGAGGGAGATCACAGATGTTCTATCACTCAAGTGTAGGTGTATGTGGAGCGATCCCCACTGAGCAGGCAGAATCCGTTCCACGGAGGTGCCTGTATGAAAGGGGCCTTAGAAATGAAAGGGTGTGGTCCATTGTGACAGCTGCATGTCATCTTCATGTGAGGTCCACCTGGCAACTTCCTGCAGGAGCCGGTGCTGCATTGGCCGGCACATACAACATTGCTAGTGTAAATGCAGCCTAAGCCTAGGTTCACATTGGTCTGATTTGACATGTCAATTCGCATGCCAGATCGGCAGCTATTGCCGGCAATAGCACCGTTCGAATCTGTGCGACGCTGCACCGATTCCCAAAAGTAGTTCCTGCACTGCTTTTGGCGACTTCAGGTGCGATTTCAATGGACATCTGTGGAGGAACCTGCATAGACGTCTGTCAAATTGTTCCCCAAAGTCGGACTGCATTGCCCGCAGCAATGTGATCCTGGGCTAAAGCAGAGCCCCAGAATTTGTAATAATTAACCCCTTGAAGACTAAGCCTTTTTCTGACACTTGTTAGATGCTTACAAGTTAAAATCAGTATTTTTTTTGCTAGAAAGCTACTTAGAACCCCTAAATATAAATATAAAAAAAATATATATATATATATATATATATATAAAGAAGAGATCCTGCAGAATAAAATGGAGGCCATTACAATACACTTTCATAACTTAAAAAAAAAAAAACAACATGGTAAAGTTATCCCAATTTTTTTGTATAATGTGAAAGATGTTAGACGGAGTAAATACCTAACATGTCACACTTTGCACACACTCATTGAATGGTGACAAACTACGGTACTTAAAAATCTCCACGGGCTACGCTATAAAAAAAAAATTCAAGGGTTACGAGTTACAGAGGAGGTCTAGTGCTAGAATTATTGTGCTAACGATTGCGGCGAGCTCAAACCACGTGTGGTTTAAACACTGTTTACATTTGCGGGCGTGGCTAACATATGTGTTTGCTTCTGCACGCAAGCATGGAGGGATGGGGCGCTTTAATTATTTTTTTTTTTTTTCTCACTGTTCCTTTAATTTTTTTTTATTGCTGTCACAAGAAATGTAAACATCCCTTGAGACGGCTATTGTCAAGTGTCAGGTATTTTTTTGGAGGAATTTGGGCAGGGCTCTACAAACCCCGGGCACCAGGTCGCATTTGCGACTAGAATTAGCGACCTGGCGCCTGGGGCGGCACACCTGGGGTATCCTGTCTTTGTGCAGACCCCGACCCCCCCATGCGATCACGTCGGGCCGCGCCGGCCGGTAATTGAGGCGCCATCTTGTGGTGGCCGTTGGTATGACAACACAACCAGCAATGCTAATGCAATGCTAATGGAGCTTCCCCTGCCTGTTTTCACTGGCCGCCCATCTCCTTCCCAAAGTGGAGACGAGAGGGAAGTGAAACCGAAGTAAAAACTGTTTATTTGTTTTTTTCTTAATTAAAATTAATGTATTTGTCATCTCCCTGCTTGGCCCCCTTCACATGGGCTGTCTGATCAGGTTCGCCTGTCAGTTTTTCAGGCGGACCTGATCGGACACTTCGAGCCCTTTCACACCGAGCTGCTGGGGGCGTTGGCGGTAAAGCGGCGCTATTTTTAGCGGCGCTATTCGGCCGCTAGCGGGGCGGTCTTTCTGTGTAAATTTAAGATTGGTTATTTTTTAGATTGAAAATAAAGCTTTGTCGGCCGCTTAAAAAAAACCTGGCTCCTAACTTTTTTTAGCTTGCTTCTAGATTCAAAACAAATTTGTCAAGCCTTGGATTTGGGGTCTGTAAGTCCCCAAATCCCTCCTTTGCACTTAAAAAGCATTAAAAACGCCAAGTTTGGTTGTTTTGAATACTGAATTTTTTTGGAATCTGGCGCCTTTAAGGCTCCAGTAAACCGGAAGTGATGTCATCACATCCGAGTTACTAGATCCAAGACCCGATCAAAGCCGATTCTGGCTTTGTTTGGGTCTCCAGGCAGCCACTGGATGTGTCGGGAGGTCGCTTGGGCCTCCCGGTGGGACGAGTGAGCCGTGGAAGGCAGTGGGAGGGGGAACATCCCCTCCCGCTGCTTGTAATAACAGCTGAGCGGCTGATTACCAACCGCCGGCTATAAAAGACGGTACTGGGGCACAACCACTTGACGCAAAAGGGGGCCCTCCACACTGCTCATTAGGAATACACTGTAATACTTACCTTGTTCTTCACTCTGGTGGTCCCCTTTTCTCTGCGATACTCCAGGTTGTGCTGCTTGTCCTCATGTACATTCCAGAACTTTTGGTCCTGCATTGTACATAATGGAAGTACCATTCAGAGCTCCAAGGGAAAGAGACTTTCTGGAATCGGTCGCACAGTTGACAGGCTTCATCTATGAAGGAAAGAGCAGAATGAGCAGAGGGACCACCTCACCAGTTAGCTGCTGCCCTTTCACTGTCCAGTCAGAAGTCTGGTGTTTGAAAGGGGACAGTGCCATATTCCTAGTTGTGTGGCAGAACTGTGGAAATCTCAGGAATGGATGGACAGAAATACATATTTTTTTGGCAGGTAAAACGGTCAGAGTGCAGAGAGCGTTAGCTCCTCCATCATGTATGATCATTTAGATCTGAGCCCTGCCTCATGGGAAGAAGTCGCATGCCTCGATTTGGGGACCATATTTAACATTGTTTTTTTGTTTTTCAGGCGGACGTTGAGGAAACATTAAAGAGGATCCAAGGCCAGAAAGGTGTACAAGGAATTATTATTGTTAACGCAGAAGGTGAGCGGACAACCAGTGAAAGAAACAAGAAGTGTCAGTGTTTAGTTAATGAATGTGTTTGCTAGCTTCAGGTCTGTGATCTCTCACAGACTATTTCTGCATCGCCGGGGAGAGAGGTTTATGGCCTTGGGGCTTTTGCTGTGAGTGAGTTCATCAGGTGAAAGAGAGTGGGGGGGGGGGGGGTCAGAGGGTGCAGAAAGCAAAACCAAGTTAATCACTGACATGAATTTCATCTTATACCCCCTTACTAATTCATTTACTTAGGGCCCATTAATGCCAGCAGCGTGCGTTATCCCACGGTTGCTGGTGTGTGCAGTGAAGGAGGCAGTGAAATGCTTTTTAATGACACGTTGCACTAGAATGATAAGAGTTCTGATGATACAAAATCCCCAGTGTGCCGCATCCCATGTAGAATAGAAAAAGGAAAGGCCCCTAGGGGTGGGACTTTAAAGGCACTACAGAAAAAGAAAAATGTAATAAAAAATATATCATTTTATTGGAAGATAAATTCAGACATAGATATTGAACATGGTCATGAATACTGGAAAATCGGGGTATACAACGTGTGTAGATACAATATTCTATACCCGACGCGTTTCAGAGCTGATTGTCGTCTTTCATCAGGGGTTAGCCGAATGTATGTAGTCTATAAAATTCAAATCCAGGTAGTCAAACAATGAATCAATACATCTACCTGATAATATACTGATATAAGAAGAATATATACATTTTACAACTCACATCTATTTCAGTTGTATATGCATGAAAATTCCATGTTCACATTAAAAACACTTTTTTACATGAGGTCTCCGGCCACTCTGCCCGTATTGTAGCTGCTTACAGATAGACATTTTACGAAAAATTGCCCCATAACAAAAAATATAGAGGGACAGAACCCCACCCCGAGGGAGGTGGGGGAGGGGGGGTAGGGAGCCCCTAGAGGAAAAGCCCACGGACACTGAGGCCTGAGAAGGGAGTCCTAGGGAAAGAGCACAAAACATACAAGTGTACATTTTTTTTACTAAGAATAGATAAACAGCCATCTAGACGTCTGGCTGTACACTAGCAGTAACATACCTACATATGAAGTCACATCCAGACCATGAGATCCGGGCCTGGGGTGGCTAGGATTCAGGGTGTGCTGTAAAAAAGCCAAAAAAGTTTAACCACTTGCTGACCAGCCGCCATCATTATACTGTGGCAGGTCGGCACGATCCTGCGAGCCGTCGTAGCTGTACGTCGGCTCCTTTTAAGCGGGATAGCAGGTGCGCGCCCGCTGCACTGCGGGGGTTCCGATGCTCATGACCGGCGGTCGCGATGATCGCCAGCCACGAGTGATCGCGGGTACAAGAGGCAGGACAGGGAACTGTGTGTGTAAACACACAAATCCCTGTTCTGATCTGAGAGGAGATGCAGATCGTGAGTTCCTAATAGCTAGGAACCACAGTCTGTCATCTCCTATAGTCAGTCCCTTCCCCACTACAGTTAGAAGTCAGGGAACAGTTAACCCCTTGAGCGCCCCCTAGTGTTAACCCCTTCCCTGCCAGTGACATTTATACAATAATCTGTGCATTTTTATAGCACTGATCGCTGTATAATTGTCAATCGTCCCAAAAACGTGTCAAAAGTGTCCCATGTGTCCGCCATAATGTCGCAGTCACGATAAAAAACGCAGATCGCTGACATTACTAGTAAAAAAAAAATAATAATAATAAAAATGCCATAAATCTATCCCATAGTTTGTAGACGCCATAACTTTTGTGCAAACTAATCAATATACGCTTATTGCGATGTTTATTACCAAAAATATGTAGAAGAATACATATCGGCCTAAACTGAGAAAAAAAATTTGCTTTTTTTTTTTTTTTACAAAATTGGGGATATTTATTATAGCAAAAAGTACAAAATATTGTGTTTTTTTTTTTATTTTTTTTTTCAAAATTGTCGCTCTATTTTTGTTTATAGCGCAAAAAATAAAAAACGCAGAGATGATCAAATACCACCAAACAAAAGCTCTATTTGTGGGAAAAAAAGGAAATCAATTTTGTTTGGGTACAGCGTTGCATGACCACGCAATTGTCAGTTAAAGCGACGCAGTGCCGAATCGCAAAAAGTGCTCTGGTCATTGAGCAGCCAAATCTTCCGGGGCTGAAGTGGTTAATGAATATGTGGCCAATTATACATCCTGTTACAAGCACCAACCACTAAAAACCACTGCTGTTTGGAAATGGCCAAAACAAACCCATGTATTGTGTGGATATGATGCTTAAAAATTAGCATAGTCCCCATGCAAAAAAGACCAAATTGCTGGGTGCAGTTGGGGAAAAGACGTACACGTTCCCTCTATGGAATGGAAAGGTAAAGTATAAACATATGTTTCCTAATACAAAAAGGGCAAAGAAAGGGAACAAAACCATTGCTAAAAATAGAATAGGTGTCAAAGAAATAAGGGGCTGGCATACTGGTTGTCAGGTAGGGTTAGTACCCCCCCCCCCCCCCCCCCCCCAAGTCTAGCACCTCCAAAACTATCCGCATAAAGGTATGGGCTGTTAAAAGAAAGTACTTACTAGTGTTGGACTTAAACCCTGAATGAAGATGTCCGGATCGTCTTCTCAATGGCCCTATTGCCACTGGAGCAGAGCCAGGTTATAAATGTACCTGTTCACTTACACCGCACCACCCACCTGATTGGTGACAATGGCACGTTGCACAGTCTACACCAGGGATATGCAATTAGCGGACCTCCAGCTGTTGCAAAACTACAAGTCCCATCATGCCTCTGGGTGTCATGCTTGTGGCTCTCAGTCTTGCTATGCCTCATGGGACTTGTAGTTCTGCAACAGCTGGAGGTCCGCTAATTGCATATCCCTGGTCTACACTTTATTAACCGCAAGTTGCGATGCGGTGTGATGTGGGACGTTAAATGGCCAGAAAGCAAAGGATCATGTACCCATTGGGGACACGGAATGCAGTAAAATCTGGGCAGAACTGCTACCCTTCCCCCACTCTAATCTAAAACTATTTATTTTTATTTATCTCAGGTACTTCTATAGCGCCATCAATTTGCACAGCACTTTACATATACATTGTCAGGGTGGATAAAAATCAATGATTTTTAATTAAAAAATTTGATTTTTTTTTTTTTTTTTTTTTTAATTTAAATTTATTTTAATAAAATGCTTTTGGAGTAAAAAGTTATCTAAAGACAGTTTGCTATTTAACCACTTCAGCCCCGGAAGGATTTGCTCCCTTAATGAGAAGGCCATTTTTTGAGATACGGCACTGCGTTGCTTTAACTGACAATTCCGAGGTCGTGCGACATTGTACCCAAACAAAATTCATGTCCTTTTTTCCCACAAAAAGAGATTTCTTTTGATGGTATTTAATCACCTCTGCGGTTTTTATTATTTTGCGCTATAAACAAAAAAAGAGCGACAATTTTGAAAAAAAAATTATATATTTATATATATATATATATATATATATATATATATATATATATATATATAATATAAAAAAATAAAAATGTCTTCATCAGTTAGGCCAATATGTATTCTTCTACATATTTTTGGTAAAAAAAAAAAACGCAATAAGCGTATATTGATTGTTTCGCACAAAAGTTATAGCGTCTACAAAATAGACTATTACTAGTAATGGCGGCAATCAGTGATTTTTATCGGTGGACAGTTTGGACACTTGACACATTTTTGGGACCATTGACATTTATACAGTGATCAGTGCTAGAAAAATGCACTGATTACTGTGTAAATGTCACCGGTAGGGACATGTTTCCTCAGTGTGTTTCTTACTGTGGGGGATGTGACTTGCTAGAGGAGAAGCCAGATCGTTGTTCCTATCTAGTAGGAAGAGACGATCTGTCTCTCCTCCCCTGACAGAACCGGGATTTGTGTGTTTACACACAAATATGCTTGTTCTGTCGTGCGTGGCTGGCGGTCATCGCGATCGCTGGGGTCCATGCGCATTGGCTCCCCTGCAGTGGGCACGCGCGCGTCTGCTCTAGCTGTTTAAAGGGCCGACGTACAGCTACGGCGATTTGCGGGAGAGAGCCGACCTGCCGCCATAGAATGACGGCGGCTGGCCGGCTAGTAGTTAAGATACATTAATAATTTAGTCTATTAAGCATGAAATGGAGCTTCGTTTTGTAGCATGAGGCTGTATATTCTGCAATATTTACATTTTTTGGTAAACTCATTCAATTAATCCAAGCTCTGCAAGCTGAGATAACATGCACTGTATTGATGCATTCACACAATTTCACAATAACCATGAGATAAAACAAAGTTCAGGAATATTCCCATTCCCATCCCATTGTTTTGCAAATCTATGTACACTACAAACTGTATGACTGAATCGGTTGTGTTATCACTGTTTTGTTAAGCTTATTCTAAATAGGAAACCTTCATTTTGTTAACAAATATTAAAGATTCTAACTACTAGCAAGAATAAGTTCTAGCACCTGTCATTTGAGATCCATCATGACAGCCCCTGTTAGCGGCATCCACTCACCTACTCCCGCCACGTCCCTCACCTTGTTGTGTCACTGCCACATCACCAGCCGTCCCATTAAAGTGGATGGGACTGTCAGTGAGTAAACAGCGGGACAGAGGAGAAGCCGCTGCGTTACAGAGATGACCGTTGCCCTTTAAAAATTATGATTTAAATCAAGCCTTTATACTAGTGATTTAGATCAAAATTTAGACAGGAACCCATTAACCTACCAGCATGTCTTTTGGAGTGTGGGAGGAAACCGGCGTACCCGGAGGAAACTCACGCAGGAACAGGGAGAACATGCAAACTCCAGGCAGGTACTGTCGTGGTTGGGATTTGAACCAGCAACCCTTTATTTTTTTTTTATTTATTTATTTTTTTTTTTGCTGCTAGGCGAAAGTGCCAACCACTACACCACTGTGCGACCCCATATAGCTATGAAAAATATTTAAATGGTGTCCTGTTTTACCACTTGACCTCTGTTTTTTTTTTTTTTTTTATGCGCAATAAACAAAAAAAGACCGATAATTCAAAAAAAACATTTTTTGTTTTTTTACTTTCTGCTATAAAACATATCTAATAAATAAAAAATGTAAAATGTCACATTGCTTCATCAATGTAGGCAAATATGTATTCGCTACATACTTTTGGTTAAAAAAAAAAAAAAAAAAAAAAAAAAAAAAGTATATTGATTGGTTTGCGCAAAAGTTATAGCATCTACAAACTTTTGGGATATTTTTATTTATTTTTATTTTATTTACTAGTAATGGCGGCAATCAGCGACTTATAGCGGGACTGCGATATCACGGCGGACATTCTGACACTGACAATTTTTGGAACCAGTGACACTAATACAGTGATCAGTGCTAAAAAATATGCTGTACTATACCAAATATACTGTACTAATGACACTGGCTGGGAAGGGGTTAACAGCAGGGGTGATCAAAGGGTTAAATGTGTGCCTAGCCTGTACTTTTATTATTATTATACAGGTTTTATATAGCGCCAACAGTTTGCGCAGCACTTTACAACATGACTAGACCATGTTTGTTCACAGCGCTCCACCTTTGATTATAAACAACTTTTCAGATTTTTTTTTTCATCTGCTTCACATGCTTCCTAATAATGCATGTTATTTCTTTTGTAGGAATTCCCATTAAGAGTACTATGGATAATGCAACTACCGCACAGTATGCAGGTCTAATGCATCATCTAGTGACGAAAGCCAGATGCTCATTGCGGGATATTGACCCCCAGAATGATCTGACATTCCTCCGGGTGCGATCAAAGAAAAATGAGATCATGATTGCTCCAGGTAAGATCTCTACACAACTTACATCTCCCGACATCTCCTAAGGCCGGTCATACTTGGGTTCGAATTTCACACCATTAGTGGGCCACAGCAACGGACGATTTTTGTGTGTCCATCGAATTCGAGTGACCGGGCATGTTGGAAAAAGACGAGCGATTTTTCTAATCAATGATGGGAGAATCGTGTGAGAAATATATCCGAATAAAGAAATGCGCATGAGCGCAAGAAAAAAATATTCAAGGGAAAGAAAAGAAAATTTAGAGAAAGAAAAAGTTCCCGGCCACGAAAATTCTTTTCTGTAGCAACATGAGATGAAATTGAAGGCTTGGTTGGCGGAATTTTGAAATCGATTGTGGCACCATCTGATCACAAAACACACAAAATTTCTGATTTTCAAAAGTAAATTCATTTGGAATTCGACCATGTATGGCTAGTATTTGTCTTGTCAGAGATTGTGCTTTTTATTTTTTATCTATGGTAATGCTATTTTTTTGATCAAAGGAGAAACAGTGAATTTTATTTAAATTTTGTATTGTTTTTGTCTATGGATTGCATAATAATTAAAGCAGTATTAAACCCAATAGCAAACATTTATTATATTGCAGCTTACCAATTCTTACATGTGATGGCTGCATTTGTGTTGTGTTTTTTGTTTTTTAGGCATTCTTTCTTATATTTTTACCGGGTGATCTAGCCAGTAAGTCTGTTATTTTTCAAAAGAACATGCTCTCCCACAGATGTATCAGTTACAGGGATGAGACAAACCATTTAACACTGACAGGTGCTTACAATGATCAGCTTTTGTTTTATTATGTAAAACCTTTATCCCAAAAGGAGAAAAACTGTTGTAACTGCTTATAACGTGTTAGCTGGAATTTGGCTTCAATTTGTATAGTGTATTTAAATCTGCTTTTACATTTAACCCTCCCCTCCCCCCCAGACTGATAATTCTGCTGTCCAAAGGTGCTCCCCAACCTAGCCAAGCCTCGAATTGCCCTTTTAACAATAATTGTTCTGTTTATTTTCAGATAAAGACTACATGTTGGTGGTCATCCAGCAGCCATCGGAGTGATCACTCCATTGATTGCAGCAATCCTCCTTTTTTGTTATTGAGTATGCCTCCGTGTTTTGGTTTGTGGACCTGCCTAAAGCAGAATCTGAATGGTGAACACCAAGGACCCCCCACAGATCAAGACTACATGAAAGCCTTGTATGCTTACTTCTCACACCTGCTGTCCTGGATACTCATTGCAGAGAGGAATACAGTACATTGCCCTGCTGTTCTATAGCACTGGTGCTCAGCTTCTCGGGACCCCTAACACTGTGCATGCTTTTCTCTTCACATTACTAATGAGAACGTGTTGCTCTGTTATGCAGTCAGTTTTTATATTTGATTTGTCCAAATGACCAATAGTTGTATAATGTGTGGGGTTTACTGACTGTGTATAACCAAAATGGATTTGGGCCTTTTCACTGCTTGTTTCCAATTTTTAACGCCGGTGCCTTCCGGCCCTTTAAAGTGACTTGTGTTTTTTTTTAAATTTTTTTTATTATTATTATTTATAAATAACAAACATGTTATACTTACCTGCTCTGTGCAGTTGGTTTTGCACATGGCAGCCCAGATCCTCCTCTTCCCGGGTCCCACTTTGGTGCTCCTGGCCCCTCCTTTCTGTCGAGTGCCCCCATAGCAAGCAGCTTGCTACGGGGGCACCTGAGCCGAGCTGCTGCTCTGTGTGTCCATTCAGACACAGAGCTAATGTTCGCAGAAGGAAGTTTATCTTAATGCATAGAATGCATTAAGATAAAAAAAACCTTTTGCCTTTACAACTCCTTTAAGGGCTTTGTGATGCTGGGAGGTGGGGTGGGGTTTATGATCATGTGACCGCAGTGATTTGCTGTCACATCGGTTACATGATCAGAATGCTCCCCATCGCAAGAACAATCAGGAGCTTTCCGTTAGGCGCTGGGAGCACGCAGGGTGCGCGTTCTCGGCACAGGTTTGTTTATACTTTGATATGGAGATTTGCACTTTCTGTTCTGGAGAAGCAACAGGAAGTTGTCATTGGCAAGTTGTCCCCATTGGAACATTTCCCCTCTCCTCTTGCTCTGATGTCAACTGCAGTTTTTTTTTTTTTCTTTGGAATTCTCCTTGCTTTCTGTCTCAATGACAACCGGCTTCAGGGCAAATAGGGTCAAATCTTTAAGGCGGGGACACAGAAGCAATAAAAACTCAACCAAACCCTTCCCCAACTCTATCCAAAAATTCCCTTTACATATACTTTACATACCAGAATATATCTAGCTATTTTCAGCTCAGCCCAGTGAGAATTGAAAATTACAAATGCATGTGAATAATAAAGATCTGTATCCTTGTGTTAAATATTTGTGAATTGAGCCTGGAGCCTTACTCCAGATGCCAATGGTTATACAGATAAGCCGGGTACCTGTGCCCCAGTATAATGAGAGACATGCACTGTTAGAGGACACCGAGGTCCAAACTGGGCACCACTGTTCTGTAGGATGGAACTCAACAAGTCCCATAATAAATAGCTGTACTGGGGGTGTATTGTGCTTTATATAGACTGTAACCTTATTAATGTATTAATATAATAAAGAGCTTCTGACATTTTTGTAGCAGGCTTAAGTGCGTGGGAAAGTCTTTATATAAACCGATGTCCACGATGAACTGGTGCATGGAGTTGCTCTACATTAAAAACCTGTTCCATTATATCAGGGTTTTTTTTTTTTTTTTTTGTATATGATCACTTCCAGAGCTGGTAAAGGTCCTACAGGATACGGGGACGTAAAGCTAAAGTCTGTTTATGAGTTGCCCTGGTTCCCCATTTCCCTCATCAACATTCAACAACGAAATGTTTCCGTTGTAATCAGGGCTGCTGTTAGAAATCCCAGGGCCCCGTACAACCTGCCTGACCCACTCCCCATCCTACAGTGATCCCCTGTACCCTCAGCATCCAGTAAGATGGAGAGGAGGAGAAGCTGTCAGCGCTGCCGGAGGAGCACACATGGGGGCCCAGCAGCAGGAGGCAGAATATTGTTTGCAGGATTGATTGTTACTAAAACCTATCCCCTGTAGTTCCCCCCCTGCAGCTGCTTAACCACTTCCGGACTGCCGAGCGCCGATATACGTCCTAACTTTGAGGACAGATATCGTTGTTATGGCAGCAGCTAGCTGTCCTTGTGTTCGGCCGGCGGTCCACTACAAGATAAAAGTGGTCTCTGCGGTGGTTTTGCCGCAAGATCACTTTTATCAGCGGAGGGAGAGGGCCCACCTCCGCCGCTTACCGGAGCCGTCGGCAGCGGTGGAGGTGATCCGGTCCTCTCTGTGGCTGTGCATGGAGACGAGTGAGTGGAAGATGGCCCCCACCCATCTCTGTGACATTGCATGGCGGAAGCCACGTCAAAACTTCACTTCCGCCCACAGCTCTTAAAGGGTCCTTTTTTTTTTTTTTTTTTTTTTAAATGACAATTTTTTTTTTGCATTTTAGTGTAAATATAAGATCTGAGGTCTTTTTGACCCCAGATCTCATATATAAGAGGGCTTGTCATGCCTTTTTTCTATGACAAGGGATGTTTACATTCCTTGTAATAGAAATAACGGTGACACAATTTTTTTTTTTAAACAGTGTAAAAATAAAAGGTAAAATAGATAAGGAAAAAAAAATTTTTTAAACGCGCCCCGTCCTGCCGAGCTTGCGTGCAGAAGCGAACGCATACGTGAGTAGTGCCCACATATGAAAACAATGTTCAAACCACACATGTCAGGTATCACCGCGATCGCTAGAGCGAGAGCATATAATTCTAGCCCTAGATCTCCTCTGTACCTCAAAACAGGCAACCTGTAGAATTTTTTAAACGTCGCCTATGGAGATTTTTAAGGGAAAAAGTTTTTCGCCATTCCACGAGCGGGCACAATTTTGAAGTGTGACATGTTGGGTTTTAATTTACTCATTATCTTTCACAATATAAAAAAAAATTGGGCTAACTTTATTGTTGTCTTATTTTTTAATTCAAAAAAATGTATTTTTTCCAAAAATAGTGCGCTTATAAGACCGCTGCGCAAATATGGTGTGACAGAAAGTATTGCAACAACCGACATTTTATTCTCTAGGGTGTTAGAAAAAAAATGTATAATGTTTGGGGGTTCTAAGTAATTTTCTAGCAAAAAAAAACAACTGTTTTTAACTTGTAAACAACACATCTAAAAAGAGGCCTGGTCCTTAAGTGGTTAAAGCTGGTGGGAGGGGGAGGAGATGAAGCTAGCCTTCAGCTGCTGCAGAGAGATCCATACAGGGGATCGGTTCCTGTAATTCCCCGAACACCCCCCGCCGCACCACACTGGTTACCCCCTCCTGTCCGTAATATGATTCCTGCTGCTGCCCAGGCCCCCTGCTCAACTGGAGGGGCCTGGGCCCGGTACGGGAGGACTGCTGGTACCCCCTTATCAGTGGGCCTGGTTTTAATTACATACCTTATTATAGACCTAATTATATCATCATTTGGTCTCTGTATTTTCCTGTGCAAAGCAGGCAGATCATTGCCGGTAGGGAGGGGTCAGCAGGGTGCTGTATATAGCATGCTGAAAACATCAGCCCTGATGCAAGCAGTGGACTGACTCTTGGGAAAAGCTATGCAAACATCAAAGTGCCTTGATGGGTGGCTGTCAGTCAGGAGGAGTGGTATTTCTAGGCAGGCCCGACCCCACACGATAATCCCCCCTCCACCAAATGATTTGGACCAGAGCACAAAGCAAGGTCAATAAAGACATGGATGAGCAGGTTTGGGGTGGAGGAACTTGACTGGCCTGCACAGAGTCCAGACCTCAACCCAATAGAACACATTTGGGATGATTTAGAGCGGAGACTGCAAGCCAGGCCTTCTCATCCACATCTATGCCTGCCTCACAAATGCACTTCTGAAAGAATTGTCAAACATTCCCGTAGATACTCCTAAACCTT
This sequence comes from Lithobates septentrionalis, assembly GCA_037952835.1. Taxonomy (NCBI): domain Eukaryota; kingdom Metazoa; phylum Chordata; class Amphibia; order Anura; family Ranidae; genus Lithobates; species Lithobates septentrionalis. The sequence goes on along the minus strand of JBBDGP010002794.1, from coordinate 223,794 downwards.
GTGGACAGCCTTCCCAGAAGAGTTAAAGCGGTTATAGCTAGGGGGGGCCAACTCAATATTGAACCCTACAGGCTAATGCCTCATACACACAATGCAAAATTTGGAAGGGGATTGTCGTTTGACAGGCTGTTGTCCAAAATTCTTACCGTTAGTACTCTCCTTTCGACAATTGTTTTGCAATTTTCAGACAAATGTTGGATGACAGGCTAGTAAATTTTTGGCGAACGACGGCTCCACGTCTGATTTTCGGATGGTCAGTACACAAATCTATCACACAAAAGTCGAAAGTACAAACACGCATGCTCGGAATCAAGGAACGACTGGGAAGAGATCGGTCTTGTAAACTACTGTTCATAATCTAGAATTAACATTCGTGACACGGCAATTGATGAAATGTCAAAATTCTCATCTTCTTTAATGGGATAATAATGAAGCTGCTTTGCATGTAGTTATGCCAAACGTATTTGAAAAGGCATTTGTTTTGTGCGATCTGAAAATCGCGAAGCAACACTCACAAACTTCTACTAACACAAAATTAGCAGAAGGAGCCCAAAGGGTGGCGCTCGAGAAGTGAACGTCCTCTTTATAGTCTCATAGTACGTTACTAGGTTTGTGTTGTCGAACTACAATTTGCGTAACATTAGTATGCAAGACAAGATCCTGGCACACACCCTTTTGACAAAAATCAGACTGTGTGTATGAGGCTTAAGAATGGGATGCCCTTAAGTTCATGTGTGGAAAGGTAGCCGTCCCAAAACTTTTGACACTATAGTATATATACACAATATATATATTTTATTATTAGTATTACTACTTGCTTTCTTTTGGCCAAGAATTTACTGACTGGAGCACAACCAAATGGGTCACTACATAGTTATAGGTTCCCTGCTCCAAGTGGCACAAGTCTAATGCCACTCCATTATCTCCCATAGAAGGAATACAACTGTGCCTCTCCAACTCTGCTACACAAGACAAGAATATTGTGTAATGTTAAACTGGCCATTTATATACTAATAGATTTTAGAGTGAATGCTTATAGGAACATTAGGAAAAAAATTTTTATGAAAATTCCCAACTTGATTTTGGAACAAATAGACTTTACACAACTAAAGCCATATATGCTTTTAGGTATGGTCCTTCCAATTTTCTTATTGCGGTTGAAAACAAATGTCTATTTGACCCGACTAACAATTACAAAATTGATCAAATGTTCTTAAATATTACACAAAATTCTACTAGTGTATGTCCAACTTTTGAATGTTATTACAGAGTTACTTTCATATAGAACAGTGGTTCTCAACCCCCTATAGGCCGTGACCCCTTGATAAAATTTCCCAAGTTGTGGAGACCCCTAATCATAAAATTATTTTCATAGCGTGGGTTATCAGCACCCAAGGCAAGACAAGTAATTTGCGCCCCTAACCCAAGGACATTTAGTGCTCCCTGAGTCCCTTCCACTTGTACTAGTATTAAAACCCCTTATGGTACATTTTAGGATGTATCACTCTTTCTCTTCTCCTTTCTTTCCCTTTTACCTCTCTCTATCCTAATTTCTTGATTTTTTCCCCCCATCCCTTCCTTTTTCTTTGTTCCGCCCCCCTCTATTCCTCTCCCTTCTATGTATTCTTTATTTTTATTCCTTCTCTTACTCCGTGGTGGTGGTGGGGGGGGGGGGGGAATGGGATGAGTGGCAGTGCTGGCGGGGAGTTCTGATCAGCCAACTTAGGTGATCTTGATCACGGTCATCTGCTGATCTGAGAACTGTAGTGGGGACTTTTAATGGCAACTATAATCACAGGTAGTGTTACTCACTGCGTCTCCGGCTTCACTGTGTCTCCAACTGTGTCTCTCGTAGCAGTGACACCTATGCCAAAATCAGGAGATAGGGTCTCCTTCAGCTCCTCCCACTTTACATTCCTCACTAGTCAGCTGACCTCTACTCTCTGCCCCCAGCCTTGCCGTGAACTGAATGGACGGCTGCGAAGAGGCTGAGTGACAGCCCAGGGACAGCCCTGCTGGGTGGCCGCAAAAAGGCTGGGAGAGCAGTGCTGGCTTCAGGAACAGCCAAGGATTTGGTGACCGCTGGCAAATCATCATTTGACCCCCGAGGGGGTCCCGACCCCCAGGTTGAGAACATCTGATATAGAATAAGGAAACATGCTGTGTACCATATTGCTTAACCACTTGCTTCTCAGCCATAGTACTTTTACCGTGGTAGGGTGGCAGCTACAGGCTAGGCGACATACTGGTACATCACCCAGCACATGCGCACCGATCCTGTGACCACTGTGTAAGGTTGTCACAGTGGATCATGGTGCTTGATACCCAGCCTCTGAGCAGCTGGGATATCATGTGATCACTGTGACCAATCATAGCGATTGCATGTAAACAAAACAGTTAAGAATGGCTTTCATTCATGACTGCTTCCTTACTTATGTGATGCTGTGATTGTCCCACAACATGAATGAAAGCCATTCATAACAGGTAAAACTATTGCGTATAACAGGGATCATAACTGTTATAAGCAATGACAGCGTAAAGAAAAAAATCCCAGATTATCCCCCCAGAAAAAAAAAAAAAATCTTAAAAAAAGAAACACTTTATTATTTACTGTCAACAGTTAGTATCCCTGATCACTGACACACCAGTTATTTTTTTAAAATATAATCTTTATTTAAGGTGTTATACAAAACAAAAGAAAAAAGGGGGTTCAGAAATAGACAAAGAAAAAGTAGTAAAACATAGAAAAATAACTAAATTAGTCATCTTCTTTCACATTTTACAAAAGATTAATATCGTTAACCAGTGAGCAGTATAGATCTTAACAAATAAACCAATAAGGGTCCTCCTTAGTCCTGGATGATAGATTTCTGTGGACCCCTTCCCTCGATAGAGAAGTGGCAGGAGGGCCCCGTTAGTATCAAACAGTATCCCAATCGAGACAGAACCCACCACATAATATTAAACTTGTGATGCCCATGAGCGGAAATAATAAGGATCCAACGTATTGTTCACTCAATGTGGACATGTAGTTTGCTATATTCAAACCTGTTCACACTTGGTTCGACGTCCAGCCAGGATCTGGCACCAAGGGGCCATCACCCGAAGGGTTCCGGCTTGCCAGAGCTAATTGTTTAAATTTGGGGTCGGCCAATGCTACCAAGGCTATGTCTAAGTTGGATGAGACTGGGAACATCCCGGAAATGTAGTCCTTCCAGGGTGCCCAAGTGGAGTCAAATATTTTCTGGGTACCCCTGCAGGTGGCCAGCCACCCCTTCGCTTCCACAGTCTCCCCCACCTTCCCAACCCATTCCACCTTGCTTGGTATGCATGGACTTTTCCAATAAATTGGGATTAGGTGTCTAGCCGCATTGAGTAGGTGGGGGAGAACACTACGTTTATATTGTGATAGAGGCACTGAGCTTGAGTGTATTAGATGATATACATAATAGTCACGAAACATTGAAGCAATTTTTGAGGTGTGCTGGATCGGTTCACCGAAGGAGTGTAGTTTATGAACATGTGATGACATGTGATTTTTCCTAAGTGCCCGGGCCAACATTCTCCCACATTTGCTACCGTACTCATAGTACTTGTTTGCCACATAACGCAGCCGCCGTCTAATTCGGCGATCCAAGAGTTTTGAAAAGAGTGTGTGTAAGTCTGTCAAGCGTCGAAGCTCCTCTGGGTGTGCTGTATGCTTATGACTCAGTTCGACTTGTTGCAGGGCCCCAAAGACCCACTGAAAATCTGCCTGCCTCTCCTTCTTCAGCTTGGAGCCCCAAGCAATGAGGGAGTTTTGCACTACCGCCTTGTGGCCCTCCCACAATATCCTGTCGGTGACCTCCCGATTAGCGTTTTCAGTAAAATAGTTGGTTAAAGTCTCCTCTATCCCTGTCACTACCCTAAGATCATCCAGCAGGTTCTCATTAAGCTTTCAATGCCAGGCCCTGGCCAACTGGTGAGGCAATGAAAGCATGAGGGTCACTGGGGCATGGTCGGAGATGGTGATCTGTTCTATAGTGGAGTCCACCAGCAGGTCCAAGGTAGTTTGGTCTGTCAACAGTAGGTCGATTCATGTACTGTATGTACCCTGTGGACCTTGCAATAGTAACTATAGTCCCTTTCCGAGGCATGCAGGGCCCTCCAGCAGTCAACCAATGTATGGCGCTGAAGGGACCTGCAAAAGTGTCCCAGGAAAGCATAAGAATGAGTTGAGCGGTTGGCCGAGGTATCCAAGATATCCAATATCTGGACTGATATTGAAATCCCTGCCCAGGACCAGTTTACCTTCCCTAAAGTCAGCTAATCTGTCTAAAACTGAGTCTACAAACGTCAGCTGTTGTGAGTTTGGTGCGTATAGCATCGAAAATGTGTATACTTGTCCCATGATGGACCCTTTTAAGAATACATAATGCCCTTGGGGGTCTGTATAGTGGTCTATGGGTTGAAACGGACAGCTCTTATGGATAGCGATAGCTGTGCTGTGAGATTTTGGTTTTGGGGAGTTGCTAAGGTACCACTGTGGAAAAAGGTGAGTGGGTAGTTTGGGAGACGCGCCATCTGTAAAGTGTGTCTCCTGCAGAAAAAGTACCTGTGCCCTCAGTCGCCTCAGTTCGAGCCACAGCCTATTACGCTTATTTGGAGAACAGAGACCACAAACATTGTATGACACTACCTTAACCGTAGCCATGGCGAAAAACGTACAGTATATCCAAACGTGACCTCATGAAGAGTCGAACCAGGTGTGAGCAACAGCGGATCCAATTCCTAACGACATGTAGAAAAAAAACAGGTAGACAAAATAAACAGGTCAGAACATAAAAAGATAACAATGTCAACAAATAGATAGACCTAAACAGAGTAACAAACGGCCTCCTTTGGTCTAAAATCAACTGTATGCCTGACCCTGGAGGCCTCTCTAGCTGGAGGAAGCCACCCAGGTGAGGCATGATGCCCCTAGCAGGGCCGTTACCTAAGAGAGGTATTCCTATGGGGGGCATGTGATCAGACATGCCCAGCCCGAGGTGTGCCAGCTCTTCACAGAGTGTTCTGCTGTAACTACACGGGGAGGGGTAGTATAATAAAGGGAAAGTAGTAAACCATTACGATGCTAAGGGTAGTAGGTGCTGGTATGTAGGAGCCCTGCCAGCCCTGTTGTCAAGTAATGGAGGCCTCAGAAAGGGCTCAAAAGAGACGGACCTCTTGTCGGCCACAGCCGGTCAAAAGTAGGCATTTTTAGGGCGTCCAGGTGGAGGAGGTGGACAAGGGGTCCCTTACGACTGTGAGGGCTCTAGGAAATTCAAAAGAGATCCAGAGGTACTCAGTTCTTCAGTCTGGAATCCAAAGATCTTTCAATCAGTGGCTGCCTGTGAGGTACCTTGTGAAGAACGTTTGCTGCCTCTGGAGCATCGTTTAGATCGTGCCTGGAGCCAGGATTGTGCTGCCAATGGGGAAGGTACATCTGTGGAGTCAGGACCGCTGTTAGAAATCATGGGGCCCCGTACAGCAGACCCGACAGGGCCCCTTGGTCCCGCCCACAACCCCGCCCTTGGCTCCGCCCCTGACCTCATGCTGTCACGAAATCTGGGGGAATGGTGGCAGGAGCTGAAACATGTAACATGTTCCAAAAGGTGAACTTTTAACAACCATTATTATTCTAAACTTTTTACACTATCATAAAGCAGCAGAGATGTTTTACTTTAGAACTTTTTTGACAACAACTAATTAGCTGGGATGAGCTCAGGTGTGTTCGGGCTGTAGTCTAAACCCACCTTAGCTTTACCACCAGAAAGCTTTACAGCACCCTCCAATCATAACTGGGGCTGAACGGAAAACATGTCAGTGTTTTGACATCTGTGCCCATTCAGTTTGTGTCCTCATACACCACAGACTTGTGTCCATTTACATCAGGCTACCTCTGATCTGTCACATTTAGGTCTGGAAAAAGAAAAGAATGTTTTTTTCCATTTACTTTTTTTATTACCTGAATGCCCACAAGTCCACATCAGTGGCGGCTGGTGCTCAAAATTTTTTGGGGGGCGCAAACAAACTGAAAAATTCAGAAAAAAAAACATCAATTGCTGCCACCGTGCCATCAAACACAGCTACTGTACCCACTGGTCCACAGGAAAAACTGACAGGCGGATCTGATTGCAAAGCTTGGGTGAAAAATTCTCAAGTGATTTGGGGGGTGGTAACAATGTAGCTTGGCTGTGTGTTTTTACTGGCTCTTCCCCCCATCACATGTGTAAAGTAGCATCTCCTTGTGTGCTCATGGTTATTATCATTATGATGATCGGAGCACAGCAGGTGCTGGTATGGCTCTGTCAGTGTAACATGCTGTTGGGTGCTGACTTTGTTATGGCTGTGCTGAGTTATAGTCTGTAACACACAGTACAGCCATATAGTAACAAAGTCAGCACCCAACAGCATGTTACACTAACAGAGCCATATCAGCACCTGCTGTGCTCTGATCATCATAATGACCATGAGTCTGGGGACTGAGCCTCAGCTTGTGTGATGTGTCACTGTGTGTATGTGCAGGGGGTTGCTTGCCTGTGGACCAGCGTAGGGATTACTCTCTATTTCAGCCTCCTCCGTGATTAGTCTCTCCCTCAGGCTGCAGCATAGCACTTACTGAGGGAAGGGAGACGCATTACAATTGAATCCATCCGCAGAGGAAAGCATACAGTGAGCACAAGGTACACGGATTCAGAGAAGGGATTCTATGCCTCCGCCCGAAAATGGAGAAAAAGTCCCTCTTCTTCTCTTGCCTCCTGGGCCCTTATATTAACCTTATGGAGCCCAGGAAGGTACATACCTATATACCTTGCCAATCAAGTAAGTGCAGTTTAATAAAGTTATTTAGCTAATTAGTTTTTTAACTAGATATCTGCTCGGGCCCCCCCTGCTGGGCAGGCCCGCTACAACAGGGCTGGTTGTACTGCCCTATCAGCGGCCCTGCGTTGAGTGGCGCCAATCCGGGAAATCCACCGGCTCTAAGCCCAGATGAGAGAGGAAGTGGGGGAGGTCATCCTTACTGCGTAACATCGCGGACTTTCTGTCTTTCGTAGCTTGAAGGTAAAATGGGATTTCCCAGCGATAAGTTGCGCCTGACGCCCTCATAGCTTCTAGGAGAGGATGAAGAGCTCTGCATTGCATCAGTGTGCAGCGAGACAAATCCTGGTAGAAGAACAGGCGAGCCCCATCAAAATCAAAATGAGGGCGTTTACGCATAAGTTGCATGATTTGTTCCTTGACCGCAAACTTGTGCAGTTTACAAATTAAGTCTGTAAAAACCAGGTATCCTCTATGTTAACGCCCTCTACACAAAAAATACCTCCACCGCGCCAATAGCTCTCTGATAATCCTCAACAGTATCTACATAAATATATATAAAAACACTTGAGAAAATAATCAGAAATTCCTTCAACACCAGTGACAGTGATAAAGTCTAAAAAAAATGAGTGAACAAGAAAAGCTATATATATTGAGCTGCCCCCTTAAAAAACAATAAATATAAAGAGTATTTAATCCTAAATATCAGCCAATACCAAAATGGGTGAACCGACATAGAGGTTAAATGGAGGGCGCTTCAAAGTGTAAACCTTACGGTATACATAGAAGTGGTGACAATCTTTAAATTATTAGATTATCAAAGTGACAAATAATCAGTGCTTATTACTGTGCAATAGTGGTGATAACCTCTACTCCTAAAACGTTTACCTAGTGTATTAGAACGTGCACATAAAATTGACTAAACACTGATAATAATGTTGGCCAATACAGTGCTATATACGACAGCAATAAATAAGAACACCTACACGTGTTTCAATTAGTGCTGTAAAAATGACATAAAAATTCCAGAAAATCAAAACAATATCCAAACAGGTTGCAAGTGACAAACAAATGGTGACAAAAAAGGTGAAAGTCAAATGTCCCACATAGATGATTCTTAGGTGATCATATATCAAATGCTGAATATCAACGTGCTTCTTTCACCACACCACCGTGCTAGTGAGACACTCTCCAGACCTGCACTCACCGAAAAAACATGCCAGCACTCTCATGCACGGCAAAACACGCTCTCTTTACCACACTCCAGGGTAAATGGTGTATACGAGGTCCAATGATGGTATTCAGTAGGTCCACATAAAAAGAAAATAAGTGCTCCAATAGTGTAATTCAGCAAACAATAATTTTATTAAAAATCACTGCACTCTTCACACATCGCACTCACATTAGTGTAATAAAAACAAGCAGCAAACGTGTAGTTAACAGCAAGCCTCAACTGGTGGATAACACAATAACCAATGGTCACGGCGGACCCGAGGTGTGTGCAGCTGCTGGGTATAATCTCACCCCTCCCTCGGGAAACCTCCGTCCTTCAGAGCACTCGTATTCCTCTCCTTCTGTGTGGCTAACAGCATGTACGTCACACGTCACAGCCACGCCCCGACATGTTTCGTCATGGATCGACTTCTTCATGGGATAGGCTGTGTACCCTGCCACTCAACCCTTTTATCTGCTCTCAAACTCCCGCCCACCGGGTCACGTACTGCGCATGCGCACACCTCGCGTCCCCGTGCGCCGGATATACTGACATTCCATACAGCAAAATGCAATTGGGATTCAGGCACATAGGAGTCATGTAACGCTAATAGATGCAATATACTGTGATAGTATATTTATATCGGATTGGACTACAGTGTTTTCACTAACCCTTAACATTTAAAGACCGCAGCTACGCTGGTCTCTCACACAGTTAACCTGCTGCATGAATAATACGGCCATAACATACAGCAGGACTATTGAGGGGTCCTAATACTGAGATCGTCCATTATTAAATCTAGGAACACTTCAATCTTAATACAGATTGAATATACATGAATGAATATACGACCACATTCCTCATATGTGACAAACATTCAATGATATTCAGATACATAAAAATGCTGAATTAAATTTCTACAATTCATAAAATTATTTCTGAATATAAAAAATTTTTTGTTATAAAAATATAAAATACTATGGACTTCAATACTACATGCCACTTAAGGAATAATCATAAATTATAACGTATATAGATGAATAGACCTTTAAATCAGGGACAGAAGCGTCTCTACTAGATAGCTTTTTTTATATATATATACGGATACCAACCTGAACGAACTAGATGCATATATAGTTCAAAAACATTTTTTTCTTTATTTTAAATTTTAAATTTAATCTTAATCTAATCCCCCAAACAAGTGCTGAGGAACGGTGAGGAGCCCACCTTAAGTGGGTGTTCTATATATCCGGGGGAATCATTACCCCCTTATAACAAATATACCAAATATCTGTCAAAAGGGATGGTTCCCTTCTCCCCCCTTCCTTGGGACTAATTTATCACCCAAAAAAATTTTTTAAATATATAAAATATATAAAATAATTTAAAATTGTAAATAGAATGGTAAGGGAACCTCTAGGTGCATATACTTGGCTAGACAATCTCCCTATTCTTCCTACCACAACATATAAATAAGTATAAGACAATATCCCTATTCTTCCTGCCCCAACATATAAATGAATGGGGGCATAAATGTCATTATCAGGTTATAAGAACATCCCTAAATGAACATAATTACAATCACAAGGATGAAATATTAGGCTAAACCAATATACAAGGCCTGACCTTAAAGGTAAAACATCGTTTACCTTCGAGATGCACGGCAAGGACAAGTGATGGATAATTAAAGTGACCCAGTCTAAAGATTAGTCTAAAAATTATTAATGAAACAATTTAGATCTAATTCTATGTTCAACCCTCTAGGAGCTAAACTTTTCAATAAGAAGATCCATCTAGTCTCTCGTTGAGATAGGTCCCTGACTCTGTTGGACCCTCTCCAGGAGGGGTGTACAATGTCTAACCCACAGAATTGTAATAATGATGGGTCTTGTTGATGTCTTTCTTTGAAATGTAGGGAGACACTATGGTACCTATAACCATTTTTTATGTTGGTAATATGTTCCGAGATCCTAATCCTCAGCAACCTCTTCGTTCTCCCCACATACAAAAGACCACAAGGGCACCACATAAGGTAGACTACATGTGACGAGTTACATGTGCTGAATTCCTTAATTTCAAAGGATTCCCCTTCCCTGTTAGTTACAGTGGTGATTCCTCTGTGGTTGACTCTAACAGTCCTACAACAAATACACCTCCTGCAACTATAGAAGCCTCTGAAGTCGAATTTCAGTTGATTCCTCCCAGGCGGGTCTAGTATCCTCTTAATCACATGATCACCAAAATTGGGGGCCTTCCTGTAAATAAATGTAGGCCGGTCTGGTAAAACTTCTCCCAAATGCCTATCCTTACATAAAATATGCCAATATTTTCTGAAAATATTCTCAATATCTTTATACTGGCAATGAAATCCAGAAATGAATCCAAATTGGTGCTTGTTGTTATCAGGTACATTCTCGGATTTTTTCAGACATAGTTCTCTAGGTACTAATGCCACCTCCTGGGTGATCTTATTCAGTTCATCCTCCCGATAACCTCTTTGTAGGAATTTTCTTTTAAGAACATCTGCTTGTTCAAAAAAGTCTTCCAATTCTGTGCAATTCCGGCGTACACGTAACATCTGCCCCTTTGGAATGTTTCTTATCCAGGCTGGATGGTGGCCACTTCTTATTGATAAAAAACTATTCCGATCAGTCGGCTTGAAATAGACTTTGGTTTTTAATGAGTTACCCTGTCTCTCAATCATCACATCCAGAAAGTTAACCGATGACTCACTGATCTGATGTTCCAATTTAATATTGTTGGTGTTGTTGTTAAGTTCTTGTAGAAAACCAATAACCGATTCCTCTGTCCCCTCCCATATAAACAAGAGGTCATCAATGAATCGCCGATAAAATAAAAGTTGGGGTCTTCTCTGATTAAATACTTTTCTGTCCTCCCATTCTGCCATGAACAGGTTGGCGAGGCTGGGAGCATATTTAGCTCCCATCGCCACGCCAACCTGTTGGGAGTAGAAGTAACCATCACACCAAAAATAATTATGGGACATACAAAAATCCAATACCTGTCCCAAAAATCTTTTCTGTACGTTAGGGATGTCATCTCTTTTACTAAGGGCCCAATTAAGGGCCAGAACCGCATCCTCGTGTTGTATAATAGTGTATAGGGAGGCCACATCGGCCGTTACCAAATACACTGTTGATGCGGTCTCTAATTTGACATCATTAAGTAATAACAAGAGGTCACTAGTGTCTTTCAAGTATGCCCTGGTGTCTTTTACACTTGATTGGAGAAATTTATCTAAGAATTCCCCCAATCTTGCCGTGACGGAGCCAATCCCGTTAACAATCGGCCGAGGTGGTGGGCACTGTATGTTCTTATGTACCTTCGGTAAGGTGTATATGACAGGAATCCTGCACGCACTGGGGACTAGGTATCTCCTTTCTTTAGCATTGAGTGCATCTGTCCTAAAGCCCCATTCCACCAGAGCTGATAGCTGCGTTTTATATGCATCTGTTGGGTCAGCGGGTAGCTTTTTATATGTAGTTCTGTCCCCTACTAGTTCTAACAACTGGTTCAGGTAAAATGATTTATCTAGCAAAACCACACCCCCTCCCTTATCAGCTGGGCGCACTATCAAATTCTTCCTCTCTTCTAGGGATCTAATACCCTCCCTAATATAGTAGGGGTTAACATCCTTACGTGGAGTCAGCTCCTCAATGTCACTCAGTACCAGGCTCTTAAAAACCTCTATGTAATGATTGCCTGGATTTTGGGGATTGAAGATAGATTTATTCCTCAATCCCGTATCTATCCTATTTGGAGGTATCCTAGATCTCTCTGAGGATTCCACCGGATGACTCAGGAAATATTTTTTAATATTCATAGTCCTGATGAATTTCTGCGCATCAATATACACATCAAACTTGTTCATTGCTTTTTTAGGGGCACATTTTAAGCCAAGATTCAAGATGTTCAGTTCCTTATGACTGAGTTCCACACTACTTAGATTGTATATCCCAGTTTTTACACTTCCCTCGGTCGTTTCTTTGGGTTTCTTGGATCTTCCTGCCCTACACCCCCTCCTTCTCCTTGGATGGGCATGTTTCCCCTGTCGAATCCTGGAGGGGGAGCCTGTCTCCCTCCCCCTCTCTGGTGGTGGCCTCTGGAGTTCCCTCTCGGTGTTCCCCCTCCCCTCCCCCGTTGACCTAAAAAAGGAGCATAACTAGAATGCTCTTCCCTGTCCAACGGTGAAAATCTGTTATATAGGGGAACATCACCATCATTTTCAGAGTATTGATAAGGCGGAGGGCGATGTTGCCACTGTCTGTAATCTTGTGGCCCATTATTCCTGTAATCCCTGGGTGATGGATAGTTATTAGAATATTCAGATGGGTATCCATCCCTTCCCTGAAGCGGAGGTCTGGGAGAATGGTAGTAACCTCTTCCTCCTCTTCCACGTGAAGGGGAATTCAACTTCTTATCGAATAGACACTTTAGACACTTTGAATCCCAATTGCATTTTGCTGTATGGAATGTCAGTATATCCGGCGCACGGGGACGCGAGGTGTGCGCATGCGCAGTACGTGACCCGGTGGGCGGGAGTTTGAGAGCAGATAAAAGGGTTGAGTGGCAGGGTACACAGCCTATCCCATGAAGAAGTCGATCCATGACGAAACATGTCTGTTAGCCACACAGAAGGAGAGGAATACGAGTGCTCTGAAGGACGGAGGTTTCCCGAGGGAGGGGTGAGATTATACCCAGCAGCTGCACACACCTCGGGTCCGCCGTGACCATTGGTTATTGTGTTATCCACCAGTTGAGGCTTGCTGTTAACTACACGTTTGCTGCTTGTTTTTATTACACTAATGTGAGTGCGATGTGTGAAGAGTGCAGTGATTTTTAATAAAATTATTGTTTGCTGAATTACACTATTGGAGCACTTATTTTCTTTTTATGTGGACCTACTGAATACCATCATTGGACCTCGTATACACCATTTACCCTGGAGTGTGGTAAAGAGAGCGTGTTTTGCCGTGCATAAGAGTGCTGGCATGTTTTTTCGGTGAGTGCAGGTCTGGAGAGTGTCTCACTAGCACGGTGGTGTGGTGAAAGAAGCACGTTGATATTCAGCATTTGATATATGATCACCTAAGAATCATCTATGTGGGACATTTGACTTTCACCTTTTTTGTCACCATTTGTTTGTCACTTGCAACCTGTTTGGATATTGTTTTGATTTTCTGGAATTTTTATGTCATTTTTACAGCACTAATTGAAACACGTGTAGGTGTTCTTATTTATTGCTGTCGTATATAGCACTGTATTGGCCAACATTATTATCAGTGTTTAGTCAATTTTATGTGCACGTTCTAATACACTAGGTAAACGTTTTAGGAGTAGAGGTTATCACCACTATTGCACAGTAATAAGCACTGATTATTTGTCACTTTGATAATCTAATAATTTAAAGATTGTCACCACTTCTATGTATACCGTAAGGTTTACACTTTGAAGCGCCCTCCATTTAACCTCTATGTCGGTTCACCCATTTTGGTATTGGCTGATATTTAGGATTAAATACTCTTTATACAAATTAAGTCTCTAGGGTTCACAACATCCTGTGAAGGTGGTTTGAGGGCCCTGTGTGCCCTATCAATTTCAATTGGTGCAGTAGGGGGCAAACCCAGAATCTCCCTGAATATATCTTGTAGTGTAGGGATAATGTCCTTGGCAGCAGTTGCCTCGAGCAACCCGCAAATGCGGATATTAGAGCGGCGACTACGGTTTTCATAGTCGTCCAGCTGGCATGCCAGGGCCTCAATCTGTTGATCCTGCGACACACATTTGTCTCTAAGCTGGGTAATGACAGGGAGAGAATCCTCAAATTTTTGTTCCAGGGTCTCTAGTCTGTTACCCAGCTTAGTGGTACCTGTTTTCAGCTGCTCGATTTCTTGTGTCAGGGCCTTCTCTACTCTACAGGCGAAGAGCTCCAGGTCCTCCATGGTAGGGAGAGACCATATGTGTTGCCTCAAATCCCTGTCTCCGTGCAGCTCTGAGACATCAGAGCACTGGTCCTGGGAGGCGGAGGAGCCAGGGGACTCTGGAGGGGCTTCCTCGCACATCAGCCATCAGCTGCGGTGATGGAATAGGGGAGATTTCCGGCTGCCGAGATGAGTGGGCTGCGGGAGGAGCGTCCTTTCCTCTGCTGTGGCCGGACGCCATCTTGGAAGCTCCACCACACGGCTGTCCTCTGTCAGTGAAAAATGAATCTATGGAGCCCTAGACGGTCTTTGCCGAATTCCGCGGCTGCGAGTATGCCCTGCGGCGCTGAGACATCTCTTGTGTGCCTGAAAACGGCCGTGTAAGCCCCGGTATATGCTAATTAAGCGCCGTTCTGTGAGGAGCTGTGGAGCTATGTTGCCTCACTCAGTCATGCCCAAGCCACGCCCCCGTCACACCAGTACTGCACACCACACTGTACTGCACTAGTGACAGTATGTAAAAAAACTGTGCACAAAAACCCCCAAATTTTATTTAATTTCTTCATTTTCCCAAAAAATTACAAAAAAATTACAAATTCAAAAAACTCGCCATGCCCCTTACTAAATACCTTACCATGTCTACATTTTAAAAAGGGGTAATTTGGGGGGGGCAATTTGTACTATCCTGGCATTTTTGGGCCTCAAGAAAGGAAATGACCGTCAGTACATCAGAACTGATCATTTTTCAGAGATATATACCATAGTTTGTAGATGCTATACCTTTCACATAGACTAAATAATTCACACAGATTTGAGTTATTTTTACCAGACATGTCACAGACTGGGCTAAATTTATGAAGAAAGATTATTTGTCTGCAAAATTTTATAACATAAACTATGAAAAGAAATGGACGAAGTAATCTGGATAAAAACTGGATATGCTATGAGTAAGCACTTGGCATAACTGTGAAATGCGTGAGCTGATTCCTGTACGTTCCTGCTATAGTGTCCTATGTATTCCATGATCCAGTTTTTATCAATAAAGGCACTTGTTATCTTGTCCGGTGTGTGGCCATCCAGATTACTTCGCCCATTTCTGCTCGTCTCACCATTAGCCAGCACCTGGGGCTCTTTTCTTTTGGAGGATCTTATTCTTTTCATCTGTCTACCAGCCTAGACCTACCTGAGAGATGGAGTATTCTTCGCTTCATTTGGATTTCTGGATTTATAAACCATGAAAAACGTGTTTTTTTAATTTTTTTTTTTTAATTGTCAGAATTTTTTGTTTATGTTGCAAAAAATAAAAACCCAGTGGTAATTAAATACCACCAATAGAAAGTTCTATTTCTGTGAAAATCGACTTCTGTACATCCAGCCGGTCGGATATATATAGCTGGCAGCGCTCCCCATTGTCACCATACAATAGCTCAGCGGGAGTGATTCCCCCATACCCCTCAAATGTGTGGATAGGGGAATGGGGTCAGTTTTTTGGTCAACCTATTGGTTGAATGAAAGAAAAAACTGAATCATCTATGGGCTGCTTAAAGTGGGACTTTAGGCTCCAAAGTGAAAATGGGCAGACAGGCAAGATTTTTAATGCAGAAGAGACATACTTTGTCTCTTCTGCATTAAAGCTACTCTACCTCTTCTTCTGATGAAAAAAAAAAAAAGCTACTAACCTTCCTGTCCCCCCCCCCTGTACAGTAGGATGCAAAAGTGCAGCTCCTTGCACAAATTAGGCAGTGTCAAATCTGACGGAACTCCGATCGAGACCCGAAAGCTGGCCGCCTGAAGACGTTAGTGGCCAGCAGTGAGTTCCAGGGATGGCGCATCGCTGGATACAAGGTAAGTATAGTTCCGCTTTAAGTGTAAATACTTACATTTCCTTTAACGGTCCGACATCCCTCTCCGGCGCCAGCATCTTCTACCCAGCTTTTCCCAGGTGCCAAGCTGCAGATGTCTTCATTGGCCGGCATAGGATAATGTCAGTCTTGCACATGCACAGGAGTTCAGTTATCCAAGGTAACAAAGCTTCCTATGCCCCAGAAGTTGTCAAATCTGACAAAACATGCAGGGTGGAGCTATGTACAATGAGGTAATCCCCCATCCCGAAGTGTCCCTGGGAGGGAGATTCAGCCGTGTGTGACATTGATATACTGCACTGCTAATGTTCTTATCTATGTGCAATAGTTTGATTCAATAAACTTTATATTGGGTTTTACGCTATCTGGAGCATTCAGTCTCCTTTTTTTTCATAATATGCCTATGTACGATAGGGAGCGAAGGAAACACCGATGCACGTTGTTATATGCTGGCAGTTACCCTTTGGAAATACCTGTCAATGACTTCTCTGTAATTGGAGAGTCATGCATTTCTGGTAAGCCTTTTACCTTGCTCTTGGAGGTGGATTCAAAATAGAGTGATAGAGAACACCTGCATGCACATTTTGGAAGTTTGGAAACTCACAGAAAAGTGGTCTTTTTTGGGATTTATCTGAATTTTGTTTTTTTTTTAGTAGTTGTATATGTGTCTGATTAGCTCAGCAGTTTCTGTAATTGTTTAATTCCTATGATCGTCAGCTCCATCTAGTGGCCAAAATGTGGTATAGTTTTCTCTAAAATACCTTAATTAGAAAATATATTGCATTTTGGATATATTGAGCTGATGATCATAGGAAATTGTCTATTACAGAAATGATGGCCAAAATCTGTGCAGCCTGCAGTGTGACATTTGTCCAACAAATGTTTAATAAATAGGCCCCAAGATATCACTTTTTAATAGACTTAACCTTTAATTATATGTTGATAACGTAGTTGCCACTACAGATACATACAATCCACATCAAAACAGTGACCTTACTAAAATAATTGTGCTGAAATAAGAAATACTTTTGTGATAATCGGAAACCAACATATATAAAAAAAAGTCCTTGGTTGCAAGTGAAATTGTTGAAATCAATTGTCCCAATCCCATGAAACGATTGGAGCCAGAAAATTTTGAAATTGGAACAACAACACCACGGCTGACAAATAAATCTTCAAGATGCACAAGAATCTTATCGATGATAGAAAGTTCCGTCACCAAAGAAGAAGAAATCACCTTAGGGATAATAGATATCTGCTTACCAGATACCAATGACTCCTTTAACTAAAAAGAGAGTCATTAGCGCTTGTACAGGATTGTGCCTGTTCACATGAACGCTGGAAGGCTGGATGATGTCTTAGGCATAGATTCCTCCCGTCCCATTCATTCAAGATAGGAAATATGAGAAACAAAAGGGATCTCCATAGCGTAAAACCGTTTTATTATAGGTTAAAAGACAATAAAAATAGCCAAATGGCCTCTTACATTAATCAGTGCCTACCCGGCACTGGGACTGCTTGCATGTCAGGGTAAATGGTGTCCAAGACCCTGTCACTGTTTTGATGTGGATTGTATGTATCTGTAGTGGCAACTACGTTATCAACATATAAGTTTTTCAGGCCTCTAGCGCCCCCTATTCTATACCAGTCTTTATTTGAATATTTTCAAACTAAGGGGAGCAGCTGACATATATATATATGTTTTTTTGGGTGTAATTATACACGGGTGTATATATATAATTTTGTTTTTGGGGTCAGTTCAATTATTGATCCTCCACTTACCATCACTCTAATTAATTTATACATATTAATTTAATATATATATATTTTAATCACTTTATCTTATTTGTATCGACACTATTGGCACGGGGGTTTTCTCTATATATATTAACCTTTAATTAGACTCTATTTTCCCCCCATGTGATGAGTACTTTTGGGTTTATTAAGTCTAATGATGATAATTTGCCTCTCTAAGACTTTGGACATGACTTAATTTCTCAAACACTGCTCTGAACTGAAGATGATTTTAGGCAATGCTTTTTTTCATGAAGTTGAATATTTTAATACCAACAGAAATCTGACTCCATCGGCAGTTATATTTAGATATCACATTCAGCTGTATTCTGTTAATGTCAAAATAACGCAGGTCTATTTCACCATTTCACTTCTGTTAAATTCACAAATCTACATTATTCATGCAACCCTTATCTCACACTAAGGGGAATCGCTGATACATTCCTATATTTGAATTGTACTGAGTGCAATGACCTTCATCCATTGTATCAATTGTAGTCTAGGTTTCTTTTTTTTTATGCCTTGTTTTCAATGTTAATTCTTTAAAAAAAAAGAATTTGATAGCAGCCGGTTCTATTAGACCAGGTCTCTCCAATTTTGAAAACAACAGGCCGGATTACTGTTCTTCAAACTTTCAGGGGTGCAGACTCTGGACGGTGGGAGCAGAAAATTTCCTGGTGTCAGTGGGAGTAAACAGTGCTACATCTTTGGTGTCAGTGAAAGTAATAATGCCATATCACTGGTGTCAATGGGAGGAATGGTGCCCCACCATTGTTCTCAGTGGAAGGAATAGCATCCGATCATTGGTATCAGTGGGAGGAACAGTGCCCCATCATTTTTGTCAGTGGGAGGAATACTGTCTGATCTTTGGTGTCAGTAGGCGGAATAGTGCCCCATCGCTGGTGTCAGTGGGAGAAATAGTCCCCCATCATTGGTGTTAGTGGGAGGAATAGTGCCCCATTACTGGTGTCAGTGGGAGGAATAGTGCCCCATCACTGGTGTCAATGGGAAGAATAGTGCCCCATCACTGGTATCAGTGAGAGAAATAGTGCCCCATTGCTGGTGTCAGTGGGAGGAATGGTGTCCCATCATTGGTGTCAGTGGGAGGAATAGTGCCCCGTCATTGGTGTAAATGGGAGTAATAGTGCCCCATCATTGGTGTCAGTGGGAGGAATAGTGCCCCGTCATTGGTGTCAATGGGAGTAATAGTGCCCCATCATTGGTGTCAGTGGGAGGAATAGTGCCCCATCATTGGAATGAGTGGGAGGAATAGTGCCAGATCGCTGGGGTCAGTGGGAGGAATTTTCAAAACAACGCGCCAGATTACTGTTCTTCAAACTTTAAGGGAGCAGAAAATGTCCTGGTGTCAGTGGGAGTAAACAGTTCCATCTTTGGTGTCAGTAGGAGGAATAGTGCCCCACCATTGGTGTCAGTGGGAGAAATAGTGTCCCATCATTGGTGTCAGTGGGAGGAATAGTCTCCCATCATTGGTGACAGTAGGAGGAATACAGTGGAAAGAACTATTCCCCAAGGGCCGGATAAAATCACGCAAAGGGCCCCCGGGCCACAGTTTGGAAACTATGGTATTAAACTGTATTTATCTCTTGCATTTGCCCCACTTATAAGCACAGCCTCACAATTAAAGTGTATGTAAACCTTATGCATTAATTTTTTTATTTGCTCCTTTTTGTCTATTAAATATACAATTGAAAGCATTTTGTTATCTTTGATAAATGCAAAAAAATGCCTAATGATCCTGAAAGAAATCTTGTGAGCAAATAATTCCCTGCTGCATTGGTTTTAGCTAGCATTGTTCCCAGGTTCTTTGTTTCCCCTCTGTGTTATAGCACACCTCACAACTTTCTGAGATGGGAATGAGGGACTCCTATTAGCAAAAGTTTGTAGGCATTGGACACACCCCTGCCACGCCCCTCTTAAAGGAAAATTGTACAAAAAAAGTGCTTTTTTACCACTACTATTCCTTTATAATTGCTTTTGAAAATTACAAATGCAGCAATTTAGAAATTGAATGAAAGGTTTAGCACTGGGAAACACTTTTTGATAGATAAATAGTGTATTTTTATATACAACTATATATAGAACCAGACCGAAATGAGGGACAAATGAGGAGGAAAGAGGGACAGAGGGACTTTGTTCCGAATAAGGGACTGTCCCTCAAAATCAGGGACAAATGGGAGGAGAGGAGAGGTGTAGCCTGTCCTAGGATGACAATGTTGCTCCTCCATAGATGCAGTAAAGTGAACCAGTGCTGTCACCCTAGGACAGGAAGGATTACTAGGTAAAAATAAAACTATATATACTATAACTTGATACACTTTAAGTTATGTCTAATTGATGGTCAGCAAGTTTAACACGCCCACACTTGCATAGTTGCCAACATTGTAAAAACATTTTTAGGGACACTTTTATGGCTTGTTATAATTAGGGGGCGGGGCATGCGTTTGTGGGCGTGGCACAGGGGGAAGGAAAAATATGGGGCGCACGAAGCGCAGCAAAAATGGGCGTGATTTACGCAAAATAGTGGGCGTGTCTTAAATGGGCGTGGCTCAAAGGGGGTGTGGTTAGAGTCTGGGATTAATGAGGGATGGAGAGGGAAAGGGGGGGAGAGGGATGGAGGGACAGTAGCCCCAGATCCTGCACAACAATGGAAATATGTGTATTCTAGAAAGTTTAACAATCAGCAGATAAAGATACTCCAAACACCTGGTGTTAGCACTTCAATCATCCTGGCACCATGGTTGTTATGGTGTCAGGATGATTGAAGTGCATTATTTCTATTATTACATTGTAATATAAAATGAAATCATTCAACTCACCATAATGCCGAATCAGTGGGATCCCTGAGCATGTCATCTGCCACATTGCCTGCCACCAGCCGTCCGTCCTTGCATCAGGTTTCCCAGCAGAGTCCGTCCTTGCATCAGGTGCCCCCAGCAGAGTCCGTCCTTGCATCAGGTGCCCCCAGCGGAGCCCCCCCTTACATCAGATGTCCCCAGAGGAGCCCCCCCTTACATCAGGTGTCCCCAGCGGTGCTCCCTCCCTTACCTCGGGTGTCCTAGTAGGTCCTAGTAGGAGGGGGTATACAAAATAGTGTCTCCCTCCACCGGCCGCATGGTTACAATAGAATAGCTGCCCCTTTCCATAACAGACTGGCAGTGAGGCGGAGGGTAGGCGGGGCGAGGTGGAGCGGGGCGGAGGGTGGGCGCCGACACAGGAGCTCCGTCTAGCCCCTCAGCCGTGTTCCTGGTCTTCTTAAAAATGGCGGCTGCTGGCTGCGGACCTCTAGTGGCGGCGAAAATTCATGAAAAAACTGATTTCTCGGGACATTTCCCGGGAAACAATAAAATCGGGAAAAGAGTCTAAATCCCGGGAATGTCCCAGGAAATCCAGGACAGTTGGTAAGTATGCACTTGAAGCCCTACCACCGCACCCCTAGGAAAGAGATTTGATTAAAGCTGCCACTCTAAATACATTTAAAAAAATAACTGTATTTTACCTTCTACCCTGTGACAAGAGAAAGTCACTGTGAACATTTGTGACAGAAGTGACACAAATGAAAGTCCATAAAATAACCAAATTTTGACTCTGTGACTTCAAAAATATCTTTCTATAGCAGTTGTAATATTCCAAATCTTGCACCACACCGCATGTGAAAGTGCCTCTGCTCCCCTTAAGAAAAGCACTCACCGGCTTTAGGTGCCTCATGCTCGGCATATACACTTTTACCCTCAAAGGGTTAAATCATCCCACCGATATCCAACCGTGCATACGGAAAAAGATCTCTCCACATGAAAATGAAATAAGTGCTTCAATAGTGTGAAAACGTTTAAAACAATTTAATGAATAAAAGCAAATCTCCAACTATTGCACTCACATAGATCCAAATAAAGTAAGCATAAAAACAATCATCCTGTTATTAGCAAGTGGTGGTATATTGTGGTCACAGTGGACCCGTGGTGTACGATCTGTATCTCACCCTCACTAAATCATCAGACTCGGATCGTCACTTCCGGTTTGACGTCAGATGTCACAGCTGGTTTATGTAGGCTATTGCCACAGGATTGTCAAGTTAGGTGACTTCACACCAGAGGTCCAGCATTGGAGATAAATTCAAATTCCCTGCAGTTCCAAGACGTTGATGGGAAGTCAAGCCTTCTCTAATGACCAAGTCCCCATGCTGAATAAAAGCACAGAGTACAGTGACAAGTCTTCTGCTCCCTGCTTTTCTAATGGCTTTCTGAGCTCGATGGTTTTGTAGTAAAAGCAATATCAGTTTGTGTACACCTTTCCGTTCTCCCTGAGCTGGATCACAAGAAAAATCCCAGCTGGGTGTCTTCACTCAATCCCTAGACATTTTCCAGTGGGGAAACGGGTTGACGACGAGGGATAGCCTCACTTTGGAGGCATTTCCTTTCACTTTCTGGCTATGGAATAGGAAGAGAAGGAAAATCTGCACAAAGGGGCACAGGTGGCAAAAATGACTGATAATGATTATAACCCTCCTGATATCCAAAACAAAATTGTGTTCAGTTCTCTTTTAAAGATTAGATTTTGTGCCATGGGCATTCAAGAAAGAACTTTGTTTTTAAAAATTTTAGGCACCAAATGCCCCACATTGAGGACTACCACATGCCCAAGGATGCGTCATTAAGCCAGCTCAGGTTGACAGTAGTGCTTGATAGAAAAGCACTCAACAGCAATTTATTATATGGACTCCCTTCTACACAGCAGAAAGAACAGCCAATGCAACACAAGAAGAGGAAGGACACTAGAGCCGTGGGCAAAAGTTTTGAGAATGACACAAATAATAATTTTCACAAAGTCTGATGTCTCAGCTTTTATGGTGGCAATTTACATATACTCTAGAATGTTATGAAGAGTGATTTAAATTAATTGCAAAGTCCTTCTTTGCCATGAAAATGAACTTAACCCCATAAAAAAACATTTCCACTGCATTTTTGAAGAAGGCTTCAGGACGCCCAAGAAAGTCCATCAAGCGACAGGACCGTTTCCTACAATTCAGCTGTGGGATCGGGGCACCACCAGTGCAGAGCTTGCTCAGGAATGGCAGCAGGCCAGTGTGAGTGTATCTTCAAGCACAGTGAGGCGAAGGCTATTGGAGAATGGCCTGGTGTCAAGAAGGGCAGCAAAGAAGCCACTTCTCTCCAGGAAAAACAACAGGGACAGACTGATATTCTGCAAAATGTACAGGGATTAGTCTGCTGAGGACTGGGGTGAAGTAATTTTCTCTGATGAATCCCCCTATCTGATTGTTTGGGGCATCCAGAAAAAAAACTTTTGGGATAAGAAAAGGTGAGCGCTACCATCAGTCCTGTGTCATGCCAATAGTAAAGCTTTCTGAGACCATTCATGTGTAAGGTTGTTTCTCAGCCAAGGGACAATTTTGCCTAAGAACACAGACATGAATAAAGAATGGTACAAAAACATCCTCCCAACCATCCAAGAACAGTTTGGTGATAAACACTGCCCTTTAAAGCATGATGGAAGCACCTTGCCATAAGGCAAAAATGATAACTAAGTGGCTTGGGGAACAAAACATCAGCATTTTTCCGATTGAGAACTTGTGGTCAATACTAAAGAGGCAGGGGAACAACCACCCCCCCCCCCCCCCCCACAAATTCTGACAAGCTCCAAGCATTGATTATGCAAGAATGGGCTGCCATCAGTCAGGATATGGCCCAGAAGTTGATTGACAGCCTGCCAGGGCGAATGGCAGAGGTCTTGAAAAAGAAGGGTCAACACTGCAAATATTGACTCTTTGCATAAACTTAATGTAATTGTCAATAAAAGCCTTTGACACTTATGAAGTGCTTGTAATTATACTTCAATATACCATAGTAACATCTGAGAAAAACATCTAAAAACACTGAAGCAGCAGACTTTGTGAAAATGTATATTTGTGCCATTCTCAAAACGTTTGGCTACAGCTGTAGTCATCATCTGACCAGATGGAAGACACATGGATTTAAGGTAGCCATATGTGAAAAAGTGATTCTCATGCAATAATTTCCATTCTGGCAGTTCTTACATGCCAAACTTTGAATGAAAGATAGAAATCTAAATAATGACTCAGATTTTTTTAAATATGATTTGTATGCTATTGGCCATTAGTGGGATGAGTCACATATCATCAGTGTTGGAAAAGTGGCCTTTGTTTACAGAGGTAATTATCTGCTTTATATACTTGTATAGTGTCAGTAATTTTTCTTGTTGTGCAATACACTATACTTATTATCTATAAATATATGATTGCTTTGTCAGCATAAATGTCTGCTCACAGAGGTAAATTGGGTTCCTGGAAATGCTGTGATATAGTAGAAAATATGGGACAGATTGCCTGGAAATGCAGCCAGTGGCCTCAATTGAGTCAGCTTGTTCCAGTAATTACCTCCTTGCTATACAGATATGCATTGTAAGATAAAAAATATTACTGGAAGTATTCTGAAATAAGTGGGCCTGTGTACATAATCATAAGTAGGGATGAGCCGAACACCCCCGGTTCGCAGCAGAACAGCAGGCAAAAAATTTCTGCGAACACCATTAAAGTCTATGGGACGCGAACATGAAAAATCAAAAGTGCTCATTTTAAAGGCTTATATGCAAGTTATTGCCAAAAAAAGTGTTTGGGGACTGGGTTCTGCCCCAGGGGACATGTATCAGTGCAAAAAAAAGTTTTTAAAACTGCAGTTTTTTTGGGAGCAGTGATTTTAATAATGCTTAAAGTGAAACAATAAAAATGAAATATTCCTTTAACTATCGTGCCTTGGGGTGTCCTTGGTATGCCTGTAAAGTAGCGCATCTTTCCCATGTTTATAACAGTGCCACAGCAAAATTACATTTCTAAGGAAAAAATGTCATTTACAACTGCTCGCGGCTGTAATGTATTGTTGGATCCCGGGATTATAGATAAAAATACCAAAAATACCAAAAATACCAAAAAAAAAAAAGTGTGGATGTCCCCCCCAAAACACATATCAGGCCCTTCTGGTATGGATATTAAGGATATTAAGGTCTGGTATGGATATTAAGGGGAACCAAATTTTTTTTTTAAATGGCGTGGGGGCCCCCAGGCACTATAGACCCTAAACAGCAGTATATATACTATATACTGCCCTATATACTTTGCAGAAAAACTGGGCCTTAGGTGTTGGTGGTACCAGAACACTGTAAGCCCTCACAGTTACTCTTGTTGGGAGCAGTAACGGGTCCTCCTGTGAAGTATTATATCAAAAATTGTAATTACATGGCCCTGTTAAACGGGGCAAAAAAATTGGGCTTTTGGTTTTGGTGGCGCCAGAACACTGTAACCACTCACAGATACTCTTGTTGGGGCGCACCAACGGGCCCTGCTTTGAAATATTATATCAAAAATTGTAATTTCATGCCCCTATTAAACAGGGGCAGAAAAGTTGGGCCTTGGGTGGTGGTGCCACAGCATTGTAACCCCTCACAGATACTCTTGTTGGGCGCAGGAACGGGCCCTGCTGTGAAATATTAAATCAAAAATTGTAATTACATGCCCCTGTTAAACAGGGGCAGAAAAATTGGGCTTTTGGTTTTGGTGGCGCCAGAACACTGTAAGCCCTCACAGTTACTTTTGTTGGGCACAGGAATGGGCCCTGCTTTGAAATATTATATCAAAAATTGTAATTACATGCCCCTGTTAAACAGGGGCAGAAAAATTGGGCCTTGGGTTGTGGTAGTGGTGCCCTAAACCAAACATATTGTTGGAAGCTAGCATCATCAAGATTGAGGAGGAATAGGATAGTCAGCATAGACAGTCTTCAAGGGATCCCAGATCCATAGCAAATTCAATCAGTTACATCAGCATCAGGTGCTTGATAGCTGCTGATCTAAGATTGATTCATTTTTATGAATGTGAGCCTATCAATGGAGTCTGTGGACAGGCGCACTCTTTGATCCATTACAAACCCTCCAGCAGCACTGAATGTGCGTTCAGAAAGCACACTAGATGCAGGACAGACCAGTAGCTCAATTGTATATTGAGCAAGTTCTGGCCAGTGATCCATCCACAAGACCCAGTAACCCAGTGGATGCTCTGTTAGAAAGGCATCCAAGTCTGCTCTTGCCCCTAGATATTCCTGCACCATATAATGCAGATGCTGGCGATGGTTGCTTGAATCTATCAGACCTTGGCGCTGAGGACTGAAAAATTGTTGAAAGGCATCAGTCAGCCGGCCACCTTCTCCCCTGCTCTTCCTCTGACTGAACAAAGCCTCAGCAACATGTTGTCCAGCACCAACAGGAAATGGTAACCTTCCAGGGTCTGGAAATGCATTGCACAAACCTTTCTTCAAGGCCTCCTGAAGATGTTTCATCCTGTGCTCCCTCTGCAAAGGCAGGATGAGTTCTGCAACCTTACCCGTAACGTAGATCAAGAAGGGTTGCCAGCGAGTAATGATCCCTCTCCTTGATACCACGAATCCTAGGGTCCTTTCGCAGGCTTTGCAGAATCTGGGAGGCCGTGCAGTGTAAGTTTGCAGAGGCATTCGATTCTGAGTCCTCTGGGTCACTAAGGATCACATTATCCGTAACTACCTCCTCCCAGCCACGTACAACTTCTTGGGTTTCTGGGGACTGAAAACCATTCCCTTGAAGAATGCTGTTGAGTGCTATCCTCTACATCCATGCTGACACAATCCTCCTCTTCTCCCTGTGTGTTTGGTGGGCCTGCAGGCATGCTATCTGGATAAAGGGGGCCTTGAGAGGAAAGGAAGTCCTCCTCTTCCTCCCGCTGTTCTGCCTCAAGTGCCCTGTCCATGATTCCATGAAGCGTGTGCTCCAGCAGGAAGACTAGAGGGACAGTGTCACTGATGCATGCATTGTCGCTGCTCACCATCCTTGTGGCCTCCTCAAATGGTGACAGGACAGTGCATGTATCCTTGATCAGCAGCCACTGGCGTGGCGAAAAGAAGCCATGCTTCCCTGACCCTGTCCTGGTGCCATACTCGCACAGATACTCATTGATGGCCCTCTGCTGTGTGTGCAGCTGCTGCACCATTGCCAACTTTGAGTTCCACCTGGTAAACATGTCACAAATGAAGCAGTTGGTGGGCAGGTTGCATTCCCTTTGAATGTCAGCCAGCCGAGCACTGGCATTGTATGACCAGTGGAAATGACCACAGACTTTTCTGGCCTGCCTCAGGAGATCTTGTAAGACTGGGTACCCGTTCAAGAACTGCTGCACCATCAAATTCAGGACGTGTGCCAAACATGGTACATGGGTCAAGTGTCCCTGTTGGAGGGTGGAGAGAATGTTGGTGTCATTGTCACATACAACCATTCCTGGCTGAAGCTGGTGTGTCGTCAACCACCTCTGAGCCTGCCCCTGCAGAACTGACAGAATCTCTGCCCCAGTGTGGCTCCTGTCCCCTAGGCAGACCAACCCAAGCACCGCATGGCATCTTTTAGCCTGACTGCTTGTGTAGCCCCTTGAACACTTATGGACCACCACTGGTTCAGAGGACAAATCTGCAGAAGAGGCCATAGAGGAAGAAGAAGAGGAAGGGTTGGAGGAGAGAGCCATGGTAGAATCAATACTAGCATTTTGGAGGCGTGGTGGCAAAAAAAATCTCCAACAACACTGAACCCTGTCCTGCATCCCTCCCAGCTGCCAGTAGATGTACCCAGTGCACCGTGAAGGAAAGGTAAGGTTCCTGCCCATGCCTGTTGAACCATGAGTCAGCGGTAATATGACCTTACTGCTGACCACTCTGTCCAACGAGGCCAAAATATTGCCTTCCACATGCCAGTAGAGAGCCGGAATGGCCTTCCTTGAAAAGAAATGGTGCTTTGGAACCTGCCACTGAGGTACAGCACATTTCACAAATTCACAAAAGGGGGCAGAGTCTACCAGCTGAAAAGGCAGCAGTTGCAGTGCTAGCAATTTGGCCAAGCTAGCATTTAAATGCTGAGTGTGTGGATAGTTGGGACCAGATTTCTTTTCACAGTTCAGCAACTGGGGTAGGGAAATTTGCCTGCTAAAATTAATTGGTGGTGTACTGCTAGCAGATTGGCTGCAAGTACTTGGGACACCTACCTTCATTCCTCTGGAGGTATAGTAGGGTTGGAGATCCCAGATGAGGAGCAAAGAGAAGTCTGCCTTTTTCTTTGATGTGGGTCTTTCAAATGCTGTTGCCAACGAACTGCATGGCAGGTTGTCATATGTCTAGTCAAGCATGTGGTGCCCAAGCAGCTGCTGTTCTGGCCACACTTGATTTGCTTCAGACATTGGTTGCAAACAGCAACGGTGTGATTTGCTGCACATGTGTCGAAAAAGGTGCACACCAAAGAACTTTTAAAAGTCAGCGGGGAGTCAGCAGCGCCCTGCACCTGCGGAGCTCTGCGGTGTGATGCAAATGGGTGGCTGCCCTTAAACTGCCCCCTAGAGGACATCCTGCCTCGTTGGAGTTGTCCCTCCTCCTCCTCACTTTCCTACTCTCTTCTCTCAGGCACCCAAGTACAGTCAGTGACCTCATCATCCCCTCCCTCCCCGTCACTGGAGGAAACTTAGCAGTATGCTGCAGCTGGGGGAACATGACTGCCAGTTTCTTGTCCTTCTGTGACACCCCCTCTCTAGGCTCATGTTACTCCCTTCCTCAACCTGTGAACCAATATCGGAGCCTTCAAAGCGCTGCGCATCCTCCAGCAGCATGTAACCGACACTGTGGTTGAAAAATTCTGGGGACTCCTTTGTGCATGATGGTGGGGCTACAGAAGGAGTGACTGTGGATAAGGAGCCGGTGGAATAGGCCGCTTTGGCAGCTGCGCTGGAAGGCAAACTCCTCTGAGCCTGGGTGACAGAGGATCAGGAGGATGAGGACGGCTTTGTTATCCACTCCACCAACTCTTCTGCATGTTGTGGCTCAATAACACGCCATTAGCAGCAAAAAAGGACAAGCGTGCCCCACGGTCACCTGCAGAGGATGCACACTGTCCACGACCAGCACTGTTGACTGTAAAAACAGAGGCTGCTTGCCCTCTTTTAGTGGCCTGTGAGCATCTGCCTCTCCTTTGTGCCCTTCTGACATGATGTATTTTTTGTTTTGCAACATCACACTACACTGTGTTAGATACTGTGTGCACCGCTAGAAGTGTATTAGAAATGGCTGCACTGTATTGTATACTGTGTACACCACCAGAAGTATAGTAGAAACTGTACACACTGTAATAAATACTGTGTACACTTCCTGCACCATATTAGAAACTGTACAACGGCTGCACTGTATTGTATACTGTGTACACCACCAGAAGTGTAGTAGAAACTGTACACACTATATTAGCTACTGTGTATACCACCTGAAGTGTAGTAGAATCTGTACACACTGTGTTAGATACTGTGTACACCGCCTGCCCTATATTAGCAACTGTACAATGGCTGCACTGTATTATATACTGTGTACACCACCAGAAGTGTATTAGAAACTGTACAAACTGTATTAGATACTGTGTACACTGCCTGAAGTGTATTAGAAACAGTACACCACAGAATGCAATGTAGCTATAGGCTACACTGGATGCAGAGTATATATATATATATATATATATATATAATTCTATATATATATCTATATCTATATATATATCTATATATACTAGACTGCATATATATATATCAATACACCGCCTGAAGTGTATTAGAAAGTATACATCCCCAAATGCACTGTATATATAGGATACACTGAATGCAGAGTATATATATATATACACTACCGTTCAAAAGTTTGGGGTCACATTGAAATGTCCTTATTTTTGAAGGAAAAGCACTGTACTTTTAAATGAAGCTAACTTTAAACTAGTCCTAACTTTAAACAAATATACTCTATACATTGCTAATGTGGTAAATGACTATTCTAACTGCAAATGTCTAGTTTTTGGTGCAATATCTACATAGGTGTATAGAGGCCCATTTCCAGCAACTATCACTCCAGTGTTCTAATGGTACAATGTGTTTGCTCATTGGCTCAGAAGGCTAATTGATGATTAGCAAACCCTTGTGCAATCATGTTCACACATCTAAAAACAGTCTAGCTCCTTCCAGAAGCTACAAAACTGACCTTCCTGTGAGCAGATTGAGTTTCTGGAGCATCACATTTGTGGGGTCAATTAAACGCTCAAAATGGCCAGAAAAAGAGAACTTTCATCTGAAACTCGACAGTCTATTCTTGTTCTTAGAAATGAAGGCTATTCCATGCGAGAAATTGCAAAGAAATTGAAGATTTCCTACAACGGTGTGTACTACTCCCTTCAGAGGACAGCACAAACAGGCTCTAACCAGAGTAGAAAAAGAAGTGGGAGGCCGCGTTGCACAACTAAGCAAGAAGATAAGCACATTAGAGTCTCTAGTTTGAGAAACAGACGCCTCACAGGTCCCCAACTGGCATCTTCATTAAATAGTACCCGCAAAACACCAGTGTCAACATCTACAGTGAAGAGGCGGCTGCGGGATTTTGGGCTTCAGGGCAGAGTGGCAAAGAAAAAGCCATATCTGAGACTGGCCAATAAAAGAAAAAGATTAAGATGGGCAAAAGAACACAGACATTGGACAGAGGAAGACTGGAAAAAAGTGTTGTGGACGGATGAATCCAAGTTTGAGGTGTTTGGATCACAAAGAAGAACGTTTGTGAGACGCAGAACAAATGAAAAGATGCTGGAAGAATGCCTGACGCCATCTGTTAAGCATGGTGGAGGTAATGTGATGGTCTGGGGTTGCTTTGGTGCTGGTAAGGTGGGAGCTTTGTACAGGGTAAAAGCTAAGGAAGGCTATCACTCCATTTTGCAACGCCATGCCATACCCAGTGGACAGCGCTTGATTGGAGCCAATTTCATCCTACAACCGGACAATGACCCTAAACACACCTCCAAATTGTGCAAGAACTATTTACAGCAGAAGCAGGCAGCTGGTATTCTATCGGTAATGGAGTGGCCAGCACAGTCACCAGATCTGAACCCCATTGAGCTGTTGTGGGAGCAGCTTGACCGTATGGTACGCCAGAAGTGCCCATCCAACCATTCCAACTTGTGGGAGCTGCTTCTAGAAGCGTGGGGTGCAATTTCTCCAGCTTACCTCAATAAATTAACAGCTAGAATGCCAAAGGTGTGCAATGCTGTAATTGCTGCAAAAGGAGGATTCTTTGATGAAAGCAAAGTTTGATGTAAAAACAATGTTATTTCAAATACAAATCATTATTTCTAACCTTGTCAATGTCTTGACTCTATTTTCTATTCATTTCACAACGTATGGTGGTGAATAAGTGTGACTTTTCATGGAAAACACAAAATTGTTTGGGTGACCCCAAACTTTTGAACGGTAGTGTATATATATATATATATATATATATCTACTGTATATACTAGAATATATATATATATATATATATATATATATATATACATTAATACACCGCTTGACGTCTATTAGAAACTGTACACACTGTATTAGATACTGTGTACACCGCCTGCACTGTATTAGCAACTATATAATGGCTGCACTGTATTGTATACTGTGTACACCACCAGAAGTGTAGTAGAAACTGTACATACTATATTAGCTACTGCGTATACCACCAGAAGTGTATTAGAAACTGTACATACTGTAATATATATACTAGACTGTAAATATATATATATATATATATATATATATATATATATATATATATATATTTTAATATACCGCCTGAAGTGTATTAGAAACAGTACACCACGGAATGCACGGTAGATATATGCTACACTGGATTATTATTTCTCTTATACAGGATTTATATAGTGCCAACAGTTTACGTAGCGCTTTACAACTTGAGGGTAGACAGTACAAATACAATACACTTTAATACAGTAGGAATCAGTGGGCCCTGCTCCTTAGAGCTTACAATCTAAGTTATGCAGAGTGTATATATATATATATATATATATATATATATATATATATATATATATATATATATATATATATATATATATAATGTGGAGTGGTGACCCCAGGTCACGGTGTGTATTAGCACCTTCAGCCTGGTTTTTGCAAAGACAGGCATAATGATTGCACACCTGTGAGCTGGGTTTATATTCCCCTCAGGAAGAGAGCTCAGGGCTCACACTTGGGAACAGCTCTACACTACAGGCAGGTGGCCTGGTGTAGGAGTCGGGAGGGCTTTCAGGTGGAGACGGCTCCACAAAAGAGAGACAGGCGGTCTCTAGGAGTCTGAGCGTGTATGTCTGCAGGAGGCAGATGTGGCCTGCGACCAAGCAGCACGCAGCTGAGAAAGTAAGCTCCAGGAGGGAGTTTGACTAAGTAAGAGTGAGTGAGCCGGGAGGCTGAAGTTTTTCTGTTATACAATGATGGTGGAACCCCCTGCGAGGGAAGACTTTCTGTGAAGTTTGTTTCGTTTAAATAAAATTCGGCTGCCACGCCCTTAAGAAATACAGTCTGGACTGACCGGTGTTCCTGAAAACGCATACACCACTTGAGCATAAACACCCCAGATCATTACAATATATACTAGACTGTATATATTCATTAATATACCGCCTGAAGTCTATTAGAAACAGTACACCACGGAATGCACTTTAGATATAGGCTATACTGAATGCAGAGTGTGTATATATATATATATATATATATATATATATATATATATATATATCAAATACACTGCCACTAACTGAATAACCTGCCTGCTTAATTTCACTCAAGCTATCTCTCTGTCCACTGCAACAACACTACATAGGGCTTCTCTGTAATAAACCTTATATAGTATGGGGCGTGGACTTAGTCCCCTATAGCCATGGTTGGCCAAATTTATCCTTTAGTGACATGCTGTATTTATTACATTAGAATATGCATTTTGTAGTGTTGTAGAACACAACCCCCGGAGCTGTTGCAACACCAAATTCTCATTTCCTTTCAGTGTGCTGTCAAATTTTCTGTACAGAACTAAGTGAATTTCCCTTACTACCCCCCAGCAGTACTTCCATGACCCTACCCTGTTAATCAGACAAAATTGTTGTTATTTGGAGATTCGTATTTGTCCAAATCTCAGAATCATTATAGTAACGAATTTCAACAAATCCAAAATAAATTATAAAGAAACAACAAAATGTATTCATATTCATCCTGACCATTTGTTAACGTTTAAAGCATCTGAAAAATGTAACGACATAACGAATGATCTGCCTTGGTTTGGATCCGTTTTGTTTTATGTTGCATTAACGTTTTTCATTTTTATAAAAATGCACTACATGTAAAATGGAAAAATATTGCAAAAAAATACAGTATGGTATAAAAGTGAAATAAGATGACGAGTCCTACTTATTGTGTTTGGCTTGGATGGAGGTGGATCCATCAGAATCTCTGAATTATAACATTAGGAATGAATCTGAAATTCATTTTGTTCCATTCCTTATGTTATGATTCAGAGATTCTGATGCATTCACCTCCATCCAACCCAAACAGTGTGCATACTGTAAGTAATCTCCCAAAATAATAAATTAACATGTTGAAATGAATATAGCCAATCTTCTGAAATACCTTCCGTAATACGAATTGATTGAGAACAACGAATATATAGTACAAAAGTAAATATACAAAACAAATCCGAATATAGGAAACCGATTCCAAAAATGAATCATTCTAACATAACGAATATGAAGAAACTAAATGATTAACATAACAAATAAATCTGAAATGAAACAAAACACATTTTTTCATTGTACACATCCCTACAGACCACAATCCTGGCTGCATCAACTTTCCCCTCCTCAATTTTCACCAATGGCCTGTTAACTCCCTTGCACTCCTATTCACGCTGCGATGGTGGTTGGGTCACAACCATGTTGCCTCACCAAACTGGGGTACTCACTTTGACCCTCCCTCTCATGTGTCTCGCTCTTGGCCCATATCCATTATATATGCTGACTTGCTAATCCCAGTTTGCTGTGTGAATTAATAATGAGGCCCTCCTTTGTGGCGATGGACCGATAGTGGGATTCAGGAGGGGGCAGAACTGACCTGGTGACCACCTTTCTAGAAACTGGTATTGACATAGAAACTCATGGCATTGTCTCTAATGAGAGTTAAAGAAGAACTGAATTTAGCTGAGGGTCTCCAGGCTTTTATGATAATGTGGAGATACGCAGGTCATATTTGCACCTTATGGAAGAATTTCCTGTGAAAGGGACCCCTCCAGTAATGTGACAGCCTCAATCTGCCTTTCTGCTTCGTTAACCTCTGCTGACATCTACACCCAGTCTTCTTCTGGCTTCAGAGTCTTTGGCCATCTGCCACGGTGACAGATGGGACATGTAGGAATTGATCCCAGGCCTGGAAGATGAAGCTATTCAAAAGATTACAATTTTCTGAGAAAGGAAACACCCCAAGTGAAGTAAAGTGAAAAGGGATGATTTAAATATTGGGGATGTCGCAAGCAACCATATTTCAGATTACACCCCAAATATAGGTGGTCTAAAACAGGGGCCTTCAAACTGCGGCCCTTTGCTTGACTTTTTACCGCCCTTGGAGCACTGTCCCTTCCACTGACACCTAAGACTAAGCACTATTCCTCCCACTGATACCAATAATGGGGTACTATTCCTCCCACTGACACCAATGATGGGGCACTATTCCTCCCACTGACACCAATAAAGGTGCACTATTCCTTCCACTGACATCAATAATGTAATTTTTTTTAATCCCATGGAATTGTTTACTCCCACCAATGCCAGGGCATTTTCTACTCCCACTGGCCATAGTTCGCCCCCCTAACGTTTGAAGGGCAGTAAACTGGCCCTTTATTTTGAAAGTTTGGAGATCCCTGGTCTATAAGGTGGACTTGGTTCTTGCAGCCAGTCCCCTGATGATGTGGTGTGGAGCATGTGCGTCATCAAGGGGTTGTCTGCAAGAACCAAGAAGAGACAGCTAACTCCTGATGACATCAGAGAGTTAGATGGCAACGCGGGATCACATGAGAGCAGCAGAGTGGCAGATCACTACAGGACAGTGTTATGCTGCGTACACACGGTCGGATTTTCCGACGGGAAATGTTGGATGTGAGCTTGTTGTCGGAAAGTCCGACCATGTGTATGCTCCATCGAACATTTGCCGTTGGACTTTCTGAAAACAAATGTTGGCTAGCAGGTTCTCAAATTTTCCACCAACAAAACTTTGTTGTTGGAAAGTCCGATCGTGTTTACCCAAGTCCGCGCACAAAAGTCCACGCATGCTCAGAAGCAGAAGCGGTCGGTCTTGTAAACTAGCGTTCGTAATGGAGAATTAACATTGGTGACGTGACAAATTAGGAAATCTCCAAATGCAGCGCACAAGTCTCTTCTTCTTTAACCACTTGACAACTGGGCACTTAAACCCCCTTCCTAACCAGACCAATTTTCAGCTTTCGGTGCTCTCACATTTTGAATGACAATTACTCAGTCATGCAACACTGTACCCATATCAAATTTTTGTCCTTTTTTTTCACACAAATAGAGATTTATTTTGGTGGTATTTAATCACCGTTGGGTTTTTTATTTTTTGCGCTATAAAAGAAAAAACACTGAAAATTCGGTAAAAAAATGAAATTTTCTTTGTTTCTGTTATAAAATTTAGCAAATTAGTAATTTTTCTTCGTAAATTTTGGCCACAATTTATACTGCTACATATCTTTGGTAAAAATAAGTACAAATCGGTGTATATTATTTGGTCTTTGTGAAAGTTATAGAATCCAAAAGCTATGGTGCCAATATCTGAAAATTGATCACACCTGAATTACTGACGGCCTATCTATATTCTTGAGACCCTAACATGCCAGAAAAGTACAAATACCCCCCAAATGACCCCTTTTTGCAAAGAAGACATTTCAAGGTATTTAGTAAGAGGCATGGTGAGTTTTTTGAAGTAAAATCAAGATTTTGTTTTTCTTTTTTTTTTTTTTTCCACAAAATTGTCATATTAGCAGGTTATTTCTCACACACCGCATATGCATACCACAAATTACACCCCAAAACACATTCTGCTATTACTCCTGAGTATGGTGATACCACATGTGTGAGACTTTTACACAGCGTGGTCACATACAGAGGCCCAACATGCAGGGGAGCACCTCCAGGCATTCTGGAGCACCCAGGCCAATTCTGACATTTCTCTCCTACATGTAAAAATCATCATTTATTTGCTAGAAAATTACATAGAACTCCAAAATATTATATATGTTTTTTTTAGCAAAGTCCCTAGAGAATACAATGGCGGTTGTTGCAACTTTTTATCTCGCACGGTATTTTCGCAGCAATTTTTTGAACGCTTTTTTTGGGGAAAAAAACAGTTTTGTGCTTTAAAAAAAAAACAGTAAAGTTGGCCCAATGTTTTTGCATAATGTGAAAGATGAAGTTACGCCGAGTAAATAGATACCTAACATGTCACCCTTCAAAATTGCACACGCTCGTGGAATGGCGCCAAACTTCGCCACTTAAAAATCCCCACAGGCGACGCTTTAAATTCTTTTACTGGTTACATGTTTTGAGTTACAGAGGAGGACTAGGGCCAAAATTATTGCTCTCGCTCTACCGATCGCACCGATACCTCACATGTGGGGTTTGAACACCGTTTTCATATGTGGGCGGGACTTAGGTGTGCATTCGCTTCTGCATGCGAGCACACGGACAGGGGCGCTTTAAAAAAAAATTTTTTCTTTTTATTGTTTTTTTTACTTTATTTATTTTAGTTTGACACTTTAAAAAAAAAAATTTTTGATCACTTTTATTCCTATTACAAGGAATGTAAACATCCCTTGTAATAGGAATATGGCATGACAGGTCCTCTTTACAGTGAGATATGGGGTCAATAAGACCCCACATCTCACCTCTAGGCTGGGAAGCCTGAAATAATAAAAAAAAACGATCCTGGCTTCGATCGTAGCGGTGAGTCGGTATAAGCATTGCAGGGCGGCGGGAAGGGGGGGACGTCCCCTTCAGCCTCCCATAAGAACGATCAAGCAGTGGAACAGCTACTATGATCGTTCTTATGGTGTAGAGAATCGCCGGCTGAAAAAGCTGATATCTGAATGATGCCTGTAGCTGCAGGCATCATTCAGATATCCTCGCACAAAGTCAATGACGTCCTATGACGGCGGGCGGGAAGTGGTTAAAACACATTTTTTTTTTAACACAAAGTTGTCCATTTATACAATATTTCTAACACATAGCATGTACATACCAAAAATGACACCCCAAAATAGATTCTCCTACTCCTCCTGAGTACGGCGATATCACATGTGTGAGACTTCCACATACTGGCCACATACAGAGGCCGAGTACAGCCGAGTATGGCTGAGCATGGCAGAGTATGGCTGAGCATGGCAGAGTATGGCTGAGCATGGCTGAGCATGGCTCGGTATGGCTGAGCATGGCTGGGTATGACTGGGCATGGCTGAGTATGGCTGGGTATTACAGAGTATGACTGGGTATGACTGGGTATGACTGGGTATTGCAGAGTAGTGCAGGGTATTGCGGAATATTGCAGGGTATTGCGGAGTATTGCGGGGTGTTGCGGAGTATTGCGGGGTGTTGCAGAGTATTGCGGGGTGTTGCAGAATATTGCGGGGTGTTGCAGGGTGTTGTGGGGTATTGCAGGGTGTTGCGGAGTAGTGCAGAGTATTGCGGGGTGTTGCAGAGTATTGCGGGGTGTTGCAGAGTAGTGCAGAGTATTCTGGGGTGTTGCGGAGTAGTGCAGAGTAGTGCAGGGTATTGCGGGGTATTGCAGAGTATTGCGGGGTGTTGCGGAGTAGTGCAGAGTATTGCAGGGTGTTGCAGAGTATTGCGGGGTGTTGCGGAGTAGTGCAGAGTCTTGCAGGGTAGTGCAGAGTATTGTGGGGTGTTTCGGAGTAGTGCAGAGTATTGCGGGGTGTTTCAGAGTAGTGCAGGGTATTGCAGGGTATTGCAGAGTATTGCGGGGTATTGCAGAGTATTGTGGGGTATTGCAGAGTATTGCAGGGTATTGTGGGGTATTGCAGAGTATTGTGGGGTATTGTAGGGTATTGCAGAGTATTGTGGGGTATTGCAGAGTATTGTGGGGTATTGCAGAGTATTGCAGGGTATTGCAGAGTATTGCGGGGTATTGTGGGGTATTGCAGAGTATTGCGGGGTATTGCAGGGTATTGTGGGGTATTGCAGAGTATTGCGGGGTATTGCAGAGTATTGCAGGGTATTCCTGGGTATTGCATCGCATTTTAGTATGGAGGGATGGCTGAGCATGGATGGATGGATGGCTGCATGTGACTGTATTTGTCACTAAGCAGCGTTGTGGGCACTACAGATGTAGCCCACAACGCTGCTACCATTCGATCCCTCCCCCGCTCCTCCCCCTCTGTACCGATCGGTACACAGAGGGGAGGAACCGGCGTCATGACATGACGCCGGTTTGTTTACATGTGATGTCATTTGACGGAGCGATCACATGGTAAACGGCCGCGATCATCCTCTGGACCCGGCGGTCACGGATGTTCTCGGGTGCGCGCCCAAGGGGGCGCGCGAGAGCAGGATTCTGGATAAGTCGACCGCGCTGTAGCCATCTTTCGGCTATGGCCCGGTCGGCATGTGGTTAATGGGATAATAATGAAGCTGCTTTGCTGGTGATACTGATGGAGTTATTGCAAACGAATTTTCAAAGGCCTTTTTTTTCCAAGTGATATCAAGAATAATAATAATAATAGCGCAAAATAAAAAACGCAAAAAGAAAAGCGCGAATCAACACTCACCAAACTTCTACTAACACGAAATTAGCAGAAGGAACCCAAAGGGTGGGGCTAAACAGCTGAAAAACCACGTAGTACGTCTAGTACATCACTATGTTCATAATTGTTGGCCAACTTGTGTATGCAAGACAAGTTGGAGCCAACAACCTTCGAACAAAATTCCATATTGAGCAGAAATGAGAAAAGTGGGTAAGAGGCAGTGGCGGACGCTCAATAAGGGGCGCAGGGGCGCCGCCCCCCTAATCCATGCACCCAGCCCCTAATCTACATGCAGGGCGCCGGACGCATAGATTTCATTGGGTTTTTTTTTTTTTGAAGCACATGATTAGAGCCAGAGGCTCTAATTGGCTTTAAAAAAAGGGGAAGGCTCAGGGCGCAGAGTTCTAAGTAATTTTCTAGCAAAAAAAAATTATTTTAACTTGTAAACACCGAGTCTGAAAAATAGGCCCGGTCCTTAAAGTGGTTGTATACCCGCAGGACAAAAAAAAAATTACAAAAAAAAACCTGTAAGGCAAAGGCATAATGAGCTAGTATGCAGCGCATACTAGCTCATTCTGAAATGCTTACCCTAGAACGAGGCATCGGTATCTCACCCGGTCTATACTATCTATACTAATGGAGGGGGGTTTGTCCTGGGGGGGGTCTGTACTAATGTAGGGAGGGTGGTTTGTCCGGGGGGGGTCTGTACTAATGTAGGGGGGGTGGTTTGTTCTGGGGGGTCTACACTAATGTAGGGGGGTGGTTTGTTCTGGGCGGTCTGTACTAATGTAGGGGGGGTGGTTTGTCCTGGGGGGTCTGTACTAATGGAGGGGGGGTGGTTTGTCCTGGGGGGTCTGTACTAATGGAGGGGGTGGTTTGTCCTGGGGGTCTGTACTAATGGAGGGGGGTGGTTTGTTCTGGGGGGTCTGTACTAATGTAGGGGGGGTGATTTGTCCGGGGGGTCTGTACTAATGGAGGGGGGTGGCTTGTTCTGGGGGGTCTGTACTAATGGGGGGTGGTTTGTTCTTGGGGGGTCTGTACTAATGTAGGGGGGTTTGTCTGGGGGGGTCTGTACTAATGGAGGGGGGGGTTTGTCCTGGGGGGTCTATACTAATGTAGTGATCATTCTGTTTTCCAACAGGGAAAGCTCCCCGCTGGCAAAACACAATAGCACTATGAGAGGGATTCCCCCATCTGTGTTGATGGGGGAAATCAAGCAATTTTCTTTCCGTTCACCCATTGTGTGAAAGAAAGTAGCATAATCTATGGGCTGCTAAAGTCCTTAAGGTTGGCCATAGAAGTGTATTTTTTTTTTTTCAGTCAGGCAGTGGGCGGATCGGAAAAACCATCCCCATCTGTTTACATAAAGCAAACACCCTAAAGAACACAGTTATATACAAATGTAACAGTACCACACCAGTATTGTTAAGTAATAGTAGTCAAAATTTATTACAATATCCAATAAAAAAATCCCATAGATGGTACTATATTGCAAATGTAGAAAACACTTTACAGTAAAAGGCATTGCCAGCCTTGGTGGTAGATGAGTGGGTGTAGCTGAGCCTAAGAGGTATTGCCACCCTTGCTGGTACAAAAAAGTGGTTACTACCTGCCCCCACCTGTAACTGGTCACTGCAGCAAGGAGCATTGCAAAGGCAAACACATAAAAATAAGACATTTCCACACTCAACTTACCGACCAGCCTGTGATCAACCAAACTGTCCTGTTGAGCAGTATGTGTCAAAGACAGGGGTTTAGTTGCACACATTTACAAACGCATGCATAAGCCACAGAGCCACGGCAAGGCACCCCATTTTCTGTGGAACCTAAGAGGCATTGCCACCATTGGTGGTAGATGAGTGTATGTAGGTGGGAGCAGGGGATACGCTTGGCATGTGGGAGGGAGGGCAGAAACTTGGGGGGAAGTGCCACTGGCCACACTCACCCCATACCCAGGGTGGTAGCGTCCCCTCTTGGTGGTAGATGAAGGGGTGTGGGCAAGAAGGAGTGGGGTGTTAAGAGTTATATGGACATGGCTCATTGAAGCCTCTTTTATTTTTTTTTCTCTTGGTTTGGGTGAATTGGGAGCATATTTAATATAAGGTATTTGTAGGAGGGAGGAGGGGTGGAGGGTGGAGGGTGGAGGGAGGGGGGAGAAGGGAAAGAAAGTTTTTTTTGGGGGGGGGGGATTGGGAAGTGGATAAAGATGTGATCAATATAAATATGTTATGAAGGTTGTTTTAATGGATATGTCAAGTTTAGTAAAAAAAGGACGAGTGGATGTAGCAGAGCCTGAGGCATTGTCACCCTTGGTGGTAGATGAGTGGGTGTAGGTGGGGGCAGGGGGTATTACCAGTATGCTGGGTGTGGGGGAGTGAGGGCAGATGAAACTTGGGGGGAAGTTCCACTGGCCACACTCACCCCATACCCAGGGTGGTAACGTCCTCTCTTGTTGGTAGATGAGTGCATGTAGGTGGGGTCAGTACCAGTATGCTGGGCGTGGGGGAGTGAGGGCAGATGAAACTTGGGGGGAAGTTCCACTGGCCACACTCACCCCACAGTGGTAGCGTCCCTTCTTGGTGGTAGATGAGAGGGTGTAAGTGGGGCCAGGGGGTATTACCCGTATGCTGTGTGGGGGGGCAGATGAAACTTGGGGGGAAGTTCCACGGGCCACACTCACCCCCTACCCAGGGTTGTAGCGTCCCTTCTTGGTGGTAGATAAGTGGGTGTAGCAGAGCCTGAGGCATTGTCCCCCTTGGTGGTAGATGATTGCATGTAGGTGGAGGCATTACCAGTAAGCTGTGGGTGGGGGAGTGAAGGCAGATGAAACTTGGGGGGAAGTTCCAGTGGCCACACTCACCCCCTACCCAGGGTGGTAGCGTCCCCTCTTGGTGATAGATGAGTGGGTGTAGGTGGGGGCAGGGGGTATTACCAGTATGCTGGGCATGGGGGAGTGAGGGCAGATGAAACTTGGGGGGAAGTTCCACTGGCCACACTCACCCCCTACCAAGGGTGGTAGCGTCCCTTCTTGGTGGTAGATGAGTGGGTGTAGCAGAGCCTGAGGCATTGTCACCCTTGGTGGTAGATGAGTGGGTGTAGGTGGGGGCAGGGGGTATTACCAGTATGCTGTGTGGGGGGGCAGATGAAACTTGGGGGGAAGTTCCACGGGCCACACTCACCCCCTACCCAGGGTTGTAGCGTCCCTTCTTGGTGGTAGATAAGTGGGTGTAGCAGAGCCTGAGGCATTTTCCCCCTTGGTGGTAGATGATTGCATGTAGGTGGAGGCATTACCAGTAAGCTGTGGGTGGGGGAGTGAAGGCAGATGAAACTTGGGGGAAGTTCCAGTGGCCACACTCACCCCCTACCCAGGGTGGTAACGTCCCCTCTTGGTGATAGATGAGTGGGTGTTGGTGGGGGCAGGGGGTATTACCAGTATGCTGGGCGTGGGGGAGTGAGGGCAGATGAAACTTGGGGGGAAGTTCCACTGGCCACACTCACCCCCTACTCAGGGTGGTAGCATCCCTTCTTGGTGGTAGATGAGTGGGTGTAGCAGAGCCTGAGGCATTGTCACCTTTGGTGGTAGATGAGTGGGTGTAGGTGGGGGCAGGGGGTATTACCAGTATGCTGGGTGTGGGGGAGTGAGGGCAGATGAAACTTGGGGGGAAGTTCCACTGGCCACACTCACCCCATACCCAGGGTGGTAACGTCCCCTCTTGTTGGTAGATGAGTGCATGTAGGTGGGGTCATTACCAGTATGCTGGGCGTGGGGGAGTGAGGGCAGATGAAACTTGGGGGGAAGTACCAGTGGCCACACTCATCCCCTACACAGGGTGGTAGCGTCCCCTCTTGGTGGTAGATGAGTGGGTGTAGGTGGGGGCAGGGGGTATTACCAGTATGCTGGGCGTGGGGGAGTGAGGGCAGATGAAACTTGGGGGGAAGTTCCACTGGCCACACTCACCCCCTACCCAGGGTGGTAGCGTCCCTTCTTGGTGGTAGATGAGTGGGTGTAGCAGAGCCTGAGGCATTGTCACCCTTGGTGGTAGATGAGTGGGTGTAGGTGGGGGCAGGGGGTATTACCAGTATGCTGGGTGTGGGGGAGTGAGGGCAGATGAAACTTGGGGGGAAGTTCCACTGGCCACACTCACCCCATACCCAGGGTGGTAACGTCCCCTCTTGTTGGTAGATGAGTGCATGTAGGTGGGGTCAGTACCAGTATGCTGGGAGTGAGGGCAGATGAAACTTGGGGGGAAGTTCCACTGGCCACACTCACCCCAGGGTGGTAGTGTCCCTTCTTGGTGGTAGATGAGTGGGTATAGGTGGGGCCAGGGGGTATCACCAGTATGCTGTGTGGGGGGCAGATGAAACTTGGGGGGAAGTTCCACTGGCCACACTCACCCCCTACCCAGAGTTGTAGCGTCCCTTCTTGGTGGTAGATGAGTGGGTGTAACAGAGCCTGAGGCATTGTCCCCCTTGGTGGTAGATGATTGCATGTAGGTGGAGGCATTACCAGTAAGCTGTGGGTGGGGGAGTGAAGGCAGATGAAACTTGGGGGGAAGTTCCAGTGGCCACACTCACCCCCTACCCAGGGTGGTAGCGTCCCCTCTTGGTGGTAGATGAAGTGGTGTAGGTGGGTTCAGGGGGTATTACCAGTATGCTGGGCGTGGGGGAGTGAGGGCAGATGAAACTTGGGGGGAAGTTCCACTGGCCACACTCAGCCCCTACCCAGGGTGGTAGCATCCCTTCTTGGTGGTAGATGAGTGGGTGTAGCAGAGCCTGAGGCATTGTCACCCTTGGTGGTAGATGATTGCATATAGGTGGGGACAGGGGGTATTACCAGTATGATGGGCATGGGGGAGGGCAGATGAAACTTGGGGGGAAGTTCCACTGGCCACGCTAACCCCCTACCCAGGATGGTAGCGTCCCCTCTTGGTGGTAGATGAGTGGGTGTAGGTGGGGGCAGGGGGTATTACCAGTATGCTGGGCGTGGGGGAGTGAGGGTAGATGAAACTTGAGGGGGAGTTCCACTGGCCACACTCATCCCCTACCCATGGTGGTAGCATCCCCTCTTGGTGGTAGAAGAGTGGGAGTATTGGGTTGTGAGGCAGTTGATCCAGAGGAAGGCGAAAAACCCCAGCAAAGCATGATCCAATGTGCTCCAGCTGGGGAAAAAATTCCTTCCTGATCCCTCGAGAGGCAATCGAATATTTCCTGGATCGGCCCCGTGTGTGGGGGAGGGGCGGGCAATTGGTGAGTGGAGATGTGGGTGTCAGTGTGTGGAGAGTGGGGGAGGGACCATCCCCCACACAGAGCTCTGGAGGGAGGAGCCATTGTCCGGACTACAGCCGGGTCACGGCGTGTCTGTGTGATCTGCCTCCTCTGCTCAGGCTCTAAAGGAACTACAAGTCCCCAGCAATCTCTATCCACATGAGGAACTACAACTCGTGATTGCTGGGAGTTGTAGTTCCTCAGAGCCTGTGCAGAGGAGGCAGGTCCCCCGGATACACAGACACGCTGTGACCCGGTGTTCTGCCAAAAACTGTCCCCCCATCAGATAGTGTCCGCTCCGTACTGCGCAGGCGCCGCGCTTGCGCAGTAAGGAGGAGAAAGGAGACGCCGAAAGTCTCCGAAGAAGAACAGCTGAGGAAGAAATATAAACGGCGCCTGCGCAATGCCTGTTGCATTCAGTCACAAGCTCCCGCACGCTCCCGATGCTCGAGGGGGTGGGTTTACAAAATGTTAATATGTTTGCAGGGTGTGT
The DNA here is from genome assembly GCA_037952835.1 of Lithobates septentrionalis. Classification (NCBI taxonomy): domain Eukaryota; kingdom Metazoa; phylum Chordata; class Amphibia; order Anura; family Ranidae; genus Lithobates; species Lithobates septentrionalis. The sequence goes on along the minus strand of JBBDGP010002794.1, from coordinate 179,608 downwards.
TTAGTGAATTGAAGGGTGGGTTTATCAATGTTTATGGGCGTGTTTGCTGTACATATTTAAGGAGCGAACACATACAATTAGGCAGAGTATCAGTGCGGAATTTGGATGTTTTGTTGCAGAATTATAGCAGAACCCTCCTATTTCAACACTTTTGTAAGTACACTGTATGATTATATGTTATTCCCCTTCAGGGCTGTCTGTCTACAGGGCATGTGTTCTATGGATGATTATATTAACCATTGAAAATGTATGGTAAGTTCTGTGGTGGCTATCTGTGTACAGGGCTTGTATTCTATGGATGGATGATAAAGCATGGACATGTATTTACAGTTGAATAGTTTTGCTAAGTTCTGTGGTGGAGAACATGTATATTGCACAAAGTGTCTGCCATGTGCGGGGGGGGGATGGGAGACGCAATACAATGGCAAAGATGTATGATGTGTATTGCGGTAATTGCCCATTATGCTTCTATTTTATTCCCATGTAGGGCTGTCTGTGTACAGGGCATGTATTATATGGATAGATCACATCTTCTCACCCCCCCCCCCCCCCCCCACATGGCAGACACTTTGTGCAATATACATGTTCTCCACCACAGAACTTAGCAAAACTATTCAACTGTAAATACGTGTCCATGCTTTATCATACATCCATAGAATACAAGCCCTGTAGACAGATAGCCTACCACAGAACTTACCGTACATACAAAATGGCAGCCATGGGGGGAGGGGGGATGGGAAGATGTGTATTGGCATGGGGGGGATGGGAAGATGTGTATTGGCATGGGGGGGATGGGAAGATGTGTGTTGGCATGGGGAGGGGATGGGAAGATGTGTGTTGGCATGGGGAGGGGATGGAAAGATGTGTGTTGGCATGGGGGGGGATGGATGGATGATAAAGCATGGACACGTATTTACAGTTGAATAGTTTTGCTAAGTTCTGTGGTGGAGAACATGTATATTGCACAAAGTGTCTGCCATGTGCGGGGGGGGGGGGGGGTGGGAGACGCAATACAATGGCAAAGATGTATGATGTGTATTGCGGTAATTGCCCATTATGCTTCTATTTTATTCCCATGTAGGGCTGTCTGTGTACAGGGCATGTATTATATGGATAGATCACATCTTCTCACCCCCCCCCCACATGGCAACACACATCTTCCATCCCCCCACCATGCCAACACACATCTTTCCACCCCCCCCATGCAACACACATCTTCCCACCCCCCCCCATGGCAACACACATCTCCCCCCCTCCCCGATGGCAGCCATTTTGTACCATACACATCTTCCCATCCCCCCATGGCATCCATTTTTACCGTACACATTTTCCCATCCTTGACACCCTCCCCCCACGGCAGCCATTTTGTGTCATACACATCTTCCCATCTTTCCCCCTCCCCACCCCTATTGCAGCCATTTTGTGCCATACACATCCTCTCCACCACACATCTTCCCATCTTTCCCTCCTCCCCCCATGGCAGCCATTTTGTGCCATACACATCTTCCCTCCCCCTCCCCTCCCCCCATGGCAGTCAATCTGTGCAATACACTTTCTCATACACTTTCTCTCCCCCACACGTCTTTGGCATTGTGTCCTCCTCTCCCCCCACCACATATACAGCACGCGTGTATTATTGATGGATACAGCTGACATGTGGATGGATACAACTTACAATGACTGATATGTTTTGGATGGATGAGTGATGAACACAATGGCAGAGATGTCTAGGGTGGATATGGACATTTCTTGGCCAGGATGTTTAACCACTTCAATACCGGGCACTTAGACACCTTCCCGCCCAGCCCAATTTTCACCTTTCAGCGCTGTTGCAATTTGAATGACAATTGCGCGATCATGCTACACTGTACCCAAACAATTTTTTTATCATTTTGTTCCCACAAATAGAGTTTTCTTTTGGTGGAATTTGATCACCTCTGCGGTTGTTATTTTTTGCGCAACAAATAAAAAAAGACCGAAAATTTCGAAAAAACAAGTTTTTTTCTTTGTTTCTGTTAAATTTTTTTGTAAATAAGTACGCTTTCTCCTTCAATAATGGGCACTGATATAGCTGCACTGATGGGCACTGATACGGCGGCACTGATGGGCACCGATGAGGTGGCACTGATGAGGTGGCACTAACGGGCACTGATGATGGGCACTGATAGGCGGCACTGATGGGCACTGATAGGTGGCACTGGTATGCGGCACTGATGGGCACTCATAGGTGGCACCGATGGGCACACATAGGCGGCACTGATGGGCACTCGTAGGTGGCATTGATTGGCATATATGGGTGGCACTGATGGGTACTTATGTGTGGCACTGATGGGCACTGATAGGTGGGCACAGATGGGCACTGACAGGTGGCACCGATGGGCAATGACTGGTGGCACAGATGGGCAATGACAGGTGGCACTGATATAGCATTGCTGGGCATATCATTGGCATAATAGTGCCAATCAGTGCCCATTTGTGGGCACTGATTGGCACAGATTGCGCACATGTGGATGGCCATGGGGTACATACCTGGCCATCCACGTTGCCCCTTCCCTGGTGGTCCTAGTGGCATCCCTGGTAGTCCAGTGGGGTGATCTGCGGGGGGGCTGCGCTGATAAACAATCAGCGCAGACCCCCCCTGCCAGGAGAGCCGCCGATCGGCTCTCCTCTACTTGCGTCTGTCAGACGCGAGTGAGGAAGAGCCGATCAATGGCTCTTCCTATTGACAGCGTGATCAGCCGTGATTGGACACGGCTGATCACGTGGTAAAGAGCCTCCGCCGGAAGCTTTTTACCAAGATCAGTGTAGCGGTGTGTCAGACTGACACACCGCTCCACCGATCGCCGCGGTGCGCGCCCCCGGGGGCGCTGCGGCATGTTATCCTGCTGGACGTCATATGACGCCCAGTCAGGATAACACAACCACTTCCCGGACGTCAATCCGCTATAGGGCGGGCGGGAAGTGGTTAAAATTGCATCCATGTTCTCACGCGCACAGTACACATAAAACACACAGCTCTGTATGGGCCCCCAGAGGAAGACAAATAGAAGATATGCAGAATTTTTTTTTTTCCTTTATTTCAATAGGTATTAACAGAGTATATCTTACATGTTGTTTTTTTTTTTTATACACAGATCATAGTAATGAGAGCACATATCAGTGTGTGTATATATATATATATATATATATATATATATATATATATATATATATATATATATATATATATATATAGGGCCCCTATAGGTGTAGGCCTATTGGGGCCCTAAATAATATACACACACTGATATGTGCTCTCATTACTATGATCTGATTGTTGTGTTTTAATCAGTGTGGTGTGCCATTAATCTACAGTTTAAAGCATATAATATTTTTAATTTTTTTCCCTTCACAGGCTTTGCATTTGGTTTCGGTCACTTGCATTGCAGACCCGATCTATCAGACTCCCCGACTAGTGAGTATTATTTAAGACTGTACTGCTGTTTGAAACGTTGCGGGTCCATATAGCATATAATATACCTTTTATCTATGTATCCTTTTAATCTTTCTAAAATTATTTCCTTCACAGGCTTTGCATATGGTTTCGGTCAGTTGCATTGCAGTCCCGATCTATCAGACTCCCCGACTAGTGAGTATCATTTGATTACTGTCATGCTCTTTGCAACGTGGATGGTCCATATAGCATTTAATATACCTTTTTTATCTATGCATCTTCCCTTTTTTGTTATTTTTTTTTATTTACAGGCTTTGCATTTGGTTTCGGTCAGTTGCATTGCAGTCCCGATATATCAGACTCCAGCAACTAGTGAGTAATATCAGAATTAGTTTAATTTCTGAGGCGTGTATCATTTTTTTTATAAAGACCATTTTTAATAATGATAATTTATTATAGACTTAGTTTATTTACCAGCTGTTAAATGTTCTGTATATTTCCAATTTAGTGGCTGGAAAACATACTTGGCATTTGTTTTTTATTAAGATCTTACCAAAATGTGTGCACAGGTTGTAATGTTTAACGTTATGTAATAGTGCTCTGCTATATTTTCAGGTATGGAGAACAAGTGGCAAGAGGTATATAATTACCTCGCTCAGGGAACGTACCCATCAGCGTATTCAAAAAATGAACAACGCGTTCTTCGGAGGTATGCCTCCAAATTTTCAATAAATGGTGAGTGTCATAAACGATAATGCACAACAACAGATTGTAGGATCGCTCTTTCATAAATGCATCTTTTAATGTCAATTTTGTTTTATAGAAGGAAAGCTCTTGTATGGCAATAAAATAGCCATTCAAAGTAAAGATGAGGCAAAGAGCATATTTCATCAATTTCACGCTTCCCCTATTGGCGGTCATACTGGCATTCTAAAAACGCGCTCTGCAGTGTGCTCCAGATTTTACTGGAACGCAATGACTGTACACATTGAGAAATGGGTATGCAATCTACTAAATTTGTTGTATTTATATACACATACACAAAAGCTGTACACATTTTTACAATTTGTTTTTCTTAAAGGTACAGGAATGTGAGCAGTGTCAGAAGGTGGGAAAACCATTGAAAGCAAGCCAACCATTGCAGTTTATTAAGGTAATTGTTGTTAAAGCTGTGTTATTTTTTAAACATAATAGATATGATGAGCGTCAACATGTATCATTCATTCATTTACAAAGAAATTATTCCATCCCATTAGGTGTCAAATGTGTGGGAACTCGTTGGCATCGACCTCTACCCAAAACTGTTAATGGAAATATATATATCCTCACGGCGACTGATTATTTTTCTAAGTGGGTGGAGGCGTTCCCACTAAAAACGAAAAGTGCTGCTGAAGTGGGACAACACCTTTGCTCTATGATATATAGACACGGATGTCCCAAAAGAATCCTGTCTGACCAAGGCAGAGAGTTTGTGAATCAAGTAGGTGTACTTCAAAAATAGCATAGTAGTAGAAATGATATAAGAGTTATGTTGCTACCTTCATTTTGTTTTAAACATGCTTCTTTTTACAGCTCAACAATGGGCTTTGTACGCTTCTGGGAATAGAAAGGAGTGTGACAGCAGCATACCATCCCCAAACAAATGGGCTTGATGAGAAAACTAACGACAACATAAAGCGGCAAGTTTAATTAGTATTTGGATTTACGTTTTATTACTGCATTCTTTTTCTTCCAATCAATTTGTGTTTGCATTCCAATGCTATTGCAAGTGGTTAACCACTTCAGCCCCGGAAGGATTTACCCCCTTCCTGACCAGAGCACTTTTTACAATTCGGCACTGCGTCGCTTTAACTGCTAATTGCGCGGTCATGCAATTCTCTACCCAAACGAAATTTGCGTCCTTTTCTTCCCACAAATAGAGCTTTCTTTTGATGGTATTTGATCACCTCTGCCGTTTTTATTTTTTGCGCTATAAACGGAAAAAGACTGAAAATTTTGAAAAAAAATGATATTTTCTACTTTTTGTTATAAAAAAAAATCCAATAAACTAAATTTTAGTCATACATTTAGGCCAAAATGTATTCGGCCACATGTCTTTGGTAAAAAAAATGTCAATAAGCGTATATTTATTGGTTTGCGCAAAAGTTATAGCGTCTACAAACTAGGGTACATTTTCTGGAATTTACACAGCTTTTAGTTTATGACTGCCTATGTCATTTCTTGAGGTGCTAAAATGGCAGGGCAGTACAAAACCCCCCCAAATGACCCCATTTTGGAAAGTAGACACCCCAAGGAAATTGCTGAGAGGCATGTTGAACCCATTGAATATTTTTTTTTTTTGTCCCAAGTGATTGAATAATGACAAAAAAAAAAAAAAAATTTACAAAAAGTTGTCACTAAATGATATATTGCTCACACAGGCCATGGGCATATGTGGAATTGCACCCCAAAATACATTCAGCTGCTTCTCCTGAGTACGGGGATACCACATGTGTGGCACTTTTTGGGAGCCTAGCCACGTACGGGGCCCCGAAAACCCAGCACCACCTTCAGGATTTCTAAGGGCATACATTTTTGATTTTACTCCCCACTACCTATCACAGTTTTGAAGGCCATAAAATGCCAAGATAGCACAAACCCCCCCAAATGACCCCATTTTGGAAAGTAGACACCCCAAGCTATTTGCTGAGAGGCATGGTGAGTATTTTGCAGCTTTCATTTGTTTTTGAAAATGAAGAAAGACCAGAAAAAAAATTTTTTTTTCTTTTTTCAATTTTCAAAACTTTGTGACAAAAAGTGAGGTCTGCAAAATACTCACTATACCTCTCAGCAAATAGCTTGGGGTGTCTACTTTCCAAAATGGGGTAATTTGGGGGGGGTTTGTGCCACCTGGGCATTCCATGGCCTCCGAAACTGTGATAGGCAGTGAAGAGTGAAATCAAAAATTTACGGCCTTAGAAAGCCTGAAGGCGGTGCTTGGTTTTCGGGGTCCCGTGCGCGGCTAGGCTCCCAAAAAGTCCCACACATGTGGTATCCCCGTACTCAGGAGAAGCAACAGAATTTATTTTGGGGTGTAATTTTCACATATTCCCATGGCATGTTTGAGCAATATAACATTTAGTGACAACTAAAAAAAAAAAAAAAAATTTGTCTCTTTCCCGCTACTTGTGTCACAATATAAAATATTCCATGGACTCGACATGCCTCTCAGCAAATAGCTTGGGGTGTCTACTTTCCAAAATGGGGTCATTTGGGGGGGGGTTTGAACTGTCCTGGCATTTTATGCACAACATTTAGAAGCTTATGTCACACATCACCCACTCTTCTAACCACTTGAAGACAAAGCCCTTTCTGACACTTTTTGATTACATGAAAAAAATTATTTTTTTTTGCAAGAAAATTACTTTGAACCCCCAAACATTATATATTATTTTAAAGCAAATGCCCTACAGATTAAAATGGTGGGTGTTTCATTTTTTTTTTTTCACACAGTATTTGCGCAGCGATTTTCAAACGCATTTTTTGGGGAAAAAACACACTTTTTTAAATTTTAATGCACTAAAACACACTATATTGCCCAAATGTTTGATGAAATAAAAAAGATGATCTTAGGCCGAGTACATGGATACCAAACATGACATGCTTTAAAATTGCGCACAAACGTGCAGTGGCAACAAAATTAATACATTTTTAAAAGCCTTTAAAAGCCTTTACAGGTTACCACTTTAGATTTACAGAGGAGGTCTACTGCTAAAATTACTGCCCTCGATCTGACCTTCGCGGTGATACCTCACATGCATGGTGCAATTGCTGTTTACATTTGACGACAGACCGCCGCTTGCGTTCGCCTTAGCGCGAGAGCAGGGGGGACAGGGGTGCTTTTTATTTATTTATTTTTTTTCTTTATTATTTTTTTGCTTTTTTATCTTATTTTTAAACTGTTCCTTTCATTTTTTTTTTTTAAATCATTTTTATTGTTATCTCAGGGAATGTAAATATCCCCTATGATAGCAATAGGTAGTGACAGGTACTCTTTTTTGAAAAAATTGGGGTCTATTAGACCCTAGATCTCTCCTCTGCCCTCAAAGCATCTGACCACACCAAGATCGGTGTGATAAAATGCTTCCCCAATTTCCCAATGGCGCTATTTACATCCGGCCAAATCTAAGTCATAAAATGCTCGTAGCTTCCGGTTTCTTAGGCCATAGAGATGTTTGGAGCCACTCTGGTCTCTGATCAGCTCTATGGTCAGCTGGCTGAATCACCGGCTGCATTCTCAGGTTCCCTGTTGAGACAGGAGAGCCAGAGAAAAACACGGAAGACGGTGGGGGGGGGCATTCCCTCCCACTGCTTGTAAAAGCAGTCTAGAGGCTAATTAGCCGCTAGGATTGCTTTTACATGAAAGCCGACCGCTGGCTAAAAAGAATGATACCAAGATGATACCTAAACCTGCAGGCATCATTCTGGTATAACCACTCAAAGTCGTGAATGGCGTACCTGAAGACAAAAAAATGGTTAACAATAAAGCACAGTAAACGGTAAAGTATAAAAAATTGCATACCTGAAAAGCAAACATGATAAAACATAATAACAATAAAACATTGCAGAATAGAATACAGTAAAAAAGAGCAGAACAATAGAGAGAGAGAATAGAGAGAGAGAACAATAAAACGACAACTATTTTTTTTTATTTTTGTTTGTGTTTTTTGTTTTTTTTTTTACACTTTTTTTTTGTAACTGTAACTTTTATAACTGTAACCGGTTCCAGGTTCGGATCTCTCAAAATGCGATGGCATCTTGGGAGACCCTGTGAAAGTGTGCCTAGTCTGTGCAATGCTGTACCCTACGCTAATACTCAACTAGTGAATGGTAGCGTTCAAAACATTCACCAATGCAAAGACCAGGATTGTCAGGACAGGAGGGACAATAATAGTGAGTGTCACGCCTATATCCGCGCTTGCTGCAGACACAACATCTTTTTTGGGGGGGTTCGATGGGTAGGGGTACTTGGGAGGATATATAAATGCCTCTCATGCAGCCGACTGCATTTGGTTGGGGATGTGAATGGGGGAAGTACGGGCGCTGCAGAAGCGGTGGGTTCCCAATTAGGATTGGCGAATGCAGCAGGAAGGGCACTATGGGCACGACGGGCCTGTGTTTGTCTTTTTGGTGGCAGCGGGACACTACTTGTGCTTGCCACCTCACCAGCTTGAACTGCACTTATGGGACTCGCCACGTCACCAAGTGTTACTGCAGTGCTGGTTTGACTACGACCGGGGTGTACTAGGCCGCTGGTGCTTGCCAGTTCACCAAAACGCTACAAAAAAAAGTGACAGTGATCGATCGATACTGCACTTGGGTGGGCTGGGCTGGGCCGGGCGGAGGGGCAAAACGCAGGTGCTAGCAGGTATCTGGGCTGATCCCGCTAACACTGCGTTTTTGGGAACCCTAAACTGCTGGGGACGCCAGTATAGATCTGATCGGATCAGATATTGATGCGTTCAGATACTATACCACTAAGGGAGGTGTACGGTGCGTGTACGGTGCGTGCGTGGGTGTTCGCGGTACTGGCGCTAATCTGACGCTGCCTAGGGCGACGCATATCACCGCCGGGCGATCAGGGGGCTAAACCTTTTTTCGGTAATAAACGGCGGGTGCCCTGACACTATAAAAAATAAACGAACTAACCAGCGTCACCCGTAACGGTTATATGGTGATCAGTGGTGAAAGGGTTAACTAGGGGGCAATCAAGGGGTTAAAACATTTATTAGATAGTATATGGGGGTCCCTGTCGCTATAAAACACTGACGGCGAACCTAAATATTTACGTCCCTAACTAGCGTCACCAGCGACACTAATACAGCGATCAGAAAAATGATCGCTTAGCGACACTGGCGACAGGGGGTGATCAAGGGGTTAAAACTTTATTAGGGGGGGTAAGGGGGGTACCCTAGACCTACAGGGGGCTAAACCTTTATTCGGTAATAAACGGCGGGTGCCCTGACACTATAAAAAATAAACGAACTAACCAGCGTCACCCGTAACGGTTATATGGTGATCAGTGGTGAAAGGGTTAACTAGGGGGCAATCAAGGGGTTAAAACATTTATTAGGTAGTATATGGGGGTCCCTGTCACTATAAAACGCTGACGGCGAACCTAAATATTTACGTCCCTAACTAGCGTCACCAGCGACACTAATACAGCGATCAGAAAAATGATCGCTTAGCGACACTGGTGAGGGGGGGTGATCAAGGGGTTAAAACTTTATTAGGGGGGGTAAGGGGGGTACCCTAGACCTACAGGGGGGTAACAGTCACTACCCTAACACTGCTAACTGTCACAAACTGACACTATGCAGTAATCAGGAAAAAAAAAAAAAAAAAAAAAAACCTGCTTGGTGTCAGTTTGTGACAGGGGGGGGGGGGGTGATTGGGGGGTGATCGGGGGGCGATCGGGGGGGGATCGGGGGGGGGATCGGGGGTGTAATGTATGCCTGGCATGTTCTACTGTGTTGTGTAGTGTTGTGCACTTACTTACATGTCATCTCCCCTCGGCGCTGGAACGGAAACTCCCGAGCCGAGGAGAGATGACATCACATCCTCTGCGTACTATACAGAGGCAGGGGATGTTTCTCATTGGCTGGGAGCGATCGCGAGGGGGGGGGCCACGATCGGATGGCCTCCCCCTCGTCTCTCATCGCTTCCAACCAAATGCCGACCGCAGCTGGCACCGGGGGGGGGTCCGATCGGACCCCCCCACCCGCGGGAAGGCAATCACGTTTCAGGTACGTGATTTTGCCTGCCTGTGCCGCTCTGCTCACGTATATAGGCGTGAGGCGGTCGGCAAGTGGTTAAGCATAGAACATACTTCTCTTGAGTATGGGGCTCGTTGCATGAATGAATGTTTACTAGAGAGCTGTAAATGTGGTGTTAAGTAAACTTTTTTTTTTTTTTTTTTTTAATCTCTTTTTTTGTTTCACTCTAGAGCTCTAATGAAAGTGGTCAACGATAAGCAGGATTATTGGGATATGTATTTGGAACCTACATTATTTTCTTTGCGTTCAAAAATACAAACCACCACGAAATTTTCGCCATTTCAATTGATGTATGGAAGGGAGGCAGTTTTCCCCGCCGAAGTTCCTGTTGAAATGCCGGTTAGTTATTGTACAACTGTGCAATTCTGTGCTCACATATGCAAACTTATCAATTTCTGTGGGGTAGAGGTGATTTAAGGCTGCATGGCTTATGTATAATTTTATAGGCTGTTCTCTTTCTAGACTTACAAAGTCAATATAGCTCTTGTTTTTTTTTTTTGTTTTTTTTTGGTAAATCGCTTAACCACTTGAGCCCCGGACCATTATGCTGCCTAAGGACCAGAGGTCTTTTTCCAATTTGGCACTGCGTCGCTTTAACTGCTAATTGCGCGGTCATGCAATGCTGTACCCAAACGAAATTTGCGTCCTTTTCTTCCCACAAATAGAGCTTTCTTTTGATGGTATTTGATCACCTCTGCGGTTTTTATTTTTTGCGCTATAAATGGAAAAAGACCGAAAATTTTGAAAAAAAATGATATTTTCTACTTTTTGTTATAAAAAAAATCCAATAAACTCAATTTTAGTCATACATTTAGGCCAAAATGTATTCGGCCACATGTTTTTGGTAAAAAAAATGTCAATAAGCGTATATTTATTGGTTTGCGCAAAAGTTATAGCGTCTACAAACTAGGGTACATTTTCTGTAATTTACACAGCTTTTAGTTTATGACTGCCTATGTCATTTCTTGAGGTGCTAAAATGGCAGGGCAGTACAAAACCCCCCCCAAATGACCCCATTGTGGAAAGTAGACACCCCAAGGAAATTGCTGAGAGGCATGTTGAACCCATTGAATATTTTTTTTTTTTGTCCCAAGTGATTGAATAATGACAAAAAAAAATAAATAAATAAATATTTACAAAAAGTTGTCACTAAATGATATATTGCTCACACAGGCCATGGGCCTATGTGGAATTGCACCCCAAAATACATTCTGCTGCTTCTCCTGAATATGGGGATACCACATGTGTGGGACTTTTTGGGAGCCTAGCCGCGTACGGGGCCCCGAAATCCAATCACCGCCTTCAGGATTTCTAAGGGCGTAAATTTATGATTTCACTCTTTACTGCCCATCACAGTTTCGGAGGCCATGGAATGCCCAGGTGGCACAAACCCCCCCCAAATGACCCCATTTTGGAAAGTAGACACCCCAAGCTATTTCCAGAGAGGCATATTGAGTCCATGGAATATTTTATATTTTGACACAAGTTGCGGGAAAGTGACACATTTTTTTTTTTTTTTTTTTGCACAAAGTTGTCACTAAATGATATATTGCTCACACAGGCCATGGGCATATGTGGAATTGCACCCCAAAATACATTTAGCTACTTCTCCTGAGTACGGGGATACCACATGTGTGGGGCTTTTTGGGAGCCTAGCCGTGTACGGGACCCAGAAAACCAATCACCGCCTTCAGGATTTCTAAGGGTGAAAATTTTTGATTTCACTCTTCACTGCCTATCACAGTTTCGGAGGCCATGGAATGCCCAGGTGGCACAAAACCCCCCCAAATGACCCCATTTTGGAAAGTAGACACCCCAAGCTATTTGCTGAGAGGCATGGTGAGTATTTTGCAGCTCTCATTTGTTTTTGAAAATGAAGAAAGACAAGAAAAAACTTTTTTTTTTTTCTTTTTTCAATTTTCAAAACTTTGTGACAAAAAGTGAGGTCTGCAAAATACTCACTATACCTCTCATCAAATAGCTTGGGGTGTCTACTTTCCAAAATGGGGTCATTTGGGGGGGGTTTGTGCCACCTGGGCATTCCATGGTCTCCGAAACTGTGATAAGCAGTCAAGAGAGAAATCAAAAATTCACGCCCTTAGAAAGCCTGAAGGCGGTGCTTGGTTTTCGGGGTTCCGTACGCGGCTAGGCTCCCAAAAAGTCTCACACATGTGGTATCCCCGTACTCAGGAGAAGCAGCAGAATGTATTTTGGGGTATAATTTCACATATTCCCATGGCATGTTTGAGCAATATATCATTTAGTGACAATTTTGTGCAAAAAAAAAAAAAAATTGTCTCTTTCCCGCAACTTGTGTCGCAATATAAAATATTCCATGGACTCGACATGCCTCTCAGCAAATAGCTTGGGGTGTCTACTTTCCAAAATGGGGTCATTTAGGGGGGTTTTGAACTGTCCTGGCATTTTATGCACAACATTTAGAAGCTTATGTCACACATCACCCACTCTTCTAACCACTTGAAGACAAAGCCCTTTCTGACACTTATTGTTTACATGAAAAAGTTTTTTTTTTTTGCAAGAAAATTACTTTGAACCCCCAAACATTATATATTTTTTTAAAGCAAATGCCCTACAGATTAAAATGGTGGGTGTTTCATTTTTTTTTTTCACACAGTATTTGCGCAGCGATTTTTCAAACGCATTTTTTGGGGAAAAAACACACTTTTTTAAATTTTAATGCACTAAAACACACTATATTGCCCAAATGTTTGATGAAATAAAAAAGATGATCTTAGGCCGAGTACATGGATACCAAACATGACATGCTTTACAATTGCGCACAAACGTGCAGTGGCAACAAAATAAATACATTTTTAAAAGCCTTTAAAAGCCTTTACAGGTTACCACTTTAGATTTACAGAGGAGGTCTACTGCAAAAATTACTGCCCTCGATCTAACCTTCGCGGTGATACCTCACATGCATGGTGCAATTGCTGTTTACGTTTGACGACAGACCGCCGCTTGCGTTCGCCTTAGTGCGAGAGCAGGGGGCGACAGGGGTGCTTTTTTTTTTTTTTTTTTTTCTTTATTATTTTTTTGCTTTTTTATCTTATTTTTAAACTGTTCCTTTCATTTTTATTTTTTTTTAATCATTTTTATTGTTATCTCGGGGAATGTAAATATCCCCTATGATAGCAATAGGTAGTGACAGGTACTCTTTTTTGAAAAAATTGGGGTCTATTAGACCCTAGATCTCTCCTCTGCCCTCAAAGCATCTGACCACACCAAGATCGGTGTGATAAAATGCTTCCCCAATTTCCCAATGGCGCTATTTACATCCAGCGAAATCTAAGTCATAAAATGCTCGTAGCTTCCGGTTTCTTAGGCCATAGAGATGTTTGGAGCCACTCTGGTCTCTGATCAGCTCTATGGTCAGCTGGCTGAATCACCGGCTGCATTTTCAGGTTCCCTGTTGAGACAGGAGAGCCAGAGAAAAACACGGAAGACGGTGGGGGGGGGGGCATTCCCTCCCACGGCTTGTAAAAGCAGTCTAGAGGCTAATTAGCCGCTAGGATTGCTTTTACATGAAAGCCGACCGCTGGCTGAAAAGAATGATACCAAGATGATACCTAAACCTGCAGGCATCATTCTGGTATAACCACTCAAAGTTGTGAATGGCGTACCTGAAGACAAAAAAATGGTTAACAATAAAGCACAGTAAACGGTAAAGTATAAAAAATTGCATACCTGAAAAGCAAACATGATAAAACATAATAACAATAAAACATTGCAGAATAGAATACAGTAAAAAAGAGCAGAACAATAGAGAGAATAGAGAGAGAGAGAACAATAAAACGACAACTATTTTTTTTTATTGTATATATATATATATATATATATATATATATATATATATATATTTTTTTTTTTTACACTTTTTTTGTAACTAACTTTTATAACTGTAACCGGTTCCAGATTCGGGTCTCTCAAAATGCGATGGCATCTTGGGAGACCCTGTGAAAGTGTGCCTAGTCTGTGCAATGCTGTACCCTACGCTAATACTCAACTAGTGCATGGTAGCGTTCAAAACATTCACCAATGCAAAGACCAGGATTGTCAGGACAGGAGGGACAATAATAGCGGGTGTCACGCCTATATCCGCGCTAGCTGCAGACACAATATCTTTTTTGGGGGCGTTCGCTGGGTAGGGGTACTCGGGAGGACATAAAGAAAATGCCTCTCATGCAGCCGACTGCATTTGGTTGGGGATGTGAATGGGGGAAGTACGGGCGCTGCAGAAGCGGTGGGTTCCCAATTAGGATTGGCGAATGCAGTAGGAAGGGCACTATGGGCACGACGGGCCTGTGTTTGTGTTTTTGGTGGCAGCGGGACACTACTTGTGCTTGCCACCTCACCAGCTTGAACTGCACTTATGGGACTCGCCACGTCACCAAGTGTTACTGCAGTGCTGGTTTGACTACGACCGGGGTGTACTAGGCCGCTGGCGCTTGCCAGTTCACCAAAACGCTACCAAAAAATCTGTTGGCGATCGCAGGGATCAGGCCTGACTCTGTGAACGTTGCAGTTATGCATTTAGTCTTTTGTAAGTGACAGTGATCGATCGATACTGCACTTGGGTGGGCTGGGCTGGGCCGGGCGGAGGGGCAAAACGCAGGTGCTAGCAGGTATCTGGGCTGATCCCGCTAACACTGCGTTTGTGAGAACCCTAAACTGCTGGGGATGCTAGTATAGATCTGATCGGATCAGATATTGATCCGTTCAGATACTATACCACTAAGGGTGGTGTACAGTGCGTGCGTGGGTGTTAGCGGTACTGGCGCTAACCTGACGCTGCCTGGGGCTGGTGCTTGCCAGTTCACCAAAACGCTACCAAAAAAACTGTTAGCGATCGCAGGGATCAGGCCTGACTCTGCGAACGCTGCAGTTATGCATTTAGTGTTTTGTAAGTGTCAGTGATCGATCGATACTGCACTTGGGTGGGCTGGGCCGGGCGGAGGGGCAAAACGCAGGTGCTAGCAGGTATCTGGGCTGATTCCGCTAACACTGCGTTTTTGGGAACCCTAAACTGCTGGGGACACTAGTATAGATCTGATCGGATCAGATATTGATCCGTTCAGATACTATACCACTAAGGGAGGCGTATGCTGCGTGCGTGGGTGTTAGCGGTACTGGCGCTAACCTGACCCTGCCTGGGGCTGGTGCTTGCCAGTTCACCAAAATACTACCAAAAAAACTGTTAGCGATCGCAGGGATCAGGCCTGACTCTGCGAACGCTGCAGTTATGCGTTTAGTGTTTTGTAAGTGACAGTGATCGATCGATACTGCACTTGGGTGGGCTGGGCTGGGCCGGGCGGAGGGGCAAAACGCAGGTGCTAGCAGGTATCTGGGCTGATCCCGCTAACACTGCGTTTTTGGGAACCCTAAACTGCTGGGGACGCCAGTATAGATCTGATCGGATCAGATATTGATGCGTTCAGATACTATACCACTAAGGGAGGTGTATGCTGCGTGCGTGGGTGTTAGCGGTACTGGCGCTAATCTGACGCTGCCTGGGGCGACGCATATCACCACCGGGCGATCAGGGGGCTAAACCTTTATTCGGTAATAAACGGCGGGTGCCCTGACACTATAAAACATAAACAAACTAACCAGCGTCAACCGTAACGGTTATACGGTGATCAGTGGTGAAAGGGTTAACTAGGGGGCAATCAAGGGGTTAAAACATTTATTCGGTAGTATATGGGGGTCCCTGACGCTATAAAACGCTGACGGCGAACCTAAATATTTATGTCCCTAACTAGCGTCACCAGCGACACTAATACAGCGATCAGAAAAATGATCGCTTAGTAAAACTGGTGACAGGGGGTGATCAAGGGGTTAAAACTTTATTAGGGGGGGTTAAGGGGGTACCCTAGACCTAAAGGGGGGTAACAGTATCTGTCCCAACACTGTAACTGTCACAAACTGACACTATGCAGTAATCAGAAAAAAAAAAAAAAAAAAAAAAAAAAACAACTGCTGGTGTCAGTTTGTGACAGGGGGGGGGGGTGATTGGGGGGGATCGGGGGGCGATCGGGGGGGGGATCGGGGTGTTTTGTGTGCCTGGCATGTTCTACTGTGTGTGTGTGTGTTGGTGCACTCACATTGATGTCTTCTCTCCTCGGGCCGGAACGGAAATTACCGAGCCGAGGAGAGATGACATCATTTCCTTTGCTGCTGTTTAGCATACAGCAGCAAAGGAATGATTCGATTGGCCGGCGGCGATCGCGAGGGGGGGGCCACGAACGGATGGTCTCCCCCTCACCACCGATCGCCGCTGGACAAACGACGACCGCCTCGGGCACCGGGGGGGGGGGTCCGATCGGACCCCCCACCCACGGAAGGCAAATCACGTACCCTGTACGTGATTTTGCCTGTCTGTGCCACTTTGCCGACGTACATCGGCGTGAGGCGGTCGTCAAGTGGGTAATTAAAATATATAGAAATTTCTTTTTGGTTTAGCTTTTACAGATCATTCTCCCGGATGAGACTAGTTATGTTTCTTTCATGGAGGAGAAGAAAGCTGCAATGGAGATAGTGAAAGCAGCCACAAAGGAAAATATTGCCAAGTCCCAGAACAGACAGAAGGAAGCCCATGATAAAAAAATACAGAAAAAGTATAAAAGCATAATTTATACTGTTCGGCAAAAGGTGATGGTGTTTAACCACTTGCCGACCGCCTCACGCCTATATACGTGAGCAGAGCGGCACGGGCAGGCAAAATCACGTACCTGAAACGTGATTGCCTTCCCGCGGGTGGGGGGTCCGATCGGACCCCCCCCGGTGCCAGCTGCGGTCGGCATTTGGTTGGAAGCGATGGGAGACGAGGGGGAGGCCATCCGATCGTGGCCCCCCCCTCGCGATCGCTCCCAGCCAATGACAAACATCCCCTGCCTCTGTATAGTACACAGAGGCAGAGGATGTGATGTCATCTCTCCTCGGCTCGGGAGTTTCCGTTCCAGCGCCGAGGGGAGATGACATGTAAGTGCACCAACACTCACACACACACAGTAGAACATGCCAGGCATACCTTACACCCCCGATCCCCCCCCCGATCGCCCCCCGATCCCCCCCCAATCACCCCCCCCCGTCACAAACTGACACCAAGCAGGTTTTTTTTTTTTTTGTTTTTTTTTTCCTGATTACTGCATAGTGTCAGTTTGTGACAGTTAGCAGTGTTAGGGTAGTGACTGTTACCCCCCTGTAGGTCTAGGGTACCCCCCTTACCCCCCCTAATAAAGTTTTAACCCCTTGATCACCCCCCGTCACCAGTGTCGCTAAGCGATCATTTTTCTGATCGCTGTATTAGTGTCGCTGGTGACGCTAGTTAGGGACGTAAATATTTAGGTTCGCCGTCAGCGTTTTATAGCGACAGGGACCCCCATATACTACCTAATAAATGTTTTAACCCCTTGATTGCCTCCTAGTTAACCCTTTCACCACTGATCACCGTATAACCGTTACGGGTGACGCTGGTTAGTTTGTTTATTTTTTATAGTGTCAGGGCACCCGCCGTTTATTACCAAATAAAAGTTTAGCCCCCTGTAGGTCTAGGGTACCCCCCTTACCCCCCCTAATAAAGTTTTAACCCCTTGATTACCCCCTGTCGCCAGTGTCGCTAAGCGATCATTTTTCTGATCGCTGTATTAGTGTCGCTGGTGACGCTAGTTAGGGACTTAAATATTTAGGTTCGCCGTCAGTGTTTTATAGCGACAGGGACCCCCATATACTATCTAATAAATGTTTTAACCCCTTGATGGCCCCCTAGTTAACCCTTTTACCACTGATCACCGTATAACCGTTACGGGTGACGCTGGTTAGTTTGTTTATTTTTTATAGTGTCAGGGCACCCGCCGTTTATTACCGAAAAAAGGTTTAGCCCCCTGATCGCCCGGCGGTGATATGCGTCGCCCTAGGCAGCGTCAGATTAGCACCAGTACCGCGAACACCCATGCACGCACCGTACACGCACCGTACACCTCCCTTAGTGGTATAGTATCTGAACGCATCAATATCTGATCCGATCAGATCTATACTGGCGTCCCCAGCAGTTTAGGGTTCCCAAAAACGCAGTGTTAGCGGGATCAGCCCAGATACCTGCTAGCACCTGCGTTTTGCCCCTCCGCCCGGCCCAGCCCAGCCCACCCAAGTGCAGTATCGATCGATCACTGTCACTTTTTTTTGTAACGTTTTGGTGAACTGGCAAGCACCAGCGGCCTAGTACACCCCGGTCGTAGTCAAACCAGCACTGCAGTAACACTTGGTGACGTGGCGAGTCCCATAAGTGCAGTTCAAGCTGGTGAGGTGGCAAGCACAAGTAGTGTCCCGCTGCCACCAAAAAGACAAACACAGGCCCGTCGTGCCCATAGTGCCCTTCCTGCTGCATTCGCCAATCCTAATTGGGAACCCACCGCTTCTGCAGCGCCCGTACTTCCCCCATTCACATCCCCAACCAAATGCAGTCGGCTGCATGAGAGGCATTTATATATCCTCCCGAGTACCCCTACCCAACGAACCCCCCCAAAAAAGATGTTGTGTCTGCAGCAAGCGCGGATATAGGCGTGACACTCACTATTATTGTCCCTCCTGTCCTGACAATCCTGGTCTTTGCATTGGTGAATGTTTTGAACGCTACCATTCACTAGTTGAGTATTAGCGTAGGGTACAGCATTGCACAGACTAGGCACACTTTCACAGGGTCTCCCAAGATGCCATCGCATTTTGAGAGACCCGAACCTGGAAGCGGTTACAGTTATAAAAGTTACAGTTACAAAAAAAAAGTGTAAAAAAAAAAAAAAACACAAACAAAAATAAAAAAAAATAGTTGTCGTTTTATTGTTCTCTCTCTCTATTCTCTCTCTCTATTGTTCTGCTCTTTTTTACTGTATTCTATTCTGCAATGTTTTATTGTTATTATGTTTTATCATGTTTGCTTTTCAGGTATGCAATTTTTTATACTTTACCGTTTACTGTGCTTTATTGTTAACCATTTTTTTGTCTTCAGGTACGCCATTCACGACTTTGAGTGGTTATACCAGAATGATGCCTGCAGGTTTAGGTATCATCTTGGTATCATTCTTTTTAGCCAGCGGTCGGCTTTCATGTAAAAGCAATCCTAGTGGCTAATTAGCCTCTAGACTGCTTTTACAAGCCGTGGGAGGGAATGCCCCCCCCCCACCGTCTTCCGTATTTTTCTCTGGCTCTCCTGTCTCAACAGGGAACCCGAAAATGCAGCCGGTGATTCAGCCAGCTGACCATAGAGCTGATCAGAGACCAGAGTGGCTCCAAACATCTCTATGGCCTAAGAAACCGGAAGCTACGAGCATTTTATGACTTAGATTTCGCCGGATGTAAATAGCGCCATTGGGAAATTGGGGGAGCATTTTATCACACCGATCTTGGTGTGGTCAGATGCTTTGAGGGCAGAGGAGAGATCTAGGGTCTAATAGACCCCAATTTTTTCAAAAAAGAGTACCTGTCACTACCTATTGCTATCATAGGGGATATTTACATTCCCTGAGATAACAATAAAAATGATTAAAAAAAAAAAAATGAAAGGAACAGTTTAAAAATAAGATAAAAAAGCAAAAAAATAATAAAGAAAAAAAATAAATAAATAAAAAGCACCCCTGTCCCCCCTGCTCTCGCGCTAAGGCGAACGCAAGCGGCGGTCTGGCGTCAAATGTAAACAGCAATTGCACCATGCATGTGAGGTATCACCGCGAAGGTCAGATCGAGGGCAGTAATTTTAGCAGTAGACCTCCTCTGTAAATCTAAAGTGGTAACCTGTAAAGGCTTTTAAAGGCTTTTAAAAATGTATCAATTTTGTTGCCACTGCACGTTTGTGCGCAATTTTAAAGCATGTCATGTTTGGTATCCATGTACTCGGCCTAAGATCATCTTTTTTATTTCATCAAACATTTGGGCAATATAGTGTGTTTTAGTGCATTAAAATTTAAAAAAGTGTGTTTTTTCCCCAAAAAATGCGTTTGAAAATCGCTGCGCAAATACTGTGTGAAAAAAAAAAATGAAACACCCACCATTTTAATCTGTAGGGCATTTGCTTTAAAATAATATATAATGTTGGGGGTTCAAAGTAATTTTCTTGCAAAAAAAAATAATTTTTTCATGTAATCAAAAAGTGTCAGAAAGGGCTTTGTCTTCAAGTGGTTAGAAGAGTGGGTGATGTGTGACATAAGCTTCTAAATGTTGTGCATAAAATGCCAGGACAGTTCAAACCCCCCCCAAATGACCCCATTTTGGAAAGTAGACACCCCAAGCTATTTGCTGAGAGGCATGTCGAGTCCATGGAATATTTTATATTGTGACACAAGTAGCGGGAAAGAGACAAATTTTTTTTTTTTTTTTTTTTTTTTTGCACAAAGTTGTCACTAAATGTCATATTGCTCAAACGTGCCATGGGAATATGTGAAATTACACCCCAAAATAAATTCTGTTGCTTCTCCTGAGTACGGGGATACCACATGTGTGGGACTTTTTGGGAGCCTAGCCGCGCACGGGACCCCGAAAACCAAGCACCGCCTTCAGGCTTTCTAAGGCCGTAAATTTTTGATTTCACTCTTCACTGCCTATCACAGTTTCGGAGGCCATGGAATGCCCAGGTGGCACAAACCCCCCCCCAAATTACCCCATTTTGGAAAGTAGACACCCCAAGCTATTTGCTGAGAGGTATAGTGAGTATTTTGCAGACCTCACTTTTTGTCACAAAGTTTTGAAAATTGAAAAAAGAAAAAAAAAATTTTTTTTTCTGGTCTTTCTTCATTTTCAAAAACAAATGAGAGCTGCAAAATACTCACCATGCCTCTCAGCAAATAGCTTGGGGTGTCTACTTTCCAAAATGGGGTCATTTGGGGGGGGTTTGTGCCATCTTGGCATTTTATGGCCTTCAAAACTGTGATAGGTAGTGAGGAGTAAAATCAAAAATGTATGCCCTTAGAAATCCTGAAGGTGGTGCTGGGTTTTCGGGGCCCCGTACGCGGCTAGGCTCCCAAAAAGTGCCACACATGTGGTATCCCCGTACTCAGGAGAAGCAGCTGAATGTATTTTGGGGTGCAATTCCACATATGCCCATGGCCTGTGTGAGCAATATATCATTTAGTGACAACTTTTTGTAAATTTTTTTTTTTTTTTTTTTTTTTTTTGTCATTATTCAATCACTTGGGACAAAAAACAAAAATATTCAATGGGTTCAACATGCCTCTCAGCAATTTCCTTGGGGTG
This sequence comes from Lithobates septentrionalis, assembly GCA_037952835.1. Classification (NCBI taxonomy): domain Eukaryota; kingdom Metazoa; phylum Chordata; class Amphibia; order Anura; family Ranidae; genus Lithobates; species Lithobates septentrionalis. Next base: position 158,098 of record JBBDGP010002794.1, on the reverse strand, counting down.
TCTACTTTCCAAAATGGGGTCATTTGGGGGGGGTTTTGTACTGCCCTGCCATTTTAGCACCTCAAGAAATGACATAGGCAGTCATAAACTAAAAGCTGTGTAAATTCCAGAAAATGTACCCTAGTTTGTAGACGCTATAACTTTTGCGCAAACCAATAAATATACGCTTATTGACATTTTTTTTACCAAAGACATGTGGCCGAATACATTTTGGCCTAAATGTATGACTAAAATTTAGTTTATTGGATTTTTTTTATAACAAAAAGTAGAAAATATCATTTTTTTTCAAAATTTTCAGTCTTTTTCCGTTTATAGCGCAAAAAATAAAAACGGCAGAGGTGATCAAATACCATCAAAAGAAAGCTCTATTTGTGGGAAGAAAAGGACGCAAATTTCGTTTGGGTAGAGCATTGCATGACCGCGCAATTAGCAGTTAAAGCGACGCAGTGCCGAATTGTAAAAAGTGCTCTGGTCAGGAAGGGGGTAAATCCTTCCGGGGCTGAAGTGGTTAACATGAGGAAAAAAGGCAGGAAAGGTGGAAGGATAGAACCAGACTTCAACGGCCCTTTCACAATAGAGGCAATATCAGGGAAGCTTGTCACATTATTGAATGATGCTGGAGTTCCTCTAAAAAACAAATATAATGTTGACCACCTAAAGCCTTTCCTGACGACAAAAAATGAGGACAAGGAAGGTGATGATCAATCTATGAAGATGCCAAAAGGACACAGCAGTTCTAATACCGCTCAACAGAGACCTTCTGTCAAAAGTGATGCTGCAGAAGTACCAAAGGATAACATGAAGATCACTATTCAGGTACAAGTGAACTCGATATCTGCATAAGATATATACAAAGATATCATTTTATGGTTATGTTTTCCCAAAATTTTGTCACTCTGTTTAACCTCCATGCAGTTATAAATTTTTTTTAATGGTTTATACATGTAATTGAATGGGAATGTTGAATTTTAAGCCCTCAATAGATACTTCATGGAAAGTCGAGCACACCATAGAAGAGAGAGGTAGTTTTATAAAGTTTGACCCCGTTGGTCATATGTTTGGCCATGCCCTGTTGGTATGGCCTTTTTTATTTGTGTGTAAAGTTGCCACTGTTTGGCATTGTTTTACTCCATTCTTTTGCTACTTGGACCTCTTTGGTGAATATTGGCATTGCCCTGTTGGTATTGCCTTTGCCATCATTTGCCCATTCCCGCATTTCCTAAAAATGTGTCATTACTTTTTATCCAGTCCTTAAAGATTTGCTAATCATGCTCATTTTTTACCATTGCCTACCCAGTTCAAGTGTTATGGCAGAGAGAAGACGAGACATCACAGGTAGTTGTTGTAGGGCCTTATCCGCTGTTTGTCTCCTCATTTAAAACGCTGCGTGCAACAAAGTGGCTGGTAGATGAGGTAAGAGACTACTTCAGAACAGTTGAAAATATATTCAAGCCAAATGTGTTCTTATTGTGAATTTCTTTTTGTTCAAATACAGGTAATTGACTCCTACCAACATCTCATTATTAAAAAACAGCAGGCAAGTGTGACTTCAGTGAACTATGTGTGGTTGTGTTGTCTTTATTGTTCAGCATGATAAATTTACATTTCATTTTACACAGGAATCAGTTCGTCAAATTTGTGCAGTTGTTGCCAAAGCATTGTTTGATGGGCAAATACAGAAACTTGGAACGGTGGGTTACTTATTGCGGTTACAGCTATATGTAAGAAATGTATCACATTGATTACTAACTTCATTTAAACACTTTTGCGCAGAATATGTATCCAGAGGACATTTGGGTGTGTCCCGTTAACGTTGGACAGCACTGGATTTTAGTGGTATTTATTCTAAGTTTACCTTTCTTTACTCATGTTATTGGACTATATTATTTCATTCTGTCATGTATGTAGGTTTGCCACCTTATCTTGAAAGGAAATTCAGAATAACTAAGCAAAAGTCATAAAATGTAGACATCTCAATTCATATCAAACTTTGGTTACATCTTCATCATAACAATGGACACAATTTGAAACCACAAATGTCTTGGTGAATCCTTGACAGGTTTCAAACTTATGTGTATATCGATATTCAACTCTAACACAATGACCTTGCAGAGTGCATCTGCTCTATGGAGGCCTAATTGTGAATGTGAATTGTGTTTACCAAAAAATTAAAAATGTCTTTTAGATTTTCAACATGACACAGAAGGCCATGTTTGTAATAGACCCAATGGGAGCTGAACTTGCATATGCAGCCACATTGTACAATAACTGGGGGTAAGTGTGCCTCTTGAAAAAGTTATTTGATTAAACAATATAAAAAACAATATGTGCACAATTATATATATATTTTTTTTTTCAAATAGTTTGTTCCTGCGGATGGTCACTCGCAAAGATCAGATTGTCCAATGGAAAATGTATGTTCTCAACCACAGCAAACAACAGGACAGCAGTAGCTGTGGAGTTCTTATTTTGATGGTAATTGTTTCGTTTTGACATTATATTTATTTCAGTCAATAATTAAATGTTAAAGTGTTAATATTATGAAAGTGAAACTATTGCTTTTAGGAACTTTTCATGTTTTACAGTTTGCAAAAGAGTACCTAGAAAGTAGAAGTATAAATAATGTTAAAACCTCACCCGAAGCAATTTTGGATGCACGACTCCAAATAGCATACACCCTACTGGAGTATAAAGGTCAGTCATATCAGTAACTGCATGAAACCTTTGTTAGTCTAAATGAAAATGCCAAAAAATCAACATTGAATCTATCACGTTGTCTAAAATGTATTTATTTCTAAATGATTGCCAGACATTTTAAGATGTTGTGAAACCGGTTTACCAAATTCACATATTTATTTTAGATCATCATGGCTGAGCAGGTGCGGGAAGTTGGATAACTGATCAAGGAACCAAGAAAAGATGAAATCTGAAACCCTAAGTTGAGTAACTGTTCTGTCTAATTAATGCGTACATATTGTACATACTTAAATTTATTGGCATATTTTTGGAAGGTATGGCTTGGGTTGCATGTGCAGGTTTTCCTGTGTAGTAAAGCACTGATACAAGTAAAAATCTCAACAGAAGAAGCCCGGTTTTCTGTGGCGATTTGTTGCTTGTGCTGGTGGAAGATGCTGCGTACACTGTTTAGGAAGAGTTATGCCCTGTACACACAATAGTATTTTCCGATGGAAAATGTGTGATAGGACCTTGTTGTGGGAAATTCCGACCATGTGTGGGCTCCATCACACATTTTCCATCGGAATTTCCGACACACAAAGTTTGAGAGCTTGCTCTAAAATTTTCTAAACAGAAAATTCGTTGTCGGAAATTCCGATCATGTGTACACAAATCCAACGCACAAAGTGCCACGCATGCTCATAATAAATGAAGAGAGGAAAGCTATTGGCTACTGCACCGTTTATAGTCCCGACATACGTGTTTTACGTCACTGCATTCAGAACGATCAGATTTTCCGACAACTTTGTGTAATCCGTGTGTATGCAAGACAAGTTTGAGCCAACATCCGTTGGAAAAAATCCTAGGATTTAGTTGTCGGAATGTCCGATCAATGTACAACCGTGTGTTCGGGGCATTAGTCTGCAAGGGTTTCTGGTGTCCAGCAGGGCTAGAAGGCGATGCACCCTTCTATGTTGGCCAGAACTAGTTGGTGGATGTTTTCAAGGAGCTGGCTGGATATGCTTCTCCTTTGAACAGAGTTTGAGATGGAGTGTCAGATATTTCCTTGGATATTAGTCTCCATTTTTGGGTTACGGAAGTGAGAGATGCGGGCAGTTGCTGTGTTTGGCTTGCACTTCCCGCATGCTCTACATGTAGAATCTAAAAAGAGGGAAAAGGCAGAATTGGAGATTTACAGAAGGAGTAGCTTGCAGTAGCATACAAGTGTTTTGAAGAAAGGTCAAGTTGGTTCATAAAAGTTAAAGCTGCAGTGGCTTAGAAGTGTGTTCAAACCCCTGTAGGCTGATCTGGAGATTTAAATGACCGGTGTGCCACCCTCATGAATAAGTGTAATAACAAAAGGCAAAGAGCCGAAGCCTGTAATCATAAGTAGGACATGTGCCACTGTTACTTCCAATAAGCGGGAAGCAGAGGATTTGATCAACTCAAATGGCTGAGTAGAGTGAGATACAAGGAAGGCCCTCTACCGATCTCCAGGAGATGCATGTATTGATTTAGTTAAGGTGGGGCTCCCTAGAGAGGAAATAGATGGTAATACCACCCCAGCATTGCTTAAGTGAAAGCAAGTGGTTGGGAATGGTAGATTCAGTCACATTTAGTATTTATGTTGTGTCAAAATGGAGCACTTAACAAAAATATACCATGCTGAGAACACTTGCATGTCTGTCCAAACACAGGGACGCTGATGAGCAGGCCTGTGTTTGGAGAGAAATGCAAGTTTATTAGTTGCGTTGGTAGTGGATGCCTTTTTTATGAAAGTTTTTCAAGGCAACAGTGGGCAGCGTACTACACTTTAGCATTAAGAAATGGGCAGATAGAGAAATGTGAGCTATGTGTTTGGCAGAGTTGTAAGGAACATATTATCTGCTTTTGTCTCTTATACTTTTCAGCTACTGACCATCGAGAGGTTTAGCAGGCAGAGCAGATGACCATGCTAGATGGGAGGAGGCAGACCAGAAGAGAGCCTGAAGAAGATGAGTCTGATTTCCTGATTGTAGAAATGTGAGCTATGTTTTTGGCACAGTTGTAAGGAACATATAATCTGCTTTGTCTCTTACTCATTTGAGGTACTGAACATCGAGAGGTGGAGCAGGCAGAGCAGAAGACCATGCTAGATGGGAGGAGGCAGACCAGAAGACAGCCAGAGGAAGATGCGTCAGATTTCCTGATTGTGGATGAATTGGAGTGGACTTTCATCTGAGTGTTTCCTTATGACGGGCAAGAGACTATCTGGGACTTTATTTCGACAAACTGCCAAAGATATAGTTTAACCCTGCTCAACAATAATGTTGTCGCTTTCCAGGGACAATAAAACCAAAGTCTGATCGCCTAGAAGATACAGGGGTCGAAAGGGAATTTTTTCCTCCTATTTGCAATACGGGGGGTTTATTTTGCCCTTTCCTGGAAAGGTTGTGGAATTATGTTTTTGTTTTTATAATAAAGTTCATATTGTCTTTAAATAGTTTGTATAATAAAAGTTTTATTTATGTCACCTTAATGATTTAGTATGGTTATTAGGGGGGGGGGGGGGGGGGTTTGGCTGTAATGAAGTAGAACATTTATTATAACATAAGGTAGGGGTTTCTGATTACTTGAGTATAAAAAAAAAAGTATTCCTAAAAAAATCTTAGTCTAATGAGGACAAATGCTGTCAGAGTGATTATAAATGCAGCATGAGGAGTTTGATTTTGGTCTAGCTGTAGAGACTAAGCTTTGTCAATAAAACATGGAAATTGTTTGCCTTCTATGTAGATAGAAGGCAAACAATTTACATATTTTATTGACAAAGCTTAGTCTCTCAGTGTGACAGCTGAAATGACACAGTAGGTGAGTGGCAGGCAGTGTCTGTGTTACTGTGTATCAGTCACTGTCTGACAGACAATGAGGGGCTTGCACATTATGACGAAGCGTGAGGTACACTGATTAGGATTTGGGGGGGAAACAATGCACTCTGCGCCAGGCACAGTCATTTAACAACGTGTTGAATTGATGCAGAATGTCGCGTACTTATTGGCAAAGAGTGGGACTCGTTCTCGATCTGTCACCTAGAGATTGAGAGATGATAGTGTGTGTGGAGCGTTGTAACCTCTAACCCCTTTCACACTGAGTAGCTTATGGGGGAAAAAAATGGCTCCTTTAAAATTTTTAGTTTTGGGCTACACATATCTTATAGCAGGCCTCAAATATTTCACTTGCATTTAGTGAAAAAAAAGGTATTGGGAGCTGGGCTGCATGGGAGAGGGGGTTAAGCACCGCTCGGGTGGTTGATCGGGAGATGTTCTCCCACTGATTGACCCATGTGGGAAAAGAGCATGTAGGAAGAATTGATCCGCGTGATTGCACGCTGTTACAGCTAACATTATTATTAGCTCTCCTGCTGCCGTGCGCCTGTGATAGACAGAACGGCTATCCAAAGTTGGGATGCATTCTATCTATCAACCTGATTGTGCCCATTGCAACCTCACATGGGGGCACAGGTGAGGCTGCACTGATGAAGTTGTTGTAAATATATGCTTGTAAATTGACTGTGCATAAGACATTTAAGGGATGTTAAATGTGAATTAGTAGGGCGTGTTTAGGTGAGGGGCATGTTAGGTTAGGGATTGAGTGAGGCACTGGTGGTGAATAACCCTTGAGGCCTGGCAAAAAATTAGCATCCCTGCCCTATAGAGTTACACAGAGCTCTGGCCGATCCTTAGTAATGTGCCTTTCAGGGGTCAATAGATGTCCAGTATATGTCTTATTAATGCGGGCAGACCAGTATATCCTCTTCAAATGTGCACGCTGAGTAATGAGATCACATATGTGTAAAAACAATTTTATATGTGGTTTCTCAAGTGTGTGTGTGTGTGTGTATATATATATATATATATATATATATATATATATATATATATATATATATATATATATATATATATATAGATAGATAGATAGATAAAATTATAAATAATTAAATAAATGAAAGAAAATGTGTGCATGGCCCCTGTATATATCCATGTCGCCAAAAAATGACGGCTGTATCCATCCATCTATCAGTGCTGTATCCATATATGACCGCTGTATCCATCCATCAGCGCTGTATCCATCTATACATGAGTGCTGTATCCATGCATCTCATACATCCATGACAGCTGTATCCATCTATCCTTCATACATGAGCGCTGTATCCATCCGGTCCGTCCATCCATCCATACATAACACATGACCGCTGCATGACGGCACACATGACCGCTATATCCATACATCTATGAACGCTATATGCATACATGTATGACCGCTATATCATACATGTATGACCGCTATATCATACATCTATGGCCGCTATATCCATACATCTATGACCGCTATATCCATACATACATCTATGTCCGCTATATGCATACATCTATGACCCCTATATATATCTATGAACGCTATATACATACATACATCTATGACCGCTATATCCATACATCTATGGCCGCTATATCCATACATCTATGACCGCTATATCCATACATCTATGACCGCTATATCCATACATACATCTATGTCCGCTATATGCATACATCTATGACCGCTATATCCATACATCTATGACCGCTATATCCATACATACATCTATGACCGCTATATCCATACATACATCTATGACCGCTATATCCATACATCTATGGCCGCTATATGGCCGCTATATCCATACATCTATGACCGCTATATCCATACATCTATGGCCGCTATATCCATACATCTATGACCGCTATATCCATACATCTATGACCGCTATATCCATACATACATCTATGTCCGCTATATGCATACATCTATGACCAGTATATACATCTATGAACGCTATATACATACATACATCTATGAACGCTATATCCATACATCTATGACCGCTATATCCATACATCTATGACCGCTATATACATACATCTATGGCCGCTATATCCATACATCTATGGCCGCTATATCCATACATCTATGGCCGCTATATGGCCGCTATATCCATACATCTATGACCGCTATATCCATACATCTATGACCGCTATATCCATACATCTATGGCCGCTATATGGCCGCTATATCCATACATCTATGACCACTATATCCATACATCTATGGCCGCTATATGGCCGCTATATCCATACATCTATGACCGCTATATCCATACATCTATGACCGCTATATCCATACATCTATGGCCACTATATGGCCGCTATATCCATACATCTATGACCACTATATCCATACATCTCTGGCCGCTATATCCATACATCTATGACCGCTATATCCATACATCTATGACCGCTATATCCATACATCTATGACCGCTATATCCATACATCTATGACCGCTATATCCATACATCTATGACCGCTATATCCATACATCTATGACCGCTATATCCATACATCTATGGCCGCTATATGGCCGCTATATCCATACATCTATGACCACTATATCCATACATCTATGGCCGCTATATGGCCGCTATATCCATACATCTATGACCGCTATATCCATACATCTATGACCGCTATATCCATACATCTATGGCCACTATATGGCCGCTATATCCATACATCTATGACCACTATATCCATACATCTCTGGCCGCTATATCCATACATCTATGACCGCTATATCCATACATCTATGACCGCTATATCCATACATCTATGACCGCTATATCCATACATCTATGACCGCTATATCCATACATCTATGACCGCTATATCCATACATCTATGACCGCTATATCCATACATCTATGGCCGCTATATGGCCGCTATATCCATACATCTATGACCACTATATCCATACATCTATGCCCGCTATATGGCCGCTATATCCATACATCTATGACCGCTATATCCATACATCTATGACCGCTATATCCATACATCTATGGCCACTATATGGCCGCTATATCCATACATCTATGACCACTATATCCATACATCTCTGGCCGCTATATCCATACATCTATGACCGCTATATCCATACATCTATGGCCACTATATCCATACATCTATGACCACTATATCCATACATCTCTGGCCGCTAGATCCATACATCTATGACCGCTATATCCATACATCTATGACCGCTATATCCATACATCTATGACCGCTATATCCATACATCTATGACCGCTATATCCATACATCTATGACCGCTATATCCATACATACATCTATGTCCGCTATATGCATACATCTATGACCAGTATATACATCTATGAACGCTATATACATACATACATCTATGAACGCTATATCCATACATCTATGACTGGTATATACATCGCTGTATCCATCTATGAGTGCTGTATGCATCCATTCATGCATATTAGACATACATGGATGAATACATGTTTAAATGCATGCATAAAACGTGTATAAATGCATAGCCAATTGTGTTCTGAAGGGGTTAAAATCTGATGTACCTTGTTCTGAAGGGGTTAAAATCTGATGTACCATGAAAGGATAAATAGAAACATAAAAGTATCCGCCCTTAAACATGCCCTTATTATACAAGTATGCACCCTTATTAAAACGTGTATTAATGCATAGCCTATCGTGTTCTGAAGGGGTTAAAATCTGATGTAAGTATCCGCCCTTATTATGCAAGTATCCGCCCGTAAACAGTCCGCCCTTATTATGCAAGTATCCGCCCGTAAACAGTAATGTAAGAGCCCTTAAACATGCACTTTTTTAGGCACAGAACGGCCTCGTGAAAGTGCGGTGCGGGGGCATGTAACTTAATATTGTTTAAAGTGCGCATGCGCTAAGCTTTGCATAGCTCAGCTGTTTAATTTCGGCTATTTTCGGAGTGTCCCGCTGCGCTTGTAGAGAGCGGACACTATGCGATGGGCCAGCTGCGCATGCGCAGTAGAGAGCGGACACTATCCAATAGCGGACGAAATACGATAGGACACCGGCTGTAGTCCGGACAATGGCTCCTCCCTCCGGAGCTCTGTGGTGGAGATGTTTCCTGGATCGGCCCTGTGTGTGGGGGAGGGCGAGCAATTGGAGCCCCACCCTCTGTGGTAGGTGAGTGGAGATGTGGGTGTCAGTATGTGGAGAGTAGGGGAGGAGGGACCATCCCCCATGCAGAGCTCTGGAGGGAGGAGCCATTGTCCGGACTACAGCCGGTGTCTTGTCGAATACAGTCCCCTATCCAAAAGTGTCCGCCCTGTACTGCGCAGGCGCAGTACGGAGGACAAACGAGACGCCGAAAGTCTCCGAAGTTCAACAGCTGATCGTCAGCTGTACACGGCGCCTGCACATTTATTCTTACCCTATGTCCAGGATCATTCCCTACTATCCAAGTGGACATAGAGTCAGAATAAATAGTTGCCGAGCGCAGCGAGGCCGTGCCCGAAGCGTGGCGAGCGAAGCGAGCCCGCGAGGGGCCCTCTTACACAGCCATCGCTAACAAGTGCCCGAGCGCCGTGTACAGCTGATGGTCAGCTGATCAACTTCGGACATTTTCAGCATCTCCTTCTCCTCCGTACTGCGCAGGTGCTGCGCCTGCGCAGTACGGGGCGGACACTATCTGATAGGAGGACACTATATGTCAGAACACCGGGTCACGGCGTGTCTGTGTGATCTGCCTCCTCTGCTCAGGCTCTAAAGGAACTACAAGTCCCAGCAATCTCTGTCCGCATAAAGAACTACAGCTCCCAGCATGCACTGTGTAATTGCTGGGAGTTGTAGTTCCTCAGAGCCTGAGCAGAGGAAGCAGGTTCCCCGGATACACAGACACGCTGTGACCCGGCTGTAGTCCGGACAATGGCTCCTCCCTCCGGAGCTCTGTGGTGGAGATGTTTCCTGGATCGGCCCCGTGTGGGGGGGAGGGCGAGCAATTGGAGCCCCACCCTCGGTGGTAGGTGAGTGGAGATGTAGGTGTCAGTATGTGGAGAGTGGGGGAGGAGGGACCATCCCCCACACAGAGCGCTGGAGGGAGGAGCCATTGTCCAGACTACAGCCGGGTCACGGCGTGTCTGTGTGATCTGCCTCCTCTGCTCAGGCTCTAAAGGAACTACAAGTCCCAGCAATCTGGGAGTTGTAGTTCCTCAGAGCATGAGCAGAGGAGGCAGGTTCCCCGAACACACAGACACGCTGTGACCCGGCTGTAGTCCGGACAATAGCTCCTCCCTCCGGAGCTCTGTGGTGAGGATGTTTCCTCCTCTCCGCTCTCCTCACACTGACGCGCTCCCTTCTCTGCTCAGCTATTTATCTGATCAAGTCTTGACGTAACAAGTGTAACGGCTCCAGCCTCCAGCTCCTGATTGGCTATTCATGCTCTGGTCACGCCCGTCCCATGCGCTGATCACGCCCACTCCCACCTGAGCCGTTACTTCGCTCTGAGCAGTAGTCACATGTTGCACGTAGCAGGTAGAGCGAGGCTACCTGACTTCACAGGAGGAGAAGCATGAAATCCTCCCTGCAGCTACTGCGCATGTGCGGCTCAGAGATGGTGTTCTGCAGAGAAAGTTCCGCTCGGCGGCTAAGTTCCCCCCTCTACTGCGCATGTGCGGCTCAGAGATGGTGTTCTGCAGAGAAAGTTCCGCTCGGCGGCTAAGTTCCCCCCTCTACTGCGCAGGCGCTGCGCCTGCGCAGTACGATCCGGCGGAAATAGCCGAAGCGGAACAGCTGAGAATCAGCTGTACACGGCGCCTGTAAGAGGGCCCCTCGCGGGCTCGCTTCGCTCGCCACGCTTCAGGCACGGCCTCGCTTCGCTCGGCTCTCTTAGATTCCCCCTCTAGGTCCACTTGGATGGTGGGGAAGGAATCTGGACCCAGAGCGCAGGCGCCGTGTACAGCTGATTGAAGCGTTTGAGCTTCGGCTATCTCCGGCGGCTGACAGTAGTACTGCGCAGTACAGGGGGGGAACTTTCTCTGCAAGACACCGGCAGAAGGTAAACAAGCTGAGGTGATGATTTCCATGGAAACCATTAACCCCATAAATGCCAGACACTGGAGTCTCCGCCCCCTGCATGTTCCCAGCCTATCTCCTGCAGGGTGCTGCTTGAGTGGGCGGGATGGGGGTGTAATTAACCACAGTGTAAACATTCCTGAGTCCTCACCACCGAGATGGTAGAAAGATAAGAAGTAATACTTCAGCTCTGAGCAATTCGTCTATCAGACAGGATATCACGTCCAGTACCAGCAGGTTACTGTATAATCAAAACATGGTTGGAACAAAGAGATGTCACCAAGATAGGTAAAAAAGAGGAGGGACAACCATGGTATAGGTAAGAAAAGTATATAAAGCTTTATTGGTGAAATATAGATCAGTCACAGAATAGACCCAACCAGAGCAGCCAAATGGGGGTGTGGCCTGGAAGAGGGAGGAGTTCCTGGAGGTGCATTACTTTCCAGGCTCCTCTATGCTGACCAATGGGGTGCCATCTCCTTCTCATGTATCCCGTGTGTCATGTATGTAATCTCTGACCGTCCCGTGTGTCATGTATGTAATCTCTGACCGTCCCGTGTGTCAAGTATGTAATCTCTGACCATCCTGTGTGTCATGTATGTAATCTCTGACCGTCCCGTGTGTCATGTATGTAATCTCTGACCGTTCCATGTGTCATGTATGTAATCTCTGACCGTCCCGTGTGTCATGTATGTAATCTGTGACTGTCCCGTGTGTCATGTATGTAATCTCTGACCGTCCCGTGTGTCATGTATGTAATCTGTGACTGTCCCGTGTGTCATGTATGTAATCTCTGACCGTCCCGTGTGTCATGTATGTAATCTGTGACTGTCCTGTGTGTCATGTATGTAATCTCTGACCGTGCCGTGTGTCATGTATGTAATCTCTGACCGTCCCGTGTGTCATGTATGTAATCTCTGACCATCCCATGTGTCATGTATGTAATCTATGACTCACCCATGTGTGTAATCTCTGACCGTCCCGTGTGTCATGTATGTAATCTCTGACCGTCCCGTGTGTCATATATGTAATCTGTGACTGTCCCGTGTGTCATGTATGTAATCTCTGACCGTCCCGTGTGTCATGTATGTAATCTCTGACTGTCCCGTGTGTCATGTATGTAATCTCTGACCGTCCCGTGTGTCATGTATGTAATCTCTGACCGTCCCGTGTGTCATGTATGTAATCTCTGACCATCCCGTGTGTCATGTATGTAATCTCTGACTGTCCCGTGTGTCATGTATGTAATCTATGACCGTCGTGTGTCATGTATGTAATCTCTGACTGTCCCGTGTTTCATGTATGTAATCTCTGACCGTCCCGTGTGTCATGTATGTAATCTCTGACCGTCCCGTGTGTCATGTATGTAATCTCTGACTGTCCCGTGTGTCAGGTATGTAATCTATGACCGTCGTGTGTTATGCATGTAATCTCTGACCGTCCCGTGTGTCATGTATGTAATCTCTGACCGTCGTGTGTCATGTATGTAATCTCTGACCGTCCTGTGTGTCATGTATGTAATCTGTGACTGACCCGTGTGTCATGTATATAATCTGTGACTGACCCATGTGTCATGTATGTAATTTCTGAGGGGGATGTCACAGGTAAATAATCTGTGTATTTAGATGTCTGCCTGGAGTTCAGTGTTAAAACAGAACTCCAGGCAGATATAAGAGACCCATTTATACCTCTCATCCATTCATAGAAATATAAAATAAAATGTAGGGCCCATTCACAGCTCTCCATTGTGGGGGAATGACAGGGGGGAGGGGTTTGTCATTGATCGATGTCGTGGAATTACTCCACAATTACAGTTTTTCATCATCCTGGCCGTGCACATACACCAATCCGGAGTCATTATCATATTCCTCCCATATAATCTTTATTACAAAATCTCATCACAATATAAAGAGTCCGGGTTCGCTTTTCAGATGATTTTTACACCTCTAATTCCAATAAATAAAACTAAATTTGATAATTCTATCATCGCTGTGTAACATTTCCCTGTAAGTCCCACGATAGCTGAGCCGGTGTCTCCAGAGGCAGGAAGTGATCTGTATCGGGTTTTTGGGGTCACGCTGTCGTTAAATGACCCCACCCCCCCAATCTTCCAGCAGATGATATACAAAGTGTCAGATCCGCCCCCAAAGAGTCGGAGGGAGGAGCCAGCCCTGACATTCCGCAGGAAGCCGGAACTATTGGAGGCCCATTTATACCAATGAAATAAAAGATATTCCTGCGCTATCGTACTAATTGGGACATGGAGATAGGTAATACAGAGTAAAAAATATATATTGCTGCAGTATGGAAAAGCAGCTAACACCGGATAGGGTACAGCCTGCCCCTCGCTGAGATAAATAAATAGAAGTGTGGTGTTGCGCTGATCCTTAACTGTGACAAAAATTATAAAATATTCTGAATTGAATGTGGTAACACAATAGTGGTGGATGTCTCTAAAGTGCAGATCTCTTGCAATCGGCCATTTGTGACTCTGTAATAACGTGAAAAAATATACCTCTATGCGAGGGTGCCTAAATCTGTGTATATAACATAAAAACCATATATAATAAACCCTTTGTTGAGAGTATGCTGGAAAAATTAATCAACTATCAATTTAAGCAGATATATATACACAAACATTAAGTGTAATCGGTGCTCACAGAAGTGATATTGAGTCAATATACAAATAAAAATTATATATATAAACAGCAAAAACCAATTTATAACAATCTGCTGACCAAACAAGTGTGCACCTGGTATTTCTCAATACATCACCAGGTGCGTGTGACGTGAATTGTGCACTTATACCAAATCCTAATATGCATTCTTCTCATAAAGTGCAAAAAAACTTGTTTATACTAAAAATAATTTTAAAATAATTTAAACAAAGTCCAGAGCATGTGATCCACTCAGTGCAAACATAAACGTGACACAGGTGATAAATCTCTTCATGCAACACGGCACACACTGGTGGGCAATGGCCCCTTACCTTAAGGTAATGGGGTACTCGCATTTAGCCAGTATATAGGAATGGCAGCCTTTTGTTGTCAAAATCATGGGATAAGCAGACAGTGGGGGCGGTGGTGGTCCTACTCCTATCCTGGCTTGCCACCTTTATGTCCCGGGGTCACCGAGATAAACCAGAAAGGAAGATCCACAAATAGTATAGTATTGTCTCATAAAAGTTCAATTTTTATTCAAGTATACAGGTACTCACATTTAAAATACAAAAAAAAAGGCGAAAATCCAACGAGCAGTGAGCTCGTAATGCAGATACAAACAAAGAGTGCCTTTCCCGTCCCTACGCGTGACGTCACGACCCACGCGACTTCTTCAGGGGATACAGGTAACACGTACTACCACCAACAAACCGGAGTAGCCATGGGCGCTAAATTTGCTCCCAGCATAGCTGGGCTTTTTATGGCCAAATGGGAAGAGGAATTCGTCTTTGACAACCAACCAAAAGAACTACTAATCTACAAAAGATATATTGATGATATTTTTATATTATGGGATGGTGATGTTAATCAGCTAAAAAAATTTTTAGAGAAACTTAATACTAATGATATAAACATTCGACTCTCTTGGGACATAAGTGAAGAGAAGGTAACTTTCCTAGATTTGGACATTTTACAAGAAGATCTAACTTTTAGCACGCAAACGCACTTTAAAAACGTGGACAGGAATAGTTATCTCCCAATCGAAAGCTGCCACCATAGAAATTGGCTCTATAATGTCCCGAAAGGCCAATTGATGCGATTGAGGAGAAACTGCACGAAACTTCAAGTCTTCCTGGAACAAGCAGAAAAAATAGGAGCCAGATTCACTGCAAAAGGGTATGACCAAGGATACATAAATAAAGAAACCGCAGAAGCAGTAGCGATGGACAGAAACACATTGATTAAGGATAAAATGGCGAAAAAACGCACAATGGAAGGACCAGCATTTATTCTTGATTTTAACGCCCAACACAGGAAAATAGAAAAAATAATTAGACGTCATTGGCATATCTTGCTGGCAGAGATACAATTACAAGGGAATTTACCAAAAAAAACCAAATTCATGTACAAAAGAGCACCGTCGATTCGGGACAAATTGGTGAAAAATGTGATAGATCCACCTAAAAAGAGCTTTACATTCTTCTCAGGGAAGGGATTCTTCCCATGTAAAAGATGCTACGCATGCGTAAGAACAAGACGCCCCAATGAAAAAGTGTTTCGCTTTACATCCACATCCACGGGAGACACCTATGAAGTACCTCATTTGTTGCAATACAGAGGGGGCTGTGTATGCCCTACAATGTAGCTGTGGTTTGCAATACATAGGCCGGACAAAAAGACCGCTAAAAATGAGAATTAAAGAACATGTGAAAAATATTAAAAATGGATATGATAAACATAGCGTATCCAGACACTTCTTATTATGTCACAATAAAGATCCGTCTCACCTAAAATTTTGGGGGATTGAACCCTGTGTAAGGCACTGGCGGGGGGGGGGGGGGGCATAAAGTGAGGACCCTGAGCCTACCTAAATATAGATTTCTACCTGAACTGTTTCCTGAGCAACTTTTAATATTTATTTTATGTTTCATTTTAAAAAAAAAGTTTTAATGGATCTATCTATTTTTTAATCAAAAACTTTTCCGCAAAATTACGCATCATCGTTAGTTTATTATCCATACTGCTCTTTCATTATTCTGCTAATCCATTTACCCTCACATCAACCAGAAGGGATATAGCATACTGAGATAGACTAGTTACAGCTATCCAGATAACAATACATAGATGTATTCATCACTCTTATTGATGAGGGTATGATGGATATAGATTTACTGATACACAGTAACTCTTACACGATTCAAATGTATATATATTTTTACACCATGTATAGAGGGCTTACTGGTATTTGAGACAGCTGTACTTATAGATTATGCACCAGCACTTTCTGACTACCTAACTGTAAAAGTGCTATTATATACTCCGTTTGTTTTAGAATGCCTTTCCCAGACCGATCAGTTTTGTATATATTTTTTATTTTATATTCTATGTATATATTTTACATCCATTTTATATAGAGATTCGGTTTTATGAGTATCTATATTATTTTAATTACTATTTTTTATGTTTTGCGATGGGGAACTGTATTATGATTTGCTATCCCCAGCTTTGCATACCAAAGTCTTTCCCTGTTTTTTCTCTGATCTGTCTATCTTGTGCATTTACGCGAGCGTCCTGCCTGCTATCTAATGCCGTGACACACAGACGATCTCACTGGCTGTTATGTCGGTAATAACTCCTTTCCCCCTTTGCTGACAGTAATAATTCACATGCTTGCGGATTGGCCAGTCCCCGCACAGCTGTTAGGTTAAGGAACCTCCCCCTGTTATTGGAATTGGATGACCGAGAGCTGTAGCCGTGCCTATTCATCCTTGGCAAAATGGCCGACTGAGGACTTCCTGCGGCTTCAGGAAAATGGCCGCCCATTATACCTTATGGGCTAGCTATTTAAGGACACACATAGTGCCTCCCTGTATCCCCTGAAGAAGTCACGTGGGTCGTGACGTCACGCGTAGGGACGGGAAAGGCACTCTTTGTTTGTATCTGCATTACGAGCTTGCTGCTCGTCGGATTTTTGCCTGGTTTTTTGTATTTTAAATGTGAGTACCTGTATACTTGAATAAAAATTGAACTTTTATGAGACAATACTATACTATTTGTGGATCTTCCTTTCTGGTTTATCTTGGTGACCCTGGGACACTACTTGGAGAGACGCAAGTCCATAAAGGTGACAAGCCAGGATAGGAGTAGGACCACCACCGCCCCCACTGTCTGCTTATCCCATGATTTTGACAACAAAAGGCTGCCATTCCTATATACTGGCTAAATGCGAGTACCCCATTACCTTAAGGTAAGGGGCCATTGCCCACCAGTGTGTGCCGTGTTGCATGAAGAGATTTATCACCTGTGTCACGTTTATGTTTGCACTGAGTGGATCACATGCTCTGGACTTTGTTTAAATTATTTTTAATTATTTTTAGTATAAACAAGTTTTTTTGCACTTTATGAGAGGACTGCATATTAGGATTTGGTATAAGTGCACAATTCACGTCACACGCACCTAGTGATGTATTGAGAAATACCAGGTGCACACTTGTTTTGTCGGCAGATTGTTATAAATTGGTTTTTGCTGTTTATATATATATATAATTTTTATTTGTATATTGACTCAATATCACTTCTGTGAGCACCGATTACACTTAATGTTTGTGTATATATATCTGCTTAAATTGATAGTTGATTAATTTTTCCAGCATACTCTCAACAAAGGGTTTATTATATATGGTTTTTATGTTATATACACAGATTTAGGCACCCTCGCATAGAGGTATATTTTTTCATGTTATTACAGAGTCACAAATGGCCGATTGCAAGAGATCTGCACTTTAGAGACACCCACCACTATTGTGTTACCACATTCAATTCATAATATTTTATAATTTTTGTCACAGTTAAGGATCAGCGCAACACCACACTTCTATTTATCCATTTATACCAATAATCCATTCATGAAAATATGCTGACCAAAAAAAATAGCAGAAAAACAACAACATGCTTTGGAGGTCTGAACTCCCCCCCCCCTCCTTATACAATGGGAGAGATTTACTAAACTGCAGCACTCAGAATCTGGTACAACTGTGCATGGGAGTCAATCAGCTTCTATCTTCAGCTTGTTCAGTTAAGCTTGGACAATAAAACCTGGAAGCAGGGCCGGTGCTACCACTAGGCAAACTAGGCACCCGCCTAGGGCACACTGCTGCCTAGGGCGCAGGGACACTGGTGTTCCTACTCTCTTCTCTCTGCAGCAAGCAAATAAGTCTCAGCATTAGCAGGCAGCTGCCGCTCCGTTCACACATAGTGTCAGAGGCGCAGCAGCGGCAGAGGAATGTGTCTGTGTCCTGACTCCTGAAAGAATGGAAGCAAGCAAATATTCATTGATGGGCGCTGGAAGGCTGCATTGATGGGCGCTGGAAGGCTGCATTGATGAGCACTGGAAGGCTGCATTAATGGGTGCTGGAAGGCTGCATTGATGGGCACTGGAAGGCTGCATTGATGGGCACTGAAGGCTGCATTGATGGGCACTGGTGAGGCTGCATTGATGGGCACTGGAAGGCTGCATTGATGGGCACTGGAAGGCTGCATTGATGGGCACTGGAAGGCTGCATTGATGGGCACTGATGAGGCTGCATTGATGGGCACTGGAAGGCTGCATTGATGGGCACTGACAGGCTGCATTAATGGGCACTGGTGAGGCTGCATTGATGGGCACTGGAAGGCTGTATTGATGGGCACTGGAAGGCTGCATTGATGGGCACTGGAAGGCTGCATTGATGGGCACTGGAAGGCTGCATTGTTGGGCACTGGTGAGGCTGCATTGATGGGCACTGGAAGGCTGCATTGATGGGCACTGGAAGGCTGCATTGATGGGCACTGGTGAGGCTGCATTGATGGGCACTGGAAGGCTGCATTGATGGGCACCTTATTAAAAAGGTGGGGTATACATGGGCAGGGCAAAGAGGGTGGAGTCAGGGGTGGAGCCGGGGGGGGGGCAAAATGAGGTTTCGCCTAGTGAGTCAAAAATCCTTGCACCAGCCCTGCCTGGAAGCTGATTGGCTCCCATGCACAACTGCACCCAATTCTGAGTGCTCCAGTTTTAGTAAATCTCTCCCATTGTATAAGGAGGGGGGAGGGGAGTTCAAACCTCCAAAGCATGTTGTTGTATTTCTGCTTTTTTTCGTTTGTTGAACGATTAACCGCTTTGAGACCAGCCGCCGCCATTTGACGGTGGCACAATGGCCCTCCTGTGCGAATCGTCGTAGCTGTACAACGGCTTGCGCGAGCTCAGTTGCGGGTGGGCGCGCGGTCGCTCTCGCTGCGGGGGAGTGCCCGTGGGTTGGGAGGACTTAATGTTCTCCGGCGGCCCATGATTGACTTGTACACAGGCAGAACGGGGATGAAAACAAGGCAGTTCCTCGTTCTGACGGGTGACATAACAGGGATCTACTGTTCCCAGTGATCTCTGTCATGTCCCAGTAAGCCACCCCCCCCTACAGTTAGGGAACACAGTTAACCCATTGATCGCGTCCTAGTGTTAACCCCTTCCCTGCCAGTGATATTTATACAGTAATCAGTGCCTATTTTTAGCTCTGATCGCTGTATAAATGTCACTGGTCCCCAAAAAAGTGTCCGATCTGTCCGCCGCAATGTCGCAGTCCCGATAAAAATCGCAGATCGCCGCCATTACTAGTAAAAAAAATATAAAATAATAATAAAAATGCCATAAATCGATTCCCCATTTTATAGATGCTATAATTTTTGCGCAAACCAATCGATATAAGCTTATTGAGATTTTTTATTTTTTATACCAAAAATATGTAGAAGAATATACATCGGCCTAAACTGATGAAGAAATTTGTTTTAAAAAAAAAAATGTAAAAAATATTGTTTTTTTTTTCAAAATTGTCTCTTTTTTTTTTTTGTTTATAGCACGAAAAATAAAAACCGCAGATGTGATCAAATACCACCAAAAGAAATCTCTATTTGTGGAGAAAAAAGGACCTCAATTTTGTTTGTGTACAACGTCGCACGACCACGCAATTGTCAGTTAAAGCGATGCAGTGCTGAATCACAAAAAATGCTCTGATCATTAAGGGGGTAAAGCCTTCCGGGGCTGAAGTGGTTAAGGGTTCCTTGGACTCATTTTGTAGGTTGGTGCTCTTCATGCGATCTTCCTCATTCTGGCAGCTGTGGGGTTCGGCGGGGCCACCACTGAGGACACATTTTCAGTGTGATTTGTCTGGCAGAGAAGGTTCGGTGCCTAAGTGCTCCAGTATTAGGAAATCTCCCCCCATTGTGTCAAGGAGTGATCTCTTTAGGATATGTCAACTTCATATACAGTATCTCACAAAAGTGAGTACACCCCTCACATTTTTGTAAATATTTTCTACTATCTTTTCATGTGACAACACTGAAGTAATGACACTTCGCTACAATGTAAAGTAGTGAGTGTACAGCTTGTATAACAGTGTAAATTTGCTGTCCCCTCAAAATAACTCAACACACAGCCATTAATGTCTAAACCGCTGGCAACAAAAGTGAGTACACCCCTAAGAGAAAATGTCCAAATTGGGCCCAAAGTGTCAATATTTTGTGTGGCCACCATTATTTTTCAGCACTGCCTTACCCCTCTTGGGCATGGAGGTCACCAGAGCTTCACAGGTTGCCACTGGAGTCCTCCTCCACTCCTTCATGATGACATCACAGAGCTGGTGGATGTTGGAGACCTTGTACTCCTCCACCTTCCGTTTGAGGATGCCCCACAGATGCTCAATAGGGTTTAGGTCTGGAGACATGCTTGGCCAGTCCATCACCTTTACCCTCAGCTTCTTTAGCAAGGCAGTGGTCATCTTGGAGGTGTGTTTGGGGTCGTTATCATGTTGGAATACTGCCCTGCGGCCCTATCTCTGAAGGGAGGGGATCGTGCTCTGCTTCAGTATGTCACAGTACATGTTGGCATTCATGGCTCCCTCGGTGAACTGTAGCTCCCCAGTGCCAGCAGCACTCATGCAGCCCCAGACCATGACACTCCCACCACCATGCTTGACTGTAGACAAGACACACTTGTCTTTGTACTCCTCACCTGGTTGCCGCCACAAACGCTTGACACCATCTGAACCAAATAAGTTTATCTTGGTCTCATCAGACCACAGGACATGGTTCCAGTAATCCATGTCCTTAGTCTGCTTGTCTTCAGAAAACTGTTTGTGGGCTTTCTTGTGCATCATCTTTAGAAGAGGCTTCTTTCTGGGACGACAGCCATGCAGACCAATTTCATTCAGTGTGCGGCGTATGGTCTGAGCACTGACAGGCTGACCCCCCCACCCCTTCAACCACTGCAGCAATGCTGACAGCACTCATACGTCTATTTCCCAACGACAACCTCTGGATATGACGCTGAGCACGTGATCTCAACTTCTTTGGTTGACCATGGCGAGGCCTGTTCTGAGTGGAACCTGTCCTGTTAAACCTCTGTATGGTCTTGGCAAACCGTACTGCAGCTCAGTTTCAGGGTCTTGGAAATCTTCTTATAGCCTAGGCCATCTTTATGTAGAGCAACAATTCTTTTTTTCAGATCCTCAGAGAGTTCTTTGCCATGAGGTGCCATGTTGAACTTCCAGTGACCAGTATGAGAGAGTGAGAGCGATAACACCAAATTTAACACACCTGCTCCCCATTCACACCTGAGATCTTGTAACACTAACGAGTCACAGGACACCGGGAAGGGAAAATGGCTAATTGGGCCCAATTCTGACATTTTCACTTAGGGGTGTACTCACTTTTGTTGCCAGCGGTTTAGACATTAATGGCTGGGTGTTGAGTTATTTTGAGGGGGCAGAAAATTTACACTGTTATACAAGCTGTACACTAACTACTTTACATTGTAACAACGTGTCATTTCTTCAGTGTTGTCACATGAAAAGATAGAATAAAATATTTACAAAAATGTGAGGGGTATCCGGCCCTTTGGGCATTTTTCCTCTATCAGCTACAGTGGGGCGTAGGCTGAAAACTCGATTCCAGCTGGAGCATTGACAATGCAGGCATCAGTGCCACTATTCCTGTGGCGTTCCTGCTGGAGTAGACACTACTTGGCATTAGGAATGGGCTCGGGCATGTTCGGATTGAACCCGCCACTGCACACCACCAATCATAGGCAGCGCGTGTATGTGCAGCTGCTGGTCGAGAAAATGCCTCACTGCCTAGGATTGGCGGTGTGCAGCGACGGCTTCCTGGCGGGTTCAGTCCGAACACACCCCGAGCCCATCACTACTTGGTATTATAGACAGGGCACTGGAGAAACAGCAGCAGGCGTAGGAGGAGAGTTTCCTGGTGTTTCAGGGCCCACTATATTCAGACGCTGTCCCTGTGAGGGTTCAGTAGATACAGGAGCAGTATGAGGAGGAGAAGGATGGTTTCTGTGCTTGTGTTTAGGAGGGGGGGAGGCATTGGGCAGGTTTCCAGTCATGGGCTTCATCTAGGGCTGCAACTAACGATTAATTTCATAATCGATTAGTTGGCCGTTTTTGTTTCGATTAATCAGTTAATAACCTTAAAAAAGTGTGGTGTATAATTTAGTTAACCACTTGCCGACCGCCGCACGCTGATATACGTCGGCGCAATGGCAGCAGTGGGAAGATGGGCGTACCTGTACGCCCCCCTTAATTTGCGGGGCTATTGGGCACGCGCCCACCGCGTACAGCGTGACCGTGCCCGCAGACTCGATGTCCGCTGATGTCCCGCGATCGTGTCATGGAGAGGCAGAACAGGGAGATGCTTATGTAAACAAGGCATTTCCCTGTTCTGCCTAGTGACATGACAGAGATCTACTGACACTAAAAATAGTGTGAAAAGTGTCCGATGTGTTCGCCATAATGTCGCAGTCACAATAAAAATCGCAGATCGCCGCCATTACTAATAAAAAAAATTAATAATAAAAAACGCCATAAATCTATCCCCTATTTTGTAGACACTATAACTTTTGCGCAAACCAATCAATATACGCTTATTGCGATTTTTTTTTTTTTTTTACCAAAAATATGTAGAAGAATACATATCAGGCTAAACTAAGGAAAAAAATAGTTTTTTTATATATTTTTGGGGGATATTTATTATAGCAGAAAGTAAAAAATATTGCTTTTTTTCAAAATTGTCGTTCTTTCTTTGTTTATAGCGCAAAAAATAAAAACCGCAGAGGTGATCAAATATCACGAAAAGAAAGCTCTATTTGTGGGAACATTTGGTGTAACGTCGCATTGGCCGCGCAATTGTCAGTTAAAGCGACGCAGTGCCGAATCGCAAAAAGTGCTCTGGTCAGGAAGTGGTTAATATGTAAAGTTTAAAAAAAAGGGCAATTTATTCTTAAATATCTCTATGCAGTGGTAAATATAAATAACCAACTGTATGGTTAGGTAGTAAAATCTTAAATCCACTCTGAGAATAACGGACAGAAGAGATATACTGTATATACTATTAGAGGAGATACCGTATTTATCGGCATATAACACGCACCCCAAGTTTAGGAGGGAATTTTAAGGAAAAAAACTTTTAGGAGGGAAGTTTAAGGAAAAAAAACTTACATTTAAATGACCATCAATGCAGCCTTATCGTGTCCATCTGTAGCCTTGCCCCAGTGTCCAGTGCAGCCTTGTCAGTGCAGCTTTGCCCCAGTGCAGCCTTGTCAGTGCAGCTTTGACCCAGTGCAGAATTGTCAGTGCAGCTTTGCCCCAGTGCAGCCTTGTCAGTGCAGCTTTGCCCCAGTGCAGCTTTGCCCCAGTGCAGCTTTGCCCCAGTGCAGCCTTGCCCCAGTGCAGCCTTGCCCCAGTGCAGCTTTGCCCCAGTGCAGCTTTGCCCCAGTGCAGCTTTGCCCCATTGCAGCTTTGCCCCAGTGCAGCCTTGCCCCAGTGCAGCCTTGCCCCAGTGGTCCGTGCAGCCTTGTCGCCGCCGACATACAAAAGTTTAGTTTGGATTTTTAAATATGGCGCCGCGGAGTTCGGAGGGACTTGGCGGCGCTCGTTCAGCTGAACGCGCGCCGCCGAGGACACAGTGACTGGGCGGAGCCGAGATACACATAGCCAAGGGTTCTCGGCTCTTCTCGGTAGACATGTGCACACTGAAATATTTTGTTTCGGAATTTCGTTTTCGTCCGAAAAATTAATTTATTTAGTTACTCCCGAAATTCGTTTTTATTTATGTCGTTTTTCGTTAAAAATTGCATTCGTCCGAAAATCCAAATTGAGGTCGAATCTATCATTGAAGGCTTATGGTGTCTGTCGAATGTTCAAAGAAGATTCGACGGAGCAGCTAAACTGTACGACGCCGTATAGATTACCTGCTCCGTCGAATCTTCTTAGAACTTTCAACAGACACCATAAGCCAAAGTACGTGTGTACTTAGTTCTAGCTATTTTACTGCTCCTCCTCTTTGGTTACAATCAGCCAATAACATTCATCATCATCATTATTTTTATTTATCTTTCCTCCCCTACGTCGAATCTTTCCTCCCCTACGTCGAATCTTTCCTCCCCTACGTCGAATCTTTCCTCCCCTACGTCGAATCTTTCCTCCCCTACGTCGAATCTTTCCTCCCCTACGTCGAATCTTTCCTCCCCTACGTCGAATCTTTTGTCTCTATGTAGAATAATCTTGGACTAATAGAGCTAAGGTTAGGCACATTCGACCACAGGTTTGATGGACACAGATTGTTTTTGTCATCATCATGTCGAATCTCCTATCTATATCGAACTGTTGCAGCAACGAAAACGAAAATAAAGCATTTGTTTATGTCGGATCTTTCGTTTTTCGGACTCTGCACTTTCGTTATCGTTTGTTAAAACGATAACGAAAATACCTGAAATTCGGACGAAAATGCATTTGGACGAAAACGAATGCACATGTCTACTTCTCGGTGCCGTTCACAGTCACGCCCAGTCCCCATGATGGACATAACACAGGTCCAATGGCGGGACTGGGCGTGACTGTGAACGGCGCCGAGAATAGCAGAGAACCCTCGGCTATGTGTATCTCGGCTCCGCCCAGTCACTGTGTCCTCGGCGGCGCTCGTTCAGCTGAACGAGCGCCGCCGAGTCCCTCCGAACTCCGCGGCGCCATATTTAAAAATACACGCTATGTGAATGTCGGCGGCGATCGCTCCGACAGATCACAAAATAGCGGGGATCGGCGTATAACACGCACCCACGATTTTCCCCTGATTTTAAGGGGAAAAAAGTGCGTGTTATACGCCGATAAATACGGTATATACTATTAGAGGAGATATACTGTATATACTATTAGAGGAGATATATACTATTAGAGGCGATATACTGTATATACTATTAGAGGAGATATATACTATTAGAGGAGATTGACTGTATATACTATTAGAGGAGATATACTGTATATAATATTAGAGGAGATATACTGTACATACTATTAGAGGAGATATACTGTATATACTATTAGAGGAGATATATACTATTAGAGGAGATATACTGTATATACTATTAGAGGAGATATACTGTATATACTATTAGAGGAGATATATATCTCCTCTAATAGTATATGCAGTATATCTCCTCTAATAGTATATACAGTATATCTCCTCTAATAGTATATATCTCCTCTAATAGTATATGCAGTATACTATTAGAGGAGATATACTGTATATACTATTAGAGGAGATATACTGTATATACTATTAGAGGAGATATACTGTATATACTGTTAGAGTAGATATACTGTATATACTATTAGAGGTTGAATCTAGAAAATATCATCAGACTCAGAGATCAATTTTTTTTTATTTAAAAGAAAAAAAAGTTAACGATTGTTTTGCAGATTTTCAAATAGAACTGTAATATATTATATGTTGGCCATACAAAAACAATGTCTTCCTTCAAGAAAAAAATTTTTTTTAAGAACGTTCGTTCGATTTTCTAATCGTTAGTGGGGTCAAATCGATGTTCGTTTTCAACCACAGTGATGGGAAAATTTAGAAATAATAGAAAACTTCTTGGTCAAAGGAATTTTCAGACAGTGGATGTGGTTTTCGTTCAGAAATGACATTCGTTTTAAAACAGAATGTTAAAAACAAGTGAAAATCTCAAACAACGTTCTTTCATTCAGCAAATGTACAAAGATTTTTTTTCGTCTGAAAATTGATCTGTGTGGCCAGCATAAGGCTTGGTGTACACACCTATGCAGTATGCTTTTGATCTGTTTCTGCAGTGCTTTTTGCTGTGCGTTTTGATTTTTTTAGGCACAGCTGCCCACTATGCCCACTATGTATCTTCCCCCCACCTTCATATCAGCCAGGGAAGAAATAGAATAGAAAAAGGAGAATAGAAGAGGATTGTGGGACATGTAGTCCTGAGGACTGGCAGCCCCACTGTAACATGGAAACTGCAACCCACACAGCATGCTCAGCTGATAGGGAGAGAGAGAGAGACAGGAGCCCGGGAAAGCTTTCAGGGAAGTACACCCAGGACTCCAGAGGGAGAGGGCAGTGCTGAGGGAACACCATCAGAGAGAGAACCCCGCTGCCAGGGCCGATCCTAGGGTCTCTGGCGCCTGGGTGCAGAAATATTTCTGGCGCCCCCACATGGGCGTGGTCATCTTACCAACTCCTCCCCTTTACAAATGTTTCTATGGCAACGACTCAAAAACAGAGATGCTCCCCTAAGAAGTCTTTGTTACCCTGGGATCTTTTAACAATAAAAAAAATACAGGAAGAGAGTACACTAATTAGACCTGGAGGGGGACTCTCTGATGCACACAGAGATGGCTTCTGTTAGAGATTCTGTTAGAAAGAGCCCCCAGACATATTACAGGAGATGGTCAGAGACGGTAGTTATGATACAAGAGACGGTCAGAGACTGCAATCATAGAACAGGAGATGGTCAGAGACTGCAATCATAGAACAGGAGATGGTCAGAGACTGCAGACATACTACAGAAGATGGTCAGAGACTGCAGACATACTACAGAAGATGGTCAGAGACTGCAGACATAATACAGGAGATGATCAGAGACTGCAGACATAATACAGGAGATCGTCAGAGACTGCAGACATAGTACAGGAGATGGTCAGAGACTGCAGACATAGTACAGGAGATGGTCAGAGACTGCAGACATGATACAGGAGACGGTCAGAGACTGCAGACATGGTACAGAAGATGATCAGAGACTGCAGACACACTACAGGAGATGGTCAGAGTCTGCAGACATGGTACAGGAGATGGTCAGAGACTGCAGACATGGTACAGGAGATGGTCAGAGACTGCAGACATAGTACAGGAGATGGCCAGAGACTGCAGACATAGTACAGGAGATGGTCAGAGACTGCAGTTCCTATGGACGTTAGTAGATAATGGCCGATCGGCCCTCTCACTTGACCCAGCGATACAGCAACAAAGGTTCCTCTGATCAGGAGTCAGCTCACTCTGAATTGCCCATGTAGAGCCCAGATCTGTATTCCTGCAATGACTCCATTCCTTTCTCCGCCAGGGATGGCGTCAGGCTATGTGGCTTTCCCATTGGTGGTGCAGGGCAGCGGGGTTCTCTCTCTGATGGTGTTCCCTCAGCACTGCCCTCTCCCTCTGGAGTCCTGGGTGTACTTCCCTGAAAGCTTTCCCGGGCTCCTGTCTCTCTCTCTCTCTCCCTATCAGCTGAGCATGCTGTGTGGGCTGCAGTTTCCATGTTACAGTGGGGCTGCCAGTCCTCGGGACTACATGTCCCACAATCCTCTTCTATGCTCCTTTTTCTATTCTATTTCTTCCCTGGCTGATATAAAGGTGGGGGGAAGATACATAGTGGGCATAGTGGGCAGCTGTGCCCAAAAAAATCAAAACGCACAGCAAAAAGCACTGCAGAAACAGATCAAAAGCATACTGCATAGGTGTGTACACCAAGCCTTATTCTGGCCACACAGATCAATTTTCAGACGAAAAAAAATCTTTGTACATTTGCTGAATGAAAGAAATTTGAAATTTTCACTTGTTTTTAACATTCTGTTTTAAAACGAATGTCATTTCTGAACGAAAACCAAATCCACTGTCTGAAAATTCCTTTGACCAAGTTTTCTATTATTTCTAAA
Organism: Lithobates septentrionalis; assembly: GCA_037952835.1. Lineage (NCBI taxonomy): Eukaryota > Metazoa > Chordata > Amphibia > Anura > Ranidae > Lithobates > Lithobates septentrionalis. Next base: position 129,766 of record JBBDGP010002794.1, on the reverse strand, counting down.
TTTTCCCATCACTGTGGTTGAAAACGAACATCGATTTGACCCCACTAACGATTAGAAAATCAAGCGAACGTTCTTAAAATTATTTTTTTTTTCTTGAAGAAAGACATTGTTTTTGTATGGCCAACATATAATATATTACAGTTCTGTTTGAAAATCTGCAAAACAATCGTTAACTTTTTTTTCTTTTAAATAAAAAAAATTTGATCTCTGAGTCTGATGATATTTTCTAGATTCAACCTCTAATAGTATATACAGTATATCTCCTCTAACAGTATATACAGTATATCTCCTCTAATAGTATATACAGTATATCTCCTCTAATAATATACTGCATATACTATTAGAGGAGATATATACTATTAGAGGAGATATACTGTATATACAATTAGAGGAGATATACTGCATATACTATTAGAGGAGATATATATCTCCTCTAATAGTATATACAGTACATCTCCTCTAATAGTATATATCTCCTCTAATAGTATATCTCCTCTAATAGTATATACAGTATATCTCCTCTAATAGTATATACAGTATATCTCCTCTAATAATATATACAGTATATCTCCTCTAATAGTATAAGCAGTATATCTCCTCTAATAGTATATATCTCCTCTAATAGTATATACAGTATATCGCCTCTAATAGTATATATCTCCTCTAATAGTATATACAGTATATCTCCTCTAATAGTATATATCTCCTCTAATAGTATATACAGTATATCTCTTCTGTCCGTTATTCTCAGAGTGGATTTAAGATTTTACTCCCTAACCATACAGTTGGTTATTTATATTTACCACTGCATAGAGATATTTAAGAATAAATTGCCTTTTTTTTTAAACTTTACATATTAACCGCTTCCTGACCAGAGCACTTTTTGCGATTCGGCACTGCGTCGCTTTAACTGACAATTGCACGGCCATGCAACGTTACACCAAATGTTCCCACAAATAGAGCTTTCTTTTCGTGATATTTGATCACCTCTGCGTTTTTTATTTTTTGCGCTATAAACAAAAATAGAACGACAATTTTGAAAAAAAGCAATATTTTTTACTTTCTGCTATAATAAATATCCCCAAAAAATATATAAAAAAACAATTTTTTTCCTTAGTTTAGCCTGATATGTATTCTTCTACATATTTTTGGTAAAAAAAAAATCGCAATAAGCGTATATTGATTGGTTTGCGCAAAAGTTATAGTGTCTACAAAATAGGGGATAGATTTATGGCGTTTTTTATTATTCATTTTTTTTATTAGTAATGGCGGCGATCTGCGATTTTTATTGTGACTGCGACATTATGGTGAACACATCGGACACTTTTGACACTATTTTTGGGACCATTGTCATTTATACAGCGATCAGTGCTATAAAACTGCAGATTACTGTGTAAATGACACTGGCAGGAAAGAGGTTAAACACTAGGGGGCGATCAAGGGGTTAAGTGTGTCCTAGGGAGTGATTCTAACTGTGTGGGGGATGGGCTACTACTCACATGACAGCGATCACTGCTCCCTATGACAGGGAGCAGTAGATCTCTGTCATGTCACTAGGCAGAACAGGGAAATGCCTTGTTTACATAAGCATCTCCCCGTTCTGCCTCTCCATGACACGATCGCGGGACATCAGCGGACATGGAGTCTGCGGGCACGGTCACGCTGTATGCGTTGGGCGCATGCCCAATAGCCCCGCAAATTAAAGGGGGCGTACAGGTACGCCCATCTTCCCACTGCTGCCATTGCGCCAACGTATATCAGCGTGCGGCGGTCGGCAAGTGGTTAACTAAATTATACACAACACTTTTTTAACTGATTAATCGAAACAAAAACGGCCAACTAATCGATTATGAAATGAATCGTTAGTTGCAGCCCTAGATGAAACCCATGACTGGAAACCTGCCCAATGCCTTCCCCCCTCCTAAACACAAGCACAGAAACCATCCTTCTCCTCCTCATAGTGCTCCTGTATCTACTGAACCCTCACAGGGACAGCGTCTGAATATAGTGGGCCCTGAAACACCAGGAAACTCTCCTCCTACGCCTGCTGCTGTTTCCCCAGTGCCCTGTCTATAATGCCAAGTAGTGATGGACTCGGGGTATGTTTGGACTGAACCCGCCAGGAAGCCGTCGCTGCACACCGCCAATCCTAGGCAGTGAGGCATTTTCTCGACCAGCAGCTGCACATACACGCGCTGCCTATGATTGGTGTTGTACAGTGGCGGGTTCAATCCGAACATGCCCGAGCCCATTCCTAATGCCAAGTAGTGTCTACTCCAGCAGGAACAACACAGGAATAGTGGCATTGATGCCTGCATTGCCAATGCTCCAGCTGGAATCGAGAGGAAAAATGCCCAAAGGGCCGGATACCCCTCACATTTTTGTAAATATTTTATTCTATCTTTTCATGTGACAACACTGAAGAAATGACACGTTGTTACAATGTAAAGTAGTTAGTGTACAGCTTGTATAACAGTGTACATTTTCTGCCCCCTCAAAATAACTCAACACACAGCCATTAATGTCTAAACCGCTGGCAACAAAAGTGAGTAAATAATAAAGCGGATCTTGTGAGCCAACAATGGAACAGTACTATAAAAGTGAGCGCGTATCGTAACCAAGCTGCAAACGCTAAACACGTTTCATACTCGTGCAGGTACACTCATGAATTAAAATAAAATTGCTTTTGCGCTAGGAAAACAAACAGTATAAAATAAATATTTATATAAAGTGCTTAGCTATCAAAAAGGAATATATTCAGAAATCTATTATAATCCGTGTAACATTAATGTTGTGATACAACTAATAAAGTGCAACATGTGAAAGATATTAAAAATACAGGTGCAAATTTAGGATAAAAATGTCCACTCCTTCACCAGATTAATTAATAAAAACCATAAACGTTCATCAAAATTAAAATTTCTAGTGCATAAATCCAGTGTTCATAAAAAGTGCTTTTCATCATGCTCCTTAAAACCAGTGCAGAACTTATACCATGCTTCAGTGCTCTTCCAGTGTTCCCCAAAAGCCTATGCGCTCACCTCAGAGCGTGTGACACAGTACTTAAACTATGCCAAAACACGCTTGGGAGCCACTCCTGGGCTCTAACGATATGCAGGTGATGAAATCCAACTCCCTCAATCAGTAGCATTCCAGATCCTCGGATGTTGTCTCACTGACCGAACAACACCAACACTTGATCGTCATGTACTTTGAGGACGAAGTCTAGCGGGTAGCTGAAGGTCTTCTCAGTCTCGGCTCGGGGGTTCTGGTTGTCCAGCTGGTAGATGAGTCCTCCAGCCTTGTTCACCACATACACACTATCTTCAGTGTGTATGTGGTGAACAAGGCTGGAGGACTCATCTACCAGCTGGACAACCAGAACCCCCGAGCCGAGACTGAGAAGACCTTCAGCTACCCGCTAGACTTCGTCCTCAAAGTACATATGCAGGTGATGAAATCCAACTCCCTCAATCAGTAGCATTCCAGATCCTCGGATGTTGTCTCTCTGATCGAACAACACCAACACCTGATCGTCATGTACTTTGAGGACGAAGTCTAGCGGGTAGCTGAAGGTCTTCTCAGTCTCGGCTCGGGGGTTCTGGTTGTCCAGCTGGTAGATGAGTCCTCCAGCCTTGTTCACCACATACACACTGTCTTCTCAGTCTCGGCTCGGGGGTTCTGGTTGTCCAGCTGGTAGATGAGTCCTCCAGCCTTGTTCACCACATACACACTGAAGATAGTGTGTATGTGGTGAACAAGGCTGGAGGACTCATCTACCAGCTGGACAACCAGAACCCCCGAGCCGAGACTGAGAAGACCTTCAGCTACCCGCTAGACTTCGTCCTCAAAGTACATGACGATCGGGTGTTGGTGTCGTTTGGTCAGAGAGACAACATCCGAGGATCTGGAATGCTACTGATTGAGGGAGTTGGATTTCATCACCTGCATATCGTTAGAGCCCAGGAGTGGCTCCCAAGCGTGTTTTGGCATAGTTTAAGTACTGTGTCACACGCTCTGAGGTGAGCGCATAGGCTTTTGGGGAACACTGGAAGAGCACTGAAGCCTATTAGAGCACTGAAGCCTTGTTCACCACATACACACTGAAGATAGTGTGTATGTGGTGAACAAGGCTGGAGGACTCATCTACCAGCTGGACAACCAGAACCCCCGAGCTGAGACTGAGAAGACCTTCAGCTACCCGCTAGACTTCGTCCTCAAAGTACATGACGATCGGGTGTTGGTGTCGCTCGGTCAGAGAGACAACATCCGAGGATCTGGAATGCTACTGATTGAGGGAGTTGGATTTCATCACCTGCATATCGTTAGAGCCCAGGAGTGGCTCCCAAGCGTGTTTTGGCATAGTTTAAGTACTGTGTCACACGCTCTGAGGTGAGCGCATAGGCTTTTGGGGAACACTGGATGAGCACTGAAGCATGCTATAAGTTCTGCACTGGTTTTAAGGAGCATGATGAAAAGCACTTTTTATGAACACTGGATTTATGCACTAGAAATTTTAATTTTGATGAACGTTTATGGTTTTTATTAATTAATCTGGTGAAGGAGTGGACATTTTTATCCTAAATTTGCACCTGTATTTTTAATATCTTTCACATGTTGCACTTTATTAGTTGTATCACAACATTAATGTTACACGGATTATAATAGATTTCTAAATATATTCCTTTTTGATAGCTAAGCACTTTATATAAATATTTATTTTATACTGTTTGTTTTCCTAGCGCAAATGCAATTTTATTTTAACAAAAGTGAGTACACCCCTAAGTGAAAATGTCAGAATTGGGCCCAATTAGCCATTTTTCCTTCCCGGTGTCATGTGACTCGTTAGTGTTACAAGATCTCAGGTGTGAATGGGGAGCAGGTGTGTTAAATTTGGTGTTATCGCTCTCACTCTCTCATACTGGTCACTGGAAGTTCAACATGGCACCTCATGGCAAAGAACTCTCTGAGGATCTGAAAAAAAGAATTGTTGCTCTACATAAAGATGGCCTAGGCTATAAGAAGATTTCCAAGACCCTGAAACTGAGCTGCAGCACGGTTTGCCAAGACCATACAGCGGTTTAACAGGACAGGTTCCACTCAGAACAGGCCTCGCCATGGTCAACCAAAGAAGTTGAGGTCACGTGCTCAGCGTCATATCCAGAGGTTGTCGTTGGGAAATAGACGTATGAGTGCTGCCAGCATTGCTGCAGAGGTTGAAGGGGTGGGGGGTCAGCCTGTCAGTGCTCAGACCATACGCCGCACACTGCATAAAATTGGTCTGCATGGCTGTCGTTCCAGAAAGAAGCCTCTTCTAAAGATGATGCACAAGAAAGCCCACAAACAGTTTTCTGAAGACAAGCAGACTAAGGACATGGATTACTGGAACCATGTCCTGGGTTCTGATGAGACCAAGATAAACTTATTTGGTTCAGATGGTGTCAAGCGTTTGTGGCGGCAACCAGGTGAGGAGTACAACGACAAGTGTGTCTTGTCTACAGTCAAGCATGGTGGTGGGAGTGTCATGGTCTGGGGCTGCATGAGTGCTGCCGGCACTGGGGAGCTACAGTTCACCGAGGGAGCCATGAATGCCAACATGTACTGTGACATACTGAAGCAGAGCATGATCCCCTCCCTTCAGAGACTGGGCCGCAGGGCAGTATTCCAACATGATAACGACCCCAAACACACCTCCAAGATGACCACTGCCTTGCTAAAGAAGCTGAGGGTAAAGGTGATGGACTGGCCAAGCATGTCTCCAGACCTAAACCCTATTGAGCATCTGTGGGGCATCCTCAAACGGAAGGTGGAGGAGTACAAGGTCTCCAACATCCACCAGCTCTATGATGTCATCATGGAGGAGTGGAAGAGGACTCCAGTGGCAACCTGTGAAGCTCTGGTGACCTCCATGCCCAAGAGGGGTAAGGCAGTGCTGGAAAATAATGGTGGCCACACAAAATATTGACACTTTGGGCCCAATTTGGACATTTTCTCTTAGGGGTGTACTCACTTTTGTTGCCAGCGGTTTAGACATTAATGGCTGTGTGTTGAGTTATTTTGAGGGGACAGCAAATTTACACTGTTATACAAGCTGTACTCTCACTACTTTACATTGTAGCAAAGTGTCATTTCTTCAGTGTTGTCACATGAAAAGATAGAAGAAAATATTTACAAAAATGTGAGGGGTGTACTCACTTTTGTGAGATACTGTATAGGAAGTTGACATATCCTAAAGAGATCACTCCTTGACACAATGGGGGAGATTTCCTAATACTGGAGCACTTAGGCACCGAACCTTCTCTGCCAGACAAATCACACTGAAAATGTGTCCTCAGTGGTGACCCCGCCGAACCCCACAGCTGCCAGAATGAGGAAGATCCCATGAAGAGCGCCAACCTACAAAATGAGTCCAAGGAACCCTTAACCACTTCAGCCCCGGAAGGCTTTACCCCCTTAATGACCAGAGAATTTTTTGTGATTCAGCACTGCATCACTTTAACTGACAATTGCGTGGTCGTGCGACGTTGTACACAAACAAAATTGAGGTCCTTTTTTCTCCACAAATAGGGATTTCTTTGGGTGGTATTTGATCACATCTGCGGTTTTTATTTTTCGTGCTATAAACAAAAAAAAAAGAGACAATTTTGAAAAAAAAAACAATATTTTTTACATTTATTTTTTTAAAAACAAATTTCTTCATCAGTTTAGGCCGATGTATATTCTTCTACATATTTTTGGTATAAAAAATAAAAAATCTTAATAAGCTTATATCGATTGGTTTGCGCAAAAATTATAGCATCTATAAAATGGGGAATAGATTTATGGCATTTTTATTATTATTTTATATTTTTTTACTAGTAATGGCGGCGATCTGCGATTTTTATCGGGACTGCGACATTGCGGCGGATAGATTGGACACTTTTTTGGGGACCAGTGACATTTATACAGCGATCAGAGCTAAAAATAGGCACTGATTAGTGTATAAATATCACTGGCAGGGAAGGGGTTAACACTAGGAGGCGATCAAGGGGTTAACTGTGTTCCCTAACTGTAGGAGGGGGGATGGGCTTACTGGGACATGACAGAGATCACTGGGAACAGTAGATCCCTGTCATGTCACCCATCAGAACGAGGAACTGCCTTGTTTACATCCCCGTTCTGCCTGTGTACAAGTCAATCATGGGCCGCCGGAGAACATTGAGTCCTCCCAACCCACGGGCACTCCCCCGCAGCGAGAGCGACCGCGCGCCCACCCGCAACTGAGCCCGCGCAAGCCACTGTACAGCTACAACGATTCGCACAGGAGGGCCATTGTGCCACCGTCAAACGGCGTCGGCTGGTCTTAAAGCGGTTAATCGTTCATCAAATGACCAAAAAAAAGCAGAAATACAACAACATGCTTTGGAGGTCTGAACTCCCCTCCTCCCTCCTTATACAATGGGAGAGATTTACTAAAACTGGAGCACTCAGAATAGGGTGCAGTTGTGCATGGGAGCCAATCAGCTTCCAGGCAGGGCTGGTGCAAGGATTTTTGACTCCCTAGGCGAAACCTCATTTTGCCCCCCCCCCCGGCTGCACCCCTGACTCCACCCTCTTTGCCCTGCCCATGTATACCCCACCTTTTTAATAAGGTGCCCATCAATGCAGCCTTCCAGTGCCCATCAATGCAGCCTCACCAGTGTCCATCAATGCAGCCTTCCAGTGCCCATCAATGCAGCCTCACCAGTGCCCATCAATGCAGCCTTCCAGTGCCCATCAATGCAGCCTTCCAGTGCCCATCAACGCAGCCTTCCAGTGCCCATCAATGCAGCCTCACCAGTGCCCATTAATGCAGCCTTCCACTGCCCATCAATGCAGCCTCACCAGTGCCCATCAATGCAGCCTTCCAGTGCCCATCAATGCAGCCTCACCAATGCCCATCAATGCAGCCTTCCAGTGCCCATCAATGCAGCCTTCCAGTTCCCATCAATGCAGCCTCACCGTGCCCATCAATGCAGCCTCACCAGTGCCCATCAATGCAGCCTTCCAGTGCCCATCAATGCAGCCTTCCAGTGCCCATCAATTCAGCCTCACCAGTGCCCATCAATGCAGCCTTCCAGTGCTCATCAATGCAGCCTTCCAGTGCCCATCAATGCAGCCTTCCAGTGCCCATCAATGCAGCCTTCCAGTGCCCATCAATTCAGCCTTCCAGCGTCCATCAATGCAGCCTTCCAGCGCCCATCAATGAATATTTGCTTGCTTCCATTCTTTCAGGAGTCAGGACACAGACACCTTCCTCTGCCGCTGCTGCGCCTCTGACACTATGTGTGAACGGAGCGGCAGCTGCCTGCTGATGCTGAGACTTATTTGCTTGCTGCAGAGAGAAGAGAGTAGGAACACCAGTGTCCGGGCACCCTAGGCAGCAGTGTGCCCTAGGCGGGTGCCTAGTTTGCCTAGTGGTAGCACCGGCCCTGCTTCCAGGTTTTATTGTCCAAGCTTAACTGAACAAGCTGAAGATAGAAGCTGATTGGCTCCCATGCACAGTTGTACCAGATTCTGAGTGCTGCAGTTTAGTAAATCTCTCCCATTGTATAAGGAGGGGGGGGGGGGGGGGGAGTTCAGACCTCCAAAGCATGTTGTTGTTTTTCTGCTATTTTTTTTGGTCAGCATACTTTCATGAATGAATTATTGGTATAAATGTGCCTCCAATAGTTCCGGCTTCCTGCGGAATGTCAGGGCTGGCTCCTCCTCTCTTATATCTGCCTGGAGTTCTGTTTTAACACTTAACTCCAGGCAGACATCTAAATACACAGATTATTTACCTGTGACAACCCCCTCAGAAATTGCATACATGACACACGGGTCAGTCACAGATTATATACATGACACACGGGTCAGTCACAGATAACATACATGACACACGGGACGGTCAGATATTACATACATAACACACGACGGTCAGAGATTACATACATGACACACGGGACGGTCAAAGATTACATACATAACACACGACGGTCATAGATTACATACCTGACACACGGGACAGTCAGAGATTACATACATGACACACGGGACAGTCAGAGATTACATACATGACACACGGGACAGTCAGAGATTACATACATGACACACGGGACGGTCAGAGATTACATACATGACACACGGGAAAGTCAGAGATTACATACATGACACACGGGTCAGTCACAGATTACATACATGACACACGGGACAGTCAGAGATTACATACATGACACACGACGGTCAGAGATTACATACATGACACACGGGATACTCAGAGATTACATACATGACACACAGGACAGTCAGAGATCACATACATGACACACGGGATGGTCAGAGATTACATACATGACACACGGGACGGTCAGAGATTACATACATGACACACGACGGTCAGAGATTACATACATGACACACGACGGTCATAGATTACATACATGACACACGGGACAGTCAGAGATTACATACATGACACACGGGACGGTCAGAGATTACATACATGACACACGGGACGGTCAGAGATTACATACATGACACACGGGACGGTCAGAGATTACATACATGACACACGGGACGGTCAGAGATTACATACATGACACACGGGAAGGTCAGAGATGACATACATGACACATGGGACAGTCATAGATTACATACATGACACACGACGGTCATAGATTACATACATGAAACACGACGGTCATAGATTACATACATGACACACGGGACGGTCAGAGATTACATACATGACACACGGCACAGTCACAGATTACATACATGACACATGGGACAGTCAGAGATTACATACATGACACATGGGACGTTCAGAGATTACATACATGACACACGGGACAGTTAGAGATTACATACATGACACACGACGGTCATAGATTACATACATGACACACGACGGTCATAGATTACATACATGACACACGACGGTCATAGATTACATACATGACACACGGGACAGTCAGAGATTACATACATGACACACGGGATGGTCAGAGATTACATACATGACACACGGGACAGTCAGAGATTACATACATGACACACGACGGTCAGATTACATACATGACACACGGGACAGTCAGAGATTACATACATGACACATGGGACGGTCAGAGATTACATGCATGACACACGGGACGGTCAGAGATTACATACATGACACACGACGGTCATAGATTACATACATGACACACGACGGTCATAGATTACATACATGACACACGACGGTCATAGATTACATACATGACACACGGGACAGTCAGAGATTACATACATGACACACGGGACGGTTAGAGATTACATACATGACACACGACGGGCAGATTACATACATGACACACGGGACAGTCAGAGATTACATACATGACACACGGGATGGTCAGAGATTACATACATGACACACGGGACGGTCAGAGATTACATACATGACACACGGGACGGTCAGAGATTACATACATGACACACGGGACGGTCAGAGATTACATACATGACACATGGGATGGTCAGAGATTACATACATGACACATGGGACGGTCAGAGATTACATACATGACACACGGGACGGTCAGAGATTACATACATGACACACGGGATGGTCAGAGATTACATACATGACACACGGGATACATGAGAAGGAGATGGCACCCCATTGGTCAGCATAGAGGAGCCTGGAAAGTAATGCACCTCCAGGAACTCCTCCCTCTTCCAGGCCACACCCCCATTTGGCTGCTCTGGTTGGGTCTATTCTGTGACTGATCTATATTTCACCAATAAAGCTTTCTATACTTTTCTTACCTATACCATGGTTGTCCCTCCTCTTTTTTACCTATCTTGGTGACATCTCTTTGTCCCAACCATGTTTTGATTATACAGTAACCTGCTGGTACTGGACGTCATATCCCGTCTGATAGACGAATTGCTCAGAGCTAAAGTATTACTTCTTATCTTTCTACCATCTCGGTGGTGAGGACTCAGGAATGTTTACACTGTGGTTAATTACACCCCCATCCCGCCCACTCAAGCAGCAGCCTGCAGGAGATAGGCTGGGAACCTGCATGGCGGAGACTCCAGTGTTTGGCATTTATGGGGTTAATGGTTTCCATGGAAATCATCACCTCGGCTTGTTTACCTTCTGCCGTCTCTGAGCCGCACATGCGCAGTAGCTGCAGGGAGGATTTCATGCTTCTCCTCCTGTGAAGTCACGTAGCCTCGCTCTACCTGCTACGTGCAACACGTGACTCCCGCAGAGAGCGACGTAACGGCTCAGGTGGGAGTGGGCGTGATCAGCGCATGGGACGGGCGTGACCAGAGGATGAATAGCCAATCAGGAGCTGGAGGCTGGAGACGTTACACTTGTGACGTCAAGACTTGATCAGATAAATAGCTGAGCAGAGAAGGGAGCGCGTCAGTGTGAGGAGAGCGGAGAGGAGGAAACATCCTCACCACAGAGCTCCGGAGGGAGGAGCTATTGTCCGGACTACAGCCGGGTCACAGCGTGTCTGTGTGTCCGGGGAACCTGCCTCCTCTGCTCATGCTCTGAGGAACTACAACTCCCAGATTGCTGTGACTTGTAGTTCCTTTAGAGCCTGAACAGAGGAGGCAGATCACACAGACATGCCGTGACCCGGCTGTAGTCCGGAGAATGGCTCCTCCAGAGCTCTGTGTGGGGGATGGTCCCTTCTCCCCCGCTCTCCACATACTGACACCCACATCTCCACTCACCTACCACCGAGGGTGGGGCTCCAATTGCGCGCCCTCCCCCACACACGGGGCCGATCCAGGAAACATCTCCACCACAGAGCTCCGGAGGAAGGAGCCATTGTCCGGACTACAGCCGGGTCACAGCGTGTCTGTGTATCCGGGGAACCTGCCTCCTCTGCTCAGGCTCTGAGGAACTACAACTCCCAGCAATTACACAGTGCATGCTGGGAGCTGTAGTTCCTCATGTGGACAGAGATTGCTGGGACTTGTAGTTCCTTTAGAGCCTGAGCAGAGGAGGCAGATCACACAGACACGCCGTGACCCGGCTGTAGTCCGGACAATGGCTCCTCCCTCCAGAGCTCTGTGTGGGGGATGGTCCCTCCTCCCCCACTCTCCACATACTGACACCCACATCTCCACTTACCTACCACCGAGGGTGGAGCTCCAATTGCTCGCCCTCCCCCACACACGGGGCCGATCCAGGAAACATCTCAACCACAGAGCTCCGGAGGGAGGAGCCATTGTCCGGACTACAGCCGGGTCACAGCGTGTCTGTGTTTCCGGGGAACCTGCCTCATCTGCTCAGGCTCTGAGGAACTACAACTCCCAGCAATCGCGAGTTGTAGTTCCTCATGTGGACAAAGATTGCTGGGACTTGTAGTTCCTTTAGAGGCTGAGCAGAGGAGGCAGATCACACAGACACGCCGTGACCCGGCTGTAGTCCGGACAATGGCTCCTCCCTCCAGAGCTCTGTGTGGGGGATGGTCCCTCCCCCACTCTCCACACACTGACACCCACATCTCCACTCACCTACCACTGAGGGTGGGGCTCCAATTGCCTGCCCTCCCCCACACACGGGCCGATCCAGGAAATAGTCGATTGCCTCTCGGGGGATCAGGAAGGAATTTTTTCCCCAGCTGGAGCACATTGGATCATGCTTTGCTGGGTTTTTTCGCCTTTCTCTGTAGCAACTGCCTCACAACCCAATACTCCCACTCTTCTACCACCAAGAGGGGATGCTACCACCCTGGGTAGGGGGTGAGTGTGGCCAGTGGAACTTCACCTCAAGTTTCATCTACCCTCACTCCCCCACGCCCAGCATACTGGTAATACCCCCTGCCCACACCTACACCCACTCATCTACCACCAAGAGGGGACGCTACCACCCTGGGTAGGGGGTTAGCGTGGCCAGTGGAACTTCCCCCCAAGTTTCATCTGTCCTCCCCCACACCCATCATACTGGTAATACCCCCTGCCCCCACCTATATGCAATCATCTACCACCAAGGGTGACAATGCCTCAGGCTCTGCTACACCCACTTATCTACCACCAAGAAGGGACGCTACCACCCTGGGTAGGGGGTGAGTGTGGCCAGTGGAACTTCCCCCCAAGTTTCATCTGCCCCCCCACACAGCATAAAACAACCTTCATAACATATTTATATTGATCACATCTTTATTCACTTCCCAATCCCCCCCCAAAAAAAACCAAAAACTTTCTTTCCCTTCTCCCCCCTCCCTCCACCCCTCCTCCCTCCTACAAATACCTTATATTAAATATGCTCCCAATTCACCCAAACCAAGAGAAAAAAAAAAGGAGGCTTCAATGAGCCATGTCCATGTAACTCTTAACACCCCACTCCTTCTTGCCCACACCCCCTCATCTACCACCAAGAGGGGACACTACCACCCTTGGTATGGGGTGAGTGTGGCCAGTGGAACTTCCCCCCAAGTTTCTGCCCTCACTCCCACATTCCCAGCGTATCCCCTGCTCCCACCTACATACACTCATCTACCACCAATGGTGGCAATGCCTCTTAGGTTCCACAGAAAATGGGGTGCCTTGCCGTGGCTCTGTGGCTTATGCATGCATTTGTAAATGTGTACAACTAAACCCCTGTCTTTGACACATACTGCTCAACAGGACAGTTTGGTTGGTCACAGGCTGGTCGGTAAGTTGAGTGTGGAAATGTCTTATTTTTATGTGTTTGCCTTCGCAATGCTCCTTGCTGCAGTGACCAGTTACAGGTGGGGGCAGGTAGTAACCACTTTTTTTGTACCAGCAAGGGTGGCAATACCTCTTAGGCTCAGCTACACCCACTCATCTACCACCAAGGCTGGCAATGCATTTTACTGTAAAGTGTTTTCTACATTTGCAATATAGTCCCATCTATGGAATTTTTTTATTGGATATTGTAATAAAATTTGACTACTATTACTTAACAATACTGGTGTGGTACTGTTACATTTGTATATAACTGTGTTCTTTAGGGTGTTTGCCTTATGTAAACAGATGGGGATGGGGATTCCATTTGGTTTTTCCTATCCGCCCACTGCCTGATTGAAGAAAAAAAAAATACACTTCTATGGCCAACCTTAAGGACTTTAGCAGCCCATAGATTATGCAACTTTCTTTCACACAATGGGTGAACGGATAGAAAATTGCTTGATTTCCCCCATAAACACAGATGGGGGAATCCCTCTCATAGTGCTATTGCGTTTTGCCAGCGGGGTGCTTTCCCTGCTGGAAGAACAGAATGATCACTGTCGGCAGTAATTGCCTGAATAAAAATCCCACAGACTGGTTGTACTGAAGTCAATCGATTTCAGTACAACCAGACTGACCATGGATAGATTGAATCTCAGGCCTGTCCCTGCTGAACCAGCCGAGGTTCAATACTTCTGTGGCCGACTATAGATTGTAAGATCCGAGAGGGCTGATATGAATGTGCAATATAAATGTGTAAATTGTCGGCATTATAGAAATACTTGTGATAAATAAAGTACATTTATGTTTCAATAAAATCCCGTAAATTGAAAAGTTGTAGTTGGTGACTGGGTCTCTTTATAGGATATTTAGTGAAAGCAATAAAGAGTAACAATCTTATGTAGGGACAAACCTGCAACTAAACATATATATAGAGTTAGGGCCGCATTTTACAGAGGAGCCTTGGCGGGGCGCTGCGGCTTCCACATAGATTTGCAAATGAGTGCAACAAAAGCCTCTGTTTTTACCCTGAATTGTTAGAAATGACAATTTGTTTCTTTTGCTGGCTGGCTGGTAAGTCTGCTGGGAATTTTTTTGCCTATATTGTGCAACCTCCTTCCATGTGCAACCATAAAAAGACAGAGAGGGCGCCCAGACCTAGTGCTTTATCCTAAAACCATCCCTTTATTAATATAAAAAGTGGTAAGTATTATACTCACAAGATGATAAATGTATCAAGCACATCACATAGTACACCGTCATCCAATCCACATTGCATCATATGGTAGGAGAAGGTGCAGATCCAATACGCTAATGCATTTCGAGGAATAGCTTCTTCAGGGCTCTGAGGAAGAGGCTAGTCCTCGAAACATGTTAGCCTATTGGCTCTTCACCTTCTCCTACCACATGATCTGATGCAATGTGGATTGGATGACGGTGTACTATGTGATGTGCTTGATACATTTGTCATCTTGTGAGTATAATACTTACCACTTTTTATATTAATAAAGCGATGGTTTAAGGATAAGGCTATTTTCACATTGGGACCGCGTTAGCACTAAAGCGCCGCTCGTTTTAGCGACACTTTAGCGCTGTTTAAGCGGTGCTTTTCGGCCGCTGGTGTCCCTGATTACTGCCACACCAGTTATATGAGGACACTGTACTGCACTGGTTACAGTATGTAAACAAAAAAAAATGGGGAACATTGTTTTTTCTTCATTTCTTCATTTTCCAAAATATTGCAACAAAAGATTACGACTTCAAAAAACCCCACTGTGCCTTTTACTAAATACATCAGATTGTCTACGTTCCAAAAGGGGAGTCATTCAGGGGGTATTTGTACTGTCCTGGCATTTCTGGGCCTCAAGAAATGAGATTGGCCGTCGGTACATCAGGATTGATCCATTCTCAGATAGATATCCCATAGCTTGTGGACTCTCTAACTTTCCTAGAGACTAAATAATATACACTGATTTGGGTTATATTCACCAAAGAAATGTAGCAGAATACATTTTGGCCTAAAAATTATGAAGAATTATTATTTGTTTGTTCCGTTTCATAACAGAAACAAAGAAAAATGTGTTTTTCAATATTTTCGGTCTTTTTTTGTTTATATAATAAACAAACAAAAAAAAACCCAGTAGTGATTAAATGCCACCAAAAGCTCTATTTATATGAAAAAAAATATATAAAAATTTAATTTTGAGTACATGACCGCGCAATTGTCATTCAAACCGTGATAGCACTGAAAGCTGAAAATTGGCCTGGGCAGGAAAGGGGTGAAAGTGTCCGGTATTGAAGAGGTTAATGAAAAGAGAAAAAAGTAAAATGGATCCCCTGCAGCTGACCGACCCCCCCCCTCCCCCAGAAACAATAGACCCCCTCCCCCAGAAACAACAGACCCCCAGCAAGAACAGAATTCCAGAAACAATAGATCCCTCCACCAGCAACAATAGACCACCCCTCCAGAAACAATAGACCACCCCCCAGAAACAATAGACCCCCAGCAACAACAGAACTCCAGCAACAATAGAGCCCCCCACCAGCAACAATAGGTCTCCCAGGAGCCAGCGTCAGACCCCTCCCTCAACAGTAGATCCCTCCGAGCAACAATAGAGCCCCTCACCAGCAATAAGCCCCCCCCCCACTAGAACCAATAGGTCTCCCAGGAGCCAGAATCAGTAGACCCCTCCCGCAACAGTAGATCCCTCCCAGCAACAATAGAGCCCCCACCAGCAACAACAGAACTCCAGCAACAATAGAGCCCCCCACCAGCAACAATAGGTCTCCCAGGAGCCAGCGTCAGTAGACCCCTCCCTCATCAGTAGACCCCTCCCTCATCAGTAGACCCCTCCCTCATCAGTAGACCCCTCCCTCAACAGTTGATCCCCCTCAGCAATAATTGAACCCCCAGCAACATAAGACCCTCCCAGCAAAAACAGTTTCCCCGCCAACAATAAACCCCCCACCCCCCTCAGGATAATAGATCCCCCAGCAGCCAGCATCAATAGACCCTCCAGCACCCCATGGAATTACATACATTCAGCGCTGGAGGTGCCGGAACTGCGCTTCCCTGTATTAACACTGAATAAAGCCCTGTGCTTCGGGTGGTGTGAAGCCTGCCATCTGGGAAGAGGCGGGGCCCCGATGGCACCATTATTACATTTTATAGACATAGAAAACGATCTTCTCACTCCGCTTCCTCAGCAAACCATAAATGCGGTTTCTGTTGACCGTCCATTCACCAACCCATCCTTAGACACACACATTGTACTACTCCCCGAACCACACCAAGATATGATGCATTGCAAAATTTAGCTACTGTAGCAGAGCGTCCCAGAGAGAGCCAGGAAAAGTCCTGTTCGGGGTTTATACATCTCCCAGGCTCCTCTCATACAGGTTCAGGGATCTCTGATCCATGGTCCAGTTCTGGTCTTGGTCCTCTCCCCCAGGCTAATTTAAAGCTCACCTGAGCAAGACAGCCTTGCTCTTGGCCTGGGATACTCAGAGAACTTCTGTGTAAGAGTGCAAAAAGGTATGTGGAAGCTGACAAGCTGTAGGCTTGCTCAGCTTAGTAGTTAGGATCTGTAAATATTGTTTAGTTAGTGCCGAGACACGGCTAGGTTTTGTTTTGGCTATTTTTGTTCCTATTTGTTTCTTTTGGAACACTGTACAGCACCTGTAAATAGACTTGTATATATCACAAATAAACACCGCACTGTTTGTCACTATTCCACTGGATTTGGTATCTGTGCCTGAAAGACTGCTCATCCCAGGGAGCTTTGTACCTGCTACCTGTCCCCCAGGTTACATATGGTGGAGAATGCGGGCAGCTGTAGTAAGTTACTACTTAAAAGGCCAGTACCTAGAGTGACTAAACATGGAGGAAATCCTAAAACAATTGGTGATATCCAATGCTGCACAGCAACAATCCAATGCTGCACAGCAACAAGCAAACGTTGCACTGCAGCAAACAAACGCTATCGCACAGGAGCAAACCAAGGCGCTGTGCCAACAGATTGGTGCTGTACAGGAGCTATCGCAGAGGCTGTTTGAACAGCTAGCCACTGATGCAAAAGAGGATAGGAAAACCTTGGCTGCGGTTGTGGAGACGCTAGCACAGTGGTCACCTGCTAAAGTTAATGTTGTTGGAGACAAGCCCTCAGCCATCCATGTGGGTCGCTTTCTTTCCAAGATGACTGCAGATGATGATCCGGAGGCCTTTCTCTTAACCTTTGAACGGACCGCTGAGAGGGAAGGTTGGCCCAAAACCCAGTGGGCAGGACTGGTCGCCCCCTTGCTGTCTGGAGAATCGCAGAAGGCCTACTATGATTTGGAGTCAGCAGAAGCAGGAGACTATGAAAAGGTCAAGCGGGAAATCCTGGCGCGACTTGGTGTCACCTTGGCAGTTCAAGCACAGCGGGTCCACAGCTGGTTCTTCCAAGACGAGAGGCCCCCAAGATCGCAGATGTTCGACCTAATTCACTTGGTGAGAAAATGGCTACAGCCGGAGTCCCTGTCTGGGCCACAAATAGTGGAGCGTGTGGTCATGGACCGGTTCCTGAGGTCCCTACCAGTTCCCCTGCAGAAGTGGGTGAGTCAAGGAGACCCCAACTCGGCGGACAACCTCGTGGAACTTGTTGAAAGGTACTTTGCTGCAGAGAACCTGGTCACCACCCCTACAGCCGCACGGACTTTCCGCCCAAAGCCACGGTCTCCCCAGGCAACCGGTAAGACTGTTCCAGGGGAAGTGGGTGGTAAGCATGGCAAGGAAATAGGGGGGAGGATTTTTGGTGCCAGGACTGAAGTTTGGCGTCCCAAACAAGGGAAGCTACTGCCTGTCAGCAAACCAAACTGGGGAAACATCAGGTGTTTTCGTTGCCAAGAACTGGGACATGTTGCAGCAAACTGTCCATTGACAGATGAACCAATGCAGTGCGATCTGTCTATTAGAAGGCAGTCTATGTTTGCTGCTGTTTCATGCGCTGCAGCACCAAGTATGGGAAAACACATGTGCCAAATGACTGTTAATAATAAGCCTATTACGGCCTTGCTAGACTCTGGAAGTCTAGTGACTTTGGTTACAGCTGAGATGGTTGACACTGTGAATTTGCATGCTAAAAAAGTTGCTGTGATCTGTGTACATGGGGATACCCGCGAGTATCCTATAGCCACTGTTCAGTTTAAAACTGGCTTAGGTACGGTGACCCATCCGGTCGGACTTGTGCCCCACTTGGTGCACGAGGCCATCATTGGTAGGGACTTCCCTAAGTTTTGGGAACTGTGGGATCGTCCCGACCCGGTCGCAGTAGCTGACTCAGTGACAGAGCCAGAACTCCTGGCCGCTACTGACAATATGGGTTCAGGGGACTCTTCTCAGGGCTCCCCAGGTTTTCCTTTCTCAGTTATGGCAGGAGAGCTGGAGGAGCCTGAGGAGGTCCCCACAACCAGTGGAGCTGGACAGCCATCTGCTGAATCTGAGCCTACGTTGGAGTTTGCTGACCTTAATGTACACAAGGAAAATTTTGGTACCGAGCAGAGAAAAGACCCAACCCTTGCCAGGGCCTGGGAAAATGTAATGGTGATTAATGATGTACCTGTCGAATCAGGGGACAGGCTCTGTTTTCCTTATTTTAGCAGCAATGAGGATTTAATGTATCGTGTATGTAAAAAAAATGATGAAGTGGTTGAACAGTTGGTGGTCCCTAAGCCATACAGACGGGTGGTGTTGGAACTTGCCCATGGGCACTTGCTAGGAGGTCATTTAGGGGTTGAGAAAACTACGGAAAGGGTGTTGCGCAGGTTTTATTGGCCCGGAATACAGAAGGATATTGAGAATTATTGTCAATCCTGTCCTGTGTGTCAGATGTCAGCCCCACTACAACACTTCCGAAGTCCTTTAGTGCCCTTGCCCATTATTGAAGTGCCCTTTGAGAGGATTGCCATGGACCTTGTGGGTCCACTCCCCAAGTCTGCCCGAGGTCATCAGCATATCCTCGTAATCATGGATTATGCTACCCGTTACCCAGAGGCAATTCCCTTACGCACCGCGTCTGCTAAAAACATTGCCAAAGAGCTGTTTATGGTGTTCAGTCGTGTTGGAATCCCTAAAGAAGTCCTTACAGACCAGGGCACCCCATTTATGTCACGAATAACTAGAGAGCTGTGCAAGTTATTTAAGGTGACGCAATTGCGAACCTCGGTGTACCATCCTCAAATGGATGGCTTGGTGGAACGCTTCAATAAAACATTAAAAAGCATGTTAAAAAAGGTTGTTGACAAGGATGGGAAAAACTGGGACTTCCTGATACCATACTTGATGTTTGCCATCAGGGAGGTTCCCCAGTCCTCCACGGGGTACTCTCCCTTTGAGTTGCTTTATGGGAGACACCCTCGGGGACTCTTGGACATAGCCAAAGAAACTTGGGAGGGGGAGCAGACACCCCATAAAAGTGTCATTGAGCATATCGCTCAAATGCAGGACAGGATTGCAGCAATCATGCCGTTGGTAAAAGAACACTTACTGCAGGCCCAAACAGCTCAACAGAGGATATACAACAGGGGGGCCCAACTCCGTGTTTTCTCACCTGGTGATAGGGTCCTGGTGTTAGTTCCCACTGTTGAGAGCAAGTTCCTGGCTAAGTGGCAGGGTCCCTTTGAAGTAATTGAAAGAGTTGGGGAGGTCAATTACAAAATATATCAACCAGGAAAAAGGAAGCCCGAACAGATTTACCACATAAACCTGTTAAAGCCCTGGAAGGATAGACCGGCGTTAACTGCGAGGTCCCTCCCGGTAACACCTAAGAGTACTGAGTCCCCTCTGATCCCTGAGGTCACGATTCCAGACACCCTGTCATATTCTCAAAAGCAGGAAACTAGAGAATTCCTGATAAGAAATAGAGAGAAATTTTCAGAGTTACCTGGCACGACTTCAGCAGTTCAGCATGATATTGTTACTGAACCTGGGGTCCGTGTCAAGCTAAAACCATACCGAATTCCTGAAGCGAGGAGAAAGGACATCAGCGAGGAAGTTAAAAGAATGTTGGAGCTAGATGTTATTGAGGAATCCAATAGTGACTGGTCTAGCCCCATCGTGTTAGTCCCAAAACCGGATGGCACTTGGAGGTTCTGTAACGACTTCAGGAAGCTTAATGCAGTGACAAAGTTTGACACGTACCCAATGCCCAGAGTGGACGAACTTATAGACCGACTTGGCAAGGCTCGCTATCTGACCACTTTGGACTTGACAAAAGGTTATTGGCAAATACCCCTGACTGGTAGCACCAAAGAGAAGACTGCATTTGTGACTCCGGAGGGTTCCTTTCATTATAAAAAAATGCCTTTTGGGTTGCAAAATGCCCCCGCCACATTTCAAAGGGCCATGGACAGGACTCTAAGACCCCACCGACAATATGCAGCAGCATATCTAGATGACATAGTGGTACATAGCACTGACTGGGAGTCTCACTTGCCCCGTGTCCAGGCTGTCCTTGATTCCCTCTTCAAAGAAGGTTTTACAGCAAATCCAAAGAAATGTGCCATTGGTCTAGAGGAAGCCAAGTATTTGGGCTACACTATTGGGCGTGGTGTCATAAAACCTCAAGTGAATAAAATAGAAGCTATCCAGGAATGGCCACGTCCTGCAAACAAGAAGCAGGTCAGGGCCTTTCTTGGCATTGCGGGGTATTATAGAAGATTTATCCCAAATTTTGCAACTATAGCTGCCCCACTGACAGACCTTACGAAAGGGAAAGACTCGGTAATGGTGAAATGGTCCTCAGTAGCAGAGGAATCTTTCCAAGTCCTGAAGAAGGCTCTTTGTGCACAGCCAGTACTGTACTCCCCCGATTTCTCCAAAGATTTTTTGGTTCAGACGGATGCGTCTGATGTTGGTATCGGGGCAGTACTATCACAGGTACACAATGGGGAAGAACACCCTGTGGTGTACCTAAGCAGAAAGCTCAACGACCATGAGCAAAGATATGCAGTCATTGAAAAGGAGTGTTTAGCCATAAAGTGGGCCGTGGATGCACTCAGGTACTATTTGTTAGGACGCCAGTTTGAGTTAATAACGGACCATGCTCCTCTGAAATGGATGGCCCAAAAGAAGGAGACTAATAGACGGGTGAACCGGTGGTTTTTGGCTCTACAGGATTACTCATTCACTGTAAAACACAGGCCAGGTGTTGAGATGGGGAATGTAGATGCCCTGTCCCGTGTTCACTCCTGTTGGGCTACAGGTGTTCCAACCCTGGGGTTGAAACAAGGGGGGAGGATATGTAGCAGAGCGTCCCAGAGAGAGCCAGGAAAAGTCCTGTTCGGGGTTTATACATCTCCCAGGCTCCTCTCATACAGGTTCAGGGATCTCTGATCCATGGTCCAGTTCTGGTCTTGGTCCTCTCCCCCAGGCTAATTTAAAGCTCACCTGAGCAAGACAGCCTTGCTCTTGGCCTGGGATACTCAGAGAACTTCTGTGTAAGAGTGCAAAAAGGTATGTGGAAGCTGACAAGCTGTAGGCTTGCTCAGCTTAGTAGTTAGGATCTGTAAATATTGTTTAGTTAGTGCCGAGACACGGCTAGGTTTTGTTTTGGCTATTTTTGTTCCTATTTGTTTCTTTTGGAACACTGTACAGCACCTGTAAATAGACTTGTATATATCACAAATAAACACCGCACTGTTTGTCACTATTCCACTGGATTTGGTATCTGTGCCTGAAAGACTGCTCATCCCAGGGAGCTTTGTACCTGCTACCTGTCCCCCAGGTTACACTACCTATTTCACGCATTAACCAGTTCCTGACCGCCACATACCAGTTTTACTGCTACAGGGCAGCCGCGCTGCGCAAGATCACGTACATGTACGCGATCTGTGTTCCCGAGCCGGGGGACGCATGTGCCCGCCAGCCAGGGGTGCTGTGATTGGCTCCAGCACCGATCAGTCTTCAGGTCCAGGCCAATCATTTTTGCCCTGGACCTGCCGATCGGTTCTGACAAATCACAGAACAGCATGTGCCTGCGCTTATAAAGGCACAGGAAATGACGGCCTCTTCTCTCCTGGAGCCCTTTACAATTCCAGAGATAGAAGAGATGGCATCAGACAGTGAGTAACAGCAGCACACTGGACGGGTTGTGGCCAGTGGGAGCAGAAAATGTCCTGGCGTCAGTGGTAGTAAACAATGCCCCATCATTGGTATTAGGAGGGAGTAATAGTGCCTCATCTTTAGTATTAGGGGGAGTAAACAATGCCCCATCATTGGTATTAGGGGGAGTAATAGTGCCCCATCTTTGGCATTAGGGGGAGTAAACAATGCCCCGTCATTGGTGTTAGGGGGAGTAATAGTGCCCCATCTTTGGTATTAGGGGGAGTAAACAATGCCCCATCATTGGTATTAGGGGGAGTAATAGTGCCCCATCTTTGGTATTAGGGGGAGTAAACAATGCCCCGTCATTGGTATTAGGGGGATTAATAGTGCCCAGGGCTGATCCTAGAGTCAGAGACGCCTGGGTGCAGAAATATTTCTAGCGCCCCCACTTGGGCATGGTCATCTTACCAACTACTCCCTTTTACAAATGTTACTATGGCAACGACTCAAATACAGAGATGCTCCCCTAAGAAGTCTTCATTACCCTGGGATACTCTTATGATCTTTTAACAATAAAGAAAATACAAGAAGAGGGTACACTAATGAGACCTGGAGGGGAGTCTCTCTGATGCACACAGAGAGGGCTTCTGTTAGAGTATATGTTAGAAAGAGCCCCCAGACATAGTACAGGAGATGGTCAGAGACTGCAATCATAGTACAGGAGATGGTCAGAGACTGGAGATATAATACAGGAGATGGTCAGAGACTGAACATATAATACAGGAGATGGTCAGAGACTGCAGACATAATTCAGGAGACGGTCAGAGACTGGAGATATAATACAGGAGATGGTCAGAGACTGCAGACATAGTACAGGAGATGGTCAGAGACTGCAGACATAATACAGAAGATGGTCAGAGACTGCAGACATAGTACAGGATATGGTCAGAGACTGCAGACATACTACAGGAGATGGTCAGAGACTGCAGACATACTACAGGAGATGGTCATAGACTGCAGACATGTTACAAGAGATGGTCAGAGACTGCAGACATGTTACAAGAGATGGTCAGAGACTGCAGACATGATACAAGAGATGGTCAGAGACTGCAGTTCCTATGGACGTTATTAGATATTGGCGGATCGGCCCTCTCACCTGACTCAGCGATACAGCAACGGTTCCTCTGATCAGGAGTCAGCTCACTCTGAATTGCCCGTGGCGACTCTGCTGGGTAGAGCCCAGATCTGTTATATGGCAATGACTCCATTCCTTTCTCCGCCAGGGATGGCACTAGGCTGTGTGGATTTCCCTCTGGTGGTGCAGGGCAGCGGGGTTCTCTCTCTGATGGTGTTCCCTCAGCACTGTCCTCTCTCTCTGAAGTCCTGGGTGCACTTCCCTGAAAGCTTTCCCGGGCTCCTGGCTCTCTCTCTCTCCCATTCACCTGAGCATGCTGTGTGGGCTGCAGTTTCCATGTTACAGTGGGGCTGCCAGTCCTCGGGACTACATGTCCCACAATCTTCTTCTTTGCTCCTTTTCTTTTTCTTCCCTGGCCGATATGAAGGCAGGGGAAGAAACATAGTGCGCCACTCACTAGTACAGCAGCACGCACGAGGCGGAGCGGGAGAGGGGAAATAAGAGCCCGCGGCTGCAGTGGCGTCACTAGGGTTGGTGTCACCCCCCCTCTACCAACTATAGTCGCCCCTCAGTACAGACCCCCCTCCACTAAGTATAGACCCCCCTCCGTCAGTGCAGACCCCCTAACTAAGTATAAACCCCTCCCTCAGTACAGACCCCCCATCAGTATAGACCCACCAGGACAAATCACCCCCCCTCCATTAGTACAGGCCCCTAGAACAAACCACCCCCCTCCATTAGTACAGACCCCCCCGGACAAATCACCCCCCCTACATTAGTACAGACCCTCCAGGACAAACCACCCCCCTCCATTAGTACAGACCCCCAGAACAAACCACCCCCCTCCATTAGTACAGACCCCCCGGACAAACCACCCCCCCTCCATTAGTACAGACCCCCCAGGACAAACCACCCCCCCTCTATTAGTACAGACCCCCCAGGACAAACCACCCCCCTACATTAGTACAGACCCCCCCGGACAAACCACCCCCCTACATTAGTACAGAGACCCCAGAACAAACCCCCCCCCCCTTAATTAGTACAGATGCCCCCAGGACAAACCACCCCCCCTATATTAGTACAGACCCCCAAGAACAAACCACCCCCCCTCCGTTTGTACAGACCCCCCAGAACAAACCACCCCCCTTAATTAGTACAGATGCCCCCAGGACAAACCACCCCCCCTCCATTAGTACAGACCCCCCAGAACAAACCACCCCCCTACATTAGTACAGACCCCCAGAACAAACCACCCCCTCCATTAGTACAGACCCCCGGCCAAATCACCCCCCCCCTACATTAGTACAGACCCCCCAGAACAAACCACCCCCTCCATTGGTACAGACCCCCCAATACAAACCACCCCCTCCATTAGTACAGACCCCCAAGGACAAACCACCCCCCTCCATTAGTACAGACCCCCCAGGACAAACCACCCCCCTCCATTAGTACAGACCCCCCAGGACAAGCCACCCCCCCTCCATTAGTACAGACCCCCCAGAACAAACCACCCCCCTACATTAGTGCAGACCACCCCAGGACAACCCACCCCCCCTCCATTAGTACAGACCCAGCAGAACAAACCACCCCCCTCCATTAGTACAACCCCCAGGACAACCCCCCCTCCATTAGTACAGACCCCCCAGGACAAACCACCCCCCTCCATTAGTACAGACCCCCCAGGACAAACCACCCCCCCCTCCATTAGTACAGACCCCCCAGGACAAACCACCCCCCTACATTAGTACAGACCCCCCAGAACAAACCACCCCCCTACATTAGTACAGACCCCCTCCAGAACAAACCACCCCCTATATTAGTACAGACCCCCCTGGACAAACCACCCCCCTACATTACTACAGACCCCCCAGGACAAACCAACCCCCCTACATTACTACAGACCCCCCCAGCACAAACCACCCCCCTACATTAGTACAGACCCCCCAGAACAAACCACCCCCCTACATTAGTACAGACCCCCCCAGAACAAACCACCCCCCTACATTAGTACATATAGTATAGTATCTATACACTGGGGGGAGAACCTCTGGGGGAATCTAGGATGGAAAAGGACCTGGGGGTCCTAGTAGATGATAGGCTCAGCAATGGCATGCAATGCCAAGCTGCTGCTAATAAAGCAAACAGAATATTGGCATGCATTAAAAGGGGGATCAACTCCAGAGATAAAACGATAATTCTCCCGCTCTACAAGACTCTGGTCCGGCCGCACCTGGAGTATGCTGTCCAGTTCTGGGCACCAGTCCTCAGGAAGGATGTACTGGAAATGGAGCGAGTACAAAGAAGGGCAACAAAGCTAATAAAGGGTCTGGAGGATCTTAGTTATGAGGAAAGGTTGCAAGCCCTGAACTTATTCTCTCTGGAGAAGAGACGCTTGAGAGGGGATATGATTTCAATTTACAAATACTGTACTGGTGACCCCACAATAGGGATAAAACTTTTTTGCAGAAGAGAGTTTAATAAGACTCGTGGCCACTCATTACAATTAGAAGAAGAGGTTTAACCTTAAACTACGTAGAGGGTTCTTTACTGTAAGAGCGGCAAGGATGTGGAATTCCCTTCCACAGGCGGTGGTCTCAGCGGGGAGCATTGATAGCTTCAAGAAACTATTAGATAATCACCTGAATGACCGCAACATACAGGGATATGTAATGTAATACTGACACATAATCACACACATAGGTTGGACTTGATGGACTTGTGTCTTTTTTCAACCTCACCTACTATGTAACTATGTAAGTACAGACCCCCCCAGACAAACCCCCACCCTACATTAGTACAGACCCCCAGAACAAACCACCCCCCTACATTAGTACAGACCCCCAGGACAAACCAACCCCCTCCATTAGTATAGACCCCCGGGACAAACCACCCCCCCTACATTAGTACAGACCCCCCAGAACAAACCATCCCCCTACATTAGACAGACCCCCCAGAACAAACCACCCCCCTCTATTAGTACAACCCCCCAGGACAAACCCCCCTCTATTAGTACAGCCCCCCTCAGGACAAACCACCCCCCCTCCATTAGTACAGACCTCCCAGAACAAACCACCCCCCTCCATTAGTACCGACCCCCCGGACAAATCACCCCCCCTACATTAGTACAGACCCCCCAGAACAAACCACCCCCCTCCATTAGTACAGACCTCCCCAGGACAAACCACCCCCCTCCATTAGTACAGACCCCCCAGGACAAACCACCCCCCCCTCCATTAGTACAGACCCCCAGAACAAACCACCTCCATCCATTAGTACAGACCCCCCCAGGACAAACCACCCCTCTCCATTAGTACAGACCCCCCAGGACAAACCACCCCCTTCCATTAGTACAGACCCCCCAGGACAAACCACCCCCCTCCATTAGTACAGACCCCCAGGACAAACCACCCCCCTACATTAGTACAGACCCCCCCAGAACAAACCACCCCCTACATTAGACAGACCCCCCAGAACAAACCACCCCCCTCTATTAGTACAACCCCCCAGGACAAACCCCCCCTCTATTAGTACAGACCCCCCCAGGACAAACCACCCCCCCTCCATTAGTACAGACCCCCAGAACAAACCACCCCCCTCCATTAGTACAGACCCCCGGACAAATCACCCCCCCTACATTAGTACAGACCCCCCAGAACAAACCACCCCCCTCTATTAGTACAGACCTCCCCAGGACAAACCACCCCCCTCCATTAGTACAGACCCCCCAGGACAAACCACCCCCCCTCCATTAGTACAGACCCCCAGAACAAACCACCTCCGTGAATTAGTACAGACCCCCCAGGACAAACCACCCCCCCCTCCATTAGTACAGACCCCCCCAGGACAAACCACCCCCCTACATTAGTACAGACCCCCCCAGAACAAACCACCCCCCTGCATTAGTACAGACCCCCCAGAACAAACCACCCCCCTGCATTAGTACAGACCCCCCCAGAACAAACCACCCCCCTACATAAGTACAGACCCCCAAGAACAAACCACTCCCCCTCCATTAGTAAAGACCCCCCCAGAACAAACCACCCCCCTCCATTAAATAAAATGATAATGGAATAAAAACGGCGCTGCCCTCAATGTAATTGGGTGATATAGGCTAATAGAGTAAGTAAACCCAAACTATATATACATGATGCAATCTCACTGCATTTGCAGAAATAACCCAAAAACAAAAAATCAAAATAAAAAAAAACAAATGCCGCAATCTCACTACATACGACACTACTAGTACATTAAAGGAAAAAGTAAAATAAAAATCCCCCCAGTGTGTAGATAAATAAGTACATAGTGTAAGTGAGAAAGTAAACTGTGATTAAATATACAATATCGTGTTTCCTCAAAACTCAAAAGTTTTGGGACAAAATGGCGCCAAGGGTGATATAAATATTGTGCTGGAAAATAATTAATTGGATGTGTGTATAATATTACTATGGTCTCCGTATATCATTACCATGTGTGTATAAGATAATTCCTAAAATTTCCAAAAGTATTGGGACACCATGCCACTTGTGAACCACAACAATTTAATTGTGAACCATAAAAAACTTATTTGTGACACCCTGTTAGCACACTCCTGATGGGTTAATTGCAGTTATATAGAAGTGCATACAACAGCCATAAATTCAGTTATAAAAGTACATATTCAACAAACATTAGTTCCTAAAAGGTCCATGCAGGGGGTCACCCATTAATGACCAGATAGAGAAGACAAAGTTCAACACTATAAATGCTGTAGATTATATCCTTGGGGACACACTGCAGTGACTTCCGTGCCTTTCACTCAAGACAGGGACTTTCAGGTGCTCACCCCCCAATGATACCCCACTCACCAGAGATGAACACCCCTACAGGGGTACCGAGCGACAGAGTGGGTGTCCCGGGGTATGTAATATTCACTCCAAGTCTGCTTGCTATCCTCTGCAGCGTTCGATCCTCACCGATACTCCAGGGAACGGATGTGTTCTGATGTGATCAGGGTACTACAACGGTTTGCCACCTTCAGCTCTCCAGTGTACCGGAGCAAAAGAAAAACAAGAGGGCCTCCTTGGTGAAGTACGTTGTGTCCAATTTATTGCACAAAAATGTTACAACAAGAGTCCCATTTCAGATATCCACTTGTTACAAGCCAAAAAACGCATTAGAAGTTTAAAACAAGCACCGCTGTGTGCAGGGTTGGAGCGGCAGCGAACTAAGAGCATGCGTTCCACCGTGCGTTCCAGCCAGCACTTCCAGGTATGACGTGTGAGCGTGACTCCGCCTTACGCGTTTCATCATAGGACGTTTTCAAAGACCCCCCTCCATTAGTACAGACCCCCTCAGGACAAACCACCCCCCTCCATTAGTACAGACCCCCAGAACAAACCACCCCCTCCATTAGTACAGACCCCCCGGACAAATCACCCCCATACATTAGTACAGACCCCCCAGAACAAACCACCCCCTCCATTAGTACAGACCCCCCAATACAAACCACCCCCTCCATTAGTACAGACCCCCCCAGGACAAACCACCCCACTCCATTAGTACAGACCCCCAGGACAAACCACCCCCCTCCATTAGTACAGACCCCCCAGGACAAACCACCCCCCCTCCATGAGTACAGACCCCCTCTAGGACAAACCACCCCCCTACATTAGTACAGACCCCCCCAGAGCAAACCACCCCTCTACATTAGTACAGACCCCCCAGGACAAACCAACCCCCCTCCATTAGTACAGACCCTCCCAGGACAAACCACCCCCCTACATTAGTACAGACCCCCCAGAACAAACCACCCCCCTACATTAGTACAGACCCCCCCAGAACAAACCACCCCCCTACATTAGTACAGACCCCCCAGACAAACTACCCCCCTACATTAATACAGACCCCCAGGACAAACCAACCCCCTCCATTAGTATAGACCCCCCAGGACAAACCAACCCCCTCCATTAGTACAGACCCCCCAGGACAAACCACCCCCTCCATTAGTATATACCCCCCAGGACAAACCCCTCCATTAGTATAAA
This sequence comes from Lithobates septentrionalis, assembly GCA_037952835.1. NCBI lineage: Eukaryota > Metazoa > Chordata > Amphibia > Anura > Ranidae > Lithobates > Lithobates septentrionalis. The sequence continues at coordinate 99,825 of JBBDGP010002794.1, read as the reverse complement.
CCCCCCAGGACAACCCCCCTACATTAGTATAGACCCCCCAGGACAAACCCCCCTCCATTAGTACAGACCCCCCCAGACAAACCCCCCCTACATTAGTACAGACCCCAGGACAAACTACCCCCTCCATTAGTACAGACCCCCCAGGACAAACCACCCCCCCTCCATTAAAACAGACCCCCCAGGACAAACCACCCCCCCTACATTAGTACAGACCCCCCCAGAACAAACCACCCCCCTACATTAGTGCAGACCCCCCCAGAACAAACCACCCCCCTACATTAGTACAGACCCCCCCGGACAAACCACCCTCCCTACATTAGTACAGACCCCCCCCCAGGACAAACCCCTCTCCATTAGTATAGACCCCCCAGGACAAACCCCCCTCCATTAGTATAGACCCCGACAAACCACCCCCACCCCTCCATTAAGCTAATTAAAAAACACCCAGGCGGCAGCTGGAGAGGAGAGGACAGTGTGCAGCCGCCCGGGTGAAGAACAGAGCGTGTCAGGCTTGGGCAGCAGGCGGGAGTTACACACAGGAGGTAGAGAACTGGAACACGTCGGGCATGGTCCACCCCCCCCCCCAGTGACGTCACTGCGCGGCTGGTCTCTCTGCACACAGAGACACAGCTGCTCCGATCTCCAGCTGTTACCGCTCTCCTCCTCTGACAGGAGGAGGGAGGGGGGAAGGACTTGGGCAAGAAACACAGCGGCGGTGACCGGCGGAGAGAGACGTCTACGGACAAGGAGAGGAGGAGGGAGGGGAGCACTCTGGAGCTTCAGCGCCCCCACCTCTGTGGCGCCCAGGTGCACTGCACCCCGTGCACCCCGCTCAGGATCGGCCCTGCCCGCTGCCCTGCGCCACCAAAGGAAAAGCCACATAGCCTGGCGCCACCCCTGGCGGAGAAAGGAATGGAGTCATTGCAGGAATACAGATCTGGGCTCTACCCAGCAGAGTCACCATGGGCAATTCAGAGTGAGCTGACTCCTGATCAGAGGAACCTTTGTTGCTGTATCGCTGGGTCAAGTGAGAGGGCCGATCGGCCATTATCTACTAACGTAAGTAGTGTGTCTGCAGTCTCTGATCATCTTCTGTACCATGTCTGCAGTCTCTGACCGTCTCCTGTATCATGTCTGCAGTCTCTGACCATCTCCTGTACTATGTCTGCAGTCTCTGACCATCTCCTGTATTATGTCTGCAGTCTCTGATCATCTCCTGTATTATGTCTGCAGTCTCTGACCATCTCCTGTATCATGTCTGCAGTCTCTGATCATCTCCTGTATTATGTCTGCAGTCTCTGACCATCTCCTGTACCATGTCTGCAGTCTCTGACCATCTCCTGTACTATGTCTGCAGTCTCTGACCATCTCCTGTACTATGTCTGCAGTCTCTGACCATCTTCTGTAGTATGTCTGCAGTCTCTGACCATCTTCTGTAGTATGTCTGCAGTCTCTGACCATCTCCTGTTCTATGATTGCAGTCTCTGACCGTCTCTTGTATCACAACTACCGTCTCTGACCACCTCCTGTAATATGTCTGGGGGCTCTTTCTAACAGAATCTCTAACAGAAGCCATCTCTGTGTGCATCAGAGAGTCCCCCTCCAGGTCTCATTAGTGTACGCTCTTCCTGTATTTTTTTATTGTTAAAAGATCATGGGAGGATCCCAGGGTAACAAAGACTTCTTAGGGGAGCATCTCTGTTTTTGAGTCGTTGCCATAGAAACATTTGTAAAGGGGAGGAGTTGGTAAGATGACCACGCCCATGTGGGGGCGCCAGAAATATTTCTGCACCCAGGCGCCAGAGACCCTAGGATCGGCCATGCGCAATGACGTCACTCCCTGTGCGTGGGAGTTTTCTTCCCGGCAAGGTCCGGCAGCGTCTGCCGGTGTTCTGCCGAGAAAGTTCCCCTTGGCAGATAAGGACCCCCCTGTGCTGCGCAGGCGCAGCGGTTGCGCAGTACGAGCCGGCGGAAATAGCCGAATAGTTGTAAATTAGCTGTACACGACGCCTGTAAGAGGGCCCCTCGTGGGCTCACATTGCTCGCCACGCTTGGTGCACGGCCTCGCTTCGCTCTGCACTTTTTTATTCTACCTCTAGGTCCACTTGGATGGTGGGACTTGAAGCTGGACCCAGGGCGCAGGCGCCGTGTACAGCTGATTGAAGGTTTTCAGCTTCGGCTATTTTCGGCAGCTCCTTAGTCGTTCGTACTGCGCAAGTGCTGCGCAGTACAGGGGGGTCCTTATCCCCCGGGGGAACTTTCTCAGGAAGACACCGGATCTTTAGCCGAGCATTCACAGCGCAGTGCTGACGTCAGCGGCTGCATGCAAAGTGAATATCTCCTAAACAGTACAGGTTTAGGAGATATTCATTTTACCTACAGGTAAGCGTTATTATAGGATTACCTGTAGGTAAAAGTTCATATTTTGGGTGTACAATCACTTTAAGTAGTTAAGGCCCGCCCTGCCGCAGTATATATACGTGGGGCGGTCCTTAAGCAGTTAAGAAACAATATAGCTGCAGCTTTGCACCGCTATAGTATTTTATTTTTTAGGTTAGTTCCATGTTTTGCTCGAGCTGGGAATTGTTTTATCTTTGCAGGATCACTTTTTCGAGATGGCAAAGCATATGAAATAATTGTGAAGATGAAGAAAAAAACTCTTGCCCCGTGTGAGGATCGAACTCACGACCTTCAGATTATGAGACTGACGCGCTACCTACTGCGCTAACGAGGCACTGTGTGTTGCAATGAACTTTATCTATCAGTGTGTTATGTTCAGGAATAATCTACTTTTCTCTGTTATATCGTTTTGATTGATTTTTTTTCCCCGTTATAACTATTTATTCATCTTATCTATTCCCCTTAGTTTAAATGCAATCTATTTATTATACTCATACTGTCTAATAATAAACGTAAAATGACACATTTCCTTTTCCTTACATTGGTTTAAACAGTTGGGTGAGCGTTCTGATATAAATAACGGATGGGTTGATGGGATATAAATGGCTGATATGGTTATAAATAGGATTAGATCGGTTACACAACAAACGTTGGAAGTGGAAGGTTGGAATTCCGCAGAGCGGCCAGCAGATGGCGGCAGAGGCGGGCTCTGCTCGGTGACGTCATGCGGTTGGGTACATTGTGTCCGCACAGAGGGAGATCAGAGTGTCGGAGGTTGTCGCTCAGCGCTGGTCGGGGGAATCGGGACGAGGAGATCAGGGGGTACAGAAGCAGGAAGTGGTTGAGCCCGATCTGAGGAATCGGCCGGTGTGTGAGCAGAGTCGGGGCTGTCAGAGCTCAGGATGCCGTCAGAGCGGCCTTTTAAACACCGGAGGAGCTTCGGTAAGTGCTGACATGTCTGGGAGGATTATATTGTTATTGTTCCCCGCTGGGGGGGCTTCTATTCTACATCCTCCCCCCCCCCCCCCTGACAAATCATAGGAACCCCCAATCTTCTTCTCTCTTTGTTTACCAGGATCCTAGGGGGAGGGAAGAGGGATGTTGCCCCTAGCAACTGATTTGCCTACATCCCTCATCATCAGAGCTGATTGGTTGCCATGGGCAACAGCGCCAGACTCAATAGGGGGCGAGCTGAAGCAGTTGGAAATAGCAGCCAATCAGCTTCCAGCTTTTTATTTTCAAAGCTTAAACTGAACAAGCTGATTGGCTGCCATGCACAGCTGCTCCAGTCTGAGGCTGGCCATACAAGCAAGAGAAAACCAAAGACAAAATCGGGTAGACCGATCGTAAGACTTTCGTATGGAAATCGTCAAACAAGATTTAGTTTTTTTTAAATTTTTCTTCCAAATTTAAACGTTTTTAAATTGTTATGTTTACTGGATGATTTCCAGTGCAATGATTGGGCCATCGAATGTTGGCTGGAAGATTTCCAGTGCAATGATTGGGCCATCGAATGTTGGCTGGAAGATTTCCAGTGCAATGATTGGGCCATCGAATGTTGGCTGGAAGATTTCCAGTGCAATGATTGGGCCATCGAATGTTGGCTGGAAGATTTCCAGTGCAATGATTGGGCCATCGAATGTTGGCTGGAAGATTTCCAGTGCAATGATTGGGCCATCGAATGTTGGCTGGAAGATTTCCAGTGCAATGATTGGGCCATCGAATGTTGGCTGGAAGACTTCCAGTACAATGATTGGGCCATCGAATGTTGGCTGGAAGACTTCCAGTACAATGATTGGGCCATCGAATGTTGGCTGGAAGATTTCCAGTGCAATGATTGGGCCATCGAATGTTGGCTGGAAGATTTCCAGTACAATGATTGGGCCATCGAATGTTAAATTTTATTTTTTCTCAAATTCTCATTCTAAATTTTTTTTTTTTTTTTTTTTTTTTTTTCTACTCATCCATGGCCAGCTAGCCATAGATTTGTAGAGATCTGAACAAAATTTTTGTATGAGGCCAAACGATCGTTCAGTATTTGAATGGTTAGCTTATTTCAACTTTCGATTTCCACTAGTTGACCAAAAAAAGGCAAACGATTATGTTGGAAATTTTTTTTTTTTTTTTCTAACTATTAGTAATGTAGTCATTCGGGAAAATAATAAAATTTACATTTACATCTGCCCATAAAGAAATCGATCAACAAAAAAATATTTATTGTTGAAAATGACTGGAAAAATGTTGATGTTCGCTGGAAAGTTTCTGAAACAATGGGCCAATCGAATGTTAGATCGAAGGCTTCAAATTTTGTTTAAATTTTCATTTTGTCTTTCTGCTCATCTATGGCTGGCTTTAAAGTGTAAGTAAACCCCCCTATCCTTTTCAGCCAAGGAAGCTGCCATCTTTGCCTCTGTTTAATCTACAACTGTCATGCTGCACATGTGATCAGTTTAGACACCAGCCATTGGATGGTTTAACAGTTTGGTTGAGAGCACAACCAATGGGAGTGTTACATTTCCGGCACTTGCCAGAAAATGAAACTGTTTTATGGATGGGTTTACTTCCGCTTTAAGCTGGGTATACACCTAGTAATATTTTGTTTTGTGGGGGTAAAATCGACATTCATTTTTGACCGCAGTAGCGAGAATTTCTGTAATGTACAAATTTTCTAGCTGTGTGTCGTTTTCGTTCAATAAAGTTTATTCATTCTGAAATTGAAGGTTAAAAGGAAATAAACCCTAAACCTCATTTTAAATGACATTCAAATCATCTGAGAATTTTGGTTGGACGTTCTACTAGTATAGAACCAGCTTTAGTAACCCCCCCCCCCCCCCCCCCCCCCCCTCTGAGTCTCATTGTCTCCATTCTGGAGATCAGAGGACAATGGGGCTCTCCTTCTTCTCAGGCAAGGCCGGACACTTCTTTGTTCCCTGAGATCCCTGTTTTCATGTGATCCAGGTTGGCCTCGGCTTTCTTAGAATCTTGTCTTGGTAGGGACTATGGTTGGGGTTGCAGGGACCGGCGATGGAGTAAGCAGCTTCAGCCCTCAGTGATTGTTGATGAGTATCACGAGTCCCTTGTTTTTCCATGTCAGATGTTCTTCTGCTCGTTCCAAAGTCCCCGCTCAGTCACCAGAGCTCAGAGAAATCTTGATGTGGTCATTCAATAGGGCCGCCCAGGCGACATCCATGTAGTACGGCCCTGTGGAAGAATATTCTGACGTTGTCCTCATATGTTGTAGAGCAGTCTTTCTGAACCCTTTACCCTGGAGGAATCCAAACACTAAATGATATCTGCAGTTCATGGTGTATTGGTGTGATTAGTACATTGTAGATGCAGGAAAAAAAATACCCAATGTTTTATACCAAGTGTAAAATCATTTTACGCCACCCTGTTGCTTTGTCTGATTCTCCAAACTATGGCCCACGATAACTGTCAGTGAAACTGTACCTGCTGGCAGCAGTCTGTATGGGAATACAGAGATCAGAGCATCCCCTGCCAGCCAGAGAGCCGTGACCTTCTCCTAGTTCTCACTGCAGATTCCTCTCCCCCTGCCGTGGTGGGTTAGTAGAACCGCAGGAGTCCTCCTAGCAACCAATTATGTGTTGCCTTGCTTCTGGCATTTACAGGAGAACTGGACTTCCTTTCCAGACCTGCTCCACCTCCTGATTTCTGTTCCTGGTACTCTACACCTATAGAGGTAAGGGTGACTCTGCTGTGATGGGCACACATAGATGTGTGTGGGAGGGGGGGGGGACTGTGCTGGGCACGCATTATTGTTGCAGGAGGGGGACTTTGATGGTCCCTCCTGGATGGGCAGGGAGGGGCTTTAACGGGCACTCCCAGATGTTGGGGGAGACTCTGGGCACACCCAGATGTTGGGGGAGGGGGGGCAGACTATGATGGGCACTCCGAGATGTTGGGGGTGACTCTGATGGGCACTCCTAGATGTAAGGAGAGATTCTGATGGGCACTCCCAGATGTTAGGGGAGGATTCTGATGGGCACTCCCAGATGTTAGGGGAGGATTCTGATGGGCACTCCCAGATGTTAGGGGAGGATTCTGATGGGCACTCCCAGATGTTAGGGGAGGATTCTGATGGGCACTCCCAGATGTTAGGGGAGGATTCTGATGGGCACTCCCAGATGTTAGGGGAGGATTCTGATGGGCACTCCCAGATGTTAGGGGGGGATTCTGATGGGCACTCCTAGATGTAAGGGGGATCTAATGGGCACTCCTGCATGTAAGGAGGAACCCTGATGGGCACTCCCAGATAAGCAAAATAGTTACCACCGCTCTAGGTGACCGGGTTCAAACTTCCCGTCCTCTGCTGTGTGGATGATTGTGAGAGCCCCAGGTGCCGGCAATTGCTGTTCCAAAGGTATGTGTGTGGTGGTGCGGCTGTCCAGATTTTTCCACCACACACATACCTTGGGCACTCCCAGATGTTGGGGTGGGGGGGGGGGGGGGCACTCTGATAGGCACTACCAGGTGTTAGGGGGGACTCTGATGGGGACTCTGAAGAGCACTCCTGGATATAATGGAGGGATTCTGCTGGGCACTCCAGATGTAAGAGGGAAATTCTAACGAGAGAGGGGCTCCTGTAGAGAAATTGCCAAACTAGGAAAACCAGCATTGTGTAATCCTTTTTGGTCATTGATTAATTTTTCTGTAGAAACCCAGTTTTTCTCCAGTGGGGTAGGCCAAGTGATAGCCAGAAGAAATAGTTGCTTTGGGCACTGCAGCAGGGGTAGGGTCAGGACCTTCAACTTATGCTACTGTTGATGTGGTTGACAGTTCATGGGTGAAGGCGCACTTTTGCCATTTTACCATGGGGGCTAAAGGGCCTGGTCCTATCCCTGCTCCCCGAGTCATCTGGATCACAGAAAAGTAATACAGAAATCCAGTCCTGTGTGACCCAGACCTTAGGGGTTGGCTCCAGCCAAGTCCCATCATGCCTCTGCCTTTGGGAGTCACGTTTGTAACTGTCAGTCTTGCAATACCTCATGGAACATGTAGCTCCTCAACAGTTGAAGGGCCACAATTTGCCCACCTTGGTCTACAGCTAGAAGATCACCCTATTTTAAGTGGAGATCCAGCCCTGTCTGATCTCAGCCTTACAATGTACAGTCAGGATCTCTCTAGATTTTGGTTAGCCAGCACTTCTTGAGCAGGGAAGTTCTGGCCTGGAAAGCAAAGTGGTATTTACCCTCTGGGCCTGTACTAATAAAAAGTCACTGAAATGATGGTCTTGAGTAGAGATATGTCACCATTCAAACACTTTTCAGAAGGAAGCCACTGAATAACATGATGGCCATTATATACTGTAACTATCAAACCCGAGATCTCAGCTTCTACAGAAGGAAGTCTCCAGCTCTAACTTCCTTTGCTGATCTGAGTTGTCTTATGACCAGATGCCAAGGAAGCTGATACTGGAAAATGTGAAAAGATGTATCAACATAAACCATGTCCCCTAGGAACTCCCACTATTTACCATAGTTCCTCATCGACCACTACAGGACAAAGCAGTGGTGTAGGAGTCAGAGGAAGGAACTATGGCATCCAGTTGGGGAAGAGAGTCCTTCAGCAGTAAGGCTTCATGTACACGGGACGTTGTTTAACCTCTCCTGAACGATTTGACTTGACAGCTAGAAACCGGTGAATATAAACGGCCGTTTTGTCGTGTTTGCGTCTAGAAGCGTTTGTAAAAAAAATTAAAATTTTTTTTTTTTTTTTGTTAAAATGAAAAACGGCTGTAAACTAAACGCAAGTTACCGCGTTTAGCAGCGTTTACAAGCTGTTACAGGCATTTGGTGTTTTCAAATGCCTCTGAACATCCGTCTGAACCCATATATTTTTATTTATTTTTTGCGTTCTAAAAAAGGCTTCTAAACTCAACTGCCTAGAAACTACTATAAATGACTCTGTGTACATGTACTGATAAGATAACATAGAGGAGAGTTCAGGGGCAGCTGAAAAATGCCCAACTGCTCCTAAACGTCCTTTTACCAGCAGTAGTGTACATGAGGCCTAACGGGACCGTCAAATGCTGAAGAGATTGACAGAGGCTGCAGCCCTGGAACAAGGGGAAGGTAGGGGAGATGGGCTGCTGCAGAGGTGGGTATAATGCTTGTTTTGTAGCAGGGAACTTCTGGCAGCGTTTTTTTGGCAACTGGCAGGGTAACTATCAACCTACCATAGGCCTGGTAGGTTTAAAGTGACCCGTCCTGGGCTCTTTCCCCATACTTACGTTGTGTAATAAATGATGAGAGCATATTCTTTCATTCAAAACAAGTATGCTTCATTGTTTCTAAGTGCAACAATATTTTACAAAGTCCATAATTGGAACACTAATCTTGAATGTGAAAGGCCCGAGACTAAGATCCTCTGCCTAGATTACACATGAAAGGCTAAGGCTCCATGCACACTGGATGTTAAAATAACGTAAAAAAATGGCAGTAGCTTTGCAGTGAGTCCTCCTTGTTTTTTTAACATTTTTGCAATAGCGTTTATTAGCATTTTTCGTGTAAGCGTTTTTTAGTGTTTTTGATCCATTGGGGAAAAAAAAACATTTTAAAAATGCTGGTGAGCCATGTTTTTGAGCGTTTATCGACGTTTATCAGCGTTTGGCGTTTTTGGGGTCATAAAAACCGAACGCGATTTTATGGCCTTCAGAAAACAGCCCATAAACTTCACTGCTGATAAACATTCAAAAACGTCCATGTGTGCATGGACACATAGGATAACATAGAGGGGAGTTTATGGGCTGTTAAAAACGCCCAAAAACAGCCGTTTATGACCTTCAGTGTGCATGGAGCCTAAAGATGCTGGTCTCAAAGTTCTGGGGGTTTTCCAGCGCTCAGGCAGTAAGGCAGGCCACAACAAATACCAGGCACCAGGTCGCCATGGCGACTAGAAATTGCGTCCTGGTGCCAGGGCTTTTGTCAGCTGTCCGCATCCATCTCCCACTTTCCGACGGCGCTATAGCCCAAAGACAGCTACAGCGCGGTTGTGCAGTCCTAGGAGGGCGTCTGTTGACATCCTCCCCTACTCCCGTGCCCCCAGAGCACGCATCTGGTGTGCTCTGTGATTGCTGTGTCCATCCGACACAGCTGATCGAGGTAAAGGGCCAATGTGATCAGCTGTGTCTAATTACAGTATCTCACAAAAGTGAGTACACCCCTCACATTTTTGTAAACATTTTATTCTATCTTTTCATGTGACAACACTGAAGAAATGACACTTTGCTACAATGTAAAGTAGTGAGTGTACAGCTTGTATAACAGTGTAAATTTGCTGTCCCCTCAAAATAACTCCACACACAACCAATAATGTCTAAACCGCTGGCAACAAAAGTGAGTACACCCCTAAGGTGAAAATGTCCAAATTGGGCCCAAAGTGCCAATATTTTGTGTGGCCACCATTATTTTCCAGCACTGCCTTAACCCTCTTAGGCATGGAGTTCACCAGAGCTTCATAGGTTGCCACTGGAGTCCTCCTCCACTCTTCTATGGTGACATTATGGAGCTGGTGGATGTTGGAGACCTTGCGCTCCTCCTCCTTCCAATAGGTTTTAGTTCTGGAGACATACTTGGCCAGTCTATCACCTTTAGCAAGGCAGTGGTCGTCTTGGAGGTGTGTTTGGGGTCGTTATCATGTTGGAATACTGCCCTGCCGCCGAGCCTCCTAAGGGAGGGGATCATGCTCTGCTTCAGTATGTCACAGTACATGTTGGCATTCATGGTTCCCTCAATGCAGCCCCAGACCAGGACACTCCCACCACCATGTTTGACTGTAGGCAATACACACTTGTCTTTGTACTCCTCACCTGGTTGCCGCCACAAACGCTTGACACCATCTGAACCAAATAAGTTTATCTTGGTCTCATCAGACCACAGGACATGGTTCCAGTAATCCATGTCCTTATTCTGCTTGTCTTCAACAAACTGCAGGCTTTCTTGTGCATCATTAGAAGAGGCTTCCTTCTGAGACAGCCATGCAGACCAATTTGATGCAGTGTGTGGCGTATGGTCTGAGCACTGACAGGCTGACCCCCCCCCCCCCCACCCCTTCAACCTCTGCAGCAATGCTGGCAGCACTCATACATCTATTTCCCAAAGACAACCTCTAGATATGACGCTGAACACATGCACTCCACATCTTTGGTCGACCATGGCGAGGCCTGTTCTGAGTGGAACCTGTCATATATTTATGCTGTATGGTCTTGGCCACCGTGCTGCAGCTCCGTTTCAGGGTCTTGGCAATCTTCTTATCGCCTAGGCCATCTTTATGTATAGCAGCAATTTTTTTTTTTTTTTTTCAGATCCTCAGTTCTTTGCCATTAGGTGCCATGTTGAACTTCCAGTGACCAGTAAGAGCAAGCGATAACACCAAATTTAACACGCCTGCTCCCCACACCTGAGACCTTGTAACACTAACAAGTCACATGACACTGGGGAGGGAAAATTGGCTAATTGGGCCCAATTTAGACATTTTCACTTAGGGGTGTACTCACTTTTGTTGCCAGCGGTTTAGACATTAATGGCTGTGTGTTGAGTTGTTTTGAGGGGACAGCAAATTTGCACTGTTATACAAGCTGTACACTCACTACTTTACATTGTAGCAAAGTGTCATTTCTTCAGTGTTGTCACATGAAAAGATATAATAAAATATTTACAAAAATGTGAGGGGTGTACTCCCTTTTTTAAGATGCTGTACAACTGCTCACATGTAAACAAATGTCAGTTATCGGCACTTCCTTTTCTCAGCGCTATCACAGGGTAAGGAAAGGAAAGCCGATTGGCTATCCTGGGACATTTACACTGATAATCAGTGCAGCATATTAGTGCCCATCAGTGCAGCCTCATCAGCGCACATCAGTGAAGAAAAATTGCTTATTTGCAAAATTTTAAAACCTGAACAAATAAAAAGGTTTAGGTCTTTTTTTTCGTTTATTTAGCAAAAAATAAGAAACCCCAGTGGTGATTAAATACTACCAAAATAAAGCTCTTTTTGTGTGGGAAAAAAAAACTATAAAAACTTCACTTGGGCACTATGTTGCATGGCTATGCAAGTGTCTTTCAAAGTGCGACGGCGCTGAAAGCTGAAAATTGGCATGGGCAGGAAGGGGGTCAAAGTGGCCAGTAGGCAAGTGGTTAAAAATACTGGCTCCTAACTTTTTTAGCTGGCTCCTAGATTCAAAGTAAATTTGTCAAGCCCTAGTGTAAGATGTATTTCCTAAACGTGGATAAACACCAATGCACAGAAGCTTCAGCATATACAAGATCATGGCCATTCACTTGTATGGCAGGCTGTATGCAGCTCCCTGGGTGTCGGAAAACACCTGTAACTTTACACCAGCATATTTTCAGCCTATCCCCATCCATGCACTTGAGGCCTTAGGCCCCATGCACACGAGACGCCGGTGCAAACTCTGCTGAACACATGGTTTTTAAAAGCTGAAACCAGCGTTTAGAAATGCCCATTTTGCCGCATTTGCATGCCACGTTTAGCCGCATTTTACCACGTTTGCGTCTAGAAGCGTTTAGTTAAGATAAAAACCTTCCCGAGCACTTTTCTGCAGCAGGGAATGACATTTGGTGACCCGATTTTGGGGCTGCATATCTCGGGGCCACTTGGTGCTAGGAACCCCAAATTTGGTGTGCAAATACAGTGGAACTAGCACTACAACATATCAAAGTTGGGGTTCCTAGCCCCAAGTGGCGCAGAGATATGGGGCCCCAAATTCGGGTCGCAAAATGTCACTCTGCTGACAAAGTGCTTGACATTTTCCAACCCGACTTTGGGACCCCGTATCTCGGGGCCACTTAGTGCTAGGAACCCCAACTTAGTGGAAATAGCACTACAACATATCCATAAGTTGGGGTTTCTAGCACTAAGTGGCCCCGAGATACGGGGTCCCAAAGTCGGGTTGGAAAATGTCAAGCACTTTGTCAGCAGAGTGACATTTTGCGACCCGAATTTGGGGCCCCATATCTCGGGGCCACTTAGTGCTAGGAACCCCAACTTATGGATATGTTGTAGTGCTATTTCCACTGTTTGCACACCAAATTTGGGGTTCCTAGAACCAAGTGGCCCCGAGATATGGGGCCTCAAATTCGGGTCGCAAAATGTCATTCTCTGCTGCAGTTTACCATCATATTTCTGTGTTTTCTGGTCCAAAAAATAGGGTTCCTTTAAAAACACTTATAAACGCGGTACCGGCATTTAGCCGCGTTTGGCATGTGAAACGTGGAAAACTTTTGCGTCTGAACCCATTTTTTTTGCTTCTGGAAAAACGAGGTTAAATACAACTGCCAAAAAACGAGACTGTGTACATGGACACATAGGATAACATTGAATGGGTTCAGGGGCAGTTGAAAAAAGTGTCCAACTGCCTCTGAACGTGGGTTTAACAGCGTCTCGTGTGCATGAGACCTTACGATCCACCATGGATTTACAGCCAGGCGGGTTCTGGATTATATAGACAATACAGAAAATGTATTGTTTGTTCCTATGGGATCACCGGGTACCGCACAGAGAACAACCCTGTCTAATCCGGTCCTCATAATCTGCCGTCAATGATCACTAGGAATGTGGTAGAAAATCGGCCCCATCTAATGATCTCCTGACCATCTGCTTCTATGTAGAAGTCCGTCTTTTAGCCTTTGTATTTACTAAGAGGAGGCATAATTGCAGCATTGGGTTAATGATTGTGAGCGGTGTGATAAATATACTGAAGGACGGAATGTTTTCACCCAGCAGGTGATGGCTAATAACAGGTGTCCCCGTCACATGATGTTTATTCCCTGGTCACATTGCTGTACTCTTCTATTTCCTGTGATTCATCGGTTGTGGAATCTAAAACGGTTAGGTTAGTTTAGATTGAATAACATGTATACATTTCCAGTACCAGGAACCCAGTGAGAAAGCCACCTGGCATGCAGTCCTGGACCTTTTAGGGCTACTTATCTCTCATTGTCAGCGCTTGTAAATGGGTCAAGTGGAACTCCAGGCAGTGCAAAAACTCGGGAGGTTTTAAGTCCGTCCATCTAAAACGAATATATATGCAAGTGTGACAAGTCATCGCTGACTAATATTTTAGTTCTAGGGCGGTGCATATCTAAACTCAACAACAAAAATGTAATATACTGTAGCAGTGTAGCTTACCAGTCCTTTAAATGTGCTGTATAGCTTTATATTTTGAATTTTTCCTGGTAATCCTGCCAGTAACACACTTCCTGTCCTAGGGTGACAACACTCAGCCACTGTACTTCATCTATGGGAGAGCGGTATGAGTTGGGAGTACAGAATACTTCACCTTTTCTCTATAGAAGGGGGGAGATGTTCCCTAGTTGCAATATATTGCCAAAAGTTTTGGGACGCCTTCATCCGTAGGGTTCAATATTGAGTTGGCCCACCCTTTGCAGCTATAACAGCTTCAACTCTTCTGGGAAGGCTGTCCACAAGGTTTAGGAGTGTTTATGGGAATGTTTGACCATTCTTCCAGAAGCGCATTTGTGAGGTCAGGCACTGATGTTGGACGAGAAGGCCTGGCTTGAAGTCATCCCAAAAGGTGTTCTGTCGGGTTGAGGTCAGGACTCGCTCAGCCATGTCGTTTGTGTTTTTTTGTTTTTTTTTGGACCTTGTTTTGTGCACTGGTCCAAATCATGGTGGAGGGGGGATTATGGTGTGGGGTTGTTTTTCAGGGTTGGGCTAGGCACCTTAGTTACAGTGAAGGGAACTCTTAAAGCTGTTCCGCCGGTGGGAAAAAATATTACAAATACTGTAGCTGCTGAATTTTAATATAAGGACACTTACCTGTCCAGGCAGTCCACCATGTCAGCACCCCAGCCGATCTTTGGGAATCTTCGACTCCCAGGTGCTCCCGCTGCTAATTCTGGTAAGGGAACCAGGCAGTGAAGACTTTTGGCTTCACTCCTGGTTCCCTACTGCGCATGCTGATTGGTTCCTGCTGTCTTCTGGGACCCGTGTCTCCCAGAAGACAGCGGGGGGGAAAGAAGGATTTGCCGGACATTGCGTAGATCGCCGCACATTGTTTTCCCCGGAAGTGGGAGCAGATACCTGGATTTGACAGGTATCTGCTCCCTTCCCCCCCTGAAAGGTGCCAAATGTTACACTGAGGGAGGGAGGAATCCAAACAATGGAAGTTCCATTTCTGGTGGAACTCCGCTTTTAAGGTGTCAGCATAGCAAGACATTTTGGACAATTTCATGCTTCCAACTTTGTGGGAACAGTTTGGAGATGGCCCCTTCCTGTTCAGGTATGGACATCCCGTACAAGAAAATTTTTGGAGTTTGTCCCTTCGGAAATTTTCGTATGGAAGGCCGGAATCGGCGGTGGAAAGTTGTGTACACACTTTTAGAAAATCGTACGATTGTTCCTCGGATGAGACTGTTCTCCTGATTTTCTTAGTTTGTACGAGCCTTCAGGCTCCATTCACACTAGCGTGTTTTTTTGATGCATTTTGCAGAAATGCACGGGAATTTTTTAACATGGGTTCCTATGGAACATGTTCACATCAATGCCTTTTTGTTTCTCTGCATTTTTGGAAAGGGTCAGGGACTTTTTTTCATGCAAAATGCAGCGTTTTGCATGTAATAGAATTCAATGGACAAACATCAAAAACGCAAGTGCACCGTTTTTGGTGCGTTTTTGACTTTTTTTTTAAATTTTTTTTTAAGACTGTAAAAAAAAAACTGAAAAAAAAACCGCAAAAACGCTGCTCAAAAACGTGGCAAGCATGAAAAAAAAACCTCCAAAAACGCTCAAAAGCAACATGCATAGGTGTGAATCGAGCCTAAGACTGGGATGCCAATAAAGTTCATGTGTGTGTAAAGGCAGGCGCCCCAATACTTTTGGCAATATAACTGGATGGGCTGATAATATGGCTTGAAATTTGCAAGCGCACAGGGTTTTTTTTGCAGGGTCAACAGGATTTAAATACTGTAGATGCTGACTTTTAATAATAGGACACTTACCTGTCCATGAATCCCACGATGTCGGCACGTCAGCCGATTATTTATTTTTTTTCAGTCGGCCACGGCGAGGTCTCCTGGAAGTGGGGACAGGTACCTGCACCTCCCTTGCACCCCCCCCCCCCCGAAAGGTGCCAAAAGTGGCAGTGGGGGGGGGGGGGGAAATAAACAAGCGGAGCTTCCCACTTTGGGTGAAGCTCCGTTTTACGAGTCAGTGATGACAACTATTATGGCGTTTATGAGGGGCTCCCACCACCCCTGTTGGTTTTGTTTTTGTTTTTATTATATTTTAGACAATGTAACATTAGGAGCCTAAAGAAAATAAAGGAACACTCAGAATGCCCTGGTAGCCAGCAGCAGGGTCAGGAATTATGGTAGAAATCCCTATTTGAGGTATCCAAGACCTAAAAGAAGTCAAGGGCTGACTCAGTCCATCATGCTTCCTCTACAACTAAAATATCACAGTATAATTATATTTTAGGGAATAAAACAGGAGCAGGAGCTGGGAAAAACAAACACTCCAAATCCCCTGGTAGACAGCTGCATGGTTGGAAATTATGATCGATAACCCATTTTAGGTGTCCAAGACCTAAAGGGAGCAAAGGGCTGACCTAGTCCATCAGGCTTCATCTTTAACTAAAATATCAGGTTATATTTATATCTTAGCGAATGTAACTGCAGGAGCTGGAACAAACAAAGGAACACTCAAAATTCCCTGGCAGAAAGCTGCATGATTAGGAATTATGGTGGATCTCCCTTTTTGAGGTATCCAAAACTTACGAGAAGCCAAGGACTGACTCAGTCCATCAGGCTTCATCTATAGCTAAAGTATCACATTATATTTATGAGTAAGAGGATGTAACTACAGGAGCTAGAACAAAGGAATGGTCAAAATTCCCCAGTAGACAGCTGCACGGTTTTTAATTTTGGTAGATCTCCCTGTTGGGGTAGACCTACAAGAAGCCTGACTCAGACCATCAGGCTTCACCTGCAACTAAAATGAAGCCAGCCGTAGATGGAGCGATGAAAATTGCTTAATTCCCCCATCAACAAAGCCAGTGTTGATTACCCTCGGAGCCATTGTGTTCTCCTGACACTAGAATAGCCGCTAGCAATAATTGCATGTAAAATCTGACAGGCTGGTTGTACCCAAGTTGATCAAATGATCAACTTGAGTACATTCAGCCTGTCCATACATGGTTCAACTCTCGGCTGGTCCCTGCTGGTCCCCTTTTCGAACCATCTATGGCCGACATAACAAATTTAGATCAGCTTTACACCTGGTGAGACCTAAACTAGTGCGGGGATAACTTTTGTATTGCAACTGCATTATCCATTGTTGGTGACCTTTTGGGAAACATTATCTTCTGAATCCCAATAATGCAAAAAAGGGACTGTGGTAGGACAGTTGTGCACAGGTATACAGAAGCTCTGATAAAAGGAATGGTAGCAGCTGTCTTGCAGGACATTGTGGCTTTACTGGGAGGGGGGTTTCTATTTTTTTTTTTTGGCCTGGAGCTTGACATCTGTTAAGCTTAACTCCATGTGGTAACCCTGGTGGGCTCTCTTGTAGGTTGAGCTTCTTGTGTAGTAGCACTGGCTGCAGAGAAAATACCTCTACCCTTGGTAAGCCTTTGTTGGTGGAAAAGAGAACGGGGAAGTTGGAGAAAAATGAGCACTTCCAGAATGATTTTCTTGGTAAAACGGGGACACTGAGATCTGGTCATGGGTTACTTATTTACAGACTGTTCAAGTACATTGCTTGCTGTACATGTTTATCAGAACTAGGGAATCTGTTATGAGGCTCACTATGCGATCAGGAATCTGTCACTTCAGAGGTGTGTAGTTGGAGGGTCTGGACTTCTAACAGGGTCCAGAATATTTAAGATTCCCATGACTTAATGATATCCGGCGTTTATTTTTCCAGACAGAATGACCAGCGTGTACAGATGACCTTCAACCAAAGCTTTTGTTTTAGGTTTAAATAGATTGGGAATGGGTTAAGTCAGCCTTTCTCGGCCAGGGTTTCCATGGAACTCTGGGGTTCCTCTCAAGAGGTTGTTAGGGGGTCCTTGAGCAACCTCTCAGAAAAGTAACCACTTCCACCAATGATCTTTTTTCTATCTGGGGGGAGGAGATTCTTTCCAACTTTCCAATGACCACAAATGTAAGAAGCATTCTTTCCATCCAATAATGTACATTGATCTATAGCTATAGTAATTGGCAGGGGTTCCCTGTGACCGGAAAGTTATTCCAAGGGTTTCTCCACGTTAAAACATTTGAGAAAGGTTGGGTTAAATGCTTGTACAGATGAATATTCATGTGTCCCTCAAAGCGGATCTTCACTTTCTCACCCCTCCTTTTTTTTTGTAACCCCTGCTTACCTCGTGGCGGGTTCTCCACAGTTCACATACTCGTCGATCCAGTGTTGTCCTGCCGAGATCCTCTTCTCAGGATCAACCACTCGGGTACGGCACCTCCATGTTTGTGTGTGAGGTCATCGGGCAGCCCACCGGCTCTTTTGGGTTCAGCCGGTAGGCCTCCCAATGATGTGCCGCTGGGCCCACCTCTTCTGTAAATGAAAGACTAAGGCCTCCTGGGATATGTGACATACGTATCCCAGGAGGCACAGCGGTCACAGTACACGTCATTCACTTAGGCGGAGCCAAACCCTTTTTCAGTAAAAAAATATTATAATGATATTCTATTCCTAAATATAAGATCTTTGGGAAGCGGAGCAGAGGAGGGGTTGACTGGAGGGACTTCATTTGAGGGTGAAGATCCACTTTGACATGTTACGTAGCAGTAAAAACAAGAGAAATGCTAACCTTTCTCTCTATCCAAAACCAAAAAAAAATATTTTTGTATTCTGATTTAAAGGTAGAAGTATTCCAGACTTGGCCATCTTCTTCCATTTTAAAGCCCAATCGGCTTTTTTTTTTTTTTTTTTCTTTTAGATGCTCCAGGTGTTGATAAATAGAAATGCAGCCCAGACATCAATACTCCACTCTCCTTCTGCACTGTCCCTTTCAGTAACCTACCGTATAAGTCGAGTTTTTCAGCACATTTTTTTTGTGCTGAAAGTGCCCCCCTCGACTTATACTCGAGTCAAGCACTTTTCTGCAGAAAAAATTTAATTTTCCGAACCGACTTTGGGGCCCCGTATCTCAGGGCCACTTGGAGCTAGGAACCCCAAATTTGGTGTGCAAACCCAGTGGAACTGGTATCACAACATATCCAAAGCTGGAGTTCCTAGCACCAAGTGTCCCTGAGATACGGGGCCCCAAAATCGGTTTGGAAAATGTCATTCTCTGCTGCAGAAAAGTGCTTGACATTTTCTGAACCGACTTTGGGGCCCTGTATCTCGGTGCTAGAAATCCCAGCTTTGGATATTTTATGGTGCTAGTTCCACTGGGTTTGCACACCAAATTTGGGGTTCCTAGCACTAAGTGGCCCAGAGATACGGGCCCCAAAGTCGGTCAACTGTGTCCATCTGCAGCAATGTCATTTCGGGACACTTTGGGTTCAGAGACCCCAAATTTTGGCTGCCGCTAGGGGGCATCTAGGAACACTTAACTACCAAGTTTGAAGTTCGGGGGACCTATGGCTGCAAATGGGCACAGTGAGGCTGCAAATGGGCATTGTTGACCCTCTTTTCCACTTCTAGTAGCTGCGCATTTCTCACCCTCGTCTTATACTCGGGTCAATAAGTTTTTTCCCTTTTTTTTTTTTTTTTTTGTGGTAAATTAGGGCCTCGACTTATACTCGGAACGACTTATACTCGAGTATATACGGTAGTTCTATTACTAGATGTCCTCAGACTCCAGGTTTAATGACCTTCTGTAACTGCAGGGTGTCATAGGCCTGCCCCTGAGGGGGCATCACTTTGACAGCCTACACTTGCAGTGTTACGATGCAGAGAGCTGTGCAGTTGTCGTCACATCAGCACTGCTGTCTGCATCAGTGAGGACTGTCTACCCTTATGGGAGGATCCAAAGAGAAAGAGGGCAATAAAAGCCCAACGGAAGTTCTAAAGGTTCCTCACTCTGTCTAAAACTGAAATAACTTAACGTGTAGCCTTGGGCCACCAACAGAATCATTTCAGTAAAGCTCAAGCTTTTATCACTAAAAAGCAATCCAGGAGCTTTAGTCAGAGATGATGTCATCAGTCTGCTGCTGCAATTTGTATGGCTGAAATCGCATCGCATTCGCAGCAAAATGGTGCAGGACCATTTTTTTTGGTCCGCACTGGAATCGGATTGCATGGGTGTTCAGACCCATGCGACATGATTCCATAGTTCGCACTGTGTTCTGCAAACCGATTTGGGGGTGTCATTTAACTTTCTGTTGACACCCGCAGTAGTTTTGCACATGTCAGTGTGAACTGCCTACGAGTCAGATACGAAGTGGGAACCCGCACAGAAATTGCGCTGGATCCTGCATCACACCAGTGTGAACTGAGACTTGCACAGAATCCCTGCATTCAGTGTGCAGTTCTGCATGCACGCTTACATGGATTTGTAATGCATTTGGGGCATGTTTGCAGTATTTTTGTTGTGTTTATGGTGCCCTTTTTTTTTTTTTTTTTTTTTTTTTTTTGGGCTTTTTTAATTTTACAGAGTTGCATTTACTTGCGTTCATAATTTTATGTGTGTTCCATGCATGCTGTACTTTATCTATTTCTTTATTTTTTTGGAAACTCACATGAAAGGGGTAAACTAGGCTATAAGGGCCGGTTCACACAGGAACAGACCGCTGCCAGGGTGCTTTAGCAGCTGTGCGTCCCCTTCTTTGGTAGGGGCTAAGTGGTGCGCGATTGTTTTCTTTTATCTATTTTATACAAACTTTATTTGAAATATAAAAAAGTACACTTAATTTATGTTGCAGTACAGCAACATGCTGCACTTCTGTACAATGCCATGCAATTCTGTATGGTGCGCTGCGATAAAATTCAGCTTGTCTGAATTTTAGTGCAGCACGCTGCGGCACAGCTCTGTGCTGTTGCAGTGTGAATGGGACACACAGAAAACAATTGGTCCTTGTGGCGACAAGCGTTTTACAATACAATAAAATGCCTGTCGCTGCCCGCACTATGCATTCCCATATGTTTTACATGTGATTTCACCTTTTAATGCATTCAATTTTCTTATGTGTTCGTATTGCATTTTTAAAACGCACTCAACAGCCTAAGGTGTAGGGAGTCGTTTACACTGTAATCCCCATGTTCAATGTGCAGTTCTACATGCGCGTTTACATGCATTTTTATTGTGTTTGCAGTGCGTTTTTGTCACGTTTGCAGTGCGTATTTTAGACATTTATTCATTTTGAGTTGCATTTGTGGTGCATTTATGTGAGTTCCCAAATGTTTACATGTGAAGAGATGCAGCATGTTGTACTTCTACTTTTTTTATTTTTTTTTTTATTTTTTTTTACACACACGCATGTGAAAGTGCCACATAGGCTAATTGAAATACATTCCCTTTTATTTATTCTATTTATTTATTTGCATATGCGTTCGTACTGCGTTTTTTAAAAGTGCAGTTGACTTTATCTGGTGTAAACAAGCACTTAACCCAGTTGATTTCCAGGCAGGTGTGACCCCAGATGTCCCCATTTAAGTCTGAGGAGTGTGTTTTGGTTAAGACGTGAGGTAATTTTGAAATGCTGAGACGCTGGCAGTTCTATTTGTGACCCCGCAGTCGGTGTGGCAGTGACATGGCGTTCAGGGTTTTTCTTAGAACCTTGCAGTGTTTACACCCGAATTATACACAGAGAACATGGCTGCCCTCCAGGGCATGTCCTTCCTCCAGCAGAACATCACGCCCTCCTCCCTTCCTCCCCTCACAGGCTAATTTCATCTCTGGCTCTCCTCACTTGTTTGTTCAACACAAGAGCCATTCTATCCATAGCCGCAACACTTATATTCAGATTTATATAGATCACGGAAGGTTTCAATTCTCGGCCTTGTTTTCATTGCTGTCTGGGGCCTTGTTGGGAAAATTCCTTCTCACATCCTCTCCCTGTGACAGTCACCAAGACAGGAAGTAAGGGGCAATTCCCAGCAGGGACACAGACAACAATAAATGGTTTACAAAGGTTCTGGCCTTGTCCTGCTCTAAATTGCAGAGACCTGTGGAGCCACAGGAAGTTATTAGTATCTTAATCCCTTTCCTACTGGGCCAATTTTTTAAATTTTTAGCTAGATGAATTTAACTCTTTCACAACCAGAGTGTTTTTGTATCTTTTTATACACATAACCCATGTCAGTCCCTAAAATTGTTTGCGCCCGTGAAACGGCGGCAAACTTTGGTACCCTGAATTGTTTAGACCCTACAGGTCTTCAGGAGGTTTATGGGGGAACAGGCAGGATTTTTAATGCAAAAGAGACCTGCTGCGTTAAAGTTACCGTACTTACCTTCCTGTCCGCCCCTGTACAGTGAGCTGCGCTGTGGGTGGTTTAAGTGTATCCATTTTTGTTTCACTATGGCCGGCCACACATGGTTTGAATCTTGGCTGGTGTTCTGCCGAAAACTCCAACTCGCCAAAATCTCCAACCACGTTACTTTCAATGACTCTCCAGCAGCAATAATTGGAGATTTCGATAAGTTGTCTGTTTTCACACATCGGCAGTGTATACACTACGGTAAGCCATGTAATAAGTAGACATTGTTAGTCCACCTGTTAACAACCAACATGGCCACCGCTAAGGCAGCGACAACTTTTTTCCTCCTTACCCGGTGTTCTGTTTAAAACAGCCAACTCCTCGTGTACCATAGTGTATGCGCTGCTGAATAGTCACTGGAAGTGACGTGATTGGAGATTTGCCGGTTCATCAGAAACCGGTTGAGATTCGAACCAGTAATGGGCAGGCTGAATGTGCCAAGTTGATCGATCAACTTGGGTGCAACCAGCCTGCTGGATTCTCTTGCGATTATCACTGCTCCCGGCGGGGACGACTGTCTCGGCAGGTCGGATTCTCCGGTCAGCACTGACCGTGTTGATGGGGGAAATCGTGCAAATTCCTTTCCTACAATTCACACCATGTATGGCGGACCTTAGGACTCTTAGGCCACTTTCACACTGAGGCGCTGGTAAACTGCCAGTAAAACACTGAGCAGTTTTGAAGATCTTTTCAGGCGCTTTTGAAGCGCTTTCCATCCATTTCAATGGAGAGGGGCGTTTTTTCACCACCCTGCCAGCGCACTGCCCCAGTGTGAAAGCTTTTATTGATTTTAATGATACATTTTCGTGATCTTTTCAGGTGCTTTTATTTTTTTTTTTTTTTTTTTTTTTTTTTTTTTTTTTTTTTTAGCGTAAGCGCCTCGGTGTGAAAGAGGTCGAACACACGAGTGCCAAAAATTCCACTTCTTTTTTTTTTTTGTAAATTTTACTGATCAAAGTGCAGCCCATTGTTTTCAATGGTCCTGTACACACAAACTTGTCAATTCCATTACCCAGTGCTGCATTAGATCCATAAAAAAATACTAAAATCTGCGTTGCTGGTAAGAATTGTACAGGTGTACACACCAATGCATGCAAATACATATGTAAATCTCGCCTTCCCTATAATTATTTAGCATTGTTGGAGTTGGGAAAAATTGTTTTTTGGGCAGGAACTTTCTGCTAGGAAGTTGTGGGGTTCATATATATCAGTATTGTGTACAAGGATTCCTGGTGCCCGTTCACATCACAAATTACCTCCAGATCATTCCGGATGCATCTCTGGAACTGAAACGCACTGGAAAACACTGCACTAGTGTGAAGTATGCCATTGGAACCCATATAACCTATTTTTTTCATGCGTTTTTGATGCAGAAAAAAAAAACACTGCACTGCATGTGGTGTTAACGGGTCCTGAGGCCTTTGAGACTTTGAAGCCAACATTCCAGCGCAACGTTGGCACAACTTGTATACGACTTCTGTAACAGAAAGTCAATGCAAGTTGTGCCAAAGTCGCACCAAATGTAGTGCAGGAACCTTTTTCTAAGTCTGAGCGACTCGTCAGACCCCATTCACACAGGGGCAACACGACTTGCAGGTCGCCTCACCGAGGCGACCTGCACACGACTGCCCGGGCGACTTGCAAAACGACTTCTGTATAGAAGTCTATGCAAGTCGCCCCAAGTCGCCCCCGAAGTCGTACAGGAACCTTTTTCTAAGTCAGAGCGACTTGCGTCGCTCCCCTTAGAACGGTTCCATAGCACAGAACGGGAGGCGACTTGTCAGGCGACTAGGTCGCCTGACAAGTCGTCCCTGTGTGAACGGGGAGTCACTCTTAAGGCCCATACACACGATGGGACTTTGTACAAACTTTCCTGTGGGTTTTTGTACAAGGGGCGTCGGCCGTAAACTAATTAAGCATACACACTGCAGGACTTTTTCAGCCAACTTTCACCAAATCACGTGTTTTTTCAGCTCTTTACCGCCACCCTTTGGTCAACTTCTGTGTTGTTGTCTGAGCTTTTGCATTGGTTCTGAGCATGCGTGTTTGTACTTTTGGACTAAAGTCCTATGGACTTGTGCACACACTATAGGATTTTGCACCATAGGACTTTTGTTGCCGGAAAGTTTGTCTGTTCTCACAGCCAACATTTGTCCGATGAAAAACGAAAAAGTTTGTCTGATGGAGCGTACACATGGTAGGATGTTGCCTTAAAACAGCCAATTTGCATGTTTGTTGTCAAAAAGTCCTATCGTGTGTATGGGCCTTAAGAATGGTTCCATTGCACTTAATGGGGTGCGACTTGTCATGTGACTTGTGCTCTCAAAGTCGGAGAGCATGTCCCACCAGTGTGAACCGGGCCTGAAATGTAGAGAAAATATAGTACAGTAAAGAGGAGGCGGGGGCGCTTCTGGGAAGGGGGTGGTATGTAGTCTGCATTCAGACTTTAAAATAGCTAGTATTAATACCTAAAGTGACCCTGCCATAAAAAAAAGTATTAGGGTGCCCTTACTGGCCCCCTTCTTCCTTTTTTTTTTTTTTTTTTTTTTTTTTATTATTTTTTTTTTTTTCTTGTTACCCAGAACAAACATGTCGTGGATGAGCATCAGAATTCTTTATTTCTATACTAGTTTCAGGTCTGAGGCCCAGAAAGTACCGAAGCCAAAGCATCGGTATGGCAGCCAGGGGACTAGCTTTTTCAAAGCCTCAGTCAGCGATGGGAGCTCCTTTTTTACTTTTCTCATGACAGTCACTTTAAGGTTGGTTTCAGATCTATGCATTGCGGTAACATCCTTGCAAAATATGCGCATTAGAATAAGACATGGCGTGGTGCATTTTTTTTTTTTATTTTCATTCGTTGTACATGCTGCTGA
Source organism: Lithobates septentrionalis (assembly GCA_037952835.1). Taxonomy (NCBI): domain Eukaryota; kingdom Metazoa; phylum Chordata; class Amphibia; order Anura; family Ranidae; genus Lithobates; species Lithobates septentrionalis. Next base: position 75,112 of record JBBDGP010002794.1, on the reverse strand, counting down.
TTCAAAATGACCTGGTTGCCTTAAAGTGGTTGTAAACCCTTACATATACCAAGTGTAGTGACTGGCCTCTGGTGATACAGGGATGAAACAAATCCTCCTACATAAGTTGTACCTGTTTATCTAAAGCCGTCTTTCCTCTACATCAGTGGTTCCCAACCTGGGGGTCAGGACCCCCTCGGGGGTCAAATGATGATTTGCCAGGGGTCACTGAATCCTGGGCTTTTCCTGAAGCCAGCCCTGCTCTCCCAGCCTTTTTGTGCCCGCCCAGCAGGGCTGTTCCTGGAACCCGCAGCTGCCCACTGAGCCTCTTCGCATCCGCTCATTCAGTTCACGGCATGACTGGGGGGCAGAGACTAGAGGTCAGCTGACTGGTGAGGAATGTGAAGTGGGAGGGGCTGGAGGAGACCCTATCTCCTGATTTTGGCATAGGTGTCACTGCTACGAGACACCACAAAGTCAGAGATACAGTAAGTAACACTACCTGCGACTATAGTTGCCATTTAAAGTCCCCACTACAGTTCTCAGATCAGCAGATGACCTTGATCAAGAGCACCTAAGTTGGCTGATCAGAACTTCCCCCAGCATTGCCACTCATCCCAACTCCCCGCCAACACTGCCACTTATCCCACCACCAAGGAGTAAGAGGAGGAATAAAAATAGAGAATAGATGGAAGGGAGAGGAAAAGAGGGGGAGGAACAAAGAAAAAGGGAGAGAAAGAACAAAGACTGCTAGAGAGAGGGATGGGGAAAAAAAACAAAAAACAAGGAATTGGGATAGAGAGAGAGATAAAAGGGAAAGAAAGGAGAACAAAGAGAGTGGTACATCCTAAAATATACCATAAGGGGTTTTAATACTGTATGAGTGGAAAGGACTCGGGGAGCGCTAAATGCCCATGGGTTAGGGGCGCAAATTACTTGTCTTACCTTGGGTGCTGACAACACACGCTACGAAAATAATTTTACTGTTGGTGATCCCCACTACTTGGGAAATTTTATGAAGGGGTCACAGCACTAGAAAGGTTGAGAACCACTGCTCTACATCCATTCAAAGTGCAGAATTTACACGGGACCTCTCAGCTCTGAAAAGCAGAGAGCGTAAACAAACAGAAGTTACATCGATTAGGAGAGCTGATTGGAGGAAAGGGACACACCCCCTTCATACAGGAACCGAGCTGAGGCTGTCCATCTCAATGATATGGGATTGTATGATCTATTATTAGTATTAGTTAATGTGTGTGTGTGTGTGTTGTGTTTTTTTTTTTTTCTTTTTCCAACTTGACTATGTAATCACCGACTGTGCCCTCCCCTTGTCACCATTTATGTCTTGGTGTCAGGAAAAATCTCCAGAAGTGATTCATGCTTATAGCAGAGGAATGAGGCAGCAGACAGTAATGATACTTGTTGCTCTGGATTGAGACTAATACACACTATAGAGGGATACGCTTAGTTCATATTTCATGTCTGAGGTTTACATCCACTTTAACACAACATACAGTAATGCGTAAATACGGCGTGTTACCACATCTACAGTAAAGCGACTCGGCAAATTGCTATTGCGTTAGAAAGCTCTGACTTGATTTTAGTCTTTTGTACAATGGGTGGGACTGTGTTTGGGTGTCCTGGATTCTTAAATTCTTGCTAGGATCATCATGAGAAGGAGTAGAGAACAGAGAGATGGCCCCCTAAGGCTCGATTCACACCTATGCATGTTGCTTTTGAGCGTTTTTGGAGGTTTTTTTTTCATGCTTGCCACGTTTTTGCTGCGTTTTTACAGTCAAAAAAAAAATGTAAAAAAAATGGCAAAAACGGTGCACTTGCGTTTTTGATGCTTGTCCATTGAAATCCATTACATGCAAAACGCTGCATTTTGCATGAAAAAAAGTCCCCGACCCTTTCCAAAAACGCAAAGAAACAAAAAAGCATTGATGTGAACATGTTCCATAGGAACCCATGTTAAAAAAAATTCCCGTGCATTTCTGCAAAATGCATCAAAAAACGCGCTAGTGTGAATCGAGCCTCAGTCTGTTTCTGCTCCTTCACTGTCCACTCACAGGCTGGGGGCAGGGAGGCGACCAAGTTGTGTTTTAACTGCAGCTGAGAAGCCTTAGGTCACAGCCAGGCTGTGCTGTGTGGAAGGGCAGTGTAAATCTCAGGACTGGATGGACAGAAATACAAATCCTTTTGCACAAAAAGCCTCTCCCATGTGTGTCATTGGTGTATTTAGCTGTTTGGCTGAGGTTCAGCTTTAAAAGTCTTCTCTGCCTTGACAGCACCTGACCCTGCACTGGACAGGAATATGTGACCAGAGGCTGCAGTCCTGCCCAGAATCCATGCTTAGAAGGCTGCTGAATCTGGTTTCATTAGGATTTGTGGTTTCCTAGATGAAAAGTAAATGGAAAGCACTTCCACAGCTCTGCTGTGTAAAGATTGATAATAAAAAAAATTAAAAGATTTATTGCTAGTGTAAGGCCTGCAGGGTAAATGTTATTAAAGTCACACTAACATATCTTCAGCTATTACTGTAAGATGCACTCAGAAGGTGGGGCGGTGTGTCTTCCATGTGTTTTCCCGGGATGTGATGAGATGGGAGATCTGTATAATGAGTTTTCAGGGATGGTTTACCTTCTTAAAGGAGAACTCCATTTAGGAGTTTTAGGTGAGGAACCATCTCCGAACAATAAGTGCACTTCCTCTAATAAAGTACCGTAAATTTCCCCCAAAGTATTGAAACAAGGGGGGGCTCAGCTTGATTGCCAGGTGGCTAGCATCTTCGGAAGGAGAGGCCAGCAATGGCAGCCACCATATTTTTATATAATATTTTATATTATTATATTATAAGAATATGTAAATTCAAGAACAAAAATGTTTGCTACACATTTTACTGTTTGAGGAGTTAAAATGCAAATTATTAGATTAGAAGATTAAACATGTGTGCAAAAAATGGTTCTGGTAGGGAAGTTGTGTAAAGTGGTGGCTGCATTCGTTTATTATTTATTTTTTTTTTTTTTCAGGCTGCCAAATTTCTGATGATCATGCTAGAAATTCTGGGGTCCTTGTATTTATACCTGTACATTGAACTGATAACTCGACAAAGTTATCTGCTTGTCCCAGTTTACTTCTGTGAACTACAAAAGACTGCCCTCTATGTGATGGAAATGAGCAGAGGGGGGCGTGTTCTGCAGTCCTAAAACATTTCCTGCCTTAGGGTGACAACTCCAGTATGATGAGTGAGCGTTGTCACCCTAGGATAGGAGTTATGTTGTTGGCAGGATCCCCAGAGAAAAAGTGCCTGAAAAAGGAAAACCTATGCAGCCACTACATTTAAAGTGATATTAAAGGCTCTGCTTTTTGTTTTTTTTTTTTTTTTTTGTGTGTATAAAACATGTTCTACTTACCATCTCTGCAGTGGCTTTGCACAGAGCAGCCTGGATCCTCCTCTCCTCGGGGGCCCTGCCAGCGCTCCTGTCCCCTCCCTCTTGACCAGTGCCCCCAATAGCAAGCCGCTTGCTCACTCCCGATCCGCCTCTCTGATAAGGCACAACAGAGTGCGGCTCAGCCCCGCCCCCACTCCCATCTCACTGGCTGTGATTGACAGCAGCGAGAGCCAACGGCCCCCACTGTTGTATCAGTCAATCAGGAGGGAGAGACCCAGAAGAGCAGGGGCTCTCCTGCACATCACTGGATTGAGATGGGGCTCAGGTAAGTATTGGGGGGGGTTGGATGCTGCAATTTTCAGAGCTGGTCCTTTTGTGAAATTGCATGTACATCCATTCTCTGTGAAAGCAGTGCCTTGAAAAAGTATTCATACCACTTAAAAACTTTCCACATTTTGTCATGTTACAACCAAAAATGTAAATGTGATAGACCAGCACAAAGTGGGCACATAATTGTGAAATGGAGGAAAAATTATAAAATGGTTTTCAACATTTTTATTTGTTAAAAAAAAAAAAAAAAATGTGAAAAGTGTGGCGTACAGCTGCAAGTGTTTTTGGGGATGTCTCTACCAGCTTGGCACATCTAGAGTGACATTTTTGCCCATTCTTCTTTACAAAGTAGCACAAGCTTTGTCAGATTGGATGGAGAGCGTCTGAACAGCATTTTTCAAGTCTTGTCTTAATTGGATTTAGGTCTGGACTTTGACTGGGCCATTCTAACACATGAATATGCTTTCATCTAAAACATTCCATTGTACCTCTGCCTGTATGTTTAGGGTCATTGTCCTGCTGGAAGGTGACCCTCCACCCCAGATTCAAGTTTTTTTGCAGACTAACAGGGTTTCTTCTAAGATTTCCCTGTATTTGGCTCCATCCATCTTTCCATCAACTCTGACCAGCTTCCCTGTCCCCGCTGAAGAAAAGCATCCCCACAACATGATGCTGCCACCACCATGTTTCACGGTGGTGATGGTGTGTTCAGGGTGATGTGCAGTGTTCGTTTTTCCACCGCACATAGCGTTTTGCTTTTAGGCCAAAAAGTTCAATTTTGGTCACATGTTTGCTGTGTCCCCCACATAGGGGACATTGCAAACTGCAAATGGGACTTCTTATGGCTTTCTTCTTGCCACTCTTACATAAAGGCCAGATTTGTGGAGTGTATGACTAATAGTTGTCCTGTGGACAGATTCTCCCACCTGAGCTGTGGATCTTTGCAGCTCCTCCAGTTACCATGGGCCTCTTGGCTGCTTCTCTGATTAATGCTCTCCTTGCCCGGCCTATCTGTTTAGGTGGACGGCCATGTCTTGGTAGGTTTGCAGTTGTGCCATACTCTTTCCTTTTTCAGGTGATGGATTGAACAGTGCTCTGTGATATGTTCAAAGCTTGGGATTTTTTTCTTTATAACCTAATCCTGCTTTATACTTCCACTTTATCCCTGACCTGTCTGGTGTGTTCCTTGGACTTCATGATGCTGTTTGTTCACTAAGGTTCTTTAACAAACTTCTGAGGGCTTCACAGAACAGTGTATTTATACTGAGATTAAATTACACACAGGTGGACTCTATTTACTAATTAGGTGACTTCTGAAGGCAATTGGCTCCACTAGATTTTAGTTGGGGGGTGGGGGGGGTGGGGGTTAGAGTAAAGGGGGCTGAATACAAATGCACGCCACACTTTTCAGATATTTATTTGTAAAACAAAATTGAAAACCATTTATCATTTTTCCATCCATTTCATAATTATGTGCCACTTTGTGTTGGTCTATCTCATTAAAATCCCAATAAAATACATTTTAGTCTTTTGCTGGTAACATGACAAAATGTGGAAAATTTCAAGGGGTATGAATACTTTTTCAAAGCACTGTACAGGCAAAAGTGAATGCTACTAGGCTAGGTTCTTTACAAGTCAAATGTTGTTCAAATTAAGAGTGAATCAGGAAAATATTATATTATGACAATAGATGGAGCTGATGATCATAGGAAATACCTAATTCCTAGTTTAATTTAGTGGCCATAATGCAATATTTTCCTGAAGCACTTTTTTTTGTTTTCCTTTTCTTGTACTTTATGTTGTATTACATTGAATAGAATGTTATTGTAATGGGAAAAACAGCCCTAAGTCTCAGTCTCAGTTTTGAACGCAGCACAACCAGAGTCTGCACAGTGACTGCCGTTACAAGATTCCGCACAGAGGTGAACTAAGAAAACAATTGATTCTCATGGGCACTTGCGCAGGGGCGTCGCTAGGGGGTGGCTTTTGGGGCTATAGCCCCGAATCTGGGGCCAATAGCCCAGAGTCTCTGCAGGGGCCCCCAAAGGGGAGGGGAGGCTCTCTGGGGACCCTGATGCAAGGGAGAGGCCTTCTGCGGACCTTGATTTTAAGGCAGAGGTTCTCTAAGGACCCAGATTTAAGGGGGAGGCTCTCTGGGGACCCTAATGTAAGGGGGGCTCTCTGGGAACCCTGATGTAAATGGGGGGGGCCCTCTGGGTACCCTGATGAAAGGGGGGGGCTCTCTGGGGACCCTGATGTAAGGGGGGCTCTCTGGGGACCCTGATGTAAGGGGGGGCTCTCTGGGGACCCTGATGTAAGGGGGGGGCTCTCTGGGGACCCTGATGTAAGGGGGGGGCTCTCTGGGGACCCTGATGTAAGGGGGGGGCTCTCTGGGGACCCTGATGTAAGGGGGGGGCTCTCTGGGGACCCTGATGTAAGGGGGGGGCTCTCTGGGGACCCTGATGTAAGGGGGGGGCTCTCTGGGGACCCTGATGTAAGGGGGGGGCTCTCTGGGGACCCTGATGTAAGGGGGGGCTCTCTGGGGACCCTGATGTAAGGGGGGGGCTCTCTGGGGACCCTGATGTAAGGGGGGGCTCTCTGGGGATATATATATATATATATATATATATATATATATATATATATATATATATATATATATATATATATATATATATATATATATATATATATATATATATATATATATAATTACTGTGTATATACATGTGTATGCCCGCCCAAACGTATGACTTTCTTTACTACGCTGCTATGGGCTCTAGCCCCAGATCTTTTGTAGACCTAGCAACGCACTTGCGTTTGACCTATATAGATCATATGGTTTGGGAAAATTCTGCATGATGTCCACTAGATGGAGCTGATGATCATAGTAAAATAGTACTACTTCCCAATGATCATCAGCACTATCTAGTGCTATAATGTGGAATTTTCCAATTTCACTCAATTTTGTATGACTGAATAACATTCTACCTAGGAAAAAAAATTACTAAGTCACGCTAAATTTTCCCCCCATTCACACAGAACAAATGTTCTTGCAGTTTCACAGGACAAATGGCTTTTTTTTTTTTTTATTATAAATACACCCCTAAGTGTAAAGGCTCATTTTACACTTGTTGCAAGGACTGCTGCTCCTCTGAAAAGTAATCTTTGTTCAGATCACTTTTCAGAGCCATTTGATAGGTGGTTATATGTTGCCTCCTCAATGCCTGTTTTTATCCCCTAAAGCCTTACTACCTCGCTGCAATGCGTCGCTATTTACTTGAATGGGTCACGTTTGCTGGGAGGTAGTGCTCGCTGAACACGACAGGAGTGTAATTTCTTTGCAGCAAAAGGTGGAGATTTTGGGGTGGTAAAAATGTGGAAGAGCCATGTGGTTTTACCCCCCCCCCCCCCCCCCAATCACAAATGTAAACAAGCCCCAAGAGTCAGCCCACGCTTGAAGATAATTCTAGTATCCACCAATACTACCTGCAGCCTCCCAGCTTTGAGAACATCTGGCCGCGTTCTAACCTGGAAGACGCATTGCCCATTCAGCTCAGTAAGGGGCTCCAAACCTCGCCCTCTAGTGGTGAAAGTTATGTTGTACTTCGAAGTTCCAGTTAGTCCAGCTAGTGCAGACTTTTTCCTTTTGTCCCTATTGTGTGTCATTCCTGCTCTACTATTTGTACAGTTGCCAATGTTTGTCTTTCTTCTTTTAGCTGAAAGATGTGCAGAAGTTCTCCAGATCCGTGAGCAACATCCCAATAAAATCCCTGTAAGTAAACAAAACCTATTAAAGAGAACCTGCCGCTGTTTAAATCCAAAAAGCAAGCCTGCAAAGAAAAGGGTTAATATCTACCTCTTCTACCACCCATGCCACCAATAACTGGTGATTTCAGGAGCTCCGCTGGCTAATAAGTTTTCTGCATCCGTCACATCCAGGAGTGTTGGTTCCCCTCCCGCTGCTTTGCTGTTGTCACTTCATGTGGACCCTACATCACTGCAGGACACAGTAGTGTTGGAGGGAGGAACCACAGCGGGCAGTTGGGAATCCAGGCATCTGGCATACCCAGAAATGTGTTCGGTGCTGAAGAGGTTAACAAAAGGAAGGAAAAAATAGCTGCTCAACTCTACGGACTTTATGGAGTTGGAAGGACCCGTGCTCTGGCTGGACAACAGTGCATGCAACAACGTAAAGTCTATACTCTGACATGAGTCCACGCAACAAAGTAAAGCCGGCAACCAGGCATCGGCCAAGGATACAAATCTTTTGTTGACTACATGGCGAGTTACAGAACAGAGGGCTAATGTGCTTCGGCTACAGAGCCTTACTTGTAGCTTTAACCACTTGACCTCTGGAAGATCAGGGTAACCAGGCCACTTTTTGCAATCCAGCACTGCGTTCCTTTAACTGACAATTGCGCGGTTGTGCGACGCTGTACCCAAAATTAAAAGTCTCTTTTTTTTTTTTTTTTTTTTCTCTCCCCCACAAATAGAGCTTTCCTTTGGTGGTATTTGATCACCTCCTGGTTTGTGTTTTTTTTTTTTTTTTTTTTTTTTATTTTTTTTTTTTTATTATTTATATAAATATATTTTGCACTATAAACAAACAAAAAAATTTTACTTTCTGATCTAAAACATTCCCAGTAAAAAAAAATAAAAATTTCTTCATTATGTATTCTGCTACATATTATTGGTTAAAAAAAATCCCAATAAGCGTATATAGATTGGTTTGCGCAAAAGTTATAGCGTCTACAAACTACGGGATATATTTATGAAATTTTTTATTTTTTAGTAATGACGGCGATCAGCCACTTTTAGCTGGACTGCAATTTTGCGGCAGACAAATCGGACACTAAGTGACGGTTTTGACACTTTGTGGGAACCAGTGATCGGTGCTTAAAAATATGCACTGTAACTGTACTAATGACGCTGGATGGGAAGGGGTTAACATCCGAGGCGATCAAAGGGTTAATTGTGTGCCTAGCCAGTGTTTGTGTACTGTGGGGGAGGTGCTTTTACTAGAAGGCATGGATCCATGTTCCTGTTTGGCAGAGACACAGGATCAATGCCTTCCCTACTGACAAAACGGCGATCTGCCTTGCTTACATAGCAGATCACCGTTCTGTGCCTAATAATCGGCAGGTGCCAGCAGATATTGAGTCTGAGGTACCCTTAGATTGGCTCCTGTTTTTGTATAATCACAGCGGGAGCGGGTTGCCAGTGGCACGCATGCATGCCTCAGACCCGGAAGTGCAGGATCGCATACTGGGGATGTGATCCTGCGCAGCAGAGCCGCCTTGCCGCCCTATATGTAAGTCATACGGTCGGAAATCGGTTAACTAAGTCCCTGTGGCCGTCTGTGCTGTAACTCAACATGTAATCAATAAAAACCTTAGTTAGACTTACCGGTGACGGTATTTCTACGAGCCTTTCAGGACAGCACCTTGGAGAGAGCGTAGCTCCACCTCTTAGACAGGAAACACTGCGTGACAACGCCCCTTTAAAAAGCAGCTGCTTCCACCATGCCATCAGTTGTTACCGAGAAATCCTCCGACATGCTGGAAAATATAATCAGACAATTACCAGGTCCTATAATTATACTTTACATATGATAACCAAGGGAGGGAAGTAGGCTGCTGTCCTGAAAGGCTCGTAGAAATACCGTCACCGGTAAGTCTAACTAAGGTTTTCTCCCTTCGCCTTTCAGGACAGCACCTTGGAGAGGATAACCGAGAAACTTACTTCAGGGTGGGACTACTGCCTGCAAAACCTTCCTACCAAATGATTGGTCCGAGGCTGATAGTAGATCCAAGCGGTAGTGCCTTATGAAGGTCGAAAAACTGGACCATGTGGCAGCCTTGCAGATTTGCTCAGGAGATGCCCCAGCCCTTTCTGCCCATGATGCCGCCACTGCTCGAGTAGAATGAGGTAATACCCCTTCCGGAGGTTCCAGACCCAAAGATATGTATGCCTCTTTGATGGCCTGCTTTAACCATCTTCCAAGGGTGCTTTTGGAAGCTTTACCTCCTTTGTGAGTACCTTCCATTAAAACAAAGAGTGAGGATGACTTTCTGATTTCCTTTGTTCTTTCCAGATATTTAAGCAGGCACCTCCTGACATCAAGGGTATGGAAAGCTTCTTCTCCTGCTCCCGAAGGTAAAAGGACAAAAAGTAGGGAGAATGATTTCCTGTGTACGGTGAAAAACTAAAGCCACCTTTGGTAGAAATGCTGGATCCGTCCTTAAGACTACCCTATCCTGTAGACATCTCATGAAGGGCTCTTTAATTGAAAGGGCTTGTAACTCACTAATTCTACGTGCGGAAGTTACTGCTACCAATAAAATAGTCTTTAACGTCAAGAAACGTAATGATGCTTCTTCTATGGGTTCAAACGGTGCCCTAGTTAGGCCCTGAAGAACTAAAGATAAATCCCATTTGGGAAAACTAACAACAGGTCTAGGCTTTACTTTTGCCATTGCCCTAAAAAATCTGATTATTAAAGGTTCCCCTGACAGGGTTCTTTCCAAAAAAACTGATAAAGCAGCTACCTGCGTCTTGAGCGTACTTGCTGCTAACCCCTTCTCCAATCCCTCTTGAAGAAATTCCAAAACTGAAAATGTGGTACGAAAATCAAAGTTTTTACTGGAACACCAAGAATTATAGATCTTCCAGACTTTAAAGTAAATGTCTCTCGTCACTTTTTTTCTACTTGCAAGAAGGGTAGAAATAAGCCTTTCTGATAAACCCTTCCGTCTTAAGATTTGTTCTTCAGAAACCAAGCTGTTAGTTTGAGGTAAGCTGGATCTGGATGGAGAATTCGGCCCTGACTCAACAGGTCTGCCCTGATTGGTAATCTCCAAGCAGGTTTCACTGAAAGGTTCATCAAGGTTGAAAACCAGGGTCTTTTTGGCCAATAAGGAGCTATTAATATTAGCTCCGTGGACTCCAATCTGAATTTGGCTAACACCTTTGGTATCAGTTGGAACGGGGGAAAAGCGTAGGACAGATGGAAGTCCCATTTGTGAGCTAATGCATCTACTCCGAGAGCTTGATCCTGTCTCTGAAGAGAGAAGAAGACTGGTATTTTTGCATTTTCCTCTTTTGCAAAGAGGTCCACTTGGGGATGACCCCAACTCTTGGAAATCTTTTCGAATAATTCCTGATTGAGAGACCACTCTGCTTCCCTTATTTCTTTCCTGCTGAGGAGATCTGCTAAGGTGTTTTCCGTCCCCTTTAGATGGACTGCTGATAGAGAGGCCACATTGTTCTCTGCCCATCTTAGGATCTGATGCGCTAGACCCATTAGGGTTTTGCTTTTTGTGCCCCCTTGCTTTGTTATATATAATACTGTCGTCATATTGTCTGACAATATTTGGACATGTTGATTCACTAGAAATTCCTGGAGGGAGAGGAGGCTTAAGTGAACAGCCTTTAACTCTCTCCAATTTGAAGATCTTCTTGCTTCTGGTTTGGTCCAAACTCCCTGAACCGTTTTTTCTTCCAGGTGAGCTCCCCATCCCCAGGCGCTGGCATCTGTAGTCAGCCTTCTGGTTACCGGAAAGACCCAAGGAAGCCCTTTTGAAACGTTTCCTAGGTTCCTCCACCACCAGAGAGACCTTTTTGCTCTTGCCCCCAAGTTGAATTTCTTCTCCAGAGGTTCCTGGTATGACCAATTCATCAGGATATCCGATTGCAGAGGACGGGAATGCAACCTGGCCCACTGTACCGAAGGAATTGCTGCTGTCAACAGACCCAGAGCAGACATGGCTTGTCTTACAGAGATCTCTGCGCTGGATTGAAGTGTTATCAGGGTCAACTGCATCTTCTCTATTTTCTCCTGGGGTAGAAAAATTTTCTGTTCTATCGAGTCTATTTCGTACCCCAGAAACCTTACCCTTTGAGATGGAATTAAGTTTGACTTCTGAAGATTGAGAAGCCATCCCAAACCTCTTAAATGTGTTTGAACTGTCTGTAGGTTGACCTCTACTTGACCCCTTGAGTCTGCAAACAGTAGCAGATCGTCCAAATAGGGTACTATTGAAATCCCCTTCAGTCTCAGAGGCTCCAAAGATTCCGCCATCACTTTTGTGAATACCCTGGGAGAAGAGGAAAGACCGAAAGGCAGAGCCCGAAACTGCAGGTGCCAAATCTCCCCTCCCCCCAGATTGACTGCAAGACGCAGGAACCTTTGTGATGGGGGCGCTATTGGTATATGGAGATAGGCATCTCTCAAGTCGATGGAAGCCATATGACATTTGGGGGTTAGCAAATTCCTTACTGAGAAAATCGTATCCATTCTGAATTTTTTGTATTTTATGGATCGATTTAGGACCTTTAAATTGAGAATCAGGCGGAACTTTCCTGATGGCTTTTTGACCATAAAAATGTGGGAGTAAAACCCCTTCCCCTCTTGATCTTTCGGAACCTGGGAAATGACCTTCTGTTGCATCAGTTCCTGTAACAGAGACTTCATGGCCAGAGCCTTTTCCCGATCCTTTGGCAGGTTTGTGATGTAAAACCGACTTGGGGGGCTTTGTGAGAATTCCAATTGATAACCCTTTTTGACTAACCCCAGAACAAAAGGACTCTTTGTTGTTTTTTCCCAGATTGGTAAGAAGTCCTGTAGTCTCCCCCCTACTAGATGGTCATTGTTTTTTAGGGGTTTGTTCTGGGGTTCTAAAGAGTACCCCACCTCTACCTCTTCCTCTCTGAGAAGACCAGGGTCTCTTCTGTGTGTGGTCCTTTTCCTTATCGGTTTGTCGAAAAGGACGAAAATTTTTCCTCTGCTGTACCGTTTTCTTCTTCTGTGGGAAAGCTTTCTTCTTGTCTGCTGTCCTGTCAAGGACAGTCTCTAGTTCTGGCCCAAACATCAGGTCTCCTGAAAAGGGAATTCCGCACAGTTTTACTTTAGAAGCTGAATCCCCTGACCAGGTCTTTAGCCAGAGTGCTCTTCTTGCTGAGTTAACAAGCGCAGAGGACCTGGCTGACATCCTGATAGATTCTGCAGAGGCATCTGCCATATATTTTACTGCCTTAAGCAGGGTAGGGAAGGACTCCAATAAGTCTTTTCTGGAGGTACCTGCCACAACATGATTTTTAAGTTGCTCTAACCAGCACTCCAGATTCCTAGCCACAACCGTAGCCGCCATTGCTGGCTTAAGATTAGCTAGAGATGAGTCCCAGGCTTTCTTCAGTAGCCCATCTGCCCTCTTATCCATAGCATCTTTGAGAATACCCATGTCCTCAAAAGCTAAATCAGTCTTCCTAGATACTTGAGAAAAGGCAGCGTCTATTTTTGGTTTTTTATTCCACAATAGTTCCTCATTCTCCTCAAAAGGAAACCTCCTTTTGAGGGTTTTAGAAAAAAACTGTCCTCTCTCTGGGTTCTTCCATTCCTTTTTAATAGTGTCTGTTAACACTTTATGCACAGGGAACACCCTGTGTTTAATTTCCTCCAGCCCCAGGTACATCTTATCATGCACAGACAGCTGAGCCTTTTCTTCCTGGATCTCCAGGGTAGTATAAATTGCCTTGAGTAATTCATCCACCTCCTCAAGTGACAGCTTATATCTAGATGATCTTGACTCTTCTTCCACCTCCTCCTCCTCAGAATCAATGGTTGAGGGTGGAATGCTTTCCCTTTCCTCCTCCGACTCACTTTCCACCTGTCTGGAAGTGGACTGAGGGAAACTGGAGTGAGAACTCTGCTCTTGGCTGGAACTCTGGCCGTGCTTTACAAGGGAACGCACTGTCCCTAGGGCCTCTGCTAACTCCTTCCTCACAGAAGATAAGAGTTCTTTGCACTCTTGTGAGGATTCTTCTTTTACTAAATCCACAATGCAGGATTTGCACAGTGGTTTGGGCCAAGAGTCCCTTAAAGGATTTTTGCATGAGGGGCACTTTCTCCCTGTTCTCTCTGATTTGGCAGTAGCTTTCTGAAACAGAGAAACAAGAAAAAACCCAGGTCCTTTAGAACTAAGGCTTCAGAGAAAAGTAGCACCTCCAGCCAACACCTTAAGTGCCCAGAGTCTCACTCCTTTGCTGAACTGCTAATGGAAACTGTTACCCCATAGCAGACAGCAGCAGGTTTTGAATAATCACATCAAAGATAAAACACCCAGTGATATAAAAGGAAAGAGGTGCCACCGCACCTCTCCTACCTGGGCCTGGCCGGGAACCTGGGCGCCTGCATCCGCCATTGCTGCTGACGATTCCGCTGTATCCATAGTGCAATCCGCAGCTGCTGCACTGTGTACTAGGCTCCATGTGCCAAACAAAAGGAAGTCCCGGCCAGAGGACCCGCCCCTTCCTCCTGCGTTCCAGCAGCAGGAACCAATCGCTGCTACGCCCCGCCGGAAGTATCCGCCCACCGGAACTGACATCACCTGCTGTCCGGGATTCGGCGCCGCCATGCAGAGGCCTGGCATGGACGCTCTTACTGAGCACAACCGCGGCCCCCCGAACACCCCGGGTGGAAAACTTCCGGCAGACCATTACTCCTGTGAGCCGGAGAAGGAAGGGACACCGGAGCACCCTCCTCACGTAAGGGAAGGAGCTGGGTTGGTCTGAGTATCCAAACGTGGAGGTCCTGCCAAAACCCTCTCCTTGGAGAGAGCGCAGCCCCTCTGGTTCCCCAAGCAGTGCTTCCACCATGGCGGAGGAAACACTAAAACTGATGGCATGGTGGAAGCAGCTGCTTTTTAAAGGGGCGTTATCACGCAGTGTTTCCTGTCTAAGAGGTGGAGCTACGCTCTCTCCAAGGTGCTGTCCTGAAAGGCGAAGGGAGAAAGATTTGTTACCACGGATGATGCCTTGTTGCTGAAGAGCTTAGCCAGCGTACCTCCTGAAGGCTGCACGGGCAGAGGGAAGGGGTAAAGCTAGCCACACATTGTTCATGTTTTTGGTTTTCTTTTGTTGGTTTTCTTTTTTTTTTTTCTTTTTTATTTCAGCCAATAGACTGAATGCAAAAATACTAATAGATTCCTCCATTCACATAAATAAGGAATTATTTATGTGAACCCTACAGTGTCCCAATCCTATTGGGACACTAAATTCTGTCAACTGGACCGGTCGACAAACAAACGTTTTCCAACATGTCACATTGACAGAAGTCGATCAAACGGCCGACTTCCATTGAGCAGAGATGGCCATACACTGATTAGACCTTGGCTGGTACCTGCTAAACTGGACAAATTTTAATTGGTGTATGGCCAGCTTAATTCTTTTCTTTGCAGGCGTGGTTTTGGTTTTGGATTTAAAAAAATGGCAACAAGGTCTCTTTAGGTCTTCCCCTTTTTTTTTTTTTTTTTTTTTTTTATTTTGTCTTCTGTTTTTCATGGGGGAGATTTCCCTTCCTGACCCGTTTAACACAATAGGAGGTGAGATTTACTCCAAATAGAGGTGGATTCTATTCTAATGGGGAAAAGTGTCCTAATTGGAAGTTTTCCATTCTATTCTTGTTCTGGTAAAAAAATAAAACCAAAAATTAATCTTCCATAACCTTTGGTCCCAATGACTGAGGTCACCAGAACCAATAGAGATGGTGAACATTAGGGAATAAATAAACAATGGCCGAATATTAATATGGCTGTAATAAACACCACACTATATTCGGCCAAAAATGTAAAAAAAAAAAAAAAAAATGTAATCATTTTATTTATAAGGTTTGCTTCCAAAAAAATGACGACAATTACATAGGTCGTTTGTAAGACATGACTCCTTTTTGTTTATATCTGCTGTCAGTCTCCTCTGTTTACTTAGGAGCTGTAAGCCATTTTTGTATCATTTTCCAGCCACAAATTGCTAAAGAGAAAAAAAAAAATAATTGTAGACTTTTTAATTTTTTTTTTTTTTTTTTTTTTTTTTATTCTTTCTTTATAAGGGTTGCTTCCAAAAATGACAGCAATGACCTGGGTAGTTTTTGTAGTTTGTAAGTCTTCTCTTTCTATGTTTACTTAGGAACTAGACTTTTTTTTTTTTTTTTCTTTAAGCATTTTTCAGCCAAAAATTTGAAATAAAGAAAAAAAAATTAGTGGACTCCTTTTTGGTTTTATCTGCTGTCAGTCTTCTCTTTCATTCTTTACTTAGGACCTGGAAGACAGCATGTGTGATCAGCATTTAGTCAGGCAATGGACAGGGCAGCAACTGTTAGACTACAGGGGGACCCACACCTCTGACCCTAATGCTGACTACACATGCTACAAACAATTACATTTCCACCAAATCCACAAAAATTCACCAGTTCTACTTACCTTTTTCAAATCCATTTTACCTGATCACATTGAAGGCAAACTAATCAGCCTAGTTGGATTGCATTTTTATTTTTTATTGACTGAGGTGATTACAAAAATGGTTACAAAAATCCCACAGTGTAGAAACCCCCCTCTAGTAGGACACTGACAGAAAAAAAAATACCCAATATTTTTGGCCTTGCATGCACATTGCTGTGACATTGCAGGCAATAGACTCAAATGTTGTGTCCTGAGGTTTAGAGACCAGAAGCGCCTCGGGCTGCCTCTGTGAGCTGCACTCAGTATATTTTCATAGCCACTTCCAGGAAATTTGGTTTGTTTTCTGAACGGGAAATGTTCTACTAGAATGATGTCACCCAACACACATCCAGCCACTGATATGGTGACACAGCCTGCTCCTCTGTCTGTTCTAGGTCATCATCGAGCGATATAAAGGGGAAAAACAGCTTCCTGTTTTGGACAAAACCAAATTCTTGGTCCCGGATCATGTAAATATGAGCGAGCTTGTGAAAATCATCAGGTAAGCATGAAAAATATTCTTTACAATGACAGTCTAATGTCACCACTGAGATGCATTATATACAATGTTTATCACTGCATAAATAATGAGGACAGAAAGCAAGATGGATGCCTAGCATAACCTTTCAAGTCCTGTGCGTCTTTTGGTCTGTTTTGGGTCCGAATTCATCCAAAGATTCGGGCTGAAATCAGACCTGAAATGGTGAACGAGGACTCACCGGATTCCGGTGTGTGTGTGTGTGTGTATATGTGTATATATATATATATATATATATATATATATATATATATATATATATATATATATATATATATATATATATATATATATATATATATATACACACATACTATATATATATACATACACACATACTATATATATATACATACACACACATACTATATATATATATATATATATATATATATATATATATATATATATATATATATATATATATACATACACACACACACACACACACACACATACTATATATATATATATATATACATACACATACTATATATATGTGTGTGTGTGTGTGTGTGTGTGTGTGTGTGTGTATATATATATATATCTCTATCTTTCATCTCTTAATTTATTCTGAGCATGCGTGGCACTTTGTCGGTCGGATTTGTGTACACACGATCGGAATTTCCGACAACGGATTTTGTTGTCGGAAAATTTTATATCCTGCTCTCAAACTTTGTGTGTCAGAAAATCCGATGGAAAATGTGTGATGGAGCCCACACACGGTCGGAATTTCCGACAACAAGGTCCTATCACACATTTTCCGTCGGAAAGTCTGACCGTGTGTACGGGGCATTAGAGTGTGTTGGTGAAAACAAGGGGTTAAAAAGAGAGAAAAAAACCTTACCCAAAAACCTAGTTTTATTTTTTCTAAATTTTATGTATTTTTGTTTTTTTCTTCGTTTGGCAGCCCCTGAAGTTTTTTTTTTATTTATATTTTAACAAGCTTTGACTATACTAAGGTCAGCTTTGCTACATAGATCAGCTATCAAACTGAAAGGATGTTTACCTAACAGGAAGATACTAGGATGCAAGTCTTTAACTGATTAACCACTTCAGCCCCGGAAGATTTACCTGCTGAATGACCAGGCCATTTTTTGCGATTCGGCACTGCGCCGCTTCATGCAACGCTGTACCCAAACAAAATTGACATCCTTTTTTTTTTTTTCCCCCATAAATAGAGCTTTCTTTTGGTGGAATTCGATCACCTCTGCGGTTTTTATCTTTTGCGCTATTAACAAAAAAGAGCAACAGTTTTGAAAAAAAAACACTATCTTGTACTTTTTGCTGTAATCTTCTTCTTCTTGTTCTTCTACATATTTTTGGTTTTGGTAAAAAAAAATTGCTTATATTTATTGGTTTGCGCAAAAGTTATAGCGTCTACAAAATAGGGGAGATTATATATATATATATATATATATATATATATATATATATATATATATATATATATATATATATATATATATATATATATATATATATATATATATATACACACACACACACATTTATTATTATTTTTTTTACGCATATATATTTAATTAAAACCATTTGTTATTGTTTTTCAATCAGAGAAATGTTGCATTTTACTACTTGCTGGTGGCAAGCTTCAGACAAATGCGGTAGCTTTGCATAGACTAATGTGCATCTATGAAATCAGAATACACACACACACACTACAGAATACGTACTCACCCAGTGGGTTCAATATGTACACTAATAGGGGGAGATTAAGGCCCATTCACACCTGAGCAACAAGGAAAATCCCATTCATTTCAATGGCCCCTGTTTACATCTGAGCATTCTGACAGATGATGCAAAACGCCAGTCGCTCAAAAGTACATGAGTTTCTTTTTGGCAGATTTCAAGCGTTTTTGGCCCCATAGACTTCAATAGAAACGCCTGACTTGAGTGTTTCCTGCTCAAACATCAGCTCTCCACCCCTCATTTCCTCTCCCTCTCCTCCTCCTAGTGCTTTCTATTGGCTAAACAAAAACGCCTGAAGCTGTAAAGCTCTTGTAATACACTTCAAAAATGCCAATAAATCGCTATGCTCAAGTGTGAATGCAGCCTTACTAAAACGAGTGCATTCAGAATCTGTGCATAGCAACCAATCAGCTTCTAAGGCTGGGTTCACACATGTCCGGCTGTGGTATGCAGTCTGGAGTCCGGTGCGGTTTTCGTTCACCGGTTCAGGTGCATATTTTTACTTGAATTCGCACCTAAACTGGACCCAAAATCGCACAGGACCCTTTCAATGGAGCCGTTTCACACACTGTGACTGCCCCAGACATTTGTGAACCGGCTCCATTGAAAGCCAGTCCAATTCACTTGTTATGCTAATCAGATGCAGTTAAACGTATTTGATTCGCAAATATGTGAACCAAGCCTTACTTCAGCTTGTTCAATTAGGCTTTGACAATAAAATTTGTTAATATGCAAAGCTGCACCAGTTTTTAGTAACTGCCCCCCCCCCCCCCAATGAAATATGGAGCACACCCAGCAATGTAAACTATATTGTCAAAAGTATTGGGACACCTGCCTTTACACGCACATGAACTTTAATGGCACCCCAGTCTTAGTCCATAGGGTTCAATATTGAGTTGGCCCACCCTTTGCAGCTATAACAGCTTCAACTCTTCTGGAAAGGTTGTGCACAAGGTTTAGGAGTGTGTCTATGAGAATGTTTGACCATTCTACCAGAAGCACATTTGTGAGGTCAGGCACTGATGTGGACGAGAGAGCCTGGATCGCAGTCTCTGTTCAAATTCATCCCAAAGGTGTTCTATCGGGTTGAGGTCAGGACTCTGTGCAGGCCAGTCAAGTTCCTCCACCACAAACTCGCTCACCATGTCTTTATGGACCTTGCTTTGTGCACTGGTTGGAACAGGAACAGGAAGGGGCCACCCCAAACTGTTCCAAGTTGGGAGTATGAAATTGTCCAAAATGTCTTGGTATTCTGACGCCTTAAGAGTTCCCTTCACTGGAACTCAGGGGCCAAGCCCAGCCGCTGAAAAACAACCCCACACCATAATCCCCCCTCCACCAAATCAAGGGACCTTGATTTGGTGGAGGGGGGGGGGGATTATGGTGTGGGGACATTATGGACAATTTCATACTTCCAACTGGATGAGCAAGTTTGGGGTGGAGGAACTTGACTGGCCTGCACAGAGTCCTGACCTCAACCTGATGGAACACCTTTGGGATAAATTTGAGTGGAGACTGTGAGCCAGGCCTTCTTGTCCAACTTCAGTGCCTGACCTCACAAATGCACTTCTGGAAGAATGGTCAAACATTCCCATAGACACACTCCTAAACCTCGTGGACAGCTTTCCCAGAAGAGTTGAAGCTGTTATATCTGCAAAGGATGGGCCAACTCAATATTGAACCCTACGGACTAAGACTGGGATGCCATTAAAGTTCATATGCATGTGTGTAAAGGCAGGTGTCCCAATACTTTTGACAATATAGTGTATACAGTATCTCACAAGTGAGTACACCCCTCACATTTTTGTAAATATTTTATTCTATCTTTTCATGCGACAACACTGAAGAAATGACACTTTGCTACAATGTAAAGTAGTGAGTGTACAGCTTGTATAACAGTGTAAATTTGCTGTCCCTTCAACATAACTCAACACAGCCATAAATGTCTAAACCGCTGGCAACAAAAGTGAGTACACCCCTAAGTGAAAATGTCCAAATTGGACCCAAAGCTTCAATATTTTGTGTGGCCACCATTATTTTCCAGCGCTGCCTTAACCCTCTTGGGCATGGAGGTCACCAGAGCTTCACAGGTTGCCACTGGAGTCCTCTTCCACTCCTCCATGATGACATCACGGAGCTGGAGGATGTTGGAGACCTTGTACTCCTCCACCTTCCATTTGAGGATTCCAATAGGGTTTAGGTCTGGAGACATGTTTGGCCAGTCCATCACCTTTAACCTCAGCTTCTTATCAAGGCAGTGGTCATCTTGGAGGTGTTTGGGGTCGTTATCATGTTGGAAAACTGCCCTGCGGCCCAGTCTCCGAAGAGAGGGGATCATGCTCTGCTTCAGTATGTCACAGTACATGTTCCCTCAATGAACAAATATGTGAGGGGTGTATTCACTTTTATGAGATACTGTATGTGCCTGATTAGCTCAGCAATTTCTGTAATTGATTAATTCATATGATCGTCTGCTCCATCTAGTGGCAAGAATGAGGTATTGTTTTCTAAAATACCTCAATGATAAAATATATTGCATTTTGGATATATTGCACTAGATTGAGCTGATGATCAGAGGAATTCATTCATTAATGAAATTATGGCCAAAAATCTGCACAGACGTGTGTGACATTTGTCCAACAAAATTTTTAATAAATAGGCCCTATCACTTTTTAACAGACCTAACCTTTAATTGGACTCCGTATGATGAGTATGTTTGGGTTTATTAAGTCTAAATGATAATTTGCCTAGCCCTAAGACTTTGGATACAACTTCATTTCTCAAACACTGCTCTGAAGATGATTTTTAGGCAACGCTTTTTTTCATGAAGATGAATATTTTAATACCAGCAGAAATTATATTTAGATATCATCATATGCAGCTGTATTCTGTTACTGACAAATCACAAAAAATGTGAGGGGGGGTGTACTCACTTTTGTGAGATAGTGAGTGTGTGTGTATGTATGTCTAAAATATCTATCTTATCTATCTTATCTATCTATCTATATATATATATATCTCACACATACAGTGGGGGACGGAAAGTATTCAGACCCCCTTAAATTTTTCACTTTGTTATATTGCAGCCATTTGCTAAAATCATTAAATCATTTTAAGTTCATTTTTTTTTCCTCAATGTACACACGGCACCCCATATTGACAGAAAAACACAGAATTGTTGACATTTTTGCAGATTTATCAAAAAAGAAAAACTGAAATCTCACATGGTCCTAAGTATTCAGACCCTTTGCTGTGACACTCATATATTTAACTCAGGTGCTGTCCATTTCTTCTGATCATCCTTGAGATGGTTCTACACCTTCATTTGAGTCCAGCTGTGTTTGATTATACTGATTGGACTTGATTAGGAAATCGACACACCTGTCTATATAAGACCTTACAGCTCACAGTGCATGTCAGAGCAAATGAGAATCATGAGGTCAAATGAACTGCCTGAAGAGCTCAGAGACAGAATTGTGGCAAGGCATAGATCTGGCCAAGGTTACAAAAAAATTTCTGCTGCACTTAAGGTTCCTAAGAGCACAGTGGCCTCCATAATCCTTAAATGGAAGACATTTGGGACGACCAGAATACTTCCTAGAGCTGACCGTCCGGCCAAACTGAGCTATCGGGGGAGAAGAGCTTTGGTGAGAGGTAAAGAAGAACCCAAAGATCACTGTGGCTGAGCTCCAGAGATGCAGTCGGGAGATGGGAGAAAGTTGTAGAAAGTCAACCATCACTGCAGCCCTCCACCAGTCGGGGCTTTATGACAGAGTGGCCCGACGGAAGCCTCTCCTCAGTGCAAGATACATGAAAGCCCGCATAGAGTTTTCTAAAAAACACCTGAAGGACTCCAAGATGGTGAGAAATAAGATTCTTTGGTCTGATGAGACCAAGATAGAACTTTTTGGCCTTCATTCTAAGCGGTATGTGTGTAGAACACCAGACATTGCTTATCACCTGTCCAATACAGTCCCAACAGTGAAGCATGGTGGTGGCAGCATCATGCTGTGGGGGTGTTTTTCAGCTGCAGGGACAGGACGACTGGTTGCAATCGAGGAGAAAGACGAATGCGGCCAAGTACAGGGATATCCTGGACGAAAACCTTCTCCAGAGTGCTCAGGACCTCAGACTGGGCCGAAGGTTTACCTTCCAACAAGACAAAGACCCTAAGCACACAGCTAAAATAATGGAGTGGCTTCACAACAACTCCGTGACTGTTCTTGAATGGCGCAGCCAGAGCCCTGACTTAAACCCAATTGAGCATCTCTGGAGAGACCTAAAAATGGCTGTCCACCAACGTTTACCATCCAACCTGACAGAACTGGAGAGGATCTGCAAGGAGGAATGGCAGAGGATCCCCAAATCCAGGTGTGAAAAACTTGTTGCATCTTTCCCAAAAAAACTCATGGCTGTATTAGATCAAAAGGGGGCTTCTACTAAATACTGAGCAAAGGGTCTGAATACTTAGGACCATGTGATATTTCAGTTTTTCTTTTTTAATAAATCTGCAAAAATGTCAACAATTCTGTGTTTTTTCTGTCAATATGGGGTGCTGTGTGTACATTAATGAGGGAAAAAATGAACTTAAATGATTTTAGCAAATGGCTGCAATATAACAGAGTGAAAAATTTAAGGGGGTCTGAATACATATATGCATATATGCACACAGTGGGGATGCAAAGTATTCATACCCCCTTAAATTATATAATATATATTACCTTTTATAACAGTCTTAGAAAAATGTTTTTTATGTAGATTTTTTTTTTTTTGTGAAGTATGCTTGAGATTTAAGTATTTTGTCCTAATCTTTCCCTAACCTAGACGTCGACTGCAGTTGAACCCAACTCAAGCTTTCTTCCTGTTGGTGAACCAAAGGAGCATGGTTAGCGTCTCCGCCGCCATCTTGGACATCTATGAGCAGGAGAAGGATGAGGACGGCTTCCTCTACATGGTGTATGCATCCCAGGAAACCTTCGGCTAGTTTCACTCATCAGATTTCCCCAGTGTGTGCATTTCCACTCGTGTGCAGATAGGAGCATGTATGTGAATCTGTGCGCACTGGCATTTAATGTTTGCACACGTTTTCTTCTGTAGTCCAACCAACACGTCTTTTCTTCAGTACTGTGCATAGACATTCCACATGCCTTGGCACGCCTGCGTGTCTGAATCATTATTCACCCGCAAACACTCATTCCTACATACTCCTCCAATGACCTACCACACATATCTCCTACACTACTCACTGTACACAATCATTGTAATGCTGTCACATTATAATTATATGTATTGCCTTCCACTGTAGGCCGAAAGAACAATAAGTTAGGTCTCATCTAAAAACCAGGACTATCTGTGTTGGGTAGGACAGCCAATCTGCTTTTTTTTTTTTTTTTTTTTTTTTTTTCATGGTCTAACCTGTTTTAAGCATCCTAAATGAAGGAATACTGTTGCCTATGGGCCACACAGATGATTCACCTTTCATCCATTTTAATAATGAGGCCTGCAGCCATATCTATTAAAGTGTATGTCCAGCCTTAACCCTTTCCATTAGTTTTGGATAGAGTTGGAGGGATTTAGAACCCCTGGCCAGTTTTTAATGTTAACTGGAGCTCCATTAGAGATTTCTTCTTACTAAGGCCGCTTTCACAAAGGCATGTTGGTGCGGTGAATCCAGGCAGTTGAGGTGCAATTTTTAACCACTTGCTGACCACCCACTGTACATATATTGCGGCAGGGTGGCCGCTCTGTGCCAGATCACATGCCTAGTACGTGATCTGACATGTCTGGGGCGCATACATGTGCCGCTGCCGCCTGGCTCCCACTGAGATCACACGCAGTGGGAGCCCAGCAGCAAGTACTATGGACTCTATGTCCGCCGGCACCCGCCGATTCAGTACACTGGCAGAACCACAATCTATGTAAACGAGACATATTGCCGTTCTTTGTGGAGGGAAGGCATTGATTACTGTGTTCCTTAGTGAGAACACCTCTCCCACAGTACACAAGCGCAGGCTAGGAACACAGTGACCGTGATTATATTTTAGCACTGTATTCGTGCCACTGGTCCCCAAAAAGTGTCACTTAGCCCTGGTTTACATTGATGCGATTTGACATATCAAATCACATGCCAAATTGGCAGCAATGGCCCTGCCCGAATCGGTGCGGTGCCGCACCGATTCCCAAAAGTAGTTTCTGTACTACTTTTGGTGATTTGGGGCTGCGATTTTCATTGACATCTGTGTAGAAACCCGCATAGATGTCTCTGAAATCCCCCCCCCCCGAAGTGGGGACTGACATGCAGGAATGAAATCGTGCGAGTTCAGCTGAACTTGCACGATTTCATTTCCACAGTCCATGTGAACCTGGGCTCAGGTGTCCGCCGCAGTATTGCAGTCCCGCTATAAGTTACTGAGTTCCGTCTTTACTAGTTAAAAAAAAATAAAAAAAAATTATATCTCTATATCTCTATATCTATATATATATCTATATATGTATATATCCCATAGTTTGTAAACACTATAAATTTTGAGCAAAACAATAAATGCTTATTGGGATTTTTTTTTTTTTTTTTTTTACCAAAAATATGTAGCAGAATACATATTGGCCTAAATTTTTAAATTTTTTTCTTTGTTGGTTTTGAAAAGTTGCATTCACTTCCTGTCTGTGGAAACTGTTGTCACCAGAACAGGAAGTAAGGGGGAACATTCTCTAACTGAGCCCTGGATAACAGTGGAGAGATCTATAGTCCTTCACCAGGCCACCCAAAAATGTAAGGATTTGGCTGGGGACACACACTTAAAGCAGTGCCACCCACAACAACCTCAACATCAAAATTCACGTTAGTTGTCCTTGTACAACTGCTAATTGTACTTGGCACCCCACAAAGTTTTTTTTTTTTTTTTTTTTAATAAGCCGGCTAATGTTTATAACAAACGCCATACCTGTATTCTTAGCATTTTTGTGTCATAAGAATTTCAGCTTGTGTACTTGTACCCACACCTACCGTCTCGTGAAGTTACCCGAGGGCCTTACACACATTCACTTGCTGTTTTTCCTCCATTTTTGACATATCAGAATTGTAGAAGCCACCAGGCATTTTAAACTGGAACTCGACGCAGGTTCTGAAATATCTGAAAGATGTTGTAGATTAATTTCTGCCAATGTTTATTCGATGTGAGCACTCTACTGCCAGAAGGCCTTGACGTTTTACAAAACACGCTGAGAGATCATTTTCCAGCAATACGTTTGATTTGGAACTCATTCAGGTTTACACACCTTTTTTGCATGTCGTTTTTTTTTTTTTTATTTCTTTTAATTGGCCGCTAGTTGGCCTCATGGGTTTTCCGTTTTGCGTGGTAAAAATTGAAGACAAACCTTTTTAAGGGGCAAGTTTTAATGGTTTTGTACAGGTTCAGAACCCCCAACCTTTTTGCTTGTTCTGTTGAAATGCATGAATTTTATGTAGCATTTTTAACTTTTTTTTTTTTTTTTTTTTTTTTTTTTTTTTTTTTTTTGGGCGATTTCTTACAGGTTATTTTACTTTTACTAAAATTTACTGTGTATCTATAACCAGGCACCCCTCTAAAAATCTGAAAAATGTATAAAAAAAAATTATATATGTGTATAAAAGCTGATGTGTATATACAGAGGGATGTTCCATGTGTATAAAGATTAAATAAAATTATGTGGCAGACCATTTCTTGTGAGTCTGATTTCTAAGCCTTTTATAAATTCCACAATTTTTGGGCTAAAAAAAAAAAATGTAATTTTTTTTGGGCTAAAAACTTTGCAGGTTCATTGCCAGAAATGGGGAACAATCAATGCAGAGCCCTTAGGCCCCTTTCACACGGAGTGGATCCGCTGGATGGACTCTGCTAGCTCAGCGGGGGATCTGTTGATCGCTCTGTTGATCCCCTGCTAAGCAGGCGGATGAAAGGTCCGCTTCCGCTCACTGTGCTGAGACGGACCTGTCAGAGCCCCGCTGTTCTCTATGGGGAGATCGGATGAATACGAACAGCCTGTCCATTTTCATACGATACATTCGCTATCTGTCCAGCGGATCGGATCACCCATCCGTCTGTTTTGAGTGGATCCTTGTGTGTCTCCGCTGACATCCACCTGCCAATAGAAGTGGGTGGCCTGCTCGGATCCGCCTGAAAATGGACAGGCAGATGCGAGCGGGGAGCGATCGTGTGAAAGGGACCTTAGCCTTGGTCAGTGTAGTCACACAAACCAGTTATTTAAAGCTGAACTTCGGGGAAAACAAGAATGCTTCTTTGTTGTTGGGCTGTCCCAACTGCAATGGTTAAATGCTCATTTAGGTCTAGGGCAGGGGTCTTGAATCGAGCTGCATGGTGCCAACAGGGCCACCCACAGCTTGTAATTCAGAGGCTAAAAGAACCTACTGTCACATCATACACTTTTTTTTTTTTTTTTTTTAATTTTATTTTATAACATCAGCTGGCAATCTCTCTTCACAAGTTTGTGGATTGCCTGCATGCTTTGCAGCTTCTTCTCTGCTGTTTTTCTTTCGATTTCACAGGACTACATATCCCATGGTACCTTGCTGCCTGCCAGCAGTGATTCCTGTACTGACTCTGCCTCCTGAAACTCTTCCTCTCAGCATTTCTGTAGATCAGAAAGCAGGCTTTGTGAAATGTGTGACACAGCAGTGCCTACCCACAGGGCATAGTGACTACTTGTCACAGAATTCAAGAAGTGCATGTGTCGGGTCTTTTACAAAGTAAATTTACAAACTTCAAGATTGTTCAGATTAATAGGAGTAGGCTAGAAATATAATTGAAAAACAACCTGGAAATGAATATACGATTTTACATTATGACCATAGATAAGCTTTAGGCAGGAATGGGCCAGAATTTGATCCGTGTATGGCACACTTTGCTGTACCACATTTCAGTAATTATTTGTACATAACCCCCTTGCAGTGCCTGGCTTTATTTCACTGCAATCAGTCCCCAATCAACAGTTGCTGAAATAAAATCTCATCCACATAAACACAGCATTGTTTACAAGGACTAAGGTCTGACTGGCATCTGAGAGTGGAACAGAAAAAAAAAAATAACCTTTGTACAGTGCTAAGCAAACATGCTATAAACATTGCCCTGGGTGCATACAGTAGGTTCTTCTTATTCCAATTGTTTTAGATCTTAAAAAAAATTAGTTGCTGAACTGCTTTTTACAAAGCGACACCATGGCTGCACCAAATTTTTAAATAAAATTATTTTTTTTCTGTTAAAAAAATAAAATATTTTAGACCAGGCCTAAGTTGGCATACAGAGAAAGGAAGCGTACCTGTCTCTGTACACTGTCTAGCAGAAGGCATGTTTGCCACTGCTACCCCCTCCTCGCACTGGTTGTTCCTTTTTTTTTTTTTTTTTTTTTTTTTTTTTTAAATATTAAAAATGTAAATGTTAGTTACAATTTTTAACAAGAAAATATAAAATACCATTTGCCATATTTTGATGACAGGTCAAATAGGAGAGACAAAATATCACCTTCTGTTAAGTATGGGTTTTACTGAGATAGTGTAAAGTATTTAAGAACATTGTGTTTTGTGCCCCTTACACTCAAGGATCGCTTTCATGTTGGATGCCGTCTCCACAGAACTGTAACAGGCCAAGTGATTGAATGAGCCTATCCCTGTAATTATATACATGTTCTGTTACTAGAGATCCTTAACCTTTCTGCAGCCCTTACCTTCACAAGCCTGCATTAACCATTACTGGAGCGCACCTGTCAAAGGCCTATATGTAACAACATATGACAATATAAAATTTTGTCACGTTACAACCGTAAATGTGTTTTATTGGCATTTTATGTGATAGATCACTCAGTGGTCTCAACTGCGGCCCTTTGCTTGCCTTTACCTGGCCCTCGGGGCACTATTCCCACTGACACCAACAAGGGGGCACCATTCCTTCCACTGACACCAACAGTGGGGCATTTTTCTTTCCACTGACGGGACACTATACCTCCCACTAATACCAATGATGGGGGCACTGACTACAGGCACTATATGTATTTCTTTTTTTATTCCCACTGATGCTGGGGCATTTTCTACTTCCACTGGCCAGTCTGGGCCCCCCCAAAAGTCTAAAGGACAGTAAACTGACCCTTTGTTTAGAAAGTATGGAGACCCTTGTTACAGACCAACAAAGTGGCACAGAATTGTGAAGTGGAAGGAAAATGATAAATGTTCTTCAATTTTATTTTTTTTACAAATAAATAAGTGGCGCCCCCCCCCCCCCCGAGTCAATACTTTGTAGAACCACCTTTCACTGCAATTACAGCTGCAAGTCTTTTTGGGGATGTTTCTCCCAGCTTTGCATATCCAGAGTAAAATTTTTGCCTAGAGGTTGTGCTATTTTGCAAAGAAGAATGGGCAAAATGTCACTCTCCAGATGTGCAAAGCTGGTGCAGATGCTTCCTCGACAGCTGGGTAAGAGAGCATGAACAACATCTCCACCCAGCCTGTGACGTCAGCACGCAATCCTACTCCATAGAAACCGTCTGGAACAGACAAAGACAAACAGCAACCTATGTAACTTAGATAACTCTGGGTGCTCAGCCTGACTGGCCTACTCACCAAGTGTTTAAAGTGGAGTTCCACCCATTTAAAAGTCAGCAGCTACAAAAAGTGTAGCTGCTGACTTTTAACAATCAGACACTTACCTGTCCCAGGGTCCAGCGATGCGGGCGCACAAAGCCCCGCTCCTCTCCGTGGCGCTGGCATTCTAACTGTGGGCGCCCAGCTGTGGCTTCATAGCCGGGTGCGAGGTGCGCTGTGAGTGGCCTGGCAATCTTCTGGGACCTGTGACGTGTCCCAGAAGATTGGAGGGAGGAGAGGTGATCTTCCTTCCGGCGCGCCAGGGGAGATAGTGGGAGCTGGGTGTCTGCTTTCCCCCCCCCCCCCAATAAAATGACATGCCAAATGTGGCATGTCAGGGGGTCACTAACAATTAAAGAGGAAGTTCCATTTTTGGGTGGAACTCCGCTTTAAAGCAGGGTTCTCAAACTGGCAGCCATCCAGCTGTTGCGAAACTCCAAGTCCTATCATACCTCTGCCTGTGGGAGTCATGCTTGGAACTTTCAGCCTTGCAATGCCTCATGGGACTTGTAGTTTCGCAACAGCTGGAGGGCTGCCAGTTTGAGACCCCTGGTTTAAAGGCAGGGCAAGTGCTAAGGCAATGCCAATGCGTCTGGACAAAAAAAGCACAATATACTGAACCCAATGCCTAAAGGTCACTTCCAGGTGGTCTCCACGATGTTCAGTCCAGCGGGTTTGGATGCAGTATTCCAAAATCCAGGCTGGGGTCAACCATGCTGGATAGCTGCAATTGAAGGGACCAAACTTTAACAGCAATGTAGAGACGAGCCTTGACGGAAATATTTTTTTTTTTTTTTGCCAGTGTCCAATCCTCCTGCAGGCAACAGTATAAACAAAAGGATAAAGGCTTCCTGTGGCCCTTAGGTTTGGTTCACACTTCTGCAACATTGGAGCCGACATCCCAGCGCGACTTCTGCACGACTTGCATATGACTTAACAGAAGTCAATGCAAGTTGTGCCGAAGTCGCACCAGAAGTAGTGCAGGAACCTTTTTTCTAAGTTGGAGCGACTCAAGTTGCTCCTATTCGAATGGTTCTATTGCACTTAATGGGGCACAACTTGTCATGCGACATGTGCTCTCAAAGTCGGAGGGCATGTCGCACTAGTGTGAACCGGCCTTAACCACTTTCCGCCCGGCCTATAGCAGAATAATGGCCAGGCGGTGGATGCGTTATCCTGACTGGGCGTCATATGACATCCAGCAGGATCAGCCACGGGGGCATGCAGCGTGGCGAATGGTGGTGCTGTGTGTCACTCTGACACACCGCAACTCTGATCGTGGTAAAGAGCCTATGACGTAGGGTCTTTACCACGTGATCAGCTGTGACCAATCACAGCGTGTAACCAGGAAGTGCTGGTAAACGGCTTTCCTCGGTTCGCGCTGACAGGGTAAGCCGGTCAGCGGCTCTCCTGCTGGGGGGGGGATCTGCGCTGATAATTATTAGCGTATTATTAGCTCAGCCCCATCAGAGGTGTCCACCACAGCTGCCCATCAGCTGCCAGTCAGTGCCCACCAAAGTGATAATCACTAACACCTGTCAGTGCCCTTCACAGATGCCAATCAGTGCACATCAGTAATGACTGTCAGTACATCATCATCAGTGCTGCCTGTCCGTGGTACATATTTGTGCCTCCTCGTCAGTGCCCATCAATGCCACCTTATCAGTGTCAACTCATCAATGCCCATCAGTGAAGGAGAAAACTACATTTTAGAACATTAAAAAAAAAAAAAGATTTTTTTTCCCCCAAAATTTCGGTCTTTTTTTAGTTTGTTTAGCAAAAAATAAACCCCCCAGTGGTGATCAAATACCACCAAAAGAAAAGAAAGCTCTACTTGTGGGAAGAAAATTATAAACATTTATTTTGGGTACAGTGTTGCATGACCGCGCAATCGTCATTTAAAGTGTGACAGCGTTGAAAATTGTCCTGGGCAGGAAGGGGGGAAAGTGCCCGGTATTGAAGTTTTTAAATGGCAAAAAATAAAGAAAGCTTCTCTATACAGTGAAAGTGTGCCTACAGATCAAAATGAATAAGTAAAGAACATGGTTTACAATATTGTATTTGTCCAAGCAGTGAATACTGGGGCAGAGACGTGAGTCATAAATCTGGGTATCACTCACTTTAGTATTGATTGGAACATTGATGTAGACATCTTCAACTGCTGCTCGGGTTACCGTGGTAACATATGTCCACAAGCATGGGAAAGTGACACAGAAGAGACAATACTGAATCACAGCTGTTTTTCCAGGTAATTGTTTTAAAGGGACACACTTGGCTGCTACTAAAAGGCGCAAAACACAACAGAAAAAACAAACAAAAAAAACAAATCTGCTTATTTAAAGTAGCTCTAAACAGAATCACTAAAATTCCATGTAGGCTTTAAAAGGTTAGATCACCTTTACCAAAAAAAAAACTGCCTATGCAAAAAAAAAAAAAAAAGGTCATTCCTGGTTGGAGCAGCTGTACTAACGATCCAATCCGATTCAGTGACGTGCATGAGCGCCACCTGTTCTCTCTCCTTATTGGACAGACTGATAGCAGTGGCAGCCATTGGCTCCCACTGCTGTCAATTAAATTATGTGACATGGGAGTGGGGACCAAGTTCTGTTGTCTGTGTCAATGAACGCAGCAGCAAGACACAGGAGCGAGCCCGCACAGGTGCACCCATGGAAAGCAGCTTTCTATGGGAGCACCCACGAAGAGGAGGAGGGGCCTGGAGCGCTGGTGGGGAACCCCAGAAGTAGAAGAGCAAGGCTGCTCTGTGCAAAATGATTGCATAGAGCAAGTAAGTATAGGCATGTTTGTTATTTTTATTAAAAAAAAAAGTTCACAACCTAAGTGTAGGCCATCTACTTTCCTCCTGAAACCTGGCCATAAACTCCCAGAGATGGCATAATTCTGTCCTGCCTTGTTGCTGAGACGTTGCTAAGACACTCCCAACTGTTATTGCTCATGCTCACCATTGCAGGAGAGAGCTCTCAAACTCCCCCACATCCGTGGTCCGCTATTTCCTCCATTGCAGCATCACTGAGCTCAGAGCTACTGCAACAGAGAAGATAGATTGCATGCAAGGGGGTTCGACTCAGAGAAAAAGAGCTCATTCCTGCGATAGTGGGGTAAGCAGTAACTACCGGGAGTGCCTAAGCAACATCCTAGCAACAGGGCAGAATGGGGGATGATGTCATCTCTAGGAGTGTTTTTTTTTTTTTTTGGCTAAGCTTCAGAGATACAGAAATGGCCTACAGCTAAAGCAAAAGGCATTATTCACCTTTGGTCACAGATGGTTTGCTTTTATCTACAGGTGCCCCTTACTAAAAAAATAAATCATAAGTTGATCCTGTCATTAAGGTCCTTGTTCAGGCACTTCCCGTTATAGGTTGATGGCTGTCTCTTGTGTTCCTGCATTGTCACCCTGTAACATGCACCCCTGGGTAGCTACTACAAGCGGCCTGAACTGACAAACATATCTTAGGTATGGTCCACCATTGACAATATCAGGAATCCAGTCCAGAGCAATGATGTGCAGTCAACACTGAAGTGAGTGCATGTAAACAAGAAGTGGTTGTAAAAGGTTAGAGGAGATCAGCAGCACCAAGATATTAAAAAATAAATAAATTGAAAGCTGTATTTTATGACAAACAAAACATGGTAATTCTTTAACAACCACAATCCTTTAGCAAGCCAGCATCTAATTATGGTTTATTTACATTTTTAACATGAAAAATATTTCTGCAAAGGGTTAATATATATGCCACCTCTTGCACATCTTCCTGAGCTCCACTGGGAGTGTTGAATGCCTGCTCCCCTGCTAGACACTGTGGTTCGTTCCTCTGGCCACATAACTACTGTGGCCTCTCTAATGACATAGGGTGGTCAGAGGAAGAAACCATACCATGCAGAGGGGGGGGGGGGGGGGGGGGACCAACTATTCAACATTTGCAAAATTGGTGCATATGCTGAAGTTTCTTCATCCAGCAGGTGTTGAGAAAAGAGTGGAGATTGGCAGTCACAGGCTAGCACCCGGTAGGTGACCAAGAAAAGCAAAGGCAGCAACCTGGCTCTGGTATAAAGCTGAAAATTTCAAGCTGGATGGGCAGAATTACCAATCCTTTGAGGAGTAAAATAACTCCCTTATGTGAATTCCAACTGCATATTTAGCCGTTTGCTTGTAGGTCACCTTTAAACAGCAAACTAAAAAAAGAAACCACTTACAAAGACAGAATTTTTGAACCTATTTGCAATATATGCCTTGTAGCATCATCATGACTATCCACTCATAATAATATAAGAGCAAATAATGAGTCTCTGGTCTGCCCTCGCAGATGTCTTTATTCAGGTCCCACATCCCACAAATAAATAAAAATGTAGAATTTTAAATCAAATGTAAAGAAAAAAAAACATTTCAGTGCATACAGATACATCTCTCTAAAAAAAAAAAAAAAGAAAAAGTAATAAAAAGTATGATAGGCATTTTCCAGAGGCAATGCTACTCACAGCATATCAGAAATCCAAAAGCAGAACTAGACACACCAGACACTGATAACTGGTGATGTCACTGGCCCTCAACCAATCACACTCAGCTCCAGTCCCCTAGGTCCACTAATTACTGGTCACACGTATCCACATTTTTATTCAGCTTTCTTTATCTCCAAGATCTGGAATTCCTATAGAACAAAAGCCTGTGCTTCTCCTTCTCATGGTCTAAATCAGGGGTAGGCAAACCCTGACACTCGAAGCCTCTTTTGCCAGCACTCGACTCAATCCTAAATCAGCAGAGCAGCGCAGGGAAGTGTCAGTGAGACACTAATGCATTCCAATTTCAGAATTCCACACACCGCAATGAGGGGGAGGCACTGTGCCCCCACACATTGTAAAAGATGGGGGGGGGGGGGGAACCATTGTTTGGTTCTCGAACGTTGCTGTAGCTGCGATCGTCAGCTTTTGTGATGGGGAAGAGATTGGGCGCAGTTCTGCTGGGGGGGGGGGGTGTTCATTGGCCACTGCTAAAGTCAATCACAGTCCTGCTAGCCCACCATCTGGCAGAAGATGACTCGCTTGGTTGCCACTAGCAATCTCAGAAAGAAGGGATTTCACTGTGATTGAGAAAACCAACCGCAATCAGGTGACAATATTCCTGAACCTTTGTGTCACTTAATACTGAACCCCTGCACTCTGTGTCCCTTTAAGCCACAGCCAGCATTAAGTGCAATGAATATCACACCCAACTTTTGCTGCGGTACTTCGTGCCACACTTTTCCTCAGCTGCGGGGGCCCAATTTATGGTCCTGCACACAGGCCCACTTCTTTCAGAAAATGCCCCTGACCTGAGCTCATCATTGCGCATCTATTCCAGATGCTTGTATGCGACATCACATACAAGCACGTGGGCTGGATATAAGAGGTGGATCAGCAGGATGAGTGTGTCAGGACAGGTAGATGTGTCTCATCTCTACTTCATTTCACCACTCTGCATATCACACATATCATAGATGAGAAGAAGGTACAGCGCTGGAGCAGATGAGCAGGAGGGTACAGCAGTGGGGAAAATGAGCAGGATGGGTTCAGAGGTGGGACAGAAGAGCAGGAAGGTACAGCGGTGGGGCAGATGTGCAGGGGGGCACAGTGGTGGAAGAGATGAGAAGGGGGTTCAGCAGTGGGACAGAAGAGCAGGAGGGTACAGTAAAGGGGCAGATGAGCAGGGGGATTCAGTGTTGGGCCAGATGAGAAAGGGGTTTAGTGGTGGGACAGAAAAGCAGTGGGGTAGATGTGAAAGGAGGTGTATTGGTGGGGCAGATGAGCAGGGGGTTACAGTGGTGGGGCAGGAGAGCAGGGGGAACAGAGGTGAGATGTGCAGGAGGTACATTGGTTGGGCAGATGAGAAAGCGGGCAACAGTGATGGGGCAGATGAGTAGATGGGTTCAGTGTTAGGACAGAGGAGAAGGTGATTCAGCAGTGAGACAGAAGAGCATGGGGATACAGAGGTGGTGGAGCAGATGTGCAGGGAGGTACAGTGGTGGGGAAGATGAGAAATGGGGTACATTGATGCGGCAAATGAGCAGGAGAGTTAGAGTGGTGGGGCAGATGTGCAGGAGGTACAGTGGTGGGAGGGATTACCTCAGGAGGTGTGAAGGTGCATGAATTGGGGCTGACCTAAGATGTGGAGTTGCAGGAATTGGGGCTGATCTGAGGCGTGAGAGTGCAGGATTTAAATTTCTCACTACTACTCAAGTAGTTTAAAGCATTTATTTTATAAAAAAAAAATCCTTTTAGTGATTGAGTGTGTGAAGTTGACATTTTTTTGTTATAAAATCGGCACGCTCAATTTCTTTGAAAACATTTTTCGGCACACTGTGCTCAAAAGCTTGCCTACCCCTGGTCTAAATATATGAAATTAAATATAATCGTGCTTAAGTAATCATCTGCTGTCTCCAAAGGAGTAAATACTAACCTTGAACCAGTTTGAATTTCCACTAAGACTCTTCAATACTCAAATGCTATGGTGGAGGTGTTTAGAAAAAAAAAGAATAAACTAAGCTGCATATATTGATGGGCAGACCATCAGTGGATGGACTCTCGTTTATTGGATTTTGCTTGTTAGTCAAAGTGGGATCAATACTATCTGAGTATAGTAGACAATATTGGACACCAATGCGATTTCAAATTCACATTTAGATCTTCAACTACTCCTATGACCGGCCAGGTCTTTTCAGGGGGCATTCACATCTCTGCATGTTAATTTGTAGCAACTTTGGTGCAGTTTGCAGCAAAACACAACTTCAATAGGGAGAAGGTGTTATACACCAAAATCTAAGGTGCCCATTCCTAAGGCTTGGTTCACACTGCCGCCACCTGTACCAAGTTCTCTTTAACCCTATTATGACTATTATGGAACTAGTTGATTATGATTAGACTCACTTATTGAAAAGTCCCTGGAATGGTCTGGAACCAGCTTAAAAATCTGCTGAGGATCTATGAGTACTGTGAGGATGAGCATGCCATTAATTGAGATCTGAGAGTGGAGAATGCAATTGTTCTTCGGCAAATCAATGCAGTACATATTTTATCATTAAACACACCAATACTATAAGTGCAGGATGTTCCAGAGCAGGGGCATCAAACTATTTCATTGTGGGCTGCATCAGTAGTATGATTGCCCTCAAAGGGTCGGTTGTATCTGGGTGCACTACGTACAGAGTGCAGAGTTGCTGAGTGTGTTATGTGCAGAATGCAGAGTTCAGGAGTGCACTACGTACAGAGTGTAGGATTTAAGGGTGCACTATGCAACCACCCCAAGGCTTCCTCCCATCTCTCTCTCTCTCTCTCTCTCTCCTCCATCTTGCCTGGCTCTAGTACCTCACTATGAAGGTAGCTCTTTCTCGCCTTGCAGGGAGAACGCTCTCTCTCTCAGATTCTGGAGATATGTCCCCACCCTAAGTCCGTGCAGA
The DNA here is from genome assembly GCA_037952835.1 of Lithobates septentrionalis. Lineage (NCBI taxonomy): Eukaryota > Metazoa > Chordata > Amphibia > Anura > Ranidae > Lithobates > Lithobates septentrionalis. Next base: position 38,816 of record JBBDGP010002794.1, on the reverse strand, counting down.
GATCTGTTAGTTGTGGGAGAAAAGTAGTCCCTTTGTGTTTACAAGTGACGGCAGGACATGGGAGCAGAGAGTGAGAGCCGGAGATGGCAGAATGGGGGGTCCACCAGGTTCCAACTGAAAGACTGTGCAAGGGCCACATTGACAAGGCCTGGAGGGCTGGATTTGGTCACAGGCCTTGTGTTTGACATCCTAAACATTTGACAATATAGTGCAACGCCTGCCTTTACAACCATATCAACTTTAATGGCATCCCAGTCTTAGTCCGTAGGCTTCTGATACTGAATTGGCCTACCCAGAGTGCATAAAGACATGGATGAGCAAGTTTGGGGTAGAGGAACTTGACTGGCCTGCACAGAGTCCTGACCTCAACCTGATAGAACACCTTTGGGATGAATTAGAGCGGAGACTGCAAGCCAGGTCTTCTTGTCAACATCAGTGCCTGACCTCACAAATGCACTTCTGGAATAATGGTCAAACATTCCCATAGACACACTCCTAAACCTTGTGGACAGCTTTCCCAGAATAGTGGAAGCTGTTATAGCTGCAAAGGGTGGCCCAACTCAATATTGAACCCTACGGCCTAAGACACCATTAAAGTTCATGTGTGTGTAAAGGCAGGCGTTCCAATACTCTTGACAATACAGTGTAGGTTTTCTAGAGCCAGGGAAGGCATCTCAGTTTTGAGGTCTTTTTTGGCTTCGACAGATAAAGGAAGTGGGTGAGTCTTTCGGCATCTGCCCAAAATGACAAAATCGAAAAGACGTGGACTATCCTTTTAAAACCAAAACATACCATAGCATGGGTGAGAATACATGGGAGCATTTGTTAAATGTAGCTAGAACTGCATGTCCTTTTATTTTGAGATCTAAAGGCACTGACCCAATCAGTATTCACAGCTGACCAGTCTGTGCCTACCATTCATCAAAATATTGTATTGCCTTTCATCCAATGCTGTCTCTGAATGATGCCTTACAAGTAAAAAGTAGTTTGATCAGTAGTTGTTGTTGTTGTACCAGCCAACAACATTTCAGCCGCTCCTAGTACAGACATAACATAGCTACTGTGAACACATACAGTACCTAAGTTAAATGATTTACTCCACAGTGGTAGACAGCATAGGCAGCAGAGCAAATATACAATTTCAATTATCTGTTTTTTTTTTATACATGTATTCTGCAAAGCAGATTTGTACTTTCAGTCTTTTGGCCATTTAAAGCGGTAGTAAAGCCTGTGATGCAACTTTTACCTACAGGTAAGCATTATATTTGCCTGTTTTTAAAGTGATTTTAAAAGGTTGTCATTTTTTTTTTTTTTTATAACAAACATGTCATAGTTACCTGCTCTTTTGCACAGAACAGCATCGATTTTCTTTTCGGGTCCCCCACCGGCAGTCCAGACTCCTCCCCCCTGCAGAGTGGCCCCAGAAGCAAGCCTCTTGCTATGGCGGCGCTGCTGAGCTGCACTCCTGCAAATGGACATTGTCCATTTACACACCACACCCTGCTCTCTCCTGATTGACTTACTGGCTCTGGTTGACAGCAACAGGAGCCAATGCCTCCAGTTGCTGTGTGAGCCAATGAGAGAGACCAGGGAGAGTCACTGCTCTCATGCACATCACTGGATTGAGACGGGGCTCAGGTAAGTATAAGGGGGGGGGGGAGAGGTGGGCTGGGTGGTGAACTGCACACAGTTTTTTTTTTTTTTTTACCTTCATGCATAGAATGCATGAAGGTAAAAAAAAACAAATCTGCCTTTAGAACCACTTTAACCATTTTATTTTGTAATCCCAGTGGTGAGGTTTCGTGTTCATGGGTAACAGTTTCCAATACTCACCAAAACTGCCTATAGATCTTAGAGCTAGGATTTCACATGCAGACATCCCTTGCTGCCATAGTCACTTCTGCACTGCGGTAACATGCATTTTTGCACGTTACATGCCTCCAAATTCACCGTCATTCATTAAAAGAGAAGTGTGGGTTTTTTTTGTTTTTTTTTCAAATTCATACTCACCTAGGTGGATGCAGCATCTGTCCCCCACCAGCTGTAACACTGAGAACCGAGCGATCTAACACTGCCGATCACTCGGTTCTCAGAGCTCCCTGGACTGTCAGTCACCAGCTCTCTGCTCTGCTCCACCCCAAAGCTCATTGGAGCACTGGGCTGGGGAGGGGACGGGAGCGGCCAGCTCAGGCTCTCAGCTGTTTGCTGAGAGGCTGAGCTAGGTGCCGGTCCAGGCATGTGGATACATCCCAACTTCAATGTCAAAATCTTTCCCAAGCCTGAACCCAGCACCGTGATGTCAGCCGACAGAGGCCTTCAGCTCGCTGTCTGCTGAAAACAGGTCACAGGAGTGAAGAACGAACTGCACTCCTGTGATCCACAGTACAGCCAAAAATGCTTTGACTGTACTTCTCCTTTAAAAATGGCACTGCAGCATATCTGTGCATTGTGGGGGGAAATAAAAAAGGGTCACCAGTGTTTCTGGGTGCATTGGCAGCCTATGGAAATAAATGGGCTGCCTTAACAAAGGATTTTAAGGCCAAACTGCAGTAACGCACAATACAACAATCGTGTGTAAATTTACACTTAATATCATGCATAGGGCAGGCCAAGCCATAATGAAAATAGCTCCCAGAATACAAATGCAATACATTGGACCACTACTAGCTCTAGGGGATATAGTTCTTTTGGCAGATTTGAGAAGGAAGGTTACGGATATTTGTTGTTTATCCAAATACAAAGTTATCCTTTTGAAGTAAACTTGTTTTGCAAATGCAGGGGAAAGTAGCACATGTACCTAACAGTGGGCCCGGCGGCTGCTTACGTCACCATCCCTTTGCTAGAAGCGAAGAAAAATATTTGCCGCTTCCAGGTATCAAAATCACATGATTCGCTCCCCTACTAATCCTGTGCTGGTGCTTGATGACTGGCTTTTTTTAATGCTGTCACATTGGGGCAACAATAAAAAGAGAAGGGAGCACTAGTGCATTACCTCAATATTTCAAGAATGTCTCTCTTTCGCTCCCCCCCCCCCAAGCAATTGGGAGGTGGGGTCTAGCTTATGCTCATACAATATATGAGCATAAGCTAGATCCCACCTCCAAACTGCTTGGGGGGCAGCGACATTGCAAGCTACATGTGTATATAATATGAACATTGGAAATGTTAGTGGGTCATTTCACTACCCTGCCTCTGATGAAGGGGATTCACCCTTGAAATGCGTCAGCCATTTTCGGACGCCTCCTGGTTTTTTGCAGTACCGAGTGACTTGATTAGACCTTCAGGCAGTTTATTTCACTTGCTATGATATGCATTTTAAACAATATATTGTGAGTATATTTATTGCTGGTTTTATCTTGAAAAATGTGTGCTTGGTTGGTGCTCCCTTCTCTTTCTATTGTTTTTTTTTTGTCTGAGGATACCCATTGTCCTGAGAGGGCAGCAAGAGCATTGGTGTTAAGAAGGGATTTTACACGGTGTACCTCTGGGTCTACCACTGCAAGTGCAGGAGAATGTCCCAACGTGGCAAACAAGCAGACAGAGCTCCAAGTCATGGCTCACACAGGGCTTCCTCCGATTCTTCCTGGTGGCAAAGAAATAGTAGGAAGGCAAGTACAATCAGCTAGTAAGGCCGCCACAGGTACCTATTCTTCCCTGCATGGGCGATGCACAGGCTCACTTTAAGGAAAACCATACAGAAAATGGGCTGTCATTTTACATAAGCATTCTCTACACCCAACTTGGGATTTGTCCAGCCCTGCAATAATGCTGAGTTACCATTTCAGAGATTATTAAATGACAAAAAGAAAGATAGTGCATGTCTCCCCTTGGTAACAAAACTAAAATGAAAGATGGGAATCTGGCTTAGAAAAGACCTTTTTGATGACCTCACCAGGTGCCACATTGCAACGACAACTGTCCATGAGCCTTCATCCCAAACATGCTGCACCATATTCTATGTGTAGGAATTTTCAATCATAAGCAATTTAGTACTTGGGCTTAAACAAACCTACACAAAACAGGCTTCATACTGGACTTGTCTGCTTATCGGCTGCCTACTTGCCCTTTTTTATTCATACCATTTTTTTTCTTCTTCATCAGTGCTTCATGCTTACCAAACAATCATATTGCAACATGTTTGTTAGAAGGGGACAGGATGAGATCCATGCTGAATAACCTTGTCAAAATTCACTGTACTGTTAAAAAGTAGTAATAAAGAGTCCTCTTGCTTGTCCTTTAAAATGTTGCGGAGGGACAGGGTTGAGCTGTGCCTCTTTACTCCACAGGAGGGCGCTGCCCTCCATCAAGCCACTTCCCTGATCCAAAACATACAAAGTCCCTCCATGGCTTTATTTTAAAACAAGAGTGGCTTCAGTTCCATCCTTCTTGGTTAGGTAGAGGCCGTGATGGAGGTGGTATTCTCTCCGAAGGAAGGCGTAAAAGTAATCGGACACCAGGAGAATCTGAAGAGGAAAAATACAAGTGCGTGAAAAATCTATTTTACTCCATGGTCAATGTGATTAAAAGTTTAATCGCTTCATAGTTTACCTTCCCTGGTTCCGTCTCACCCCCTTCAACATGCTAACAAAATATTGAATAAAACCTTTCCATTTTCATGTAACAAATAAACCAGGACTGCACATCGAAAAAAACCTGAACCTAATTTATACTCAGCTACTGAACACTTATAGATCCACTCACATCAATCAGGTTGAAAAACAAACAGTAACAGTGCAGCGCTAGGTGTGAGACTACTCAGTACCCCAAACATACAAAATCTGTACCCAAAAAGAAGAAGTTCAACTCCCCCCCCCCCCACCCTAAATTCCAGCTCCCCTATGTACCAATACACCATTAATGTACCTCTGTTGCAGAAAAATAAAAGCTTTATTTGATTTTTAGAACAAGGCCTTACCTTGTAAAATAAATAAATAATAATAATATCTGAAGGTGTTAACCTTTGTTACCCTCCCTCGCTCTATCAAAAAAAAAAAAAAAAAGTTTTACCTGTAGTTCTACTTTAAATCCAGTGAGCTGTAAGAAAAACTGAGCAGCCTATTATCTGGTTTGTAAGAGATTTTTAACTGGATGGTTGGAACACATCGTCAAATGGGTTCTAGATCTGTTAGTGCATACAGGCATGGTGATTAAAGCCAATCTGGAACTTTGCCCTGTGATGAGACTTACCTGGCCCACGTTAAATGACAATGTGATGGCATAGAAGAAGTTTGAGTTGGCGCTGCCTGCGTATATCCACAAGTGCCAAAGAACTGGAAAGAGTAGTGAACATACCACCAACATGCAAGAGACTATGAAGATGTTCCGCAGGACTGTAAGAGTTAAAAAATAAAAGTAAAAAACAGCACAACATTGAGATAAAACATATATACATAGAGATAATAGACAATATAAACTGCTGCAGCTCAGGAGCTGCAAGGGGGTACCATTAATCCTAACAGCACCCTTTCCCTGCGTTATTTGGAGGCACAGCAGCCCATTCAAGTGGATGCGATGCCATGCCTGTGTAAAATGCAGCTCACAGAACCACACAAGTGTGAACCTAGCCTAAATTTGAACTAAATTCCGGGAGGACACAGTGATTATTGCTAGCGGCTATAGCCACTGGCAATAATTGCATGCTAGAAATCCAACATGCTGGTTGTACCAAAGTCGATCGATGGATCAGCTTGGGTACAATCAACCTACCCATAGATGGATCGATCTCGGGCGGTTCAGCCGTCTATGGCTTGCTGGCTTTAGCAGACAAAAACTAGCTCTTTTCCTCTGCCAAACAGGGCTGTGCTGTATGGCAGAACTGTGTAAATCTCAGGAAGAGATGGAAAGAAAAACAAATCTCTTGCAGGTAAAACTACTGTACAGGATCTCACAAAAGTGAGTACACCCATCACATTTAAATAGTAAATATTTTATTATATCTTTTCATGTGACAACACTGAAGAAATGACACTTTGCTACAATGTAAGGTAGTGAGTGTACAGCTTGTATAAGGACACTTTCACACTGCCAGCGCCCAGGCGTCGGCGGTAAAGCGCCGTTATTTTTAGCGGCGCTTTACCATCATTTTTGCAGCTCTTTTCGGCCGCTAGCGGGGCGCTTTTAACCCCTGCTAGCGGCCGAAAAAGGGTTAAGACCGCCCAAAAAGTGCCACTGCAGTGGCGCTTTCCATTGATTTCAATGGGCAGCGGCGCTTTAGGAGCGGTGTATTCACCGTTCCTACAATGCTGCAAAGAAGCTGCTTGAAGAACTCTTTTTGACGTCCTGCCAGCGCAGCGCCCCAGTGTGAAAGCACTCGGGCATTCACACTGGGATTGCTGCTGAGGCTTTTTTCTGGTGCTATTTTTAGCGCTAAAGCGCCTGAAAAAACGCCTCAGCGTGTAAAGGGTCTAACAGTGTAAATTTGCTGTGTCCTCAAATAAATTCAACACACAGCCATTAATGGGCCCAATTAGCCATTTTCCCTCCCTGGTGTAATGTGACTCGTTAGTGTTACAAGGTCTCAGGTGTGAATGGGGTGCAGGTGTTTTAAATGTGGTGTTATCGCTCTCACACTGGTCACTGGAAGTTCACCGTGGCACCTCATGGCAAAGGATCAAGGATCTGGAAAAAAAGAATGGTTGCTCTACATAAAGATGGCCTAGGCTATAAGAAGATTGCCAAGATTCTGAAACTGACCTGCAGCACGGAGGCCAAGACCATACAGCGGTTTAATAGGATAGGTTCCACTCAGAACAGGCCTCACCATGGTTGACCAAAGAAGTTGAGAGCACGTGCTCAGAGTCATATCCAGAGGTTGTCTTTGGGAAATAGACTTATGAGTGCTGCCAGCATTGCTACAGAGGTTGAAGAGGTGGGGGGTCAGCCTGTCAGTGCTCAGATCATGCGCCGCACACTGCATCAAATTGGTCTGCATGGCTGTCGTCCCAGAAGGAAGCCTCTTCTAGAGATGATGCACAAGAAAGCCTGCAAACAGTTCGCTAAAGACAAGCAGACTAAGGACATGGTTCCAGTAACCCATGTCCTGTGATCTGATGAGACCAAGATAATGGAAAATAATGGTGGTCACACAAAATATTGACACTTTGGGCCCAATTTGGACATTTTTACTTAGGGGTGTACTCACTTTTGTTGCCAGCAAATTAGACATTAATGGCTGTGTGTTGAGTTATGTTGAGGGGACAGCAAATTTACACTGTTATACAAGCTGTACACTCACTACTTTACATTGTAGCAAAGTGTCATTTCTTCAGTGTTGTCACATGAAAAGGTATAATAAAATATTTACAAAAATGTGAGGGGTGTACTGACTTTTGTGAGATACTGTACATGCATTCTTTCAGTGTATTTATTAGTTTGCCTGGAGTTCCTGGACAGGAAAGGGACGCTGAACCCCTTTAACCACCTCCCGCCCGCCGTATAGTAAAATGATGTCAGGCGGGATCCCCTCTCGTTCTGGGAGAATTTCAGAGGAAATCGCCCCAGTTTTGGCACGCAGTGCTGCGATCGTGGGCGTGTCATGTCCCTGTGACATAGTGCGACCCCGATCTCAGAAAATAGCGGATGCTGGCTCTTTACCCATATGATCGACTGTGTCCAATCACTGCCGATCACATGTAAAACACAGAAGTGCCGGTAATCGGCTCTCCTCACCTCGCCGGGGAGACCTGTACAGGTAATCAGAGCACTGATCATCAGTGCAGTCCCAGCAGTGATACCAGTCAATGACGATCTGTGATGCAAACTGCCACCAATATGTGCCCATCAGTGATGCCAATCGGTGTCCATCAGTGATGCTAGTCAGCACTGCATACTAGTGCCTCCTCATCAGTGCTCTTCAGTGGCAATCAATGCCGCCTCATAAGCGCACATCAGTGAAGGAGAAAAAATATTTATTTACAAAATTTTTTTTTTTTTCAAAATGTTCAGTCTTTAGTTTTTTGGGTTTTTTTCTAGCAAAAAATAAAAAACCCAACGGTGATTAAATACCACCAAAAGAAAGCTCTGTGTGAAAAAAAGTGATTAAAAATGTCATTTGGGTACAGCATTGCATGACCGTGCAATTGTCATTCAAAGTGTCACAGCGCTGAAAATTGGCCTGGGCAGGAAGAGGGTGAAAGTGCTCGGTATTGAAGCGGTTAAGATATAACATTGCAGCAAGCTTGTCAGAGACTTACATCTGGACAGGTGGGCCCACATAGGAAGCAGAGCCATGTAGAGTGCCACATCTCCCACTGTAGGGTATGACTTGAAGATGCAGATAATAGCCAGCTGTACAAATATCAGGAACATGGGATGCTCTCTACAATAAAAATCAACAGAAACAATTTTAAAAATCAATTTGCAAAGTTGTAAATAGTCTACATTCACCACTCAAGGGGTCAAGAAAGAGGCTGTGTTCTAACTGAACAAGATTCAAAAATGTTTGTGGTGGGCAGACCGGGTTTACCTTGGCTCTGATAAGTTAGAACTGTCAAAAATCAGTAAACTGTCAGCAACTTACTTTAACTTGATGGTCAGAGGCACGGTGTAAAAGAACACGTTGATCTGGAAGACGCACACGAAGAACGAGCTGAAATGTTCAAACATCTCTGCGAAGAAGTACCAAAACAAGCCAATATTTGGAGTCAAATCTGGGACAGAGAGTCTAAAACGGTAGACAGGAGAGATAAAGGTCACATGTACACATCTTGTGTATTTGTCATCATTCTCTACAACAAGCTGGACATGAACATTAAATGGTGGTCAGATGTGCAGACAAGATTCAACCACCCTAGGTCATCTATACCCAACAACCCTAAATGCCCTGTACACACGAGAGGATTTTCGAATGGAAAATGTGTGATAGGACCTTGTTGTCGGAAATTCTGACCATGTGTAGGCTCCATCACACATTTTCCATAGGAATTTCCGACAAAATCCGTTGTCGGAAATTCCGATCGTGTGTATACAAATCCGACGCACAAAGTGCCACGCATGCTTAGAATAAATTAAGAGACGAAAGTTATTGGCTACTGCCCCGTTTATAGTCATGATGTATGTGTTTTAAGTCACCGCGTTCAGAATGATCGGATTTTTCGGCAATTTTGTGTGACCGTGTGTATGCAAGACAAGTTTGAGCCAACATCCGTCGGAAAAAATCCATGGATTTTGTTGTCGGAATGTCCGATCAATGTCCGACCGTGTGTACGGGGCATTAGGCTGCATTCACACCTGAGCATTTTCAGCTCATAAAACGCTTGTAAAACGCCCAAAAAATGCCCAACAAGCAAAATCCCATTTATTTCAATGGCACCTGTTCACATCTGAGCTCTTCTAAGCTCAAAAAAGAACATGAGCTTCTTTGGGGCAGATTACAGGCATTTTTCTGCCATTTACATTGGTGACCTGAACAAAATCACGGCAAAAACGCTGTAAAAACACGCGACTTTGAAACGCTCAGGTGTGACTGCAGCCTCAATAGTAATATCCCGTGCACTCTTTTGCAAGTATGCCATGGTAATTCTAAATTTAGAATCTCTTAAACCCTCCTATCCTTGTTAGCCATGAAAGCTGCCATCTTAGCGTCTGTTCGATCTGCAACTGCCATGGTGCTGCACATGATCATTTATGACACCAGCCATCTGATGGTTTGACAGTTTGGTTGAGAGTACAAGAAAAATGTGACAATAAACAATCCTGGCATTCCAGGAATGTAACCTTTTAAAAAAAACTATTAAATTGAGGAGTTCCGCTTTACTTTTTTGCTCGAAACAGTTAAATTCAAGGATAAGAAAAGAAAAAAAAGTGGAAATAAACAATAAATCTATTTTTAAAGCTGCTGCCTCCACTGGAACTATTATTGTGGTAGAGTCGGGGTTTTGAAGTGGATGTGGCGCTGCTTGTTTAATGTGAACCCAATTGTGTGCGCGCTTTTGTGACCGCAGCTGAAGTTAATGTGCCAGTAAAGTGACAAGTGCGATGTTATTTCCTATTCAACATATTTGATTCATAGTTGTGCAAACTAGGGATGCACCGATACCATTTTATTTATTTATTTTTAACGATTACGAGTACCGAGGCCCTCTTTCTCCTTAGCTCATCTGCCTCATTCACATGCGGTATCTGAACACAAGTTGTTCTTCTCTCGCAGTTTCCTGGTACGCCGTCGCCTTTCAATGACCATTGGAGGTCATTTGAACATGACAGGGTACCAGGAAGCTGCGAGGAGAGAACGTGTGTTTGGATACAGCATGTGAATGAGGCTGATGGGCAGATGAGCTAAGGAGGAAAGCCTTGGATCTGGATCCTATTTACAGCCAAAGCGTGCTGTGAGTGCCGCTTACCCCTTAAAGGTGGAAAGTTTTCTGGCAAGTGTAGAAAAAGAGGGGGGGGGGGGGGTTCATATGTGGAGACACCGGCACACTGCACGATTTGTGATTTTACACAGCACTATGTTACAGACTTATATTATTTTCTAGCACTTGCCACTTGTTTCTGATTTATATTAGGAACAATAAATCACTGTGGATACCGCACTTGTTCCTTTTATTGTATATTCAAATATTGGTTTGAATATAATTTTGACTACACCTGTTATTTGATTGTAATGTCATATGAATTTATTTCCAATTGCGGCATTAGTTTTTTTTAAATTTGTGCCGACATTAGGCCTTTTTGCCATTATACATGAATTTTTCGCATTTATATATCTACAACAATAAAAATTATATCTGCGCTAGGTGAATTAAAATGTACTAGTAGTAGAGTAATGAAAATAAATTTAAAAAAATACCCTGCAGCTAAGCACTATAACCCCAATACTGGGCACCAAAAAGCAATGAAAATAAAATGCAGTGCTGGGTTAGTATAAGGAATACAGATATCCCCATATGAAGTGAATAATGAAAAACAAAAAGTATTACCCAAAGGTGCAATACAATACTGATAATACATAATAAAGTGCAAATGTGCAATACAATAATTAAAAATGAGCAAATATGCAATTCATATGAGATTAATCTTTGCGGCTTTTCTGTTTAATCGGATATTTGCTCATTTTTAATTATTGTATTGCACATTTGCACTTTATTACGTATTATCAGTATTGTATTGCGCTTTTGGGTAATACTTTTTGTTTTTCATTATTCACTTCATATTGGGATATCTGTATTCCATATACTAACCCAGCGCTGCATTTTGTTATTTACATTTATCTGACTGCACGTCTATGAATTGTATATATTTCTATTTTTATTCATTTGCACGACTATGAATAAAATATGTTGAATAGGTAACATAGCACTTGTCACTTTACTGCCAAATTAATTTTAGGTGCGGTCACAAAAAGCACACACACAATTGGGCTCACATTAAACAAGCAGTGCCACGTCCACTTCATAACCCCCAGGCTAAGTTTAAGGCATGCCATGAAAGAGAATCGTTATTTGCTTTTGCTCTCAACTGAACTGTCAAGTCATCAAACGGCTGGAGCAAAAACTGATCACATTTGCAGCAGCTGCAGCTTTAACAGAGGCCAAGGTGGCAGCTTCTGTGGCTGTTAAGTATAGAAGGGTTTAGTTCCTCTTTTAATACAGTAAATATTGCATAGGCAAACAAAAATGTGATGCTCACATGAAGCCATAAATGGAGTGGATGAAGTCCCAAGAGTTTAACAAGAAGAAGGAATGGCAAATTAAAACCGTGAGGCAGCCCAGGTACAGCGATGAATACTGAAAAGTGAAAAGCCAGAAATCCCTACTGGACATCTTCACTGGAATGAACTGTCTCTAAAATAAAACAAACATACGTGTTAGTACCAGCTTAATCTGCTTGTGTTACTTTGGGTATAATGGTATAAGTGGGTACCTGCAGTAGATAGAGGAGTGCTGAAGTAAATAGTGTGATTGGGTACAGGGACTGGTATGTAGCCAATGACAGGAACACAGCGCTGAGAAGCGGGCTACCTAAGGAAAACCAGACAAAAGTTAGTAGTAGTAAAATCTAAACACTAAAATGTAGAATTGACTGCTCCGGTCTACGTTTGTGACCAGGTTTCATTTTACATCCACATTTAGGGTGTAATATTAAATATGGTCACATTCCCCAACCATCAAACTGCCCCCCACTTACCTGAATAGCAGGCTACCTCTCCTGCAACCTTCCATTTGTATATTAAATTTGGTGTGGATGTGTGTGGCAACACAGTCCATTTACAAATTCAATCTGGGAATGGAAAGACTACAAGTCCCATCTGTACTCCGGCAGAGGGACTCACAGATCTCAATGGAACACTAGTGCGGTGATACAAGAAAAATAGAAATGGAAGGCGCGCACACCTATTGCATTACCAAAGATAATTTAATAATAAAAATGTTTTATATAAAAGTGGATAATCACAAAATGCAACTGACAAAAGGCCATAAAAACAATGCATGGACATGTACATAACACGGGGTACAGCTAACGTGTTTTGGGGGGCGCACCCCCTTCTTCAGAGCTAGGCTACAAGTGGCTGATGTCACCAAACTTGCTGTCCACTAATTATTTTCTCCATCCCCATAATGGTAGGGGTCTGTACCTCCATACAGACCTGGGGTTGAGATGTAAACAATGCAGAAGCCTGTGGACTGCACCCCTGCGATGATCTGTAGTCTTCAATTAAAATATTCAATAAAATGCACATTTTTAAAAAAAAATTCTTAAATCAGGAAAAGGTTAATCAGAAACTCAGCAAAGAAAGCAAAGGTTCTAAAAAGTTGCCTATGGTCAACAAGAATTTTTCTTCCTATATTAGCCCCCAGAAAAGTAAAATCTATACAAACGAGACTCACCTTTCACAGTAGCCAAGATAAACAAGGCAATGATTGCATTATTGATGGCACAGGTAGATTTGGCCACGCAGGATAAAATAGTATATGGATTCAACAAGTAGCTGCAAGAAAACAAACTTGTTTTAATTTTCAGCTTTTTCACTGGTAAAGCATTCAAAATAGATCCAGGGGATATAGGCATGAGCAACCTTCTGAACCTCTGGCCTCTATCCCCATGGTAGTCATATTATCTGTTATTAAGATGTTTATTAAGAGCCCTTGCACACTGGGGCGGGGGGCGGCTTCGGCGGTAAAACACCGCTATTTAAAAGCGGCGTTTTACCGTCGGTATGCGGCCGCTAGCGGGGCGGTTTTACCCCCCGCTAGCGGCCGAGAAAGGGTTAAATACCACGGCAAAGCGCCTCTGCAGAGGCGCTTTGCCGGCGGTATAGCCGCCCCGTCCCATTGATTTCAATGGGCAGGAGCGGTAAAGGAGTGGTATACACACCGCTCCTTCACCGCTCCGAAGATGCTGCTGGCAGGACTTTTTTTTACCGTCCTGCCAGCGCATCGCTCCAGTGTGCAAGCCCTCGGGGCTTTCACACTGGAATGAAAGCAGCAGCACTTTCGGGGCGGTTTGCAGGCGCTATTATTAGCGCAATAGCGCCTGCAAACCGCCCCAGTGTGCAAGGGCTCTAAAGGTTTTTCAACAATTTTAAACAGCACAAGATAACCGTGCAAAAAAACGGAGTACAAATGAGGAGGTAAAAAATGGAGTGGACAAGTAGGCCAAGGATAAATCCAAGGAAAACTCCAAGCTCGCTCACCAACCAGGCCATGGACAACCAAATGAACCTAACAGTATGCGTTAAAAACAGGGTTTTTTAACACATACTGTTAAGACAGGTTAATTTGGTTGTCCGCGGGCTGGTCGGTAAGTGAGCTTGAAGTTTTCCTTGGATTTATCCTTGGCCTTCTTTCTAACATATGTTGCCTTCCAATACAGCTTGCTGCAATGGCCAGTTATAGCTGGGGCAGTGGCTTTTTTTTTGCAAAGATATCGAAGGCAAATCAAAATAAGGAAGTCACCACAATAATATCAGATAGAGTGGGTATAGCTGGATTGTGAGAATGCATATGCCAAGGGAACAGCCCTACTACGCGGGGTCTGCACCCCCTATTTAACAAGCCCACCCTCAATATAGGAGATGAGATGACTTGAGGGCCACTTGTCAAGCAAGCGAACAAAAGGACCGAAGGAGCCCAAAACTGAAAAGGAGAACAGAGCAGAAAGAGAAAAAGGAAGGAGGGGGAACCCGCAGGATACACCAACATGTCCACAGCTGAAAGCTGCATAAAGTTAATCAAGTAATCAGTAAGAAGCAGTCCAGGTTCAAATTTCCCTCAAATTTAGCATGTGTGTCATTCAGACTAGAGGTGAGCTTTTTTTGCACCATGATCCCTTTCAGTCGTCATTTAACCTCGGCTAAATTGAGAAACTGTTGTCACCAGGCCTTGGCCAATGTCTAGCGAGTCGCCAAGAAAACAAAACCCACTAATCTCTGGTTCTTAGGCAGAGCTGTGATAGGCTTGTGTAGCAGAGCCTCCCACAGAATACGGGCCAGGGATATGTTCAATACAGCTTTAATCACAGCATACACCTGAATCCAAAAGCGGATCGCCTTGGGGCAGGTCCACTAAATGTGGAATAAGGTACCACGCTATCTACAGCCCCGAAAGAACAGAGGGTAATCACATGTTCAGAAAACAAATACCCAGCAATAACTGGTAAGTGAGAACTCAGACCTATAGCTAGAAAAAAATAATATTGGCCATTGTCTGATCCTTCCTAGGCTCTGCTGCTCACCTATGTTAACAAACAGCTTAGGTTATAACAGACAACCCTAGACAAAAGTACTTCCCTTCCTTAAAATAAACCAGATTACCAGAATTTAGAGAAAACCTATATTTTTTTTAAAGATTTCAGTCAGTGTATATGTAATGCCCCGTACACACGGTCGGACATTGATTGGACATTCTGACAACAAAATCCTAGGATTTTTTCAGACGGATGTTGGCTCAAACTTGTCTTGCATACACACGGTCACACAAAGTTGACGGAAAAACCGATCATTCTGAACGCGGTGACATAAAACACGTACGTCGGGACTATAAACGGGGCAGTAGCCAATAGCTTTCATCTCTTTATTTATTCTGAGCATGCGTGGCACTTTGTGCGTCGGATTTGTGTACACACGATCGGAAATTCCGACAACGGATTTTGTTGTCGGAAAATTTTATAGCAAGCTCTCAAACTTTGTGTGTCGGAAAATCCGATGGAAAATGTGTGATGGAGCCTACACACGGTCGGAATTTCTGACAACAAGGTCCTATCACACATTTTCCGTCGGAAAATCCGACCGTGTGTACGGGGCATTAGAGCTGCATGGTTCAGGATAAAATGAGAATACAGATTTTTTTGCTTAGAATAACGATCACAATTCTTGCAGTGTAACATCTTTCACATTATACAAAATAATTGGGCTAACTTTACGTTTTTGTTTTTTTAAATTCATTAAAGTGTATTTAAAAAAGAAAATCAGTTTGAAAGACCACTGTGCAAATACAGCGTGACATAAAATATTGCAACAACCGCCATTTTATTCTCTTGAGTCTCTGCCAAAATAAAACTATATACAGTAAGTCCCCAAGTTACGAACACTAGGGACTGTAGGTTTGTTTGCAAGTCGCAACACTGCATTCGTAAGTGTAACGTCTGCCTGTGCATGGATGTGGGATGTTCCGGGTGCTTGTTATGTTATCTGGGGCTCTTCTGACCATGCAGTACGGGATGTGTCCAGAGGTGGAGCACAAGTGGCCGGCATTTGAGGCCGTTCGTAAGTAGGAGTCACTCGTAACTCGGGGACTGTCTGTGATAGAGATATATAGAGATATATATATATATATATATATAGATAGATATATATATTTATTTTTTTTCTCAGAAAAAGGCAGGAACTCCCTCCTGCCGAGTCAGCCTTAGTCTCTGCCCCCTACCCACCTCTGAGCACTGTCTCTTGGCTCCAACCCCTACCCACTTCCACAAATCGTCCCTTTTAGAGAATACAAAATCAAGTATCATTTTGTGCTACTAAGAAATTGTTATGGAATTTGATAGACCCCACCCCAGCAACAGTAGTCCCTCCAGCAACAATAGATCCCCCACACAACAGACCTTCCCCCCAAGGAACAATGCCCCCCCCCCGCAACAAAATAGACCCCACCAGCAACAACAGATTCTCCAGCAGCCAGCAACAGTAGACCTCTCCCTCAATAGTAGAACTTTCCCAGCAACAATAGACCTGCCCAATAGCAATAGACCCCTCACACAAAAACAGACTCCCAACAATGACAACAGATCCCCAGCAGATAGCATCAATAAACCCTCCAGCACACCCCAGCAATCCTTGCCAAAAAATACATTCAGTTGTGGAGGTGCCGGAACTGCGTTCCCCCACATTCTCGCTGAGAAAAAAAAAAATTTTTTATTATAAGTCTTTAAGGGGTTAAACTGACCTCATTTACAGACCGAAGTTCATCCCTTTGATCTAAAAAGAACTAAAAAATACTTTGTATTTCTTCTCTATCTCTCCAGCTAAGGAATGCTGATAAACATTTGTCAGTTTTTTGGGTTTTTTTTGACAGCTCAGCTCTGCACGGTTTACATAGAATCGCCAAAATGGCTGATTAGCATTATTAGGGGGGTTGAATCGAGATCGCAATTTTTTAACGATTAATCGCGCAGCTCTAGTATATGTATGTGAATATAATCAGCTAAAAACAGAACTAAGCCCTCCAACCCTTTACAGCCAATGAAGCTGCCATCTTAGTGCCTCTGCTTGATCTGCATCTGCCATGGTGACGCACATGTGATCAGTTATGACCTCAGCCATTTGAAGGCTTGACAGTTCAGCCCAAACAGCCTTGACAGTTATCATTCAGAGCATGCCTTGAATTTAACAGTTTTGGGAAACCGATCGATGGGTTTAGTTCGGTGTTAAAACATCCGTACTGTTAGGGAAGCAGAAATTGTTAATGTGGCACTAAACCCTCCTATTGTTTTCAGCCAAGGAAGCTGCCATCTTAGCCTCTGTGTGATCTGCAACTGCCATAGTGCTGCACATGTGATCAGTTATGACTCCAGCTATTGGATAGTTTGACAGTTTGGTCAATACCAGATACATTCCTGGCACATGCAGTTTTTTCAAACTGTTTAACCATTTGCCGACCGCCGCATGTACATATACATCAACAGAATGGCACAGACAGGCAAAGGGACGTACAGGTACTCTATGTCCGCGGGGATACCCGCGATCGTCTCACGGAGAGGAAGAACAGGGAAATGCTGATGTAAACATGCATTTCCCCGTTCTGCCTAGTGACAGGACATCGATCACAGCTTCCTGTAATCGGGAGCGGTGATCAGTGTCGTGTCACACATAGGCCATGTCCCCCACAGTTAGAATCACTCCCTAGGACACACTTAACCCCTGCAGCGCCCCCTCCTGGTTAACCCCTTCACTGCCAGTCACATTTACACAGTAATCAATACATTTTTAATCGCACTGATCGCTGTATAAATGTGAATGGTCCCAAAATAGTGGCAAAAGTGTCCGATCTGTCCGCCAAAATGTCGCAGTCACGATAAAAAAAAAAAAAAAAAAAAAAAAAAAAGATGATCGCTGCCATTACTATTAAAAGACGCTATAACTTTTGCGCAAACCAATAAATGCCTTTTGTGATTTTTTTTTACGTGGTTAAAGGAGTTGTAAAGGCAGAAGGTTTTTTTTTTATCCTAATGCATTTTATAACAGACAACCCTAGACGGAAGTACTTCCCTTCCTTAAAATAAACCAGATTACCAGAATTTAGAGAAAACCTATAATTTTTTAGAAGATTTCAGTCAGTATATATGTTAAAGCTACATGGTTGGCTCCCACGGCTGTCAAAGTCAGTCAGCCAATCAGGGGAGAGAGGGGGCGGGGCCCCCGAGTCTGAATGGATACACAGAGCTCTGACTCTGACTGACAGGGTGCTCCCTGTAGCAAGCTGCTGGCTGAGGGGCACTCAAAGGAGGGATGGGCCAGGAGCAGCGAAGAGGGACCTGAGAAGAGGAGGATACAGGCTGCTCTGTGCAAAACCGACTGCACAGGAGGCGGCAAGTATAAAATGTTTGTTATTTTTATTTTTTAAACATGACTTTACAAATCACTTTAATTGATGGGTTTAGTTCCACTTTAAAGTTATGTCCACAGAGACTATTAACAACCAACAGAATGTACAGGTGGCCTGCTCTCCCTCTTACTCCATAATCTTGCTCCGTTTCCTTCTTTCCTCTCATTCTTCCTGCCCATTACAACCGTGGTGTAACTATAGCCAAAGCAGCCCACACTCTGGGGTCTGGGGGCGAGAAGAGCCCCATTAGGGAGGTTGTTAAAGCAAAGTGTGCAGTCTAGAAGTCACCATGATTGTCACTACACCCCACTTGTTTTCTAATTGTAGTTAAGGAACTTGTTTAGCTGTCCTAACAGCACAGACGCATTTCCCTTCTGCGGAAGAGCTTCTACTACTGCCCAGCTATGTTAAAAATTGACCATGTATGCCTAATACAGTCTACATAACTTCTGGAAAAAAACAAACAAAACAGAGTATAACCACTTGCAGACAGGCGGCCCGTGCAGGCAAAATGACATACCCAGATATTGCTGCCTGCTTCAAGGTTTAGGGCGCACGCATGTGCACCCCACCTCCCCTCCCCCAGCAAAGCAGGGATAAGAAACAAAGATATTTAGAAAGAAATCAGAACACATTACACATTGTTAGGCACAGATTTAACCTCTTCCCAGCCAGTGTCATTAGTATAGTATTATCACTGATCACTATATTTGTGTCACTGGTGATGTCAGTCAGTCTCTCTCCCCACTGTGTCAGAATGTCCGCCGGGCTATTGCATTATAATATATATATATGTTTTTTTTTACTTTCTGCTATATAACATATCCCAAAAAAAAAATAAAAAAAATCTAATTTCTTCTATTATTATTATTATACAGGATTTATATAGTGCCAACAGTTTACGCAGTGCTTTACAACATTAGGGAGGACAGTACAAGTACAATATAATTCAATACAGGAGGAATGAGAGAGCCCTGCTCGTTAGAGCTTACAATCTAGGAGGGAGGGTCAAGTTATACAAAAGGGTAATAGCTGTGAGGGATGAGCTAATGGAGAAAATAGTGCAGTTGTTAGATGGAGGCAGGATAGGCTTCTCTGAAGAGGAAAGTTTTCAGGGATCGCCTAAATGTGGATAAATTTGGAGACAGTCTGACAGATTGGGGTAGGGAATTCCAGAGGATGGGCGAGGCTCGGGAGAAGTCCTGGAGGCGGATATGGGCGGAGGTGATGAGGGAGCTAGAGAGCAGGAGGTCCTGGGAGGAACAGAGAGGACGATTGTTAGGTTGGTATTTTGAGACTAGGCTAGTGATGCAGCTGGGGGCAGAGTTGTGGATGGCTTTGTAACTTATTGTTCTTGTATTGCACGTCTAAAAATTTTGTCCAAGATGTGTTCTGCTACATGTCCATTTCCCAATAAGTGTATACTGATTGGTTTACGTGAAAGTTAGAGCATCTACAAACGATTTTTAAAGTACGGTCATTTTAATAAAAAAAGAAAAAACACAGTGGTGATTAAATCCCACCGAAACAAAGCTCCATTTGTGGGAAAAAAAATGATATAAAATTTTCTTTGGGTACAGTGTTGCATGAAAGCGAAATGGCCAGTTAAAGTAGCGCAGTGCTGAATAGCAAAAAACGGCGTTGCCATGAAGTGGTTAATAATTTTGTATTAGGCTATTGGAGTAATTGTGTGCAGGAGCTCCAACACTTTTTAATTTTAATTTACTTTGTAATTATATAAAATATCCTGGTGGTTAGGTTAATTCTATATACTGTTTCTCCCAGACAACTTATATCCACACTGGTCTCTAGTAATGTACTGACTATGCTGACAGTTTGCTTCCTTACAACCTGTCCCTGAATTAGTTATACTTATGACTTAAACAGCAGTATTGTTACAGAACTGTGCTATAGAGAGACTGCAGGGCAGGGGACATCTCTAATGTTGCTATGGCCATACTTTGTTACAAACAACCCAAAAAGGTGTAGTTGTTAACTTTTTACCCAAACCTGAAAATCCAGCTCTAGGTGGAGATTGGTATGTTAATAAAAACCGGTCATATGAGAAATATGGAAGCAGCCGTTGACCTCACCTGCAAATACAAACTGCCTGGCTTGAATACTCAGTGATCAACTGGGAAAAGTATACAGATTAGGCTTCTGACGGCTCTTGCGGCAAGCTATTTTTGGGTCAGTGACTCCAAGTATTGAAGCCAGATGTTAAAGCCATTCATCAGGTTTATTCAAATACCAGAGTCCTATGCCTTCAAACAAACACACACACGTCTCTTGGTTTACTCATTTTCATTATATGCATAGAAACAAGCAGGCAAAATTTTGTCTCCAGAGTCTCCCACACATTACAGGGATGGTGGCAAGCAGGGCCGGTATGACCCATACGTACCTCTAAATCCAATCGCTAAAACCTCACGTTAACCCCTTTCCGCCCAGCCCTGGCATTCCTTTTGGGCCGGTTCACACCACATGCAGTCCAGTGCCTTTTTTTTCTGCACCAAAATCGCATGGAAAGTAGGTTATATGATTTTCAATGGCATAGTTCACACCAGTGCTTGCAGTTCCAGTAAAAGTAGAACATGCTGCATTTTTCCTGCACTGGAACGCAGTAAAACGCATCAAAAACACACGTGCTTATTTAAGGTTAATAAAAAAGAGGGGGGGGGGGGGATGCACTAAACTACATCAAAAAAACACATGCAGAAAAGCATCTGGACTGCGTTTCTATGGTGTGAAGCCTTAGGCCCTCTATTCACACTTGTTTAACCTGAAAGACATGCGACTTTGACGTAACTTTAAGCAATGCCTATGTAATCTTGAGGTCTATGGACCTCAAGTCGCATCAAAGTCGGACCAAAAGTAGTGCAGGGACTACTTTGAAGTCGCACAGATATGAATGGTACTCATTGGAAATCATGGGGTACGACTTGTTATGCGAGTTTGCAGTCCCATGTCGCAGGACAAGTTGCACAAGTGCGATTGGGCCCTAAACTGGGCTATTATGCTCGGAGGGGGCAGAAAGGTCTCCCCAATCATGTAAATACTTATTGGCTGCCACAGTGGTCACATGATCAAGAGCCAGTCCTGCTGGCTCCAGATAATTATTAGATATCAGGCGACGCCTTCGACTGCTCGGTCACTGTACTAGGAGTACACTAGAAACCTCTGCCTCCCATGGACACATATGAGCGGTGTGAGACCGTTAAAGCCATCCCGCTTTTCTGCTGCAAATATGTTATGTGGGTGTTTTAATATGTGAAGCAAAAGAACCCGGTGACACTGCCATGAACGTCCTTGCTCAGGCACTTCCTGCTAACTGAAGACAATGATCTTCCAATTGTGGTTCTGCATTGCCAACTTATCACATGGTAGAGAGAGACTACAAACAGCAATGCCGACATTGTGAAGGCCTCGCCATCAACAAAATCTGTAAAAGGCAATGATGATGTGCTGCCAGCGCTTGAGCAACAGCATGTAGAGCGGAAATGGTTGAAAATGGATAGAGAAAATTAGCAGCACGGAGATAAAAAATAAATAAATAAATAAACGGAAAAACCATACAAAAAAAAAAATTAAAAAATATAATAGGATTTCAAATCTAATTCACGTTTTAGACGGAATGTGCAAAAGATGTAAACTTTTTACCGCAATCTTTGTCATGTTGGGAAAATTTCCCCTAAATTCCTGTGTGGAATGCATGAAGGTAAAAAACCTTCAGTGTGCAGTTTCCCCCTCATTCCCCCCCTACTAATACTTACCCGAGCCTGATCCAACAATATTCACAAGAGCAGAAGCTCTCCTTGGTCTCTGCCTTCTTTATGGCTACCACTGCTGTCAATCACAGCCAGTGAGGAAGGAGTGTGGGGCGGGGCCGCGCTCTGTGCTTCTCTAAGGGTGGGGGGGGGGTCAGAGCGTACGAGCGCAAGCAGGGGAACCAAGAAGAGAAGGGTTGGGGCTTCTCTGTAAAAAAACATTGCGCAGAGCAGGCAGAATTGGGTCAGGTCAGCACTATTTAAAGAAAAAGACTTACAATATTGCCACTTTTAGTGGAATATAGTACATTTCAGTCGGTACTCTGAGGATTTCTGCAGCTCCTGGTGAATACTTCTTAAGTTCCAAGTACAGTTTCTGCTGCTTGAACTGTGAAGAAAGAAACAATGTGTCATTAAATACACAATAATATTGATAATGACCATAACAGAAATCAATGACCTAAAACAGGTGGTCTACTTTAATAAAATAATTTCATATAAAGCTGAACGCCAGGGAAAATGCAAAAAATACCCTTGCAATGGGGTTCTCCCACACTGCAAATGTTACATGCTTGTTTTGTCTAGGATATTTTAAAATGCAGTTTTACTTATACCTACTTACGTCCTCGCAGACTCCTCCCCTCTATATGACCAGTCGCCTGAAACCACTTCTTTGGGGAGCCACCCGTTGGTTGCGCACTGACATCATCACGTACAATGCAGGGCCAGCAGTCGTGCATTGTAGGTGAGGATGCTAAAGGCCCACCCAGAACCTGGAGCTTTAAAGGGATGAGGAGAGCACTGGCCGTTCTTGAAGCGAAAGATATGGCAAGTTCAAGTGCTTTTTGATTGTTCCCCTAGACAAAAAAAAATAGCATTTATCTCTGGCAGTGAGGGAGAAGCCCCTCTGCAAGAGTAATTTTAAGCACTCGTTCACATTGGAGCGATTTGTCATGCGATTTGACAGGTCAAAGCGCATGACAAGTCACAGCCTATTGCCAGCAATGCCACTGTTCCAATCGATGCGACGCCAACTTTGCGGAGCCGCATCGATTTGCAAAAGTAGTTCCTGCACTACTTTTGCCGATTTCGGCTGCGACTTCAATAGACATCTGTGCATGAAGCCATACAAATCTTTTAAGTAGAACCTAAAAATGGCGCTGACCTGCTACTTTGAAATCGCGCTACTTCAAATGAAGTAGCACAATTTCAAAGTAGCATCAATGTGAACCAGGGCTAAAATGTTCCCCGGAGTTCAGCTTTTATTAAACTTGTAGGCACGTTGTGTAACATCCCTTATATTTATATTTTTTTTATTTGGTGGCCCCTACTACCTCCAGATGCAGGGGGTGGCTATGGGGACCAAATGTGCCCCCTCTTACGCCAACCTGTATCTGGGTGGGTGGGAGCGCGATCTCTTCTTTAGAGACGATATGCAATCATTTTTCGAGCAGATACCAATTTGGAGGTGCTTCATTGATGAAATCATCTTTGTCTGGACAGGGACCAAGGATCACCTCCTTGTCTTCCTGGAGAGCCTGAAAATCAACCACTACAATTTAAAATTCACTTTTGAATTAAATCAACAGAGATTGACATTTTTGGACATCCAAATATTGGTCAATGAGGATGGAAGTATTCAGACAACTCTTTTTCTGTAAACCCTCTGCAGGAAACTCTTTGCTCCATGCAGCTAGTTCCCACCCCGCCTCGCTCATAGCCAGTGTGCCCTATGGGCAATACTTGAGACTGAGGTGCATCTGTTGTGAAGACCATCATTTTGAAAAGGAAGCAAAAGAGCTACAGCTGCGTTTAAAACAAGGTGGATACAGCAATACATGCCTTAAAAAGGCCTACATTAGGGCTAAAAGTAAAAATCGAACCTCTCTAATACATGATTCCAAATTGGTTATGGTAAACCCAGGGGTCAGGATGATCACTCGCTTCTCTGGTCAGCACCGCCAGGTGCGTGACATCCTGCAAAAACATTGGTATCTCCTAATGGGAGAGGACAATGTTTCGAAACATCTCAAAAAGCACCCCGAGATTACCTTTAGGAGATCGCGATCTCTTCGTGACAGTTTCATACACAGTCATTACACCTCCCAATCAGACGTTTCCAAGGATGCCAAAGGCACTAAGCCCTGCCATACATGCAATTTTTGTTGGTACATTAATACCGCACGCAGTATCACTCTCCCAAATGGGCGTTTACACAAACCCAAATTTATGGCAACGTGCCAGTTGATTGGAGTGGTTTATATAATGCTATGTGAGTGCCACGCATTTTACGTTGGTAAAACCAAGCAACCGTTTTTCCACCGTATCAGGGACCACGTCTCCCTGGTTTAAAAAACTAAAAAAACTAATGGAAAACACCAATAAGTCGTCACATGGGCCTATTCCACAAATTTGATTGCTCAGAAATGCATTTTTTTTTGCCGTAGAGCATATCCCTCCAGGAGACAGAGGTGGTGACTACGACAAAATGCTTTTACAGCGTGAGGCACGATGGATACACAAATTAGCCGCCCTTAAGCACCCTGGTTTGAATGACGCCTATAGCTTTAAACCCTTTCTTTAATAATTCAAACATCTTCACATTTTGAAGTCTCTTAGCCATTTTTATATTTATTTTCGTTCATTTATTATTATTTTTATTTATTGTTTAGTTATTACTTTTTCACCCTCATTCTTTATAGCCTTCATTATTATTTCGTTATATTATTATTTTTCCAGTTTCTCTCTTCATTTTCTTTTTATTATTAATATTTTTTCAGAATTCTGAATGATCAAACTTTATATCATATTACTGTTATTGTATTCAACCTTGGATCAACTCTTGCTGTGATCCTTTTTGTCATATACACATGTAATTTCTTTGTATTTTTTCTTTCCCTTTGTTTGGGTGGGTGGCCTGCGATTCTCCCCTGGGCTGCAAATTAAGTGCCGATTTCTTATGTGTTTTACCATCAATGTATTTTTATCTTTTTGCTACAGATTTGATTATTCAAATCTTTCCTCTATAATGTCCTCGTTTAGGTAGCCCCTATCTGTTTAGTCTGCTTCTTCAGTGGCGGTACGGATGCCCCGGGCACAAATATAGCCTTATGTCAAATCAATCATTTGGCATATTTGAGCCCTAGAGCATTAAGTCCCGTCGTCTGTTGCATCTAGTCCCTTTTAACTATATATTCCTTTCATTATGCTGTACATTGATGTGATATTATACTCAATATGTGCAGTGTTAAATCCTGATGGGATCAAATCAATTTCTACCAAGGGTTTCCCTTAATCAAAATGGCGCTGCTAATCGTGACGTCCTTGGCGTCACACCTATGCGTGCCACTCTCCATCTGGCACCTGCGCACTGTTGAAGGTGACGCGATCGACGTCACATGCCACGCGCCCCGTTTTGACTTTGCACATGTGCACGGACATTCTCGTTATGCGTCCGCCTCCCGGCAGCGACATCAGACGCTACTGGGATTGGAGGACTATTAGAAGGCATTGATTTGGCACGATCCTCTGTCAGAGGCCGCCGCAGAGAGGGAGAGTGAACATCTCTCCAATCGCTCTCTGCACTCTTGATGTCTTCTTCATTTTGGTAAGTCTCCTGTTCGCCTTTGTGCTGTACAGTGAGCAGCCCCAGCTGATGACGATATATTGACTTAGGTCTTTTTTTGTTTGTTCCTTTAATACAGATTCTGCTCCCTGTGAGTGTACATCTCAATCTAATATAATATCATATTAACACCAAGCTAATCCAGCCTTGCATGTATTTTCTCATGCCCAAGCGGGATATCTTGTCTCTGTGTCCAGCCTTTTGCCGGATTCATTTTCAAACCCAGCTGGATATCTATTGATTCCACCTTTTGACATTATCCTTTTACCAGGTAAAAACAGTGTTATTTCCTTATTAGCTGTTCATGGCTCTGGGTGTTTTATATGACACTGGCGGCCTGTATTTAACTGTACTTCTTAACATGTACTACTTTCCCATTTCTAGGGACACAAATTCTTTTCCTCCTGCGATCACTTTGAATAAGACACTCAGATGGGGTACTTTGAACCTATATGGGACGTATAATAAATGTTTTTATTTCTAAACCAGGTTTATATTCAGTTTTTTGGCAGCATAGGTGAGACTCGCTTCCTTCCCACTCATTTTTTGTATTTGTATTTTTATCCATATGACTATGTATATGTATCAACTGTACATGCATTGGTAATTGTGCCGAACATACCTACCTCAATTGAATAATTTTGTTTGTTTATCCTAATCAAACAATCAACATGAGAACTCATCCTTTTCCTTTTGTTATTCCTAGCATAAATTACCTCTTACCAGAAACTCCTGAAGAAGCTCCAAAAGCGAAACATGTTGAGTGGTATTGGTTGTATTTATGCCAAGTGGGATTTATAACCCTGTCATGGATGGTCTAATTTCCTCATGTTTTTTACTTGTATAATAAAATATTAAAATTTTATTGATGCTATTGTGTCCTTACCTTGTCCCTATACTGAACACCGTTAAAGTCCCAGGGCTTGTTACCCCTTCTTCCCTTCATCTTAACATCCCTTATAGCGGTGGTCCACCAGAAGCAAAAGGTCCTGAAGGACGGGCCCCCCACCCATCTCCCTGTGTCACCGCACGCTTTGATTTATCAGATCCTGTTTTACCTGCACGGACAAAGTGCTTCCGTGAACCAGCCAGTAACATATTGGAGATTAACTACCAGTACAAGGGGTACTTGGACTGCTTGGAATTACTGTTACCAGTCTAAAACATCAGCATCGCAGCAGTGATTGAGTCTCCAGAGCGTGCATTGCTCAAGGATTAAGTTGAGACCGTTATCACAGATGACGGCTGCTGAACATTAGGATTGGTCTGCTGCAGGATTGCGAGTAGGTAGCCTACACCAGTGGTTCTCAACCCTGTCCTCAAGTACCCCCAACAGGCCATGCTTTGGGAATTTCTCTTCGATAAAATAGTTGTCCAAAATACCAAGCCATTGACCGATTTAAAGCACCCGTGCAAGATAAAGGAAAACCTGCAAACATGGCCTGTCGGGGGTACTTGAGGATAGGGTTGAGAACCACTGGCCTACACCACATAGACCCCAGATATATATGTATAGGTCATATCGGCTGTGGTTGTAATTTGGGATAGGTTACCCAACTCCACAGGACCATCCCTACACCTTATATGCCTGGCGAGTCTTCAAACCTCTAGTTTCTAGATGGGATGTATGGACTGACTCTACAATCTTTACCTCAGCTTCACCACTATGACTGCATTTGTAGTTCAGCAGCAGCATACGTACCATATGCTGTGATATCCACCCTCACTGCCCATATGCTCATTAGAAGCTTATTGGTACCTCCACTGTTTTACCAACACATGTTCAGCAACATCTTTACCTCTATACTGAGGATCTTGTAACTCTTTCAGCAGGTTCAGTGGTCCTGGACTGTTCATTATCTGTGTCCTTGGGCACTAAAGGATTACCTACCTCTGGCCTGGATCAGTTTGGTTCTATCCCTGAGGTATTCAGCACTCCATTCACCCATTGGAGGTTTTAAAAGGTGGGGCGCTGGCTCCTCAGGGGCCATTTCAGGTTGCGGTTTACATTGTGGTGCAGGTGTATTACAGGAAGAGAGGGGGAGACGGGACCCCTTTTGGAAGGTTTATCCCACTTGGGGGATATATGTGCATTAGGTAGGGTAGATGGTTGGAAAGGGATTTAGTTGGTTAGGTAGATTCTGTGGTGTGGTTCTGTTGGGATTGGGGGGGGGGTATATGGGAGGTGGAGGGTTAGGGAGGATCTCTGGGCAGAATACTGATAATTTTACGTGGTTTTTGATAATAAACATTTTTGGAGACATTTACTCAAGGTGTGTGTATCGTACCTTTTTTTGTTTTTCGATAGTTGTTCTGTAGATTACCACCCTCCTCATATAATGGAGGTGAGTACCTCTCCCCCCTCATAGGGGTTACTGAGCAAGGCTCCCAGGACTATCGTTCTTCTCCTAATGTATTTTAAAGTACACAATCATAGCTTGTCTCATAAACAGGCAATCTTGAAGATATTAATTTATATGCTGTAAAACATTATGCCAAGGTAGTACAGTCCATGAAACAAAGGATAGTCATTATAAAATCTCTTACCGATACTTTATTATATTCTTGAACAGCCAAATAAAGTGCAAAGGCTGTAAGTGCATCTGTAAACTGAGAAGAAGCAAATCAGGTTGAGTAAATTAACATTCCATGTACTAGAAAAATGTTTGCTTACAAAATTTTAACTATATTTAGATACTACATTAAGGCTGGGTTTCTCCGCATTCCAATTCGCATGACAAGAGACTGTGACCGGCTCTCAATGGAGCCGTATCACACATCTCCGGGGCGGCCGTGGGGCGCACAGCAGAAGAGTCCTGTGCATCTTTGGCTCCGTTTCAGGTCCGAACTCTAGACAAAATTTTGGACCCGATTCCGAACTGAAATTATGAACGGGGGGACGCACCAGACGCCCTTCTGTGCCCTGCGGCCGCACACAGTGTAAACCCAGCCTGAAGTGGTTGTAAACTTCAGACATGAAATATGAACAAAGCATATGAACAATCCGATCAGGTCCACCTGAAAAACCGACAGGCAGATCTGATCACGTGTGTGAAAGGGCCCTACACATAAATCGGAATGGGACCTGGGCAATATTACAGATGAACAGTGTGATGCAGTATTGAACTCATGATTGAAGGTATCTTTATACCAGACATCCAGACTTACATAGGGTGTATAAAAGACCACCTAAATCTTTGCATGTAATGGGGGTCTAGGAGGACTAGGAGGTGTATTAAGTGTAGGAGAGACCAGGAAGACCTACTACACTTAGTTTGGAATTGCCCCAAATTTGGCAGGACATAATTTAATATTGTAATCAGACCCTTAAATAAGTTTTGAATGCAGTCCTCTCACATGCGTCTAGATATAGATCCTTACTGCCATTATACAGCGGAGGATGAAACAACTATTATTTGTGGTTAGAAAATTAATTGCAAGGAAGTGGGTAGCTTGAGTTCCACTCTCAAATGCTGAAAGCCCTATGATTTATGACAGAGCATAGAGATTGGTATGGAATATAGAATTTTACATAGAGTTGTGATGTGACTGAGAAAATATATGTATAATGGGTGACCGGATTGAGAGATTGTGGGTCTCCTGGTCTTTGCTTATATGTTTTACATTTCAGTCTTAGTTAGTTTTGAGCTGCTTTGTGGTTTTTGTCATCTTTTTTTCTATATACGTTTTTTGCGCGGAAAAAAGATCAATATTAAAAAAAAATCAAAAAGCTGAATAAAATATTATTAAAGCGGAAGCTCCGCTTATCTGTTTCCCCCCCGCCCTTCGGCGCCACATTTAGCACCTTTGGGGGGGGGGGGGGGGGTAGGGAATGTACCCGTTTTTGACAGGTACCTGTCCCCACTTCTGGAAGATTGCGATGCAGCGCGATCACTCGGAAGTTTGGGCCCCCCTCCTCTTCCCCCCGCCGCTGCGCCATTCAGAAAGCGCATCGCGCTTCACGCATGCACAGTAGGGAACTGACTGTGAAGCCGAAAGGTAGACCCAGCAAACAAAATCACGCACAGGTATGTGATTTTGTGCTGAAGGGCCGCCCTACCGCAGTATATATGCATGGGGCGGTCCGGAAGTGGTTAAGAAAAAAAAAAAAAAAAAAAAAAAAGCAACATTTAAAGCCCCCTGCATTCATGTACAATACATACCGTATTTAATCGGCGTATAACACGCGCCGGCGTATAACACGCACCCCAAGTTTAGGAGGGAATTTTAAGGAAAAAAAACTTTTAGGAGAGAAGTTTAAGGAAAAAAAACTTACATTAAAATGCCCATCATTGCAGCCTTATCTGTCCATCTGCAGCCTTTTCAGTGTCAGTGCAGCCTTGCCCCAGTCCAGCCTTGCCCCAGTCCAGCCATGTCAGTGCAGCTTTGTGCACTCGGTGTAGATTTAAATATGGCGCCGAGACGGCAGGGAGCCGAGAACACTCGGGTATGTGTATCTCGGCTCCCTGCAGTCTCGGCGCCATATTTAAATCTACCCACGGCTGTGTATGTCGGCGGCGACCGCGGCAATCGCTCCGATGACACAGAAATCGGCGGGGATCGGCCTATAACACGCACCCATGATTTTCCCCTGATTTTCAGGGGAAAAAAGTGCGTGTTATATGCCGATAAATACGGTATATAAGTAAACCATTGTGCCAATATCGTGTGACATAAATAAAAAAATAACTGCCCTTATATTCTCCAGGTTTCTGCTTTCAGAAAATATATCAAACTTTTTTTTATAATGTAAGATTTTTAATGTGTGCAAAAGAACGCAAAAACTTATGGCAGCGAATGGTATAATGCCAAGAGTTCACTTACCATATACACTATTTCTACATAGTCTACAAGGAAATGGAAGAGATAGACGATAAGAGGAGTCTGTAGGAGAAAAGACATTTCAGAGTAATTAAAAACATAAGGTTTTCCCAATGACAAACTAATAATTAAAACAAAGAATATAGTGACTGTGGACCAAGTAATTACTTCCTAAAAATAGTACTTCGTATATTGTTATGGTGCTTTTTGTTCTTAGTTTGTGCCTACAGTTAATGCTTAGGATAAAAGTAAGTAAAGTTATATGCTGGGCTGCCTATCACCAGACCAAATGTTGGAAGTATTATTGTAAACAAAGAGCATTGAGGCTATATGTAGGAATGTGGCTGCCGGTTGCAGCTTCAGAGCTATGTGGTCAGGAGCAGTCCCTCCTGCATTCAGCCTTTGCAATGTCCCCTTCACACCGCCTCCCAGTGGCCCTTTATGCGGGCTTTAATGCCTGGGAGGCGGCACTGCTTATTTATCATATAACCACTGTGATTCGCTCTAGCTGTCATGTGACTGGGAACCCATCCCACTGACTCCTGATCAAAAGCTGTGACAGAGCTGTTGGTGATAGCTCGGTCAGTTTGCGCACAGTGGGCTCTCAGCACACAACCACAGGCCGCCGTGGATGTATATGTGCAGCAGCTGGGCATTAAAGTCCACTTTTTCTGCTGCCATATACAGTGTCTTGAAAAAGTATTCCTACCCCTTGAAATTTTCCACATTTTGTTATGTTACAACCAAACACGAAAATTTATTTTATTGGGATTTTATGTGATAGTCCAACACAAAGTGGCACATAAGTGTGAAGTGGAAAAAAAATGATAAATGGTTTTCAAAATGTTTTACAAATAAATATGTGAAAAAAATGGTGTGCATTTGCATGCAGCCCCCTTTGTAGAACCACCTTTTGCAGCAATTACAGCTGCAGATCTTTTTGGGGATGTCTCTACCAGCTTTGCACATCTAGAGAGAGACATTTTTGCCATTTCTTCTTTGCAAAATAGCTCAAGCTCTGTCAGATTGGATGGAGAGCGTATGAAGAGCACTTTTCAATTGGATTTAGGTCTGGAACATTCTAACAGATGAATTTGCTTTGATCTAAACCATTCCATTGTAGCTCTGGCTGTATGTTTAGGGTGGTTGTCCTGCTGGAAGGTGAACCTCCGCCCCAGTCTTTTGCAGACTCTAACAAGTTATCTTCTAAAATTGCCCTGTATTTGGCTCCATCCATCTTCCCATCAACTATGACCAGTCCAGCTTCCCTGTTCCTGCTGAAGAAAAGCATCCCCACAACATGATGCTGCCACCACCATGTTTCACGGTGGGGATGGTGTGTTAAGGGTGATGTCTAGTGTTAGTTTTCCACACATAGCGTTTTGCTTTTAGGCCAAAAGTTCAATTTTGGTCTCATCTGGTCAGAGCACCTTCTTCCATGTTTGTTGTGTCCCCCACATGGCTTCTCGCAAACGGCAAACTGGACTTCTTATGGCTTTCTTTCAACAATGGCTTTCTTCTTGCCACACTTCCATAAAGTCCAGATTTGTGGGGGGCACGACTAATAGTTGTCCTGTGGACAGATTCTCTCACCTGATCTGTGGATCTCTGCAGCTCCTCCAGAGTTACCATGAGCCTCTTGGCTGCTTCTCTGATTAATTCTCTCCTTGCCCGGCCTATCAGTTTAGGTGGACGGCCATGTCTTGGTAGGTTTGCAGTTGTGCCATACTCTTTCCTTTTTCAGATGATGGATTGAACAGTGTTCCGTGAGATATTCAAAGCTTTTTTTTTTTTTTTTTTTAATAACCTAATCCTGCTTTAAACTTCTCCACAACTTTATCCCTGACCTGTCTGGTGTGTTCCTTGGCCTTCATGATGCTGTTTGTTCACTAAGGCTCTCTAACAAACTTCTGAGGGCTTCACAGAACAACTGTATTTATACTGATATTAAATTGCACACTATGTACTATTTAGGTGACTTCTGAAGGCGATTGGTTCCACTAGATTTTAGTTAGGCGTATCAGAGTAAAGGGGGCTGAATACAAATCCAAGCCACATTTTTCAGATATTGATTTGTAAAAAAAAATTGAAAACCATTTATCATTTTTCTTCCATTTCACAATTATGTGCCACTTTGTGTTGGTCTATCACATAAAATCCCAATAAAATACATTTACATTTTTGGTTGTAACATGACAAAATGTGGAAAATTTCAAGGGGTGTGAATACTTTGTCAAGGCACTGCATATGTGTTACGTGGCCAGCAAGAGGTTCATAAAATCATTGTACAGAGGGGCAAAAAGTGTTTTCAAATAAAGCACTATTATATTAACAAATAAAAATTTACTGTAAAGCGGAACTACACTGCATCTGAGCAAACTAAAAACACTATTTAATTCATTTTTATTGTAGAACTATAGGCAAAACTTTTTTTTTCTCATTTTGGATAAAGCAAGGGAGGGTTATAACCCCAGACACTTTAGTTTTTGCCATCTGTGTCCCATTGGGGAAATTTCCCCTCACTTCCTGTCCCATAACCAAAAGGAAGTGAAAGGAAATCCTTGCAATTTAAAGTGGTTGTAAACCCCATTCATGAAACCTGGCCTAGGCATATATATCTGTAATTTTTTCTTATCCCTCTCCAAAGCTGAGTGCCGTGTCTTTCTGCTACTCCATTCTTCTGTTATCAGCATGATAACATCTGACAAGTTCCTTAACACAAGAGATAAAAGCAGCTGAAAATTTGTGGGGGGGGGGGGGGATTAGCAGAGAGCTTGTCTATTCAGATGGCAGCTCTGCAAGTTCCTTTGTTCCTCTGCCTATGGAGGGGGTGTGTGCCTTTCCTCCAATCAGCTCACACACAGTGTAAGCCCAGACTCCACACCCACTGCTGAAACAGAAAGAAAGATTTGGAACATGATGTGCACTTTCTAAAGAAAAAATAAAGTTGAAGACAGCAGATATACAAGCAAAGCTTATGCAGGGAAATTTGTTTCATCTCTGTGTATCATCTGAGGCTCTTCACTGCACTGGGTATATGTGAGGGTTTACATCCGCTTTAAGGGAATCCCTTGGGGGCCCTGGGTCACCAGAACTAGTGTCCCAAATGGAAGATTTCCCCTCTATTACTTTTCTGGGGACAACAAAAAAGCTGGGATTTTCTTTTACATATAAGGTTAAAAACAGGAGAAAGAGAGGGTGAATCTCCTTAACAGAGATACAGACAGCAATAAAAACTGACAGATGTTCTAATCCATCTCCACTCCATCCAAAACTTTAAAAAAAAAAAAAAAAAAAAAAAAAAAAAAGTTGCCTTTAATTATACTTAAATAATCCAAGCAAAACCCGGTCCATGCATGTCTCTATGCTTTATTTTACTGTGAGATAACATTAACCCCCTCCCAGCATTTCTGCCTGTGACCATTTTAAGTAAGGGCAGATAATTCACGCAGCATTTACCTCCTGGAATCAATCTGCCCTTAGCTCGGGCATGCAGGCAGGAGGGTGTGCTTAGCTGAGAAAACCCCTTCTCCCCTCCTGAAGACTCCTGGAATGTATAACATAATTTGCCTAGGCCTAAAAAAACTGGAACTAACTGAAGAAATGTAAAAAAAAAATTAAAAAAAAAATAAATAAATTAAAAAAAATTTAAAAAAAAACGGAGCAAAAAAACAAAACAAACAAACAAAAAAAAAAAAAACAAGCAAGTACTAATGCTAGCCACATTAGGATTAAAAACAGTCAATATTGATTAAGAGAGAGCGGTGTTCTGCTTTAAAAGGCATAGTCCACCTTTTGTAAAATGTGAATAAATGCACCCACATTAATAAAATGTAAATGTATTACATGAACAGCTTAGCAACTGCTATCAATGCATCAGGAGTGCAATGCACAGGCTTACACACTGTTTACATCTCAAAACCCAGACCTACCGGTATGAGGCTGGAGGAAGTAAACAATGTACTTCATGTGCACAGACAACAGCCAACTTGTGCTGGAATGATCTACGAGTCCCTCTGCTGACACGGCAAACGAGACTTTTGGTCTTTCCATTCACACATCCCTTCGAACGGATATGTGAATGGATGACAGAGCTGCGGACAGAGCCATGCACAGCCAAGCTAAATTGGAAAAAATTTAAAAAAAGGGAAATTCATCCCGTAATTCAGGTAAGTGGGAGGGTGGTGGGTTGTAGAATGTGACCAGGTTTCAATTATCGGTGTAATTTGAAACAAAGTCAGAAAGGTGAACTAAGGCCTCATGCACACGAGACGCCGGTGCAAACTCTGCTGAACACATGTTTTTAAAAGCTAAAACCGGCGTTTAGAAACGCCCGTTTTGCCGCGTTTAACCGCGTTTGCATCTAGAAGCGTCTGCAGAGCAGAGAATGACATTTTCCGACCTGACTTTGGGGCCTCATATCTCGGGGCCACTTGGTGCTACGAACCCCAAATTTAGATATGTTATAGTGTTATTCCAATTGTGTTAGCACACCAAATTTGGGGTTCCCAAAGTCTGGTCACAAAATGTCATTCTCTGCTGCAGAAGTGTACCGGCGTTTGGCGTCTGAAACGCGGAAAACTTTTGCGTCTAAACCCATTTTTTTGCTTCTGGAAAAACGAGGTTAAACGCAACTGCCTAAAAACGCCAAAAAAATGAGACTGTGTACATGGACACATAGGATAACATTGAATGGGGCAGTCGAAAAAAGTGTCCAACTGCCTCTGAACACGCGTTTTACAGCATCTCGTGTGCATGAGGCCTAAGCCTTTAATTATGCAGCCTGGATGATCATTCTATGGCTTTTGACCTGTGTTTCTCTGGAGGTCTTACTGAGATCTGTTCATGTTCCAGGAAGAAGCAACTCAAAACACAGCCCCTCATTCATCCGAGTAGCACTATACTGGAATACTAGACACACTGTTCATAAAACAAAAGAACACACAGGGGGGTGCAAACACATCACGCACAATTTATTATAAAAGAAAAAAAACAAAATAGCCAATGGAATACTCACAAAAGACAGAAGAAACATGCATAACACATTTCAGGGAGCTCTGAGAAAGGGGATGAGTCCCCGAAACACATAGGTT
The DNA here is from genome assembly GCA_037952835.1 of Lithobates septentrionalis. Taxonomy (NCBI): domain Eukaryota; kingdom Metazoa; phylum Chordata; class Amphibia; order Anura; family Ranidae; genus Lithobates; species Lithobates septentrionalis. Next base: position 3,469 of record JBBDGP010002794.1, on the reverse strand, counting down.
GCCAACAGTCTGGTTACTCGTTGCCACACTGGCTGACCATTGGGGACTGTTGCTATGCATGTTTCTTCTGTCAGTATTCAATTGGCTATTTGGATTTTTCTTTTGTACTAAATCTTAGGTAATGCACTAGGCGTTTTCGCCCCGTGTGCTCTTTTGCAGTATATAGTTGGATTCCCCAGTTTGAGGAGGGCTGCACCGCTGAAGCATTATTCCAGAAGTAATATAGACCACACACACTACCCTGGTCTGGTGACTACCCATTTGAGCGCTGGAGTAGTAACAACGCCTTGAGCCCAAACTCTGTTGAAATAAAAAATTATGGATGTGGACACCTCTGCAGAACAGCGCAGACAGTTCCTAGACCTCTCTGCAAACTACACTGAAGTCATTTACTCTGGTCCAGTACCTGTCCCAGCCTGTGACTAAAAAGATGGAGCAGCAGCAAGCTGATCAGTTCCACCTTCTGTTCTGTACATAAACCTACAGACACCACCAGGCAAATTGATAGAGCTCTGGCTGAGTGATGACCATATCTCTGCAATGTTTTAACATAGCTCAGTTCCTAGACTAGAAAGTTTCAGATTTAAACTCACATGTCCAGCAACAGGAGATATGCATCAGTGACCCAGAAGCATTTGTGGGAGAACTGAAAAATACTCAAAATTACAGATACTCACTTCATGAAAGACATCTCCTGAGTATGGTGACACACCAAGATCCAACAAGGCCATCCCCTCCACAACTGTAAAAGAAAGGGTACAACGAGAAACTGTAATAAAAAATAAACTTCCATTGGAACTACCGATATGGTTTACCAATATCTGTCCACATTCTATCAGTCTGGGTGGAATACCTGGATCTTCTAAAAACACATTGGGGTGTGTGGTCATTCAAAGATGGCTTCTCCAGTCCTGTACTCAAATCAATCTTTTGGTGTTTAACCACTTAAGAACCAGGCCTATTTCTGACATTTGTTTATTATTTTAGTGTTTTATAGTGTTTATTATTATGTTTAATATTTTTTTGCTAGAAAATGACTTCTAAACTCCCAAACATTATATATTTTTTTTTAGCAGAGACCCTAGGGAATTAAATGGAGAACATTGCAATAGTTTACGTCACACCGTATTTGTGCAGCGGTCTTGCAAAGGCAAATTTTTTTGGAAACAATTTGCAAACAAAACAAACAGCAAAGTGTGCCCAATTTTTTTTGTAAAATGTGAAAGATAATGTTACACCAAGTAAATAAATACCCAACATGTCATGCTTTAAAATTGCACACGCTTGTGAAATGGCGACAAACTACAGTACTTAAAAAATCTCTATAATTTTTACAGGTAACCTGTTTCGAGTTAGAGGAGCTCTAGTGCTAGAATTATTGCTCTTGCGCCAACGATCGTGGCGATACCTCACATGTGTGGTTTGAACACCATTTACATATGTGGGCGCAACTTACGTATGGGTTCGCTTCTGTGCGCAAGCTCAGAGGGACGGGGCGCTTTAAATTTTTTTTTTTATTTATTTATTTATTTTACTTTTTTATTTTACACTGTCCCTTTAAAAAAGTTTTTTGATCACTTTTTTTCCTATTACAAGGAATGAAAACATCCCTTGCAATAGAAATAAGCATGACAAGTCCTCTTTATTGCGAGATCTGGGGTCAAAAAGACCTCAGATCTCACATTTACACTTAAAAGCAAAGAAGTGTCCTCGGACATCGCTCCGGTCCTCCAAGGGCATAGAGTCGAGTGGGGGCCATCTTGCCCTCATTAGACTTCCTGTCTATCGCTCCAGAGGATCAAATCGTTTCCCCCTTTACCGGCATCTCCGGTAAGCTGGGAAATGACAAGGAAGCGGGGGGGGGGGGGCGGAAATCTATCAACTTTAGTGCAACCAGCCTGCTCATGCATGGCTTGAATCTCGACCGGTTGCTGCAGAATTGGCCAAGATTCACACTGTCTATGGCCAGCTTTAGGGAGGAATTTAAAGCGTGCTTTGATGGATGCTACATAGAACACACCTACAAATACTCGGTATACTAGGAGGCCAAACAAATCTTGTCCCACTCTCCTGTGTTCAGCCCGAGCATCCCCATGGTTATTAGAATGTCTACTGAACACTGTACAAACTAATTCCCATAGACCATGCAAAACCGATTTTACTTCTGTATGGGTGCCGAGTGTTTCCCCAACAGCTTATGTCTCTCCAAGGTCCCAGGGGTGCGATTTGCCAGCCGCAGACGGTATCGACCCCTTTGCACTAAATTGTGAAGAAGCTGAACTACGCTGAATTCCATATTCGTTTTTTCTGGAATTTTATGAAGAAGATTTCAGGGGGCAATGTGGAAACTAAAATCTCAGAATGATGCCAGGTGTGCCAACCCATAGCAACCAAGAGTTCTGATGCCAAATCAGGGATTTAAAAATATGATGAATAGAAGAGGCTGACCATAGAAAAATGATATGCACCTCCACCTTTCCTCCAGTCTTCAGTAATCTCCTATGATCAGCATCTTCCCTGCAGTCCCAACATCTACCCCACTGTACCCGGAATCCATGCTCTTCTCCTAAACACTCAGCCTCCTTATCCTTCTACTCCACACCCTTCTCATCAGCCTTCCTGTCATCCCCATCATCCTCCATCACCATCATCCTCAATGTCACCCCCCCCCCCATCATCATCATCCTCCATGTCACCCCCCTCATCATCATCATCATCCTCCTCCTCCATGTCACCCCCTCATCATCATCCTCCTCCTCCATGTCACCCCCCTCATCATCATCCTCCTCCTCCATGTCACCCCCCTCATCATCATCATCATCCTCCTCCTCCATGTCACCCCCCTCATCATCATCCTCCTCCTCCATGTCACCCCCCCTTCATCATCATCCTCCATGTCACCCCCCTCACATCATCATCCTCCTCCTCCATGTCACCCCCCTCATCATCATCCTCCTCCTCCATGTCACCCCCCTCATCATCATCCTCCTCCTCCATGTCACCCCCCTCATCATCATCATCATCCTCCTCCTCCATGTCACCCCCCTCATCATCATCCTCCTCCTCCATGTCACCCCCCCCTTCATCATCATCCTCCATGTCACCCCCCTCATCATCATCATCCTCCTCCTCCATGTCACCCCCCTCATCATCATCCTCCTCCTCCATGTCACCCCCCCTTCATCATCATCCTCCTATGTCACCCCCCTCATCATCATCCTCCACCATGTCACCCCCTCATCATCATCCTCCTCCTCCATGTCACCCCCCTCATCATCATCCTCCTCCTCCATGTCACCCCCCTCATCATCATCCTCCTCCTCCATGTCACCCCCCCTTCATCATCATCATCCTCCATGTCACCCCCCTCATCATCATCCTCCACCATGTCACCCCCTCATCATCATCATCCTCCTCCATGTCACCCCCCTCATCATCATCCTCCTCCTCCTCCATGTCACCCCCCCAT